>PUFA01000032.1:4211875-6631250 GCA_003508835.1 Eonycteris spelaea
AAGCCATCCTCTGCAAACACCCCGCAACTTTCTCATGTGGCATTAGGGACAGAAATGTGTGTGTGTATGTCATCCTTTCTAAAATAGCAATTTAAATTAGAATGAGTGACGTAACATCAAGCCATGGAGGATCATGATTTCGAGGTGCTTGGGCAATAGTGTAAGGTCAGTGAGAGCAAAGACTGCCACAGCCCTTAGCTTAGACTTGAGCAATATGGCCCCTCTCTAAATAGCCCCTGATAGGAAGACCTGAGTGATTAAATATAAATTTGCGGGGCCTAGGCAAACAATTGCGAATGGTTCCCTTGTAACAGGACTTTATCTCTTAAATCTATATATACCTTAAATCGTCTCAAATGCTTTCAAATTATTTACTCTGTGAGGTAGGCATGGCTCCTTATAACTATGGTGGCTTCTCAGGAACAGAGCAGTTCAAGGCTAGGGTTTGGTGTGGCTTTACTTCAGCCTGGCCTGAAGGGCTGCCAGGCTGCATGCCTTCAATGAGAACCGTGTCATTAGGAGAGCCTTAAATGGCAGATTAAGCCTTGAAGAGAAAGGTGCCTGTCCTCTCACTTCCTTCCTGGGTTTTGCCAAAAATTACTTCCTGTCACCATATATTTTCCTTTTTGTTCCTTAGGCGATTCTTCCTGAATGTAGTTGAGGCAGGTCCCTGCTTAAGAGATGGCAGCTTCAGAGACTGGCTTTAAGGAAGGGAAGGGGAGTGCCAGAAGTTATTTTGGCGCAGGGGAGAATCAGACTCAGTTGATAGAAGGGACCAGACTCAGTTGGTAGAAGGCCCCTCACCAAACCCCAGGGTTTCTTTCTATCACTTCATCCTGTTCCTTTCCTCACAGAACTTCTCTTTGCTGCGATTGGACATTTACTAGGTCAATTTATGTGTGCCCTGTCTCTCCTCGTAGATGATAAGCTCCAAAAGGGCAGGGATCCTGTCTTTTGTAGACCAGTGCATGCCTAGCTTCTAACATGGCACTTGGAACAGAATTGGTGCTCGATAACTGTTAGGTAGATAAATGAGCACTTGGAAATCATGTAAAATCAATGAGATCCGAATAGAGTCCAAAGCTTGCATCCTCCCACAGCTGCAGGTGGGGTTCCCAGGCATGCCGGGCCTGGAGACAAGTCCCTTCTCCCTTCTGTATCTCCAGAGCAGGGCAGCTGGCTGTGCTGAGGCGGGAGCCTGAGGTGCAGGTCTGGGATGCGCTGACCGCGTAGAGGGGCCCACTTAGAGACCCTCGCCATAGCCATTTCCTGCTCTTTGTGTGACAGCCGCGGTGGCGAAGGGGCCAGGCACCGGGGGCGGAGGAGGAGCCGCGGCGGGCGGAGAGGCGGGGCCGAAGGCGGGGCTAGCGCGGCGGCCGGCGGAGCCCAGCCCGGCAGAGCATCCTGCGCCCCAGCGCAGGGCCCCGTGGTATCCTCGGGCGGCTCCCCTGGACCTGCCGCAGACCCAGGTAAGCAGCGCGCGCAGCCTTGGGGCCGGCGCGAGGACCGGGATGCTTCTGGAGACGGTGATGTGGCCGTGAGGATGCGCGCGGAGCCGGCGCCCCTTCTCCCGGCCTGCGGGGGGCGCTCGGCGCGGCGCCCCGGCTGGCGCGGCCTGAGGGCCCCTGGAAGCCTCGCGGGCTGGGCCCCAGGCCTCGCGCGGCCCCCTTCCCTCTCCGGTCCACCCGGGACCCCTCGGCGCGGACCCCCTGCGGGGAGGCGCCGGCACAAGGAGGGGCTCTGGCGCGGCGGCGGCAGCAGCAGGTGCGCGGCCTGGCCCGGAGCCGCGGGCCGGAGGGGAAGCCGCGCTGATGCCGAGTACCCGAGACACCTGCAGCGGCCGCGAGCCCGGCGGCCGCGACATCCCCGCGCCCAGGTACGGCAGAGCGCCAGCTGCCGCCTCTGCTGCCTCTGCCGCCGCGGCGACCATCACCTCCCCCAGAGCTAGCGAGAGCCTCCTGGGCCCGCCTGGCAACCGCCTCGGGCACCCAGCGCCCTGCGGTGAACCTGAGATGGGTGGGGCGAGGGGCGAAGCGGCAGCGTTTGGAAGTGGGGGCTTTAATGAGAGGAGGCTCGTCTGCCCGGCTTTGAAGCCTTCTGGCCTACGCCAGCAACGCTCTTCTCCCGGCTGGGGCGGGGGGTGGGGTGGGGGTCGGGGGAGGAGGGGGAAGGGGGTGAGTGGGCCGACTCCTGGGGAAAAGGTTGGCTTTCTTGAGCTCTGAAGAATCAGGAAGGTGCCCGCCAGTCTGTATGGCTTCAGCTTTTCGGGACGGCCCTCCCCCTGGATGAGTACACACCTTCTACGTGAAAGCAAGAGAAGGGGGCGCTCTCTGTTTAGGTGTGGGGGCGGGACGCATGCTCCGATTAAGAGGATGGTTCTCTGTACTGAGAGGCCAGCAGGAAGGGTCACGGGCTGCCCAGGTGTCCTCCCCAGCTTAGAGATTCTGACTTTGACCTCTGCTTGCCTCGTTTCCCCGCACAGTAGAAACACTCACCAAGGGCTGAAGGCCATCGGCTCCCCTTCCAGCCAGGCCAGGAAGGGGCCAAGGATCTTTTCCTGTCCGATCTGGGCGCTTGTGCCCTTATGGAATGGGCACGGAGATAGGGGCAGTTCTGCCGGCCTGAGGGGCAAATCAGGAGAGTCCAGTTCCCACATGCCCCTTGTCCACCTGCTGCCTGTGTCTCCTTTAGGGTAGGGGGTCTTCTTACCTTCCTCTTGGGCACAGGCTCTGTTGGAAGATTCCAGCAACCCTGAAGATTACAGATGTGGGGAAGCAAAAATCTAGGTCCGCATCCTTGGGCGGGATTGTTAAGGCTTTAAGGTTGTTTTCTCCAGCATCAGCCTTCTCTGCGACCCTCCCTGCCTCCCCCCCCACCCCACCTCCACAAGGTGCCCTGTGCTTCTCGTTCTCCTTGTTTTCAAGAAAGGAGCCAGGACCATGCTTATCCTCAAGAGCTAAATTCAAAAGAATTTACCATTCTGTGCAGAGCAGGTGGCTTGATGTGATTTGTCCAGAAAGGAAACCATGGCTGAGAGGCATTTTAATGGGAAACAAAGCTTTAAGTCAAATACTTGGTATCTCTAATGGTGGAATTTTAGACAGTGGGCTGAAAGCCGAAGTGGGGAGCAATTTTGGAAAACAGCTCCTTGCAATGACAGTATCTAGCAGCTGTCGGCTCTGTTTGCTGCAAGAGCAGCTTTGGCCCTGAGGGTGAAAATATCCTGGTCAGGGGTTACTGTCACTAGAAAGCATTTGTTGAGTACCCAGTGTCCACTTGGGGGAGGTGAAACTTTCCTATAGAGAGTTACTCATGGCCACGGGCTGCCATCTTGCCAAGAGAGTTCCTAGGCCACAAGAAGAGTGTGTTTTTACTTACAAAGCCAGTGCCTTTGGCTAGTTGCGTACACTGAGCCTCTGGCTGGGGGCATTAGCGCTCTGCTCACTAAGCCTCTTTATTATATTTCCTGGCCAGTTCTGACCGGTTCTGTAAGGCACCCAAGCCTCCCTTGTTCAGTCCCTGCTGGAAATGGAAAAGGAAAAGCTTGCTTTAGGCATTAGGCCAAGAGTGGGGTATAAAATCCAGTAGGATTGAAGGGTTTTCCTCAAATCAAATCGGGCTGGCCGGGAGAAGGAAGTAGACGTGAATTTAAAAACTGGGAAAGGTCCCAGGAGAACACCACGCGTCCCCTCTGGTAAATCGTGTCCTCTCAGGGTATTCAGAGGGCCTCCGCTACCGTTTGACCACCGAGCTGAATTAGGTGATGACTAGGCAACAAGCTAATTAACGCTGGGAACAGCGCTCCTGGAGAACAGAGCAGAGCTCCCGTCCCCACGGGTGGGGATTGGCCCACACTCTCAAAGGGGTTTCTTTTGGCTGCTGTTGGCCCCGGGGTTCCACCAAGAGCGTCACACAAAATGGCCTTTTATAGCCTCCATGTGGCCACTATAACAATGAGTCTATTTCTTTACTGGCAAGTATTAATTATTCTCTTGTAGTTGACGAAACCAGACATCAGTCACCTCATTGCAGCCTTTGTAAAAGGCCTTTGGTCTTGTTGTTCTAAGGAGCAAAGCCAGAGAATGAGCCCTGCATTAGTGGTAGAGGTGGGGCAATAGGGTGGAGCATGCTGCTGCCTACTGAGTGGTGAGGTACAGGCCCAGCCAGCAGTGATGGGGAAGGAGCTGGTACTTCGTCGGATGCTGTTATTAAATGAGGGATGCATAATAGTGCTAAGTAGAGTGTTCAGCACATAGTAATATCTTATATTGTTAAATGTGTTAATTATATAATCAGTCATTAAAGATGTGGTTCATGTGTGTAGTTAACCCACAGCTCTTACCAACTCCTGTACCTCCAGAGCCTTCCTGGATTTTGCTTTTCCCAGGGGAGTTTGGCTGTCACCAGGAAACCCAGCCCCAGGTTTGCCTGCAAAAGACAACCAAAGGAAAGAATGATAAGACCTGGTGTCAGTAAGGCTTCAGGTAGGAAGTGCCGAGTAGCACACTGAAGGTGGATATAACTTGAGTAGGCAAAGAGAAGGGGGAGGGAATACTCTGAGCAGAAGCCCAGAGGTAGTTCTCACATTTCAACACACAGAGGTCAGGAAGGACCTCTTCCTCTGTATGCATTCAGCATTTTGCAACTAACCAAGAATGTTGAGGGCGTGCTTCGCTTCCCAGGCAGACAGAGCAGGACAATGGGCTTAGGATACAAGATTATCCCTGACTTGCTGTGCCCTTTTAAATCAACCACTACCTTTCTGACTTTAAAAATTGGGCAATGGAAAGCAGCCTGCTCAGCTGGTTACCTACCTGTCACCACAGGAGTCCACGGATGAGATAATGTCTGTAAATCCCAGTCTAAGAAGAAAAGGCCATGGAAAGAGAGAAGAGAAGGAGGCTCCTGAATGTGCAGTCCTTTTGAATAGCTACCCTCCATTCCGAAAGGAACAATTTATTAATTATATATTGTGTGTCGATTTCAGAAGACAAATCTTTGGCCTAGTTCACCAATGGGAAACTGAAAGGCACTTTGTGACTCACAGGTTCTTGCAAGGCCCCTGGGTGGCCTTGTCTGTACAAAGGCACTTCAGATTTCAGGCACTGGTGTAGGATGCCTCCAAGATGAAGAACGTTTGGATATTGGCTTCCTAGCCATGGCCCTTATGCCGAGGGTGTGTGCGATGTGCCTAAAAGGATGGCCATTCAGGCCGTACTCCTCGGACCCTTGCAAAAGAAGAGAAAACAAATTGGGTGCAAATTCTTCAATTATTTTGAGAAGATGGAACTTGGGTTCAAGCAGAATTCCTTGCAGGGATTATTCTGGCCGAGTGTCATTTTGATAGACCTACTGCAACTCAGAAACAATGCCAGGAGAGAGGAAAGTTAACATGGCCTTCTGGAGAGATGCCTGGGAAAGACCCAGAGATGACTCCATCAATAGGCCTTTTCGATGTTGTGTTTGCATCATTAGGTCATCTTAGAGCAGTAGTTCTCAGACTTCGGTCTCTTTGTGGAATGGAGGGATGGTTAGTATGCCCATGTGGCATGGCCTCTCTTCTAAATGAGGCAGGAGATGAGGTCTTCTCCAGAAAGTAAAGGTGGTGAATTGGTCAGGAAAGTTCAGGTTTGGAACAGCTGTCTCTGTGGGTGGAATAAGAAATCAGTTGGGGATGAATGAGAGGATTGTCTAAGCTTCACTGCAGGTCTAGCTGAGATCAGAGACAGTCTATAGGGCTGACCCTCATAGGAGACACTCAGAAAGCTCAGTGTTAAGTGAAAGGATGATTTTCGATTTGTGCTTTTAAAATGCGATGCCTTAAGACCGATTTTGGCGAGGTAAGATTTCAAAACTAGAGGTCAGTCGTCAACCTCCAAAAAGGCTATACCTTTTAAAAGAAAGGAGTTTTGCTTTTTATGGTTTGAGGTAGAAACCTTCTGACAGAAGAATTTTCTAAAGAGATCTCTTCAGATTCTTATAGTAATAGGACTTAGGTATGGTATCTTAGAGGGCCATGATGGTTTTTAAATTTTTTATTATTATTTTTTGACCAGAAGACATGAATTTTGGCCATTGGCTCATGCATTCAACAAATCCTTCATGAACTGTTAGTTAAACAAGTAATGCCTAGTATGCCCCCAGCTCCGTGCTAGTTGCTATGGGTCAGACACCCCCCCCAAAAAGATGACGATCCTTGTCATTTTCAGTGATCCCAAGAATTAGTAAAATATAAAGCAGTTTATAACACAGTAGGAAGTTACGGACTCTAGACTGTGAGTGCTGTAGAAATCCAGAAAAATGAATTTGGTGATGGAGTTCATCTGGTCATACCTTGATGGAGGCGGCCTATCTTCAATTGGGCCTTGGCGATGGCCAAGGGTAGTATTTGAGGAAGGGAGGGGAGAGGACAGCCCACTAGGGAGTGGAGAGAGTTTGAGCAAAGGCACAAAGTAAGGATGTCCCTGGGCATTTGGCACCCTAAATAGGCTGGCCGTTGTGGATAGTCTACGGCAGAAAGTGTGGTCTTTAAGGATGCCCTTCGGATAGAATGTCCCATTATAGTCAGAATCATTTGCTTTCAAGTTGCAAAGTCCCTGAGAGAAACTCAAGTCCAGTGATTCCTAAATGGTGGCTTTTCGTTTTGCTTAAAAAAAAAAAAATTAGTACATACGATGGACAGTGTCGATGTGCGCCACAAGTCATACCCGCAGCCAGTCCCCTCCCCAGCTCTAGCCCATTTTCTCCTACTCAAGGAAGGAGATGAACATGCAAACAGTGATGCTCTGGGAGGACTTTGAGCCCTCCCTCTCCCATAATAAAAAGCGCCCTGTTTGCAAACCTCACTACTTAAACCGTTATTAGTACAAGTTGCCACAGCAGCCTTCACACTGGAGGTTTTGACATCGTGTTTGGGAACCCCTACCAGGCCGACCTCCACATTTTACAGGCGGGGAACCTGCCCTGAATGAAGGCTGATTTCCAGACCTCGGTCAGCCGTCAGAGACACACTCGAGTGCAGTTTCACATCGCGGACGCGGAGGTCTGTGTGCTCCGATCCGGTGGCTGAACTCGAAGTCTCGCCCTTTGTTTCCACAGCAGGTGCAGTGGTTTCCCTTTCTGAGTTTTAGCAGGTGCCTCTGAGAGGCAGCTCCTCTCCCCAGATACAAGTCCTGTTGGCGCCTCTCATGTGACCGCCCCTCACGGGCCTCAGCAGGAGCAAATCAGCAAGCGGCCTTCAGTAGCATGACCTCCCCACGGGAGAGGATGGTATCTGCCTGGTTGGGCGATCAACAGAAAGGCCGCCTCAACCTGACAGCACAGGAAGCAGCTGAGTAGGACGGCAGAGGTGCTGGCAAGCCCTGTGGCCCCACGAGAGGAGCGTAGGCCTTCTCCAGAGGCCCCAGTCCAGGCTGGCCTGACCTCAGGTCCCCTGCGTGGAGAGAAGGTGCAGATAACAGGCCTCTGATCACAAAAGACCCACAGGGAGGGACTTACAGAGCAAAGACTGCCTAGAGAGAGTGCTGGGGACCGGCCTGACGTCTGAACTACTAGTAAGGAGGCCTGGTTGTCTTTTAAAGTAAATTAAAAATTTTTTGATCAAAGCAATACATACACATGCTTAAAAAAATCAAATAGTATTCAAGACTCACAATGAAAAACAGCCATCCAGTGCTCCACACCCCTAGTGCCTATAGGTTTTAACTGGCCATTTTTCCCAGGAGTTGCCTGCAGATCTCTAAATGAATGATATGCCTGCGCTGCTGTTTCTTAATTTATCTATTTTCCGAGTTGTCTGTTTACTTCCTGCTGTGATGAATAGAGATTTCACTTTCTTACACCATTCCCTCCTCTCCCCCGCCCCATCTCCCAATATAGTAAGAGCTCTCTTTTAACCAAAATCATATTTAAGTGTCTACATTATTAAGGTGTGTAAATGATGATCACAAGAGAGCCAAGTCATGTCCTTTACATCCTTTGATTATATTTCCATTCGTATATGGCTTTTCCTTTTATCGCAGAATTAGAATTCTCCCCGCCTCCCTCAGCTCTGTCAAAGCTGTTACTGTAGCTGGTCCTCTCGTTTTCCCAGGAAGTTGCGGGATTAGCCCCAGCTCTGCCCCTACCTAGCCAGGTGACCATGCACACATCCTCATCTCGGGGCCTCAGTGTCCTTATAAGAGAAAGAGAGCTCAGGTAGGAGGAGAGCCAGAGGCCCATCTTGTTGTCATTCTAAACCTCAGTGCCCATCACCCCACCTCAGAGGAGTCTCCTGGGTGGAGCACCCCAGGACATCGAAAACAGGCAGGGGCGGTGCCTGGTTTGGGCCCTGCCCCACGGGGGAAGCATAAGAGTGTCTGTTGCTCTCTTTTTCTCTCCTGCTGTCCCCTGTTGATTTTTATTCAATAGCTTCTGCTCGTGGGAGCAGCATCACCCGCCCCTAAACCTCCCAAGCTCCTGTTCCTGCTCACTTTATACCACCCTGCTTATGTAACACCCAGTTTCCCAAAAACCATCATATAAATGCTAACACTTTTTGGTAATAGCTTTATTGAGATACAGTTCACATAGTATACAATTCGCCCATTTAAAACATACACATCAGTCATTTTTAGTATATTCACAGAGTTGAACAACCATCATCATGATCAATTTTATGACATTTTTGTCATGCCAGAAGAAACCCCATGCCCTTCAGCAATGCCACTTATTTACCCCAATCCCCCCCCCCCCCACCCAGCTCAGACAACCGCCAATCTGCTTTATATCACAGATTTGCCCATACTGGACATTTCCTAAAAAGACATATATGCTTCTTTCACTTAGCATAATATTTTCAATGTTCGTATTGTCGTATACATCCACACTTCATTCTTTTTCGTGGTTAAATAATATTCCATTGTATGGATATACCATATTTTACTTATCCATCCATTCATCAGTTGATGGACATTTGAATTATTTCCACTTTGGGGCTAGTACAGAGAATGCTGCTATGAATATTCATGCACAAGTTTTGGTATAGATACTATATTTTTTTCTCTTGGGAATATACCTGGAGTGGAATTGCTGGGTCTTATGGTAATTCTGTGTTTAAAAATTTGAGGAACTGCCAGACTGTTTTCCAAGGTTACTGCACCATTTTACATTCTGGCCAGCAATGTCTGGGGGGTTGCAATTTCACATCTTCACCAATACTTATTATGATATGTCTTCTTCCTGATCTTTTAGAGAAAGCATTCGTCTTTCACCATTAAGTGTGATATCAGCTGTGGGGTTTCATTGTATCTGCCCTTTGTATGGGGTTGAGGAAGTTCCCTTCTATTCCTAATCTCTTGAATGTTTTTATCCTGAAAGAATGTGAGATTTCGTCAAGTGCTTTTTTTTTGCATGAAGCAGATGATCCTTTGGGGCTTGTCCTTTATTCCATTGATATGGCTTATCACTTTAATTGATTTGGGGATGTTAATATTAAACCAGTCTTGCATTTCTTGGATAAATCTTTTTTGGTTGTGGTGTATAATCCTTTTTATATGTTGTTGGATTTGGTTTTGTTGGAGAACTAACTTTTATTGAGCACTTGCTACCTACCAAGCTCTTTACAAGGATTAACTCGTTTAATTTTCAGATCCTGTGAGATAGGAACTGTTATTATTCCTCATATCAAAGATTAGAAAAGTAAGGCCCAGAAACATTGTGTCATTTCCCAAGGCCATAAAGCCTGGTAGTAGAAGAGTCAGAATTCTAATCATAATTTACCACCATACTAAGTCACCTCTCATGAACATATTAATGGTGGATATGAGATGGTTTTCAGCTGATACACAGACCTGTGTTTTCATTGTTTTTGGTTTTTAAAATAGTTTTCTTCTGCTTACTTGCTTGTCAGTTAGTGATGGTGATATATAAAGCTTCCTTCTATAATATGTTTATAAAGTAAAAACCAAAAGTCTGTTTAGAAAAACTATTAAGTAAATAATTGTACAGGCAATTTCTGGATGCGACTGCATAGTCCACGTTGATTTAATTTATCTGCGTTATTAATAACGAAGGAGAAGGAATGGGAAAACAAGAAATGAAGATGTGGCTAACTTCAGGCTTCTCATTTCCATGTTAGCAGGTTCAGGTGTGTTGATACATTCTTTCATCCAATACTTCCTCAGCGCCTGATCTGTCCTTGGCACTCTGCTAAGGTCTCTGAAGGTCTCAGAGATGGGTAAGATATGGTCCATGACCTCAAGGAGCTTGTACATGCATGCGCTGTCCTGTACGGAGGGCACATACATTTATTTCATGGGCAGACTCAGATCGCTGGCTAATGGCCACCTGGAGTTAGTTCTGTGTTTCACTAGAAGGGCCTTGAGGCTGACTGTGGACTCACTGAGGAATAAGTTGACAATCAGCAGCATTTGCCCTGGTGTGGGAGGAAGAAGCAGCAGGCCTCAAGGCCCTTCTGAGGCAGAAGGTGTCAGGAGAGAGGGACTGCTGATCCACCTAGGAGTGGAATTGCTGGGTCGTATGGAAACTCTGTTTTAAAACTTGAGGAACTGCCCAGCTGTTTTCCAAAGTGGCTACACTGTTTTGCATTCCTACCAGCAATGTATGAGGGCTCCAATTTCACGTCCTCACCAACACTGCTAAGAAGGCCGGGGAGGGCCAAGGAGCAATCATGTCCCAGAGGGGAGGGACCCTGAAGGGTGAGTGAAATCAGGACACACAGAGATAGAGGGAAGAGATTTTATTTCGTAGATAACGCTTTTCAAAATATGGAAGCGTTTTGCTTTAAGTGCTCGACTCTTAAATATTTGAACCATTTCGATGGAGTTCTTTCTAAAATGTAACCACTCCATGTTGATGGCGTTCTTTCTCAAATGTTCTTTCTAAAATGCTCTTTCTACTCCCCCACTTTTAAAAACCTGGTATCTTGGACATAGCAGTGCCTTTCTTGACATCTTGGGTTCATCGGTCACCTACTCATTGACCATAGAGTTCCTTTCAGATATAAATGTGTGCTTAGCACTGTGCTAGGAGCTGGCTGTGAATTAGACACAGTTCCTGCCCTGGAAGAGTTGCTTGTTTAGGTCCGGAGAGAACACATAGTAAATTGTATAATAAAGTGTTACAGATGCCATGAAAGAAGGAGCACACGGATTCAGTGAGGACCGGGGGAGACGGTGGGTCCGGAAAGGAAAGGGGGAGTCAGAGCGGCTTCTCGGGAGGTAGGCTTCTCCGGGAGGTAGGCGCCCAGGTCTCTCCCAGCTCTAGAGTCATCCGGGCAGTGTACCATGTTCTTCGAGTTCCGTTGTGAACCGTGATATCGGTGCGGCTTTCTACAGGCTGCTGTCACTCCTGCACTCCGTGGCTCAGGCTCCTGTTTGGTTTCTCTCCCCATCTTGTATAGCCCTGTCTCCTCTCCACATGCCACCGTGAGGCTCACTGCTTTGCTCTACAGATTGGTACAGGTGATACTCGACAGGTGGCTCCCCTGGCTCCTGTAAGGTTGGGTTTGGAGTCACACGGTCTGGGCATGGGATCAGTGGGGTGTTCTAGCCTGCTCGGAATAAGCCCCATGGTCCATCTGGGTGCACTCTATGGAGGTGCTGTACGAGGCACACAAATGACTCTGGCTCTACTTGGCCCCACACATGTGAAGATGTTCAGACATGTTAAAGGGTCACTGTGACCTCTGGAGCCATATCTTGTCACAGCAAACTGGAATTCCCACATAACCTCCAGACACACCCTGCATACACCCATGATGGGAAAAGCTGGCTACACTTCTTGGCATTTTTCCTCACTCAGTCAAATGCTGCTTTAAAAAAAGTTTTTAAGGGGGGTGGCTATCTAAGCCTCCTTTTAAAACTATATTTTCGTCGACCTACTTAACTTATATAACATTATATTGTATATATAAATATACTTATATTTTTAAATTTTATTTTAGTTGCTTTCCACCTAGAGAGATTTACAAACATGGAAAATATTTCCTGGCATCTTGATAGTTCATAAAACCGAAAGGTGACAGTTACTTAATCTTTCTAGCTTGGCAGTCTTGTTCTTCTTGAGGAAAAACAAGGCAGCCAAACGGGAGCAGAAAAAAAAACAAAAAGTAAAGTGCTTGCTACCTTTCAAAATGGTACAAAAGTAGGTGTGGTCTAGATGAAAGGGCATAGGACCGGGGTCAAGATATCAGCGTTACACAGGAGCTCAGCAGCTAGCTGACCACGTGGCCTTGAATGGAAGTTTTCACTTCTCAGTAACACCGTGCCCTCCTTAGAGAGACACCAGAAATAACACTACCTGTCCTCGATCCTGCAGGGTAGTTGTGATTCAGGAAGTCAGTACGAAAGCTCTGTAAAGTTGGAATATTCATGTAATAATAATACGGCTTTCCTTTTTGGTAGAAGAATTGTTGCAGTGTGGTTTAATCCATCCATTCACTCTCTTAAAAAGAGGCCACCCGACTGGCTAACATTTCCCGAGTGCTTACCCTGTGCCTGCTCCTGGGCTAAGCAGTCCATGGGCCATGCTGCTGTGTGATTCTCAGAATAAATCCCTGAGGTCAGGGACTATTACGATCACCCCTTTACAGGTAAAGAAACTGGGACTCAAAGAGGTTAAGTAATATGCTTAACGGTTATACAGCTCATGAGTGGCAGGTGATGGATTTGAGCCCCATAGCTCAAGCTTAACTACTATACTTAGCTTAGTATTCCACTTCAGTAAAAATACGTCATTTTCTTCATTTTCCTTCCAGAACATCAAATATCCAGGCAGTATTAAACTTTCCAATTTTCTTATAAATGTTATAATTTTATTTTTATGTGGGTTTGTTTGAAATCGGACCCAAATAAGGTCAACACTGCAATATTCTGTTAAGTGTCTTATAATCTATAGCTTCCCACACCCATCATTTTTTTTTTTTACTTGCAATTTATTTGTTGAGGGCACCGAGTCATTTGTCCAGGAGAGTTTCCCATAGATTGTACTGATTTCTTCACTGTGGCATATTTTAATGTGTTCAGTCTTCTGTATTTCCTGTCAATTGGGATCAAAGGCTCGATTAGCTTCAAATTTTTTGTTTTGGGTCCCACATTCTTCATAAGGTGGTGGTGTGTTTTTCCATCGAGAGGTATATCTGATGGAAAAATGTCTGATGGAAAAGTCTGATTCTTTCCTTTAGTGATATTAGCAGCAGTTGATGGTCAGTGCCTATATCCATTTGTTTATTAGGGATTTGAAAATAGGAATATTTTAATTCTGTCACTATTTCTTGGGGTTGGGGAGGGGGAGAAAGAACTTTATAGTAAGAAGCATCTCTTCTGCAATTTGGTTTTCCAGTGGTACAGTTTGTATACAAGACAGACAGGTTAAGTGTTTGCTTCTTTTATTGATTGATTTTCAAGATATAAGTTGGTTCCCAGGCATCTTCCAGCAGCGAGAAAGTAACATGCCAAGTGGTGCCCACATTACCCCATGTGTGGCCAGTGCAAACTGCCTCAAGTTGGCTTCTGCGTCCCTTTGACACAATTCTAGTAGTCATTGATAGATTTCTGCGTCTAGCCTTTTATAGGACAAACCTAGACTCCAACCATAGCTCCGTTACTTGCCAGCACTTGACCTTGTGAAATTAAATTCTGAGCTTCTGTTTGCTCATCTATAAAATGGGAATAATCATAGTACCTACCTTTATAGGATTGAAGCAGAATTAAAGTAGTCAGGTGTTTGGTACCACACAGAATAAGGGCTAAAAGATGTTATTATTATTATTATCATCATCATCATCATCATCATCATCATCATTATTATTTTTATTTGAATTAATGAAGAGAGTTATTAGGGCTTTGGAGCTTATAGATTATTATGCTCCAGAAAATCATTAACCCCTCCTGCAAAACAGGCTTAATATTAATGTAAGCAAGAAGGCAGTCTTTTCTGTGGGTTGACAAATAGTTTTGCTGTAGAACTGAATGCCACACTTAGAAGGCAGGGGAGAGAAGAGGAAGAAGGATAGGTGTGGGGAGGGCCTGAAACCACCCAGTGAGGCCAGGTGCCTGCAGAGGGCAGAAGGGGAAGTCTCTTCTGAGCCGCCTGTGCCCTCATTGGATGTGGCCGTGGCTGTTGCCATGGTGCCTGACCAGGAGGTGTGTTGAGAACTCAGTGACGTGGTGGTGACACGTGAATCATCCTGAGCTGCTCAGCCCCATCTGCCTTCCCAACCGCAGGCCTAATGGCGACACTAGTTTAGGAGCAGCAGGCCGTGGGTACACTCCAGCTGTTTCAGCCGGCAGCCCCCGGACCCAGTTCTCATGGGGGTGGGTCCTCTTCTTCCCTGTGCTCTGACACCATGTGTCCTAGTGAGTGGGGCAAATCCTCTCACACCCTACTCCAGCCCTTAAGCATGCCTCACTCTTCCCTGTGCCTGGGGGGTGGGGAAGGGAGGGGGTGCTCTGCTGGCACCTTGAGCCTTCTCTCTGTTTCCTTATTCAAATGTGCCAAGGGTTAGCTTGTTGTAATTGTTATTAACCTCATAAAACTCAGTTTTTAGAATTTTGTCCACTTGGTCTACTGTTTGTCCATTTTGGTTTGCTTCGGGTTTTGCTTCATTTATTTCTGCTTTTGTGTTCTTTCTTTAGATTTTGAGTGGAAAGTTCAGTTTCTTTAGTTCTACTTTCTTATTTTCTACTAAATGCATTTAAGATATTTATTCTAGCTGTCTTTCAGTTCTAAGTAGTTTGTCATTTCTATTTCTCTTTAGCTATGAATAACCTTGAAGTCTGTTTTTATGAACTTTTATAGGTATGGGGTTTGGGGGCGGGGCTAATTGTATTATTGAGTTCTGATTTTATTGCACCATAATCAGCGACTGTGGCTTCTAGGAGACCATATTTGGGGGGATTTGGCCTAAATCATGATTATTTTTTATCAACATTTCACATATGCTTGAAAAAAATTGAGTATTGAAAAAGACGTTTGCTGAGTTGGGTAACTATGCTGTTCAGATCCTCTTTAGCTTCACTGCCTGGCAAGGTTCCCACAGAAGCCACTGCTCCCCGCCAGGGTCCCAGACACAAAAATGTCCATTCAGGGCTGATTCATTTGGTGTGGCTCACAACACACACGCCAGCCAAGAAGACGATGGCTCTTCCTTTTTTTGCAAAGGAGATTACTTTTGCTGGGGTCTGAATTCTTTCAGTCCCTGCTTAATTAGCTTGTAAAACCTAGGCTCTGGTTTCAAGTGGGTAATCCAGGCTGTTGCAATCGTTAAGTATTTGTGCCATGCGATAATTTAAGAGTGGGACCGATAAATGTTCTCATGAAGAACAGAAATCAGGGGCTGGCCGTAGCCTGTGTTGTAGCATCCGGCATTACGTGAGGTCCTTTGCCCTTGTTCGCTCTGGTCGTGTGGGCGTCGCCTACCTTCTCTGAGCCTTGTTTCTTCATCAGCTCTGTGGGTGTGATACCATCTACCATACTGCTCACAGAGGGTTGTGGCGAGGCTCAGCTGAGATAACAGATGGAAACAGTACTTTGTAAAACTGTCAAGAGATCCTCAGGCTTCAAGTGCAAGGGGGGGACCTCGTGAAGGAGGAGCAAGTGTGGTCTCAGTGCGTGCTAACACCCTTTATTCTCTGAAAGGAGCCTGGACAGGGTGAGAGTGAGAGAAATACTCGAGGCCCCTGAAATTCTTCATTGTCCTTCGCTTCCCGTCCCCGCAGCTCACAGTCTAGAAACTGCAGCCATGACCACCCACGTCACCCTGGAAGATGCACTGTCCAACGTGGACCTGTTGGAGGAGCTGCCCCTCCCCGACCAGCAGCCATGCATCGAGCCTCCACCTTCTTCCATCATGTACCAGGTGAATTCTCCCAGGGCAACTGGGAGCTTAGGAACTCTGGGGATCCCCTAAGAGGGTTTGGCCTGAAGGCAGAGGAAAGGGGGAGACCGGCATCTGGAAGGTGAAAGGTCATGAGCTGATGGAGTCCTTGGTGCACTGGTGGAGCAGAGTGTAAGGAATAGATTAGCTGGTAAGTGTACACCAGAGCTATTTCTCCTCCCCAGGGAAGGCTTGTTGATCTGCTCTGACCCCAAATACCTTCCCGGCTGTTCTTGCTGCAGCACCGACCAAGGCTTTGGCAGCTCTGACCTCATGAATTAAATATTGCAATTTCGAAACCCCTAGAGCCTGCCTGGGTAATTACTTTTCCTTCACGTATGTGAGAAGGGCCCTTCAGCTCCCATAGCAGCTAATGGCTCAAGGAAGCTGGTCACAGTTGTTTGCTTCTGCCTAAGAGAGTTGAACTTGTGATAGATCATGATCAGATTGCTCAAAACCACGATCCCATCCCGCCAGGATGTGGTGGGAAGGGCATCCCCACTGCTGGAGTCTGCCCTGCAAATAGCCCGTAGTCAGGGCGTGCCGGGCAAGTATGCTGAGTTAAGAAAGAATCTTCTTAATTTGAAATTCTTAACTATATTTGACCTTTTGAAAGTTCTTGGATTGCTAAATGAGACTAAATATAAATGCACAATGTATTTTTAATTTTATTCAGTGGTTAGCTTTATTAAGCACATGCCTGAAGGTTCAACTCATAAACTTGGTTTATTTGCATTTTCTAACCCAGATTAAATTTTTAATTGTATAAATATCTTTTTTTTATTACAAGCAACACAAAAAAGTATAACAAATAAAAATTTCCCTGTAACTATATCTATATGTACACACACACCCCTTTTTACCATATGTATGTATATGTTTTTAATATACCAAAAGGGAATCATACTATTTATATATTGCTCTACGATTTGGCTTTCTTCAAATTCATTATAGATATTTTTTCCTGACAAGACTACATGCTACCACATCATTCTTAACTACCACATGGTATGAATAAGTCCATTGTATGGATATGCTATCATTTATTTAGCAGTTAATGATTATTTGTCTGGTTTCCATTTTTTTTTTTTCTGTTACAAAAAATGCTGCAGTTATTTTCCTCGTACATATGTATCTGCACCTTCAGGGGAGTGTTTTTGTAACTGCTGGATGAAAGCAATGCACATCTTAACTCCTAACAGCTACTTAGGCTTGTAGAGTGGAAGCATTTACTTCCAGGGGTCAACCGGGTGTACCTGATGAACAACCTGTCTGCAGACAGCTCCTGCCCGGCGGGGTCCAGGGTGAGATTCTGGGGATGAGATGAGAGGGTGAAGTGGACATAGGTTTCCACAGAAAGTCTGTGCGCAGGCAGCGGTTTGTTCCCTGGACCCCCAGCCACCGTGGACCTGTTTTCTAACAACCAGTGTTCCTGTTCTTTAATCGCCACAGGCTAACTTTGACACGAACTTCGAGGACAGGAATGCGTTTGTCACAGGCATTGCAAGGTACATTGAGCAGGCTACGGTCCACTCCAGCATGGTAAGTCTCTGTGACCCTGCCAGGGCAGGGGGAGCGCTGTGGGCATGTGCTCAGCTGTTCCAAGAACCCCCTGCCTCAGTCAGACCCACCTTCTTAAGCCCATTCTCATGCTTGCCCCTTCCCCTCTCCGTGCCTAGGGAAGATCCTGTCCCTGTATCTCCCAGCTCTGCAAAGTCTACTCGCCTTTAGGACCCAACTTTATCCCACTATTCACTTTTCTTGAGCTTCGATAGCCTTTTGGGTTAACATGTGATTAGATCCTACCTTGTCTTATATTTTATAGATTACTGGCTAGGTGGAATTTTGTCTCTTGAGCAAAGGTAAAAATTTCTCAAAAAAAGGGAATAGCGGCTTTGGAGTAACGTGTTGACTGGGGGAAGCCGGCGGCCAAAATCATTCACACGCAGGGCCAGCTGTCTGATGGGCCGGGTGTCTGACCCATCTGTAAGGGATTACCCCTTGCCTCTGGACTCTGGAGTTTTCGTTGATTTTATTTGCATGCAGCACTGAAATTTGCAGAATTCCAGATTCCTTATTCACAGGCTCTGCCTGAGGCTCAATGGACCTTTCTCACTATATCAGTTATATTCTAAAACATTGTCTTACCATACTGTGCCCATTCTTTGAATAGATGGTGTGTACCTGGTACCTGTGCAAAATGCTGGGGCGGAAGATATACAAGGACAAATAGGGGCCAGTCTTGAGTCTCAGTGAGTCAAGTGGGAAACAGACAAGCTTACCGTTTACTGAATACTTTCTGTGCAGATTTTTAAAATGCCTTGTCTCACTTAGTCCTCACCTCAGTCCCGTGAAATAGGTTCTATTTTCCCCATTTTACAGATGGGGAAAACTGAAGTCCAGAAAAATGAAGTTACCTGGGGTCCTGCTGCTGACAAGCGGCAGAGCTAAGCCCAGGTCTGTCTGAGTCTAAAACCCGTGCACTCGCCTATTCTTTGCAGACAAATAAAAATGCATAAAATTAAAGGTAAATCACGTGGTAGAAATTGAAAGCTGTGTTTTTGAAGGGGCCTTGCGAGGGTCAGAGAAAGCGGAATGAGGGAAGCGGCTTTTGTGAGTAGGTCCTTGTGCACTAGGTATAATGTTATGATGTGTTGGTGCATCTACACATATATACACACACGTGCATTTTCACCATTTGTGTGGTACTTTAAAATGCATAAGGTGTTCTCATACACGCTATCATTGGAGCCTTGTAACAGCCCTGTGACTTGCAAAAGACATTGTTGTTCTACCCATTTTAGGGATGAGAAAATGAGACCTAGAGAAGTTAATGAGTTGCCCATGATCTTGCAACCAGTGAATCACAGGGTCGAGCCCGGAGGCCAGGACTTCTGCTTCCCAGGCCTGACCTTTTTCTACTGAACTCTGCTGTCCCACGAATTTAGAATTTTATCCGTCAAAGATGAGAGGGAGAGTGCGTGCCAGCTTGGTAGAACCAGCAGGAGCAAAGGCGCAGAGGCAAAAAGTTTCAGAGACTGCCTGGATTTGCGCTGTAAGGTACTTACAGGGACATTCTCTGTGGTATGTACAGAAAATTACTTGAGAGTCAGGGCATAGAGAGCATTAGTCTGACAGAGCTGCCATGACAAAATGCCACAGACTGGGTGGCTTAAAAACAAACTGATTTTCTCACGGTTCTGGACACTAGGAGTCTGATCTCAAGGTGCCAGCAGAGTTGGTTTCTCTCAGGGCTCTCTCTCTCATTGGCTTGCAGATGGCCACCTCACTGTGTCCTCACATGGTCTTTCTTCTGTGTGCATGGATATATGTGGTGTCTCTCTGTGTGTCAAATTTCCTCTTCTTAAAAAGGACATCGGTCTGCTTGGATTAGGTCCTACCCTAACAGCCTCATTTCAACTTAATCATCTCTTTAAAGTCCCTGTCTCTGAATATAGTCCCATTCTGAGGCACTGGGGATTAGGCCTTCAACATATGAATTTTGGGGCGGGCAGCGGACACAGTTCAGCTCATAACAGAGGGCTTTAATTCATTTAATAAAGAATCAAAAGCAACGGAAAATGTTTATCCATGGGAGAAATGTGAACAGAACTCTGCCTGGGGAATAGTTTCCTTTGTTATGTGCAGAATGAGTTGTGAGGTGACAAATCCGTCAAGATAAAGTTATCTGCATTGGAGGTATTAAAAGCCAAATAAAGGCGATGGCATGAGGGATGGCCAAGGGAATGGATATGAGAGACACCAGAGGTTAAGTCCACCCACTTGCCAGTCAACCGGGTGCTGGGGCAGAGGGGGATTGTGTGAGTTTTCTATTGCTGCTGTCACAGATTTTCACAAACCTAGTGGCCTAAACAACACAGATTTATTTGCTTACAGTTCTTTTGGTCAGAAGTCTGACATGGGTTATACGGGGTTAAAATCAAAGTGTTGGCAGGGCTGCCTTCCTTTCTGGAGATTCTAGAGGAGAATCTGTTTCCTGGCTTTTCCCAGCTTCTGGAGGCGGCCCACATTCCGCGGCCGAGCCCCCTTCCAGCCCACACAGTCTCATCTCTCCCATCTCTGCCTCCTTCTTCACCTGCCTTCCCCGACTCTCTCCTGCCTCCCTCTTTCTCTTATTAAGGCCTTTGTCATTACCTTGGGCCCACCAGATAAATCCAGGGTAACCTCCCATCTCAAGGTTCCTAATGCCATCTGCAAAGTCTCTTTTGCCATGAAAGGATATTATTCAGAGGTTCTGGGGATTAGGATGTGGACATCTTTGTGGGGCCGTTATTCTGCCAAAACAGGGGTAACATCGATACGGTCTAGATGGGTTAAGAATCGGGTATACTGTTGACATTCATGAAGAGTGCCAAAACCTCACCTCCCTCGACAATTTTCACCTTGTACCTTTCTTTCTCTAGAGTCACTTATCAGTGGCAGCGTGTCTTCATTAGATGCTCACCTTCTTGGTTGCTCCTGCCCACACTTGGGCACAAGGTGAATCTTTCAAAGGGCAGGATAGCCAGAAAAAAAAAAGAGGAGGAGCAGGAGAAGGAGGCCGCATGTAAACCTTGTACTTGACCAGCTATGTGGAACGGTAGAGGGATCTGTGCTGGGGATGAGATGGGGGCCGAGTGTCCAAAGTAAGTGCTGAGAGGTACGTTCTGTCACCACCAGCCCTGAAATTCGAGGTGACCTCACATTCACTTTAAGTCATGGACTTACAGAATCTTACAGATGTAAAGAATTTTAGAAATCCTTAGTCCTCCAGCTGTCCACCTGGGCTACATGTCAGATTCATTCACCTGGAGGACATTAAAAATGTACTGATGCCTGGGCCTCCCCCGAGGATAATGATTTAGTTTAGGAGGGGCCTGGCCTGGGCCTCTGGAGTTTTCAAAGTTCCCCAGGTGACTAACATGCAGTCAGGGTTGAGAACCAGTGATTTTGGCCAACTCTTTACCCCAAATGAGAAAACCATGACACATAGTCAAAGTCAAAGGTGGGCCCAGGCAGAGCCAGGATTAGAACTCAGGTCTCCCGTGGCCCCACCCAGGGCTCTCTCCACCACGCCATCCTGACCTCTGTATTCCAGGTGTAATTATACCACAGCTCTGGTTGATGGTCAGCTGTCCATAGGGCAGAGCCCATAGCATTCTGTTCCCAGCAAACAGCACCAAGCCTGGGACCCCTGAGTGCTCAGAAAAGCATTCACTGAATGAGTGAGCTCGGATACTCATCCCTACCAGTGGGCAGTTTGGGTGCTGACAGCAGACACATGTTCCCTAAGTTACTGTCACTTCCCTTTTTTGACACGTGTTCTGAAGCAGCAGCAGCAGGAGACCCACAGGCTTGATCTCGGTTCTCTGTCATCTCAAGGACACCTTGTTACTGATTTAAAAAGTATTGGCTGAAAGTGCAACTGGTCAGTGACATTTGCTGCCGAAAACTATAAAACGTAATAAACTTCAAATTAAATCTGACCTTGTACTAGGAAGTTATTATGAAAAAGATGTTATGAGGGATAAAAAATAAATCAGTAAAGATTCATTTTTGAATCAGTACAAACTTTTACAAAAGAGATGGTCTAGTAATACTCGTTTTTACTGCATTTTTGAAATATCCTTCATATGACATAAAAATCACCATTTAAAGCACACAATTCAGTGTTTTGTTCTTAACATATTCACAGTGTTAGAAACCATCACCACTATCTGATATTCATCACCACAAAAAGAGACCCCAAACCCATTAGCAGTCACTCCCAAGTCCTCTCTCGTCCCATTTCCTGGAAAACAGTAATCTACTTCCTGTTTCTGTGGATTTCTTGATTCTGAACATGTCATCTAAGTGAGTCCATATACTTATGGCCTTTTGTATTGGCTCCTTTCACTTGGCATCATATGTTCACAGTTCATCCATGTTGTAGCATGTGTCAGCAAGTCATTATAGATGAATACGATTCTGTCGGATGGCTAGACCACAGTGATTTATCTATTCATCAGCTGGTGGACATTTGGGTTGTTTCTGCTTTTTGGCTATTAGAAAAATAACTGCTGTGAATGAGTGTGCATGTTTCTGTGTGGACCCACATTTTCATTTCTCTCGGGCTTATACCTGTAGGAGTGGAATTGCCGGGTCATATGGTAACTCAGTGTTTACCTTTTTGAGAGATTTCCAGCCTTTCTTTTTCCTGGTAAGACTCTTAACCCCCTTGATAGGTTACCTGGCATGTGTGTGTTTATACTCTTATTTAATTCTCACAAAATTATCTGAGGTTGTTGTCATTGTCACTAAATGGAGAGCCTTAGGTTCAGTGATTTCTCAAAGTCCAAAGGGCCAAGGAGAGACAAAGCTGAGATTCGAGCCCTGATAGTTGGACCCCGAGTTTAGAACTCTCCACAGTAGCACTGTGAGTAGTGAGGTGAGGTGAGTCATCACTGAATTTTTCAGATTCATTCTTCATGCTATTGTTGGCTTTGCCATCTGCTCTGTATTATTTTTTAAAATTGATCTTCATCATTTTCCTGCTTATGAAATAGTAACATAGGCTCTTATAAAAAGTGCAAACTATCACACTATATGATAGAAAAAGCTCCTGTTCCTCCAGTTCCACAGACTGCTTCTAGTCATAGCATGGCACGCAATCCACCAAAATATTTTTCAATAGACTTAATATAGTTTTATAATTATTACTCCTTGTTTGGTTTTGCAACCTATCTGCTGTACGTACTGTTTTACTACTTGCTAGTTTTCTTGCAGACAGTATGTCTGGGACAACTTTTGCTGTTGGAACAAATAGATCTGCCTCCTTTCTAAGGTGGCCATCCATCTTTGTAAAATGTGTCCTGCTGATACAGAGAGCCCTTGGGTGTCAATCAAATTTATTGTGCACCTGGGAGTGTGAGTCACCTGGGAATGTTATTGAAATGCAGATTCTGATTCCCTAGGCCAGGGAGGGGCCCGAGACTCTGCATTTCTAATGAGCCCTCACCCCTTACACCTCCCCCCACCATCCTCCCCCCCCCGCCCCCCACCCCGCAGGTGATGGTGATGCTGCTGGTTCACAGACCACGTGGAGTAGTGAGGACTCTGGAGCTGTCGAGAAGCCTTGTGGCACTGGAGCAGTCTCCCTGATGAGTGTGTTTTGCTTTTCAGAATGAAATGCTGGAGGAAGGACACGAGTATGCGGTTATGCTGTACACCTGGCGCAGCTGTTCCCGGGCCATCCCCCAGGTGAGACTGAGCTTGCCGGGTGGCTCTCCTGCCTCCTGGGACTGACACCCTCCGCTTGGCCCTCATCCTTAGAGCTGAGCCCTCCCAGCGGGCAGGGCGTGAGTGAGGCCTCTTATCCAAGGGGCCACGCTGAAGACATTCAGAGAGCTTCCCGTAAAACTGACACCAACTTAAAAAATATTTGTTCGATACGTTTTATTTCCAAAGTAGTATGTAACTGTACAATACCCAAACCACTGCAGAAAGGTGTCAAGTACAAAGCGAAGCATCCCCACCTCCTCACCCCCAGCACCCAAACCCACTTCCCAACAGAACATAATCTCTGTGGACACTTTGCTGCCTATTCGTTTGGATCTTTTTCCTTGAATGTCATGAATATTCCTATGATTATTATTTTGTCAATTGTTACTGTTTATAAAGGTATATTGTTCCTTATTTGTATTCTGCTACTTGTTTTTTTTTACACTTTAGTCTTCATTACTGACATTTTTCCATGTCGACACATATAAATATTACATTACCATCATCATCATCATGATGTAATTCGTGAGTCCCGTTTTAGAACATGTATAAAGAGAAACAGATGTATAAAGAGAAACTGTTCCTCTCCCTTCCTCTAATCCTAGCCCCCAGAAGTAACGACTTACAGTTTGGTTTGCATCCTTTCAGATCTTCTGTGCCTGTATTGTATACAGATACACGAACACACAGAGTTTTATTTTGTGTTTTGTTTAATGAAAATGGGATTAAATCACACTTACCATCCTGCAGTTGCTTTCATCTGTCAGTTTCCAGTAGCAATCTCTCCCTGGCACTTCCCATATCCTGTTCTCTCTAACAGTTATGTAATGATGTCGAAGGAATGCATCTTATTTTATCCATTTAACTGTGGACTGGTGGATATCGATCTCTTTACTACTGTTTTAAGAAATCCTGACCAACAGCGTGAAGAATGTCATTGTGCTTACCCTTCTCTCACTCGTCAGTTTCAGTAACCCTGTCAGCAGCCTTAAGCGTGCATGCTGTGAAAATATCTGCCATATGATTCTGATGGGCTGAAACCCACTGGGCAGAGAAAAGGGGTTTCTTCATGGGCTCGAGTATGGCCAGGGAACTTTACCCAAATGCATCCAGAGCAGTGGATGGAACATTTTTCTCTGCTTAGAATCGGACAGGGCCACCCTGGAGCTGGATTGGGGGGGAAAGGCTGAGGGAGCGAGACCTTGCAGATCAACTCCTGGTCAGGGCCCAGAGCAGACTGAAGGAGAGGACGGTTCTGTTCCTGGGGCCAACTGGTTTCTTTCCCACAGCCAATGTCTAAGGAGCAGTTCTGCCCCTCGCTGGACCTGTCAGACGGGGCTGCCCCCACCTCCTCTCACTAGGGTGACCGTATCATTTATCATCCTAGATGTGTAAAGGGGTCCTATTAATAAGACAACAGGTGTGAACCAGGACTTCCTGGGCAAGTCGGGATTTCCGAAACCGCCTCTCCCCACAGGTGAAATGCAACGAGCAGCCCAACCGGGTGGAGATTTATGAGAAGACGGTGGAGGTGCTGGAGCCAGAGGTCACCAAGCTCATGAAGTTCATGTACTTCCAGGTGAGGGGTCAGGGGCTTGAGAAGGCCCCCATTCTTCCAGACACCGGGGTCTGGATTTTTGACTCATGTTTATTCATTTGGCAAATACTTTTTGAGTGCCCCTCACAGACCCCTGGGCGAGCAAGGCAGACAAGGCTCTCTCCCTACGTGTAGTTTGCACCTTAATGAGCATATGGGTATGTTCTGGGCAGGAGGAGAGGCTGATAATAAGCAATACGCAACAGTTTTCAGGGCATAACATGTCCTGTGAGTAAAATAAAATTTCAACAATCTCTGGGATGGAGGGTGTCTGTGACATGGGTGCGGCTTTAGGGATGGCCTCTTAGGAGGTGGCTTTTGAGCCGAGATCTGTATGATGAGAAAGAGGCTGGCATGTGATGATTTGGAGGAAGAGCCTTTCGGCCAGAAGGAACTGCAGAGGCGAAGGCCCTGAGCCCCAAAAGAGCATAATGTGTTTAAGAAACAGTGAAGACGGGGGGGCCTGCAGAATGAGAAGGGGAACGATGAAAGCGGAGGTTCGAGAGGGACTCAGGGACCCAGTAAGGTAGGGTGCTGTAGGCCATGAAGTAGGGCATGAAAAGAATACGTGGCTTTTATTCAAGCTCCATAGAAGCCACTGAAGGTTTCTAGTGATACGATCTGATTTGAGGTTTTATAACACCGTCTGGCTGCTTTGTGGAAAACGGATGGGAGGTGGGGGCAGTAGAGATGTGGGGTGGCGGGCAGGCAGGGAGAGAAGTGACAGCAGGGAGACCAGTTAGGATGCCAGGAAGAGTGATTGTTTCAAGGAGGAAAAGAGAAAAGACAGCCAAGGGCTTCGATGAGCGGAAGATAAGTGGGCAATCGGTTAAACAGAAATGACCAAAAAAAAGGTCATGCAAACCGATGGATTATTACACTTATGTTGGAAGCTGTTTAGGAATACAGGTTGAACACCTTAAGACCAGCTCGCACCCCTGGGTGGGAGTCATGCCATGAGCTCTGTCCCCCACAAGCTCCACCGGAGAGCGGAGCTTCATAAATAAGACTTTCAGGCACTGGCCGAATGTCCGCCCTGCGGCCCGCTGTACACTGGCCTCCAGGCAGGCAGGTGATGCATGCAGCCCAGGGCAGGAGCACCCGCGTCAGGGGCGGAGAAGCCCACAGTCCTGCCACATTGTGACTGCATGCCCGCGGGTTACAGAGCATCTTTCGTGGGGAGGATAAGTGAGATCTGTCTGTAAAGAGCCAGGTAGAGTCCTAGTCACAGAATGGGTTTATCACATTAGTCTGCTGTCATTAGCATCATGGACCTGCCTTGGGGAGCCTAAAATCTCTTGGGAAGGCAGATGCAAGAGAGAAAACCTATCCAGAAGCCGATTAAGTGCTGAACTGAGGGCCTCCTGGTGAGAATGGAGGATCTGGAATTATCTAGAATTATGCTATCCAGCACAGTAGCCCCATGCTGCTATTTACGTTAAGTAAGAGTAAATGAAATTTAAAATTCAGTCCCTCTGTTGCACTGGCCATTTTAAGTGCTCAGTAGCCACATGTGACAGGTGGCTCTCGTCCTGGACGGTGCACACGTGGAACGTCTCCACCATCGCCGAAAGTTTTATTGGACTTAGACCCCAGAGGGAGGAAGCCTGGCTCGGTCTAGTCTTTGAAGGAGAGAAACGACTGGTGGGTTGGGCTTCCCAGGCCACAGGAGCAGATGGAGCTCATATAAGGAGTAATATCTCGCCCCTCCTCTCTCTGTCTCTGGGTCTCTACGCCTTGTGGTGCGGTACCTGGCACTATCCTAGGTGCCAGGATGTGAGAGTGAATAACACATGTTTCTCAGCACAGGCGTGGTGAATGAATTCATCGGTCTGCCTCCCATGGGGGAAGGTCCCAGGCTTCCCTCCAGAAGTCAGCTTTAGGTTTGGGGGCACCTCTGAGAGAGACCTCCTGGCAGATTGGCCTTTCTCTGAATGTCCGGGCTCTGAGCAGGGCCCCAGGGGATATCGACTTTGGTCCTCGCCCCCCCCCCCCACCCCGGGCCACCGCACCCTGACTCGCCGCCCCTCTGCCTGCAGCGCAAGGCCATCGAGCGGTTCTGCAGTGAGGTGAAGCGGCTGTGCCACGCCGAGCGTAGGAAGGACTTCGTCTCTGAGGCCTACCTCCTGACCCTGGGCAAGTTCATCAACATGTTCGCAGTCTTGGACGAGCTGAAGAATATGAAGTGCAGCGTCAAGAACGACCACTCTGCCTACAAGAGGTCGGGCATCCTCCCCTGCTCCCCTCTTCCTGGGTAGCCAGCCAAGGGGAAAACGAGGATGGAGACCTTCTGACAGGCTCCTTCCCCACAGCCAAAGCAGCCACTCCCCAGGCACACAGGGAATGGGCCTGGATCTGTCTGTCGTTGTGGTTTGAGGAATATGGTGTGATACAAAGCTGGGTCTTTGGAGAGCCGGGGCTGTGCAGGGTGTTCTGTCTCACCATAGAGTTAAATCCTCATTTCCCCCGCCCATGGAGCAGCCTCACTTTCTTTGTCCCATGCAGTACGGGACCAGTAAGATAGCATACAATGGTCACATTAGTCATTTCTGTAAGAAGCGAAAGCCAACTCCCACTGCTTCTGGGAAGGAAGGAACCAGACTGGCTCCCAGACCTGGAGGGCCCCGTGTACCTGAACCAGGGTCTTCAGGTGATATTGGTCTGGTTCCGTCTACCTCTCAGCTCGACTTTCCCCGATAGCAGCTCGTTCTCAGGCGGGCTCGTGCCCATGGCGGGCTCCAGCAGCTTTCAGCCTCCCTCTGGCCAGCGCTGCCGCCCCCACCCCAAGTGAGGGAAGGGATGCGCCTCCTTGCAGATGCTTGCGCAGAAGTCCCCAGGAGGGTCTTCATCGCTCCAGCTAAGTCTCCCATCAGTCACTGTGGTGGATGGGGGCTCTGATTGAACAAGTCCTCACCTGTGGGGACTGAGAGTGGGAGGGAGTCGTTCCTCTCCAGAAATTAGGGTGTAGCCACTCCTGGCGGGGTGTGAGGAAGGCAGTCGGAAGCAACAGATTTCCTCTGTGTTGTCTGGACACACGTCTTGGTAGGGATTTTCTGTGTCACGGAGGAAAGGGCCCCTCCTCCTTGAACTACCTCGCCCTGGGGCTCCGAGGTAACCAGAGAAAGCAGACAAGAGACTGATCCTCAGAATGTTATCCACCTGAGTGCAGTGCGAAAGCTGGGGGTGCCCAGCAGCCAGAGCCCCATCTCACGCCTGACTTCGAAATGGCACCGTTCTCAAAGATTTCACAGACAGCCCGTAATATATCTTCCCCCAGTTTCTCCCCGGTTTGGCCAACTCCTTCCATTGTGGTCACAGCCAAGATGGACCGGCTAGGGTCACGAATAAGGCAGGTGTCTCGTCTGTGTCGTCATAGTCGTGACAAGGGCTGCACCGCCACCAGGTTAGGCTGGACGAGCTGGGCCCCTGGAGTTTTTTCCCTTCAAGTCCTGCACGGGTTCCTCAAGCCCATTGTCCCTTCACCTGTTAAGTAACAAGACGTTTCTTTTCTGTGCCATGCTTCGCTTTGGAAACACCGAGGCTTTCCTATAAAGAACACAACAGCCTGCCTGTGGCTCTTCTCCATGACTTCTCCGTGTGCGGTTTCCCTGGAGGTCACCGCGGGGCCCAAGGGTGCTTGTTTCACTCTATCTTACCACCTCTGGCTGGTCCATACGATGCCAGCTGCCCTTGTACTTGGAGACTGAGCTTCGGTGCATTTTTGCCTCTTAATTTCAGGTGCCCTTATCACGAGGGTCTAAACAGCGCCAGATGAAGTGACTCCAGCACATACTCTCCTTTGACGTTGGAGTCACCTGTGAGAGGAGACAGTGTGACTCTGGGTGAGGGGGCAGCGGGAGCCCACGAGGCCTGGTTGGGGCTACTGAGCTGGAACGTTCCTCTCTGCAACACCTGTGTTTCAGGGCTGCGCAGTTCTTAAGGAAGATGGCGGACCCCCAGTCTATCCAGGAGTCACAGAACCTTTCCATGTTCCTGGCCAACCACAACAGGATCACCCAGGTGATGGCAAACTCCTTGTTGGTCTCTGCCTGGCATCCTGGGTCTAGGGGACCACAGGCAGGTGGACTTAAGCAGAGGAGCTCAGTCCAGATCGAACACCCCCACTGCCCTACTCGAGAATTAAGCTGCAGACTTAAATCCCCCCTCCCACCCCCGCAAGCACAGGCGACCCTTTCACTCTCCCCAGCTTTTGTTCCCGGAAAGCCTCCTCAGCCAGTATTCTGCCCCGGCATTGGCATAACTCAGAGCAGGGATTCCGGAGTCAGACGCCTTTGGTTTCTAATCCCGGACCCTCCACTGACCCATTGTGAGACATTGGGCAAGGTCAAAACCTCAGTTTCCTCATCTGTAAAATAAGGCTGTTATTTTGAGAATATTCTGAGAATCCATCTCACAGGATTGTTGTGAGAGAGAAGTGAGGTACTGTATAGAAAGTCCTCGGTGTGCAGAGCCCGACAGATGGCATAAGAAGCTGTCACTGTTCCTGCTGCCGCCGCTCGGCCCGGGCACCCCCGTTCGGCTGTGGCTCTCTCGCTCTGCCTGACTTAAGATAACCCGTCTTGCTCATTGGTCAGTTCGACCCAAACAGGCATCAGTAAGACAGTCAGCAGGACCCAGGCTGAGAGGGGCCCTCGACCTTCGAAGGATTGTTAGGTTCACACCCCTCAGGGACACTGCAGGTTTCACGGGGCCCTCCCTGCTCTCTGTTCTACGCAAAAGCCTGTCAGCCTTGAAGTTCCAGGTTTCTTTCCAAGAGTCCATGCTGTCAGTGGAAAGCACCAATGATGCCTTCCACCGGACGCCCCTCAGTGGGGGCAGTTTGTCCCTTTGGAGAGAAAGAGCCTGACCTTCTCTTACGGGAGTGTTTCCGTACTGCTCTTTCCTGCGTGGAGGGAGACGCCTGCCTGCCCAGCACTCCACCACTGGGCTGGGGCTTCCCACCGCCTTCTGCGGAGCTGTCTTGGCCAAGTCCGCACCCTCAGAACCAAGCCGAGCTGAGTGGCGGCCTGTTGTAAAGCCGAAAGCACTTTCTAACCATCAGAACTGCTGCGGGGAGGGAGTTCCCTGCCGTGGGAGAGGTACAGGAGCTCTGACCAACCACCTGGGAGGCGAGGACACAGGCTCTGTGTCCCCCAGTGGTCCTGGGGGAGGTGGAAGGTGCACACGGCCTGCCGCCCAGCTGCGGGCCTTTCTCGGGGTGTGGGCGAGGAGGGTGCGGGAGAGGGGCTGACCGGGGGGCGGGGCTGTTTAGTGTCTCCATCAGCAACTGGAAGTGATCCCCGGCTACGAGGAGCTGCTGGCCGACATAGTCAACATCTGCGTGGATTACTATGAGAACAAGATGTACCTGACCCCCAGTGAGAAGCACATGCTCCTCAAGGTACAGCTCCCACGGTCACCTCCTTCTCATTTGAAACCATTTTTAAAGAGCAGTATTTATTTTTATTTTAAAACTTGATACAGATCTTCCCGCATGCAATGTTTTGCAACTTTTTTTTTCCCTTGACTATGTCATATACATCTTTCCAGACTTCATTAAGGGTATTTCTGCAATGTCATTTTTAATGGCTGCCCTGTAGTCCATTGTAGGGGGACAGTGTTATTTAACAGATCCCCTGTTGTTGGATATCTGCTAACCTGCATTGAATATTCTTGCAGCGCAGCCTTTCTGTGCATACTCTTAGCAAGTCAAACTTCCTGGAGGAGAAATTGCTGACTCCCAGGGAAGGCAAAATCTTCAAGCTTTTGCTCAGTGTTGCCAAAATGGTCACATTTTGATTCATCGGTTTACAAGTTTCACTTTTAAATTGTCAAGTAATATTTATTATTGTAGAAAATCTGAAATGTACAGAAAGGCACAAAAAATTTGATCTCTAAAACTCCCTTCAGAATAACACTTTTAGCATTTTGATGTATTTTTGTCTCATTTTTTCTATGCTTATCTATTTGATGTATACAAGGTACATAAGTTATGTGCGTGCGACTTTTATCCCATGTCATTACGTGTATTGGAATATTATGCAGCTGTTAAATAATGTCGTATGGCTGAGCTTTCATTTTTCGAGCCATTATTCTCCTGTTGGCTGCTTAGGATGTTTGTAACTTCTCTCGAACGGCTGTAGCACTGAGATGAACAGCCTTCTCCATGTGCCTTATACACGCTGCGTAGCCCCTTTTGATTCTTCCTTCCCCAGAATCTCACCTTTCAAAGTTCTGGCGGTCCTACTTTTTCTTCATCCGTCCTCCAAGTCACTTGTTATTCTGAGCATCCCAGCCCTGTTCGTGTCCCAGTCTTTACACTTCCACAGCACCTCAGTGGTTTGCAGGGCAGTGTGGCCTCGTGACTCGTTCACTCTGGCTTCCTCTACACAGTCAGAAATCCAGAGGCGTCCCTCTGAGTCCAGTGCTGTGCCCGGGCAATTATTGTGACTCTCCCCGGTTTCCAGTCCACCAGGCATCCTCCGTGCTGCCAGCAGACTCTCAGGCTGCCTTTCTCCCAACTGCCTTTCGCCCTTAGACACCTCAGCTTCAGTGTGGCCCCAACACTGTTCTGCTCTTTCATGCCTCTGCAGTTTGTGTTAGTGAATGCAGGTGCCACCAGGTGGGGGTTATTCACTCTTAATGGAAAAGGCTGGCACCACACGCTGCAGAACCACAAAATGCAACGAAAGGAGAAGTGACCTTAACAGTCCTCAGGTCCACTTCCTGATATGTCAGATGTGATTTACTCATGGTCACATAGCAGCTGTGAGCCAAGGAAAGCTGCTTTCAGCCTCGTTGGTCAGGCTCCCCATACGTTTGACTAAAGGAGCCAAACAAGCCAGCATTCAGGAAACTATTAAATGGACTGGACCATCAAGAATTATCAGCCTGTTGATCTGCTTATTGGGCATTGTCAAGCCAAAAAAAAAAAAAAAAGTATTTTTTTAAAAGAGTCTCCGATGGCTCCTCCCGAATCTTTCCTTGGGAAAGAGGTGAATAGTTTTACATTCGTTCGGCATTTAGCAAGTATTCATCAGGTGCCTGTAATGTGCTAGACCCCAGGACACAGCAGTAGCACAGCTCAGTCTTTTCTCCCTGGAGGGATCTAAATGCATAACCGATGTTATTATCAGATCTGGGGTCAGATTCTGTCTGCAGCTCACTAGCTGTGTGCTACTGGCAAGCCGTCTAACCTCTCTGTGTCCCCAATTCCTCATCTATAGAGTAAAGGTATTATAGAACTTGACTTACAAGATTGTTGTGAGAATGATAGATAATTTTTTTAAAGCCCTAAACACAGATGGGCCCATAGTAACAAGTGGCCGCTGTAATTGCTAAAGGGCCACCTGTATTTCTTCACAGAAATCCAATTTCTGGGTGAAATTAGACCTATCTGTCCTTTCTTTATCTGAAGATATATGAGTTTCTGTAATAGAATGTGCAGCTACAGGGTGTGTGTGTGTGTGTGCGTGTGCGTGCAAACACACCCACTGACCTACTTTTTTGTTTGGTTGGTTTTTTGAAACTTTTCCAATGGATGTCATTAGCTTCTGTGCTCTGCCCCTTCTCACTCCAGGTAATGGGTTTTGGTCTCTACTTGATGGATGGAAATGTCAGTAACATTTACAAACTGGATGCCAAGAAGAGAATCAACCTCAGCAAAATCGATAAATTCTTTAAGGTCAGCACCTGGGGCTGGGGCTGGGGCTGGGGCTGGACAGGAGCCAAGGGCTGGGATGGTCTCTCAGGAGATAGGAATGAAGTTAGCCAGCACCTGTGGGCCTTGTTGATTGGGGTGTAGCTCTAGAGACCCAGGAGGAGGGGCGAGAGGACTAGAATGGCAGGGCCTCCAGCTGCCTTGGCAGAAAGTCAGACATGCTCCCCAGTCTCCGGGTTCCCTGGGACGATGCCGTTCTCCTGCGGCCTTTCCCCTCTCCTGCAACCCCTCGCCATCTAGAGGGAGCGGTGCATCCTAGAAGACAGTGCCCGCTTTAATTTTTAGTGTAAATGAGAGCTCCCAGAAGCAGAAGGATTAAAGGCTGGGTTTTAAAATGACTGACTTTTGCAAAATCCCTGCCTCTAGCCCGGCCCACCGGAGGCCACCTCAGCTGGTGTCTGCGTCTGCGCAGAATGGTTCGTGGCACCCGTTATATATACTCAGTTCGTTCCAGGGCCCCAGACATTTCGTCTTCCAGCCCTAAGTCTTTCAGAGTAAAACCTGGCAGTTAATCTTTTGAGGTTTTTTACCCAGGGATTTCCTACTTTGGAGTTGAATCCCATGTTGTCAGTTGATTGTAGAGTTGGGCACTGCAGGCCTGGAGTGAGCCTGGGAAGTCAGAGGTGGAAAAGCCAAGCTTAAGGTTAAAAGTGGACTCCCTTGAAAGTATGGCCTGGGGGACATGCGACTGGGCTTGGGTCCCACCGACTCTTCGAGGTTACAGGGAAATAAGTCACCAAAGGGACACCCTATGGCTTGGCTTCTTTTCAAGGCTGAAACTCTCACTTTCCTCCAGAGCTGCCCCAAATGAAAACAAGGTCATTTCAGGAGAACCTGGTAAAATCTGCGTCTGCCTTCATCAGCACGAGACGGGGTGAGGCGGAAGAACACTGCCTCGCTTCAGACGGGCCTGGGTTTCAGACTGGCCCTGCCGCTCAGTAGCTGGGTAACTGGGACGGTCATAACACCTGTGAAACTGAGTCCCCGGCCTCATATGAGTGCTCAGTGTGTCTACTCTACGGGGTCCCCCTGCGAGTTCAGTGAGATCATGCAGGTGAGTCAGGCTTATACGCCTGGCTCCGTGACTTCTAGCCAGTGTTACTTCGTGAACAAAACATCAGTCAGGCTGTCTAAGCTTCGTTTTCTTCACCTGTGAAATGGGAGTGAGAATAGTACTGACCTGACCTCCCCCCCGGGTTATTGGATGGATTGAGATGCTATTTTTTGTTTTCTTTAAAAGGCTTTTTTTTTTTTTAAGGAAGTTATAGATTTGCAGCAAACGTGAGCAGAAAGCACAGAGGTTTCCCACATGCCCCCTGCCCCGCTGGAACTCCGTGCACAGACGCTCCCGTTATCGGCACCCCGAGCAGAGGGGTGCATTTGTTACAACGGGTGAACCCGCACGGACACCTCATTGTCATGCGAAGTCCATAGTTTACAATGGGGATCACTCGTGACCGTGTTCATGCTGTGGTTTTTGACCAAGGGAGAATGATGCGTTTCTTCCTTATGGTATTACACAGGGTAGTTTCTGTCACCGCCCTAAAAATCCTCTGGTTTTGAAGTGCTTCGCTCAGTGCCGAGCCCATCCGAAGCGGGCAGGAAATGCCAACTTCCCCTCAGGCTTTGTCCTGGTCTTCAGCTGGGACTTGTCTGCCCTCTGGTGTTAGGTGTAATGATTTCAATGATGTCACATTGAGCTTCTCAGGAATGCCACACCCGGCTAGCAGCATCCAGGCACCCACTCCTTGTCCAGAGTTCCAAGCAGCGAGAATCCTCTTATTGGAGGAAAATTAGAGCACAAAGGACCTTGCCCTGGGAGGCAAGCCCTCAGGTCCTCATCCTTAGTCCTTCTTCCTGCTGGGTGACCTTAGACAAGTCGCTCTGCCTCTCGGCTCAGTTGCTGGAAGACAGGGACCTACCTGTATGCTAGCTGGGGCTCTTCTCGGTTCCAAGGTCACACGGAAGCATCATCAGGAGCAAGAACTGGGGGTCAGCCCAGAGGCGCGTGGAGGCCGCCACCCAGGTCCCCTTGGCTTCTCACGCACTGTGTTTGCTTCCTTTGCAGCAGCTGCAGGTGGTGCCCCTTTTCGGCGACATGCAGATAGAGCTGGCCAGATACATTAAGACCAGTGCTCACTATGAAGAGAACAAGTCCAAGTGAGTGCCTGCCGTAATGTCTCTCGGCTCCCACGAGGACGCCCAGCCCGGGCAGGGGGCTGAGGGGCCACTTCAGCCCCTCCTCCCTCCCCAGAGCCCTGGGCAGGTGGATTCTAGAGGGGAGCAGTGGCGGGTGCTCTGAGCCCTTTTGCATCTGCCCTTTGCTGCCAGGGTTCAAAAGTGCTCAGAGCACAGCCACGCCCCTTCTCTGTCCCAGCCGTGAGCCATGCTGCCCACAGCGGGACAGCAGGAGTCCCCCTTCCTTGAGAAGCGGGAGGAAGGGCTGGCCCTCAGTGGTCAGGTGGAGCGAGATGGTGTCCAGCTTCATCACCCTGATTCTCTCCTCAGGTTTCGTGTCTGTGCAATAAGCACGTCATGGAGTGTGTGGTTCGGGCAGTTCCAGCCGTGAAGTGGGTGGACAGCCTCACCTAGAAACCACCATCTAGGGAATCTGTGCTAAGATCTGGGCTGTTAGAGCCTCATGGGAGGTGGGGGACATCCAGGAACAGCCTTTCTCTCTGGAGGTCTTAGGAGGTTTCTTCTGCCTGCATCTCTCCCAAAGCTGAATGATTTGACCTTTCCATATACCGGTGTGGGGTGGACTGGACCATCCTTTAGTCATGGGTGAGGTCTTAAAAATGCACAAACAATGTCCTTGAACTTCACCAGCCTTGAGCCCTTGTGACTGAGTCTCACAAGGAAAGCTGGGTTGGTCCCTTCATAACCCAGTGGCTGTTGGCGTTTATGAAAGATTTTCTCAGAAATCTGTAGAGTTGCGCCCTGAACTCATTTCCTCATGTTTTCTGCATGAGTTTTTGACCACCTGAAGCTGGTTGGGAGTGGTAACGTGGCCAGGGTGGGGTGTCAGTTGCACCTGATCTTGCCCTATACAGTTAACTCAAAACCAAGGAAGTCTGTCACCTTTCTGAGTATTCTCATGAGGTCCACATCAGGGCTGTTTTTGAAATATTCCGTTCTTGCCAAAGCAGTTATCTGCCCTATTTGGTGGCCGTGTTTCTAGTCTGTCTGCCAGGTCGCCTAGCATTGGGGAGCAGAAGAGGGTAAAAGAAAGAGGCGGCCTTTTGTCTCTTAGGGAAGGAGGATGAAGATTTTAATTCATTTCTTCTCCAGTGTAGGATGATTTTCCATCTTTTTTGCTACCTTTCAAAAAAAAAAAGAGTTGAAAAGAAACCAGAAAGGATGAGGGAAGAAGAAGAGGAGTGGAAAGAGAGGGAGCCCGCAGTGCCCCTCAGGGTGCCCGTGGCGTCCCTCTCCACGAGTGCTTCCGTATTGCCAGGTCACTGCTGGAGGAGAGGCACTGTCCCTTTGGGCTTCCCCAGTCCCTCCCCAAGGGCCCTTCAAAGCCAGCTCCAGCCACAGAGTGTCAGTGCAGCCGGTCAGGAGACAGGTTTCGGGAGGCTGCGTTTTTGCTTTTACTTTACTCGATTCCAGCCCTTTGTCGCCCTCAAGGGGCTGTCCGTTCTTCCTCACTCATTCTCACTGGTAAGTACTATGGACACCAGACGTCTGGAAAGGCCTGCGAGTGGGTCTTAGACGAGGAGGAAGGGCTCTTCCACGGAGCCTGCGGTCCCCATAGCATGGGGTGAGCAGGCTGTCTTGCTAGCGGCTGGGTTACCACTTGGTTCCGCCCGAGGGATTGGCCGCTTTCGTCTAGGCACCAGGAGCAACTAGTGAGTGGAAGGAGCCTGTCCCACCAGGCGCCCAAGGCCGGGACCCTCTCCGACCCTGTGATTCTCTGCCCAGGTGGACGTGCACCCAGAGCAGTATCAGCCCTCAGTACAACATCTGCGAGCAGATGGTCCAGATCCGGGATGACCATATCCGCTTCATCTCCGAACTCGCTCGCTACAGCAACAGTGAGGTGAGCTCGCTCGGGCTGCTGGGACGGGGGCCCGCGTGGGCGCTGGGTGAGAAGGGGCAGGGAGCCGCCAGGAAAGAAGCGATCACCGGGATCATGGAGAGCAAGAGTGGGGGAAGGATACGCGTTCGGAGGCAGGAGGACAGGGTGACCAAGAGCAGAACCGGGTTTGATTCTGGTTCCGCTTGGACCATCGAAACTTACCCAGCATCTCTGTGCCTTAGTTACCTCCTCTGATAAATGAGAGTAATAGTACCAGAAAGGTTCACTGAGAGGATTAAACAATCTCTGACCCACACGATGCCTAGCAGATGGTAATAGACTAGGAATTGTGTGTCTGCACACGATTCAAACTGTCTCCACCCTCAATAGCAAGAGCAACAGAGTTCTGACCACTCATAAACACCATGTAAATATTTTTAAATTGCACAATAATGAATGATCGTTGAACAAGCCAGAATATATAGCTAGGGACAGAATTTTCAAACCTCAGAAAGAATGCATATATGCAAAAGGAGGAGAAATCAGTCACATACAATCCTACCACCGGGGCCAACTGTTATTAATATTTGGTGTGTCTGTCTTCTGGATCTCTGCCCATATGAACCCTTCCGATAAATATGTGCGTTGGGTTACTAGCACAGGTCCTCTGATTTGAATCCTTTTATTACCTGGCGCCCCTGGCTGACTGCTCACTACTGTGTTTGCTCAGTGCTTCCACTGTGTGGCTGGTGGCGGTAGTGCCTCATGCTTTCCAGAAATGCCTTTGATCAAAGGGCAACATATTTGAAATGAGGCAATCAGACAAATGCAGGTGGTGTGGCCTTTAGGCTAGTGGACATAGACAAGGGTCAAGCATCAAGCCTGTTGCTTTCTAAATCATATGTGCCAATCAGTTAAACTAAAGCTATGGGTGTAATTTAAGTGCAGAGGCCCCCGTTATTCTTTGTCAAGTTTGGCTCTGAGAATGAGTCTGGCTCAAAGTTATTTTTAAATTGTACACTTTAGTCTGTGTATATATAGACAGCCTCGTTATTCGCAGTAGTTATGTTCTATAAAGTGGCCACAAACACTGAATTAGCAAATACTGAACCGTTACACCTGGGTTAGGTTCCTGTGACCTCTGTCACAGCATTTTTTTCATCTGATCAGCGCATAACCTTGCTTTATGTGCTTTTCTGTTTAAATACATGTGGTATATATTGTCAATTCATTGGCATTGAACTCACAGCCAACGACACTATAACTCACAAAGCTTATCTAAAACACGTTCTCCATAAGGCACTGCATAGCCTTCTTGCAGTTAGAAACACGAGACAGAACAACACTAGGCTTGGGGCCATTTTCAATAAGGAAATCAGCAATAAAAAGTACAAAAGTGTGAAAAATGCAGTACTAAATAAACCACAAAGAGGTCAGTCGCTTACAGTATGGAAGCTGAAGCAAGAAGGCCGGGCATCGTGTGTCAAGCGCAGCTGAGAATGTGACCCAGATTTTTTCACCATTCTGCATATGTCTGTGAATGACTGTGAAGGTGCTGGGAGTATTGATTTTGAGGTTACAAATCAATTTTCGTGAGTAGGTGAATTCACACAGATCCACAAATAATGAAGACTTGCTCTCTATTTTTCTCTGTGTTGTGTGCATACATGTATACACACATACGTATTATGTCTGTGCATACGCACATGAAAACATACACGTGACATTTCATTGCGGAACGTCACACAATCAAATAGATGTTTGTCTTCACCAGGGCTTTTCAATCAGTGAGTCATGTCTAATTAACGAGTTGTGAAATCAGCGTATTCAGAGTGAAGTTGCTTTGTGACAAAAGTTTTCTGGATACATGTAATATCTCTAGGTAAGAACGTGTTCCTGAATCTGTTACATGCACTTCCTCCTGTAAACCGCACTCACGAAGTTTGAGGCCACTGCTCTGTGACGTGCCAGGGTGGTTGTGAGTGGGGCACTAGCATCGCACCACCTGAGTGTGAACCCTCAGCCATTCACAAGCCGCGTGGCCTCGGCAAGGCGCTTACTTGTCTATGCCTCAGTTTCTTCATCGAGGGGGTTTAATAATAGCACCTCTCGTGTGGCATTTTTTGAGTGAAATAAGGTATAAAAGTGTCAGTGAGGGTGACGGCCAGTGTTCTCCAGGTGGTGACAGGCTCCGGGTTGGACAGCCAGAAGTCGGATGAGGAGTACCGTGAGCTCTTCGACCTGGCCCTGCGGGGCCTGCAGCTTTTATCCAAGTGGAGCGCCCATGTCATGGAGGTGGTAGGTGTCCCAGGCCGGAGGCCTGCCCCTCCCCGCCTCCGTCACTGGGTGGGACTCTGTCTGCCTCTGCCTCTCCCAGCACTCTTGTTTAAATAGCTGCATTGAGCTATAATTCCTACAGCATACCATTTACCCATTGAAAACGTAGATTTGTTCGTTTTCAGTATATTTACAGAGTTGCACAACCACAGTTAAATTTAGAACATTTTCATCACCTCACAAAGAAGCCCCACATGACCACCTCCCCAGTCCCTGTCCCCCCAGCCCCAAACAGTCTACTTCCTGCCTCTTTTCCAATTCTGGATGTTTCCTATAAGTAGAATCCTATCACATGTGGTCTTTTGTGGCTGGCTTGTCACAAATTTGTATGATTTCAAGGTCCAACCGTGTTGTAGCACGAATCAGCAGTTCATTCCCGTTTGTGGCTGAGCAGTCTTCCATTGCATGGGCACCCCTGGTTTTGTCTGCGCATTCCTCCCTGAGGGACACGTGGGTTGTTCACGCTCTCCCCAGTACTCCTGGAAGCTGGTTCACCCCACAGACAAGTTCTGTAACAAGGACTGCCCTGGCACAGCGGAGGAGTACGAGAGGGCCACGCGCTACAACTACACCAGCGAGGAGAAGTTCGCCTTCGTGGAGGTGAGGGCTGGGCCCCCTGCATCCGCTCCACCCCGAGGCTGCTGCTCAGGGTCCATCGAGGTGGTGAGGTGGTTCCGGAGAGCTTCTGAGTGAGACGGGCAGCCTCAGTTCCCCTCACGTGCATGCACTTCCCTGTCTCCCCGTCCCCAACCCGAATTCATCTCTGTCAAGTTATTCAGAAACGATTAGAACCTCATTCTGTTCTTAAAAGTCCAAAGGAAAGTGTTCACTCCAGTAGAAAAAATGGGCAGAAGGTAACCAATGGAAGAAACAAAGGGAAAGCGAGTGACTAAGGGAGAGAAGAAAAATGCCCCAACTGCTGAGCGCTCAGAGAGAACTCATTCATGACAGAGAGGGCTCCAGGTCGAAAGGAGGATGAGGTAGAGGGTTGACCAGCTGGGATGGTGAGGACTTGGAAGACTGGTGATGCCTGCTGCTGGTCCAAGTGTGGCAAATAGACCTTCTCAGACACTTTGGCCCGTCTACGTTTTACGGGGCTTTTTATGAAGATGATCTGATTGTAGGGATTCAGATTTTTAATGTGCATACCCTTTGCCCAGGCATTCTTCTCTGCGAGTCTGTCCCAGGGAAGGAAGCCAACCGTGCAGAGACTTACGCACATAGGGATCACAGTAGCGTTTTTAATACCGAAGTACGTGAAATGACTGAGATCACCCTCAGTATGAGACTGGGCAGAAAAGACGAAGGTGGAGGTAATGTCACGGCCGTTAGGCACCCACCAAAATGGTTGTCCTGACGTGGAAAGCTAAGCACAGTGTGTTATTAAGTTAAAAAAAAGAAAAGGATTATAATACAACATGTAAAATGATTCCATTTGTATTAAAATTAATACACTTTTGAGTATTTGCTCAAAACCAAAGAATATAAGTACTTATATTTATCTATTCACCATTAACGGTGGTAATTTCTGGAGAGGAGACTCTTACTTCCTGCTTTATAACTTTCTGTCGCTGCTGCTGTTGGTTTGTTTCATTGCAAAGAGATATTTCTCTTTTGGGGGAGGGGAAACTCCTTCGCACTAAGTTGCGCGTGACAGACAGCTACCTCTTACGTGCCATTCTGAAGCCTGCAAGTCAGAGGCCTGGATACTGATCCTGGGCCCAAGGCCACTTCTCTCTGAGCCTCGCTTCCTTCTCTGTGGACACGAGCTGGTGATCTCTACCTACTTCAATCCCAGGGTCATTATTGAGAATCAAACAGCAATTGTCAAAGGAGGTAATGGCATCAATGAGCTGTGAAGGCTGCAAAGGGTCAGACACGTCTAGGGGTTCAAGTTGTTCTTTAGTGGATCTCCAGCTGCACTTTAAAGGACCCAGGCCCAGGGGTGTAATTTCAGGCAGGAGACCAATTGTTATCCCTCGTGGTGTTGTGCTGAGTGCTCCTCTGACCTCGGGCACTTCCACTGCTAATAGTCGGCCTGGAAGACAGCCTTCCGGTCATCATCACTGCAAGAGAAAGTCCTCTGCAAGCCTCCGTAAAATGAGGTTTACAGGGAGGGGACATGCAACTTTGTAAAACTGCTCACACCTTTCTTTCCTGAATAAAAGGAACACCTAGGCACTGTGGGTCATTTACAAAACAGCCCTCCCAACCCCACCTTTACCCTCACCTCCCCGCAGCCTCATCAGATCATCCAAAGACAGCCACCATTTTCTATATTTCCTTCTGGTCTTTACTTTGCTTTACATGGAGAGGATCATTTTTATTTTATTAGTAAGACGTAAAAAATTTTTTTTAGAAAAAGAGTTCTGTGTGGCATTTAACAAGTGATTTGTACCACCACACTCCTCGTCCCTGAATCTCAAAATAGAGAACACCTTTCGCCCTGATGAGCTCTTTCTTCTATAGAGTTTTCACTTTGGGGCAGTTTCTATTATTTTCTACTTTGGGAGATAAGAATTTAGCTCTCTCATCTCTACCCCGCTCCCCCAAAAAGAAAAAAGAAAACCCAGTTCCCTTCCTCCATCTTCCCAAAGTGGTAATTTCATACTTTTGGTTAAATTAATAATTGCTCTATGCTTTTGTAACGAAGGACCTGTTGTTTATTGCTGAATCACTTAGTCTAATGTGAACGCATTTTTTGTACAACTTGTTTTTCATAGAGCTAACAATTGTGAGACTTCTTTATATATTCTAGATACAAGTCCTTAGTCATGTATAAGTTCCACATATTTTTCCTAATTGGTGACCTGGCCCTTTCATTTTCTTAGGGGTGCCTTTTGAAGAGCACCTGTTTTTAGTTTGCTAGAATCCTACCTATCAGTTATTTTGTGGCTTGAGATTTTTGTGTTCTCGCTAAGAAACTCTGCCTGGCCCGAAGTTGAGAGATTTTCCCCTAGATCTAACATCAGTCTACTATGTTCAGAGTTATTCTGAAACAGCTTCATTGTCTGTTCCTTTCTCTGGTTCATTGTTTCCTGGTTACATCTCTAGCCTGGAGCCCAGATTCTTTTATGATGTAATGTTCCTTTAAGGCTTCTGTCCTGTTATGTATTTCTCTACATTAAAGCTTCTCTCCAACAAAAGCCTTATACTCATAGGTTCCAGTGAAAATCCTCACCTCCTAAACTCTGTTCTCACCATTTTTCCTCAGATGTTCTTTTTCTTCCTTTAAGGTTTAGAGAAAGGACAAGGCTTATGACCTCAGCTCACTCGTTTATTTATTCATTCCCTTTCAACAAAATTTCTTTTTTTAATAATATATTTTTTTTCAGTTATAGTTGTGGCATACAATATTATATTAGTTTCAGTGCGCAGCATAGTGATTAGACATCTATATAACTCACAAAGCGATCACCCCAATAAATCTAGTGCCCCTCTGACACCATGCATAGTTATTACAATATTATTGGTCATAGCCCTTATGCTATGCTTTGTATCTCCATGCCTGTTTTGTAACTGCCAGTTTCAACAAAAATTTCTCAGTGGCCCACCATGGTCAGCACACACAGCATAGCCGAGCCGTGCCTGTGAAGTGCCTACAGACTGGTGCAGGGGGAAGAAGATGAACACGTCAGATGGGCATGGCAGTTGTTAGGAGGCTGATTTGGCACCCACTTTCCCCCCTGAATTCTGAACCAATCTAGGAATTAGCACTGGAGACTGATGGGGGTCAGAGGATCAGGTTTGTTGCTGGTACAGCTGGGCCATAGAATGTGGCTTCCGCCAAGGCCACACGAGACTTCCTACTTCTCCTCCATCCCATTAAACCTACCTGCTGGGAAACAGGCAAAGCAGCTGCAGAATAGATGCCTCCCTTGCTGGGGATGGGGAGGGGATGATTCAGAGACGACGGGAACCCTGGGGAGAAGGCACAAGTCCCGCAGGCAGACAGATCCCAAGATGGAACGCTGAGGTCAGGCTATACTCATCACAGACACTTGTCTCCTTACCTCTGCAGACAGACAAGTGAGTTAAGGGTGGGGGAGGAGGCAGCGAGAGGGGCAGGTGCCACCATGACCTCTCCAGGAATCCTAGGTTATGGACTCAAGTAGCCACTAGCCAAATTATTTCAAAAGCAAAGATCGTAAAAATTCTTTCAAACTGCTTATAGCAAAAGGTTCTATTTGCCATGGTCTGTAGACGCGTGCTATGTGGAGAGGCCCGCAGAGGTCAGACTGGTCCTCCAGACGTGGTCCACGGACCGGTTGCCGTTTGTCATCAGTCAGCGACAAGACAGGAAGCTGGTGTTGGAATGAACACTGCACCACGCAGTGTGCTGTTCGGTCTGGCCGGCGCCTTTGCTTTGTGGCAGGACTTTCCTTGCTGAAGGAGGCAGGGTGCTGGTTTCTGTTCTGGCACACGTGGTTACCTAGCTGTGAACTGGCGCTTTGCGTGGCACTGGTTGGCCTTGTGCTTCTGGACGCCTCACATGGCACCCTCCCTGTGATGCGGTGAAGAGTGCTGGACAGACGGGTGAGCCGAGAGGGCATGATGAACCTGACTTTGATCTGTGCTTGGCCAGGTGATCGCCATGATCAAAGGCCTGCAGGTGCTCATGGGCAGGATGGAGAGCGTCTTCAACCAGGCCATCAGGAACACCATCTACGCGGCCCTGCAGGACTTCGCTCAGGTGACACTGCGGGAGCCCCTGAGGCAGGCGGTGCGGAAGAAGAAGAACGTCCTCATCAGGTGGGTTTTCGGTGGCCCTTTTCAGGGGCGCATCAAAAATCAGGGGTGCGAGGTACAGGCCACAGAGGGAAGTTCCCTGTCCAGGCAGCTTCCAGGGCCACCTGTGAACACATGGACACCTCCCAGCAAAGTGCAGCAAACTTTAGGGGGCCGTAGGAGATTGGACGTTTGAGATGAATTCGTACTCAGTCTCTGTATTTGAAGCCCATATCCACCACTGCCTAGCTATGTGAACTTAATCAGATTACTTACCCTCTTTGAACCTCCATTTTATTTGTAAAATGTGGATGATGATGGCACCTACTCGTAGGCTCTTGGGATGATAAAATGAGATAATCCATGTGTACACCTAAGCACAAAGCAGCGTGGAGTAAGTAAATGATGCATGTAAATGATTATTAGAACTTTAAGTATACAGAGTTTAAATAGGACTGAGACTCTCTGATAACCAAAAGGAGAACTATCCATCCTGCCTCACTCAACTTCTGCCCCACTGTGCAGGCTCAGAGCTGAGTTCTCAGAGAGCCAGTGGGCGTCAGACTCACCTGGGGTGTAAAATGCAAGTTGTAAAATGTAGACTTCTAGATGGCACCTCCTGCCTCTTAAACCTGCATCTCTGGGAGTGGGGCCAGGGATGAGCACATTTCATAAGCGGTGCTGGGACACCAGACTCTAGAAACAGGCTTGTATTGTTTACCCCATTCCAATGGTGAAACCTGTCTGAGCCTCGGGCCTTTCTTCCCCAGTGTCCTGCAGGCGATTCGAAAAACCATCTGTGACTGGGAAGGGGGTCGAGAGCCCCCCAATGACCCATGCTTGAGAGGGGAGAAGGATCCCAAAGGTGGATTTGACATCAAGGTGCCTCGGCGTGCCGTGGGGCCCTCCAGCACACAGGTAAGCAGCACTAGGCACAGGCCAGCTCTGCTGAGTGGAGGCCAGCCAGGCTGTGGCCAGTCGTCCTGGCTGGGCCACGGTGCGGTGGGGAGGTGGGGGGTGGTCCCCAGGCAGGAGGGGCAGGGTCAAGCAGCTGTACTAGTCTTATCCTGCCATCTCGTTTTGATATAAGAGGGAAGACCACTGGCTTAAGATTCAGGAGACCTGGATTCTAGTCCTAGATACCTGTGTGACCTTGGGTGCGTTACACAATCTCTTTGTGCCTCGGTTGTCTAATCTGGCAAATGGGGGTATTACCAGGACTGGTTCCAAAGTGTAGGAGGAGTTTAAAGTGGAATCTGTATACATCTCTTCTGTCCCTCTTTAATGAATCCTGGCCCCTTCTCCTACAGCGATATCCTAGCTTGGAAATTCACAAGTTCTGTCTCTGACTTGCTGTGTGATTGGGAAAGTTCCTTGACCTGTCCGAGCGCTGAACGTCTCCATTAAATGATAACTTTGGATGAGATTATGTTACTGAAAAAATAATCTCCACAGCCCATAAAGCACAAGAATTGAAAGCCCCTAACCCCTTAGAGAAAGTCTAGTAATCGGAGAGATTCAGAGTTGCCAACTAGATCTGAACAACAGGTCGACTGTGGCTTATCATCTGTAAACTTACAGGGAAAACAAGTAAAGAATCTGGGCCTTTTAGTTCAATCTTTGCCATCTGCTTAAAGATGAGTAGTGTCTGGTAGACTTTCTGAGGTATTGGGGAAAGCATATGGATCCACTGTGGCTTTTAAAGGTCTTCCAGGCTCCAGAAGCCCCAGGCTGGGAACTCCCATCTCACATGGCCTTAAGCCTCTCTCCTTCCTGACATCCTGAGTCCATGAATCCTCTGAGATGAGCCATCCCAGGCCCACCCCCACCCTTCTCGTTGTGTGTCTGTCTGTATCTGGGCAGGGCATGGGAAGAGGGCAGGGGTGAGAAGTGTTGTCAGCACTGTCATTGTCACTCTCCTGGCTTCACAGCCCGCGGGCCGGGTTTGCACCAATCTTGCCTGCTGGTTGTGGGACATCCCACGGAAGCTTCTATAAAACAAACAGTTCCGTGTAGTGTTACGGGCCAGAGACCTTTCCAGCCCAGAATGCCCTGGAGGGGCTGAGCAGAGCTGTCAGGCGTTTCCATAAGTCCTCAGACATGAGCGAGAGAAAGACCGACAAGCAGAAGAACCTGGAAAGCAGAGGATGAGAGAGGGCAGCCGACAGGAGAGAGAGCGGTTGGGTGGGGGAGGGTGGAGAGAAGAGAGGAGGGAGTATTTCTACAGCAAGTGAAAGGTGAATGTCACCAATAGTCCCCCAGCAGCACTGCGTCACGTTACGTGGCACAGGTGCATTTACTAGGCTCCTAGACAGGGCTGGATGAGCCCTTAGAGAAAACTAGTCCCAGTCCCCTCCCCCTATTTTACAGATGGGGTAACTGAGGTCCAGAGAGGGGGAGTGACTTGTCCCAGCCACCAGGTGAGTCACAGGTTGAGTGGACAAGAACCAGGTCTCCTGACTCCCACCCCAGGGCTCCGTGACCCTCGGAGCATGGTGGACATGGGCTTCTAGCGTAGCTGGGATGTTGACTGTTCCGGTGACTCGAATGCTCTGTTCAGTAGCAGTAGGTGGGAAAAGAATTCCCCTCGAATGGACAAAATAAATTTCCAAGTAGAGTTTAATACAAATCAGTCAACACCCGCCTGGATTGGACTCGAAGAATCCTTTCTTTGAGGACTCCAAAGGCCATCCTTAGAATGTGCTTCTTGATTCTTAGGGCGACAGACATGCCCAGCGACAGGGTTGCAGAGGGCGGACTGTCTGATCGACTGCAACCACGGGGTGCCTTTACCATACGGTAGGGACAGCGTGCCACTCCTTTCTGTGGCCTAGTGCCCCGCCCAGTGCCAGGCACGTGTGGGTAAGTCCTAGAGGAGTCCAGAGGCAGCGAGACGGACGCGTGGCAGAGGCGGTTGGTGCATCTCGAGGTGGTCGGCGAGTGGCCCCTAGCAGTCGTGACGGCTTTCCCACCGTATACAATACCTCTTGCTTTTCTCTCTCTCTTTTTCTCTCTCTCCTCTTCCCGTCTCTCCTGCCCTCCCGTTCCCTCCTCCTCTCTCCTATCTATGTCTTAGGCCTGCCAGTGGTCCCCGCGGGCTTTGTTTCACCCCACTGGTGGCACACAGGGCCGAAGAGGCTGCCGATCCTGGTATAACACCGCCTGCTGGGTTGGTTTGGGTACCTTCTCCAGGAGCAGCAGGAATGGACTAGCCTGGCTGCTCAAGACCCCTTCCAGCCCTAAGATTCAAAGACAAATGATGTGGAAAGATCTAGATTAGCACTCGTACCCTTTGCACTTAAGGTCCTCTCTGAGCGGGAGTTCATGGTGTAGTAGGCCTCCCGTGTAAGTACCAAGCTTCACCCGCTTTCCACGCAGGATTTCGGCAGGCTGTGCAATGCAGCTGGTGCCAACAGAGGGCGAAATTCCTCAGCAATGGAATCAGATGCTGAGAATCGGAAACTCGAGGTGGTCGGGGGGGTTCGTTCTGGTCATATCTCGTTTCACAGTTCCTTGGAATGTTAGCGCTGAAAGGGACTGGTTTGGGAAAGCATCTGGTAGGACCCCCTTCATGTTAGCAGATAAGAAAACTGAGACCCAGAGTGGGGCTTTGTCGCCCAAGGTCACACAGCAAGTCAGCAGCAGTACCCGGCCTTGAAACCCCAGTCTTTTGACTCTCAGTCCAGTGCTCCACCCATGGTGCCACCGTGCCTGTCCAGGAAAACAGAGAGTGACTCCAGGGTGACATGGAATGAGGTTCTCCTCTGAAGCCCGTGCCCTTAGCGGAGCAGAGCAGGCGGGAACCTGGGCCTTGAACTTCCTGGTATTACCAGGCCCACCCACCCAGGGATGCCACCGGCTCCGGGCAGAGCTGCCTTTCCGGCTGGCTAGTCTCCCTGTCGAAAGCCTACACGTTTCCAAACTCACTTCTCCAATTCTAAACTGGTGCTTCCTTAAGACAAAGCTTTCTAAAGGGCAGATATCTGCAGGAAAAAAAATACACATATATATATATATATATATATATATATATATATATCTGTCTATATAAATGCAGCGCAAAGCAGCCTCTCCCGCGGGTGGAGTGCCAGCCCCTGACCCTCCCGTTGTATTCTCTCTCTCAAGCTGTACATGGTGCGGACCATGCTCGAGTCGCTCATCGCAGACAAGAGCGGCTCCAAGAAGACCCTGAGGAGCAGCCTGGACGGCCCCATCGTCCTCGCCATCGAGGACTTCCACAAGCAGTCCTTCTTCTTCACGCACCTGCTCAACATCAGCGGTGAGCCGCCGCCTCTGGGGAGGAGGGGGCTCCCGGGTCCCAGTGGCAAAGAGACACAATCGTCGACCCAAAGCGGCCTATTTTGCCAGCAAGGAAGGAACACGCACTTTCTGGTGGACTCCGGGGGGCCAGGCCTCAGTGCAGCTCTTCTGGTTTAGCTGGGAATCTCTCTCCGGTAGACATGTGTGGCTCATTTGTCACGAAGCCCTTCGTGGAGAGGGGTCAACAATGGTAACATATACGCGACGGGGCAAGGTGGAGGGAGACCAGCACCCCAGGGTCGTGAGAGTGGTAAGGCATTGCTTGGTACTGGAGAGCGGTCTTAACCAGCAGTCCAGAGTCTACATAGATAGCCCGGGAAGGGCCTCTCGAGGGCGGCAGGGAGTCCAGCAGGACCTCGCACACAGGGACACAGGGCTGCAGTTCAGTTAAAAGCAGGCACCTGGAGACCCATCCTGACACTGTTTGTATAGCAAGCACGCGTTTACTCTTAGACTGCGTTTTCAGCATGGCTTTGTAGGGGGGCGGTGATGGAAATTGTGGGGACATCTGAGCTCTAAAACATCTCCGCCGCCCTCCCCCGTGCACTGCCACTGTCTCTGAAACAAGCCCTGTCTTCTAACTAGACATAGCCTGGCCTTCAGGTACAAGGGAGCTGCATCCGTTGATCAAGTGATACTTCCGAGGACCTCTTGGGTACCTAGCATAGTTATAGGAATAACGATGAAAATTAATAGACACAGTAACACCTAAGATCTCCTGGTGCTTCTTCGGTGTAACCCGAGGTTCCTTCTCTCGTGCCTTTTAGAAGCCCTGCAGCAGTGTTGTGACCTCTCCCAGCTCTGGTTCCGAGAATTCTTCCTGGAGTTAACGATGGGCCGACGAATCCAGTTCCCTATCGAGATGTCCATGCCCTGGATTCTCACAGACCATATCTTGGAAACCAAAGAACCTTCCATGATGGAGTAAGAGGCAGGCCTGGGCTAGCAAGGAGGTTTCCTGGGGTGCAGGTGATGGGTGGTTTGCCAGTGAGCTCTGTTCTTTCCAGAACTTCCCAGATGAGGTATTGTGCCCAGCCAAAGATCGGGTCACACCAAATTTGACCCAGCCTTGCAGACGATTCGGAAGTACCAGCCCATCTGCCCTGCCTGTGCTTGGTTGGTCTCCTAACAGCCATGCTGGGAAAAATGGTCATCTCTGGGGATCGGGAAGCTAATATCTTTAATTACCACCAATACCTTTTAGTCCCAGACTAATTTTTTCAGGCCTTGGATTTATCAGTGTTATGGACTTTTGATTTCTGTGCACAAACCGTAAAGTAAGTCACTCCCAGGTGGAGGCAGGAAGCATCACAGAGCGCTGGGAGGTTCTCATTTCATCCAACAACACTTCGCATTGCCCAGGCAGGTGTAAATCTACCTCCCTTCACAGAGATGATGAGTAAGCTGCTGGCCATTGTTTTTCCCTCTTCAGGTACGTCCTCTACCCGCTGGATCTGTACAATGACAGCGCCTACTATGCCCTGACCAAGTTTAAAAAGCAGTTCCTGTACGATGAGATCGAAGCCGAGGCAAGTGACGCGTTTCTCCTTTTGTTCCCGAAATCTCGTTTTGAGCGTCAGGACTTTTCAGATTTTTAGCTGTTGGCGCAAAGTGGGGTGTCTTAGTCCATTCAAGCTGCTATTACGAAATACCACAGGCTGGGCGGCTTATAAACAGCAGATGTTTCCTTCTCACAGTTTTGGAGGCCGGAAGTCCAAGATCAGGGTGCTAGCCGTATCAGGTGAAGGCGCTCTTTCTTCCAGGACACGGACTTCTCATCATGGCCTCACATGGCAGAAGGGGCAAAGGAGCTCTCTGGGGCCTCTTTCATAGTGGCATTAATTCTGTTCATGAGCGCTCCACCCTCGTGACCTAATCACTTCCCAAAGGCCCCGCCTCCTAATACCGTCACTTTTGGGGGTTAGGATCTCAACCTATTAATTTTGGGAGGCACATCATAGGGGGTCAACGCCTTGTTCTGGGGAGTGATCTTTACGAGCATCAAAAAGGACCGAGAGGAGGTGGCTCCATAGTGTATTGGTTAGCACGTCCGCTTTATACGCAGAAGGTCCTGGGTTCGCACCCCACGTGGAGCCACAGACCATACCTCAGGTGCACCGGGCCCCCTGGGTGCGTCAGGCCCCGGGTGTGCCAGGCCCCGGGGGCGCACTGTGAGCACGTGGGAGGAGGTGCCCCACCTTCAGAGATACAGTTCTGAAAAAAGGGAGACGGCATCTCCAACATCAGGAGCGGAAGTGGTGGTGGTGGGAATTAAAGAGGGAGAAAAAACAAAAAAATAAATGAAAAAGGACCGAGAGCAGGATGGCAGTTTCTCTTTTTCGAATGTTGAAGGGATGACAGGTGATTGAACTGCATAGGTAAAATTATTTTTCTAGTGGATCTTTTATGGTTTGATTACCTGGTCATAATAACAACAGTAATACCACCTATCAATTATTATATATTTACCTTTTGCCAGGCACCATGCTAAATACTGTATAAGCATTTACAAAACCTTACAATAATTTAAAGAATTGTTCCTATTTTACTTTAAAATTTGAGACTTACAGTGGTAAAGTGTCATTACCCTAAGGTCACACAGCTGACAGAGTCTCTGTCTAGTACTGGTAGGACTGAAATAGCCATCCTCTCAGTTATTAAGCTATTTAATAAACAGTCACTCAATGGCTTTATTTCTGTAATGGTCAGGATATCCTAGGTTAAGCTGCAGTAACAAACAACCCCAAATCTTTAGTAGCTTAAAACCAAAGGTTTACTTTTCCGTTATGGGTTAGCTTGGGGCTCTGTTCCATGTAATCTTTAATCTGGGACCCATCTGGAACATTTACCAGTTGCCATGGCAGGGGGAAGGGTTAGGGTGACACTCTGATACTTATAAGCTTCCATCTGAAAGTGACATATGCCATTGGTCAAAGCAAGTCACATGGCTGTACCTCCTTTCAAAGAGAAGCCAGGAAGTGCAGACCTACCACGGACCAGAAACGTGAGGTCAGTGGCACTAGTGACAACCAAAATATCTCATCTTCGCCTTTTGGAAATTGGAATGATAGTCTCTGCTCTAAAGTACGTGGGGTAATATAAACATAAAATGAGGCCAATTGGGTAAAATTTTCATATAAATTTAAGGCATTCTCATTTATAAAGTGAACACATGCATGTTTTATGATAAGCATCACCACCGAATTTTTTTGAAAGTTTATGTATTTCAAAGAAAAGCTAGTCGAGATGCTGCTTTCTTTCTAAATCCTCTGATTTCTATGGGAGTTGAAAATCTTGATGGACCCCAATGCAAATCTGTTCCCTGCGTCTCCCGCCCCCTTTCTCCTGCGTTATGAAGGGCCTCATGAGTATGTATGTGGATACTCAAGCTTTGTCTACCCCCTCCCCACAAACAGTGGCCCCTTGGCCAGTCCGAGCCCTAGGGTTACACATACCTGCAGTGTAGTTCACTCCTGGGGATGAACCCAGGGGAAAGAACACCCAGGGCTTGAAAGCGGCTCGGGCCATTTGAGCAAGGATACGCAATGCTGGTTCTAGGAGAGGAACATGGGTTATGAGTGGCCATCGCAACCTGGACCCTGCAGGCTCTTACCTAGAGGAGGCCCCATGCCCTTGAAGTTCAAAGTCCAGGGCAGAAGGCCTTGGTTACCTGCAGATGAGGACAGTACTGTGCTACCACTGTGTTTTTGTGTTAAGGGTAACGCCTGGGGTGTAAAATAAGAGACCTGAAGGCCCTTTGAATAAAGCGATAATTTTTGGAGCTGTGAATTTGGTGAGAAAGGAACAGAAGATTAACCACCTAAATACAGTCTGTTTCCTTTGAAGCAATGCTTACAACCTGCTTCTGCCACAGCCTCGTCTCTAAGTTCCCACCCTCTGCCATTTCCTGTTCCTGCCATGTTGGAGGGTTTGGTTTTGATCCTCTGTGTCTGACGTGAACTCGCTTCTCACTCAAGCATCACAATCTGTCATCAATGTGATGAAACACTGAAATGGCAAGACAGTCCCTTATTCATTAAAAATCAAAGATTTTTAAGGAATATATTTCTTCAGTTTTTAAAGTTCTAAGGACCCTGGCTTCTTTATTTGCAAAGCAAGATAAGGAAGACAAAGGAAAAGATAAGAAAGTCACTAGTGAGAGGTGGTCTGGGGAGGCTGATACAGGTAATTACAGGATAGGAAGACCTATCTGTGGCATTCCCCTTAGGCAGGCCCCTTTTTACAAGAGGAGGGGACCAGCGGGAATGGTGCTTCCTCAACAGCTTTTGAATTTTGCTTTCCTGTGCCTAACAGAAGACCTTGATAGCAAGGGACCAGGCTTCTCAGATTTCTTGGCCATAGAATCTTTTTTTTTTTCCTTCAAAGCATCTTCCTGCCACACACTTTGGGCAGGCCAGCTCGACTGCCCACTTTGTGTTGCCTGAGTTTCTGTAATAAAGCCAGACAGACACCGTTGACATTTTCTGCTTTCTCTTCACCAGGTGAACCTGTGTTTTGATCAGTTTGTCTACAAGCTGGCAGACCAGATCTTTGCTTACTACAAAGCCATGGCTGGCAGGTATGAGAGCCCAAGGATTTTTGTTACAAAGCTTCCTTCTTTACCACTGAAAGGAAATCTGAGGGAGTCTGGCCTGGACTTAATAGGAGAAAGGAAAATAGGCAGATATGGTGCTGGGCCTCTTGGAGCTTACTGTCCAGTGGGGAAGACAGGAATTAATGAAAACTAATGAGTGTACAATGATGAGACGTTATATACTCCCTATAAAGGAAAAGTTCATGGGAATATGGGAATATATAATAGTTAAACCTGAACTAGTCTTTGGGGTAGGGAACTGGAAGAGCTTCCCAGGCTTCCCTGAGAAAGTAACATTTGATTTCGTTTTTTTCAAATTGCTAGAAGTAAAAGTAGGTGAAAGGTGGGACAGGAAACTGTAGGCAAAAGGAGCTACTTGTGCCAAATCCCTGTGGCAGAGTATGATAATAATAATAGCATCCCAAATACCCTAGGGTGTCACTTATAAGTGGAATCTGAAAACAAAACACATGAACAAACAAACAAAGAGAAACAGATTCATAGACACAGAAAAAAAACGCTAGTCGTTGCCAGAGGGGAGGGTGTGAGGGGATGGGGCAAAAAGGGTGAAGTTTTAACAAGAGGCACAGACTTCCAGTCATAAAATAAATAAGCCACAGGGCTGTAGTGCACAGCATAGGGAATACAGTCAGTGATATCACTGTACAACGTTGTATAGTGACAGGTGATTACTAGACTTCTCATTATGATCATTTCATAAGGGATATACATGTCAAATCACTATGTTGTTTACCTGAAACTAATATTTTGTATGTATTACTTGAAAAGTTCAATAACATAATAATAATAGGAGCATGCCTACCTGTTGGGGTCGTTCAGAGGACAAATATGATTAGTACCTGTAAATGTCTCTCTTCACAGACCACGCAGGGGGCAGGCTTCATGACAAAGCTGGAGAGAGGTTAGAAGAGTTGGAGAAAGCACAGGAGGGAAAGAATGCTCTAGATCAGTGCTGTCCATTAGGAATATAATGCAATTATAAATGTGAGCCACAAATGTAATTGAAAAAAATTTAGTAGCCATATTTTAAAAAGGAAAAAGAAACAGGTAAAATTAATTTTAAGGATATACTTTATTGTGGTCCAATGTATCTAAAATACTCTAATTTCAACATATGTAACAATTAAAAATTATCGAAGAGGTAATTTTCATTTTTTTCTAAGTCTTCAAAAATCTAGTGTGTATTTCATAGTACAGCTCAGCTTGGCCCACCACACTTCATGTGACTGGTGGCTGCTACCTATCCTGGAGAGTGTAGATTTAGATTATGTCACTTTCTTGCTTAAAACCTCTTAATGACTTCCAATTACATCTAGAAAATGTCTAAGCTCTTTACTGTGACTTATGTAATATGACATGATCTGGCCCTTGGAATAACTTTATCAATTCATTTTTGTACCCTGCCCTTTATCCACACTGGCCCTCTTTCCTTTTCTCAAACATCCGAGCTAATTGTGCCTGAGAGATTCTTCCCCCAGATCTTTCTATTTTTAGCATGTAAGATCTCTCCAACAAAACCTCTCTAGAGAGGCTTTCCCTGACCTCCTAACACCAAATGGCCGTATGATTTTCAGAGCACTTACTGCTCTGCAGTTCACGCCCCGGTGTGAAAGATAATAACAGTACATCTAACGCATAGGATTGTCGTGAGGTTAAAAATGAGAGCACGCGTGTGCACCTGATAAGTAGTAAGTACTGTGCAGATTTTTAGTACTGGATATTATTTTAGTCCTCTGCTTGTTGATGTAGTATCAGTCTCTCTTCACCAGAACACAGGCTGCACGAGGACAGGAACTTTGCCCTGTGGTACTTTTAACATTTTAGCCTAAGAAAGGATATGGGATATGCCGAACCTGCATTCAATTTCTTTTCTTCCTTTCTTCCTTTTCTCTTTTTTTGGTTTGTTTTTTGTTTTTTTGTTTTGTTGTGTGCATGTGTGCGTGCATGTATGCGTGCATGCGTGCGTGTGTGTGTGTGTGTGTGTGTGTGTGTGTGTGTGTGTTTTGGTATGAATAAAAGAGGAAAGCAGCTCAACTTCTGAGTTGCCTGTCTCTAACTTTGGAATTCTGTTTCGCATGTTGAGCTCTTATGGTTGAAAAGAAATGTGAAGAACTTCACTCTGGGACAGTAAAAATATATATATTTAAAATAGATTAGATAGTGTTTCATGGATAGATGCTGTGCTCTAATGTAGAGGTGGCTGGGCATTTGAAAACCATTTACTGCCCTGTTTTCTGGTCTCATTTAACTTTTGTCCTTTCCAGTGTTCTTCTGGATAAACGTTTCAGAGCTGAATGTAAGAACTATGGAGTCATCATTCCGTACCCACCGTCCAACCGCTATGAAACGCTGCTGAAACAGAGACACGTCCAGGTAGTACTGAAAGAAAGCCAGCGTGGAGGTGGAACGGGCAGGAGAGAATACCTGGGGCGTTAGCAGAGAGGTCAGAAATCAGGGCTGTGTATTGCCCTGCGAACTTCTGAGCACAGGTGTAACACAGCCTGAGAGTCTTAACCAACAATGAAAAGGCCTTGGGCTGCCTCTGGTTCAAGTTCTAGGCTACTCAGCCCATCTACAGCTCACCTCTGGGGAGCAGTGGCCACCAACGCCTTCGTCTCCCCCATTGGCTGCAGCCCCTTCCTTCCTTCAGGACTGCCACTCAGAAATGGGTACATCTATCCCTGGACAGGCTCAAATGCTGGCCTGAGTGAAGGAGAGCTGCAGGGCCTTTGAAACGAAGCATGTCGGGCTAATCCCGCATAGAAATTATGATTCGTTTTTGTGGAGTTGGTTTCTGTTAACATTTGACCCCAGGTGTAACAGAAATGCTGCCAGGAGCTGAGAAATATACCCCTGCTTAAAACTGGTAACGTGAGCCAGGCAGACAGAGCAGGAGATGCTCCAGCAGACTTTGGACCTCACTCCTAAGCCCTGCTGTCAGCCAAGTGGTGGTGAAATGGCCTCTCCACTGTGCCCTCTGCATGCTTATTACGTGGTGTTAGGGGAGAAGGTGCAGGCGAAAGAGGGCAGGGCCTCTGCTGAGAAGTTGTCTAGAGGAAGAGGAAAGGGAACCCTGGGCATTCCCATTGCTATGGGAAATCCAAGGCAAATGGAGAATGGTTAAGAGGAAAAAGATTCTCACCTCTACCAGTAGTAGGAGCTCAAAGCTTTGCCCTGAGCTTCTCAGAAACTTCTGGCTACCAGTTACTGATGCAGACAGAATTAGCCACAGGATCTTAAATACTGAGGACTTTATGTGAGCACAAGATAGTTATCAGGGGCCCTAGTCAGTGGTAGAAAATACACCCCAAAAAGCAATTAGAAAAATTAAAACAGTTAAGAATAACCTTTGGACACCTACCTAGCAAAGTGCAGTGCACACAGCAGGTACTCAATAAATGTTTATTGCTGTCTACATAGTATCTGAGGTAATGCCCATGTGTACCCCAGTAGAAACTATTGTAAGCTATATTTTGCATCCTGTAACCAGCCCTTCACCCTCTTGCATTTAAATTCATCTCCATATAGGCACACAGTAGGCCCTTACTGAGGGGGCTGCTATTTCCTGGTGACTCTGAATTGGGGCACAGGACAGGTGCAGGAAGAACGTCAGGGCTAAATTTAGGATGGCAGCATTGCACCGGATGCCAGAAGCTGTCCTGAGCCTCTTATTACAGCCTGAATGACTTGTATCTTCCCTCGACATTTTATATTTCAAAACTACAGAAAAGTTGAAAGAATAATATAGCAAACACACATATACTCAACAGACAGGTCACAATTATTGTTTTGCCACATTTGCTCCACTTTCTCTTTCTCATGTATATGTTTTTTCTTTGTTATAAATACAGCAAAGATACGGTAAATATACATATTTTTAGAATGTATAAATAACCTATGAAAAATACATTTTTCAAATATATACTTTTTTTCTTAGCCATTTGACAGTAAGTTGCAGTCATGACACTTCATCCCTGAATACCTCAGCATGTATCTCCCAAGAACAGGGACGCTCTCTCTTAATCAAAATAAAATTGTCACACTCAGGACATTTAACGATACTGTTTTCTACAGAGAGTCCCTAGTCATACTGGTAACGCCTTTTATCCTTTCAATTTTTTTTATCAGTGCATTGCATTTAGTTGTCATGTGTCTGTACAAACCTTTAGTAACTCTTCTCTCTCTCCCTTCCATCCAGCTCTTGGTAGATCAATTGACTTGAACAGACTCATCACCCAGCGCATCTCTGCCGCCATGTATAAATCCTTGGACCAGGCCATTAGCCGCTTTGAGAGTGAGGACCTGACCTCCATTGTGGTAAGAGACTAGGGCCCCTGGGTATTCCTTCCTGGGATTCCTCTGATAGAAGCCTAGCTGGGGGTTGTTGTGAGCCTAGTACTGGGCCAGTTAAAGAAGAACTGCAGTCTCTTTCCTGTCTGAAAAGAGTAGGCAAAAAGGGATCTTGAAATCTTTAGAGATGGACCACCTTGGGGTATAGCTCCTTGTCCTTTAGAACCCTACAGATCCTAGTGAGTAGGTGGGTGGTCCAGTGAAGCTAGGGAAGGTTGCCCAATAGGGTCACCCTATGGGTGTGCAGTAGTACGGGGCCAGGAAGGGCTCTGTGCTCAGTTTAATGCTTTGTAGTCACCATCTTGAAATTCTTCATAATTTTCCAACAAGGGGCCCCCACATTTTCATTTTGTACTGAGACATGCAAATTATAGAATTGGCCCAAATGCACAAGCATGGAACAGGCCTGCTTCCTATTGAAACAGCAATTTGAACTTCTCTCTGATAATTCTCTCTCTCCAAGAATTAGAATAAACTTGACTGATCAGACTTTAAATAAATCAAAGGATATTTGCATAGTCTCAAACAATCTTCTTCAAGATTTTTATTAACTACAAAGAGGAGAATTGTAACTTAACTGGGGGTAAACCTGGCAGGCACCTTCTTAACCAAGAATCAAAGGTTAATATCAGCAGTAATAAGATATACTAATGTATCCCCTGACATGTATTCTTCTGTGGTGTTCTTGCCAAAACACATCATCTTAAATGACATTTTTTTTTTTTAAGTGAACGATACTTTCCAAAAGCATCCAGATCAAATAGACAAAGAAAGACTAAAAACTGTTGGCAATTGGAAAAGACTAGAAGACACTAAATGCAATGTGGGATCCTGGATTGAAAGCTAGAACAGAAAAAAAGGGCCTTTGTGGAAAAACGGGAAACATTCAAATTAGGTCTGCCATTTGATTAATAGTATTGAACCTATGTTAACTTCCTACTTTTGATAATTATACTGTGGTTATGTGGGATGTTAACATTGGTGAACCTGGGTCAAGGATGTTCAGGAACTCTGCTGCCTTCCCTTACATATAAGTCTAAAATTCTTTCTAATGAAAAGGTTTTGTTTTGTTTTTTTTAAGTAGACAAAAAAAAAAAAAGTGCTTAAGAACTAGGGCTCTAGCGTCAGATGGACGGCAGCCCCATCCTGGCCCTGCTGCTTACTAGCTGGGTGACCTTGGCCAAGTGATTCATCTTCTCTAAGCCTGTTTCTCCATCCACACAATGGAGGAAATGTTGGAATTCACCTCATAGCGTGGTCATAAGGATAAAATGAGATGCTGCCCAGAAAGAGCTTCGCCTCGTTTCTTGCACTTAATAAATAATAGCTTATGGGGGGAAAAAAAGGAGAGGAACATAGAAATTTGGGGCTGCAGTGAAACATTCTCAGGGGAATTTTCAGCATTATTTAGTGAGAGGACGTGACCCAGCTGCCTACCTAAGACCTGGGGCACGAGCTCTAAGAGACTGTAATGCAGTACACGTTCTTCTCGGAGATCTATTTTAAGAAATAGATTTTTCTTTCTTTATGCCAAAAGGTCAGCAGCGATTATCTCCAAGTGGAGGTATTTTTGTTTTCATTTTTTGTTTAGCTGTGTTTTCTAGTTTTCCACTAATACGGTTGAGCACATCTGAGGGGAAAACCGGGTTTGAGGTGGGTGTAAGTGTCCGTGACCTCTCCTCGCCCCTTAAAGGCACTCAGTGTTCTTTCTGTGGAGAACAAAATCGAAACAGCAGTGAAAGCCCTTGTTTATCAGGTGAGGACAAAGGCCCCCAGGAGAGTGGCCACTTCCTGTGAAGCCCTTGCAGAGGAGACCCCAGGGGTGCGCTCTGCTGTGGGGTCAGGAGGCCCCGCCTCACCGCTGCTGAGAAGCTTCTGCCTCTTCTGAAAAGCGAAACCAAGGAATGTGCTCCCCTCGGCCCTTCCCTCCACCGCTGAAGCTCCATTCTGAGGTGGGGAGGCAGCTTCATGCCAAGTTCGTAGGGGCTGCAGGGATTTCTTGTCAGTCACCCTCTTCCTACACAGCTGAGCGAATAGATTCTCCAGGATCTGGTGCTGAAGTTGAGGGCGGGCAGCCCGCAGACTGTGTTTTGTTTCGGCTGCAGAGCATATTTGAAATTTCCAGCCAACTTTTAACATGTGGAAGAATTCGAGTAAAACAGCAGAAGCTCTGGCAGCACCAGACCAACCTTCCCAGATGGCGGCGATTGCCTGGCAATGACGAGACGTCATTGGTTTGCCATAAGCCCCACTGGCCCACTTCAGTCACGCGAGACCCCTCCTCAGTGAACTGACTTTACTGTAGAATGCTGGGAAAGGCACCTGAACCACTCACATGGCCTTTCAACCCCTCTGCACCTCGATGCGCTGAGTCCTGCATCGCGCAGGCAAGGGCCCTCCCGATGGGGGAGGCGGAAGAACGCAGCTGATGCGGAAGCACAGCTCGGACCGTAACAAAGAAACGGGCCTGTGCCGCCGCGTGGCCGAGAGGGGGAGCTGCACCGCCAGCCACCCCCACCCACGTGGGCAGAGTTACGAACGCTGTCCTTCCGTCTTCCCTGTCGACACTGACACACATTCATGAGGCCGTTAAAAGCACAGAACATTAGAACAGAAATTGTTCCCTGGTTTCTCATCTGTGATTATCTTCCAGGTAACACAGTCTCTCAGCGATCTTAGAAATAAACTCATCAGCGTTGATTTCTTTTATTATTATTATTATTATTCTCTTTTTATTTTTTTTTATCCATCCCAAGTGAATGGGAACAAAGATAATGGTCCAGCTAGCGAGGCCCCCAGAGGCAAGCAGAGAGCGGATCCCACCTATCTGCCTTCCTCGACTGCATGGCATACAATGATTGGAATGTTATTCTTCTAGCTGCCATTCCCAAAGGGGAATCCAGACTCTGACCTTCTTTTTAAAAATGGCAGGATCTGCCATCACTCAGCCACATCCTGGAGTGGCAACAATCGGATGGAGTTCCTAGCAGCCCTGCCTTTCTCTGCACAGGGTCTCTCCAGTGTGCCACCGACTCCCCGGCCCCTGACTGCCTCCCGCCCCAGCATTTTTCACTCACCTGGCCTGTCTGGCCTCTACAGCCAATTTAAGTTTGCAAGCTTCGATCCAGTTCTAAAATCCTAATTTTAGAGCCTTAGAATCTGAGTTTCGGAGCAGTAAAGCAGCAAAGATTGGAAGTGTGGCCTGGGGCCTGTACCTGACCACACTTGGGACCCCAACCAGGGTTAGGGCGCCTTGTGACTGATGAGAATGAAACTGAATTCCTGGTGTGAGGCTGCTTCCTGTGACTGTAGACCACCGAGCTCCAGGGTCCGGCCGTTAAAGCGGTCCCTCTAGCTGTCCCACGTCCTGGCCACGCGCTGGTGAACTGCCCTTTCGATGTTTTTTTTTTTTTTTTTCCAAGGGGCTTTCTCAGCAATTGCTTCCTTATTCCAGACAGCTGTGTCACAGGGGCCAAACAAAGACCTGGATTCACTACCTAAGCCCTGTTACGTGTCCCCTGTGTGACCTTGGGCAAGTTACCTAACCTGCCAAGCCTCAGTTTTCCCCTCTATGAAACAGCCAGTTGTACCCATCTCAAAAGACAGCTTACCCACAGCTTCACCACCACAGCGTAGGAATGCCCTAAAGCGTCTCAGAAAGGGCTGCCTTCCTCCCTGCACAAGACTGTGCCCTGTTGCTTTTTGACAGCAGTGATAAGGACTAAAGTGAGCCCAGAGGGTTTAACACCCCCGCACTTTTAATCCCCGCAAATGGCAGTGTTCTGTGTCTGGATGGTCTCCACTCTGCTCCTATTCTCTGCCTGAAGGTGGGATTCCAACAGTCAGGGTCCACAGCTCACCCGGGTCCCTGGTCGCCGTGGGTGGATGACAGACTGCTTGCCGATGGCTTACAGCCACACCTCCACCAGTGTGACCAACCCTTGTGTGACTGAGGGGCCTACAGTCCAGAAGATGTTCTACCTCCAGCTTTTTAAAAAATTGCTATAGGTGTTAACAGTGGATAAGAATGTGGATTTTGGAGCCCAACTTCCTGGCTTTGAAGCCACATTACTTCTCAAAGCCTCAGTTTCTATATGTGTAAAGTAAGGACAGCAGTAATACTAACTTTATAGGAGTTTTTTTGAGCTAAATGAGTTAACACAAAGTTTTTGGCACATACTAGGTTGAACCATGTGACGTTACTAATATTCAATTGTTTTTAACCTAAAAAATTAGTGGTTTCGTGAGTTCTGACCTAACAGTAAGCCCTAGTGGGTGGTAGCTTTTATGATTACTTTCTGCAGGGCAGAAATAGAGCCTCTGTGAGAGCCAGTCCCCTTCCTTTTACTTTACTTGTGACACTGAAGGACAAGCTTTTTCTCACAATATGGAAATGGGAAAACAAATAGGCCTTCTACCCAGAGGGGTGCCGGTGTGGTCGGTGGTCCCCGTCCTGGGACAGGCAAGCAGCCTCTCTCAGCCATTCCTCCCACTCCTCAGAGGAGGGGAACGTTGTCGCATGCCCCTGGGGAATCCCAGTCCCCACATCGGCAGTTAGGAGGTTATCCGGGGCTCACGCCTGGGAGGTGAGTGCCAGCCCTCAGGAGCCGCGGGTTCTCTCTGGCCAGGAGCTGGAGTGGCTGCTGGAGATCAACCGGCTGACGCACCGGCTGCTGTGTAAGCACATGACCCTGGACAGCTTCGACGCCATGTTCCGGGAGGCCAACCACAATGTGTCTGCCCCCTATGGCCGCATCACCCTGCACGTCTTCTGGGAGCTGAACTTCGACTTCCTCCCTAACTACTGCTACAATGGGTCCACCAACCGGTAAGGGAGGCCCTGCGCAGAGGGGCTGGGGCGGGGTGGGCCGGGGAAGCAGCCATCTGCCCCCTCCAAATGAGGACAGGCATGTCAGTTCCAGCCTGCCGTAGGCATCTCACAGAGCCCCTCCTGGGTGCAGCTCTGTGCTGGAGCCGGGGACGCCACGGTGAGCGAGCAGACGCCTTCCTGCCTCTTGGAGCTTCAGGCCAGAGGAGGACGCAGGTGACAAAACAGTCCCACAAATGTACTGTTAAAAGCCGTGAACTGAGAGACAGAAGAAAGCCTGCAGAGCCCCAAGAGAGAGAACGGCACAAGGGAAACAATACAAACCCCGAGAGAGGCTTCCTCCTCTGAGGGAGCGTGGTTGAGTCGAGATGTGTAGATTGAGTAGGAATTGATAAAAGGGTATTCTAGGCAAAGTCGTAAGGAGCTGGGTCTGGTGAAGGTAGAGCAGAGGAGGTGGCGAATAGCGCAACGAAAGATCCAGCAGGAGGCAGGAGGAAGCGGAACTAGACCGTGCGCGACTGCACAGCCCACGTTCCGATCGAGCATTTATGAACCTTGCAAGGGTTGAAGGAAGGGGAGTGACGTTATCAGGTGGTGCTTTTAAGAGGACGTTCACGTACGGGAACGCGCGTGTGCAAACACACGTGGATGTGCAGAGCACACGCATGCATGACAAAGTAGAACATGTCTCCTGCAGGGTGCACACAGCTCTGGGCCAGGCACCCAGGTAGAATCAAGACCTAATCCCTTATCTCCACAGTGATTCAAAAGCGGAGGGATGAGGCGAGACATACATGCAAAACAAGTACCTAGGGTGAGCAAAAGTAAAATCTTTACAGGTCCTCTCAATATCCCCAGGGCTGGTATCAAATAAGTGTGCGTTGAATGAGCAGAAGGATCGGGGAGGAATCCTCAAATGCATCTGAATCCGCACACTTCCCAAGAAGCACTTCCTGTTCTCAAAAGATTTGGGACTTCCAACCCTTTTGAACAGAAGTCTGTAAACCCTGGTCCACAAGCCATATCTCATTCCCACTATTTTTGTACAGCCCGTGAACTAAGAATAGTCTTGACATTTTTTAATGGTTGGGGGGGAAAAAACCAAAGAAAAATTATACTTTGTTGACATGTGGAAATTATTTGAAATTCATAAAGTTTTTAATGGAACGCAGCCATGCTCTTGTGTTTACTGTTGTTTATGGGTGCTTTCATGCTACAGCGGAGCTGAGCGATTGTGACAGAGACCATCTGGCTGGCAAAACTGAGAATATTTGCTATCTGGGGCTTTACAGAAAGAGTTTGCAGAAACCTGCTTTTGAGAAGCAAACCTGGGGGTGGAGAGGTGGAGCCGTGGCAAAGGCCATTTGCAGGCCGGGCTCCTCTCACTTTCCGGCCTACTGTCCTGAGCAGCTGCAAGCCCCGACAAGCCTGTGAATCCGGACAGAGAGACAGTAGCTGAATGGGAGTATGTCAGAGGAGTCTGGCGCCGTTATAGGCAACCACCTAAGAAACAGTGTGGCCGCCCCTGGTCAGGAAGGGCCCCCACTATATCGTGTCTCCCGAAGAATAACGTTAGGACCCAGTTAACTCCTGCCCCATCTCTTTTCTTCTGCTAGTTTTGTCCGAACTGCCATTCCTTTCACTCAAGAACCGCAAAGAGATAAACCCGCCAACGTCCAGCCTTATTACCTCTACGGGTCCAAGGTAAGTAGTCTTCGCCCGTGTCCTACTTCGTAGACAGCTAGTGAGCAAAAGCAAATAGAAACATGTTCCCTGAATCAATCAGAAAAGCAAGAAGGTGTGAAGATAAGGAGGCGGCATTGAGATGCAGGTGGCAGTGACAGCGAGTGTATTCATCTTTATTTGTTCACGACTAGCAAGGATGGGGGCAAAGTCAGACCCGGGGCTGGACCCCGCACGGGAAGTGTTGGGGGAGGCGAGTGGGGACACAGGTGCGCGGGGCTTCTCATCGTGGCGTTCCATCTCCTCCTGTGTCTCTCAGTTGATTCATCGAGGTACCATCCTGTCACCTGGGATTTGCACTTCCTACATGTAAGGGCTCTGCAGACAAGAAGCAGTTGGGAAGGTGACACTTTGAAGGAAAGCCAGTTGACTGGAGCTAGAGCTGGAGACAGGTCTTCTCCTGTCTCTCTGCTGCTCTGTTCACACGTACACATCCTGACACTAACTATAAACATCTCAAATGGTACCTTGTTCTAGATCTTCAGTCCTCTGCCAATCACTAAACAGACATTTATTAGGCACCCGGTATAGGCCAGGCACTGGACTAGATTTTTCATGCAGGGGATATAGTAGAGATTAACACAGACATCATCTCTGCCCGCAACTCAAGTTCCGTCTCCACACCGGTGGTGGCAATGGGGGAACAGTGTTCGCAAAGCCTCATCAATGCCATGACATTCATTTTGGACCTTGGAGGTTTTATGAGAGGACTAAAAAATGCCACTGAAAGGGTGACATGCCAGTGTTGTTTTTTGTGATAGAATGAAAATGTCTACCTTTGACCCTGTTTTCAAAGGTCATCACAGATGGACTTAGTAAGAGGAACTGACTGGGTAGATATAATATTGTTAGGAAATGTACTTTTGTAAGTCAGGGAACCCTGGATTGGGAAGTGTGATGAGCCAAGATGCATCTGCACCAACTGAGCCTCCAGGAGGGGCTGACAAGGTCTTAGGTGATGCCAGGAGAGTGCAGGTATCTTTCTCAGGACAACCGGTCTGGTCAAGGCAACTTTCTCAAATCAGAGGATGCTTACAGAGAGCATCTTGGATAGTTTACAGACACGGCATTAAATACTAGTGACTCACAAAATAAAAACACCTCCGTTTTCAATTCTCTTTCAAACCTCATTGATTTTATCAAAGAGAAAGATGTATGTTGGTGCTACTGTGTCTTTAATACCTCTCCAATTACTGTGGATCTCTCTTTTTATCAAAGATGAGAGAATAGGCCTTAAGCTCAGAGCCTTTAGTAGGCAATAGTACCTATGTCAAATTTAATATTATTTTATTTTCACTCTATTTCTTCTTACGTCTCTTCCCTTCTATTTATGGCAGGAGGGTGCTAGTTTTTCATTTTTGGAGTAATATAAGGCTATCTTTTAAAATAAGTTTAAGTTTAAAAATGAGTTAATTTAAAGAAAATATATTGTTAATAATAGTAAAGATAATCTGTGATTTAAAAACAATGGGGATGGGGTATGAGGTGGTATGTCATTGCCTAAAAGTTGGAAAAATACTCTAGAGCAAGCCTCTCACACCGTTCCAAAATAACCTGCCCAATAGCCGAGGAGATTTGACATCTACCTGCCTCTGCTGACCGAAAGCATAACCCAAAGAGCCCATCTTCAACGCAAAAGGTTCCTTGAAGTATTGTGTTTTAAGTCATGCAGATTTCACTTTCTACATTATAATATATTCATGCTTGTTTTAATATTAAGATAACGTTTTTAATTCCTAACTGCCCACCCCCCACCTTGATGGACACTCCTAAGAGATGCCGTGACCCCCCTTGACACATCACGGGAGTATATGTCTTCCAGCTTGAGAAGCTCTGTCATAGGGCATTCATCAAACCTGGGTGATCTACAAGGACACTGACATTTGAAGGGAGACAAGTGGATAGTCTACAAACACATTTTTACGAAAGACCTGCTGTGTGGAGGGCTTTAAGCTACATGACGCGGGCTGCCTCCTCCCCACCTCTCACTCCCCAAAATGAGGCAGAATGGCGGGTTGATCGCCACCCTCCCTCCGGAGGGCACCCACGGGTGCATCGTGGTTGCCTTCTGCTTCGGCTTCCTGTTCTCCTCCAGCTCTAGAATCCTTGCGTGGCATTTCTACCAGGGGGAGCCCCTGCAGGTCTTCCTCCCTCTGACCAAGAGCCGGGGCCTCCTCTGGCCACCTCACCAACCCATTGGCTTCCTCCATGTGGCCAGCTCTGTAAGACCAACGAGGCTCGTGGCAGCGGTGCACCAGAACTGGAGGCAGATGAAAGCTAAGACGGCTGTGAAGCAGGCCAGCAGAATAGCCATGAGCACCCACAGGGAGATCTGGGGGTCTACCAGGGAGCTTCCAGCAGCCAGCGGACTCTTATCCAGAGTGTGGAACATGGTGCAGTAGTGCCTGTAGGGAAAGGCAACCTTCTTGCAGCTGATGCACAGGAAGTAGAGAGTGGAAGGGGCGAGGTGCTCCAGCACCACCGAGCTGATTGTTCGAGGCACCTTCTCCTCGTGGTGGAAGCTGTAGCGAAGATAGCCAGAGAAGATGCTGTTCCAGTTGGGCCTGTACATAATATGGTAATAGTCCTCCAGGCAGGGCTCCGAGGACGACCAGGAAACGATGGCTCCCGTGTAAGAAACGTTCCCAACCTCGATGTTCATCCTGATTCTGGAACCAGAATCAAAGCGAAGAGTGACTTCTCCTTGGTTAAGTATTTATTAATGGGCATCATAGCCACCACTTACTGAGCGTTCGTGATGGAGACTACTGTCACCCCCGTTTTACAGACAAAGAAATGGAGGCCGAGAGGTGACGTCATTCAGCTAGACATGTGCAGCTAAACAAAGGCAGAACGGAAGTCCAAATCAGGGCTGCCTCATGCCAAAGCTGGTGGCCTTCAGGCCTAAAAGATGCCTCCACATTCCTCAGCCTCATCCCACCCTGGCTCAGATCCTTTAAATGTAACGTTGCTCCCAACCCTTGAAGAAGAAGAAAAAAGGGCAATAAAAGGAGAAATCAGGACAACCTCAGAGTCCCTAAGTTAGTCACCACAGACAGGTCTGTGAGCACCGAGTGAAGCAAGTGTTTTACCTAAATTTTTCTTCTGGACCTTCTGCGTCTGCTGCAAGTGCTGTGAGCTCAGCCATCTAGAACATTCTGCCCACCACTTTTTTAGCCTCTCGGTTCTTTCGCCCAAGGTGAAAGGGACTTGCTTCCTCACTGGCAGCTGATTTCCCACCCCCCCCCAAAGCCTCTGCTCTTGTTTTGTTTGTCTTTTCAAAGCCAAGACACCCAGGAAATCAGTTTCCTAGGTCAAGAAATCAGTTCCTAATACCTGCGTAACTGCTACTTTTAATACCACTGGCGCCATGGATGTTAATAACGGTAAAAACCGCCAACGGTTAGCGAGCAGTTGCTGTGTCGCAGGTCATGCTAGGCTTTCAACATGCAATAATAAATTTCCTTTATTCTTCATCACGCCCTCTGAGCTAAGTCCCTGTTTTACAGATGAACGATCTGCAGTGACTCAGCTACTATGTATGAGACTCAGAGCCACTTACTTAACTGCTGGATTTCCAAATGCAAGGCTGCTGGGTTTAGTAACAGAATGTTACTGCGAAATGACGTGCTGGTACTAAGACCCATTGCTGTTTTTCCAGACAAATCAAATGAGCCCTCTTCAGATTTCCAGCCCTCTTACTTGGGTAAGAGAGCACCATCTTCAAGACTTTCTGTTTCTTTTACGTTCTCTCTCCCTATCACTGAATCCCCCTAATCCCAAATCCAGTGACGCCATATTCAACCTTTGTACGCTCACATATAGGTCTTACCCAGCTCTGTTCTCTGCCCCTCCTCTCATGCGAAGTATAGAAGGTTTTGTTTTAGGTTGCAATGACAGTGAAAAGCAGTCGATCATATGTTAACCAGAAGTGGATATTAAGCCACACCGATGGCTATTTCAAGTTGCTCTCTCTCCCTTCTGTTTCCCTCCAACCTCTGTTTTCACGCTCGTATGCCTAGACCGGGAGGTGAGCTGCCGAGAGACGAATGGCACTGAGTGATTTTTTCAGTCCTTGATTTTCTTCTCTAAGGAACTAAAATGCTCAAGAAGGGGAACAGTTCCTTTCTCTTAAGCTGGAAGTTTTCTCTCAGAAAAATGGGGGATGCAAGAGGAGGAGACAGGTGTGCTCAGATTCCTCCAGGGGAGGTCATTGCGAAGGATACTAAAATGTTTGTCTCCGCATACATACCACCCCGCAACCCCACACATCCATTAAATACACTTCCCACCACAGTGAAAAGAGCTTCATTCATTACTAATGAATGGTACAGAGGCAACGGCTTTCGTATAACCCTTGCATCGGGGGTGATCGCGAATCCCGTTACTTGTCATGAATCTTTTCTCCTGTTTGCCTCACATCTGCTCCTGGCCGCCTTTATGGACTGAGTTCCCAGCAGTAGATATTTTTAAGAGCTTTCTGTCAAGACATTAGCAGCATCCTCAGCTTTTAGGACCAAATCTGTTTCCCGGATTTCTATTTCTTCCTCTGCTTCTATTTTGAAATTCCCCCTATTTGTAGCTATGCATATTACCATTGCCTGGCCCTCCTCCAAGCGGAGCGTGAAAGGAAAAACCATTTCCATGTCCAAGAAGAGCCATTTATGTCCCTTACCTGATGCTTGCGGAGGATTTGGTTGGAGAGCGTAGCCTTCAGAGGCAGAGTGGATGCAAGCTGAGAGAATGGTGTCTTCCCTCCTCTGCTCTGGGCTCCCTTGATATCTCTCTTGCCACCGTCTGAGTAATCCCACTGTCGCCCCCAACGTCACATTATTCATTTCTTCAGATCAGCATCATTCACCATGGCAACCAGCAGGCATCTGTACGCACGGTGCTTTAAGGGACCAGCCTGGAAAGGCTTTTTGCCCAGTGAGAGGAGCTCTCGTTTATTTGGGGGGAAAAAAGGCTGACAGTCTGCTGCAGACTGATCCTCAGAGTGGTACTGATTCTTCCAGGGCTCCTAAATTTTCTCTCTAATTGACTAGTTATTGTTATTATTTTTTGCCCCATCTAGAATCCCTTTGGCAATGGTTTCAAATGTAAAGATGCCTTTCTCAGTTATCCCACAATGAGAACAATAATTTCATCTCTGTCCCCTCCCATCCCACCCCACCCCCACCTCCTACCCCACCTCTATAGTCTCTTCTTTCTTTATTCCCGTCTCCTGTGGCATTACCTGGGTGTATGATATTAGTCAGGACTCTTTTATTCTCCGGGCCTCGATTCCATCATCATCTGTAAAGCTGTGGGCTTGGGCTCGATCAGGTGGCAGACAGAAGAGACAGGTACTACCCCTGTCCATTCCTGAACCCACGTTAGGCTTGCTAAACCATCGTGGTACTTGTACTAGGGTGTTTTGAGTATCCCCCCAAAATTCGGGTCCACCCAGAACCTCAGAATGTGACCTCATTTGGAAATAGGGTCTTTGTAGAATTAACTAGTTAAGGATCGCAGAATGATCTTATGCTGGATTTAGAGGGAGCACTTGGTCCAATGGCTGACACCTTTATAAGAGAAAGGAGAAGGAGCTCTCCCCACAGAGAGATACAAAGGGAGAAGCCATGTGAAGACAGGCAGAGATGGGAGTGATGCCACCACTAATCAAGGAATTCTAGGGGCACCAGGAGCTGGAGGGTCCAAGGAACCGTTCTCCCCTAGAGCCTTCAGCGGGAGCGTGGCTCTGCCAATGCCTTGAGTTCACGCTTCTGGCCTCCATAACTGTGAGAGATGAAATTCCTCTTATTTTAAGCCGCCACATTTGTGGGAATTTGTTATAGCAGCCACAGGAAACTAATACCGCATTCCTTGTTGGACTCAGAAACACAGCCTCAGAGTCCTTTTCAATACAAGCGTCCCAGAAAACTGCTTATCAATCACTCGGTTAGAGTTGGCACCGGAAATAGAAACTGTTTACTGTTCCCAGGCTGGATGATGCCCAAAGTTTCTTTTCTTTCAAGAATCCCGGCTTTGCTTCCTTGCCCATTTCTGTCTCCCCAAAGGTGTCTCAGCCTCTGAGCTTTCGCCCTCCTGTTCCCTTCGACCTTAAAAGAATGCATTGCCACCATTCTGTTGGGGATATCACAGGGCATATTTAAAATAGAGGATGAAGTCCTGTCATCATAACCACCAGTTTGAGGTAATTTATTACAACAGCCCTAGCTCAGATAGATTCAGACCTGAGTTATTTTACACAAAACGTGTTTTGGTTTGTTTTTTAAGTCAGCTTTTTAAGAAGAAAAAATTCCTATTATTGCTAAGGGTTCTTGGCCAAAGTATTCAAGTGAGCCCCTGAAGGCCTCCTTGTGATTCATATTAGCAATAATCGAAGAGTCACGGAGAGTGCCTGTGGAGTCACAGACCCTCCCTGGCCAAGCATCTCTGTGAGTTGGGATGTCTGGTCCCTTGATTAGATATGGCTTTCCCGTGGCATTTCGTCTTCCCAGGGCCTGTCTAAAGTCTGTGGCGATGCGAGCTAATGGTGACTTCCTGCAGAGCACGAACGCATCCTCTCCACAGGGAGGCCAGTGCGGTCGTTCGCAGGTGCCTTTTGAAAATGTTATTTCTGGGGAAATAAAAATACCAGAGTTAGGGAGCCTGTGGAGTGATGAGATAGAAGTCAAGCTTTGCCACGGAAAATGGGATCAATTTTTCATGCTCCTGGATGCCGTTTTTGACAGTGAGCTTGTTATGTGAGAACGAGACACTCAGAGAATGTGAGGCCTAGACGTGCTCTGGCTTCACAGGTCCTGAGAGGAGGGATGGCATTCCTCAGGCCGGGCCCGTGACTAGGGGCAGAGCCAGGAGTGGAAAGCAAGTCCCTGCCAGGGCGCGTCCTCCTCCTCTGGACCATCGCCATCACCAGCAGCACGCAGAAGAGCGAGCGTAGTGTTTGGCAAATGCGATCAATCACCCGGGACACTCGCCTCAGGAGATCGCACCCCATCCAAGTTCACTCTCTCTGCAGTGTGTCCAAGTTGTAGCTGTCAGGCCGGGTGGTGCCAGGCTGGTTTGCACCAGGAGTAAACGACTGCCAGAGGACATCAGCAAAGGGACAGAGCGAGGGCTCCTCTCAGTCCCAAAGCTGATTGGCACCCAGGGTTCAGAGCGCAGGCCCCGAAACCCCAGGCTGGGTTCACATCCTGCCAGTGTGGCCTTGGACAAATTCCCTCGCTCTTCTATATTGGTTAACACTTCTGTAAAAGGCAGATATCAGTAATACCTGCGTTGTAGCGTTGCGGCGGTGAGATGGGGCATCTCTGCAGGAATAGCACCTGTGACTATTAAGAAGGAAAAGTCAGAGGGTCAGAGCCGTTTCCTGAACTGGTCGTAGCCTCGTCCAGAGGCTATAATGGACAAGGTTTGCACCCATGTATGATTCTTCCTTTTTTTAAAACAGCTGTTTAAAACAATGTACAGGCTTATTGTACACAAATTAAAGAATACAGAAAAGCTCAAAGGCAGTAGTCAAACCATACAACTCAGAAATAACCATGAGAACATTTTGGTGCATTTTACCTGTGTTTACTCATTTTACCCTTGCCCCTTGCAGCAGCTCTTTGAGGTAGGCCCTCTTATCACCATTGCACAAAGGTGGGAAGCCAAGGCTCAGAGGGGTTAATTAATACAGGGAGGCTGTGGCAGAGCAGCGCCCTAAGCCTGGGTGTGTGGGTCCTCGGAGCCAGAGCTCCGAGCAGGCCTCTTCAATGCACTGCCACTCAGCTCGTCCCATTCTGCAGCCAGCGGTACTGAACACTAGGTCTGCCTTGTGGTTTGCTTCTCCTAAGAGGTCGAGATAGGACTTCTTAGCATCGTGGGTTCTAGAGTGACGGGAACAGGCAAGGAACTAAAAGACCTCAGCGGGAACCCAGCCATCTTAATGGAGCTTATCGAAGCAGGGAAAACATCAAACACATTTGGAGAAATTCTGTCAATACCTGTTTTATCTTCTGGAGTCAGGAGTCTGGAATACACCCGGAGTACCTGGAGTACAGGTACACCTGCCTAAGAGCTCTGTCACGTCAGGTAAGGAGTGATGTTAGATATAGAAAACCTTTAACGGCTGTTCCAGAATCGAAATTAGTACAGAAGGCAAAACTTTAAAAATATATTCTCTAAGTAAAGTAAATTATATAGAGTCTATCATGCAGCTGCCTTCCAAGTGATATAGATTGTAGCACAAATCATTCTTTTAGTTATGCCAATAATTTCCCAGGAAATTTTCAGTCTTTAGAAATTGGTGGTGTGGTCACCACTAGCTAAATGATGACCCCATCTAAGCTATGATTTGACCTCAGGGAATTTCATCCAACTCCTACGATACTTTCCCTCTAAGTCATGGTCCTTAGGTGCTTTGCTGTAGCAAGCTGGGTACATCCCAGCAGGGTCCATACCTGGCGCCTGCCCTTCCCCAGTGCCCTGGCTAGGGGAACAGCACCAGCAGTGCTGCCCACCTCACTGCTGACACCCTTGTTCTCGTATCTGAAAGGTCCCACCCCCAGTCTGGAGAATTCTGTTATTTGGGTAGTTGGTTCATACGAGAAGATATCATCCTGTATTTTCCCTCAGGCAAGTCGCTGCACTTAGATTCCTCCTCTGCCAAATGGGGACGATGGTCCCTGCCTTACCTGGTACGGTGGGCCAATAATGGCCCCCAAAGATGCTAGGTCCTGATCTTGGAAACTGCACATGTTACTCAGTTTGGAAAAAGGGCTTTGCAGAGGTGATTCAGTGAAGGATCTTAAAATTGGAAGATTGTCCTGGATAATCAGGGTGGGTCCTAAATGCCATCACAAATGTCCTTAATAAGAGGAGGCAACGGAGCTTATTCACCTACAGAGGAAAAGACCAAACTTCAGCAGCATTTGAAGATGGGAGTGAGGCAGCCACACCCCAAGGCATGCTGGCTGCCACCAGAAGCTAAAAGATGCAAGGGACAACCTCTCCCCTTGAGCCCCTGGGAGGAGTGTGGCCCTGCTGACCTGATCTTGGCCCAGTGATACCGATTTCTTGAGATCTCACAAAATTACCTACGGCTTCAGAACTATGAGAGAAAAGTTTCTGTTGTTGTAAGCCACCAGGTTTGCGGCCAGGTGTTACATCGGCCACGGAAAAGGATTGTACCTGAGCAGATGTGAAGGGATTGTTATGTGAAAAAGTTCACAAACAGAGAAGCATTATGCACTCATGTGTCATCTTCATTCTTGCGTTATTTTAAAAGTGATGACATTGATTTCCTTCAAAACTTCGACATCCCTAAGTACTGCAGTGTGGATTGAGTATCTCTGAACAGGACGTTGTGGTTCCTGTTCTCCCTCTTGCCTTCTCTGAAGGACTTAATTCATAAAGACAAGAAAGGAAGAGCGTCATTTCTTGGGGGCTCCACAGCAGCGGCCTTGAATCTTTCCGCCTCTGAGCCGAGAAGTCTAAGAAGCAGCCCAGATGTTCGAGACCCAGCCCTCCAGCTTGCCAGATGCCTCGAAGGGATGGACAGACACATCAGCAGTTTCTTCCACGCCCTAGCAATAGATTTGAACCTGTAACTCAGGAATTATCAGTCCTTTACCCCATCATATCCTGTGACCTTTCCCGATATTGCTGTTTTATGCGTTCCCCTGTGGTTTCAGAGTGTTTAGCTACAGCTCCCTCTCAGACCTGACTTGGAGAGCCGTATTTGTGTTGGTGGGGCTGATGGTATTCACATTGCTCTGGAAAATTAGAGAAATTATAACGAAAACAGGAAATTAGAAGCAGTTTTAATTCCTTTTGGGGTCTCTGAAAACAGCAGTTGTGATTCCAGAAAGCAGAGATGCAAATTGCTTGCACATTCAGTTTGCCAAATATATATGTCTCATTGTTTGGAGCGGCTGGCCTGTGTTGACCATGTGGTAAAAGAGAGAGGCCTTATGACTAATAGCCCATACATAACACTTCAAAATGGTTTAAATGGTAGCTTTTATGTTATATGTATTTTATCACAATTTTTTAAAAAGTCTATGTACAAATAACATTGCAGTGCCCAGGATCTGCCAGATCAGAGTCACCATATTTTTTCTCCCAAAATACTAGTTTGCCCTTTTCAAAAAAATGCACATCTGTGTCATACATTAATAATAAGGCTCTTATTCCTGAATCAAGAATGTTTATTTCTTGCGATCTCATAAAATCCTCTATTTTGTGCATTATAGATTACGCAAGCTTGTTTAGCTCAGTTTTGAGTGAGCTGTTTTAAAGGTACTTGGCTTCTGAAGCAGGCCCCTGGGTGTATTTGAGTTAGTTAGCGGGACTATTTCAGTGTAATAAATTTATAGCATGTTTCTAATGTCTCAAGTCACGTTGCCTTCCTGTTTTTCTTTGCCTGACCTCAGAAAATGCCCAGGCTACCCTATTCTCACATTTTCTCAATAGGGCCCAGCCTCCTACTGAGCCAGCAGGTAGATGGGTGCCGTTGGGGGTGTGTACTTTTCAGCATGTTGTGTGTGTTTTCTCTTGCATGGGTGTGGTGTATTGGGGGTGCGGGGAGAGGGAGGGGTGCTTGTTCACCTAGAAGGATTTGAATTCTGCTCGATTCATGCTGGTTCACTTGATGTGCTTGAGCCACCAACTGAGGCCGAAAATTCTGGTCTAGAGCAGATTCCCAAACTGATAGAGAAAAAAGGGGCCACCTACGTGCAGTGAGTAGGTCTGTAAGGCGGCCTTTTTAAACCCTAGTGTGTGGTAAAACAATTCCAGAATTGTTCTCTTCTGCCTAGAAGGGGAACTGGGGAGGGCTGCGGAACCCTATGGGTGTTTTATCTGTGCTTGCCAAGAAGTGCTAAGGGAAACTTGGTGCTAGACACTTCTTGGGTGGGAGCGAGGGTTAAGAAGACTGCTGAGCAGAGTGAGCATCCAGGACGTTCCCAGCGGCACGCGCACCTCTGAAGGGAGCATCAGTCGCATCTGTCCCAACCAGCAACCCCAGTGCTGCGTTTCTCAACCTCCTCTCAGACGCGTGCCGTGGCGGAGGCCTGTACCCCCAGCACCCTCTGGTGTTGGACAGCTCCCATTTTATATTGAGCAAAATCTGCATTTTGGGTGCATTTCGCCAGCTGGTCCAGCTATATTCTCTGTCACATCCTCATATATCTGCCGTTCTGTGTAGAACTGTACCCTATGTGTATACTCCCACATGTGCCTCTCCACATGCAGGGAATCATGTCTACTGGGGACATTTTGACCAAGAAGCTGTATTTCCCTAGTCTTTACTTACCAACTTATCAAACAAAGTGATATTAGTAGCTGTTATTGCAGTGATTACGTCCAGTGTGCCGGGCACCATGCTCAGCGCTTTCTATATGTTCTCATTTAAACCTCCAACGACCCTATGGAGTTGGTATTATTATCTTTCCTGAGGGAACACCGAAGCTAAGAGAGGTTAAGTGATGTGCTCAAGATCATTTAGCTAGTAAATTTATGGACCTGGAATTTGAACTCAGGTGTGCCCACCCCAGTTTATAACTCAAGGCTCAGACAAAGCCAAAAAAATAATAATAATAATAATAATAATAATAATATAATAATAATAATAAGAGTCAGACAGAAAAAATAAAGTAGCTGATTGCTTTTTGTCTCCTCCAGGGATAGCCATCTGAAAGTACCCTGCTACTCAGCAATGCCTGTCCTGGGATGTTTGAGGGGGGATGAAGTCATATTGGCAAAGTCTCTTTTGCCATATAAGAGAACATGTTCACAAGTTTGAAGGATTAAGATGTGGACCTCTTTGGCAAGACATTGTCCACAGGGCCAGATACTGGGTTCGGAGTGGAGGCCTGGAATGCCTGGTGTGGGTGGGCCGCATGTTGATTCTCTTCTTCATCCCCAGACAGGAGTCCAGGGTACAGAGCGAGGCTTTAGTAACCAGGCCGGAACTGAGATGCGCCCACCGAGGAGAGTCAGCCCCTCCTAACGTTTCGTGCTCGGGCGCCTCACTCGTTTTGCCCCATTTGATAGGTGTGCCTGTTACAAAGACGCTGGAGTGGTTTACGCACACACAGCAAGTGGCATGGCCTGGCCCCTGGTTGGCTAAATCCAACTCACATACTTGGGGATTTGCCGAACATTGACTTCAGGGAACATCAGGCTTCTAAATCAGTTATAGTTCCCTCCCTGCACAAGCCATTCCTGCCCCGTGACATTTAGAAACCTTTAGTTACCACTATAAGAGAACCCTCCGCCGGTTCAGGCAGAGTTTACCGTGACATGTGACAGCACTTCGGTGCTGACTCTGCCAAGCCTGCTCTTCCTCATATGCTGAGCCTCCCCACGTGCGGCCGTGAGCTTACCAAACAAAGCATTATTCAGCCTGCGGGGTGAGTGGGTGTTCTGATTCCTCACAGATCCTCGCTTTGAATGGGTCCTCCAGTTGTGTTCTTCATGTGTCCTTGTTATCAGGGGCTGCTATCATTGTGATGCTTGCTTTGTAAAGTTTAGAATAACTCATCTATACAAAAACATACTTAACGCAAAACCTAGACTGAACATAATTCAACTTTCCCTTGGTGGCTCTAGAGGGAGTTGAGACTCTTGTAGCCTCCAAAAGTATCGTTACAGTTCCTATTTAATTCAGGTGAGGTTTCTAATTAGCCAACTAATAGAAAATTTCAGCTAATAGACTATCGGATGTGGTCTTCAGATATTTGCATGGTTCGTGTTCAGGAATTTTACAATTCTGAGTAGGAAAACTACACTCGGAGCTAAGCTTTGAAGTGAAGCCTTATTTAAAACCAGTTATGGTTTAGAATAGAATTCAGCTCCCAGGATCCACCATTGTAAGTAGAGGTTCAGGACATGGGCTTTGGAACCAGACCACCTGCACGCAGATCAGGGCTCAGTGGCTTTTAGCCAGCTACTGACCTCAATTCCCTGAGGCTCAATTCCCTCATCTGTGAAATGGGGCTGAGAATTGCCGATCCCATCTGTTTGCTGTGTGGATTAAATGAGAATGCACGTGGAGAGCTTCGCAAAGCCTGGCATTCCATAAGCGGCAGCCTTTCAAAACAAAGTCAGCGATAACTTTGCAGTCTCACCGACCAAATGAGACCAAGTTAGGGACCTATATTTTGGTCGTATAGTCTCAGACACGCTTAAAAAGATCCTGTTTTCATCGAAGGTGTCGCATAGGAATTCCGAGGACAGTGGAGGTAGGCGGCCAGTCAGTGGCCAGGGCTCTGAGCCCCAGCTGGCACCCACACAGGGCAGGTCTTCTTGGTCTGCATCACATACTAGTTCCCATGACGGCTTTTTTTTTTTTTTTTGGACTCTACTCGAAAAGTTAGGAAACCACTGATTTAATGCAACCCCTCCTTTTATAGATGAAGAAACTGGTTTTCCCACTCACTCAGCAGAGGTCTCCCGACCCCAGGCCTAGACCCCGCCCTGTGACAGGTGGAGGCGACCGACCGTAGAAGAGGATGACATTGAATCCGCTATTGAGTTTTCACATGGTTTTTTCAGCCAGTTTCTAGGACCAAAAAATGTCTCTACAGAAAGGAAATCATCCATTTTCCCCCTACCCCAGGGCTCAATTGATAAAAGTCCTGGATTGTGTGCGTGGACACTCACAGGTAGCAAGAGTCTCCATAAAAAGATATTAACCCAGATGTGCTTTTTCCTCTTCGGCTGGGGAACCACTGCTGCATCTCGTGACCTTTGCTCTCCATCCTGTGGCCATGGCCACACCTCTCTCCATGGCCAGCACCTTCAGAGCCAGTCATGGGATCCCCAGTGAGCGCATGCAGATAATGTCGTGTTTCCGTCCTTTCTATCGGCTAAACGTCTCCCTCCAGGACTCAGGCCAGCGTCCAGTCAGCGCCCAGCCACTTACTTTGCATTCCTGTATTGCAGCCTCTCAACATCGCCTACAGCCACATCTACAGCTCCTACAGGAACTTCGTGGGGCCCCCTCACTTCAAGACCATCTGCAGACTCCTGGGTTACCAGGGCATCGCGTGGTCATGGAGGAGCTGCTGAAGATCGTCAAGAGCTTGGTAAGCAAGGGCCTCGCAGAGGCCTGGGACGACCCCAGTGGGCTTGAGGGAGACAAGATCTGCTGTTGCTTTTTACCCGGCCTGGGAAATCAAGTCACAGGCCTTTCAGCCCTTTCTATAGGAATCGCCAGAGAATCCTTTGCCCTTATCCTTTGGTTCCTGTTACCCGTCACTCTGTTACATTTCCGTGCTGTTTCTGACTGCTTGTGGCTGTGCCTCTTGTTTTCTGACCCTGAGCTCACTCACTCCTGGTACTCGATGACTGAACTCAGCCATCCTGAGCAATCCCCTTTAGGGCCTACTAATGACTGCCGGTACTCCCCTCCTGTGCAGTGTTATTTCAATATGACCAACCCATGACCCACCCATGTGCTACCATGTTCCCCTCCCATGCCCATTGCGGACATCTCTGATTAATCACCACACTTCTTCCCCTTGGGATTTCTCACTAAACATTCCTACTAATACTGCACTGGCCTCAAGGGAATTCTGTAACCCTTTATCACTATATCCCTTTACCACCATTCTGTCTCTGCCCCAAGTATGGTCATCTGAACCTTCATTAATGCCCTACCATACTGCTGAAGCAAGGCTGAAACACTTAAAACAAGATTTTCCTGAAAATTTGAAAGAACAAAAGAAAAATAATGTATAACTGTATCAGGCATGGCAAACAGGACTCACCTGCTGACTTCAGTCCCTGGTAGCAGCTTCTTCGTAGAGCCATGGATGGGTATGGATTATGAAGCTAAATCCAGAGTTAAACAGGAAAAATGTGGTAATTGGTGAAAGATGTCTGCCTTGGACAGGGATAAATGTGCTATTTATTTTCCATGCTTAAATTAGATAATGTGTCTTGGTCTCCACAGCTTCCTAGCCCCATTTTATTTTAGCTCTCAGTCTGGGTCTCATTGAAGTTCCCCAACCCCAGGAAGGATACCGTCCCTAGAAACTGCCCTCCTTCAAGTTTGTAAGCCCCAGGGAGTAATGCGAGGGCTCCCCTTGCCGTCTCCGAAAGGCCCATCGTCCCTTTCAAAGGGCAACGGGGCTGTGCCACCTTGAGGGGAGAGCCTGCTCTCAGGGAGAGTGCCTTACTGTCTTAGCCCGTCTGGTATAGCAAATACCCTACAGATTGGGTGGCCTAAACAATAGGTGATTACTTCTCACAGTTCTGGAGGCTGGAAATTCGAGAGAGAGAGCGCGCCAGCGTGGTCAGGTTCTGGTGAGCGCCCTCTCCTCGTTCACGGGCGGCTGCCTCCTCACTGTGTCCTCACACGGCAGAGAAAGCGCCTCTGTCATGTCTTTTATAAGGGCCCTAATCCCATTCGTGAGGGCTCACCCTCATGGCGGATCACCTCCCGAAGGCCCCACCTCCTAATACCAACACATGAGGGAGTGGGGTTCCACATGTACGTTTGTGGGGGACACGTTCAGTTCACGGCACTTACCCGCAGGCCTCCGTAGAACCCCCCGTACCCGCCAGTCGCCCAGCATTCAGCCCAGAGACACACACAGACGGTGCGGCGAACGGTGGACTATTTCGTCTGTGCTCTTCTCTTCTCAGCTCCAGGGAACCATTCTCCAGTACGTGAAAACACTGATCGAAGTGATGCCCAAGATATGCCGCTTGCCCCGGCATGAGTATGGCTCCCCAGGTTGGTGATGGGGAACTGGAGGGAGACAGGGGCGGTGACGGGAAAATAACCCAAGCCCGCCGCTCAGGGGAAGGGCTCCGGCCACCCGCCTTGGGTTGTTTGCTCCTCTGACGTGCCGGTGAGCTGGCGTCTTCCCTCTGTGGCTGACTAGGTAGCTTCGAACCATTTTTTAATCCCTGAGCCCTAGTGCCTCTCTGTCAGCAAAAGTAAATGTTGCCTGGGAAGCGGAAGAGGACCTCAAGTGTGAGAGCTAACTAATGAACAGCAAGGTTTGCTTGTAAAGGTCTTCATCCGCTCAGCCTTCCAGGATTCCTTCTTCCATTCGCCCAGTTGGGAGGCTGGTGCCCCTGGTGGCATTTCTAAAGTGGGTCAGGAAACAGCCGCTCAGTAGAAGATGCTGCTTTCCTTCCCTCCTAGTGAATGGAGCTAGGACTGAATTAGGGCCTAGGGAATACAGAAAGATAAAGAGACCCAGAGTTTGGCACCCGGTATTTTTTCTAAAAATAAAGATGCCAGGTCTGGGTCAGTGTGATTCAGAATAAGAAAGGGTTGGGGCCAAAAGCTCTGATTTTCAGTGTCAGCTGCCCCTCTTTCTAACTGCGTGACTCTGGGCATGACACTTACCCTCTCTGAGCCCCACCCAGAAACGAGAGTGGCAGTGCCTAGTTCCTAGTGGTGTTAGGAGTTTTAAATGAGATACTGCAGATAATCTCTAACACCTATAAATAAATACTAATTCCTGTCATTACCAAGAATTCAAGTATTTGTGGAGAGGGAGGGGAAAGACCCAGGGCTTCTTAAGTGGTGTGTGTTTTGTTTTGTTACCAAAAAGATCTGAGCCAGCCTCCGGAGCTTCCTCTCCCACGGAGCCCGGAAAGAAATCCACCCCTGGGCCCCCAGGTTTGGCTCCCTGCTGTCCCAGAGTCGCGTCTGGGGCTGCTGCTCCCCTCGCACTCCCCATACACCCTGCTGACCGTGCCGCCTCGCCCCCAGGCATCCTGGAGTTCTTCCACCACCAGCTGAAGGACATCATCGAGTACGCGGAGCTCAAGACGGACGTGTTCCAGAGCCTGAGGGAAGTGGGCAACGCCGTCCTGTTCTGCCTGCTCATAGAGCAGGCCCTGGTGAGTCCTAAAGCCAGAGGGGTTGGAGCATCCCAGGCCAGAAGCGACCCCACCCCACCCAGACACCTGAGGGCCCTCTACCACGGCTGCCCAGGGGAGCCTGCGGCTAGATTCGGGCTCGTCCAGTGCGGGCCTCGGTCTCCTCTCCTTTCCACTTCGGACAGCTCCGAGCGCAGGCCCAGCTCGCCGCAAGGCCTTGGCCACCCGTCAGAGTCTTAGTTTTCCATGCACTCGTGAAACGAATAGCGACTCCTTGGCTGCCACAGGGCAGGTGCTGCGCTCAGGGACGCAGCAGTAGCCAGTCCCCTGCCTTGCGCCCCGCACAGGAGCGAGGAGGCCCGTTTCGAACGTGTGTACACAGAAGTGATACGTTTGCAGTTACAGCAGGTGCCACGAGGGCTAGTGCAGGGTCCAATGGAAACATAAAACTGAGACCCCGGTGTGGCCTTGGGGCGAGGGAGGACTTCCCCGATGAGGAGGGGACCTGCGGAATGACCAGGAACGCGCCTGGTGGAGGGCCCGGACAAGTGTTCCAGGCTGCGGGTAGAGCGTGCCGTGTGGTCTTCAGGGTGTCGTGATGGGAGACAGCATTCTATCCTGCAGGAAGTCCAAAGGCTGGAAGGAAAGCGTGCATGTAAGGTGCATACAGTAAGAACCGAATGATTGGTTGTAGTTACTGTGATGAGCAATCTATAGTAGTTACTGTGATGAGTGCCTCCCTATACTCCCGCCTCCCAGGACCACGCAGAACCAGCCCACTCTTTTTCCCGCCTGCCCCCAGCCCCGGAGTTATCACAGAGGCTGCGTTCTCCACATGCTTGCCAGAGCAAGTCAGTTGATCTCCGCTCTTCTCCATGGGTGGTGTCCACAGGTGGGTCCAGCCCTACCTGTACAGGGTAACGGGTGCCCCTGGAACAGTGGAAGGAGATGGGGAGCAATGTTGCTCTGGGGGCACAAACGCCTCAGGAGGCGTGGGGGTGTTGGTGTCCATTCCCACGCTCATCTGCCCGTACGCTCTTCAGTGAAAGTGAAAGGGTGTGGATAGCTTGCTCAGTGGCAGGTACAGCTCTCGGTGGTGGGTCAGTGGCCGTGAACAAGAGACACAGATTCATTACTCTTTTAATTCCGGAAAGGGAGGTGATCGAAGAATTAAACAGCCGAAGGCGAATGCAATGGTGGTTCGTGCTGTGAAGGAATAAATAGGGGAAGAGGATAGACGGAGTGAAGGATGTTGCGAGGGGTGTGCTGTTTTCAGAGAGGATGGAGCTCAGTGTCTTTAAGAAACAGAAAGAACCCCGGCGTGAGCTGGAGTGGAGAGGAGGAGGGAACAACATGGGAGCCAGGTGGGAGAGACCGGCGGCCACAGTCCCAGGGTCTGGAGGCCACCGTTGGAAGCCACTGGGGCACTTGTGAGCTGGAGAGTGAGGCTCTGATTTACGTTTTTTAAAGGCCCTTTGGCTGTTGGGAGAAGAAGCAGCTGGAAGGTGAGTGAAGGACGAGAGTCTTTGTTGTTGCCCAGTCCAGGGGTCATCCTGAAGGCAGGAGGCACATGGTTTGGGGAGGGGAAGGGAGGAAATTCAGAAGGAGGTGGGACAAAGTGAGGAGGCGAAAAGGAAGCCGTAATAGCAAGAGCTCGGAATAAAGAGCCGAGAGGACTCTCGCTTCCAGTTGCCTCTGTGACCTGGCATGAATCAGCTCACTCCATGCCTCAGGGGTACGCGGCAGGGCATGGACCAGCTATTGTCTCGGACCCTTCACACTGCAGAGTCTTTGAAATGCAGTTTTTCTCTTCCTCCATAAGGAGCAATGGCCTCTCTGCACCCCGTGAAATGGAGACAGCTAAGTGTTCCTCCTTATGGTGACAGGTTTTTAACACGATTCAGTAGGCCTGGGTTGCTATGGAAACCTTAGCCTTTAGAAGTCACAGGGATGAGATCAGAGGAAACAAGGTCCTGTCAAGGCCTCAGGAAGATGTGCTGCAGGGCACAAGGAGGAGCTTAGGTAGGGAGGGCGGGTCCCCAAAGCCTTTTTTCTGCCTTCTCCTGTTAGCACCTCCTTTCTTGAGGAGGTATGACTTGAGAAAATCAATTAAGCTTCTCCTGAGGGACAGACTATCGGTAGGGCTACAAGGAAGGGGTGGTCCCTCACATATATCACTGAGGACAACAGGACACTCAGGATCAAAGACCTTTGGAGCTGAGAGAGACCTCAACAGTATATATGTTTCAACCCTCTCTATTCGTAAGTGAGGAAATGGTGAACCAGAGGAGGGGAGCAACTCCCCTGAGGTCACACAGCACATCAGCAGCAGAGGTTGGGGAACGAAAGCCTAGGTTTCCAGGACTGGTCCCAGTCCTGGGGGGACTAGAGATGGGCACATAGCACAGATCAGGGCTCCCCAAAGCTGTGCCTCTGCTTTCTACTTAGGCAACTGGGGAAGTCCCCAAGCTAAGATGATGCTTTCTGAGATTAGAATGAGGCATGAGCTTTTCGGAGCTTTGTACTTTACGAAGCTGAAATTCCATAAATATTGAAATGACATATCAATTGTTCTCATTAAAGAGGGGGACTAACAACAAAAAAAAATGGGAGGGAGACAGGGAGGAAGGAAGAAGACTCAATAGCCATCCATAGGGGAAGGGCTATTGAGTCATTCATTCTGTGGAGACTCTGAAGCATTTATAAAGAGTTAATATACTAAAATAGCTTTGCGCATACCAGCATTGAAAACAGCGAAAGGCATAATATTGAGTGGAAAAACCTCAAGTCACAGGACAAGACACAGTATGATGCCGCACATGTAAAATAAATAACCAAACGATAAAGCCCACAGAAGAGCACCACATTGAAAAGAAAAACTAGAAAAAAGCGTGCCAAATAGTTCAGTCGTTTTCTCTAGGTACCAGGGCGGGAACCAGGCTTGGAGGTCAAAGGGGACTTGAGCTTTGTCTGCAACGCCTGGTATTTTGCAAGGAAAGTATATTCACGTAGTATTATTGACTAAAAGTCAAATTTAAACATTGAAGTGGTACATAATAGTTTTAGAAAACCCGGGAGGACTCTGAAAAGTGAGAAGCCTTTTGCCCATTTTTCTTTCCTGCCCACTGTCTTTTTCTAATAGATTTTCAGAGTTCTTTCTGGTCGTGGGTTCCATATTGGTGTATAGTCTGCAAGTGCCTTCTCTCCGTCTGTGGCTTCCTTTTTTCTTTTTTACAGAGATTATTAATGTATCATGAATTTGTAGATGGAGGAAATACAAATTAAACAGATGATTACTTAGACAAAGGTACATTTGCTTCTTTAAGTTAGGTGCTTGTAAATGTTTCTTAAAATGCAGGGCGTACTATTACTACAGGGACCCAAATACCTGTGGAATGGGGTGTGTATTTGCGTGGTGCTTTTAATTAAGGTCTAACATATATACATACAGCAGTATATGGAACAGGCAGTATTGTCACTGCATAGACTAATTCAGTAGTCCATTTTGCTGTGAATGGACATTGGAGTATGCACAGTTATGAATGAAGATGTGATGGATACCCTTGGACGTGTCTCTTGGTGGACGTGTGCTGTCATTTCTGGTAGTGCAGATACTGCCAAACAGCTTTACGAAGTGGTCGTACCTGTCTCTTCTCCCACTCAGCAGAGTATGCGAGTTTTAATTTCTTTACATTCTCATGAACTCTTGGATTTGTCTGCCTTTTTGATCATAGCCATTCTGATGGATGTGTCGTGACATCTCGTTATGGTTTTTATTTCCCTGATGACTAACGACGCTGAGCATCTTTCCGTTTGGACAGCCTCTTCTGCAAAGTGCTGTTCAGTATTTTTTGCCTCTGTTTAAATTGAATTACCTTTTCCGTATTAATTTTTGAGTCTTATTTATATGTTGTGGATACCCGTATTGCACACATATTCCTGCCGCTTGTCTTTTGATGAACAGAAATTTACAAGGTTTAGCATATGTATCAGTTTGTTTCCTATATTGGTGCTTTTGTGACTTAATTAAAAAAAAAGTTTTCCCTAAAGTCATGAAGATATGTTTTCTCCTAAAAGTTTTGGAGTTTAGCCTTTCAAGGTATAACAGAACCTTGAGTCTATTACTTATCTGGAATTGATGTTGGTGTTTAGCAGCGAGTAGAAATCCAATTTCACTTTTTGCCAAGCCGTCCCAGTCCCACTGATGAGAAAGACCTTCTTCTTCCCGCTCTGCGATGGTAGTGCCATGTCCGTATCGAGTGTCCACAGAGGGTCTGGTCACGGCGGACTCTTGTTAAGTCTAATCTGAAATGCATCACTATTTCTTAAGTATCTATTTATAAGCCTGTTATGTTTTTAAAGGACGTTCTGTTATTAATGATGAGTATCTCCTCTAGTTCCTCCTACGCTGAGAAATCATAAGGTGATCATTAGGGAAGTACTCCAGTCACTAGTCCTCTATTTCGTTCCAATTTTGTGTGGTTACCGAGCCATCAGCCCATTGCTATGCCAACACACACCAGATGGGGGCCCTGTTCATTCGTGTGAGCAAAGGAAGGCCTGCGTCTCTGGGAAGGAGTCGGCCCTTCTGTCTGCCTTTACTGCGGAGCCTCCCACCTGCTCTTTGAGACTGTTCCCTGCCTTGGACGCTGTGGTTTGCTTCTTCTCTCCTCCTTATAACTCGCGTGAGCCACAGTCACACTCGGGTCAGGAGGCAGGGAGAGTCTCGGCCCATCACGGGATCTGGGAAGGCCTTCAGACGCCACCTGAGCAGGCGTCTCAACCTCCACACCGTGGATACTTCGTTGTAGGGGCCTGTCCTGTGCATCGCAGCCTCCGGGGCAGCGTGGCTGGGTTCCGCCCACGGGCTGCGCGTAGCATCCTCCTCCCCAGCATGACGACGGAAAGTGTCTCCAGACCCTGCATAGTATTCCTTTGAAGAACAAAACCTCCTCTGCCGAGAGCCACCACCCAGTGCAGGTCTCTATTGTACAGATAGGAAACTGAGGCCCCAAGAGGGAGGCGGCCTCTCCAGGGTTCCATCTAGTGCGGGAGCCCAGGGTGCTTACCATTAGCACAATCGGGGCCAGAGAGCTGCTTTGCAGACTGCATTGTTGGTTTTTGTGTTTTTTCTTTTCGTTTTAGTTCCAGCTCCACATCTGGCCCCTTATCTCCTGTTCCACTTGAGCGTCCCTTCTCGTTAATTTTGTTGTTTGTTGTTGTTACGTAACTGAAATAAGTGTATTGCTAGAAATCCCAGAGAAGCAGCAAGAGGAAAACAGAACCACATGGCTACACTAAGATAACCCTTGTTCACATTCCAAAGGATGTCCCTGTGGATATTTACGATCCAACGTATTAATATTACATTTTCCCTCTATATGTTTTTACTTTGTTTAGTTATAAAAGTAGTCACCAAGCTAAGAGGAATGGTACCTCTGTGGGCTGTGATGAGTGTGGGGCAGGCGACGGGGGCCTTTTAGTTTTTAGTTTGCACTCTAAATTATTGTGTGAATTTGTTGCTTTTTCTCCCTTAAGAGGAAATGCTTGCACACTTAATAAATATACACCGTCCCGATGTGTGGGAAGTAAAAAGTAAAAGCCCAGCCTCCACCCCCATCTCTGATCCTCACGCCATATTTCCACCCGTACTCGATCCGAGATTATTTTGTCCATCACCCCGAGGAAAGACTTCCCCAGCTGCCCAGGGGACGCATTCTGTCCCTTTGCCCAGGCACGGCCAGGCAGCGTCCCTCAGCCTTTATCTAAGTGTGTCCTCAGCCCAGACCCAGAGCCCAGTGGTGTTCTTGATTAAAAATGAGTGAGGCTTTGTGGAAAGGAAGCATCTAGACTCCCAATAATACCTTTCCTTTCCATGACTTTATAGTTTTTATATATATTTATATCCTTTCAGACATGTCCTAATCTGGCGGCGGTGGGGGGAGGGTGGGGGGGGGACCTGCTAGGCTCATCAGCATGTCAGGTAATTGGCAAATGCGGTCTGACAGGTAAGAGTCCTTGGCTCTGCAGAAGTGGCCGAGAGTCCCCAGGGGCCAGGCCCTGCGAGCACAGAGATCACTGGACGCGATCCCTTCCCCAGCAGTAGTGTTCACCGTGGACACCCTCAGTCTTCAGCGTGGAGGGCTGGCCCTCAGGGGATGGGCAGGACGATCTTAGAGCCTTTAACTACTTACTAACAAAATAGGAAAGACATTCAGCCCTCCTCTCTATTAATGCACTATTCAACAATGACAGCCCTCTAGAGTTGACAAAATAAGTGTGTGGCAGTTGAGGTGCTGGCTTAAAATTATGTGGTCAAAAAAATTTGGAGACCACCAGTCAAGAACCACAAATCAGAGTGAAAAGTGGCATCGGACAAGAAATAGGACACAGTGGTAGAAAGGTTTTCCGGGTGAGGGTCATTCTGTATCCTCGGCAGCTAACACAGGGCTCATTAACTGCAGCCTAAATGATGAGGAAAGAGACATTTCAGCTCAGTCGTAGGTGTTAAAGAGAAGCAATCCTTTTCATCCTCTAAAACAGGGGTCCCCAGCCCCCGGGGGTAGACCAGTACTGGTCCCTGGCCTGTTAGGAACCAGGCCGCACAGCAGGAGGTGAGTGTCAGATGAGCGAGCGAAGCTTCACCTATCTTTGCAGCTGCTGCCCAGCGCTAGCATCACCACCCCAGCTCCTCCTCAAATCATCAGGCATTAGATTCTCATAGGAGCATCAATCCCTGGTGCCGTAAAGCTTGGGGACCACTGCTCTAAAATCACTAAGATAACACCATTCAGTTTGAGACAGAGGTGGCCAGACACCTTCGTCCAAAACCCCCTCAGTCCTTGAAACATGCCATACTTATTTCATTAGTAATTGCCAAGAAATCAGAGCCTCGGTTATTCAATTCTCTACTGATGACTTCTCTGTGCGGAGACCCCAGTGGTAGAATGCCTAGAAGCTGAGGGTTTGGGGGGTCAGAGTGCGATTTGTTCTACTGGGTGTTATTTTACAGTGGGCATCTTCAAACACCAAAAGGTAGTGCAATTCCAGCTGATGGCTGCCCAGGTCTCTGCACCTGTGGACCGCTCCCTCCCTCTACGTTAGAAAAAAAATTAGCAAAATGTTAGGTGTTTAAGATTTGTACTGGTCTTAAGTGGAAGCCTTTCCTCATTAAAGTGTCAGAAAGCTTTAGTAGGAAACAGAAAAAGAAGTAACTTTCTCACTGCGTGACTCGCTATTACAAAGTACCATCTCCCTGTACCCCCAGTTCGCAGCGGTTTGGAACTGGCAACCTTGGCCGGCACTGCCATACATCTGTGGGGGGAGGGGAAGCCGCTTTCTAGGCCACTTTCTAGCTGTAGATCTGTTAAAATGGACCCGACATGATTTTGATCGATAATTATAATTCTTTTTTCCTTTGATAATTTGCCAGAGAAGGGGAAGGGTAAAGGTGAGACGTAGCAACACACAAAATCGAATAAAATTAAATTACTGATTTACTCCGCCAGGGCTACAGGGAGCTCCTGGAAGTGGGGGGCCCACAGAGCAGGAGAGCAGATGGAGCATATCTCACATGAGCTTCCCACTGCACCTAGAGCCCCAGATGAGGGGCTGGAAGCTGCAGTTTGTACTTTCTGTACGAAGGAGGGTGCTGGAGGTTGTGAGAAGCCTAATTTCTTGCCTACTCCACAGGCCCTGTGTTCTTGGGGCTTAACATCAGTATGCAGGAATCACAGTACACTGTCTATGTGCGTCCATATAAGGGAATGTTTAGAACAGACTGCTGGGCTCTCTGGTTAGGCCCCCAACCCCCATGCCTTTTCTGCCAGAAAACCAGAGTAAGGGGTTCCGGTGGGGTGCTCGACCTCCAGCTTCCCAGCTCACTTCTCCACACTCACTTGACAAAAGACAGAAACATATGACCTTAATATTAGTGTTATTTGTCTTTTTGCTGCCTCAAAACTCAGAGCAAAATGTTACTCAAGAAAATATTGCTCTGAAATTGATGAGTCCCTTATGACATCAGCTCAAAATGGTACATAATTTTTCACCCAGAAACAGAGCCTGAAGGTAGAGTCTGTCGTTGGTCTGCATGGATCTGACATGTGTGGGATCACATTGACTCTGTTTAAATGTGTGTTTTGAATCTTTATCCTTGAGCCAAGTGAAGTCAGTCCCCAGTTAGCCTCGTAGGCTGAGTAAGTTGGGAATACTGGAGGTTTGGTAGTAGTTCATGGAAATCCCTCATGGTCCATCAGTTTTAAATTAAGTATGAAACAAAAAAAATTTTGAGACTGAAAGCAATGCCAAAATAAAATACTCATCCCTTGAAGAATTTTGATGTGGGTTACAATAAAATATTTTTGAATCCTAACTCTAAAAACTTCTTTACTTTTACTTGCTCTGTTGACAGAGCAATTTTACACTGGGTCTTAGCTCGTATTAATCATCTAGTGATTACTTCTCTCGTAACCATAATACATTAGTGATTGTTCTAAACACTAGGAATAATAAACATTAGCGTGGCACTTAGTAAGTGCCAACATTCCAGAACAGCAATTGTCGCTCATTAGCTGCCCCCAGAGAGGACCCTTTGCAGGAGAGGGAGCACACAGCAGTTCCCAAACAAGGAAATTGGGAATTATTGAAGACTTTTTGTAAAACAATTGCTGCTTCTTCTTCACACTTTAGCAAACTCATCACAGTTGGGTCCCAGTTCAGAAAAAGCTATAAAAGAACATTTCTAATGTGGGTGACGACGATACTGAGGTTATGTAGGACAGCGTCCTTGTTTTCAGGAGTTGCGTGCTGATGAAGTATTTAAGGCCAAGTGGTACAAGAGCTTTAATTTACTTTCAAGTGATTTAGTAAAACACACAGAATCAAAACAGATACAGCAGAATGTCCGTCGTGACTCTCTATCAAGGGTATAAAGGTGTTTATTGTTCTTGCAAATGTTTTATATGTTCAGCATTTTTCATAAACTTGAGGCAGGGGTGGAGAGAAACCACATCATGGAATCTGAAAAGTTTAAGAAGAAAAAGGGTCACTATGCAGACAAGGTCACAATGTATGAGAAGAAAGGAAAGTTATGAGGGTTGGTTTTTTTTTTTTTTTTTTTTCCTGGCTACTTCCACTAGTTGGAAAGATTTATTCTTGGTAACATATGCCCTTAGGTACTTCTGACCTCATTTTTTAAATTTATAGAGGCATCTGCTAGTGCCGAACGCAGCCAGGACTCTGGTGCTGCCCGACTAGTTGATTTACTAGCAGGAAATATCAGTTCAGGAAAATGGAAAGGCGAATGAAGCCAGGGAAGCTGGCCAGCCCAAATTAGAGAGGGGCCACACAGGATTGGTGAGCGGCCCAAAGAGAACACCCGGAACGCCACCGTCAGCACGGACCACGGTGGGACACCTTAACTGCTTCCGGAACTCTTAGGAAAAAACGATAACACTGCCTTCTCCCTGTGCTCCACTTAAGTGGACTGTTTCAAACCCAGCTGCTCTGAGGGTCCCGCCTTTCCATTCTTGCTAAGGGAGGATTTACTAGGAGGTAAAGTATTAGGGGATAAAATGGCAGAGCCACTTTTCCACGTAGCAGCAAAAGGATTGCCATGCAGTTACAACTCAGAGCATGTTACTCTCCCGTGTCAAACTGGCTAGTAGTTGTTCCCTGTACTTAAAATTGGGACTCTCAGCTTTGACACACGAGGCCTGGAGAATTCAGCCACACCTCCTCTTCCAACCCTGGTGATACTATTTTGTCATCTCCACTACAGATCAGTCCCCCCTCCCCCCAAAATAAATACAAACTCTGAAAAGATGGCATCCTTATTGCCAGTGAAAGCAGAGGAGGCTGAGACCCCTGGAAACTGCCCAGTTGTCTTGACGTTCTAGCTCTGGAGTCTGACCTGCTTTGGCATCTGGGAGGCAACAGAAATGCCCACGCCCCTTGGTTGGATGCACAGTCCAACACAGCAAGGCAGCTGAGCAAGGCGTAGGACACTAACCGGGTGTCATTACCTAATCAGCTATTTCAGTTTCAAGGCAGCACGACGGAAGGAAGATCGAGGTCGTTGTAGCAGTTAAAACTCAGCCTTCATTTTACAGTCCATGAATTTGCTGATTTCACATTCCAGTGATTTGCAATGAACATAGTTCCCTGGGGCCTTTGCTGTTGCACTGGCCACTTTGGAGTCCCGGCCACGCCCTTCTAACACTCAGCATTTGGGTGTACGGGCCAGGGGTTCCGAAGGAGACGTGTTCTGGGTTCAGGGTCCCCTGGGCCTCGTGGCAAGTCAGGGAAACTCAGTTAAGGGACATTTACCACCCAGCATGTTCTCAGCATTCCCTGCTCGAGACGCTGTAAGCACAGGAGAATCCTCATGCCTTTGTCCTGCTCGAGAAAATCTGTGTCTCATCGAGGCAAAACTGGACAGTGCTGCAGAATGAAAGAGGTGGATGAGGTTGATTTTTAAGAAAGATGATTGTCCTGATGGCCCCACGGGCACTTACGCATGAGGCCAGGTCCAGGTAGTGAGAGAAACCCATGAGGTCTCAGCTCTAGCTTATCACTTGCTCTATTTACTTATACTATGCCTGTATCCAAAAGAATACACTGTGCCTCACACTCAGAGATACAGTGTCACAAAGTCTAGAGACCAGAATAGATACAGAATAATATCAGAAAGGCATCACCAGGAGAAGGCGAGGCAAGGGTTGAGTTACGTCTGGGCCGCCTCAGCCGGAATTCAAGTTGATTGCCAGGGGCTCCACTGGAAGGGGCATATCTTTGGATTCGGAAATTCTGGATTCCAGTCTTGCCTTCGTACTTGGTAGTTAGGAGACTCAGGGGAAGTGACGCAATCCTCCGAGCCTTAGTTTTCACACCCCGGAAGTGCTGGTGCTAAATACCTACTTCAAAGAGTCTTTGAATGAAATGGGGTTGATGTATAAAGTGCAGAGATTAATAAACAGGCCCTCAGTCACCAGGAGTCCGCTTTTAGCTTTTTGCCCACAGATCCCCTGAGACTCCAGAGCCTGGCTCCTGACTGCCTGCGGCCCTGCCCGGCCTCCTGCCCTCACGTGGTTTCCTGCCCTCCTTACATCAGCGATCTTAGCTTTGATCTTATGTCTCCTCGGTCTGCATTGCATCTTTCCCGCCAGTTTAAAACCCTGCCAGCCTCTCAGGGTCATCTCGAAGCCATCATTACCTCATTCCCCCAGCTCTGTATCCAGCACACTTCACCAGATGCCTGTTCTCCCCTGCGAGGAACTTGGTGTCATGTCTCCCGACTCCAGCTCTCCACAGCCCTTGGAGAGTTGCTGGCAGCGTCTAGCGCACCTAAAACCCATTCTGTTTTAGTTCCCAGCTACAGCTGTCTTTGGCGCGCTTTCCGCACTGGATTGTAAACGTCATTAAGGTCTAGCCGTGCCGGTCGTACCTGTCCTCGTTCCCTGCACTGTGCAGGCCCCTCTCAGGCCCGTGGAGCACACCTACTCTCTCACTTGTGTATTCTCTTCCCCTGCTCAGTTTTCCTGCTCGGGCTGATGATTCTCATATTCAGATCCATTCCCCAGACGCTGGGGAGCCCCAGACCTTACGTCTAGTTGCCTTTTAGACACCCTCTCTTGGATGCCCAGACATCAGAAAACCACAGTGCCCAGAACTGATCTCAGCTTCTTCCCGCCTGCAATCCTGCTGGTCGGCACGGCCTGGGTGTCGTTTTTCTCTCCTGCTCTCACATCCAGTCTGTCACTGGCTCTCGCACAACTGCTCCCTCCTCTCCGACTCCTTTGCCTCTACTCCAGGCCTCCGTCTCTTGTTTGGACTATTCCAACACCCCTTTGGCCCTCCCCTAATCCTTTCTCTCTCAACTTGAGCCAGAAGGTGAAATTGCAGATCTGACCATGCCATTTCCCCGATGAAAACCATCAGCGCAGTATCCGAACACCGAGGCGAGGCTTCAAGACCCTGCCTGCCTGCCTCCTGCTTACCACTCCTGCCTCACGTCACACCAGGTCAGCCTCACTGCTGTCTCTGCAGCACCTTGCAGACAGACTTGTGTGTGAAGGCGCCTGCTGTTTGTTGAATGGTTGAGTGAACAAGTGAATGAGTGAATGACTTACTTTCTGCTCAGGCTATATCCCAGTCAGAATTGGCACCTCCTTGTTTGATCTCTAGATGATATTATACTCCTCTTCTCTACATTGCTCCTGTTGGCCTCTCATGTCAGATAAAATGCGGGTCCTAAGGAGGGCTGGTCCTTCCCAGAAGACTCTCTTTTAATCGTCATTTGCGTGAGATATGAAACACTGCTGATTCTCCATCAGAAGCACAGATTTCAGGACCCTGGGCGAGGACTAGATTACAGTTCAGCCAGACAGGTCGAAGGGGGACCTGAATGAATAAGGGCTCTGATCAGTTTTTAAAAAGAAATTACTGTAGATAGGGGGGCTTGGGAGACTCCTAGAAGGTAAAATGTGAATGAGTCTTGGAGGAATGGATAAGAATGAGTGGAAATGTTTGGTTTTAGAGGAATTTATAGGTATAAATGGACCGCATGAGTGATCAGTTATTTACTTTGAAATCACACCAGCAGATCTTCAAAAAATTGTTGGCTGCAATGAAATTATTTACACAAATTCAAGATAGAGGTTACCGCTGGAGTTGGGGAACAGAGGTATCAGTAACTTCCTGTTTCTTTGGCCAGAAGATGGCTCAAGGCTTCATTCTTCTTCAAACTGCATATATATATATATATATATATATATAATATATATATATATATATATCTTAAAAAGACTCCCTGCATCCATCTCCTTTCCCAAAGATAGATAGATAGATAGATAGATCACAATTTTTTAAGTTTAAAGAATGCTAGTATCTATGACCAAAAACCCAGTAAATAAGGCAACAGAGGATGTGATCCTATTAGATACGAGTGAGGCTAAAAAGTTTCTCAGATGGTTAGATTTTGAGAATTTTCTCATTTCTATTTTTGATAATTTCTTTTTCATATCATAGATGTAAAATGAGGGGGGAAATGTTACAAGCATTCCTCAGGCTTCGGCTGCATGGGCTGCTGTAGAAAAGCAATGGGTAGGGAAGCGAGGTGGCCCTAGGTCTCCGTGTCAGCCCCACTGCTTCCTTGTCGCTGTGTGGACCTCGTTTGGGAACCTCACCCGCCCCCTGAGAGCTTCCATGTCCTCGCCCACAGATTGGGGACCTTAAAAGCTACCTCATTGGATGGTCTGAGGCATAAATCCAGCCGTGGGTACAAAGCACTGGCACCTCGTGCTTAAAGAGACTCAGCTGCATCTCCTTTCCCGAAGAACAAGGTGATTTTGTTGTTACAGACTCTCCCTCCGTTCTAGGAGAGGACCCTGAGAGACCGTTTAATCCAGCCTCTTCATTTTGTTCCTTTAAAATTATTCTTGATTGCACATGATCACAAATCAAATAATATAGATGAGCTTGTGATTAAAAAACACCTGCATCCCAGTCCCCGGGGCTACCTGTTCTCATCATCCTTATCTCATGTTCTCCTAGTTATCTCCATAAAGCTTAATGATCTGGGGCTGACTCATTTTTTAATTAGCAACTTTAGACAATACTTATTGACTCCCCAGTTGGAAAGATGAGCTGTTAGCTCATTTACATCTCTCCCAACTCTTCCTCTCAGTATTTGATTATATTATTTATTACTTCTGTTGTTCTCTCTCGTAATCAGAGGTAATATACTTATATCTCTATCGCTTCTTTTGGGAACATTATTTAGTATCCTGATTTCTTTCTGTGGAAGTGACACTTCCACCTCCTACCTATTGTCAGGTGTGCTTGTACTTTATATCATCGCAGCCGATATTGTATGTAACATTCGCATCTTGTCCCACACCTACGATTTATCAAGTGCAGTCTAAAAAAAGAAAACAAAACTAAAGCATATACTATTTACAATATCGTTTCTTGCTGGACCAAGTGACGTACTGGGATTCACTTCCTTTTCTCTGCTTCCAGCAGCAAGACCCCCAAAGCTTATTGTTTTAAAGTTAAGAAGAATTCGTTACTTCCAGAGGTTTGTTTCAAATTAATTTTTGAAGTAATATAAGTTCAATGTAGAAAATCTAGTAAATACATCTAAGTAGGAAGAAACATGGAGGAAGGGAGAAAGGGATAGAAAATAAAAAACAAACATTTGACAATCCCACTACGTGGAGCACTTCTTAACAGTGCTTCACATAGTTCATATAGACTAGTCTGTAATGTCGAAGAGGGAGCGATCAGGGGAAGCATCTGGGCCTATGTAAGAAACCCCAAATAGGAGATTCTCTTCTAGGTCTCTATTCCTTTACATACCACAGACATTCAGCTTTTATTCCACATAATATTGAGTACTGTGCTCAATGTTGGGAGTAAAATATGGTAAGGAAAAAAAAAAAAGGACATCGTCCCTACCTTCATGAATTATGACATTCCAGTAGGGGGAGATAGACATTAATCAAATAGTAACTCGTATGCATGTATAATACAGGCTTAGTTCAGATGCAGAAAAGGAAAGTTCATTAAAGACATAAAACGAAGGAACCTACACTAGCAAAGAGGTATTCAAGGGGGTAAAAGAAGTCTTCCTGGAAGGAATGATGCTTGAATTGAGATTTGAAAAGACTTGGAATTTACTAAGCAGAGGGCGCGGGGAAAAGGGCTAGGTTAGGGAGGTTCCTGAGGGAGGACGGGAGTTCTGTTTTGGGTGCACAGATGGTTCATTCAAATAAACAAAATCTGTTCTGGCTGAAGCAGAAAGAGCAGGGAGGGCTAGTGGGGAAGAAACCTACTCTCTGCATTTCACTGGCCAGTAGCTTGATAGGTTCCTGGGCAGATGGAAGGCCAAGTGTGGATCTGAAGACAGAGGTTGGATAAGAGGGAGGTCAACAGTTACCATAGGCTCCCTCAATGGAAGTTTGTTTGGATCCCTGACACAGGCCTTGGTGTTCTTCAAACTGAACTGGCATTTCTGTCAGTTGCAACGGCCTCCCCTAACTAATGCCAAACAAATACCTTTTACAAAAAGTGTTGCATTGTAGGCCTCCGCCTCATTATGCAAATGGCCCTGTAACTCATCCCCTGGGAGCTCCCAAATGCTGCCCCACCTCTGTTAGGAAAGAAACTGCATCCTTTTCTCTTTGGTCACCCTCGTTAGCAAATAGAATTACAAGGTGGAGAGCGCACAGGAAGCATGCCAGCAGGAAGCATCCCCCAAGAACCCGTGGGGTCCTGCCGTTTGCAAACTTGGGGGAGGTGTAAATGGAACACTCTTGTCTCCCCAAAGAAATCTGAAGTGGAAGCTCCTCGCGTAAAGTGAGTAACGCAGCAGCATTGTCTTATTGTAGAAGGCCCACGACCTTCTTCCCCTTCCTCCATCCCCTCGAGCGGCCCCCAGCATCAGTTTAACTCATATAAACAAAATAGAAAGTTGGTCGCTCATGCAATGAATGGGCAGCTTTTCTAGAATCAAGAGATTTCTAGGAGCAGTCGAAATTTTTGGAAGAAAAGACAACAAGAAATATATGAAAACTTGTCGATGGATCTGTGTTACCAGTCCTCTGCCTGGAATAATTCAATAGTTCCTCATTGCACTGTGCATAAAACCCAGGCCCCACGTCATCTGGTCCAGCCCTACTGGGCCTCACGCTGCTGTGATTCCTTGTATCACTACACTCCAGTTCACTCTCTGCCCTCGGGCCTCGGCACTAGAATGCTCTTGCCTCATATCCACGTGGCTGGCTCCCTCGCTTCATCCTGTTCTCTATCCAAATATCTTCTCCTCAAAAAAGATTTTCCCTAACCACTCTCTGTCAAACAGTCCCTTCCCCATCCCTAGTCACTCTCTAGCTTATTACCCTGTTGCGTTTTATCACTGTTTGAAATTTTTTGATTTGTTTACTTGTTCTTATCTATATGAACTAGAATGTAAATTTCTGAGTGCAAAGACCTAGTCTAACTCGTTCAACATCATATCTGCAAAGCCTGGAACAGTGCCTGGTGCTCAACGCATAGTTTTGGGATGGGTGTAATGCAATAGCATTCTCATACTTGGAGAATAGTCATGTGGATAAATATGCTTGTTTATTGTCTGAGAAATATATAGTATACAAATAATCCTTTATTTAATAAATAATTATTGAGAAATTCTTATGTCCTTGGCATCGGGAATAAGAAGCAAAAATAGAATCAGCATCCCTGCCCTTGAGGAGACCGTAGGATTGCGGCCAATGCGGAGAGATGTGGAGAGAATCATAGACCAGTTGGTCGTGGGAGGTGAAGAAGAGAGAGAGGGAATGAGCCCCAGGTTTTAGGCTTGGGCAGATGAGGAGATGATGGTGCCATTTTTCGAGCAAAGGAATCCCAGATGACAAGAAGAAGCTTTAAAAATGTTGAATGTATCCATATGGAGCTAGCCAGCAAAGAGTTGGATATTCGAGTTCTGGAGCTTGAGAGAGAAGTCTGGCTGGAAATACAGAGTTTATGAATCAAAGGCAATGCTCGTAGTCCCTGGGAGTAGGTGAGACAGACCAGCTAGGATAAAGTACAGAGGAAAAAAAAGAACGTCAGACCTTGGAGAAAACCAACATTTAGGGGATGTTAGACGTCAAACCTGCAAAGGAGTCTAAAAAGGAGAAACCAAAATGATGGACAGCAGCACTCATTGTCATAGGAGCTGGGGGAGGACGGTGCCTCATACATTAGAGAGGCCATGAATGAGGGCTGAAAGAGAGCCCCTGGACTTGCTGACGGCGTCATCTTCGCCAGAGCCATTGCCATGCTGTGAGATAGCTGCCCGTACGTTTGCTGTGGTGGAAAGGAAAGACTGGGAAACCGGGAGAGGTGTAGAAAACTCTTGTAAGATGCTCGGTCCTGGAAGAGGAGGGGGTAGAAGGGTGGCTGAAGAGACTGGCTGGAAAAACGCGTTCGATGACACTCTAAAGCGCAGAGCAAGGATCTTGATTGGAAACCTCGGGAGGCCGCTGTGGCGTAATACAGAGTCAAACTTTGTCACCATTAGAGTTCTTCAAAAACGGGTCGGGCTGCCTCCAGAAGGGCTGAGCTCTTGATTGCTGGAAGTATCAAAGAATAGCCCGAATGCTATATTTAAAAAAGAATAAGATGTTAAATCAGTGATCTAGGTTTATACCAAAGAAACTAGAGAAAGAAAAGCAAAGTAAACCGAAAGTAAGCGGGAAGAAGGATATACTAAAAATTAGAACAGAAATCCGTAACATTGAGAACAGAAAAACTATAGAAAAATATGAGTGAAACTAAAAACTGGTTCTTTGAAGAAAAAAAAAATCAGTAATATTGTTAAGCCTCTAGGCATGCTGACCAAGAGAAAAAAAAGAGAAGATACAAATTACCAATATTAGGAATGAAATAGGGACATCACTGTAGATCCCACAGACATCAAAAGGATAATAAAGGTCTACAACAAACAACTCTCTGTCTGTATGTTAAACTTAGATAAAAGGAGCAAGTCCCTGAGACGCAAACCCCCAAAATTCACTCAGAAGAAAAAATTCAATAACCTGAGTTGTCCTGTATCTACTAAAGAAATTTTATGCATAGTTTAAAAAGAAAACTTCCTAGATGTATATGGTTTCACTCGTGAATTCTACCAAACATTTAGGGTAAAAAGTAATACCAATTCTACACAATCTCTCCCAGAAAGTAGAAAAGAGGGGCACCTCTTCCCAACTTCTCTTAGGAGGCCAACATCACCCTAATACCAAAACCAAAGACATTTGAAAAGAAAAATGCAAATCGTTCCCAGTAATTTTAGAGTTAACTCCTCAGCAAAGTATTAGCCAATAAAATCCAGCCGCACTTAAAAGGATAATGCATCACAGCCCAGTGACGTTTATCCCAAGAATGTAAGGCTGGTTTCATCGTTCAAAAATCAATCGATATGACTCATCATATTAATAAATTATAGAATAACCTGAATGATCAATAAGCCATGTTTTCGGATTATATGATGAATCACAGGATCTGAGCTTAGACATAGCAATGAAGACCCGTTATTTGATCCCCTGGTTAGGAGAGAAACAGCTGAATTAAGAAAGGGAGGTTTCCCCTCTGGCTAAGAAACTGAGAATTACACACAGATCAGGCAGGTCCCCTGAAGAGTTCATGTGTCCTCCCACTGCTATTCTTGTTTCAAGGACGGATCTGTAATAACAGAGGGATTTGGGGTTCCCTTCTCGAGCAGGTAACCTACTAGATTTCCAGCGTGGCCTTGTTCCACCAATTCCTGAGTAAAGAAAGCCGAGGACACTGACAATCCTGATTCACTCAGACGCTTAGAATCCAAGAGTGTCAAAGTTGAATGAAGCCTGGATCTTACCTAATACAAATCCTCACAATTTAAAGAGAAACCAAAACCCAGGGGAGGGTGGCTTTTCTAGATCCTCCTCCTCAACTCACCATTCCGAACCCCACGAGCTGGTCCTGGGACTGTAGGCCCAGGAGACCATGTCTTTCAAGCCTGTTCTCCCCAACACTTTCTCCTCCAACTCTTGTAGTATATGTTTGCTTTAAAGCTTACGTTTATGCGTAACAGGTCACCATCGAAACCTGTCTGTCCTGAGTTCTAGTCCCTCTTCTCTCACTAGTTAGTACCTGGTGTGGAGAAAACCAGCCAGACACAGGTCTTCACACGGATTCATCCCATTTCAGTGGATTGGAGGGATGACCCAGCCACCTGCTTTGAATGCAAAGGCCTCACAACCAACAAGACAAACGCAGTCTGGAGCCCCTCATTTCTGCTTAGTCCCACTGTCACTCATCAGATTCTTCAACAAACTCCTTATAAGACTATAATGAAAATGTATTGCACACTGATTATGTGGCAGGGACTTTGCTATGAGGTTATGAATTCTCTCACTTAATCCTCACAACAGCCCATTAACATAGGTAATGTTCTTATCCTCATTTTGCAGATAAATAATTGGGCTCAGAGAGGTTAAGCAACTTGCCTGAGATCCCACAGCTAATAAGTAGAAGAGCCAGAATTTGAACTCAGGTGTGGCTGACTCCAATGCTCAAGTTTTTAAGAATGAAAATTCTTTCTGGATTAAATGAAAAAAAAATTTATTTCTTTCTCTCCATATCTGTTTGCAGTCTCAGGAGGAAGTCTGTGATTTGCTCCATGCTGCACCCTTCCAGAATATCTTGCCAAGAGTCTACATCAAAGGTAAGAAACCAGAAACAGCAGCTAGATAGCCAGCTTGAATTTGAACTTCACACTCACTTAATCCCAATACACTCAGATCTGCAGTCAGAAAGGGTGAAAGTTAAAGCTTTGGGAAGCTATTGAATAGTCACAGAATGGTGGAACTGGAAATGATGCACCAGATCTCGTTCCTTGGTCCTTCTAGGGCATCCCTAGCATCTCTCTGTCTAGCCTTGTATTAAATTCTTCAAGTGATGAGGAACTCATCACCCCATGAAATAGACGATTCCATTGTTGGACTGAGATAATAGAACGTTTTCCCTTATAACTAGTTCTGATCACACTTGCCAGAACTAAGGAGAACAGTTCTACATGCTCCGTCCAAGTGTTGGAATACAAATAGGTCACCAGGTCCTCCGAGTGTTGTATCTTCCCCAGTACCCGCCGGTGTGCCCTGGATCCCAATCTTTGCCTACTGCTCTGATTACAGAGGGGGAGCGCTTGGAGGTTCGGATGAAACGCCTGGAAGCCAAGTATGCCCCGCTTCACCTGGTCCCTCTGATAGAGCGGCTGGGGACCCCTCAGGTATGATGCTTCTGTCGTGGACTCTGAGAACTAAAAGGAACTTTAGAGGGAGAGCATTTGGTCCTCATTTTATAGTAGGGAAACTGAGGCCCAGAAAGAGGACGAGGATGGCTAGCCTCACAAAGCCTGTTAGTGGCCAGGGCAAGTCTGCATTGAGATTTGCTGACTCTCAGGCCTGAGTTCTTTATTCTACACTCTGTATCCTCTATCCTGCCAAGAAAGAAGGAAATCAAACGAGTATCTATTATGTCCTCGTTAGGTATCCAGAATTCTGCCAAGTTACCTCTCTGAATTAAAACTCTACATACCTTTGAGTCACTAGTTCACTTCTGGATAGCTCTTCCAAAAAAAAAAAAAAAAATGCTTACAGAAACATAAGATGTTTACAGTTGCATTGTTAAAGCAAAAACTGGAAAAAAAAAAAAAAAAACCCTAAAGGTCGATCAGATACCATGGGTCCATGAATAAAGCAAGTTGCACTACAGTTCATACAGTATGATGCCACTTATATGTTTTTAAACACAGAACAAAACCACGTAAGTAAAACTTTTCCTAGAAAATGACACACACATCTAGCTCATAACGGTGCAGCCTCTAAAGAGAGATGAAGAGACAGAGATGGGGGCGGGTATCAAAGAAGACCTCAGCATTATCTATAATGTTCTAATGTAATCAAAGATAAATTATCTCATGTGTTAATTCCATAATTAAAACTAATTTTTACACACCATTCATGAGTAAGACAGGACCCTGCCTTCAGAGAGCTCACAGACAAGTGTAGGGGGTCAGGAAAGTAGAGAAATAGGAAGAATGGGTGACAACAAAAACCGTATGTTGTCACATTTCAAGCTGATTTAAGCAATACATATTTCAGGGCCAATGTGCATATGTAGGGGCCCACGTTCATATCTGGGGACACAGGAGGAGCATTCAGGAAGAAGAGAAACCGAGCACCCTGGGGAGATAAGTTTGTTTTGTGTGCAAAGCTTACTGTTAACAAGATTTAGGATTCGAATCCGCCCCCATTCCTATAGTTCTCTTTCCTGCTACCACAAAGGCTTGAGCCTAAAGACTCACACCCTTGGCAGAGGGCAGCAGGCAGCCTCTTCTCTCAAAGAGCATGGCAAGTATCTGGAGCACATTGCAGAGAGCCTCATCTGCCAGCTGTCATGCCAATGAGCAACCCTCGCTGGACCCCTGCATGCCACCACCTCCTACTGACAACATGAGTAAACGTTCGGTGGCGTTTGGGTTCTCTGAGTCATCCCAGAGAGAATTCGGATGCTGTGGAGGGCACACGTTTTCCTTTCCGGCCTTCAGGGGCTGAACAGAGGAGATCAGCTAAAGATTTCCTTTTAGGGAGAAATCCCCCAAGCCGGCAGCACACAAATGTCTGCCCCACGGCTGGTGTCATCCTACAGGAATCTTCCCCCTCGCACCCAGGATTTGGCATGTGTTTCCACTTACAAGACTGTGAATTCCTTCCCTGTTCTGGTCAACACCATTTCCTTGGGACCAGTAGACCTCCCAATTTGTCAAACGCCGAGTCTTTAACAAACAAAAGCCTAGATGTTCTGCAGGAGAGGAAATGCCAGTTTTAGAATTCTCCCAGCCCTCAAGAAATAGTCCAAAATTTTAGCCATCCTGTAGACCAAAGAAAAGTTAACAGAGTATTAACTTCCAAGCTAGCTGGAGTTCGGGGACTCGTATAACATCTAGGCCAGTGACAGGGAAATCCTGCTGCATATTAAAAGTCAGGAGGTTTTAACAGTGCGGCATTGTTTGCATTTATTTTGGGGGCAAGTTGAATTGACCTGATATGTTGCCCAGTGCTATCGTGGAATTACACTGTGGCAGGGGGTCGAAAGATAGGGGTCCTTGCCCCAGCTTCACCTCTGAATTGTCACATAACCTAGTGCTGGACATTTCATATCTCAGTCATTGTTTTCCCATCTTTAAAATGACTAATAGCTATTTTGCCTGCTTCGTTGAGCTGCCTTACGTGATTGTCACAATGAAAAACTAAGTAAAAGACTTCCCAAAAACACAAAGAATTATGTAAAGAAGAAGTATTGAGACATCATTCTCCTCCAGAGGTACTAGATGTAATCAACTTAAGTATTCCGTGGAGAAATTTATTTCCACATGCTTTTTCTATTCCTTTGTTAACTCAGACAAGAATGGCAGAGAAAAAAATCCCCCACTGACTGGTATAGAAAAGAAATGGATAAAATTTATGTTAAACACACGCACAATCTGTATACCAAGTTAGACAACTGACAACTTGAAAAATACAAATGCCAACAGTCATTAAAACAAGTGTTCGGCTTTACCAGTAATCACTGAAATGTAAAATAAAAGAACAGAGGACAGCTTCACATCTCTCACGCTGGGGAAGTTCTCCTCTTGATGATAACGGTGTTGGTGACGGCAAGGGCAGCCCTCCCACGATGGGTGTCAGTGGGTCTGCTTTTCTCGAGACTGCTTCGCCACCACGGAGCAAAAGCCTTTTAAAATATTGATACCCTTGCACTGAGTAGTGCTACTTCTAGGATTTTATCCTAAGGAGATCACCAGAGATAAGTTCAAAAAAGTATTACGTATAAGGCTGGTTGTTTAAGAATTGTCTGTGGTAGTAAAAATTTGTAAACGATTTAAAATAACTAACAAGAACGGAAGACTAAGTAATTGATGGCATGTCAATGGTCACTTTACGTAGCCATTAAAAAAGTTGTGTTACTGAAAATATTGAAGGAAATGGTTTTTTGGATTTCTGGTATCTTAAGAGGGGAAAGCAATACAGATGTACTATTGAAATTTTGTTAAATATCGATGTATATACACGCTCGCATATGTAAACACAAACAAATTACTCCTCAGTATTTTAAGAAAGTTTGTAATGGGGTTTCTGGGAGATTTTTATTTTCTTATATAATGTTTAAAATTTTTTTTCCAGATTTTACTCAGTAACAATATGACTTTTATAGTTCACAGGAAAAACTGTAAGGTAAACACTTTTTCAAGGGAAGGACAAAGCTCCTAACCATTTCAGTCAAGGCCCCTTGGCTTGGCTATAAGTAGGTGGAGGGTAGTCACAGAATTTAAAGTCCCTCAGCAGATTTATAAACCCCCTCCCTAGCTGTTTAATCCCCCTAGACTGTGAGGCCCTGAGGATTGATTCAAACTAACTAACTGCACAGGAGATTAATTAATAACCCACAACTCTCTTACTTTATGAAGGAGAATATTCATGACTCAAGAACAAATATAGATCCTTTATTTACTGAGCCTCTTCACTGTTCCAGGCGCTCTCTTTCTGAAATGAAGACCCAGATACCAGCCAGGTAGAGTTGCCTGGTGAGAACAGAATCAAGCACAGGGTTCAGGATCTGTAAGAGCTATTTCTCATTAACTGTGGCAACTCGAGTGGTCCCTTCTCTGCCCAAGAGCTCTCTCTCTCTGCCCACGAAATCAAGATGCATCATCGGGTACCAGGGTTCCCTCTCCTTCCTGTTTGAAACACGTTGTCAAACTCTTCTTCCCCAATTCACACTTCTTTCCCTAGACTTTTTTTCAGTTCACAGTCATCATGGCAACTGCACTCCTGGCCCACATTCCTAACTGGCTCCAGTAGTGGTGGTGTTTCCTGATTTATTTCCCTCTGTGGATTAACTCAGAGGCTGTCCTCTCCTGGGGGCTTAGGGCAGGAGCTTGCAGAGAGAAGCCAGGCAGGCTCCCCCATGGGGCACCTGTAAAATGAGCTCTCTGAGGAGACCACCCTCTTCTGGGGAGCCCATCCCACAAGTGCTCTGAGAAGCCTGCCCTCGTTTGCTTTGTGATGTTCTACAATGTGCACTGATACACATTGCTTATTTATTAGCATCTTTGTTGGTGGATCGGTAGAAATAGTATTCCGCTTTCTTATTTTAGATGAGTAACTATCTCAACATGCTTTGGAGACCTTAATGGGACCTTAGATTTTATTGTCTGTCTTACTTTGCACATGGCCTTTGAGACCTCTGCCTCTAGACATTTTTACTTGTAATGCAGACAGTAATGCATTTCGATGTGCTTGTCTAGCCAACTGGTTATTAGAGATGCAATAACCAGAAGCCAGATGAGAACCCAGCTTAAATTATTAATAGAGATCGTATACAGTGGTCGAGGACTTCTCGTTGAGGGAAATAATTCTGTAAAATCTATGGCAAAGTTTTAAAAAGTAGCATATGCTCTCTGTAACATGTTCAACTGTACAAAAGTATTTAAAGTAAAAAAAGCAAAACTCTCACCCACTTCTCCAAGCCCCATCCGCTCCCACGACTGATGTTAACCTTTCTAAAATGTCTTACATGCACCCCACACACAGGCGTGCGTGTCTGTCTGTGGATCGTGTGGTGTTGGCGTCTCTCAGTAGGATTGTAGTGTACATCCTTTTTTTGCAACTTGCTCTATTCACTTAACAATTTAACCCACAGGTCTAGACTACCAGCATCCAGATCCCCACTTTACCACTTCACTGGCAGCCTCTCTCTGAACCTCAGTTTCTTCATCTGTAAAATGGGGATAATAATGTTACCTACTCCGTGGGGTTGCTGTAAGGAATAATGGAGTCAATACTTACCAAGTTATTAGAATAGGACCTGGTGTGTTGCGCACACTCAGTGAGTATGAGTTAGTAGTAGTAATACTAGAATAGTAGCGATAATACCTGTAGTAGGATCACCTCAGTCTTTTCAGTGGCCAGGCCTTTCATTCATTATATGGGTAAATCGAAATTTTAAAAATTATCCCTGTCGATGGCTCCTAGACTTTCCCTACTGCAAAACATCTCTGCTCTTCACTCGCGTTTGTAAAGTTAGTGCCCCGCTGTGGGAGGGACATCAGTTCTGGCGAACGCGCGCCAGAGGCACCATCTCCAGGGTCACGGACTCTCTGGTGAGAGATGGAAGATGAGCGGTAGAGAGGAGGTTTACATCCCTTCTGTTCCCAGCAAATCGCCATCGCTCGGAGGGCGACCTGCTGACCAAGGAGCGGCTGTGCTGCGGCCTGTCCATGTTCGAGGTCATCCTGACCCGCATTCGGAGCTACCTGCAGGACCCCATCTGGCGGGGCCCGCCACCCACCAACGGCGTCATGCACGTTGACGAGTGTGTGGAATTCCACCGGCTGTGGAGTGCCATGCAGTTTGTCTACTGCATCCCCGTGGGGACCAACGAGTTCACAGCTGAGTGAGTACCCCCAGGGAAGGCAGGGTCACGCCCAACCTGCTTGTGTTCCCCAAGAGGCATCAGGCTGCCAGAGCCCAGCCAGAAAGGTGGGCAGGGGCGGGCTGTCCAACGACTGCTTATTCAGCATGTACCGTGTGTCGGCTGCTGTGTTAGGTGCTGGGCGTACACCAGTGCTGAGCAAAAGTAGATGATTCTTGGCCTCGTGGGGATTATAGGCCTATGGAGAGAGATGCGGCCCATCAAACAAGGCAGCTTTGCGGCAAGGGCAAGAAGTGACAGATGCCGGAGAAGAGAGAGGAGTGGATTATGGAATTTCGTTCACAGACTAGAACTGAACCTTGAATGTTGCTGGGATTCAGATCTTAGAGGGGAGAAGGGACCATTCCAGGAAGGGCCACAAGTGATTGGAAGCAGAGATGAAGCACATGCATCTCATGGGTGTGCCCCAGAGGCCGAGGGCCTCACAGGCCTTGTCTTTCCAAGATGGGCTGATCAATGGTCAGGAGGGACCCCTGGTGAAGGTTTGGCATGAAGAACCTCACTGCTCCCCTGACCCCACATAAAACCACAGGGTTCATAGAACAGGGAAAGCCTTCCCTGACAGAGATCAGGCCCTCTGGCCCATGGCGGCCTGGCTCATGAGGCCTCTACTCCTGAAAAAGGGGGGGGGGCCTTCACGAGTCACCCAAATCTGTCCTCAGAGGACACAGAAGCAGAACACAGTTCTTCCTTCACTCACCCAACTACACATCAAGAACAGAGTGGTGAAGAAGGCAGACAAGGCCTGTCAAGGAGCCAAGCGCTCTAGAGAAAAGGCACGTGAGGGCCAGAGAAGGCTTCACCGAGGAGTGGCGTTAGGGCTGGGTGGAAGGCTGTCCAGAGCGGCTGCCCGCTGGCCTTCGTGGTGGGGAAGCAGGGAAACTGGCTCCGTCTGAGCTGCGGCTGCTGCATGAGGACAGGAAAGTCAGCAGAGAGGTGACCCCACAGCTGCCCAGACTTCCTAACTTGCCATTGAGAGTTGGGGGCACACAGGCTGAGTTTTACCAGACCCAAGAGGACCCACAGCCCCTGCCCCACGCCAGCAGCCTCCGCTCACGCACGCACCGTGCCCCATCCCTGCCCCCTCAGCCTACAGTGGCCACTGGTCTCTTGGTTTGAAATGGTCCTTCCCCTCACAGCTCGTTCCCAGCTTACATATGGAGCCACACAGATTCTTCTTTGACTTGCCTGAAATAATCGGCCATGTAAGTCTCAAGGACTGGTTGGATTTTTTTTTTTTTTTGTACATTTGTCTTCTTTTTTACATCAGTGGGGCAACAGGCTGACACCTCTTGGTGGTCAAAAAGGCTTGTAATATAACCAGAGTTCTGGAACAAGCAAATCCGTGCTCACTGCTTCCCTCGTACCCATTTTACAGACTAAGAGACCAGAGTCGGGCCTGCTCACTGGCCGTGCTCCTGGCCCACGATGAAGGCCCCTCCTCCCCGCTCCCCTGCCTCTCACTCCAGCTGCTTCCTCTCCCTGCTTCCAGGCAGTGCTTTGGCGACGGCTTGAACTGGGCTGGCTGCTCCATCATCGTCCTGCTGGGCCAGCAGCGTCGCTTCGACCTGTTCGACTTCTGTTACCACCTGCTGAAAGTCCAGAGGCAGGACGGGAAGGACGAAATCATTAAGAATGTGGTAAGCGGCTCATGGCTGGGGCCTGGGCGTTGGGGCCGAACCAGCAGGCTTTCATCTGGAAGGGAGGGTGAGCTGCTTGTGGAGCCGTCTCTCCACACTGCAGGACGTGCAAAGACACTCTGTGGCTGGGGATGGGGAGCTCCTCGTAGGAGGGCATGAGTCCCTGAGAGGAATCAGGTTCCCCACAGGGCATGGCCTGGCTCCAGACCTGGCATGCACCTTCCCTGTGCCAGTCAGACTGCTGATGCTGGCTCCTCGTCCTCACAGACTTTCACTGAGCACGAGAGCTGTGCAGGCGCGGAGCAGGGGAAGGACTGTTGTGGATGTGCAGGGCTGCGGTGGCAGCGACAAGAAGGGCTGACGGGGAGGCAGGCCAGAGGAGGCAGTGCTCGGGCCAAGTCCAGAACCACTAGCAGCAAATAGCCAGGCAGAAAGCAAGGTGCATTGGGGGGGCAGGGGGGGCAGGATGTTCCTGACAGAGGGAACAGCTCGAGCAAAGGCACAGAGGCATAAAGCCGGAGCAAAGAGTGGGTCTCCAGGACCAGTCGAGAGGAGCAAGAGGCAGGAGCCACCTCCTAAAGGGTTTTTTTTTGCCCTCGTGGTAGAATGCACATAACGTAAAACTTACCCATTTTAAGTGTACAGCGCAGTGGCATTAGCTATGCTCACATTGCCGTGCAACCCTCAGTGCCGTTCATCTCCAGAACTTTTTCAGCCTTTCAAACTGAAGCTCTGTGCCCATTAGATACTAACTCGCCAACCCCCCACCCGCACCCCACCCCAGCCGCTGCTAACCCCCTTTTCACTCTCTCACTATGAAATTGACTACTCTAGGTACTTCATGTACATGGAATCCTCACCTAGTATAACGTACTCAAGGTTTACCGTGTTTTAATATCTGTCAGTGAACACTTGAGTTGCTTCCACCTTCTGGCTATTGGGAATAATTTTCGATTGTGGGTGTACAAGTAGCTGTCGAAGTCCCTGCTTTCATTCCTTTCGGGTATGAATACGTAGCAGTGGGGTTGCGGGATCATATGGTAATTCTATTTTTAATTTTTGAGGAATCGCCTTACTTTTTTCCATAGTGACCGCACCATTTCATATTCCCACCAGCAAGGCCCGAGAGCTCTAATTTCTCCACATGCTTCCCAGCACTTGTTACTGTCTGAGGTTTTCTTGGTCATAGCTGTCCTAATGGATGTGAAGTGGTATCTTACTGTGGTTTTGATTCTTGTTTCCCTAATGATTAGTGATGTTGAGCAGGTTTTCATGTGCTTATTGGCCATCTGTGTATCTTCTTTGGAGAAATGTCTATTTAAATCCGTCGCTCACTTTTTAATCGGGTTGTTTGTTTTTTGTTGTTATTGAATTGTATGAGTTCTTTATATATTCTGGGTTTTACTCCCTTATCAGATATATGATTTGCAGATATTTTCCCATTCCATGGGTTGCCCTTTCATTCTGTTAATAGTGTCCTTTGTTGCCAGTAAGTTTTTAATTTCGGCGTAGTCCAGTTTATCGTTTATTATCTGTGCATTTGATGTCACATCCAAGAAATCATTTGCAAATCCAATGCCGTGAAGCTTTTCCCATCCATTTTCTTCTAAGAGTTTTCTAGTTTTCACTCTTGTGTTTAGGTCTTGGATCCATTTTGAGCTAATTTTTTGTACATGGTATAAGAGAATCTATCTTCATTTTTCTGTATGTGGATCTCCAGTTTTCTGGGCACCATCTTTTCCCCATTGAGTGGTCTTGGCACCCTCGTCAGAAGTCATTTGACCATATATGGAAGAGTTTATTTCTGGGCTCTCTATTATCCCATTGGTCTGTGTGTCTGTCTTCATGCTGGTCCCACACTGTTTCTGATTACTGGAGCTTTGTAGTAAGCTTTGAAACTCACGAAAGACTTTACAGCCAAGTAAACATTGGATTGGCAAGCCCTTGGAACTCATAGAAGGCCTTTCTTATACAAAAATGTGACATGATCATTGACACATCGGGACCCTGGGCCCCAGCCTCACTGAATTCTCCTCTTGCTCTCTCTTTATTTCTCGATCCTCTCGTCCCATCCCTAACCTGCACGGCCCTGTCCTTTGCAGCCCCTGAAGAAAATGGCAGACAGGATCAGGAAGTACCAGATCTTGAACAATGAGGTTTTTGCCATCCTGAACAAGTACATGAAGTCCGTGGAGACAGACAGCTCTACCGTGGAGCACGTGCGCTGCTTCCAGCCACCCATCCACCAGTCCCTGGCCACGACCTGCTAGGCAGAAGGTCCGGCAAACCCTCAGTCTGGAGGAGAGGAAACAGCAGGAGAGAGACAGCCACGGCCAGCCCTGCAACAGGGTCTGACCGGACAGTGTACGGATGGGCCTGGAAACAAATGAGAACCTCCCCAAACACATCCGCACCTCCCAAGGGCTGGGCCTGTGCATGCTCTCCCATGTCATCCCTGTGGTGGTTTTTCCCTAGTGTAAATGAAAACAAAAACAAAAACAAAACAACAGGGCAGTATGTACTTTTTTTTTCTTTTCCCCTCAGCTAAGGCCTACTTTCACCGTTTCTCCATCTCACAGCTCACCCCACATCCATGGTTGCTCCTCAGGACCTCCTCCCAAGATGGCGACCTCCTACCTTGGACCTAGGTGTGACCTCAGAACTAAAGTTCAAAGATCAAGAAAAGAGTGTGTGGCCATGCCCCGAGATGTCAGCCTGGCCTGACAGGCATGCCTCCACCTACTGGCTTCTTCACCTCCTTTGGCTCCCCCTCCCCTTTTTCTTGTAGGTCGTAGCTCCTGCTCTGGACCAGGTGCTTAAAGCCATGGCGAACAGGGGACGAGGGTCCCGGTATCGGCATTATGGGAGACGGTGTTGGCTCTGTCCTTCCACAGATTCCCCAGACCACGTCCTGACTCCCCTCTCCGGGCTCTCCCAGAGAGAACGCAGAGGTGCATTCACAGCTGAGTCCCCCTGGGCAGAATTGGGGTAGGAAGGTGGTCAGGCCTGATGTACAGAAGAGGTATTTATGACACAGCCAGGAATTCCACAGCCCCAAACAGAAAGCTGTTAAACCGTCTCATCAGCCAGATGGTGAGATGGCGCCTTTATTCCTTAAGAAATAGTGAACACTGAGCTACACGGGGTGATGGACTCTGGAAATGCAATGGTGAACAAGTCAGGTGTGCCCTGCCACAGCATTTGCAGGCAACCAGGCCGGGGACCATTTCTTTACACTCTCCTCAAGGAAAACTCCCACGAGAAAGAAAATGTGAAGGGGTTATTTTAACAGAAGCTAGAAACAGATTAGGGAGGCAGGTGAGTAGAAATAACACTTGTCAAAGAGCTTTTGATACGAAGATATTTCCCCCAAACAGTTTCTTGTTTGAGTGAATCAGGACTTCCATTACCCTAGAAATGGAAAGATTCCGAAGACGTTTTATCTTTTGCTCTCAACTTCCCAGTGTTCCTTAACTTAGATTTTTGAGGTATGGGACACATCTCACAGAGGCATAGCTATTTCCATTTCCCAGACTGAACCAAAATCCCCAGCAGAATCGCACCACCCCCCACCCCCACCCCCCAGGCATGGGGAGACTGTTCAGAAGGATGAGAGTCTTTGGAAGTGAATGTCTCGTTACAGATCACTGCATCTTCAAAGGGCGTCTGTGACCCATGAGCTTGGAAGAAAATATAAAGGGAGACATTTCTTTCTCTATCTCTCCACCTCCCCAGCCCAGGAAGGAAAGGAAAAGAGAGAAAATAGAACAGTAACGATCCCCTGCCTCAGGACGGATGAAAGGAAATGGTTACCATTAATCAGACAGGCTATTTTAACCCCAGGGAACGAGCAAAGATGTGTCCATAGCAGGAGGTTTGTGATACACTCATGGGAGGAGAGAGGGGGCTCACCAGGTGTGATCCAAAGGCCTCCTTCCTGCATCAGGGCTTCCTGAGATTAGCACCTTTGATGCCAATTCCTGAGCTCTCCGTCAGACGCCCCAATTCTGAACCTGTGGGAGTAAAGTCGAGAGATCTGCACTTCCACTAGCTCTCTGAGTTTTCCGTCTGAAAACCCCCCTCCACTGCTAACCCTGGGTTTTGAGCTCCCTCTGAGCCATGAAAGAAAATATCTGTAGGAAAGGAAGGTGATTCAAGGTGGAAGGTGGCAGGTCCTCCTGTCTGGAGGTGCCACTTCCTATTCTGATTCCTTATTTTTCCCTCTTGACCATAGGTATATCCCAAAGGCAAAAGAGAGAGGTTTGTGCCACATGATAAAACTACATGATAGAAACTACACTCCTTTAAAAACTCACATAAAATCTCTAAGCCTTCCAAATCTTCAGTCCTGTCCAGGCACAGTAGCTCGCTCTTTCAGACAGATAACCAGCTCTCAAGTCTGAGGGGGCATTTCAGATCCTTGACTGTTGCTTTGTGGCGATTCGGATCATCCATTAGATGACATCACTGTTTTGACAATCTGCCCCTCCTGCCCTGCGTCGTAACCCTGAATTTGACCCTCTGGGAGGAATCCCATTATCCTCCAGAGATTCGATTCCAGTAAATTGAGCTCTTCACTTTCGGAAGAGACATTTCATCTCCCCCGCTTGTCAGCAGCATTTATATATGAGCACCGAACAGGCTTCGTATTCTTTCCTCCTTGGTCCCCGTTTTGATTTTTTATGTGTCTGAGAACCAGGAAAAAATATTTTAGGTTTTAAAAAGTTAAAAAAAAAAAAAAAAAAGTTTCAGAAACTGTCAAATGTACCCTCTTTGTATTAAGAGTTGTTGGGGGTTTTTGGTACAATGAATTTCCATTTATTTATGGTGACTTCTGTTGACGCTTGTGATCACATAATGATGTTAAATTCTTAAGTCGTATTTGCTACGCAGCCGAAGATGATCTTTTGCTTTGTATGTTTGGGGGTACCTGTGTCGAGTTGATAACATTTCCGGTCTTCATTAAAACTGCTCCCAAACTAGTGAAACCAGCATCTGGGTCGTGATTCCTGGTTGTGTTCCAGTCCTTGATCTGTGGAAAACCACATTAAAACTGATGGCCGAGGAAACAGCCCGAGTGGAAAGGAAGAAGATGAAGACGACGGTGAGGGCTCACAGCAGGCCAGCCCCGTGAACTGGCGGCTTGGTCTGCTTTCTCCCCGAGGGAACGACCTCTTTACAAATTGGTTTGCAGGGGGCAAGCTATAGGAGATAGTTCCTGCCCTTAGGGAGTTCATAGTCTCACTTAATGTAACTCTACCTTAGAGTCCTAGTTTTTAAGAAGAAGAATGGGAGCTCGTATTTTAAAAGGCCTGATGGGCGTGGCCACTATGCTAAATCCTGTTTCTTCATTCCTGTAAATCAACCATAGTCACTTTATGTGTTATATATCCCACTTTTGACAGAAAGGCTGTGTATAGTGTGTTTATTTTCGCATAGTTACTGGGTGGCAACTGGGATTTGGACCTAGTTCCAAAGTCTGGGCTTTTGCTGTCATACAAAATGAGCTGATCGACCATGCCAGATCCCAAAACCAGACTTAAGGATTTGATCTCTGGAACTTTCGGGACTTTGAATCGGTAAGATTGAGTAGAGTCTGGCATCAGGAGCTGGCCCAGTGTGGTGGCTGGAGACCTGGAAACCTCTCACACTCATCAGAAAGGGTGACATGAGAAGGCTGTGTTTCAAAGCAACACCAGCATCGGCCTCACATTTTACACCGCCCTGGATTCCTCAAAGACCATCCACAGAGATGAGTCTCGGGACACTGGTGACTGCCCCACTGCTGTGGCCTTGGTCAGCCCTCTCATCACTCAGTTTCCTCATCTTCAGATGGGACAGAATAATCCAAGGCCCTTCCCGCTCCAGTATCCTGATCCTCGGTCATTTCCCGCTGGTGTACTTGGAGGGGCCTGCCTACTTTACAAACTCAAAATCTTTCTCAGTCATGCGTCTCCACTTCCAAGTATTACCACTAGGATTGTACAGTTGAGCTGGTGGTGTTGGAGGACTCTTAGTCCTGAGAGATGCTCAGTGGAAAGAGGATTCCACGAACAAATAGTAAAGGGACACCTCCATGCACCTTTCCCTCTTGAAGCTCCGCAGTGCTCCGAGTCCTGCAGAGCCCAATCAGCCTGGATTAACACCACATCTAGTGGCCATGACCCCACAGAGCACTTCTCTGCAACACTAATGATCCTCACATGGAACACACTTGAAAAATGTTCCGATGGGGGGGAAAAAAAACCTCAGAGGAGAAGGACCGCTGGCACGCAGGCAGCCACAACACCTGGACAGCACTAGGGAAGCAGGGCGGGCAAAGTGTCGAAGGATTTCAGACGGAAGGGGGAAGCATACTCTTGGTGAGGGAGAATAGGGTGGTGGGGTCCACTCGTGTGCTAGGGCGGCCATACAGATACCACAGACTGGGTGGTGTAAGCAACAGAAATTTGTTTTCTCACAGTTCCGGAGGCTGCCAGTCCAAGACCAAGGCACCAGCATGGTGGCTTTCCTCTAAGGCCTCTCTGCTTGACTGACAAGCCACGCGTCATCCCTCTCTTGTGCGTCTGTGTCCAAATCTCCTCTTCTTATAAGGGCGCCAGTCATGTGGAATCTCCTCATTCACATGACCTCATTTTACCTTAATTACCACGTTAAACGGCCCCATTCCATTCTGAGCTACTAGGGGTTAGGACTTCAACATGTAAGTTTGGGGAGGGGTCACAATTCAGTCCATAACGCTGGAGAAAAAGAAGGATAGATCTGGGGAAGGTGCCGTCTCGGGGGGCCCTGGACTGCTTGAAGGCTGCGATGCCATTGCTTTGAGGAGCAGTTCTTGCACACTATTTTCAAGACTATAGTAGTTAAAAACCTATCATGGCCATGCATCCCAAGGAACTTGTGGGGTTACAGGAGAGAGGGGGAAAGCACGCATAGAGTGAACCACAGTGTAGAGCGGAATATGGCGAGTCTCATCATTACTAGCATTTATTGAGCTTTCTCCATGCCGCACCTCAGAAAAAGCACTTTAAGTGCTTTCTTCATTTAAACCTCACGATGTGTAGGAGGTGGGTACTATTATTTGCCTTCACTTTACAGACGAAGGTACTGAGGCACTGGTCTCGGAAAGTAAGAGATGGAGCTAAGAGTCCAAGAAGTCTGGGTCCAGGTCCCACCTCTTACCCACTAGCGTGTAACGAAGCACTGTGCCAATGCCTCTGTCCTAAGGGATCCAAGGGACAGCCACACCAAGCGTTTTTCAAGCTCAGAAGGAGTGTTCTTCCAGCTGGGGTAACATGGAGAGGATGAAGACAGTATCAGGGACGGCTTCATGGAAGAGGTTATTATAATTTAAAGGATATTTATATAATGCAATTTATATAATAAATTGTACATAACAGGTTTTATATATTATATATATAAGTAAATTTAATACAATTATTTTGTAATATTTTCTGTAATAATAATTATACATGCCCCATTAGAGCAGTTGACTGTAATATGTAAAATGCAGTTGATTTCTGAATCTAAGTATTGCTTTTAAAATCTTATTGACAATTTCCAGTACTACCTCTTATCAGAGCAGAATTTCTTTAAGTTGAAATTAATGTTTAAAACTAAGAGTTAAAACGACTTGGGAAAGTTAGTCTAATTAGGCATTAAAACTCAAATTATGTAAAAATCTTGATTATAGAGAGCTCTTAAATGTTCTTAACCACACCAAAAAAAAAAAAAAAAAGGAAAAAAGTAGCTATGTGAGGTGATGAATGTGTTTACTTGATTGTGATGATCACTTCACAGTGAATACATATATCTAAACATTATGTGACACCCCTTAAATATATACAATTTTTTTGTCAATTACATCTCAAGGAAGCAGAGGAGGGGGCGGAATCTTGATTATAAGAACATAGTAATGTTGCCAAATGAAGGCAAGAAAAATAAATATTAATTTATGAATTAAATGGCCTTATTTTATCCATCCAAACACCACTGGCCCCAACAACAGAACACCCAGAAATATGCAATGATAATTAAATTCAGTCCATCTTTGTATTTTTGCCCTTTGCAGTCACATAAAACCTATGACTTCACAAATGCCTTATTTTTGTGTTATAAAGGTATATTTTGTCATCAGGAAGGCAGAGCATATTTTACAACAGTTTAAGAGTGTGATTTAAAGCTTTTAATTATTTAGAGACATATGGTATGTTTTACTTTTGCCCCAGACCCTGCAGACGGTGGAGGGGCCTGGCTCTGATCCTGCCTTTAAAGAGAATAAATCGGGAGGTAGGAAAGGAACAAAGACACATTTGCTGGGCGAGGGGGAGAGTAACCAGCCCCCGAAGCCAGTCCCCACATCCCCATCTGGTTTGATTTACTCTGATTTCCTCAGTCTGAGCTCCCTTCTCAGCCTGTTCCCAGCCAGTTCCCAGATGCTGCACTGTCTGGCTGGCCCAGAGCTTCCGGCAGAATGGGGAAAGTGGAGGGTTTCCCTGGGAAAATATGCTATGAGATGCTATCAGAGCTAAAAATATGTGGCCCCTAAGCTCTGCTCTCATTAGTCAGAGTAAAACCCAGGGATTTCTGCCTTCTGGAGTTTCAGACCAACAGAAAAGGAGGGAATCAAAGAGCCCTTGATGGGGGCTTAAACACGTTCTGGCAAAGAGCTCAGCTCTGTGCTGGAGGAAGTTCATGGGACTCATTGGTGGCTGCAATGGGCACAGGGCTGACTCAGCGGGACGGCCTGGGGTCAGCGCATCCACGGCTACAGATACTCTCATCTAATTTACTTCTGTCCACAGCACCCCCATCTTATGCTTAAGGACCCAGAGTCAGAAAACAGTAGATGTAAATGACAACCCTGGCCTTTTTCAGTTTAACCTGGGCCCCAGGATCCTATTGCCCTCCAGACACTCTCACCTGCCCCTACCTGCCAGGAATGCCCCCTTACACCCCGCCTACCCTCCCTTTACTCACAGACTAAGGCCTTCCATCATCCTTCAAGTCTCACTTAACATACCCTTCCTCCTGAAGCCTGGATCTCAGTAGTTCTTTTAAATGCTCTCCACTCATTCTATACTGGACCTTCTTGCCATTTATCACAATTATAATTCAGCGTCATAGGACTATTTAATAAACACAGGCCATGAGGTAGGCACTGCTCTGTCTTGCTTGCTGTCATAGTGCCTGTGCCTTTCACAGCAGGTGACACGTCAACAGTGTTCCGCGTATATCTGCTGAATGAGTCAATCCCCCCCCTGCTCCCTCAAAAAAGCTTGCCATGTAATTGTTATCAACACATTAGCCTGCCTTAAAATAGCAGCGGTCATTAAAAAAAAAAGGAAGAGAATAAAGGACTAATTATCTGCTTTCGACTGTAAGCATTATGGTTGTACTATACAGGGTGGAAGGGGACCAGGGGTGAGATAGAGGCAAGGAGGGACAGGGGCAAATTCAAGAAATTAGCAGAGTAAAGAATGGGCATGAGTATGGGGGATATCGCAGAGGCAGAGCCTGCTGGGAGCAGTTCGTGGTGGAGATCATTTTCTCTCTCTTGGGACCCTCCCCCCATCCCAGCCAAGAATGGGGGCTCTGCCAGGAACTAGCAAGTTCTTAATCTCTCTAAACATCAGGATCCTTATTGATAAGAATAGTGAATAATGATAATACCTATTTCTCCAGTTGCTGCAAGGATCGAATGATAGCAGGCATGAAGCGCCTTAGCGCCTGGCACGTTGTCAGTACTCAGTGGCCGGGACTGACTCATGGAAGATGATTCGGCCAGCCCAAGTCACTCAGGTTTTCCTTCTGTGGCCATGTAGCCTGGTTCTTTCTCTCCGGCCTGGTTTCCACTCAGGGCTCTCCAGGAAAGGTCGAAGTGTATCTTGGAAGATCTCACTCACTCCCATTCCCCATTCAATTCAAAGCTACTTTCCAACAGATTCAAGAACCAAACGTCCAGATGAAGAAGAAGAAACCAGTTCGAGGGGACAGTCACAGAACCTAGGCAGCCAGAAGGTCAGATGGGGTCGTTCCTTAAAACCAGAGGGAAGCAGGCAGGGCCTCCTTCCCCATCCCAGCCCCTCTGTGGCAGGCTCTTTGGCTCTCAAGAGGATCCAGAGTTAAGTCCCAGGACCTGGGGAAGTCTAGCCATGGGAGGCCTTTCATTGCCTGGTGTTGACTGATTAAGAAAACTGGCTTCTCTTATAACTTGAGGTGTTTTCAAAACCCCAGCCTGGCCCAGGATTATTTTCCCATCCGTCCTTCTCCCCTGCAGACAAAGAACAAGTGGACAAAGAGTACACAGACCTGGGAGTTGTGAGACCTGGGTCTAGTGCTAGCTTTCCTACCTCGGACCTCATTTTTCCCATCTGTAAAATGAGCATGGTACCCAGGTGACCTCCAAGGACTCTTCCTGCCCCGCACTTCTGTCCTCACATGGCCTTCTCCTCTGACTCTGACCCTGACCCTCCTGAACCCTCCTGTAAGGACCCTTGCAGTTACATCAGGCCCGCCCAGATATTCCAGGATAATCTCTCCATCTCAAGGTTCTTAACTCAGTCACATCTACAAAGTCCTGTACTTTACAATGTAAGGTAATATATTCAGATTTTGGCAATTTTTTTTCTTTTTTTTTTTTTTTGGCTAGAGGTGGGAGTTGGCTTATATTAAGCCTACCACAGCCTTTTGGGAGGGATCGACATACCCTTTAAACCAGCAATTGCATTTCTAGAATCTCTCCTACAGGTATAATAACCATACACATGTATAAAGATGTATTTTCAAGAATGTCTGTTGCAGTAGAGTTCATAATACTGAAACCTGAAAACAACCTGTGCTATCGGTAAGTCAGTAGAAATGTCATTAAATGAATTGTGGAAATAGTCAAATGTTAGAATGTTCTAGAAAGTGTAGTATTCTAAGAATAATGAAGTATATTCATATATACGAATGTGGAAAAGTCTGCAAGATACATCATAAAGTGAAAAGAGCAGAATGAAATACAATCTGTATAATATGATCCCATTTTTTTAAAAAAAATATAAACTTTCATGGATATGTGCATGTAATTTCTGGACGGATACCAAAGAATCTGTTAGTGGTGGTGACTGCTTCTTGAGGTAGCCAGGGGACTTTTATCCTTCATTTTATACCCTTCTGAACTGCAATTTATTTATTTTACTAAAAGTGTGTATGACTTTTATAATGTAAAAGCCATATGTTCCAAAGGAAACTTGGCACTTTGACCCAAAAAAGGGATGGGAGTGAGGTCATAGCTCTGAGGTCATCTTTCATTAGCTAGGATTGGGGGTACTCTAGGGAGAGGACCAGTCTCCTCTTCCTGGAACTTCGGCCTCCACCCCTTCCTGCCCCCAGCCCCCTCCTGCTAAAGGGACTAAGAACAGAGGACAGATAGCATACAGCTGTGGAGTTTTGCTGTCTCACAGACCTGGGTGTGCCTTGAGTGCTACCACTGACCAGCTGTGTGGACTTGGGCAAGACGTAACCTCAGTAAGCGTCCACATGAAAGTGATAATGCCACTTACTTCGTAGCGTCGCTGTGGAGATTAAAGCTAGATATGTTAAGTCCAGCATAGGGCTTAGCACTCAGTGACTTGTCATTATTATTATGAATAAGCCCAGCTTAGAGAAGGGGGCACAATCCAGAGAAGGGACTTTGGTTTGGTTCAGTGCACACATCTTGAGTGTCTTACTGTCTCCTGTCATCAGCACCAGAGGTTCCAGGTTAATATGGAGAGACTGGGCTTCCAAGGTCCCCACCCCCCTTCCCCCCCCCCACAGTGTGTGAGAGAGGTTGTCACCTAAATAAGTAGCTCCCACACAAAGTAGTATTTATCTTGTATGGCATGGCGGTAATATTGAGAGCGATTATCTCTATCTGGTTAAGAGCAAATGTTGTGAGGGCCTCAAAACATCTTGTCAGAATTTCCTTGGGTCACTGTAAGGCCTGGAAATGTTCTATAGTCTGACCAGGATGGAAGTCATAAGAGTATACATATGTAGAAATTCATTGTTCCTCACACATCACATTCTAACATTGTGCACAAGTCTTTATGAAGTGCTGCCTCAATAAAAATGTGTGTTCAAAAATTTAGGATCTTTTTTTCCTTTGACCAAAAGCCAGAGTAATTAACCTGAGTTTCCCTGAAATTCAGTGCAAAGTGGTGTGTATAGGTAGGTGTGTGCATCTTTTCTGGGGCAAGTGTTCACAATATTTGTCAGATTCTTAAAAGGATGTGGACTCCTAAATAGTTAAAAATTACCAGTGAGCCCCTTCCCCAAGAAGGAGACTGCTCACCAGTGCTTTTTCTGGGGTTTGGCTAAAAGTGGGGCTGCTCTGGGCAGGCCAGGCCTTCTGGGCATGTCGGACACGAGATGGAGAGGCACAACCCTATTTATTGGACTAATTGCAAAACAAACAACGACATTTTTCTTTGGGAAGCAAAATGCAGGTAATTATCACCAGTCGCTCTTTGGCTCAACTATAAAAAGGTGTGGCTTTCTATTGGCCCAGCACTTTGGTCTGTAGCCAATCCTGAGGCACACCTCTGCCCACGCCCCCTTCCCTCGATTCCCCATGCCCATCCTGCTGGAGGACCTCTGTGGTGGGGAGGTGGCTTAGCCCCTTGCCCCACCTGATAAACCAGAAGGAACCTTAACCTATGTTCTGGATTCCTTTGGAGCCCCTCATCCAGGCCCTGCTTGCAAACCAGAATTTCCAGTGTGGTTGCGTTGGCAGAAAGTTAATGAACAGCGGAGGAGGCCTGGGCGCCCGCTCCGTGGATCTGCCCAAGGGGGCAGAGCAGGGCGCCTGATCCTCAGCCTCTCCTTAGAACGAGGTAGATGGGAGGGACTGAGCACACGGAGTCAGCAAAGCAGCTGGCCCAGGGCCACACAGCTACGAAGTGAGTTGAGATTCACACCGAGGCTGTCTGGTTCAGGGCCCATTCTTTTATGGAGCACAGGGCCTGGCATACATCTAACAAGCACTAAATATATGTAAGCAGCAAATATATTTAGGGGCTGGAGTCTCAGTTTCCAGATTCCTACCCCGTGGAGCTTTCCTTCTCATTGCTGGCGTACCTAACTCAGGAGGGCGTCAGACCTCCCCCCGGGACTCAGACCTCATCACCCACGAAGTAGTGTTGGGCCCACTTGGCAACAATGTGCCTGTGTCCCGGGGCCCTGACAAATGGGCCTGGACAACTGAAGGTCCTGAATGCATGGGCATCCCTGCAAGAGCCTCCCCCCATGCAGCGAAGTCTCCGGCCATTCTGAACCCCGAACCAGCGGTGGGAGCGTCCCGTGGGACGCATGGCCAGTGCAAATGTCATGAGCCCAGGAGGCCACACAGACCCCCACTATCAACCCGGAGCCTCCCAAGTCCTAGTGTGGGTGGAGGATGTCTCAACGCTGCTGCAGGAGGTGGGGCAACAAGGACATGACACAGAGGACAGGGGACAAGGTTCAGGCGCCTGCCCAGAATCAACGAAAGAAGCCCTCTGTCAGGAGGTGTGTGCGATGTCCTGCCATGTACCTGTCTGCGTGGAATAAAGATTTGTGCCTCCTACTCCCATGTCACAGAAAATAAATAAATAAAACTGAAAACCACTGATCTCGTCCTTCATTTCCATTGCACATATTGGGGAAACTGAGACCCAGATGGGAAGGACCTGCCTCAGGTCCCAATACGTGAGTGGCAGAATGGGGACTGGAACATACACGCCCTGACTTTTTAATACCACCCTCTTAGATATCGAAGTCCGAGATGGGTTAATAGTTTTTCAATCCTAAAGGGAAAAGAGAGCCTAAGTTTGTCCTTCATTTTCAAGTTGACTGTTCCCACTTTACAATCAGTCTTCCCTCTGGCCTCAAAGTTCATTGTGCCTCTGCCCTCCCTGTTCCCATGTACCAGATGCTACGGGTCCAAACAGATGCAGGGGATGGATGAGCTCACTATAGTCCACTGACCCACCACCTGAGATTGCTGGCCTGAGCGGTGACTCAGACCAGAGGGTAGCAAGGAAGGAGGAAAAGACCACAGTAGGAGCTTTGGAGACCTGCTAAAATCCCAGTTTAGCTACTTATTGTCTGCCTGACCTTGAACAAGTCACCAGGCCTCCCTCCCAGAGTCTCACTGTCATCAGCTAAACCTAGGATAACTTCCTGTGCCTCGTGGGACTGCCGTAAGGCTTAGAGGTTAATATGTGTAAAGAACCTGCAACATAGAAGTTGTGCAACATGTATTATTATTTGTATTATTATTTTAACTATAGCTGGTTTTCAATAAGATCCAAAGTCTTTTCCACACCTTTAGTGCATCAGGCTCTCTGCATGCCCGACCCAGGCCAGGCAATGCTGTGCTTCCTCACGTGCTGCTCATGGTGAGCTCTGCCCTCCATAGGAATGTGAAACCTTCTACCTGTAGGCAGATATTCTGATGAGAGAATCCCACAAACCCAGTGTGATCAGCCTGCTGGCTCCACTATCTATGGCAGACAAGTTAGTTAGCCTTCCTCAGCCTCAGTTTTCTCATCTCTGAAATAAGTACAGCCAAACCATGAGCAGTAAATGGGATGATGTGTGTGAAATCCTCCGTGTTCTGGCTCGTCCTTAATAAGTGGCCAGAAAAATAATTTGCCCTAAGGTCAGCCCTTTCTGCCCAGAAAGCAAGCATGGTGGGAGAGAAAAGTGCTGTATCAGGATTCAAGTGACTTTGGGTGATGTACTGATTCTGCCACAGATGCACACAGTGATGTGGGTGTGACCTTGCCCCTATCTGTGCCTCAGTTTCCCCATCTGCAAACCAAGGGGGTTGGATCAGTTGAGCCCTTCCAGGTTTAACTCAAAAAGGAGAGCTGATAAGAAGGTTGTATGGCCACCCCAGTGTGGTCTCTGGATGGGCCAGTCTTCTCAGCCACACCATACAGAGCAGGGCCCAGAAGAGGTCTGGGAAAAGGCTCTGGCCTCCTCAAACCACCGCCTTGGTTAAGAGAGCTGCTGTGGGGACACACAATCCCAGCTTGAAGTTTTGTCTTACCGCTCTGTGTGGCCTTGGGAAAGCCACTTCACCTCTCTGAGCCTCAGTTTCTTCATCTGTAAAATGGGACCTAAAATGGCACCCGGAGTAAGGCAGAATGACCACATGAGCCAAAGTGCTTAGCACACGCAGGATGAAGTGAGTAATACTGTGTCGTTTTAACGATTGTTATTGGTGACAGTTGGTGTGGACTCCATCACCAGTATGGTGTGCTCTTCTTAGATCCAGTCTGAGTGTAGCTATGTCCATTTCAGGCGTTATTCCTGATGACAATAAAGCTCTTTATGAGGACAGCAGTCATCCTGGGGACCCCATCTGGAGAAGGGTAGGCTGGCCTCTGCATGCTGACTGTACAGATTCCCATGATTCCAGGTCAGCCTGCAGATGGTGACAACCATCTATCCTTTCCCACTCTGCCCAGAAGACCAGTTCTGCAAGGCCGGAAAGGACTGCAAGCTACATCTTGCCCAGCCCTTTTACCTGGGATGGGAATGCCAGGAGGAGAAGTGACCTGCCCAAATCTCATGGCGTGTTATTAGACCGAGGGCCACAAGGCCATCTGTGCAGCATCACAAAGAGTGTCTGTGTTGGGTTCTTGGCTTCTCGACCTACGGACTGAGCATCTTCACTGCACTTGGTAATCTGAAAAATGAGGACACTCAGAGAACCTGCTTCCCAGGGTTGCTGCAGAGATTAAAAGAGCATGCATGTAACGTATAGCAAGCCCTCTATAAATAGCATTCGTATTACTCATGTCTCTGCCCTGTGTTCCTCCTCCAGGGCTCTTTCCACAGAGGAAACACACAGTGCGTTGACTTTTGGATTTCCCTTCAGCGGAGCAGCTTTGTGGAGCAGTGCAGGGGGTCTGGGGTGCCAGTCTGGAAACCTGAGAGGGGCCCTGGCTCCGCCTCTCTGTTGCCCTGGGACCTTCTGCTGGTCGTTTTCCCTCTCTGGACCTCAGTTTCTTCCTTTATAACAACGCTGTCCAATAGAAAAATAATGTGACCCACATACATAATTTTAAATTGTTTGGTAGTCACTTTATAAAAACAAAAGGAAATAGAGGAAATTGATGTTAATAACATTTTATTTAACCCATCTACCCAAGTTATTAGCATTTCAACCTGCCACCAATACCAAAAAATTGTTAATGAGACATTTGACACTTTTTTGTTTTCTTACTAAGTTTGAAATCCGGATGGTTTTCAACCTGGGGCAATTGTGGCAATTGTCTGGGATGGTTTTGTTTGTCACAAGGTGGGGGAAGTACGGATGTGCAAGTGTGTGTGTGCTACTGGCATCTAGTGGGTAGAATCCTGGGATACAGCTAGACATTCTACATGCATAGGACAGCCCCCGTGACAAGGAATTATCCAGCCCGACATGTGAACAGTGCCTGCCTCACGTGTGCAGCGGAGCACGGTTCAGATTAGCCAAGTTCTCAATAGCCACGTGCATATGGGACACGGTGGCTCGATAACATCAAACATTTAGGCGTACGCTTAGAAAAGCCAAGTTTTTAGGAATTGGGGTTTTGATATATTTGTGTTTCTGCTCATGCTGGAATGATTGACTAAATGAGATGTGACTGGTTCACCAGGCCCGGATGGCTAAGGACAGAGCCCATCTGTCCCAACTGGTCAGACTCTTCCAAAGCTGCCCGCCCTCCCTGGGAGACCGAGCCTATGACGGACAGTGAACCCTGTTGTTCTTTGCTGGGAGACAGTGTTGCAGGCCCTGATACCTGCCTGACAGGGCTATTGTGACTCAGGGAGAAAGGGGCTTTGTCAGGACAGCAGTGAGGAGCCTGCAGTTCAATGGGGCCCTTTATGTCTGCGCTCCCAGGATGCACTGGATGGCAGCCCTGGGGAGGCCCTCCCCTTCTAGAACAAACAGGGATCCTGGGAGAGAGGGGGTGGAAGGCCCTCCAGTAGATCCCAGCCCCCATTCCCATACATACACCTTAGCCCACAGCCCTGAACCATGAAATTCCCCTAACTCTGAAAAGCCCTGTCTCAAAGCACGACTCAGGAATGCTCCTTAAATCTGGGTGTGAGGGCCCAGCCCTGTATCCTGAAGTGTAGCAGCTCCGCGAATCACAAACATGCAGAACTGAATGTGTGAACACATGTGTGTGTGTCTCTCTCAGGATCTGGGCTCAGCTCTGGCACAATGAATGCATGGTAACCTCAACATGATGTTAAAAGGCCAGGCCAGAGGGACACACTCTACCTCTCTTGTGTTCTGTTTTTCCTGTTACACAACAATTAATACATACTTTCTATCACCTCCCCCCCCCATTTTTTTATTGGTACTTTGGAAAGCACCTATCTCTAGAAAGTTGATCCCATTTTCTCCCCATTAATATATGAGGCTCTTGGGGGACAGGACTAAGTCTGACACATTTTGGCTTCCAATCACTTCATTTTCTTCTTTCATTCAAGTTACCAAGCTTCTGCCATCCATTCATTCCACAAAGAGTACCATTTCCTGGACACCTACTACGTGCTTGCTGTATTCTAGTGCCCAGCACAGATCAGACCTATGCTGAATGAATGAACAAGGCAAGGAGGCGGGCAGGAAGGAAAAACCCTGGCCTTGATCCGCCCCCACAAAAACCCTTCCCCTCCCCCACACCCCCACCTCCGGCGCTGGCCAGAGAGAGCCCCATCTGGGAGCAGTACCTCTTCCAACCCTCACGTTCCCACCTTGGCCAGAAATTTGCCCCCTCCTCTTCGATCATCCTGGCGCTCTTCAGCTCTGTCACTGGGGAGGGAACTGGGTGCCAGCCCCGACCTCGCAGAGGGGTGGCGCCTAGGACCCGCCCACCCCCTCACGTCGGCCTGGGGCTTGGGGCGGTGACTCCCTCGGGGAATGGGGCAGCCTCCGCACCCCGAGAGGGCGTGCGCCCCTCTTCAGGCAGCTAGAGCGCTGAGCCCCCGGCCCTTGGAGTTGCCCAAGACGCCGCCGGTGACTCCTCCCCAGCGACCTTCCCCTTCTGGGGCGCGTCTTTCTCCCCACCCCTAGGTCCCGACCCTGGCGGCTTCTCACACGCCCGCCACGCCAGGGACAAGTCTCGGTCACCTGCTCCGGAGCTGGGGAGCCGGGGGGCGCCGTCCACACGCGCGTCGGTGCGTGTGCCCAGAGCCCATGGAGCTGCCGGCCAGCAATGCCAGCTGCGAGAACGGTGCGTGAGGGCAGGGAGGAGCCCGGGGGGCTGCTGCGCCTTTCTTTCTCCGTAACTCCTTCCTTCGCATCCTCTCCTATCAGAGGTTTGGGAGGGCGGGGAGGAGGTGGCGTGGCGGGGGTTCGGCACGAGGTGTCCCCCACCTAGTTCTCAGGCCTGTCTTGGGAAGGAGCAGGATTCTGGCTGACTCCCGCATTTGGAGAGCTGGGGAGCTGAGGGGGCAATAATGAGAGAAAGGGGGGTGCAAACAGGAAGGGAGGGGGCTGCAGCGGGCATTACCGTTTGCGGCAGGTCGACTTACAGGTTGGGGCATCCCGGATGTCTTTTTTATATGTCGTTGCTTCAGATTTTAGTGCCTGCCCCGGTCTGGCTGCCTCCCTGGGGCCCACCAAAGGCAGAGAGGGGCACCCCTAAACCACACAGGCCTTTTAGAAAAAGGCGGGAAAGAACAACCGGGAAAAGAATAAGGAAAGACCCTCGGCTTCTTTCCCCTGACTCCTTACCATGAACAGGCAGAGGACTCGGCCTTTAAATGCTTAACCTGCTTAACACAGCTCTTGTAGACAAGTAGATATGGTTACCTTACTTTCTCCATTCTGTTGATATTCTGAGAAACTGAGGCTCTGAAAAGTTTGATAACTTGCTTAAGAAAATGGAATGTATAGAATTTGGCTCTTGGATTCGAAAACCTGACTCCTACCACAGTGCTCAACTCCATTTTCCTGCTTCGTCCGGGTATTGCCGCCCATGGGATATTCCTGTTGCTCTAACTTCTCTTCTCCAACGAAGCATTCAAAGCTGGCCTGTCAGGTGTTGGCTGGCTTCGGTTTCCTGGCCAACAAGGTGGTTCATTTTCAGCCTCGCCTTCCCCTGGGGAAGAATATGTTCCCCTGTCATAGTATATTCCGGAAGAGAAGCAGGAATCATCCAGCCCAACACTCATTTGTCAGATAACATCCTCCTCAGACCTGGGTTTCCTCCGGCCATCAGCCCTCTCTTTTTCTTTTTCTCCCTATGGGAGAACTTGACGCCATGGAGGGTGCTGTGCTGTTGGGTACTCAGGCCTCCCCGAAACAGCCAAACCCCCTCTGGTTCCACCTGCTGGAGAAGCACCTGCAGGAGGGCAGGGGACAGGCATGGAGTGGGCGTGACCTGCTCCTTGCCAGTCACCCTCCTTGGCCCACACCTTGCCAGGCTCTGGCTCACTTCCTGAGCGCAGGGAACTCCCCAGACTTGATCTTGTCCTAGCTGAAGAACAGGAGCGAACAGTCAGAACGAGTTTTCCCGATTATGACACCAGTGTCAGAAAGAGAGATCTCCCACTGTGAAAGACACATAGGTGTCTCTTGGTGGGTTCAGAACCAGCTGCCATTGGGGTTTTGTGTGACGTGAGCCAATCCTTCCCTTCTCAGGGCCTCAGTTTCCCCAGCTGAAAGTAAGAGAGTTAGACGGGCTGCCTGCTGAGGGCTCGCTCTGCTGTCCCAGGCTTCTGTGCTGTGGAAAAACGATCAGCATCGCACTTACTTAGCTCCACCAAGATGCCACTCTGTGCTCCGGGTGTGCCACAGCCAGGGCAGCCTGACCTTGGGCTTTGGGGCCCTTTCGGTGCAGGCCTAGAGTTCTAGCTTGGTCCAAGGAACAGTGGCCGGCCCAGGCTTACATCTTTGGAACAGGAGCTGGATCTTTATGATACACAGTTCGGAATAGACCTTCTACCGCCAGAGGCCACAAATCCAAGGGCCTCAGGGGCTGAGCGTGTAACAAGCATGAAAGACGGGAGCTGAGTATGGACCTGGGGCATCACAGAGAGCATATCCTGTGTGTGTGTGTGAGTGGGGGGGGGGTCGGGGGGGGACACTGCTCAGTGGTGCCACTTGTTGCAGTGGGGAGGTATACCCAGTAAGGCAAATGAAAGCTGAATTTTGGAGGGGAAATCTCCTGATTTTTGAATGTTGGTAACAAAATCATATTTTACAATAGCCCTCAAGTGGCCTAATGAAACCCCGCCCTCATTGCTGACTGTTTTGTGAGGCGTGTGTGGTGGTTAAGAGCAGGAGCTTTGGCGCCAGATGGGCTTGGGATCCAACTCTGGCTTCACCACTTACCACCAATGCAGCCTTGGGCAGCTTACCGAACTTCTCAGGGTCCCAGTTTCTTCAGCTAAAACCCTGGACATGGTCACCGTGCCCTTTCCATGGCAGGAAGGCCCACGGAGAGCCCGGAGCGGGGGCCCTGTGCACGCCGGCCCTGGAGGATTGTTGGTTCTGCCTTGTACTGTGTCCTTGAACTCAGGCACCTTAGTTGTTCTGACCGAGGGTCGGCCCCTCATGCCCAAGTCGGTCCCGTTGTCCTTGGTATTTGTGCCAGAAGGGCAAACCATCGTGGGCTGGCTCTGGGTGCGTGAGAGCTGATTCAGGCTCTCACGGATTCTAGGACTTGGAAAGCAAAGTAAAGACAGATTCTACATGGGGCGACAGGGACACCCATCCCTCTGAGGCCGGAAGATAGGCCTCAGCCACTGACCACAAGCGCCGGGGGTCTTAGAAGTAAGTCCTGTGAATGGTCAGTTCTAAACAACCGGATGCTCAGATTTAATCATCCTCTGGCCTAGGAAGGGCTGTGGACTCTCTCACCTCATGGTCCCCTGTGCCCGTCAGTGGTCTCCATCATGGCTGGAATTAAGGATGCGGACGTGGAGAGGCCCCTGCGATTCTGAGCTGTTAGAGGCCGCATGCCCAGAGGCTGGGAAGGGGTTCCCGTGGAGGTTGGAATGTGGGTTCAGTGGCACCTAAGAGCGCGCAGCATCCGTCCGTGTAGCTGAGAGGTTCCTTGCTAGAGTTCTGGAGTCAGACAGCAACCTGACCTCTCATAGCCTCCATTTCCATATCTATGAAGTGAGCTTGAAAGGCAGCGCTGATCTGACAGGTGGTTGTAAAAAGTGGATGAGTTCATGCAAATAAAGCCCTAGCTTGGAGTTAACTGTTAGTTTTAGGTGGGGGGCCAGTGTGTGAATGGAGCCCCCCTCCCCCCAGTAGCTGAAGCATGGGGTCTGAAACAGTGCTCAATTCTAATATTTTTAAAGTGTCCAAATGGCCCCAATGTGACTCTCTCTCCATGGTCTTTCCCTCTAGGTTCCCTGATTACCCTATACTGTTCCTCCCAACAAGTCCTGTGCCAGATCGTCGGTGACCTCAGCCCCCAGGTGCCCAGCAATGTCACCTCTAACAGCTGGCAGGGGAAGTTCATGCAGAAGTACAGCTTCTACATCGGCCTGGGTCTGGCCTTCCTTTCCAGCTTCCTCATCGGCAGCAGCGTCATCCTCAAGAAGAAAGGCCTCCTGCGACTGGTGGCCTCAGGGGCCACACGGGCTGGTAGGCTCCTGGGGGGCGGGTGGGGATGAGGCGCTGGTCAGCTGAGCCCTCAGCCAGCCCTGTGAACCTCCCTTCACAGGGGCCACTGCAGCAATTGGAGAGTCTTGCCTAGCTGGGCACGAGGCTCATTGTCAACCCCACTGGGAACCAGTTCACCAACAGGAGACCTTCCTTCATAACCCAGAATATCCTGAGAATGTCATGATCAGTTAATTGGGGTGAAGATAGGGAACAGTCTCAGGGCTGAGAATGAGAAACCCCAGGTCTGCTGATTTTATTTTTTACCAATTATCTCATTGTAGACAAGTCACAAATCCTCATGAAATGGGAATACAAATGCTTCTGCCCAGAATAGCTTCGGGCCCTAGTGTGCCCTCACTCACTATCAGATTGAGCTCCCTTACAAGCTCCGAAAGAATTGCTGAGTCTCTCTGTCCACGGGGATTTGCTTGCTTGGAAAATAAGATGTGTATCCATGACACAATTCTCGAGAACTAGAATCATGTGTAAAAGAACTCATTCTTTGATTATCATTCACTCCGCACCTGCTGTGTGCCAGGTGCTATGCTACACGTCATGGGAGAGACAAGCAAGTCGATGGCAGTCATTCCACAGCACGTTAAGGTCTGTCGTGTGGCAACTAGAAAGCTAAGGCAATATTTTGAACGGGCATGTAAAGCCCAAGCTTGGGCGGAGGGGAGGGGAGGTTTTCTGTAGAGGCGCTCTGGATGCTGAGACTTAAATAATGAAGAGATAGCTAGGCGAAGGGGGAAAGAGGTGGCTGTACTGTTCCAGGCAGAAGGAATAGCACGTGCAAAGGCTCAGAGGTGAGAGAGTATGAACGAGATTAGTTCAGGATGGCTGGAGCACGGAGGGGCAAGGAATGGGGTTGGGGCCAGGTCACGATGGGTCTTGCAAACTGGGCTCCAGAGTTTGCGCGCAGTTGTAAGTGACCGAAAGGCCTTCGGCAGGGGAGTGCCACAGTCTGATTTATGATGTGAGAAGACCCCCTGGGTGTAGAATGGATCAGGGGCAAGACTGGGGGCCGGGAGACCAATTCGAGGAGAGAGACAACTGAACTGTGGGCCTGGGAACCGGCGGTGGGAATGGGGACAAGCGGTGGAGCCAGAGGTAGCTTTAGAAGGTGGAACATAACAGGGCTTGGTGCTGACTGGCTTCAGGGGGAGGGTGAAACCACGAGTCGAGGATGACACGGCTTTCTGACTTGAGCAACTGGGGACATGAGGGTGTTGTTTCCTGAGATGAATAATGCAGGAGGCGTGGTTTTAAGGGAAGGTGATGTGTTCAGGTTTGGACGTGTTCAATGTAATTTTCTGGGATTTCAACCCTGAACCTTTATGGGAGAGTTTAACTCCTTTAAAAACCTAAAAACCTTAGAAAACATTGGAATTCACACAAAAAAAACGACATACAATTTTCAGATGTTCACAGAACTGTCTAAAACCTATCCATCGTCGTCGTCATCATCATCATCATCATCATCATCATCATCATCATCATCATCGCTACTATTATTGAGGACTGGCTAGGCCCAGGCTGCATCCACTGTGTGAACCAAAGCAGACCCAATTTCTGGCTTCATGGAGCTTCCAATTTACTGGGAGGGATGCCCGAAAATAAATAGAATAATTCGCATGATACATGATGTGTCATGAAGGAGAAGAGCCGAGTGTGATGAAAGAGCACCCCATGGGGGAATGATAGAAGGGGTCAGGGAGGCAGGTCTCGGGGCAGCAACATTCAAGCACAGACCGCAGAGTGAGTGTAGGTTCAGGCAAATAGCGTTATGGAGACTATTCCAGACACGGAAAAACACATGTAAAAGGCCTAGGGCTGAAAAGGCCTCATTCTTTTTGAAGCACTAAAAGAAAGCCCGAATGGCCAGATTATAGTAGGGAGAGTGGCAGGAGATGCATTTTGAGAGGTGAGCAGGGTCCAAACCATGAACAGATCTCTTAAGGATTCTGGTCTTTATCCTGAGAGTAATTGAAAGGCATTGGCCAGCTCTAAGCTGAGGAATGACATAATCTGATATACGTTTTTAAAAGACCTGTCTCTGCTATGAAAGGAATGGATTATAAAGGGACAAGGGGAGAGCCAAAGGAGCCAAAGGAGGCTGTTGCCTCAACCCAGGCCAGTGATAGTGCCTTGGCGTTGGGTGGTGGCAGTGGAGTGGACACATGTGAGACACTTTTTGGAGACAGAATGAGCAGAGCGGACTGGCTGCAGAAGGTGCAGGAGTGGGAGGAGGCAAGGGTGATCCCCTGGTTTCTGGCTTGAGCAACGAGTTACATGGAGGTGCCAGTTACTGAGTTTCCTTCGGTGAGTGGATACATTTAAAATCAAGAGTTTCATTTAGGACATAGCTTGAGATGCCTGTGAGAGATCCAAGACATGTCAAATAAGCAACTGGATCTACATCTGGGCTCAGAAGGGTCAGGGTGCATATATGAAGTAGATGACCTCTCCCAGGAGTGAGCCTAGAGGACTAACCACAGCTAACATATATTGAACCCTTAGAGATGGTGGAGTAGAGATAGAGACAGGAGAGGTACCTGAGAAAGTGTGGCCACGCTCTAATTTTGTGTTCATTTCTTTCTACAGTGGACGGAGGCTTTGGCTACCTGAAAGATGCAATGTGGTGGGCTGGCTTTCTCACCAGTAAGTGGGGCTCATTGCTACTAACGGCGGTGACCTATCGATGGCAGAGGCAGAGATAAAAGGAGGGGTGGATGGGGGCATTTCTGGTCTAGTGTGCACAGTATGAATATGAAGCCCAGATTCCTAGGGGGAAAACTTTGACAGTCTTTGCTGGTAGCACATCTTACCTGTTTCTCAAATCACTTTCTCTGCCCAAAGTCAGTCTATCCCAGAAAAGTTTATACAGGGCTGGTAAAATAAAGGTGAAATTTCTCAACTTCCCCTGAAATATGGGGAGATAGCATTGCCCGTTAGTGTCTCTTTGATTTCTGTGTAGTAGAAGCTAGGACTCCTAAGCCAATTTCCCCGTCCCACAGGCAGTTCGTTGGCTCACTTAGAACATGGCTGGTTTGCCACTTAAGGTTTGTCCAAATTTGCACATTCGCACATTACCTCCCACTTTCTACTCACCCTCTCTGGCTTTCAAACACGAATTCTTTGGGATGGAAAATGAGCCAGCTTTCCGTTTATAATCCCTCAAGTCAGGTTTTGATTCCAGTCTTAGCCAGAGCTGTCTCATTCATCACCTGCTTTCAAAAGGCACACCCGGGTCATTCTCCACCAGCAGAGGCAGAAGATGCACTTGCGGGAGTCTGCAAACTGGAAACTCAAATAAACCCTTTGAGAACGTCTGACTCTTTAACCACCTGCCTGTCAGTCCAGATTATCCATAGTTCCGATGGGTAAAATAACTCTATGGACCAATGGGTACCTGGAGAATCGATGACCGTAACCACTTATTTATTTGAAAACTAATATTTTCTAGAGCTTAACCTTAAAGGTACAGACCAAATATTGACTGTCCCTGAGACACACACACCTAACTATGCCGGACTAGGAAAACCAGGAGACTTCTAGAACAACATGGTATCTACCCACGGCCATGCCATGTGACCATGAACTATTGGCCTAGTTTCCCCATCTTTAAAATGGGAGGATTTGACCAGGATGGACTGGGCCTGACCTTCTGATCAGATTCTCCAGGGAGAGAGCATGAGGATCAAGATGTAAAGGAATGCTGGTCTGGGATTCTGTGAATGGTCGAACACTGAGTAAAGCCTCCTCTACCCAGATTCACTTGGGCTGGAGATGGGCACCAATCTTTTCTCTCTTAATTTTCTAGTGGCTGCTGGAGAAATCGCCAACTTTGGGGCCTACGCATTTGCTCCTGCGACAGTCATCACACCTCTGGGAGCACTGAGTGTCCTCATAAGGTTATTGTCACTTCTTTTGCTGTATCTGGCTCCTTCCTTCCTATTTTTCGTTTGTTGAGGTCTGAACTGCCAAGTGGAGTCACCCATCACTTGCAATCAGAGTCGGGTTGGTCCCAGCTTTGAGAAAGAGGCCGTGTGCTGTTCAGAGCTCTGGCTCCTTGAATCGTTTGCTGCCGGTTGCTCTGGCATCCATCCCCTCGGCTGACCATGCAATGGAGGAGCAGGCTGAGCCAAGCCCGTTGGAAGGGCCTCCACTGTCACCAGGCCTAATGTCTCATGCCAGGGTTTTAGTGCCTCCGTAGGAGAAATGTACAAGTTAAAAGCTCGAGTCCTAAATTAACACTCCCTGAGCCCTCACCTTAGCTCTGCCACTTAGTCTTACGTTACCACGTGCAAGTCACTTCATGACCCTAAGCAGCAGTTTGTCCGTCTGCTAAACGGGGATGCTAATGACGCCTACCCGAAGGCACTGCTGCAAGGGCTACATGAGATAACGCCCGGAGGAGCGCAGTCAGCACTGGCGCTGAAAACAGCCGTGGCTAGCATACGGAGGGCTTCCTGTGTGCTAAAGTCCTAAATGTATTCCGTGTTACCTCACTTAGTCCGGCGGCATCCCTACGGACTAGAAAGCAGGGGAGGCGTGAGGCTGAGAGAGGTTAAGCAGCTTGGCCAACGTCGCCCAGGAGAGGCTAGGCTAGGATTCCCATCCAGGCATGCCGATGTCCCAGTCCAGTTCCTTAACCACGAGGCCATGTTGTCTTATGAACATATGATGGTTTTTAAAAATAGCCGATGCTAAATGAGTGCTTTCCCTTGCCCCATTCCTCCCCGCTACAAACATAGCTCCGCTGTGGGGGTCCTGAAGCCCCATTTGAAGCTGGCTCTAAATGGCTCCAGCCAGCCATATTTATTTCTTCTGTTTCGTTTTAACCATCTTGATGACCACTTTGCAACATTTACGCAGACAAACAAACAAACAAACAAACAAAACACATAGAGCCATGACTGACTTTACACAGTTGGCTGATGTAGCGGTGAGGCCACTATTGCATCGCTGATTAGTTTACAAATTCCCACCCATGGGAAATCGGGAGAGGTGAGAATCCTCCAGGGTGTGACCTCTGCCTAAGCTATTGCCACCAGACTCTCTCGAACGGGCCTTGTGGGGCAAAACGTTTTGGGTAGTTTTAGTGGAGAAGTGGGAGACATCCAGAGGAGCTTAGACAACAATCCCCTCTCTCTTATACCTCTGACGAGGACTTTTGAGGCTCATTGAGTCCTAGGTCAGCCAACAGATTTTTCCCTCAACTAATGCCACTTTAGTAGGGAAGCAGAGGTGTGCCCCAGCGGTCATACCGGCCTTGCCCGATTTCCCCCCCTTCTTCCCTCATCTCTGCTGGCTTATCTAGATGTGAGGGGAATGAAAATCACATCACCAAGGGACAGGAAGGAACTGGGGGTATTTTTCCCAGAAAAGAGGAGACTCAGGAGAAGTTACAAGAATTCTCTTCAGTGAGGGTAGAGGGAAAACCACAGGCTTTATAACGAGATAGACTAGGATGCAAATTCTGGCTCCGTGACTAAGCAGTCATATGATCTTGCTGAGTTATTTTAATTCCCGTAAAATGAAGATAGTATATTTTACTTCTCAAAGAGTCGTGAGATGGTAGCCACATAATATATGGAAAGTTCCCAGCGTAGTACTTAGTACATAATGTATACCCTAGATACAGTGCTTATAATTGTCACTGTGGCTGTTTGTATTGGCATATACAAGTGGAAAAAGGAATAGCTTTGTTCTGTGTGGTTCAAGAATAGAAATGGACAGTAAGTAGAAATTACCATATTTTTGGTGAATAATTAGAATTGCACCTACAATGTATTAATTTGCCTTGTGAAGGGGTGAGCTGCTTGCCACCAGAGGTATGCAAGCCGAGGCTGAAAGCCTTCTGTTTGCAACTTAAGAGAAAATGCCCTCGTTGGGTAGGAAGTTAGACAAGAGTGCTTTGAAGGGCTCTTCCAACTCTCCTGTTTGAGGATATTTTAGTCTCTGAAATGGAAGAAATTCACATGTATGTATATCGCCAGCTCCTCCAGCACACGCTGGAACCCGCCGGTAAGTCGGTTTCTATTTCAAACGGTTTTGGAAGGTCCAGGCACGCTTCCGTGGGAGCCAGCGGTGAGTCTTGACCTGCGGCTGTCCGGGAACGCTTGCTCAGCCCGCGTTTCTTCTCCCATTCCCACGTGCAGTGCCATCCTTTCCTCCTACTTCCTGGGAGAGAGTCTGAACCTGCTGGGAAAGCTGGGCTGCGTCATCTGTGTGACTGGCAGCACGGTGATGGTGATACACGCCCCCGAGGAAGAGAAGGTCACCACTGTCGTTGAGATGGCTGCCAAGATGAAAGACACAGGTAGGCGCCAAGCCCCCGGGGGGCGCGGGGAAAGCACTGGGGGATGAGCCAAGCCGGAGGGCCAACTGGGTTCCGAGCATCTCAGGTGCTGCCACCTGGAGGAGAAGACGAGCTAAAGAAAAAGAGGTGGGCTGGTTCGAAGGCCGGTTTACAGGCTTCCCAGCCTGCTACATCCTGAGGCCACTCAGTGAGCGTTCATTATGTGCCAGGCACTGTTCTAAATGCTTTATCTGCATTGTCTTAGCCAGCTCGGGCTGCTATAACAGAATACCGTAGACGGGGTATCAACAGCAGACGTTTATTTCTCAGGGTTCTGGAGGCTGGGAAGCCCAGGATCCAGGTATCAGCAGATTCTGTGTCTGGGGAGGGCCCGCTTCTTGCTTCACAGAGAGCCATCTTCTGTGTCCCACATGGTGGAGGGGGCGATGGAGCTCTCTGGGGGTCCCTTTTATAAATGTATTAGTCCCATTCATGAGGGCTCTACTCTCATACCTAATCACCTCCCGAAGGCCTCCCCCAACACCATCCCATTGCGGATTAGGTTTAAACATGTGAATTTTGGGGAACGCGGTTAGTCTTACAGCATGCACTACCTCATTTAATCTTCCAAAGAAAGCTCCGTGAGGAAGGTCTTATCATTAGCCCCATCCACAAATGAGGAAACTGTGGTCTTTGGGGTCACTCGTGTCCCTCCTGTCTCCGAAGGGTACATCGTGTTTGCCGTGCTTCTGCTGGTGTTCTGCCTCATTCTCATCTTCGTCATCGCCCCACGTTACGGACAGAGGAATATCCTCGTCTACATCGTCATCTGCTCCGTGATCGGGGCCTTCTCTGTGTCTGCCGTCAAGGGCCTGGGCATCACCATTAAGAACTTCTTCCAGGGGATGCCGGTGGTGCGGCACCCCCTCCCCTACATCCTGTCCCTCATCCTGGCACTTTCGCTCAGCACGCAGGTCAACTTCCTCAACAGGGCGCTGGACATCTTCAATACCTCCCTGGTGTTCCCCATCTACTACGTGTTCTTCACCACGATCGTGGTCACCTCCTCCATCATCCTCTTCAAGGAGTGGTACAGCATGTCCACCGTGGACATTGTGGGCACTCTCTCTGGCTTCGTCACGATCATCCTGGGTGTGTTCATGCTCCATGCTTTCAAAGACCTGGACATCAGCCATACCAGTTTGCCCCACATGCACAAAAACCCACCCCCCGCCCCTGCCCCAGAGCCCACTGTCATTAGACTAGAGGACAAGAATGTCCTTGTGGACAATATAGAACTCTCCAGGACCCCATCGCCAGAAGAAAAGCCCAAAGTATTTATAACCCAATCGTAAAGCTTGGAATATGTGAGTGAAAGGATGGGGCTTGGGGTACAGCCTGACTTCTCAATTTCGGGGTCCCCTGGTTATTTGAGCACAACCATTACCAGCGGGCTCTCTTTTCTGCGACGTTCATTTATACCTCATCACAGTTTCCAGGAGAAAAATCCCTCCCCAGGGAGTGGTGGTGGCAAGACTTCCTGGAAACACGGCCTCGGTGACCAAATACCCAACTCACACAGGTCCCCTGGACCTCCCTTCCCACTCGTTTCCTCGGTGCTGTCTCTGTGTTGTTGGGAAGAAGACAGTTTGACCATTGAATGTAGCGCAGGCTGAGAACTTCCCTGGATGTTTGTCGTCAGGAAATCCTTAGCACTCGTTCCTTAGCCCAAGGAGGAAGCGAAGCTGGTTCCCCGGAGAGCAGTTCGCCATGCCTCGCCATCCAGAGGGCCACAGAGACATGACTAGTGCAAAACGTCTCGCCGCTTTGGCCACGAGCTCCTTGGAGACAGAAGCAGGACCTCAGCTGACCTTGACCTTCTCACTGTGAAAGCCACCCGAAGTCTCAGGGAAGCATTTCGGCCAGCCCTTCTCCCCGAGCACTCCCCGCCCAGAGGTCAGTATCTGTTGCCGTCACTCCACACCCACAACCGCCCCTGCCCTCTCTACATACATCCTAAGGAACCAGGCACTGAGACATTCAGGCGATGATCTCAGAACTCAAAACGAGGCGTCAACAACCACAGCAGAAGATGCTCTGCGGCTAAGCTCTGCTGGCCGAACGCAGTGTTTCATTTTGCCTCAGGTTGGAAAGAGACGAGCATTTGCACTGCTCTTAAAAGCTCCTTATCACGCTAGAACTTGGCAGAATGGAGTAAACCAAAGTACGATTTGGGGAGAGGACCAAGAAAAGTCAGAACTTGGCAGGAAGCAGCCACACTCTTCTCTGGAAACGGGCTAACTTTTTTGTTTACCCTGGTGCCCGGACCCAGACCCCCAGTGGAGTGGGCTCTGGGTCATTTCTGGCCTCCAGCCTCAGGGGTTTGGCCAGTGGGACCAGTTTTGAACTTCAGTGACCTAGTGGGGTGTAGGCTTGGCACGGGTGCATTCCGGCTGTTGACCAGATCGCTGTGAAGTCCCCGGCTCCGCTGACGCACTGCCCACCCTGGGAAGCAGCGTGTCATGATGCTTCCAACACCACCTGCTTTGGGGACTGCCTTTGGTCCCCTCACATCTGGCCAGTGGTATTCAAACAACAAGAGCAGCTGGAAAGAGATAAATTGAAACCCTTCCCTCCCTGTCTTCTTTCGGGCTGAGGGTGTGGGAGTTGGTATAGGACCGTTGAAAGGGAAGTAGGGAGCCAGTGTCTCTGTAGAGAGACCTGAACCTCAGCCCCCAAGCTGGTACGGCGCCTCGCAGTGTAACTCCACACCTGCGCCCTGTGTTTACATCCTATGCCCTAAGCGCAGCCAAGCCCGGGCCAAACTCCCGCTGGCCTTGGAGTGCCAAAGGCTCAGCTGACCAACAGGCTGGTGTCCTGTGCCTCTAGCCTCAAATCTTTATTTTTTAATGAATGTGGATTTGTCTGTAACTAAAATCAATGCAACATGTTGGATTTTGAGGATGCCAGTGATCTGCAGGGTCGAGAATAAAGACCTTTAAGTGTGTTTACTTTATACTTGCGTCTTAGCCTTCCTTGGACCCGGAACAATGAAACTGGCTCCTCTAGTGTGGGAAGCCGGTCCCCAATCTCTGGAGGGTTGTGGCTTCCAAGGAAGTCCCTACAGTGGTTTCCACAGCCCTCACTAGAGTAGGAAAGGCCATTTTGAGAACAAAGTCCATAGAAGATGCTCACCCCTTGTTAATGGCTGAGACTTCAGGAGAAGCCTGGCACAGTGCTAAGAGTTTTACGTGAATTCTCTTTAAGTCCTCAGAAATCCCTAAAGCAGCTATATCTCCATTTTATATATATGAGAAAAGGGTCTCAGGGAAGTTCAGTAATCACCCAGGAAGAGTTGAAGTTGCTGTCTGGCTCTGAGCCTAGTGTCTTAACCACCACACAGTGTCTCTCCAAAGACTAAATTTGTCCCTGATTGCTTAGTCTGATATTAATTACCCTGTTCATTTCTTCTTGTCATCTGTGCTGTACCCCTGTGAGAGCTGGCTTAATTCCATTCCTCATAGTACAGAGTGCCCATGAAGGCCCTGGACGGGTATCCTAAGCACATACTTGGCACTCATAAAAACATTTATTGGATGAAGGACACCACCATTCCCACTAGTCCTTCTTTGCCCAAACTCCTGTGGGGGCCAGCTCTCAACCCACGACAGACCCTAATAGAACCCCAGCATGTTACGCGTAGCAACTCTAAAAGTGATGCGGTCAGCAGTTTCTGAGTGCCTAGCCCCTGCAGGCACGGCTGGGCACTTTCACATAGGGCCCTTCAGTAACAATGATCATGACACTTGTGAGGAAGGTATCGGTTCCACTTGGATGGTAAAAGGAGACTCAGAGGTCAGGAACTTACCCTTTCTCACACATGTAATAAGCCACAGAGCCAGATTTGAACTCAGCTCTGTCTAATCAGACTCTGTCTTATGCTACTGACAGATCTGTGACCATCAACCCAGAGATTGGCCAAGAGATGGACCCAGTAGCTGGATTAGATGGCAGTGTTAGGCTGACGGGGTATTTGGGTAGGGCTGATTTCATAAGCAGGCATTTTAGGAGTCAGGGCATTGTGTTTGATGCCTTTGATGCCCTTAGACTCATCACTATGATGTTAAAAAAGTATAGTCAGACATCATAGAGCCCTCCCAGGGCTTTTGGGAAGATTAAATGAGATAAAGTAGTGCTCAGTGTCTAGCACGTGTTAAGTACTCAGTAAATGTTACCTGCTCTCATGGTTCTTATGATTCCACCTCTCTTAGAGATCCTCAAAACTGAAGTGGGGATCAGATGAGAGAATGAAGGTGGGACCCTTTTTTCGGACTGGGAAGCAGTAATGGATGTGAGCGGTCATCACACAGGGCTCTGGAGTCAGACAGCACACCCACCCCCAGCCCCGCCTCTGCACCTGCCCACTGAGCCCCACAGACCTGGGGCAAGTCTTCCCCTCTCTGACGTGTGTGATCACTAGCAATAAGGTGAGGTGGAGACAGAGGGTCTCGTCTGTCTCCTAAACACGTATCAGAGAATCCCAGGATCAACGAGACCAGCCCATGTCCAAGTGCAAAGACAAACAGCCCCTTTGACTGGTCCTGCGGAAATTCAGGCTTCTATTTAGATAGCTCAAGGTCTTCCATTATGGCCTGCTGATAGTCATTGTGGACATGCTTCTTCAAAGAGTCCTCATGTGATAGATCCTCTCCAGGCTGAGCAATAGGATGATAAAACAAACAAGTATTGCCAAACCAGACAACATTTCAAATTACAATTTATTTTAATTAAATACAAATAAGGAAAAAAGGCACCATCGCCCATTCAAGTATTTTGCATAGATGTACAATATTGTAAACAATTAATAGGTGGACGAGAAAGAAGAGCATCTGTTTTCAATGAAAAATCTCCCAAATAAAAGAAAATTCACATTGCCCTGGATCCCAGACACATACACACACAGTGGATGGTGTGAGGAGATGCGGGGAAGGGTAACTTCTGGGCGCTTGGTGTGGATTCTGCAGAACCCCTCTGAGCACCTTTCCAGTCGGCACTCCCTGGGCTGTCACGGGCGGCCAGCAGAGCTGTTACATGCCCATTTAATGTAATCGCTGACTTTAGAACCGATCCCCAATTTAAATAGGGAGGTCTCCCATCCCCTCTGCCAAATAACAAATTTGGGCATAGGTAAAGGGGAGCTTTATTCAAAAGGATTATTGCAAGAGACGGCAAGGGACAAGTGCAATTAGGGAGAAGGGGCTGTGGCAATGGTTTAAGGTCTGCGAGCATCTCAGAGCTGGGGCAGAAAGGGGCTTTTCTTTTACAGGGAGGAGGAAAGAAGGCTAAAAAGAACCCAGGGTGAGCAGGTAGTTATGACTGGGAGCCTGGAGCCTGAGCTGAATCTCCCACTGAGACAGGGAGCCAGACGCTATCTCCTTCTTGAGGTCCCCTGAGGTTACATATCAGAGATGGCTCCCAGGCTCCGAGGAAAAAAACATTTCCAGGGTTATAAAATTGGCAGGTGAAATTAGCTTTCAAAATCATTTATAGCCATCTCCCTCCGAACAAAGGGGCTGGTTAACTCCATCCAACATGCCTCCTTTTCTCCCCACCAGACTCTGAACCTGAACTGGGACTCGCCCTTGGCCTAAGCCAACATACGTCCCCTGCCCAAAAAGGCTGAACACAAAGGCGGTCCCTTGAGCGCACTTCTTTCTGGCCAGGTTCCCTTCTTCCTACAAAAGAAAAGGCCCCCTCGGTCCAACCTTGGGACGCTGGCTGTCTGTGCATCCTCCCTGCGGCAACAGCCCCCTTCCCTACCACAGAGTTCCCTGTCCCAGGTTGCAGTAATCCTTTTGCATCAAGTCCCCCCTTTCCTTCAAGCCCATGTTTATTTTTGTCACCTCAAAGCAGCACCTGGGCACAGGAGGGAAGAGGGGGCACCTCAGGGCCGGTCTTCCTCCTGGGCCTCGGCCGGCCAGAACGGCGATGCCCGGCTTCCCTGACCAGAGCCAGGAGTGAAAACAGTAGATAGAACAGGGTGCCAAAGTCGCTTATCGAATTTCAAAAATCCAACCATCTTCCAGTTCACAGTACAGTTTTAGGGGATCGAGGGGAGGTGGTGATGGAAAACACAAACGACAAGAAAGCAACGGCCCCGGGTCTCTCCCCGGAATGGCTGCGGAGGGCGGGGTTCCTGTTCGGAAGGCTCAGGTCGCCAGGACGGCGGTGACCGGTGGTGGCATCTTCCCTTTAGAGCCTTCTGCCTCCTGCTGTGAGGGAGAAAGCTGCACAAGCCACAGGACCGGCTGTGGAGCATGGGATTGGCTTCAAGGGTGACTCTGTGTGTGTGTGCGTTGGGGAGGGGGCAGGGTTCTTTTCGCCTTTACTTTTCTGGGACCCGGCCTTGAGACCCGGGGCATTTGGAGCAGCACACGTAAACAGCACGCTGTCCCCTGACTTAATCTGGCAGCGGAGAAGGTGGAGATCGGCTGTGGGGGCCCGTGTCGGGGAGACAGGGGCGTGAACATCGCTACTACCTGAGGGACGAGAACCTCGTTTTCCTGAGATCTTTCTAATCCACCCCACGCGTGTCCCCCGGCGCGGATCCCAAATCTCCCCCTTGTCGACAGACCCAAGAACACCTACTGAGCACCCACTGTGTGCAGAGAACTGGGGTGGCGGTTGCGGAGCGAAAGCTCAAGCCTCTTCCTTACACTGAGGTTTTCGAGAGCGAACAAGTGCTCACGGAAGGAGGTGGGGAGCCCCTAGTCGCACGGCACCTTTCTCGGAGACGACAGACAGTCCTAGAGAACATTCCAGTGACAAGCCATCCGCGTCAGCAGAGCGCCACGCGCGAGACCCTCCTTCCCGGCTCCGGCGGGGACAGGACCCACGGCTGGGGTGTGGCCCAACTGCTCTGAGTTCTCTTTCCGTGAGGGCCAGATGGGGGCAGTGACCGGAGGAGAGAACACAAGGAAGAGGCCGTGAAAGCCCGGGTGGCCCCAGCTCAGACCCTGTCCACCGCGGCTGCTGACCACTGCCTCTCTGGGGACCTCCAGACACAGGTCTGCGCTCTGCGCAGATGGCAACGGGCCTGCCTCAAGTCACTGACCAGACCTAGGGACAAGCTGGGGTTTCTATGTCTAGGGCGTCTGCTCTCTAGGACATCTGCTGCTGTCCCTGGGGACCTTACTTAGATTTAGGTCAAGGAGTGGGGGGAAGACCCTCGCCCTGCTGAGGTCACGAAACACAATGGGAAATGCAGCTACGCCCACAGCCACGGGCCAAATCTACTCTGGCCAGGCTCCTGAGAACCAATACAGGAAACCCAGGGGCCAGCCCCTGAGGCAGGACACTGACCTACAGGTCACAAGCACCAGGTCCCAGGAGGTCGGGACTGCTAAGGGTCCAGTCTCCACAGCACCAGACTGGGTGGGGCCAAGCGGGGAGGCGAAGTCAAAGCCATGGGGCACTTGCGAAGTGCAGAAGGGAAAGCAGAGGGCAACCAAGAATATGGCGGGAGGCGGGACCTTTGGCATCGCGGCTCAGAGGAGGCCCGGCGCTCGCCCTGCTGTCTACACTGTCTATGAATAGTACCTGTCTGAGTCAGAGTGACCCGTGTGAATGAGGGGGATGGGGGTTGGAGAGGGGCGGGGCGGGGAGGGGACGCGACGTGTTCACATGTGGCCGCGGAGCCAGAAGCTGTGACCTGAACCCAGCCCCGGGCGGGGCCAGAGCCGTGGCTGGTTTGACCCCTCTCGTGGCTGGTTTGACCCCTCTCGATCGCAGAGCTCAAAGGGGTGGGCAGGTAGCCGGCCTCCGTTGCCTGGGAGCTTCGAGGAAGACAGAAGCAATGGCAAGCTCTCATGCATACCCCCAGCGCAGGATGAGGATAAGGGGCTTCCCCAGGCTAAGTCCTGGCCTGAGGGCTAAATGGGACTTTTACCAGCCGGGCTCAGCAGCTCAGACAGCCTGGGCCTTCTCCACGCAGCTGCGAGGTGAGGGGCCAGCTGAAGGGAGGGTGAAGGAGAAGCGGCCATCCATCCTCTTCCGCGCCACCCCCCACCCCCACCCCCTGTCCCGGGCTGTATATTGCACAAAACAACACTTGGATGCCATCGGACAGGGGTCCCTCTGGGCCTCCGAGGAGGCTGAGGAGGCACTGAGTCAGGAAGGAGATTTTTGGATCTGCGGTAGTTCTGGGAGGAGGGGGGAGGGGAGGAGGAACTCAGAGGCGGCCAGACAGGCTTTTCCAGATTCCATGCTGTTGTTCAGAGTCGTTGAGGAAAGGGAGCAGCACCTTAGACAGGTCTGAGTCTCGAGCCAGTCGCCCCCGCAGCCCTCTGTGGTCTATATTGAGGAAGCTGTGGGAAGAAAGAGAAGGGGTGGAGAGAGACATCAGCTACCTGCTGATCAGCGGGGTCAAAGGGGAGCTGTCCCCTTGCTTCTGACCAGTTGGAAGGGTAGACAGCCAGTCGGCTCAGAAGAATGGCTTCCCACAGAAGTCTGTTGATGTGTCTGCTCATCCGGACCAGAAGCCCTGCATGGTGGTGCCCCGACCCGAGCTGGCAAGCCATCCCCTTCCTTCTCCCCAAAAGCTGCAGCTCAGTCCACAGATTCCCCAGGGCCTCCTGGGAACACAGGGCAGTTGGCCAGCTCCCTCCCCTCTTCTGCCCAACTCCCAGGACTGGCAGCCGGAGAGCACGCCAGCCCACAGAGGAGGTAATGAGGAGCCATTTGTGCGCAGCCTACCGCAGGCTGGCAGTGCACACAAATTAACTGCTTTGACCTTCACGGCCACCTAAGGGGACTGGCTTTGCTGCTGCTTATTGCCTCTTTCTAGAAAAGGAAACTGAAGACTGAAGAAGGTGATCTGCTCAGGGCCACCCTGCCGGTCAGTTGCAGCTCCAGCCGTAAAGCCGTCCCTAGCTCAGGCTTCACATGAAACCCCAAACCCTATCACCCCCTTAATGGGCAGTCGTGCAGGTACACTAAGCTCTGGTCCTTGGCTTTTGTTCTGGAAATTCAGGAAGCATGAACTCCTCTGGTTCTCAACCGCAGTCTTGTTCCCTGGAGCCTGGTGGCTTCAGCTTTTACCTTGGGAGCTTCCACAGACTCACCTTTGGGGCAAGGGGCACCAGGGGCCGGGACTGCTGAGGGCTGGCAGCAGCAGGCAGCAGGACGGAGGCACCGCCTGGCCTGGGGCAGCCCTTGCGGCCCGGCACTGGGTTAGCTGGAAGCGCCTTCTGGGTGGCCGAGGCCTGGAGAAGTCCTGGGGAGAAAGTCACAAGCCTCAGTCAAAGGCCAGAGGGGCCTGTTCAAAAGGAAATGCTCCCCATATAATTCCAGGTCAAAAGCAGGTGAGAAAAGGGATATACTATATGGTCCCATTTGGGGAAAAAAAAAAAAGTGTATATATGCATTTAAATGCTCAGGAAAAAGCCTTTTTGGAGAGCAATTTGACAGTATCTGTTAGCAATAACCATTTTCTGATCTAATAATTCCACTTCCTATGACCCATGTTAGAGAACTAGTTACGTAGGCGCACAAAAGCGAAATTGCCAGGATGTTCTTGAAGCACCGTGACAGCAAAAAAGAAATAAAATAAAATCAAAAGCATAACCAAAATTTCCATCAATAGACAAGTTACTAAATTGATACAGGGACATATGCTGCGGCATTTAAAAAGAACAAAGTGGGCTGATATGTGCTGATGGCGGAAGCTGGTCGAGAGTCATTGCAAGCTGGCACACAAGCGACAGAAGGTAGTTTACGTGAAATGAGCCGCCATGCCCTTTCTCCCTGCCCCAGCGTACGTAGTCAGGAAGGGCGCAGGTCAAACTGCTAACAGAGGTCAGGGGAGGGGTGTGAGTGGCGAGGGGGGTCGCCCAGGTGACCATTCAGTTTTTCCAATAAGAGCATACACATGGAAAAGTAAAATTGAAAAAAACGCTGGTTGCCTAGGAGGCCACAATGAACAGAAATCCTTTCCTTTGTGCTTTTCCATTAGCTTCATGTGTTACCATCTTCTCAGTAAGGCCTCCCCTGACCACCTTATTTAAAATTACAACACCCCCGTCCCTGGTGCCCTGCGCCCCACCTCAACTGAGTGCTCAGGGCCTTGGGGTGAGGCTGACATCACCTTCCCTGACCAAGCCTCCACGGCGGGTATTTTAGGAACAGTAACCTGAACAGACCACTCCCTCCCTCTCCGCCCCTGTTCCTCTGCTCTCCCTTCACACCCCTGTCTCTGTGTGTTGCTTTCTCCCCTCCTGCTCCTTCCCTCCTCTCCTTCTGTTTGGGCGAACTGTGCTCCCTCTGAAGTTCACATGTTGCAGCCCTAATTCGGTACCGCAGAATGGGACTTTATTTTGGAGATGGGGCTTTTAAAGGGTGATTAAGTTAAAACGAGACCCTAATCCAATCTGGACACACAGGGAGACATGGGGGTGCTCAAGCACAAAGGAAGGACTGTATGGGGACATGGGAGGAGCCAAAGAGAGAGGCCTCAGAAGAGACCAAACACAGCGACCCCTTGAACTTGGACTTCGAGCCTCTAGAACTGTGAGAAAATAAATTCCTTTTGTTTAAGCCACTCGGCCTGTGGTATCTGTTATGGCTGCCCAGCAGACTAATGTACTCTCTCCCCCTCTCCTCTTCTCTCTCCTGCTTTGGCTCCTCTCCCTATCCCCCTCCCTCCCCCATCCCTCTCTCTGTCAGTCATTCTCCCCCTTCCTGCCAAGCTTTTCCCACCCCAACCCTCCCTGGATGGGAAAGCAGAGAACCAAACCTGGCAAACGGTAACACAGCCCCATGTCCTGATGGCCCTCCAAGACCTGGCCCCAACCCCACAGTCCTGAGGTTCAGAGATGGCCTGGGCCCCAGTGGAAACCACTGGACGGTGCCCAAAAAAAGCAGTCCCAGGAGGAAAATCAGCAAGTCCCCAGCCTCACTGAGGGGTCATATCGAAACACACAGGCACCAGGCCCAGCCACCACCGGCCCTGGAAACACCTGGGTCTGTGTTGCAGGAGCTTCTGCCAAAAGTACAGTGGGAGCCGTCGGAACACCGACCTGCCAGGAAAACAGGCAGCTGGGCAGGGTGGCTCTGCTTCCGAAGAGCAGCAGTGGCAGGGGCGTGCAAACCCCACTCACGCCTCCCGCAGCCTCCTGCCCCTTGACCTGCCCCTCAAACGAGCAAGGCATCATGGTCCATTGCTCAGTCACACTTCCTGAGTAGTGGATGATACTAACAGGTACAATTGGGTGGGATAATTATGGTGATGAGAGAAGTACAGGGCCACTGGACTCAGGCTCCAGGGGTCAGAGAAGGCTTCTTGAGAGAGAGAAGAGGCAGCTAAGAAGAGAGCTAAGGATAAGAGGAGCTGGGCATTGGAAAGGAAGAAAATGTATCAGGCAGAAGGAGCAGCACTTGCAAAAACCTAGGGAGAAAAAGACCAGGGAGAATGGAAAGAAGTTAATTTAGGGTGGAAGGTGAGTAGAGGCTTGTCATAAAATAGGCCAACCAGGAAGAATCCCCTGTAGTTTAGGGGCTCCTGGGGACTACATCTCCCCATGCTCATTGCACGCCCCGCCTGTATTTACCAGAAGCAGAAAAGGCAGTCAGCTCAGACTCAATGAGTTCCGTCTTCCCAGCTTTGGTCATTCCCCACAGCCGACGACCTTAAAAGCCAGCCCGCAGCAGAGAGTTGCCGAGAACCCACTTACCTGGGAGAGGATGCAATGTGGCGCAGGGGGCACTGGCCGGCTTGGGGGAGGCCCCCTGGATGACTCCTTCCTCTCGACTTGGGACCCAGCCCCTGGGGAGTTCCTAGGAGCCCTGACGAGGTGTGCAGACAATGGCACAGGTGGGGGCCCACCATGCAGATAGTCCTGAGGAGGCCGGGGAGGAGGCTGGGAGGGCTTCCGTGGGATTTCAGGGGTGTTGGTCACCTGTATGCATAAGACAAGGAATGTCTAAGACACAGGAACCCTCAATGCACTTAAAAACTTAGGGGTGCTTTTGCGTGTCTCACTGAGATGACCAGAGGCTGAGGGGAAGACAGGGTGACTTGTGAAATCTCTGGGGTCCCAGAGGTCAGATGCAACTTTTGAAGTCATTGGAAGATGTTCAGACCCAACTGAATGTCTCTTATGCCAAAAAAAAAAAAAAAGGCTTTTACTACCAATCCCACGGGCCACAGAGAAGCTCGTAGGAAAATCTCCCAGGGTCCTGAGGAGACAGGAAAATTAGCAAAGTTCAAGGTACAAAGCCCTTACCTTTCGCTTGCCCTGAGGAGTCTGCAACTTGAACATTGGGTTGGCATGGCCAGTTCCACTGTTCTGAGACACCCTGAAGGGACAGCTAATAACAAGGAAAGGAGGAAGAAGAGAAAAGGGGGATGATCAGTGAGGGTCAGTGCTTGAGGTCCCTCTGACCCATGCATGGCTAGTAAACAGCTAATTCTTCCCTAAGTCTGCTCTGAAGGAAGCGGGATTGGCCCCTTGAACCCCAGCTTCCTAGGTACGGAGACATGTGTGGCCCGTGGAGAATTCCCAGCGAATGAGGTGGCCTTAGCACCTTCTCTTCAACCTTTTAAAACCTTTCTCCCTCAAGGAAACACAAGGATGTCACCAGCCATCAACTAATCCCCTTTAGGCATCAATTCAGAAGGACCTGGGATTTCAAATTCCCTCCAGGATAAGTATAATTTAATAGGGGACTCAGAGACTAGATGTCGTCAACATCCAAGGGAATAGATAGCTTTAAAAAAACTTAGTCTTCGTCTTGAGTTGGCGTCTAGCCACCTCTGTGAGTGTCTTGGGCTAGTGGTCCTTTCTTTGTTGCCTCAGTTTCCTGCTCTTTAAAAGGGGGAGCAAATCAATTGGACAAAGGAAAATAGTTTTCTTTTCATATTCTGACTTGAATTGGTTGGGGACATCCTGCTGAGAAGGATGCTGAAGTGATGGCCAGGCTCAGGAGAGAACACTTACAGTAAAGTCAGCCAGTAATGTCTGCCACGGCCATGGGGTGTGCAGAGGGGAGGCGGGCCATGTGCCTGGCACTGGCCGTCTCTGAATCAGACCCAGCATCACCACCGTTTCCACCAGGCACGGCTTACAGAAAGCTTTATGATCCCTAAGTGGACCCCAGGTCCTTCATGTCACCCCATCATACCTGAACTGTTGCCTCAGCTTGCTGGGGAGGGCTAAGGGCTTGAACTGGCCCAGTTTGTTGTTCTGTTTACAGTAGTAGCACATTAGCATGAGGACCGCCAGCACGAACATGGCCGAGAACACGCCAGCTATCACAGGGCCAGCACCTTCCAGAGAGAGAACCCCGGTGACAGATCAGAAGCCGTTTGGGCTATAGCAGTGAAATGTCAAACAATATATTCCGGATTGTTTTTTCAGATAATCAATTTGCATTTCATGTGTATCACTTACTTTAACTTAAAAATTGTGATAAAAAGCATTCATCATACCATTGGAAACCACTAATAGTAGCTTAAATATCCAGGTCAACTTGCTTTGCGCGCAGACCTCATAAAAAGCTTCTCCAGCCACTTCTGTTTAATTGAAGAGTCCCTTTCAAGGCCAGGAGTTCCAGCTCTTATATTATAGACTAGTTTTCAGCCTGAGTCATGTTTTCCTGGACACTACGCAATCAACACAAAATACTTGGTGACTTAACTGACCTAAGGCTGGAACTCACAAACAATCCACAATTTCATAGTCGGTTTCATCAAAACTGCCTCAAGGTTCTCATGAATTATAAATTTAAGTGTACAAATACACACACAACACACACACACACACACACCACACACACAAGTGATTACACTACTTTTATCTGTTTCATATATTGGGGTCTTTCCTTGAAAGATTTTGTTAAAAAAAAATCCTTTGCTACTATTTTTTTTTTTAAAGCATGGAAACCAAAGGGCTGGAGTCCTTCAGATTTACACTAAAACACTAAATTTTTCTGAGCGTCTGGTCTCCATTTCCAGCTTTGTTCACCCAAGGGAATCAGACCCACTAGAATGTGCCCCAGATTCACAATTATTTTAAGTGGCTGCGAAGGACTGGCCATCCCCTGCTCCCAAAGAGGACGAGACTATTTGGTAACCTGGCTGTCCTTCTCTCTGTGTAAGCAGCTTCGTCCTTCTCCGTAGAAAGGACAGACGAAGAGCAGCTGAGCTGAGCCCCACAGGCTGCCAGGCTCAGCTGCTCCTCCCGCTCAGCCCCTCTTTTTCTCGTCCCCTTGTCTACAAAAACGGGACGATGCAGCTGACTCATGATCTCTCTGCAACATGCCACCTGCCCCAAAGCGCCCACCCGCCCTCACAAAGGTGGGCAGAGGCCTTGAGCAGGCCGGGCACTCACTCTCGGGGGCATGGGCCCGCTGTCCACGCTGCCGCCCTGGCCAGGCGTGTCGCAGAAGGGCGGGGCCCAGCCCGGGAAGCAGTGGCAGTTCTGGTTGTTGTTGCAGACCTGGAGCGGGGGCAGGGCAGAGATGTCAGCACCTTGGAGAGCTCCCGCCTCCCACAGGACCTGCCCCTGGATGCTCCCCCCCCCCCAGGAGCCCCAGGTCCCAGGCACACGTACCCCGCGGCCACTGCACTTCTTCCCGCAGCCTTCCATCTGAAAGAAGGAGGTGTTTCTGCACTGCCCCTCGAAGCAAATCTGTAGTGGGGAGGAAACCGAGCCGTGAACACAGCGGTTGTGATCGATCGTGAGACTGAGTTTTCATAGAACACATGAGACTCAAAAAGGCAACCCACAGGTTACTTATTACAGTGGAAAACTGAGAACGATATAGAAAGCCAGGGACAGGACAGTAAGTTACTGAAATTTTGCTATTACTTTTGTAATTGGGGGAAAATGACGAATACTGTTAAAATGTTGCATTTAATAAATAATAAACGTTATTATATTCTGTATTACTATATGTGGGTTATACACTAGTTATTTAAATACATATTAATATAAACTAATTTTTAATATTATACTTAAAAATAATGATAGTGACAGCAGTGTATTCTGTACTATACCAAGTACTTAATATGCTTTTTAGAATTTCATTTTCACAGTTAACTCTGAAATAGATGTCATTATTTCCCCCAACTCCTAGTCTTGTCCATGTCTTAATTCACGTAATAATTAATGATAAGGACATAGGTGTTGATAGCCAGCCACCTAAATGGATAACAGGGGTTAGTTATCTCACTTAGTCCTTATCACAATTCTAAGGGGGGGCTGGGGGTGGGGAGGGGTCTTGCCTTACTAAACAGGCTTCATCAAAGAAGTCACGGAGGTGGGGAGGTTGGGCAAGCTGGAATTTGAGCCCAGGCATCCTCCCTCTCAATCACTGTCCCGTGCGGCCCAGCCCGAGTGAGGCTAGGGGAAGGAACTCACATGGTTGTAGCCACACTTGGTCCCGGTCATCACCAGGCCCGGGTCCAACATGTCACCCTCCTCCTCGGGCCCTCGGTAGACGTGGGTGCCCCGACACCGGATCTGCCTCCCATTCACGATGATGGTGGTGTCGATGGGCACCGCGTTGGACTCCAGGGGCCGGCTCTCGGAACTCTGACACTGGATCTTCCCACACTTGGCATCTCTGTGCCCGAGCGAGAGGGAGGGGGTGAAGCGAGAGGCAGGGGAGAGCTTCAGTCTTTTGTGACAAGGACAGCAGGCTTAGGTGGGAGAGGGACACGGGGGGCAAGCAGTATGCTCTAGGGACCCGCCTGGAGAGACCCTACATGGACATAGACCAAGGAAAGAAAACAGGATCCTTGTCCCCAAGTAAGCCTAAGCTGGCCTTGGGATGTCCTCTCTCCTGCAAAGACAACAGCCTCAACAGAGCAACCCGCCCCCATCATGCTCACTGTACCCCACGCACCCAGACGCTCCAGCCAGAAGCCTGGTGCTATGCCCATGCCCCACTCTCCCTCGCTCCTGGGTTCCAGCAGTTTTCAAGGCCTGCCGGTCTCCCTTCTATCTATCTACCCTAATTCACGCCACCGTCCTCGCTTACCTGGACACCAGGAAACATCACCCTGCCTCCTGTTTTGCCCCATTGGAATCTAATTTCCTTACTGCTCTCAAGCCCAAGTCTAAACATCCCCTAGCCATGAATTCAAAGCTTTTCAGGATCTGGTCCATGCTTAACTATCCAGGTTCATTTTTCAGCAGCCCCCTCTCCACTTTCCCCAGCATTACTTTGTATCAAGTTGTTATCAGTTCTTCTGACCGCTAGTTTTTCTCTACTCATGTCTCTGCCTGGGACCCTGTCCCATGTACCTGCACCATTCCCCACCCTGTTCAACTAGATAATTTCTCCAGATCTCAGCTTGGGCATAACTTTCTTTGGGAAACCACCACCACCCACTAAGATCAGGTGGGGAGGCTCTCTCTACATGTCCATTATCCTGGTGCATTGTTAATTAAAAGTTCCATGTACTCAGCATAGCATCTAGCAAGTGATAAACCCTCAATAGATAGTGGATGGGTGAACAGATAGATGGACAGATGAATGGATGGATGGATGGTGGTTGAAATGAATGAATGAATGATGGGCTATTCAGATGAGGGGATAATTAGCACCCTGAAGGAATGACCTAAAAAGGCTGATTCCCTGCCTTACTGTAAAAAGGTCTCAGAAGGGAATCTGATCAGCTTTCCAGAAAGAATTGCCATCCATACCCTCCTCTGACTTCCTTAGGGCTGAATGGGGCCTTGTCCAACAATGGCCCTGGAAGAAATGACCGACTCCAACCACTTTATTTAAAGGCTCAGCTCTGGGGCCAGCCAAGCCACTGTGCCAGGTGGGAGTGAAGAGGACAGAGCAGGAGTTGCTTTGTCGCCCCTCATTTCATGGGATCTGCCCTATGGCTATTACCTCATGTTGCACTTCTTGTGCTGCCCATTCATGTCCTTCCCACAGTTTCCAAACGTGTCCCCTGCCACATTCACCTTCTCAAAGCAGAGATCAGGAGCAGGCCGGGCTCCTAGAAGGGCAAGAAACATTTGTCAGGACACCAGCCAACTCCAGTAAAGTCAGAGGCCCCCAAAGGGCAAAGCTGACTCTTGGTAAAATCTCAAGGTTAAGAAAGTTATTTGGGAAAGAATATCAGCCTTTCCTTCCTGTACCCCTTATCAGGTCATTCTACCCCTACCTTCTCGAGACCTAGGTTTAATGTCAGGTCTTTATACCTGATTGAGGTTTGATATCTATGGGAGGTTTGTGTACTAATCCTTCTCTCTAATGAAGCCTTGTCTCATTTCAAGATTTTAAAAATAGGTAATACACATACACAATTTTAAAGAAATAAGTATGTTTTGGGAATTCTTCCAACTAGCAAATCCAGTCCCTACTTCCTTACACCTTGGAGAAGCATACACAATTAACAATGTATCTTCTATAGATAATTATATATCTAGACAGAATTCCTGTGTATCTTTTAGAGATAACCTATCTAATAAAGAATGGCAGCATTTTCTATTCACCATTCTGCATCTTGCGTTGCTTATAATTTATTGTGGGAGATGATTTTACTTGGTACATACAGAACTGCCTCCTTCTTTTATTCATCTACATCATGTTCCAGTGTATGGATGCGCCAAGATTAATTTAATCAGCCCCTACTGCAGGATACATAGGTTGTTATTGCTATAACTTACAATGCAGTAATGCATATTCTGGTAAATCTATCTTCACACATATGCAATAAGAACATTCCTAAATAGTAGAATGGATGGGTCCAATGAAGAGTGCATTTAAAATTTTTATATATCTGCAAATTGCTCTCCATAGGGGCCATATCTATTTCTCCACACTTGCCACACAACTATATTTTTATTCCTCTTGTTGTGATAGTTTATTATTATATTATTATTATTTTTTATTATATTAACTCTTTAATCTTTGGCAATCTGATAGATGGAAAATCCCATCTTACAGTAGTTATAATTTGCTTTCATTTAATATGATGTGGGTGAACATCTTCTCATAGCTAAGGGCCATGTGCATTTCCTTTTCTGTCTCTCCTCTCTGTCCTCTTTGCTTTTGGATTATTCTCATCCATTTACCCACTTTGAGAGCTTAAAGCATCAAGGAACTGGGAAGAACACAGGCCACTGCCTCTCCCGGCCAGTCTACCCGGAACCCAGCATAACATCGGGAGAAGCTGTTTTGAAGCCAGGATTCTAAGCTACCCACGTGCCTGCAAGGAAGACCAGCTCAGCTGCGGTGGGGCAGGGAGAGCCATTCACCCCGCTCACTTACCAGGCCCCCACAGCTGCTGGCACTGCTCCTGGTAGGTGAGGCACATGCCGTTGTAGCAGTAGGCCTGGCCGCCCTCGCAGGGGGTGCCATCCATCTGGTAGAAGTTGGTGGGACAATGGGGAGACTTGCCCGTGCAGAACTCTGGGAGGTCACACTGCCGCGCCTGCTCACGGCACAAGGTGCCAGGGGCCAGCAGCTGAGCCAAGGAATGAGAGGGAACAGCAGTCACTCCCCGCCTGCCCTCAGCCCTGCCAGCAAAGGGCTCATGACCATCACTCTTGGGGGGCAGAGTTCCCATCACCATTACTTCAGAGCACTTCTTACATGATCTCATTAGCTTGAAACACCATCAACCTTCGAATATGAATAATGACTTAAGAGTTTTCCGGGTCTTTTCACTAATGCTAACTCACTTCCTCTTTGGAGTCTTCGGAAGTGGGTAAGAAATAACATTTATGCAATAATTTACAGTTTACTAAGTGCTTCGGTAATAATGGCCACTTTTACAGAGCTTCCCCTTAAGTGCCCAGTATAGATATTAATTCATTTAGCTTTTATGATACTTTTATGTAACATAATTATCCCTGTTTTACAAATGATTAAACCTGAGGCAGAAGAGGTTAAGCGATGTATGAAAAGTCTCATGGTGAGTAAGTGGCAGACAAGCCAGGCCCACTAATATATATACAAACAGACACCCACACATGCCATGTAGTATAAACTCACATATGCAGACATACAGACCCATTCACACATATACATCCAAAATACAATACAATATATATACATATTACAATACAAGTATATATACACATCTACATGTATAGCCACATATGCACGTGCGCACACACACACACACACACACACACACAGAGTGACTAGTATTCACACATCTTTGACTGTGTGACCCCCGTAGCAATACACCCCCATTCTTGAGCCAAGCACTAGGCTAAGTGTGTTACACCTTCTTATCTCACGTGAACCTTACAATATCCATGAGACAGATATTGCTATTTGCCTCACTCTGCAGATAAAAGACCTGGTCAGTAGCATGCTTGGGCAAACGTAAAACTGAGTTTCCACTCGGGTCCTCAAACATCTCTGGGTATTATTAACACTCTCCCATTTTACAGAACCCAGGCCAGACGGTTAACAGACGGCCCCAAATCATACAGATTGAGCTGAAGTCTCAGTCGGACTCCAAGCTTCGTCCTTTCCCACACACTTCCCTCCAGGGAATCCTTCCTGAGACTCAAACCAAAATTTGGGGGCAGAACAAGATGGGCGCTCTCCATGTTTGTTCTCAGGCCTCGGTCTGACACTCAAAAATTCTGTCCAGCACAGCCTCCCTGGAGAGATGCTGGTCCGCCCTGTCACCAGAGAGCATGCCAGTTCCCTTGAGCCAGACAATGAGAGCTAACCCTGAGAACAGTGCCCTCCCTGCTCCCCGGCGACCCCACACCACCCGCAGGGCCCTCCCAGGAGGAAGGGCGAGGATGGGCCAGCTGCGCAGCTTGCGGAAAGCATGTCGCCTGAGCTGCGAGAGTGGGCACCAGCGGTGCGCGATGGGGCGCGGCTGTGTGGGGAGGGGGTGCGGGCTGGGCGTGGAGGGGCGCGGGGCCGGGCACGGAGGGGAAGCTGTGGGACACATGTCTCCACCAAGGAGCAGGATGGAGGGGAAGAGGACCGAGCCTGGAGTCAGCCTGCCCGGGTTTGAATCCCAGCTCCTTCATCAGCAGAGGGACCAAGGCAGCTACTTACCTCCCTGTGCTCCTGCAGGGTCGATTGGGATAATAACCCTCTCGTGGGGTCGCTAGAAGGAGTGAGTCCAAATCAAACACCTGAACGGTATCTAGTATACAAGAAGGACTCAGCAAGCGGCAGGTGGAGGCACAGGTCCACAATTCCCACCCAAAACCTGGGGGCCAGGTGGGCTGAATTCAGACTTTTCAGATTTTAGGAGGCAGACATTACATATGTATGCACATATGTATGTATAAAGATAGACATTACATATGTGTATTACATACCCCCCAGCAAGGCCTGCGATTACACATTATAATCAAACACAATATTTCTGCAGTGAAGTATAAATAGTCACAAGCGTGCTTCTTTTAAAGGCTATAATTACTTTCATATTGATTCAAGTAAAATCTTATACCAAATGAGTTAAAACTTTTTTTGTTCCAGTTTTTAGAACTTTGTGAATTTTAGAATTGTAGATAAGAGCGTGAAGGCCTGTAGTGATATGAGTAGTAATATCTTCTCCATCCATATGAAAAGTGCAGGCTCCAGAGTTGGGGACACCGGGTTCTGCCTCTTCCCGGCTGTGTGCTCCCAGAGAAGCCACTTATCCCCACAGAGCCCCAGTTCCCTCATCTCGAATTGAAGATAATAATACACATCTCCTGGAGCTTTCGTGAGGACTGAATGAGATAATGCATATCAAACTGTCTGCACAGTGCCTAGCGTCAAATAAGGGCTCTATTAAAATGATCAAAATTATGTTGATTATTATTAAGAGCTCCAAATAAAATCAAGCTTACTCTCTCTCTCTGGACACTTCTTTTTTAAAACAATTCTCTCATATCCAGGAGCCATAACCCTCTGGAATGATTTAAACTCAGTGGGGACCAGTATAGGGGTTTCTAAAACTTTGACGCCATCTCTTCCCCGATATGGAGGCTGCATCCTGGCCACCACCCCCACAGCAGAGCCCTGGGCTGCAGGCAAGGAAAGGGCCACTTACCTTACAGCGGTGACAGCAGGAGCCATGGGCACACTCCGCCCCCTCTCTCAGGTACAGTTGGAGGCATTGCAGCAGGGGTTATTACATTCCTGGGGAGGCAGTGGGAGCAGTGTGAGCCGCCAGGGCAGCAGGGCAGGGGACACAGTGGCCTAGGTGGGGGGAGGGTCTTCCCCCTCCTCCCGCATCTCCCCATCCCTTCCCCACAGGCTCCTGGAACCCAGGCTCCCTATGAAGCCTTTACCAAAAAATCGTTTTATAGGTTAATCACTATGGTAATGTGTATTTATCAGAGAAAAAGTATATATATACATATATATATATCACACACACACACAACATCAGTAACACCACAATTTAGACATAACTACATTTTGATTGTGGTTATTCTTCCAGACAATTTTGTATACATATACATAAACATAAACATAAACTTATTTTACAAAATTAAAATATCCACACTGCTTTTTACCTTAGTATAATATGCACACTTTTTGTAATCATGCATTCTTCCAAAACATGATTTTCAGTACAGTGCTATATGGAAATTCTGCGACTTGTTTTTTTCATCCCCAAGAGAACATCCGGAGACTGTCTTCTATGCTGCCCTCTGTGCCCCCACACCCCCAGGCCTTACCACCCGTTAAAAAGCAGCCACCGGGAGCAAGGGCGTGCTGCAAGAACCTGGACACAGTCTATGTCAGCTCCTGGCGCTGGCTCCCTCAGACTTCCCTTGCCCTCTGCTGCTTTTCCTCGACCCTCAGTGGCCCGGACCTTCCAGGACAGAAGGGCTCTAGAGGTTCCACGCGCTCCTCACGCCCTTCCTGCCCTACGGGTCCTCAGGTGCTGACATATGGCATGAAATTTAAAAGGATGGTGAGATACCCAGAGCCTCTGAGTGTCCTCATCACGCTCCAACCATAGTCACAGGCTATCCACAAACGTTGTCTTGACAATGAGTGGGGCTCCATGTATAGGAACATCACAGCCTGTGAGGCGAGATGATTCCCATTTCACAGGTGGGGAAACGGCGGCTCAGACGAGTCCCGTGGCTGGTCAAGGCACACACCTGGCCAGTGCTGGAGCTAAATTCAAGTCACGTCTACCTGGGGTCCGGCCCCCGCTTATTAACCGTGTCTTGCCGTAACTCTCCAGCATGCCGCATGCTGGAGACACACATGCCGCCACCTGATGATAGATACTCACCTACCTGCCTTCCCTAAGAGGAGGAATAAGGACACTTTCCTTTCATTAATCTCTCACCATCCTGGGCTCCAGGCAGACCTGCGTTCCTTCCCTTCGAACATACCACGTCTCTTCCCACCTCAAGGCACGGTTCCTTCCCTAACTGAAATGTGCCTTTTCTCCTTGTGCTCCTCACTAACTCTTAACTTAACCTTCAGATAGGGGGTCAGAGGTCACACCCTCATGCAAGTACGTAGCTTCCTTCATACTTCCTATATCCACAGCTTCTTGCCATTGGCCCTTCTAGCATTTACCATGGATGTATTTACTTTTGCAACTATTTGGTCATTGTGTGTTTCTCCCACTATACTATACACCCCACAAGGACAGGGACCACATCTATTTTTGCTATATCTAGCCTATCCCTAGCACTCAACATAGTACCCCCTGCCCCAATCAGCAAATAGTTGTAGAATAAGCAGCTGCTCCGAATATAAGCCAGCTAGCTGAGCCCACTCATGAGCCACTCGCCAAACCCACCGGGCCCTGCATAATGCGACACCCTTCCTTCTGAAGGGTCTGGGCTGATCGCTCTGAACTCACGGTGGTGGGGGTGGCAGAGCCTTTAACTAGGTCTTGTTGTATTATGAAAGTTACAGGCTGACATTAGAAATAAAATCAAACTGTAGAGAAGGTTATAAGATCAGCCTTTGCCCACGTATACAGACCTTCCATCTCATCGTCTTAGTTAACTGAGACTCATGTATTCTCCCCCAAATTATTTTCAGATGTTAACGTACATATTTTCATCCTTCAAAAAACAGAGATGAAACTATCCAGTTCTGCTTTTTGCAGAACAACATGCATCCGTTACAAATGACAGAGCTATGCGCTATGCTCGCCACGTTCATTTTGAAGATCAAAGGGAACGAAAGAGCTCATACACAAACAGCCCTCCTTCCTCCTAGCAGACCTTTTCGGGCTTGACAGTCCTTTCCACTTCCCCTTTCAATCCTCTCTTCTCCAGGCTAAACAGCACAAGCTTGTTATTTTAAGCATCCTCATAAGGCCCAGGTTCAAGTTCATGTATCCGGCTGTGTGGCCTCCAGAATAAATTCAGTGCAGCTGGAAGGCCAAGGAGGCCATCTGTCACTCTACTAGTGAAGACTGTGGTTTCTGGTTAGGCCAGACACTCACGAGAACTCTACCCTGACTTGGACACACACAGTGTCCACCTCAAACTATGAGAGTCTGTAGAAATGGCCCATGGTAAAGGCTTCCTCTCCACACCTTATTTGTGACAGGGTCTTTGATAGCCATGTGTATACGGGAAATGCCTACGACTAAGAAGTTGTTCAATTGCATTCTCTGGGACCTCTGGATTTGAAACTGGCGCAAATCCTTTCTCTCTCACTATCACCACCACACCTTACCTCTTCCTCCCCGCAGTCACACTCTTCCCCGTCTTCCAGGTACCCATTCCCACATCTCTGGCCTCCATACAGCGTCCTGGTGTCTGGCATGTTGGAGAGACACATCCCACCGCCTGACTGCAGATACCTGTCCAGCTCCTTTCTGTTGCATCCATTGAACACTTTGGGAAAGGGATGCCTGGGAGAGAATCAGGTCGGAGTTAGTTGGGAATCTGAGCATCAAGCAGCCAAAACAGCCATCAGTCCTGCTGCTCACTGGGCTGGTTCCACCTGGACGGACTCAGCCCCACGGTCCCCTGCACGTACATCCTGCTCCCCTGGAACATTGCCAATACATTAATTTACGATTCTTTCTAAGAATTAAGAAATATTGACTACCACATAATTTTTTTTTTCTCCTCCTTCTGCATGGGGGAAGTATTCGAGAATCAGAAACAGTAAATTTTGACCTTTGCATAAAGGGTTGCAATAAATAAAAGGTTATGAGTGTTACAATAGGTCTCTTGAGCTTTAGAGCTGAATAAAATGCCAGCCAACCCAAACTGTTCCTGAAGCTGATAGTGGATAGAGAACCAGGCCAAAAAAGACCAAGATCATGGATTCAATTTCTTTGTTGGGCCAGTGATCTGATATCTGTCCTAAGGATACAGGCATTACTCCAAATGCAACTCACAATGCATGGTCTTTATCTCATGGGTATAAGAGGTCCTGGGTCCCATCATTGGGAAAAAGAATCAGAAGTCACACATGCCCTGGTGGCAGGTCAGTACCACTATGTGGGTGTGTCTATAAGGAAGAGTCATCTTGATCTCAATTCTCTAAACCAATTAAAAGTTAAACACTAAAGGGTTTCCTTTAGTGGTCAGGTATGTCACAAGGAATGTGTCACTAATAGTTAAACCTCTAAAATTTTAAATAGCTTAAAAACAAATTGCAGTAATAATTAATAACTCTCAACCGTACCTATATAAATATATGCTTTTTTAGATTGGGAACAAAATGGGTGACGTAACCTTGAGCTCAGAGGGGTTTAAGCATGGCCCAAGGGGTTATATCCTGTATGTCATCAGCATCCCTCGTGTGTCACAGCAGAGAGTGAGGGAAAATCACTGGCCGCTGGCGCTCCAAGAAAGCTGCATCTTCTCTTAGAGATACTGAAATATACCATTTCTCTAAGAAATAAGCAGGCGTTCACGATTTGGCATGGGAGAAGCACAGGCTTCAACCATGATGCCTTCCAAAGAGTGGCTCGGGTCTTGGAAGAACCCACTGCTTTCTGCTAATGGAGTCCAGATACTAAAATCAGTCCTTTGATTAACTCCAGAAGTCCCTTTCAAAGGCTCGGTTTCAAAAACCCCTCACAACTATAGGGAGACGCAGCTGCCTTGTCCTTGCTCCTGTGGTAAACGCAGCGTGTGAAGTCTCTGCGGGGTCACTGTGGGTGTTGGATGCTCCCCTTCCTCTTCCTTTTTCTGGAAGCTACATCAGCATTTTCAGTCAAGCCCGGGATGTAACGGCACTCATCAAGCTCCCTGAGAATGGAGGGACTAAGAATTGTGACCGTTACCAAAATGGGTCCTCATCAAAAACACATGAAGAAATAAGGCACGTGCGTCAGGCCAATTCTGCCCCTAACAACCCTCAGGTAGACGTTACGTCAATCTAGGGTTCCAGCAGCGCAAAACCTCCTGCTAGAAGCCTAGCAGTCCTTCCACAAATCTGCTTTCTTGGTCCTCTTCCAATTTCTTTGTCGTCAAAACACATTTCCTTCCGAGGCCCCCACCAGAGGTATTTCGGGCTCCCCGGGGCCAGCTGGGAGGAGCGCCTGGGTGGCACTGGCCCTGCACGCTCGCCCCCACCTTGTCCTCCCCTTCCTGCTTGACTCACCCGGTGGCGGCTGCCATGATGCACCCACCGTCGGCTGCGCTGGCGGAGCAGCAATGCGCAGAATCGTGGCTCATGCCGAAGTTGTGGCCCATCTCGTGGGCCACGGTGGCGGCCACGCCAATGGCATTCTCGGAGTGGTCCTGCACAGGGAGAGAGTTCGGGTCGAGAAGACAGCTACCCCCACCTCCCACCCCGCCTCTTCTTTGGCTGAGCCTTGCAGCTCTCCACTGATTCCACAATCAGTGTGCGCACAGGCTCAGCGCTAAAAGCCCACGCGTTGAATCACTGCGCTACATCTGCTGGTAATAAGGGGCGGGGAGGTGAGCAAATAGATAAGGGCAGGCTCTTGCTATCTAGTTTACAGGTCAGAGATAAAGAGTCCTTTAATGAATAGTCACAAAATCAGAGAGCATTTCAAAAGAAGGCAGTAACCTGTCCTAACCATGACTTTGAGACAGGCTCTTGTTTCATAATGATATACGTTAACAACACAAAACCCAGAATAGAAAAAGTTTTTTTCATCTTTGTTTATCTTACTATTGCCTAGCTCCTGGTTTGGAATATACGAGATCCAGTGACATATTAACGTGATCACTGCTGGGTTCTCCTGAGCTTGAAAATCGGGGGTAAAATATGATAAATAATAGTTCACCCCTTGGTATCACCATTTTTTAGAACTTATTGACTTCATTTTAAACAACCGCCCTTCTTACTGTCAAAGCTGTTCTTTTCTCTGTAATAGTATATGTATAAAATATTTTTTACGTGACGACTTCCTGTCTTGTGAGGCAGTTTTCTGCCTTCTGCAACGTCAATGTATCGGCTCAGACTCACCATATTGACTCCTCCGGACTGGTACACGGAGCACATGGCCATGAGGGGGGCCAGGCCGATGGTGGTGCCGTGGAAGGACATACCCCTGCAGAAGGGAAGGAGAGAGGGCGGCTCAGGAGGGGCTGAGAGGGCCCTTCCAATGTGTCCAGGAGTAGGTGGTCATCACTGTGTCCCTTGGCCCCACTGACATTCCTAGATCATTCCCAAGGAGAGAAGCTCTGGTATTATAAGCCAACTGGATAACTTCCAGGTTGCCACCCTTCTAGCTTCCTCTCACCTACTCTCTCACTGCTCTAGAAAAACAGAAAGAGAGAGCTAAAAGTCACTCTTTCCCACAATATACCCATAGCCCAGTTCCCTGGAAGGAAATGGGAAGGGCTTGCAAAGCTGCATCCCATTCCTGCTGCACAGGAAAAGGTCAGAGGGAGCGGTGAGGGAAGGGTGGCACAGGTTCTGAAGCTGAAGTGAATCATGACTACTTCCGCCAGCTGCCGGAGTCCCGTGCCACATCCCCGGCTCTAGCGAATGTGTAGGGAGGTGGGGGGAATTGGGGGCAGCAGCTGTAGGGGCTGATGTTTCATTCCTCTGGGGCCAAGGAAACAGATGTGTCCCATCAGGACCCTCACAAAGGGCAGCTGGGTGCAAGAATGAGTTGTTTCCGCCTTTGTTTTGCAATTGTGATCCTGATCTGCCAACAGCCAGAAACATTCCCCTGGTTTAATTCTCCCCTCTCTCAGTTGCATACATCCAGGGCAGGGGCAAGGAAACAACTGAAACACCAGCGTTTTCATGCATGCCACAACATGTAACTTATTTAAAGGATCTGCATGGAAATTCATTATATGGTATGTTGATATCTCCAGGCTTGTCTTTTTATCTAGGTCGTGGTATCTTTGGGAACCGGGACTATCTTATTTATTCTGGGCTGAGTAGAACTTAGCACAGAATCTGAAACATAGTGGTGCTTATTAAAAATTCAAAGCAGACTCTTCTTCAGGGAAGAATACACAATAGATTGTGCAAATGAACATGAAGCCCTACTGGGCTATGCTATTAACTCAGACAACAGCTCTGAGGAAGGCTGACCGGAAACCTAGATTCAAGGTCTTGCACAAAGTGGGATGCCAGGCTTCCAAGGTGCAGGCCAGACCCTGGTAAACAAAAACTCTTCCTAGGTGAATGCACAGTCACAAAGTAAGCACTTGTTGCCCAGGGTCTTGGTATAACTATTTCCCCAGTCGTTTTTAAAGAGTAAACAAAGGTTTAAATGATGATTGATTCCGAGAGATATTTAGGCGACAGAATAAAAATTGGTTTTATTATGTATGGCTTTTTGTTGTAACCGCTTCAAAATACCTTCGGAAGATAACACTAGTGCATACCAGATAATTACCCCTGGGAGACTGTCACGTACCACCACGACCCCCATGAGTGTCTGTTCTTTTCTCTCTGAGATTGAAGAAACTCCAACATAATCCTCACCCCAACCCCTCAGTGTCTCCTGCCCACCAAACACACAGTTCTTGCATTGTCTGTCACTCTGACTACCTCGGGCACTCAGCCCCGAGCCCTTGGGAATGAAATGAAGGACAACCCAGGGAACCCGCCCCCCCCCCCCAATCCTGTGTCTGCTTCGGGGGATTAGCTGCTGGACGAAGCGCAAGAAGATCGAGATGAGCCCCGTAGACATTCTGTCGCAAAGCAGCCCATGTCCAATAGTCAGTCATTTCCCAACGCTCAACTGAATATGTATAAGTCTAATTTTCTCACCTGGATTGTAAACACTTCTTGGGATTGTTAGGACTTGTAGGCTTTTAAATATTTTCCAGCATATGCTAGATATAGAGCATATGTCAAAGAAATACTTGATTATCTGGACCAGAGAGTCAGGGTGGCCTAGTACAATCAACGCTCAGCACCAGGGAAAGGAAGGAGCAGGCAGCCCACGCACGGCGTGCAGGGCCAAGGCCGAGGCCACACATGGACGAAGGCTACTTACGTGATTAACTGTGCATTGTCGTGTTTCTTCTGGGTGAGCAGCTTGCGCCTCCAACTGAGAAATGACCAGAGGGTAGAGTACGGGTTCTCTGAAACTTCACACAAATTCCTGTGAGTCCACACTTCCAAGCCCACGAGGGCGATCCGGATGTTCAAGGATCGGTAAAACTGAAAGCACACACAGCAAGGCCACAGAATCATCTGTCAACGCCACCTGAGATTTATAAACTCCTTCCCAGACTAAGCGCTCGGAGCACAGATCCCAGATTTGCACGTGCCTCCAAGGAGAGGAGGCCACGGATGTCATCATTCACCTTCTTCAGAGGGGGAAACGAGATCCTGAGAGATGTACAACATGCTGGTGGCAGAGATGGGGTGACTTAGCTTAGAAAAACAAAGACTGAGATAGGATATAAAGCTGCTTTCAAATAAGTGTAGGGTTGCCATGTGGAAAAAGGATCAGCGTTGTTCCACGTGGTGCTGAAGTGAGGTTCAATCCACAGGTAAAACTGACAGGAGGACACATTTCATTTTAAAATAGGAAAAAGCGTCCAAACAAAGCTGGTCGTAAGTAAGCTCAGAGCTCTAATAAGCACTCTCGGCCTGGCTGTCTGGTACAATTATCCCCCAATTAGACCGTATCTTTTTTACACATATCTAAAAAGTCCTCTTATGTATGGATTAAGAAAACAAAATTATTGAAGTATAATTTACTTACCACAAAATCCACCCATTTTAAATGTATATAGCTCAATATTTTTTAGTAAATTTGCCAAGCTGTAAAGTGATCCCCATAATCCAATTTTAGAATATTTTCATCACACCAATAAGATCTCTCATGTGCACTTACAATCATTTCCTATTTTTACCCCCAGACATAGGCACACTAATCTCCTTTCTGTCTCTATAGATTTGTCTTATCTGGACATACGCTCTATGTAAATGGAATTACACAATATGTAGTCTTTTGTATCTGGCTTCTTCCACTTAGCATGTCTTTGAGATTCATCCTCCCTGTAGCTTGTATCAGTTTGTCATTACTTTTTATTGCTAAATAGTACTCCATCGTATGGACATACCAACTTATATTTGGATATTTTATTGCCAGATGTCTTGCCCTCACTTTGGAAGTAAATGGAAATAAATAATATATAAGTGGATAGATATGCTTACTCTCAAGTTTCCTTCCCCATCACTGGACATGTTCAGGTTTCAGCAAGGATACCAGAGACAGGCTGCAAGCATTAGGTTGCAAAGGTCCCAGATAATCTCCAGGGCTTTGCCCAACCCAAAGATCTGGAAATTCTATAAATGAGACTTCTCAGGCTCCTTGAGGCTAGAACTATACCTAACCTTTATGGTATGGAATCTTTCATCTCATACACATATAAGCAGGGGGAGCAGACTCACTGGAAGGTGTAAATACGAGGAATTCTTTGGCACATCCTAGACACTACTGAGGCAGTGACTTATAAAAAAGCCACATGCAAACTTAGGTCACATAATATACCATTTAATCCAGAATTCGCGGGTACTGCCCAGATAAAAATAACAGTCGTAGCACCAATGTTTATTGAGTGCTTTCTATGTACTAAGTACTGAGGCTTAGAGAAGTTAAGTACCTTGCCCAAAGTTTCAGCATAACCATGGTGGAGCCGGGACTAAAGCTGAGATTATCAAACCTCAGAGCCTGCTTATAACCCTACACAGCTTCACTGCAGGCATAATTATACATCTAGTCAATCCACTTACCCCTGAGAAATTGGGGTATACGACGGGCTCCAGAGTATCAGTTGATCTCAATGGAAATTTCGAGTTTTCTGTTTTGTGCCAGGTCAATCATCACAGAAAATAAAGGGTTTGAATTCCAATTTGAACTTGCTTCACTAGGGAGCTTTTTAAGGACTTAAACTTGGCTTTTTTAATGCTTAAGAAAAAACAATTTGGATTGGGTTCATGATTCAGCAAATCAGTGCAGTTCATTCCAGGTTTAGTTCAACAATAGTTCAGTTCAAGTAGCCGGGTCAGCAAGCCTCAGAGAAGTGGGTTAGCCTTCCCTCGCCCCCGCCAGGAGTGAAGACCATCAGCTGCTCAGCAGAGAACCAAGACTGCTTCACAGAATGGACCAGCCAGCAAGGCTGGGGCTTCACATACAGACTGGGGTTTGCTCATGCCTTTCTCTTCCTTCCACTTTTCATCAGCGTTCTTGGTTCTATCACCCCGACCAGCTGGAGAGGTCACTAAGGCGAGACCCAGCCAAGTCTCCCACCTGCTGGGTCTCCAGAACAATAGATGTCACCTGGGTGATAAGCGCCTGCCTCCTGCATACCCCCCAGGGGAACAAGCTTTTCTTGTTTTCCCAGATGTTGAGTGTTTGGGTTGTAGGCTCATTTAGATGTTGTTTTTGATTGAGTTAAGAGCTAGAGAGAGAGAGAGGACTGAACGGTGTCCCTGGAGTCCTTCCTTCAGGAAATGCCAGTGTTTGACTTTCACCTGTCACTGACCACTGACCAGCATTTCCAGAGCCATCAAGGGCAGAAAGAAAACATCTGGTATAGACTCCCATCTGACGATTTCCACACACTACCAAATTTGCTTGTAAATCCCTAAAAAACATTTAAGTTCTCTTCTTTATCCTCTACTGTTGAGGTAAAAATAATTTCCCCTTTTGAGCTGGGATTCCTGATTCTCTAGTAAGCCCAGAGTTAAAGGCTTCAGTAGTTCTCTGAGTGGCCTGAAATCGTGTAATAAATGTTATCAGATTCTCAAAGAATGTGACTCCAAAGATATTAAAACCCACTTTTTGAAACTAACCACTCCTGGCCTACCAAAAGGCAACTGTCATTCTAGGTTACCCATTCTGCACTATAACAAATACCCTCTTTCATATAAATAAAGTATTTCCAAGTCCCAGATAGCCTGTTCTAGTAAAATTCAAGAATTTGGGTATTTCCTAAGAGCATGTTCAAAAAGCCTAACCTACGAAAGTTAAAACATTTGTGTGGTCCTACCAAGACAAATAAGTTTTAAAAAGTTTTACAGATGGAGACTATAGACATATTGGCCCGAAACAACCCAAATCAACTTTTAAGGCTCTGTACCTTTCCCCTGCTGATCTAACTCAATTCTCTCCTAAGTTACAGAATTCCTTGGCTTTCTACCTGGAAAGAAGCTTAAAGAACCTTAAAGCCTTTTTCAACTGGGCTCTATGTCCTGTGTTCCCCAGGGGCTACTGTAGGGATGAGGGTAAGGGGTCAGAGGACAGTGCTCTGAGTCCTTACCCCTGCCTCAGTTTAGAGCAGTCTGTTTTCAAATGACTTTTTTTTTTTAGACTGTTTTGTACTGGTCTCAGCCTATTAATAACCAGTGTTATAGCTGGACCAGCCCTTGTGGTTCTTATGATTGTAAGATGCTCTTCAGCAACAACCATCAGGAAACTGGAAAAGATACAGATTTGTTTACAAGACCTGTAAATTATAAAGGATACCTGGGGCCACACAGCGAGGCTGCAGGGAGAGAGACAGAGAAAGAGAGAGAGAATACACGGCCTGGGGTTCTGCTTTTACTGCGGTCAAGGGTGAAGGCTTAGGGTTTCGAGGGCTCACTCTTTATTGGCAAATTTAAAACACAGAGATGGAATTTAAAGCTCAGGAAGAGAAAAATATCAAGTAATCCAAAAGGTCAGATACTGTTATCAACCAGGATCTCTAAAACAAAGATGGGAGAAGATGACCAAGCTCTTTATCAAGTCTTACTGGTGGCCAAGTGTTTATTGAGTTATCTGCTTTGAAGTAGACGCCCATTTGAAATGGAGGTTTGGGCAATCGAAACTTAAGTCAGACACTTACATTACAAAAAGAAATAAAGAGACAAATATCAGGGTTTAAACTGCATAGATATTGACGTAAGGTTTCATTAAAAAAAAAAAAAAGATTTCACCAGAAAAACAAAATAAATTGAAACCATTGATTTAGGCCATTTTGTAAATTAAAAACAAAACTGCAACCCAAAGATGATGAGTTACTTGGCCAAGGTCACACAGTTGAGCGTGGTCATGACCACCCTGAGCCTCTGTGGCATTGCTATTCCCTCTCAGAAACTGGCTGGGGCAGCCAATCCGAGAGGCAGCTCAGATGCCACATGATCTCCTGTCCTGCAGCTCCTCTGAGGTGCTGGCATCTGTCCCACAAAGTACACACCTGGTCTCACCTTATCAGCGTAATTGGCGATCTCCATGAGCTTGTACTTGGTGGCATCCTGGTCTCCTCGATTCTTCTGAAACTAAATGGAAAAGAGAACTAGGTGAGACCCAGGACCCCTCCTGCGTCCCATTATTTGTCCTTGAATTAGCTTTACTTTCTTCCCCCTTCTGTCTCTCGCAAACTCTCCCTGGGGCTTCGAAGAGGGACCCATCTGAGCTTTGCCTCGGCCATCATCCCAACGTGAAGCCACTGTTGCAAGGCGTTCAAGAGGCCTGCCCACATGTGATCAGTCAACGTTGGCCAAATTGTTGTAAACACCTGCTACGTGCAAGACATTGTGCTTGGCGCTAGGTAGGACGTGAAGTGTGAGATCCTGGTACTAGTGAGCTTCAATTAAAACAGAGATGACAACGATGGAAGCTTCTGTATTTAAGGAATATACAACTGAAACGGGCTGAGAGACATGGAGAAATAAATGCAATGAGAGGCTATGTGAATGGTACAAAATGGGTGCTGACAACAAAAACCATAAGACCTTGGCTTTGTCTGCAAATACACATAGCCGTAGGCACGCATGTGTTCCAATAAAGCTTAAAAAAACATGAGGTGGGTGAGATTTGGCCATGGGCTATAGCTTGCAGACCCCTCGTTTAAAGAAAGGACTATCTCAACCTCATACTTTCTAGGGTGACACAGGAAGTAAAACCTGGTATATCACCCGGCCTTTTTCCCGGCTACCTCACATTTGGTTTGTATCATGAAAGTTCTTTGCATTCATGTTTTTACATCTGTCCTGTCCCACCCTCCAGCATCCCATCTTGCTCTTCTCTCTCCTGGATTTCCTGTTTCACCAGAGGAAATAATTTGAAACCCAACCCAGGCACTCCCACCGAGGCCCAGGGAGTGAGAAGCTGCTTTGACCTTTTAATTGCTGACAACGCCCTCTCTCCAGCCCTCACTCCAGCCAGCAAGGCTATCCATGTCTGTTCTTCCTGCTCAGGGCCCAAGGAGGAGCCTGGCCCGTCTCAGCACCAGGTTGTGAATCACTGATAAGGCAGCCCTCTTCCCCCTCCCCCTCCCCCTCCTCCCATCCTCTCAGACTGTTAGGAATACATTTCTGCCTGCGGAGGATGAGAGGCCCCCTGAAGAAGGAATGGGGGAGAGGTAGTGACGGGGCTGGATTTGAGAGCCTGTGAACCAGTCTGGCCTATTATATCCCCCATCCCACCCCTCCCATGACTCATTCGAAGCCCAGACCCTGAGAAATGAGCACATTCCCATCCGCCATGCAGCTGCAGGCATGAATCCTGCCTGTCGGAAATGCCTGCTGCTAAAGGGCTCTCTTCTGAAACAGGCAGATGGCTCTAGGCAACACCACAGTCCTGGGGGTACCTTGGGCAATTTTCCTTGTGAGGGTTTGCTGTGACCCTGGAGGTCAGAAGACGAGATGCCCAACTCCTACCCGGCTCTCAATGGGTTTTAAAACCCTGCACCAAGATTCCACTGGAGAGAGTGCTGGGCTGAAGGCGAGGGTCACCCCACTTTTACATTAGAGCAGCTGTGTTTTTATGTTTAACTCTTGGGGTCTCAGAAGTTTTGATCTGAACAAAAGATTCTGTGGCTAAAAAAAAAAAAAAATGGTTCAAGACCACTGCATTAAAGAATCTTAGATGCAAAGCTCAAATGGGAAAAAGTCCTGCAGTTGGAGGAGCTCAGCTCCCCCCAGCAGTGCCCCCCACTAGGGGCCAACATCAGTTACCACCTCCCATGACCAGGAACCTTGGGTTTTAAATCAGCTTTGGATTTTGCCCCCCACACCCTGTTCCCACACCCCCCCCCCACACACACACACCAGGCTTTGGAAAGGAAAAAAAGAAAGGCTGCTGGAAAACCAATACCAACACCAATTAAAAAATAAAACTCTTCTCAAAGCAGAACACGATGTTCCCTCAGCCTGTCATGTCCTTGACCTCCACCTCTCTGCCCTGTTCACAACTCCTTGTCCTTTAAGACAGACAGTTCGAGGGCCACCTCTTCCTGAAGGGCCACCTCCCCCTGCCACCACGACTGGAAGGACAGTGTTCCCTCCATCACCCTGCACTGTCTCTAGGATCTGTGCTTGGGCTGTGGACTACACAGAGCAACCTCAGAGGAGGCCTTTTGGGGGCTGGATGGGGTGTGAGACAGACCAGAGCTGTGAGGAGTTCTGTCTTAAGGGGAGCCCCAGGGGGAGTGCAGTGCTGGGGCATGGGGAGTGCTCGCCTCACCATGACTTCCCACGCCCAGAAGATGTGCTAAGTTATGCGTCCAGTCACTGCATCAAGTGAGAACTGGAGATAAACATGGTTAATTTAGGCAAATAAGGGCGCTGGGGCCTGAACCCATTCATTCTTCAGGTGTCAGTTTCAACATCACTGCCTCAGAGAAGCTTTCTCCAATTTCCAAAAGCAGGTTGGGTCCCTCCTTATCAGCACTCTGGTTCTTCACAATGAACCATCTCAGCAGTGTTCACATTTGGAACTACAGAGTTTTTGTGCTGCTATTGCAAACCCTGTGATGCCAGGGGAAAGTCTGTCTGCATCTCCTGCGGCCAAGCACTGTGCTTGGCACATAGTAAGAGAATCAAGAAATCGTTGATGAATAAGTGAAAGAGTGAGAGAGATGGATATTCATCAAATCTCCGCAGTCAAGGCCTGCAAGAACGTGTCTAATTTGAGGAATATGGAATTAAAGGCCAAACAGCTATTCCTTCTGGTCAGCAGTTCTCAAACTGGCCTGTGTATCGGAATCGCCCAGAGGGCTTGTTAGTCCATGAATTGCTGTACCCCAGCCCCCAGTTTAGGATTCAGTAGGTCTGGGGTACGGACTAAAGGTCTGCATTCTCCCAAGTTCCCAGGTGTTGCTGATGCTGCGGGTCACGGGACCTCATCTTGGGGACCCCAGCTTTAGGTTCTCAGGTGGCACCAACATGATTATAAATTGCATTTAATCAGGTGATTGAGAATTCGTATATTATCTTTGCAAACACAAATGTTTTAAAATTTTCTATAGAGAATAAGCACCAAAATCTAAAGGTCTTCAGACCCAGCCTAAGAAATGTTACTCCAAATAACGGGAACTGTACTGATTTTCTATCTGATTAATGTATCAAGCTAGCAGAGACCTTTCCTCGTCCGCCCGCCCCCCCCCCCGCCCCACTATTAAAATTGCAAAAAGAGCCCTTGGTCAGATTTAAGGTCAAAATCACATGACAAAACGGAGAAAGATAAATGCTTCAGCCTTTCCCCAGAGCAGTTCGAAGCCTGGAATGGAAGCTTTCCAGAGAGCAGTTTTCCTGCTAAAACCCAGTGCCTCCCCCTTACCTCTGCGAAATCAGCCACGAGGTAAAGCTCCACATACTTCATGGAGTGTAAATCTTCCCTTTTCATCTAAGAAAGAGATGGAAGCAGATCAGAGCTGCAGAAATGGTGAACTTGGCTTCACACAAGAACCTGCCCACGGCGCTCCTGAATAGGCGGGGCCGCCTCCCCAACTTCGTCTTTGGGTACCAGAGAGCGTCCCCGCTGTGGTCGCCGCCACCCTCAGGACACCTTCCACCCGCCGTCTTGGTCGTCACCAGAGGCTGCTCTGGGACTTTGGATCCATTCCAGTCCTCCAGGCTCGAAAAATAGTGAGCTGGGTGGGCTGGCGAGTACAGGCCGAACAGAGGCCAACATACCGTGAGGGAACACGCTGACAATCGAGTTCCCAAAAAAACACTTAAACCACATACCTCTATTTTCGGTATAAATAAACACAAGCTTTTGTCGTAAGGTTGGGTGGCTATTCCAGAAAGGGAGGCGTGTGTTTTTTCCTCACATTTTGAAGTTTCTGAAATTTGCATCTCAGAAGATTTCAAATGTAGTAGTGGGCTCCCCAACGCAGTAATTCTATCGCATACAGGGTGTCTCGCACTCAACAATGACTTAGAGAAAAATCAGGAAGCTATTCCCTCCTTCTTAGCCATCTCCCTTTAATTCAGAATTACTGCTGGATGCAAAGTGAAGGTCCTCACTGGGGACAAGACTATCTCGAGGCTGGCTCCCGCACCGAGACACTCACCCGGCGAGGTCGTTTGGTGGCCAGGTTCCTAAACGGAAGGACCCAGTCCCTGGAGCTGGGCTTGGAGTGCCTGAAGCCACAGTTCCCAGGGGGCAGCTTGAGATGTTCAGATCTGTAAATAAGGTGGTAGCCCTCGCTGTCAGGGAGGGGCTCGATGATGTAGCTGAGGTTACTGTTCACCACAATCAGTCCTCTGTCGATAGAAGAAAAGAGAATCTTTGGTCAAAAGTTTTGGTCCTGGAAAAGTCCCTTGCTCAGGCCTCAGTTTCCCCATATGCAAAATGTCACAGCTGGTTTTGATCACTGGTTCTTGACTTTATTATGGGCTCACGTACCCTTTGGTGAGATGCAAGACCAGATTTCCTCTCCAGAGAAATGCTCGTGCATGCGACATGTGGTATATGGCAAATCCCAAACATGGCATATGGCAAATCGCAGGTTGAAACTTTTAAAGACTCAGAAAAAAGACAGAATGGTAACTAGAGGAAGAACACTGGCCCAGGGGTGAGGAGACCCACGCCCTGGTCTTAGCTCCAACATTAAACTGTCAGTTGCTCTTCCACAAAGCTCTTAAATCATCCCGAGCCTCAGTTTCCCCATGTTTACATATAAATGACAATTTATTAATTTATCAGGACTCTTGGGATGATTAAAAGGCATGACAAGTACCGCTGTGCTTGGAAACAAAAGCTGGAGGCATCGCCGCTGGCGTTCCTGACTAGCCCAACTTCCCCCGCGGCAAGGCCGCCCTTCGGTGAAGGGGACGTCCACCACCGCGCATGCGTGAATACTCGTTCTCTTCGAAAGCAGAGTAAAGACCTGTTCATTCATTACATTCTCGCATTCACCGAGCCCTGACTCTGTACTACGCGTACTGTAGACATCATGCCCGTTGTCGAGTAATTCACAGCCCCCTGGGAGGACAGACAGCCGTTCATTCCACGAGGATTTATTTCCTGAGCTCGTTCCTTCTACGGCCGGGCATTGTGCTAGTTGCTGAGAAGAGAGTAGTGAACAAGACAAAGTGTCTATCCTCACGGAGTTTAGAGTATGAACATGGGAATAAATCACTATGGCATACAACAGGGACAACAAAAGGGTTTCATCCCCCCCCAACGCTGATGAACTGAACACAACTGCCGGGTGTGTGTGGCATCCGTGAGGTTTCTAAGAGCTTAATCTGGACTCAGTGAGAAACAGTACCATGAATTATCAATCACCATTGCAAATAATCGATGAAAAGATGAGCAGAGGCCCATGTGGCAGGTATCTGCCATCCTGACGCAGTGAGATGAATACGTGGGAATGTCTCCAGGGCTCTGGGGGAGGAGGAAGCAATGAGCCACAAAGTTCCCAGCAGCATTTCGTATGCTCCCAAACCTCAGGCTCTCGTCACCCAGAAAGTTCAAAAGCTAAAATGCCCCAATCAGTCTTTGCCACTTCAAATTGAAAAGACCTCTCTCTTTAGCTGTCTTGGCTTTCACTCCCACCCCCAACCTCTCAGGATCCCTGGCCCAGTTTTGCCCTTCAGCAGGAGCCTGTGATGCTCGCAGGGGAGACAGTGCCAGGTTTTGATCAGCAGTAGCCCTTCCTGGAATCCATTCCTGGCTGACCTCATTCCAGGGCCAGGGAGCCTGCCGACTTCCCGGCTGCAATCCTGCAGCAGCCCCTGGGCAGGAGACTCAAGGTGCTCCCCAAACAGCTGGGGTGGAAGTGGGGCAAAGGGCAAGGATCACATCCGCTCCTGAATCCAGGCAGGAAAGGGCAGAGGGCGGGCCTTCTGCGGGCATCCTGTTCCCGAACTATCGCCTCATCTCGGCTGACCAAGGCCCTTTCCGTCACCTCAGTTTCCCCCAATGGCTATACACATGGGAAACACAGAAGGCTGGAGCACAAACCAGCTGACGGTTTTCCATGCACCAGGTTGTAGCTGTAGAGATAATACCCAGTGAGTGGGAAGTTCCCTAGAGGGACTGGGGAAAGTTCCAGTGCAGCTGGCTGAGTATCGCTTGAACAAGCCTCTGTGCCAAACAGAACAGAGACCATGCTGCAGGATGGCGCGTGGTGAGTAACAACAATCACGGTGGTTACAAATCACTGAGCCTTTGCTATGAACCTGACACTGTGCTGAGTATCTTACTATCCACACCAGCTTCCATGATCCTTACAAATATACCCATTGGACAAACGAGAACACTAAGACTCAGCAAGGCTGATTAACTGACTCAAAGTCACAAAGTTGGACGACCTACGCAGTCTGGTTCCAAGTCCCACGGCCTTACCCATGACCTCACACTGCCCTCTGTCATAGCAGCCACACAGAATGGGTCAGAAGGATATCCCGTTTACAGATGGCTACAAGTGATTGCCAACAGCAACTCTCCTCTGGGGTGTGACAGGCCACTACCCAACTGGCCTGTCTGAAGTGAGACACCGTGGTTCTTATTTCATTCCCACATCAATTCTATAAGGCACCATCACGAGTCCCATTGTATAGATGAGGAAACTGAGGCCCAAAGAGACTGATTAAACGACAAGCTCTCATGATTTAAAGTGAGAACACTGAAGCCAGAAACTAAAGCAACCTGTGAGATTCTGAACTGGTAATTCTCTGACCCCAGAATCTGCATTTGTCACCACTTAATGGTACTGTCCTACGAGGGCCTACTCTGTGCCTACTCTGTAGTAGCATTTATCATCTGTTCTGCAGAGGGAAGGCCAGATACTCAAAGGGGAAAGGGGCCAGGCCACTCCTTGGCAAAGGGGCAGGCAGGGATGGACTGGCTGCATGTCTATGAGACACCTCTTTCTGTTGCAGGTGCCCACCTCCCTGAGACTGCCCTCTCTCTCTCAGCACTGAACCTGAGAGGTCCTTTTGGTGGCCTGGTCTACCCTACTTTTTCAGATAAGAGACATGAGAAAGTAAGAAGTTATGCAGTCATTCAAAGAATGAGGTAGATCTATATGGGTCAAAGACAGAATGTTAAATAGTAAAAAAATAAAGTAAAATAAAAAAAAATACAGAATGGTATGTATAGGGTAATCTCATTAAGATATTTAAAAATCACATATACACACAATTATGTATTTCAACTATGTATACCCCACAGTGATTATAGATGGGGAATGGGATTGGTCGAAAAGGTGGGACAGGATCAAGACTTTCCACTTCTTTTAGTTTTACACTCCTGTACTATTTGAATGTTTAACACACAGTTAGTTATGTACTAATTTTTAACAAGCATTTTCTTTAAACATGAACTGACCAATCAGGCATTAAAAAAAAATGTTTTTCCTGCAATCAGTACCTCTCCTGCTGATAGGTAGTGAGCTAGGGACACACAGACCCACACGCACAGTGTCTCACAGACCCCGCAGATTCAGTCAAGGACACTTCAGTCCAGTGCCATCTAGATTTCTTCACAAATGATCTTCGCTCCTTACATTTCTATTTCGTTTAGTTTACCAGCATTTGTGAATGAAGAAGTTGTGCGGACATTTGGGGGATAAGTCCTTCACTGGGGACAGGCGTGGGGGGTATGGACTCCCCAAATCCCTAACGAAATGGTGGGCCACATCTTTTCATCAGTGTAGTTTCTAAATATCCCTATTTCCCGCTCAATTCTCAAAGGGGTCAGTGGCCTAGATAAGATTACAAAACATCGTATTACATATCTATGTTCTTTTTTTGCCAGGAGTATTTCTAAAAGGACTGGCTAACAATGGCTGCCCCTGGGGAACGGGGATTCTGGAATTTGAGGGTGAGAAAGAAATCTTTCATTGTACATTCCTGCACTATTTAAATGTTTTTTTGTTTTTTTTTTTTTTACTATGAGCATGTAGTATTTATTCATTTAAAATAGCCTAAAGACTTGCTTTGGAGAGAAGAGGGGGCCCAGCCACAGTCTAGAAGCTCAGCTGTATCCGTACCATCGGCCTGAAGACCCTGCTTGCTGTAAGTCCTAGCTGTTTTCCCCAATCACATTCTCATGTTTCCGGGAGAGGAGCGGCATCACTGAGATTTTCCACTGTGGCATCGCTTTAGGAGCCTGGGGAGAGACTGGAGTGTTTGAAGGCGGCTGCGCGGCGGCAGCTGCTCCTTCTCCAGTGTCTGAATGGGGCCATCTGGCATGAGTCTTCGGCTCTTAAATCAGTCGGGCCCACAGACACCCTTGGTTTCTTAGCGTGTGTAGTGAGACGGCTGGGAAAGTAAGGCGGGTGGACCCCACCAGAGGGAAGCATGCAAAACAGAAACACATGGGTGGCTCGCCCGGTTCTCCCCCTGTCAGCACGGCTGTGGGAATCATCCACCAAGGCCAAGCCAAGTTCCCACTGCTCCAGACCAACGGGACAGAGGAAGAGGCAAGGAGAAGCAAGCCGCACCTGCACATTCCCCATCCTCCTCCTTGGGAAAGACCTTTGTTTACTTGCAGACTGCAGGTGGTGGCGGCTGGACCTGTAAACACCGCCAGGAGGCCAGCTGGCTTGGCTCAAGCAGGCCACTTGAGCAGGGAATTTGGGGCCACGGTTATGGCCTCCCAGCCAAGCTTGTTTCCTGTCTAATTCCCTCCGGTGACTCACCACGAAGGCTTACAGGGGAGACGTGGCCCAATTTGCAAACAAACACGTAGGCTCTACAGCGTGCGAGGCCTTGCATTTGCATGCGAGCCTGGGTACGTCGAGCATGGTTGCACCGTTACGAAACGGCGTGAGACGATAATAACCCCACACGCCTGCAGAGTGCTGCAGAGTTAACACAGCCCATCGCGTTCCCTGCCGTGCCTATCATCGATGCCCGTTTCACAGAGCGGGAAACTGAGGGCTCAGAAAAGTACTTTGCAATGCCTGTCTTTCTTCCACCTGTGTAGGCTATGGGCACAGAGTAGGCACCAAAGTTAATCTGTCGACTAAAAGAAACCATTGTTGAATGAATCCACTGAGGGAGAGGAAAGGCGCACAGAGGAAACACCTCCCACTGGCTCGTGGGAGCCATCCGTGGGCGCAGGGTCCCCATCCTGCCGTCAGCAACATCATTGACAGCTTTACACTGGTCACGGGGGGAGGATTTTTGCCAGCATATTGGCCGATGCCACGAATCAGGGCTTTCGTTTCCTTTTTCTTTCTTTTTTCGTAGAGCCAGTTTGTCAACACATTGGGTATAGGTACCACATTAAAACCTAAGTAATTAAAACCTAAGCAATGGGTATAAACAATGAAAATACAGGTTTTCTTTCGATCTCTTTTCCAAAAGGAGGAGAGCGTGGGAAGAGTCTAAATAAATTATATTCATTACTTCAACATACACGTATAGATCCTACTACATGCAAAGCGCCCAGGCAGGCTGGAGGAGAAAAACAGATATTGGAAATATAATTCATATTCTCAAATACAAACTATAATGTGCACGCAAATCACCTGGGGATTTTTCCAACGGGCCACCTATTTTTATATTTTTCTCTCAAAAATTATCCTTGCTTTTCCTTTCTCTTCCCTCCCTCTCTGTTCACAAGCTGCCCTTTCCTTTTTCAGCACCTATAGCACGTCTACCAGAGAAGAGCAGAGAAGAGTGGGAATACATGTGCAAACGCATTGATTTCAAGTGTGTGAACCACGTCTCTTTCCCTGTGTCCTGACACTCTGGCTTCTGGGGCACTGGCCCTCCTCCCCCAGGGTTAGCCACTTCCTAGAGATGGGAAACAGCCCTCCGGTGACCATGCCTTTCAAATGTGGCTTCCACGCTCTGGACCGCTCTCCCCCTGTCCTGTTCACCCCAGGCCAGGTACCGGACACTAGGGACAGTCAGCCTCTGTGCCCCAGATTCCACTGAGATTATTCTAACTGATCCATCCTGAGCCTCACCTGTTCCTTCCTGCAGAAACACAATACAGACTCTCGCCACATGTCCCCCTCCCTCCGCCTCCTGACTGACCCCTGTGCGCCCTGCGTGTCCCCGCCTCCCACACGCGAGCCCCCACCTCCTGGGATCTTGAGTACGACAAACTGTCTTTTCGATGGCAGTCGTCTCCTGAGCTCAGCTGGCTTCACCGTCTCCTGCTCTGCTGGCTTCACCTTACCTGAATAACACTAAAACCATAAGTTCCTCAGGAAAAGGAAAGCTCATCCAGCGGATTTATGGACTCTCTAGGATTTCACTTGTCCCTCCCAAGCCCAGCCTTGCTCAGAGCTGGCTTGCTTACACTCTCCAGGTGCCTGCCCAAGGCCTGCCCTGCTTGTCCTGAAAATCCCATTCCCAGGGAGAGTGCCAGGTGGCTCTAGCACTGTCAGGGCCTCTTACCTCATTCCTCGCAAGTGCTGAGTGTGACACTGGACTGTTCTGCCTTCCTCACCATCCCATGGTAAAAGCAGTGATCCTAGCAAGGAGAAATGGGTGGTTAGGCCAAAGAACACTCATAAGCACGGCTACGTTAATGTCTCGTGCAGGTCACGGGTGATTCGCTATCTAGCATAACCTTACGACCTGCAAAGAGTTTATCAAGTCTCCATTCATTTGATCCTCGTAATAGTCCCGGGAGGTGGGACAGGGCAGATGTCATCATCGCCACTGAACAGATGAAGAGACTGAGGCTCAGAGAAGCAAAGAAATTTGCTGACGGTCCCCCTGCTGGTTGGAGAACCGGGACGTCAGAGACAGTTCAGAGCTTTCTGCGTGGCACGATGCTGGCCGCAGCAAATGCCCGCTTCTGAAGGGCCAGCCGCTCCCATGAGAATCTCTGTGGTCCCCATATAGGGTTAAACAGTGTTCTCTCGAAATTCACGTTTACCCAGACCCTCAGAATGTGACCTTATCTGGCATAGGGTCTTTGCAGATGTAATTAAGATGAAGTCATATTGGACTGGTGTCCTTCTAAGAAGAGGAGAGGACACAGACAGACACACACACAGAGAAGAAGGCCAGGTGATAACAGAGGAAGAGATTAAGGTGATGAAGCTACAAGCCAGGGGCCATCAGAAGCTAGGAAGAGGCAAGGAAGGATCCTTCCCTAGAGACTACAGAGGAAGCCTGGCTCTGCCAACATCTGGATTTTGGACTTCTAGCCTCCAGACCTGTGAGAGAATACATCTGTTGTTTTAAATCTCCAAGTTCATGGTACTTCGTTACGGCAGCCCTCAGAGATGAATAGCCCCCAGTCCCCAGCGCTTCTGCACCGCCCCTGAACCCTGAGTGCCTGGATCTGACTGAATTTGGCACCTGCATCCATGGCTGCACAGAGGTCGGATGCTGTTCTCTAGTCAGTGTGTCTCAGGCCCATCTGGCCTTCCCAGCCCGCTGGATTCCTCCGTGACCACAAACAGCTGCGGAGCACCGCTCTGTGCCAGGCCCCGGGCTGGGCCCTGGAGACTCAACAGTGAGGAGACAGACACAGCTCCAGCCTTCGTGGGACCTACGGTCTGGTGAGAGCTAATCTTACTTAAAAAGATGTAATTACAAACCATGAAGAGTGGCTTGAAATAAAAGTTGGAGGTGCCAGCAGACTGTGTTCTAAGTAGGGTAACCAGAGCACTCAGCAGGCAAACCAGGACACCGCTGAGTGCTGACGTGTGAAACCAGACGGCAGGCACAAACCAGGACCGTTCCGGGCACAGCGAAGGCTGATAGCAAGGGACACGGCCCTACAAGCTCCTTCCCAAATGGTCGAGAGAGAGAAGACGAAACCCAAGGGCAAAGCCAGATTACGAGAAGCTCTTAAGAAAGATACAAACCAGGCGGTTGCAGACATAGGGAGCTTCTCTTCCTCACTCCCCCTCACCCTGGCCCTGAGCAGGGCCAACCAGAAACCTCTGGCATTCGCCTACGTAACAGGCCAAGTGATCCATCAGCAGGACCATACTTGTTCGTAGATGTTCCTTGGTCCCCAGAAGGCAGGAATGTGACCCAGGAGACCACTAACCCACTCGTCTACACTGTCTGGCTCCACCTCCCGCCCAGCTCCAGATACCAGTATAGCCTAGATTCAAGCATTTTGGCATAGCCAGGCCAAATTTAAATGCATTCTCCCACACCTACCACCTACATAAACAGTTCCACAACCTCTCTCTTCAGTCTCTACCTCAGCGGTGGTTGCGAGAACACCGCACACCAAGGAGCTAGTGCAGGGTACCCGGCCCACAGCAGCTGGCAACAAACATGAGTGATGTATCATCAGCATTACATCCTCCTTTGTCCAAGGCAGAACATGGCCTTGAGGGAGCTGGAAGCCCACCAGGGGGCTGAATCCTCAGCCTTAGCCACACCAGTTCTACATCTTGCCCAGCTGGGCCATACAGCCAGATCACAGCTTACGGGCAGGGCTGACACTCAATTTAGGACCAATCTCTGCACCACCAGTGCCCTTTCACCTACTGATAATCCTTCAGCCAGTAGTCTGGCTCCTCTGCCCACTGACGCTCAGGCAGTCAGGGGGAGGGCCAGGCGCCAGCCCCTCTCATTGCATCAAACTCTTCTGGACTGTAAACAAGTCAGACCCTGACCTTCAGGGGAGCACGAAGGAAAGCCACTGTACCGGAGACACCCAGCAGCACCTGTGAAAGAAGGGAGGTGGGCACAACCTTCCTTCAGGCCAGGATTCCATCTGCTCTCAAATGCCAGCCTGTCACATGGCTTGCCCACCTACCCCCAGGCTCTGGGACCTGAAGGCACATCATGGAGAGCTCAAGTTCTGAACCTGACCCTTAAAACTCAGCAGCGGGGCCATGCACTCCACAACCCAGGATCCTTCGTGGGCGGAAGAGGGGGCCAGGCCTGTATGGGGGTAAATGGGGCTCGTAGATATTGGAATGACGGAGAGTCGACAAGTTCAGAAATGTGGGGCAGCTGTAGTCTCGAAATCCTGGTACCTCCCCAAATAAAGAGAATTCAGATGCAGGGATGGGCGTGCAGTTTCCTTGTACCACTTCCCATCTTTGGACTGATGCAAACAGTGCTCACTGCCTGGATGCTCTCTGAAATAGCATTGCAATGGACGTTTTAACATGCCTTAGATTTACAAAGGGCTTGCACATGCTTCACGCCATGTGATATTAATACCTGCCGTTCACTGTCAGTAACAATAAGGGCGAACACCTATCCAGCTCTTACAGCAAGATAAACAACTTACGTAGATTTTTTTCTCCCCTTTAAGACCATAGCCTTATGAAGTAGATGTTATTATTCCCATTTTTAAAAAGGGAAACTAAAGGTTGGAGAGGTTTCATCGTGATTCACAAGGCCACGCAAAATGAAAGTGGAGACTCAAACCCCAGAGGCCCGACTTCAGCCTCTATGCTCCACCTCTCCCAGCAAAAGTACACCCAGCAAAGCGCATAGAAATTAATTTGTCAAAACTGTGATATCGTCTGGCACCAATGGGGACCTGGGTTCCAGTCTAAGCCTGGCCACTTGCTGGGTATCTGAACTTAAGCGTGTTACTTTTTCTCTTCTCTCATTTTCCTCATCTGTAAAATGAGGCGTTGGAAGAGATGTTTACAAATTCCCATAAAATCAGTGATTCATCTTACCCTTCCATAGCCCTGAGAGTCAGCCCTTAGCATATCCAATTTTCAGAGGAAGAAACTCAACACTAGTGTAGTCAAAAGGGTTGTGTAAGGTCAAATAGCTAGTTAAAGCCAAGACTAAAACCCTGGCTTCAGACCCCAAACTCTGTAACTCCCTCTGTTGGAACACATTCATAGGCCCATCCCCTCTCCACCCCTTCCCTGTGACCAGATCTAGATTAGGGGATAAGTCTGATAAGGTTCCCAGACCTCCTGTTGCCCCAGGCCAAGTTTGGTATTAGAATGTGGTCCTCAACATTTGGGTCAAAGGCAGCTAAATGGTTTACTTCATACCCTGTTCTCTTTTGAGTCTTCAGCTCCCAAATAAGAAAGCCGATGGGCGCCCCATGGGGCTGGGTGGGGGCTCTGTTCTTCATTAGCAGGAGATGCAAGAAAACAATGAGTGGCACCATACTTCAGCTAGGGTATGCTGCAGTCAAAAGACCTTCCGGAAGGAGGGGCATTGTGGGAGTGAGGGGGAAGTCCTCTCCCATTCCTCTGTTTCTGAAAGGCCTCTACAATCTCTCTGCTTAATTCTGAGAGCATAAATAACAAGTAAATGAAGTCATGAAGTCACTGCATTCCTTCCCAGCTTCTGGCCTGAGGCGGCCACCCTGAGGGGGCTTTCACAGCAGGAAGCATGAGCTCACAGCAGACTTGTGCACTGAGACCCATTCTTCAGCTGTGGGTATACAAATGCAGAAGCCAAACTCAGAGGGGGGTACTTTGTGAGGTTGTAAGGGCTAGGGCTTTTGAGGCACACCTGTCCTCTCCCCACAGGGTGCTGAAAAAGGTGTGTGGACACACCACAGCCGGACAGCTTCCCCAGAGATGAAAAAACAGAGCCAACTTGCCAGCGGAGGGTACTGCCCACACTGCCGACTCCTTTCCCATCCAAGAAGGTCTTGATGAAGAAGGCAACACTGATCTTCGTATCGTAATCCAATGCAGCCCCTCGGCTAACTAGTTACTAAGCTCTAGACCGCTCATAGGTATCAAAACTAACTGTCCTGTGTCCCTTTCCTCTTACAAGGGTAATCTAATACAGTAATCGAGTTGGTAATGATCAATAGGGGCTGTCACTATCTCCTAGACATTCACACTCTGGGACGGATATTTTAAAGAATGGGCCACGGGCATTCTCAGGTTCCACAGGAAGCTGCTGGAGGAGCACTGAGGCAGAGGGGCCTGTCCTGCTCTGCTCACACCACACCTCTCCCATCTAGAGGCCACGAAAGTCTACCATGTCCTGCCTCAAAGGCAAAAGACCATGCTGCTTCTGCTGGAGTCCATCTTTCCTTCTCCTTCAGCCCTTCTTAAGCCCAGCGTCTGGGTAGGGTCATGGCAATCCAGAGTGTCTCAGCTCAGGCATTAGTGACATTTGGTGCTGGATTATTCTACGTGCGGGGACGGTCCTGTGTGCAGGACTTTTGGTAGCATCCCTGGCCTCCACCCACTAGGTGCCAGCAGCATCCACTTCTCAGTCATGGCAATCAAAACTATCTCCAGACATTGCCACTCATCTCCTCCTTTGCTGGCTAAAACTGTCAAACAAGTAGAACAGTTTAAGGTAACTGCATCTGATTTTTAGATATAAATCATCATGAATATGTTTCCTTTGCTTCACGTTAGTTATTCACATACCGACAAAGGCTTAAGTAAGAGAAATGACTTATAACAAAATCACTCCTGGCTGAGAGCCACTGCCCTGAGCCTCCTGCGTCTAATGGGTCCCCTGGTAGGAAAGGCTAGCAAACCAAAAAATATGTATGATTAACTACCTTTAATGTTCACCAGTGAGCTGCGGTGAAGCAAACTAAAATGTATCCATGTGAAAGATCATTCTTAAATGATAAATCTTTGTGTAAACATTCGTACTCAAAAACAACTTTGAGGGGGAAAATTTCCAATATGAAAATACAACAAAATTAAAAAAAAAAAAACCTTGTAACCTATAATCACATTAAAAAGGCAGACTACAAAATCTTACACACCCATATGAAAAAAGAATAATTTAAACATCTGATCGGTGGGGACTTTAGAATTACTGGTAAATGCTTTTCACTTAATTAAACTTTTGTTAATTAGTATGTGAATAATTAACATAAAGAAAATGCATGCTTCGTGATGATTTATACCAATTCTAATAAGATGCAACTACCTTCAAATATTGTTTGTTTGACCATTTTAGCTAGCAAAGGACAGAACGCACTTAGGAAACAACAAATTCACGTTTGGCTTCTCCTTCTGGCTCCCTCGGTCTTTGGTTGGGAAAAACAACCCCTTCGGAGGAGGGACCCACTCCATCAAGTCACACCATCTCTTCATTTCCCCCGGGGGGACTAGGTCGGGAATCTGCTTGTAAAATATTCTCTGCTTGTAAGATATTCGTTGACCCGAACTTACCTCAGACTTGAGTGTGGTGGTTTGAGGGCTGCCACTTGGAGTGTAATGGGTTTCTGTGTAGGCTGGAGCAAAAAGGTGCCTGCAAAGAGTAAGAACAAACATTTACGTCCTGAGGTGACGGACTCCACCCTCCTGGGGACCGCCACAGGCCATTCTAACTGAAGCTGTCAGAACCACCCTGGGCATCTCCGTGCAGAAGAAATGAGGAGGCCATACAGGCCTAAGGAACAAAAAGGACACCAGGAGGGAGTTTGTTGTGGATTTTACATTCATGGGGATCATAATCTAGTTCAGACACACCAGACAGAGTCAACAGAACTAAAGCAGTGGACCTCACTTGTGCCAGGCCCTGGGAACATACACATGCAAACGCACTCAAAATCCCCAGGAGTCTATGGGCCTTATTGTGTAACTGGATTGACTTTTCCAGCACTGCCTCCACCAGCTTTTAGTACCAGCATGGCAATTTTTCCTTAAGGGAGTACCTCTCCCCTGTTGCATGTTTTGGTGAGATTGTCAATCAGTGTCTTGTCTAGCCCTGGCTAAGGGTGGCCCACAGTCCAAGCTAAGCCAATGGCGTAATGTTGCAAGATCTAACAGATGAGATGGGAGCAATCATCTGTCCCTTTGCTCCTGCTGCACGGATTCCAGGAGCTGCCTTGGCCTGTCCTTTCTGAGACCTAGCGGTTCAGATTTCCTAAGACCTGGTAGTTCTGTGTGTTAACCTTCCAATAAAGTCCTTTCCCCCACCCCGCCCCAAAAATTGGACATTGGTTTCTCTCTTGCCACAGACTCCTTGAAGCTGAGGTTAAGAATCCCTCACCAAGGGCAAGGTGACACCAAACAAAGTTACTAGAATTTCTTTAAATGTACATAAAAATAAAAGAGCCATATTAAAAGCAGAATGCATCTATAGAAAGTCGTGGTCTGGGGTCAAAAGGGTTTCTCATGGAAGAGAAACTGGAGACTAACAATAAAAAGAATTAAGTGGGTCTATAAACTATTATGGAAAGAATGTCTAAAATTAAGTTAGATAAAAAGTAAATTTTAGGAAAGAATGCATTTGCAAAATCCCTTTTAATGAAAAACTAATCATAGCGCATAATAGGGTATGCACTGAAAACAACGGGAGAAGCAAACGCTCATTGTTACTGGTGGTTATCGCAGGAGACTGCAGATGTTCACAATGTAAATTGCATGTTTCTGAAAATTGGTCGATTTTTAAAAAAATAATTATCATGTATTTATTTTGAAAACTAAAAACCTAATTTGAAACTGTTTTTAAAAAGAAAAAAATATAGACTGAGGTTGACACGGGAAGCCAAAGGCATCTGCAGGGACCACCCTGGCTTTGGAAGAGGTGACATTTCCCAGCAAGACAAGGTCGTTGAAGAGAGTCTCTAGGGTCATTTCCAGCTCTAAATTCTAGGACTCCTGACTCTCAGATTCTTCTCTATCCCCAGAGTGCAGTCAGAAGGCAAATGCCACAAGGACTGTCTCTTGAACCAAGGCAAGCCTTTCAACATCCAGCCTTGGACACGAAGAAAAGAAACTCAACAGGGAGATGTAAAAACAAAGCAAAGCCCCAAACCCCAGCCTGTGTAAAGAAACTCTCATTACATGGAAACTCTGGGTCAGTAGCTAACTTGCCAGGTTCTGCCTCCCCACCCTTTTCCTTTCTCTTAAGCATCTAACCAGCAGCCAAGGATCTAAGGGAGGAGTCGTCCATTTGTCTGAGAGAGATAAAATGTAAGCCCCATGAGGACAGAGGCCAAGTGTTTTGCTCACAGATACAAACCAGTATAGCTAATTATCGAATGAAGGAATGAGTAAATGAATGAGTCGTTCAGCAAACTAAGAAGCTTAGAACATGGTCTGGAGTCCAAAAGATTGTTTCCACTCCAGCTCGGACATTGACTGTCTCTATGGCCATGAGCAAGTTACTCTACCTCTCTGAACATTTGTTTCCTCTTCTGCAAAAATGAGGATATTATACTTTCTCGATAGGGCTGTCATAAGCATAAAATGCCAAAATGCATGAAAAGGGCTTAACACCAGGACGGTACAGTGTGGAAGGTTATAGGTTAGTGATTATCATTATTGCTTTCAACAGAGATTATGAAGGAAGAACCCAGAAAAAACTGATGGAGCTTACCTATTTCCATCTAAATCTCCCCAGCCATTAACTGTCCAGTATCACTTGAGAGAGGTAAAAAACCAATTAGCTCATTCCTGCAGGCCCGTTTCCTGGGTCTGCTTTCACAGACCGCATAATGGATGGCGAGTCAGGGTTCAGCATTTAATGGGCCATATGAGTGCCAATGGGATGTGAATTTTCCCACAGAAAATGTGCTCCTGATAAATACTTTTTCCGCCTCTTCTGAGTCATAGCAGGGAAAAGATCATTCATTCAGTGACATAAAGATATTCCAAAGAAAGCAATCCACACTAAACCTCACAGGTGTCCACATTCTTGTTAGTCCTCAGCCACTCGTCCTCAGAAGGGTAAGCATCTTTCTGCAGCTTCTTACTCTGAGGATCTGCCCCCCATCGCCACAGGACTCTCAGAGCCTCGGCGTTAAAAGGGACCTTAGGAATCATAGCCAAACTCATTAAACTGTGGGCTCCCTAAGAGCCAGAGGCATGGCTGCCCGTTAAAGGCTTCTCCCCAGCATCGAGGCCCTACCAAACAGGTGGTACACGTTTATTTGGTGAATAAATGGATGGATGCAAACATAAATGAATGAGTGAATGAACTTTCAACCTTGTTGTATAGGAGTCTGCCATTCAGTACTGGACATCTCCAGTGACAGAGAGCTCCTGAGACCACCCACTCCATATCTGACCACTTCTAGTAGTTAAAGAAAGTTCTCCCACTGAACCAGAACTACTTCTCAGTAACCAGCACCCACTGGCCTTCATTCTGTCCTCAGAATCTACAAGGAACAACATGCTTCTTCTGCCTAAGTGCCCTTTTGGGACGTGCAGCATCAACACTGCCCAGGCACTAGTTAAAAATGTAGATTGTCAGGCCCCACCCCAGATGTACGGAGGCAGACAGAAACTCTGGGGTTGGGCCTAACCATCTGCTGTGTTAACTCTCCCAGTGACTCTGATCCGAACCACCGCCCTAGACCACAAGACCTCAACGTGTTTTTCAAGCAGGTAAACTTCAGAAATATCAAAATGTCTCAGTACCCAGCCCCCACACCTTCCTGCCCTCACCACATCCCGGATCTTTCTGAGCTCGGGACATCCAGACAAGCGGCAATCAAAATAGTTCACATGTATTTAAGTGTTAAATTATTTCACCTTCACGGCATACCTATGAGGAAGGTACTAATTCCTCTCCCCATTTCATGACTGACAGCACCGGGAACTCAGACCTGTAACTTGTCCAAGCTCTCATGACACGAGGTCAGAGCCGGGTTTCAAAACCGGGTCTGGTGTTTCTGCTCTGTCTCTCTTAGAAGGTGGAAACATAAAACGAAAGCCCTGCCAGGAACCGGCAGCACAAAACACAATCTGACGGTGATGGTAGCAGCTTTGAGGGCGTATGTGATGCCACGAAAAGGAGACTCAGCTCTTAGACGGTGACCATGTGCAGAGAAGAGCAACAGGTAGCACAGCACGGGGCAGGAAAATGAGGATGGACACGTCAGAACTTCAGGGCTGGGTTTTTTTTTTTTTTTTTTTTTTTTTGAAATAAGAACCCTTCCCAAATGGAGCTGCAAATGTTGTCCAGGAAAGTTCTTCCTTCTAGAAGCAAAAGCAAGGGTCATATTTCATCACCACCATCTGTGCAATTTTACTGATGGACAAAACACCACTTTCGAATGCTCCCCACTGCCCCAAGCTAGGCCCATCTGTGCCCACGTGGTGCCCTGGCACCCCTCTCGGGACCAAAGACACTGCCGTCCCCTCACAGAGGGGCCGCAGGGCCAGCGAGTAGCCCAGCTCACTGTCCCCTCTTGGACCACATCTGCTCTCTTCTCCTCCCTGACAAGGGCTGGCTCAGCGGATCGGCAGGAAGCCGTCTCTCACCACTGGAGTGTGTCAGGATTTTCAGGAAACGAGTTGTGAGTGATGTGTGTCCAGGAAGAGAGAGAGACTATCCAAGATTCTCCACCCCTGCGCCCTTCTGCTGGCTTTGATGGAAAAGCAGTTTCTGTGTACCCTCGGCCCTCCCGTCCCGCCCCCGCCTATGCCTCCAGGATCCCAAGCCTGCAGGCAGGCGGCGTCGGCAGCCCCGAGCTAAGAGCAGCCAGCACTGCAGTGTTCACTTTGGGTAAAATCCTGGTTGCCCGGACCCCACAGCCTTTGAGCAAAACCTCTTCTTCTGAATCCCATTTGAGAAAATAAGCTGCCCCCCGCGCCCCCCCCCCCCCCGCCAAATACCGGACATAAAACATACGGTCACTCTCTGGGGAAGGACAACAGAATTGCCCGTGGCGGCCTGGAACCTACTGGCACATGACGTCAGACCCAAAAGCACACTGCAGTCTGAAAGAGCCCTGACCCATCTTTCCTAAGGCTCAGATCCTCCAAACCCAGAACCATCCTTTTAAGGACTATTTACCGTCAGCCATATTTCAAATGCATCTCTAAACTTCTTCTGCAGAGAGAGGAGCAACGGGACTGACACAAATTTGCAAAACATCTCTGAGATCAACCCTCCTTCCAGCTGCTTCCGACAAGCAAACCAGGGAAGATAAAGTGCGAATAATTTCTAAACTACCTTGAAAAAGAACCTATGCAGACATGCGCAACGGAAGCAAACATTGCTCATGTCAGTGGCTATTCTGATCGGCACCTCCTTCTCCCAGCTTTTGGCCCATCTAGCGCTGTCAAGAGTATCTGGGCGCTTATATCCCAGGTGATGCTTGGGAGGTGCAGCCTTGCTGGTCCCTCTTATTTTCCCTGCAGGGTCTTTGCCCTGCCTGCGTGTGTTGGTGATAACCTAAGCCCCTTCCGTTTCTTGCTCATGGTCCTAATCATCATGGGACTTAGCTCAGTAACTATACGACACCGGAAATGCTGTGAAAAAATCTAAAATCCCAGGCCCCATCCCAGACTCACTGAGAAATTATATTCTCTAGAGAAGAACGCAGAAATCTGTGTTTTGATAGTTTTTCCAGGTGACACGTTTTTAGGCTCAGAGAATTCTTCTGTTTCATGGGATCAATTTTAACATAATAAATTCTTTTTCCCATTTCTAGCCTTCCAAAGCCTAAAAATGATACCGGTACAACATAGAGGGAAAATCTACGGCTCAGAAAACTTTGGTTTGAGTACCAGCTGCATACTCTCTAGATGACTGTCCTTTCAAACCTTGGAAATGAGTCAAAAGATGACCAAGGTCCTTTTCAGTGTCATACATGGGCTCTTACCAGGTTGTCGGCTCTGAGAGGCCAGTATCAGGTTCTTTGGACTCCGTGGGAGGAAATGTAGCTTCAAAAGACTATATACAATTAATTAGGGCAGCTCTTGTGCAACCTTGTAAAACTAGATGTTAACTTATGAAAACTTAGGAAGAGACAGTGGAGACGCAAATGATTTCCATCCAGTAGAAGAGAGAACTCCAAAGGTTAGAGCTTTATTGTCCCTGTATGGAAATGACCAGACTGTATGTAATCCAGGGAGCTTATCTCAACATTCCTTTTCTCACTATTAACAAGTACATATACATGTCCCTTATCCAATTTTTAAACCAGTTTTATCATCTTGCTCGGTCCCTTCCAGATGAGATGAATAAGCCTGACAAAAGCGTTTGTACGAGCAGAGTTGTACTTGAGCCATCCGCTTCCCGGACTGCAAATGCAGGGAGTGATACTGCTCTCTCACGGCACCGTTGAGAGGATCAAATGAGAAAACACCTTCAAGTACTAGCTCTGATGCTTCTAAGTTCTGTGAGCTTGGGAAAGCGGGTTAACCCCTGAGCCTCAGTTTTCTCATTTATAAAATGGGAGAAATGATAGACTCTACCTAATAAAGGTTGCTACAAAATGTTGGCAGCGTGCCTGATTGTGAATACTTGTTTAAATGAAATGAACAAATGTAAAAGCATTCTTCGTAAAACAGAAAGTGTTTGTGTTTTACAAATATTGTTGGCATCGCTTTCTCCAAAACGAGCTATATGTGCATGTGGCAAATCTCGATACTTGTTAAATAAACATAATGGCTTTCTGAGGGGGGTCCTAATCTAGTCTCTCTCCTTTTGAGTATGCTTGGAAATGTTAATATTCATACGTTTTAGCAAGTTAGGCGATACTGTGCGAATCACAAGCCACTCAGCTGTTTCCCTATCGAATGGAAATGGTGAAGCCAGGACAGGCAGGTGCCGGGAAGGCGTTTTTAAAAGCAGAGGCTGCCGCTCTAATGTAATGGACAACCGCCTGCCGATACTTAGGACAGTAACATGTCAAATTCGGTCAGTATTCTTTTTGTTTTTCCAAAGAAAGGGAAGAAAAGGGAAGAGACGGCTCGAGCTGTTTCAGAATCACGATTTCCCAACCAGTGCTCATTCCACCTCTGACTCCAAAGGAATGGAAACAAACCAACACGCCGAAGCCATGGCCAAATAAGGGACTGACACATCCAGGGGCCCACAGGCTGAGGCATTCCTTTTTGAGGGAACAGAAAAGGCCATGGAAGGGGGAACGTTAAAGGCTGCTCCTCATGTAAAGAGCAGAGATCGCTTCCCACCCCAAGGACTCACGTAAGCAAGCATTCGTGCTCCCGAGGACCAGCTCCAGAAGCAACGCTGTAAAGCAAGATGGCGCCATCCACAAGCCTGGCTAAAAGCCAAAGCTACTGAGCATGTTTTTTTTTTTTTTTAAACCTCTATTAAGGAAATTTCTAAACAATGCATTACGTCAACATTCCTTTTCACCAATCGCTTCCCATTACATCTTCCCCCAAATCTCCACCAGACCTAGTACCCTTCCGACCAGCTAGCTCCTGGTCCTGTGTTTTGCTTTTATGTTAAATACCAAAGGATGTTTAGATAAACACTGTTTACTCCTTTGGTGAGTAGGGTCTTTATTTAATCCTCTTCATGCCTCCCTCTTGGCTGCCTCCACATGAAGATGAGCAACCTCTCTGTGCAAACAGGGCGGATTCTTGGGATCAGGGAGCTTAACTGGCAGGGACTTACAGGGCCTTCAAAATGGCTCACCCAAGAAGAGTTTACAGATATTTTTTTTGCGGTGTCCTGAATAGCCCACTATGGGTATTTATTAGAACTGGACAGTTAAAGGAAATGGGGGTATTATATATACTATTTCTGAGAAAGACAAAAAAGTAAAAACACTACCTGATAGCAGCCTCCCTAGCAACCAGTTTTTGGTGAATAATCACAATGCTTGTTTATCAGATTAACCCGAAGGGAAGAGCCAATGCAAAAGGTAACTGGCCAAATTGTAGAGACAAATTTTGTGGATAAGACACAGAGGAAGTGAAAAAAATTGAACCTGTAAGATCACAGGACCTTTGAGAATATACTTAGAAAGAGGGGCAGAGGTGGACCATCTTATGAAAAAAGCAAACAAACAGAAAGCGGGAAGTGAAGACCACAAAACAATCTGCCCTAAATCTGGGTGACTGGTTCCTTTTAGGCTCTGATTAAACATCTGATAAATCTTGCCCAATGTTTCTTTACATCCTGAAGCACAAATCATGACGAAAGCACAAGTCAAGAGGGTTAGAACTTGGAATGCCGTCCTAAATCATCGTGGACGTCTGCTGTCCCGGCCTCCAGCATCCCTGCCACCTCCTCAGGATAACGGTGTCCCACTCTGCATTTAGGGAGAGGTTCCCTCTCTCTGCATGCTGATTGTCATCACAAGCCAGGACAATCGGGTCTCATCCACTAGCTGAAGTTCAAGACATGGGTGACCCTTGGTGAAAATGGCTGGAGCTGTCACCCCAGTGTGGTGGCACCTGAAGAGAGACTGTCTATGAATTCCTGTCTTTTCTGAGCCCTAGTCCATCAGTTTTCCCCTCATTCTATGTGTTGCTCCATATTCTTTCCAAGAGGATTTGGGAGGCGGGGCATGGGGTGGGGTTAGTGCATGAACTGCAGTCCACTGCAATGAGAGAATCTTCACACGCCATTCTCTTTGTCCAATGTTTCCCCTCACTTCACTTTGCAAATGAAGAATTTGAAAAAGAGCAAAAAACAACTCATGTACCATCAGGCAATTATATTTTGCTTCTAAACCCATCAGTCTAAATAAACTAAAGTCAGCTAAATGTCAGTGGTAGATGATCCAAGAGTCAGGCCATCCAGACACTCCCAGAAGGCAGAGAGGAAGGATGCTCATGAAATCGCATCGATAATTGCTTATTAAGCAGCATAATCCAGTACAAACTGCAAGGCACATGGCATCAGGAAGACCAAGTTTCTCCTGGCAAGAATTCACCATGGATTTGCTCCGGTCCTTAGCCAAGGTGCACACCTCTTGGAGCCTAAGGCTCTACATTTGCAAGCCCACTCACTCATTCCACAAGTATTTATTGAGGCCAATCGTGTGGCAAGCACTGTGCTAGGGATGTGAACGAGGCAAGCACGGTTTTCTGGCCCTCCACCCGGCACCCGTATCCTCCATCACGAAGATTAGAGGAAGCTGAAGGGTGGCAGAATATGCCATCCTAAATATATCTCAGCATAAAGATCATTCTGACCTGAAGACAACTGAGAAGAAGGTTACTACAAGAAAAGCTTCTTGCCCTCCCATTATTTGCCTAAAAGCAGGACATAAATTTTCAAAGGCATCCTTCCTCCCCTTCTTCCGAGAAAGACAAAAGTTAATCACCAGAGAGAACTTTAGATCCTATCAGCCTGGGGAAGGAATCTGTACAACAAACTTTACTAACTAACCTTTAACTTCCCATCTATTTACCCGCATTTTACCACATCAGAGGCCGAACAGCGCTTTCATTTGTCCTGTCATTTCTCCACTTATATTGTCCTTTACTGAAGATGCTATACAGAAGCCTGAATTCTAAGTGAGTTACTCATTTTTCCCTGGGCATCTCCCATGTGTACGTGTTAATAAACTTCTGTTTTTCCTCTTGTTAATCTGTCTTTTGTTACAGGGTTCCCACCTGAGAACTTACTTAGGTAGAAGAAAAATGATTTTTTTCCCCTCCCTTACAAGGTCATCTGTGAAAGTCATTTGCACACACCAGCAGGCCACAGGGAAGGTAGGTCTTACTATCTGGTTCCTAGAAGCCAAGTCACTGTTTCATGGCCCGTTTTCCTTTCTTTCCTAAACTGCTACACACCAGTGTTGCAACCAAATTCAAAATTCCCCGAACAAGCTGCCTACACAGCTGTGGAGCAGGGGTGCGTGCGTGTGCGTGTGTGCTGAGGGCAGCGGGGAAGCACAACCTGCGGATCAGGAACTCGGGTCGCTCCCTCGCCTTTGCTGAGCCCCTTTCCACAGCCATACGCCGGGGCCACATAACTGAATGGCCACTTTAACATCTGCCTTATTATCCAAACCCCAAATCTGCATCATAAAGCCAAGAGATAAAGAGCTTCTAGAATACGATGACCTGACATCTTTCCCAATACTGAGAATCACCTCTTCCCCTAGCACTCCAGTTTCCCTCCAAAGGAATCCCTTCCATGACTTGATGACTTGCCCTTTCTTTCCCTAGAAAGGGTGAAGCAGAGGGCTGTGGTGGAGGGGGGAGGTGGGGAGGGGGATTGGAAAAAGAAACTGTGCCTGATATAATGCAGCCATTATAGGCCCTTGGTCCATCTGGAGCCCTCTCCAGGGGGACTGATGCAAGAGGACAAAACGTGGAGACTGCCAGTTTTCTGCAAACCCAAACCTCAGGGGAAACAGAAGGAGGAAAAGGGGGCAGTGGGGCACATGGGAGCTATGGAAGCGGCTGGAAAACAGTGGTAGCACAGAAGTCATAAAGACCCCATTTCTCCTTAAACTGGCTGAGGAAAGCCTGGCCCAGCTCCACCTGATGATGTCATTGTTTTCAACAAAAGCTGGTTTGAGAACCCTCAGAGAGGGCCCAGTGAGGCTTCAGCTGCTGGGATGGGCAGAGGTCTCATTGTCCTGGAGAGATCAAGCGCTCAGAATTGCAGACGAGGAGGAAAGGCTGTGTTAGAGCATGAATTACAGAGAGAACAGGGGTAAGAACATCCCTTCCTTGTAGAGTCATAGAAGGAGTCTATTTTTTCACACAAGATTTTTATCAGTGGATTCCCTCAATAGTCCTGCAAAATTGGTGACTGGGGAAGAGAGAAGTAATGAGAAAACTAAAGATCTGAGGAAAGAAGTGGCTTGTCCGAGGTCTCACCACAAGCTGATTAAACTCAGGGATGGGCACCACTGACCTACTACTTACCCAGGCAGGAACCTCAGACTGGCCCTTGAATCCATCCTCTCTTTCAGCCCACATTCAACCCATCTCCCAGTCTCCATGACTACACCCTATAAATATCTTTGGAATCCATTCCCTCCTTGCCACATCAGCTAGCTCTTCCCTAAATTAGACCAGCATAATTTCTCACTCAGATTATAATACAGCTTTTGAATAGGCCTATGACTATCGCTAGTCTTTCTCAAATGCATTTAGGATGCTGTCACTATCTGGCTTTTAAAATATTCTGCATCAGCTTCCCATTGCCCTCAAGGTCAATGCCCAAACCCTTTAAGGAGCCTACAAGGCCTTTCAAGGACTCACCCCTTCCCACCCAGCAACCTTTTTTCACCATTTCCTTCCACCCTTGCTCTCTGCTCTAAGTATAAAGAACTTCTTTTCATCTTCAAATGCTACTCTTGCCTTTAGGCCTTTGTTCCTGCTGTTTGGAACCCAGTTCCCCTGTAGAAGCCACCACCCTTTACCACGGCCCTACTTGTTCGCTTCCTCCTAGAGGCTTTCTCTGACCCCCAATCCAGGGTCGGTTCCGAACCACCCCCAAGCTCCTACGGCATCTCTACTTCCTCCATCACAGCACGTCCGTCCACATTGCTAAGGGTTTAGTTCCCTGTCTCCTCCACTGGGCTCTAGGCCCCAGGACGGTGGAGACTGTGTTCTGCCTGCCACTGCTCTCCCAGGAATGCCCAAGACCTAGCCCGACACCTGCCACATGCTCAACACTCACAGTATTTGTTGAATGAAAGAAGAGAAGAAAGACAGGAAGTAAAGAATTCCCAATGCATAGTCTAGAGCTCAAGCCTGCTGTGCTAGAGACTCTCATCAGAAAAGCCAGGGATTCTCTCACCCAATACCCACCTCCAGATGAGTTTGAGCAAGACCTGCCACTTGCCCCAAAAGCCTGTTCATTTAGCATCCAAGGTGCCAGCCAAAGGTCTGTGCATGTCATTGAGTTCTAAGTAGAGAACAACAAGCTTACTTTCTTCAAATCAAAATATTTCCTGGGTGAATGTAAACGTGGCTTCATTCTCAGGACAGAACCAGTCTGGAGGCCCTAGTATCGACTTCTTCCCCACCCCCACCCCGTCCCCCCCCAACCCCCCGCCGTAGATTTTTCCCTGGGATAGTCATGTTCTATTGCCAAAGTGCAAAGGTTGGGGATAGAAACATCCTCCAATTTCCAGAGAGTCTGGGTGATGAGATTAGGCACATCCTTGAAGCTAGGGAAAAAATAGAGGTCTGGAAGGTACGACTCTCGGAGCATCTCCCAAACCCAAGCATTTATCCATACATCCATCCTCATCCCATCTGCCACACCTGGCTTCTCAGGAGACTCCGCACCTCCCCAAGTTAAGAAGCCACCTCTGCCTTGTGCTCAGTCCACAGCTCCACCCACCAGGTACACCTCTCTCCACTTGGATCAGCCTAAATTTCCCATCAATGGGGAGGGGTGAGGGAAGAGCTTCTTCTCATTCAAGATGTAGAAAATACAGCCTAGATTTAAAGTGCACCCCAAACTTCCTTCTAGAAGTACCCCACCCACATGCCTGACCACACGGTGGTTTTACCTTAGGCAAGAGAGAGCACAACTCATCAAAAACAGGAAAATGAAAAATTGCACTCTAAGCCACTCAAATCCTTGGGTAGCCCAGATATCTAAGAAAAAAGAAACCCCTTCCCCATTTCCCACATTCCACTCTTCTGAATTAAAATGATTTGGCCAGTTGGAATACTGCATTCCCACGAGATGATTAGTACTACAGCTTTGGTTCCCCTTGATCCAGATCAAATATTTGTATATTAATTTCTCAGTCTGAATTCCTTTCTCATTTTTCCACTCACCTCTCCTCCCTCCCTTATCCACAGCCTCCCTCCTTGCTCCGAGAAGGCAGAGCTCTACGCAACCCTCCTTAGGGAAGCTTTCTCGGTCTCCCAGTCAGAAGTTCTCTCTTCCCTCCTGCTTCCTCAGCACTGTACTTCTAACTCTATTACGTAAGTCTGGAATCTGCCTTGGATCTTGTTGTTGTATGTTTTTAAGGCCAGGTGGCAAAAATAGCATGTTTGTACCTACTCCCTATAGCACCTAACATAGGCTTTACAGGTAAACGCTCGACCAATATCTGCTGAAATCAACCTTGTAGAATGGAAACAAGTTAGCTCTTGCTTAAAAAGCAGGAGATCCATCAACTGATGGATGGATGAACAGAAGTGGTAAATCCAAGCAATGAAACACTAACAATAAAATGGAATGAAGTACTGACACATGCTTTTCACCATGGATAAAACTCACAAACATTACACTAAGTGAAAGAAGCCAGTCGCAAAAGACCACATATTATATAATCCCTTTTATACAAAATATCCAGAACAGGCAAATTCATAGAGGCAGAAAGCAGACTAGTGGTTGCCTAGAGCTCCTCGGAATGGAGGAGAATGGGGAGTGACTGCTTATACTAGTTTGCTAGCATTGCCTTAACAAAATACCACATGTGGCTGAAAAAACAAATTTATTATCTCACAGTTCTGGAGGCTAGAAGTCTAGGCTCAAGGTGTTGGCAGGGCCATGCTCTCTTTAAAGGTACTAGAAAAGGATGTGCCCCAGGCCTTTCTCCTAGGTTCCTTGGCTTGTGGCAGCATCACTTTAATGAAATTCACACGGCATTCTCCCTCTGTGCATGCCTATGTCCAAATTTCCCCTTTTTATACGGGTGCCAGTCATACTGAATTAGGGGCCACCCTACTCCAGTGTGACCTCAACTAATTACATCCACAACAACTCTATTTCCAAATAATGTCACTCTGGGGTGCCAGGCGTTAGTACTTCAACACAGGATTTTGAGGGACACAGTCAACCCATAACATTGCTAATGACTTCTTTTGGGGGGGGTGATTAAATATTCAAAAATTAGAATATGATGCGATTACGCAACTCTGTAAATATACTAAAAATATATTCAACTGTATACTTCAAATGGATGAACTATATGGTTATGTAGGTTATGTCCCAATAAAGCTGTTTTTTAAAAAGGCAGGAGAGTTTGAGTTTAAAGAGTGTGCTCAAGTTCAACAATCAACCCAGGGAGGAGAGAGTGTGTGAAAACAAGTTCTCTCAACAAGGTGAAAAGATGTAACTTAAGCAGATGCCAAAGGCAATGTGCCTTTATCTGTCCTCCCGATCTATGCAAATTCCCTTCGACCCAGTGATTCACATCTTGTGTTCTTTCCAAAGAACACCAGCGTGTTCTCTCCAGCACTGTTTGTAGAAATGAAGAAAAAAAAAAAATAAGGAAACTGCGGGAAAGCCGTCAACATGGGACGATTCAATTAATTGCAGCATCTTGCTTACAGTGAACCTGGATGATGAGTACATGGGGGTTCATCATATTGGTCTCTCTACTTCCATGTGGATCTGATGATTTTTCATTATAAGAAATTTTAGAAGTTTGTTATACATACACGTACAATGTAACGTATGATAAATTTATATGGAAATGTATCTGTAATATACCCTCATACTGTTATAGGAATTTTAAATAGTACAGCTTTTGGGAGGAATCTAAGGAGTGAGAGGTACAATTTGTCAAAATTTAAAACATTTTAAACATACATGCTATTTGACCTTGCAACTACTGCTAGGTATCGGTCATACAGAAATAATTACAAATGTGCTTAAAGATTACATATAAGCAATATCATTGCAGCAATATTTGTAATAGTAAGAAATTGGAAATCTAACTGTCCATTAATAGAGATTAATAAATTTCGGTCCATGGAATCCTATGTCACTATTAAAAAGAATGAAACAAGTCTATAAATGTGCTAATGTGGAAAGAGACTGAAGACAAATAATGAAAAAGCAAATTACAGAATAGTATATAATGACCTCGTTTATTTTAAAATTCTATTATTTGTGTAATTTTTTTCTCGAATTTTACTATCAAAATTTTCAAACATTCCAAAAATCTCTTGTGTGAATTAAAAAAAAAAAATTATTTGGGATTGCCCATGCTATATTTCCAAGTGAAAAAAAAAGAGGTTATAAAACTGAGGGTACCATATGACCCCGTCTAGGTAGACACACATATGGTTAAAAAAATCTGTATGAAATAGTACGTTCATGGTAAATGCTCACTTGCTGGATGCCAGCTACCATTACCTTAGGGTGAACAGTCTGATGGTAAAGGAAGCCCAACTCAAGAATCAACTCCCGACTTCTTGCAAGTAAGTGCACAGCTTCCCTTCGCTCTGACGAGGGCCCATCTAAGGCCAACAGGGCAGCTGGCAGCTTCCTCCCATTCATTTAGCCCATGCTCCTGCTGACCGGCCGCCAGGAGAAATAAGCTTGAGACAAAAGAAAGCCGTGGACATCCTTCCTGGCTACTCAGGCAGCACTGGCTGCGGGTCCCTGGATGAAGACAGAGCCGGAACCAGTGAACACATCCTGACCTCCTTATCGGACAGTTCAGGGCCCTGCCAAGGGAGGGGCTGGATACTGATTCTGCAAGCACGGAAAAGAGGTACAGTTTGGCTGCCCGGCGAACCCTGCAAAGCTGTACTCTGGAGATAGATACAGTGAGGTCACACCGGGCATGGCTGGAGAGCAGAAGTGAGCTTCCTCCCGGGGGCACTGGGTTTTAAGGTCAAGTCCTCTTAATTGCATTTGGAAACTAACTCAGGGGAATTCCCTCTTTACTTCATCCTTAAAATACAAATAATAGTGACTATTTACTGAGCTCTCGCAGTGCACCAGGCATGGTGTAAGTCCTTCAAGGGCATTACGTTATCGAATTCACACAACAGCCGACAAGGTGGCCACTATTGTTAGCCCCATCATGTGGATGAGGAAACTGAGACTCTCAAAGGAGAAGCGACTTGCCAAAGTGTACATCACCAGCGGATGCAAGGAGCCAGGCTCTGGATCCAAACCGCCTGCATTACACCACTGCAGGATACTGAAATCCAAAGTCTAACCAGGGTTGAGGGAAGGAGGGAAGAAAGAAAAGAGAGGAGGGAGCAGAATAACGGAGAAATAACGCCAGTGCTAATGGAAGAAGGGCATACTGAGCAAGGAAGGGGCAGCCAAGAAGCAACTACAACGGTACCACCGCTCAGAGCCTGGCTCCGCCCTTCCCACCCAGATAACCTTGAGCAAGTTACATGACTCCACGCCTCAGGGCCCCCAGTTGCCAAGTAGGGCTACAGCTCATAGAGTTGCTCTGACAATTCAGTTAGATGAACCACGGAGACACTGCAGAACAGAGCCTGCTACAGAGGCATCTCCCACGTTGCGGCTATTACCGGGGTTGCTGACATCGTTATTCATATCTGACCACCATTCCTCAGCCAGAATGAGGGCAGAATGGGTATCACAGTTCATGATCTGGAATTTAGGAAACGCCAATAAACGATCGCCATGGAGCTGGCCTATTTTTCAATGTTTTTCTCTTGTCACTTTATACTTGAAGACAGTCACAGGGGCCACGTGCAATGCTTTTGTACCACCAAGTCACTTTAGAAAACATGTGTGTTCTTGACTTTACCTTAACAAAAGCTAAGTATAGAAAACCTGCTGGTTATATGTCAGGCATTGTACTGAGCATATCGGAATACATTATCGCTCAACCTCACAAACCCTGTGTATTCGTATTCTGTGGTTTCTGAGTCACAAATGGCCACAAACTTGGTGACTTAATAGCACTGGAAGTTCTTCTCTCTTGGTTCTGGAGGACAGAAGAACAAAATCGTTGTTACTGAGCTGAAATCAAGGTGTCAGCCAGGCTGCTCTCCCTGTGGGGGATTCCATTCCTTGCCTCTTCCAGCCACCAGTGGCTGTCTGCATCCCCCCGCTTGGGGCTTTATTACTCCAATCTCTGCCTCCTTGGTCACACTGCCTTCTCTTCTTGTATCTATGACCAAATCTCCCTCTGCTTCCCTCTTATAAATATACTTGGGATTGCATCTGGAGCCCAACCAGGTATCCAAAATAATCTCTCCTTCTCAAGATCCTTAAATTAGTCACACTGACAAAGACTCTTTTGCCATATAAGGTAGCAGAGCCTTAGGTTCCAGGGTTAGAATGTGGGTATCTTGAGGCAGTGGGGGCAGGGGACATTTTTCAGCCTACCCCACCCTGCAGTGAAAGTTTAATGTCTATTTTCTAGGCAGGTGTTAGAATGTAGCAAGAGGCAGGTAGACCTGAGTTTGAGTTTTGGCCCCACCTGACTTCCTGACATCAGGTAAACTACTCGAATTCCTCACACTTAAATTTCCTCATTTATAAAATGTGAATAACAATAATACCTCCTTCAAAAGGCGGCCATGAGGATTAAATAAGGCACTATGTAAAGTGCCTCTGCACAGTGACTGGCTTTCGGTAAATGCTCACTAAGTAGTATTATTACGAACACAGATGAAGAAATAACATTCAGAAGGCAAGTGACTCGCTGAAAGCTGTTAAGGGCGGAAAATTTTCAAGTGAGCCAGTTTCTGCTTCTGTAATCTGCTTGCTTGTTGAATGTTAACCAGGGTGTGGTTCTAGGAGATGTACTGGGCAAAGATATGCTAATGGCTGACTTTTGCTTCTGCATTCGGCTTGCTTGTTTGAAGCGGTTTTAGCTTTCTAGCTCTCTCTGCTGGAAGCTCAGGGCTGATTCTCTGACCTTGCGTGGTGGAGAGTCAGTCACCCGGCCAGCTAACAGAAGGCTCATAATTCATCTCAATTGACTCCGTGGGTCTTAGATTTGAACTCGCCACAACAAAAGCCACCTAACCAGGAAGGGCCGGGGCCTGGAACTGAATCTGGGTCTCTCTGGCACCAACGTTCAAGCCTGTTCTGCCCCCATGGATTATGGTGTTCCAGGCTTATGTGCTCACGGCCTTCAGAATCACCACACCTGTGTTATTTCAATTCCTAATGCTCCATGAACCTCTCTTCCAGCAACTGTACCGCTGCAGTCCTACCGATCGCCGCTCCTACGTATTGAGACTGAGTTTACACAGTGGATCGATCCTAAGACAGCGATATCATGCTTTAAAAATGATTTAGAAATATTGGAGACCTGCTTATACAGGGGATAGAGAAGTTGGCTTGTACAAAGATCACATTAGATGGGCTGGCGATCCATTTGGGTCTGCAACTCCAGGGGTCCTGGACATCATGAGAATTGTAAATGATACCAATCTCAGTCTAGAATTGGAAACTACATCTCAAACAGGACCGCAAGGTCTCTAGGGGGCAAAGTACCGACCAGCCAAGCACAGCGCTTGGAATTTAAATTTACTTATGCATTCGCTGCCTCAGAGTCAAAGCAGCAGGATTAATTCAGGTCCCGATACTTCAAAAAAAATGTTTGAAAAAAATTTTCAAATACTCGCAGGCAGCTCTTTCATCAAATTCTGGTGTCCCCACCCATCTATCCAACCATTTCCTTGGCATCGGTCTCCTTGGGTTATACAATCTCAGCTGTGGGGGAATGGGGAACCCAGCTGCACGCCGAGTTTGGAAAAACATTTTGAATACTTTCGATCTGCCAAGTACTTGGTTAAAGAATGATATCCTCTAATTTCTTAAGCCATGTGTATTTTAAGTGAAATGTAATCCATATGTCTGCGACTCATTTAAATGCGACTCAGAGAAGCACAGTTTCCAAAAAGTATTGGGATATCGTCTTAAGCCTTTCTTCAGCTTCCTTTTGATCTGGGACAATGAATTTTGCCAATGAATGAAGCTCTTCACAAGACAGGGACAAAGAGAGTTGTCCCTTTTCCTGAGTAAGATGTTCGGATGTCCTCCTGAGGCTAGAGGAAACTGGGAAGGTGGGGTGAGGGAGAGCTCCGTGGCCTGGGCGGCACGCAGGGCTTCACTCTGGAGCAGCTACGGATTTCTACCAGGCCTCCTTGGAAGAGAAACACAGCAGTAAGAGGTAACTGATCCATCCTTCCAGTGCTGAGCAACTCCTTTCCTGCCTGCTAGTCCTCCCCTTCTCAGGTCCTCTAGTATCACACAACTCAAACAGAGTGGAAGGAAAAAGAAGAAAATTAGGGAGCTGAACTACTCCATAGAGCGAATGACTGTTGCTTTTCCAGGTTGTAGTTTGATTTCCAGGCCAAAAACGCGGTCTCCTTCCCTATGGTACCTCTGAGGGACTGATAACAAGTCAGAGATATGAAGAGAGATTGAAGTCAGAAGTAATGGTGGGAACTATAATCGGCAAACCTCTAAATGCCCAAATTTTTTTCCTTGACAGTTACTGTTCCTCCTGAGGTCTGGAGGTAGATACACATACAAAAGAAAACAGATTTTCATTCTCATTAGCTAGATTTGTGCAAACAGGATCTCTCTTTAGTCAGGGCTGGAACACAATGAATGCGGTGAAACCAAAGAACATTTGCCCCTTTCCCAAGCCAAAACCTAAACCTTATTATCATTCAGACTCAAGGATAGACAGCATAGTCAAGAGACAAGAATTCCAGAATGTGCTTAAGAGACTAGCAGAGAGAAGCATATGGCCAAAGGTCCTCTGGGCACGGTGCCCACTAGTTGAGCTGCTCATTTGCCTTTGAAGGTGACCTTGCAATGTAGTGATCCTGCCCTCTAGCAATGCAGCCCAACGAGCATCCTCTAAGCTGATTCAACAGTTCGGTGTGCCTTCCTCCTCGGAGAAAGCAGAGAAAGGAGAAAGGAAGACAGCCAGGGCCTGCGTCTCCCTGGAGGTGTGCACCTCCCCAGATGCCTACCGCTCAAGAAGGTTCCATTGGATTTCAGCTGACAAGTTTTTGTCTAATATGGTGAGTCCTCGGGACATGGGGAACATGACATGGAGAAAAAATATCATGGACGCATATGCCTCCAACTTGTGGGCTGCGGAAAGCGCCGCCCAGAATTTCTTCTCTGTGATTTCCCCTCTCATATTTATGTTGCCTCAGCGGTGAGTCCTGAGCTAGCGGTTCGTCCTCGGCTTCAAGGTCCACGGTTTTGGGAGTTACCTGTATTTATCCCGCTGCTCCTATTTCCAGCGATGTCGCCACAGTTGAGGAGCAAACTCCTCGAGGCAGGAACTTCTTTTCCATTTTTCCACATACACAGTATTCTTTACATAGGTAGTTCAGGAGAAGCCCTCAGAGCCCAACTGGGACCAAATCCCCGTTTTAAAGATGAGAAAGCTGACGTCCAGGAGGGCCAACGGCTGTTTGACCAAGTCCACACATCTGTCTCCCAGCTCAGTATTCTCGCCACTGTACCACACTGCCCCAGACACAAGTGAGGTTCTCTTAGCAACAGCCATGCACCAACATTTGTAAATGATGTGTATGCGTGTGGGTAAATAGAAAGCAATGTAATATATACTTTATTAGAGCAGAGTACTACCTAAATGACATACAGTTGAGTTCGAAAAGATCAGTATGGAACAATATGTACAGTATAATCTCATTTCTGTTCCTCTCTCCCCAACAAAAACAGCAACCTGTGTGTGCTTCTGTATGACCGTTCCTATGAGTATCCATACGTGTGTTCTCACAGGCATAGCAACGGTCCAGGGTATGCTCACCAAACTGTTAACAGTGACTTCTCCATGGGGGTGGGAGACTCATTCTCTTACTCATCATACTTTGGTATTGCTACACATTTTACAAAGAGCATGTGTTAATTGTACAACTGAAAAACCACAAGCGAGAAATAATAACAGGTACTATTTATTGAGTATGGAATATGAGCCAGGCACTAGGCTGGGCCCTCCGTACACATCATCTCATTTCATCCTCCCCGTGGCTCTAGCATGTAAGATTATCATGGAAACCCAGATAGGGAAACTGAGGCTTGAAGAGGCCATCCAGCTAGTAAGTGGGAGAGCTAGAATCCGAACCCGGGACTATGCGACACGAAAGCCATGTGCAGACTGACTGTCCCTAGGATGCACATGCACTCCGTAGAGAAAAGGGAGTGTGTCTCCCATGGGAATGTCGTCTATTTATTCTGAGTTGCTTCCCAGCAGAAAAAGTCTGCCAGCTGCCGTGTATTGAACTGAGGCACCTTGGGGTATCTGCTGCCGGAGCCGAAGGCCTCTCTGTCCTGGCCCATCCCCCGCTCCTCTGTCCTCACCATTCTTGGCCATCTCTCCATGTGTGAATTCCATTAAAGGCCTGCTCACTGCTATTTTGGGCCATGCATTAGCACGTGGGCTCTGATTTGATGGGAGAAGGCCAGACACCTCAGCGTGATGAAAAAGAAATTAGAAATGTCCTCTCTCTCCCCTCAGAGTCCCAGAAGCCCACAGCTCCTGGGGGGCCTGAGAACCCAAAGTATGGGGAAATGTAGGAGGCGAAGTGGAAACTTTCGTATCTATTAAGGCTGTTTCTTCTCAGAATTGCCATCTCTTAGCCATCCACATGGCTCACTTCACCTCCTTCAGGTCTCGACTCAGATATCAATTCACATCAAGGCTTTCTCTGACCACCATTCTGAAACAGCACCTCCCTCCCCACCCCTGCTCTCCCTGGCCCTGTGTTCCTTCACTTCCTGCGTAGAGCTTGTCACCAGACATACCACACATTCACTGGTTCGTTTACTGTTCCCACCACTAGAATATAAGCTCCGCAAGGGCAGAACTGTTTGATTTACGGCTGTATCTCCAGAACTGACGCTGGTGCCTGGAATGCTATGGATACGTATGTAGGAGGTGAAAAGAAAGAATGAATGAATGAATGAATCAATCAGGGAACTTAAGACCCAGAGCTTGAGGATTAGTCACTTAGCGCAGGGCCTAGTTTCCCCTCAAATATCACGGGACTAGTAAAACTTTAACAAAGATTTGAAAAATCAGAAAAGCATCCTCTCTGCCCCCACGAGTTTTTTTTGCATCCGGACTCATATGCACCATGAATGAGAAGACTTTGGGAAATAAACACACTAGGAAGTCGTGTGCAGTTGGAGTTCCGCTTACTAACACATGTTCAAAAACAAAAAGCCCAATTTAGACGAAAATAGCAGGAAGCCATCCCCCAGGGATACCTGATGAGATCATAGTGCTTGGCGCTGCTGTTTTCCATTTTTGTCAAGTCCCTGCCAACTCAAGGAGGCCAGGAACCACATCTAGTCACCCGCCACTCACTGGGAAGCTAGGGAGCTGCTCGGAGCAGCAGATGATAGACCCGCACTCCCCGGGCTCTCCTGGACTCCAGACCCACGCCACGAACACAAATGATCCTGGCCTCACCTCTCATGTTCCTGCTGTGTGGCCTTAGACAGGTGCCCACCTGCCTCTGAGTAGAAGTTTCTGCATCCACGTAAGACCGTTGCTCTCAGTGTTTTCTAAGGTATCTTCCCGCTACAACTTCCTATGACCTCTTGCAAAGGTTCCAGAACGGGAGCGGATAATGAGTGCTGCATCCATCTGCCCAGTCCAACGCCTAAGGGTTTGCCCATGACAGCAGCCCCACCCCTTATTATGTCCAGAGGAAAACTGAAGGGTCCAATGCTCCACTTGGGGGTAGAATAGGACAGATTCAACTGGGGTGGCAATAGGGAACATTTAGACTAGAGCTATGGGGATGGGGCCATGAAAAAATAAAGCCAATGCCTGAGACAGACTGTCAAGAACGACCCTCTAATACCCTTTTCCTGTAGGACATAAAGAAAATGTTGCAAGGAAAAATCCCAGGCAGGCAGCGCCTGCACCCTCTGGGGACACGGCCAGCCAGGTCTGTTCCAGAGAAACGGGACAAAAGGAACACATTCTTGGGCCTGTTGGAGTATGAGGAGGAAAGCGGCAAAAATGACTGAGATGCACATCTTTCTGGAGGCAGGGGAGAGGTGTGGCTGAAGCCCCACCACTGCACATGCTGAAGTGGCTCTCCCACACCTCCACTCCGCTCACCCTCCTCCTTCACGAGACCAAAAGCCCAAATTTGGAATCATTTATAGTCTCAATTTCCACCCAGCTTAGCAGCCATTCCCATCCTTTTGGATATGAGCAGGTCCCCATCCATCCCTTTCTTGGCAATGATGTGTCTGATTACTTATCTGCTTCCAGGGGACTCGGGGGACTGCCAGGAGGAAAGGGCAGTTGTCTGAGCCATGCAGCCTTATCTGCAAGGTCTGTGCAGCAGAATCAAAGTGGACCATCGGTGGGGAAATTTCAAAAGTTTTCGGGGTCTCCTAGTGAAGTACGGAGAGCTCTCCAGTGGCCAAGTAGCTTGAGAATGGCCCAAGAACAGGCAACAGATGCCGCCATGCATTATGTCTATGCACCTGCTCAATAACATTAATCAAGATAGAACTGTGCTTGATGGCAAATCAATGTGGAAATATTTCTGAGTCAGGCCACCACCCAAGATGACGAGGTTAGGAAGATGGAAGAACAAGCCCGATGAAGCCAGGAGGCTGCTGACCATGCCCTTATTGGCAGAATCTCAGATTTAGCTCACCCAGAACAGATGGAGCAGCCAGGGTTTGAGGCGCCAAAACCCAGAACACTCCCTTGCCTCTCCTCTCTGCTGTTTTCCTCTAATCTCCTTCACTTCCTGCCATGCTCTGTGCTGCAGCTAGTAAGACAGCTGCCAGAATCCTCCAGTCCCTCCCGCCCTCGTCACTCACACACTCTCTCTCTCTCTCTCTCTCTCTCTCTCTCTCTCTCTCTCTCTCTCCTCACACACACACACACACACACACACACACACACACAGTGAACTCTAAGAAGCCCCGGAAATACAGCCCGAGGAAATTCAAGGAAACTGTTAAACAGTCCAGTAATTTCACAGCAAGTCAAGGAACTGTAGAAACACTGTCTCTGCAAGAGCCTCCCCATAAAGCAACCAAGGATTGAGAGCTTAGGTCACTTCGCTAACTGCTTCCTTCCAAAATAGCAGACCTGTGTCCGGCAGTGACGAAGAAGTGAATTGTTTCATTTCAGACAAAGGAGGAGTCCACTTACTCATTCTTCTCCAAGTCCAGGATGAGTTGTCCCTCAGCCATTACCCTGAGCTCAGCTTTGAGTGGATGCTAAAAGCAACAACAGAAAGAATGTCAGTTCCTAAAAGCAGAGAGGAGGTTCCCAGGAACAGACACAGGATCTAGCACAGTGCTCTGACATTGATCCACAGGAAGTAAATGAGAAAAGGTCAAATTGCATTTCCAGCCCAAACATAAAATAGCTTCAGTCCCAGAAGGACCCGATTCCCCTCCCACATCTGCCTTCTCCTAAAGGACAAAGGAAATAAACTGCAAGCTGAAATGTGGTATAAGTTCTTGCATGCAGGTCTGGTAAAGGCAAACGCTGGAAAACATCTTCAGCAGCAAATTCCAGGTGGAGTCAGATCTGGATTCAAGTGCTGACTCTCAGATGCTGCAGTGATGTTGAACTTGGACATGTTACTAAACCTCCCTACAGCTCAGTTTCCTCATTTATAAAACAGAGGTAATAATAGTCAACCTTACGGGGCTCTTATAAGGATTAAGTGATATAGTGAATGTAAAGAATTTATCTGGCATATAGGAAACTCCCCCATACATGTTGGCTATTATCTAAAATACCAGCGGGGAAAGCCTCTTCATAGTGAGTTCTTAGTTTCCATTATTTTGTTTTGGCTCTCAGTTTGGATACCCTCAGTCATCCCAGAGGAGGAAATTAGGAGCAATTCAAACTAAGGTTTTGTATGTCCAAATGAAGATATATATTTTATATATAAGAGAAACTTTGCTGATGCCCAAAGTTTCTATGCACCCAGCATAGATCATTTAAGATATCACACAGATGGCCAATAAGCATGAACAATATGCTCAACATCACTGGTAACTCTCCTCTCCTTTAAAAAAATCAAAGTGACAAAGATTTTTTAAAACCACAAATCACAGTGCAGCAAAGCATCCTGTAAAATGGGCACTCTCATTGCTACCATTGAGAATTTAAATGGATACCAACTCATCAGAAAATAATTTGACAGTATGGACTAACAGTTTTAAAGTGCTTAGACTTCTCACTCAATAAAGTAAGATTCTGTCTGAAAGGAACAAATGGAAGAACAGGCAAAGGTTTACACACAAGGATACTCACTACTTATAATAATAATAATAAAATATAACCTAAATGTCCAAAATAGGAGAATGGTTAAATAAGTGATAATCCATTCATATGACAAAACACTGGACAGTCATTAAAAGCAATGACTTTAAATAATTCCAAAATTATCAAGAAAGTATACATTATAATTTCAAAAACTCAAAATATAACACTATGTTTTATTTAAAGGTACAGAGAAAAAATTCTGAACCAATAAGTTACCACAGTTAGCTCTAGGCAGTGGGATAGTTGGTTAATTTTATTTTATTCTGTGCAACTTTCCATGTTTTTATAATTGCTTAAGAAAGAGCTTTTTAATCTCTCTATGTCTTATTACTATGGAAAATTTCAAAGAAATTAAAAATCCAAGTCATAATAAACTTCCATGCTTCAACAATTCAACTTAAGGCAGTTAAACTATCTTTGAAGGAAAAAAAAAAAACTATTTATTTAAAAGAGGGTATTTACATATTTAAACATATTAAAACAACATCAATTCTTGTTTTTTAAATATGTGCCCTCTAACTTGATACCAAGGAACTGATAAAACTCTTAAAGCCTCTTTCCATCCACAGAAGCTCTTGCTGGAGAGGTGTTTCTGCCCCTTTTAACGCGGACCTTAGGACCTAGTTTTGGTGTGTCTGAGAAGGTGGGTCACCTGCTTTGCGGCCGCAGGTGGAGGCCTGCCCCTTCCAAGCACACTCTTCTTACTTGCTTCAAGCCCCACTTCCCATTAGAGTCCTGGGCAACCCTGAGCACTTCCGGACTCTGATGAAATCTGAACCTTCTGATCCGGGAGGCTTGAGCAACCCTGTTTTTTGCTTTTTGTAGTTGTTGTTGTTGCTAATTGATCCTAACTTCTCTTAAGAAGGGACATTTCAAAACTGTGGGGAGAAGAAGCTGGGTGGATGTTTGTCCAATAACTTTCACTAAGGGATTCACTTCTCTGTTTCTGATGCCGATTCATCTCTGCCAACGCCTATTCTGGTTGCCGGTCCTTTGACACTTTACTCTGGGGAGTTCTGGAGTGAAGGCCTTGCCCAATCACATCAGGCTTCAGGGACATAGCCCCAAGTGGGCATTTGAGAAAAAGCTCACGGCAACGGAGCTGTAGCAATTGCCTTACCCGAGAGGTAGGAGGCCATGTGACAACCCACACAAAAAAAGAAAGTTGACACAAATGAAAGTACTGTCACCTCTCCCCTAAAGGGACATAAGCTACAACATGAACACAGCTATTTATTTTTAAGTGAGTCATTCAAATATATTTCACTCTGGTCTGGAAGATGCTCAGACACTGATATTTAAAACATGGTGTTCCTTGTTTCCAGGGGACATTTCAAGCAAAACAATGAAACAGCACTGCAAGGATCTATGCAGCCTCCCTGTGCAGCTTCACTCAGCTTCCCCCTTCTGGCTTCACTTTGCTAGGAAGGGGCAACGTCACCTCTCCTAGGGCGCTAACACTGGTTAAAATTTGTATCACTTTAGGCCCAACTTAAACAGATCTTCAGCTCCACAGGGTATTGGAAATCTGTCTTATATATTGCATCCCTGTTAAGATCTCGTACGATGTTTAGTATGCAATGAGTGTTCAATTGATGCTTGATGAATAAATTAATTATATAAATGAGAATAAGAGGCCTGAGTGAGACTCACCTTCTACTCTCTCTCTCTCTCTCTCTCTCTCTCTCTCTCTCTCTCTCTGACATTCATTCATTTTTCATTCAACAAATACTTATGGTACCAGGCACTGTGCTAACCATACAAAAGAAAATGACCCAGATTCTGGGCAGACAATGGTTGGGAACAAAGACAGGATCTGGGGCTCCACTGTGTTTCTCAGGCTCTTCCTGAGGATGCCCGTTATCCCACATCTGGAAGAAACAGAGAGGCCTCTACAAAGAGTATAGAGCCTTTCCTCGGAAATAATGGATAGGTTAAACTACCTAAGATCTCAATTTTTAAAAATAACCTGCTCTAGGATGGCCATCATTAATCTGCCTAGACTTTTCCTGAAGCTATTTTCAGCCTCTCTTACTTTTTGATGAAATGAATTCCAAGCATTTACTGACTTCAGAATAAAATGTTACTTGCTTTCATTTGTCCTAAAATTTTCACTAAGCTCCTTCAGTAAATCAATTTTTTAAACATGTCTGTGTTACTCTAGCCATAACTTTAAGGGTTCCAGGGATTTTTTTCCCTCTATTTACCTTTCTAGATTCAAAAGCCACAAAGTCTGAAATCTTTCCTGACACAGCTCTCTCCTCTCTCTCCAAATATAATCTTGCTCTTATATGTTGCCCAATAAATCACTGACCGTTTGAACCTAAAGGGATCTTATTGACCACCCCACTCCCCAGCCCCCTTCCTTCTTATTCCCTCTAAGATCTCTCTTATAAATGAGGAAGCTGAAGTTCAGAAAGTGGAAGGTCCCATTGCTTGTTACTGGCATACAACAGTCACATCTTTCTTTCTAGCTCTTTCTTATCTCACTTGAGCTGTAAAAACCAGAACAGCAAAAAATATCTTAGATGCACAGGTCCTCTCTGCAAGAACAGGATAATGTTGTCTGTCTTATTCTCAACCCCCTTGATAAAGACTGCACTTTGCTGGAGTCATGGCCCAAGATGCCTATTCAATTTTAAGATATATTCTCTAGTACTAGGTCCCTATCCGGCACCTTGTTAAAAAAAGTTTATCATTTTCCCTCCAAGTACATTATCTCATCAATAGAGAATATATTATGCAGAGCAAAAATAATAATGACAACATTTAATCAATTCCAATTGAGAATCGGTGGTTTTTGTGACACGTATTTGCACTTAGCTTGTGTCAGCATTAATACGGACTTTCATTTCCTCAACTAATAGCATTTGGAAGTGTTCTAGAAGTTTGTCATACAATGAAGGTATGTGCATCTGGGATTCCAAAAATGGCACAGAGAGAACAGTGTGAGTCAGAAACAGAATTAACAATGATGACAGAGCCTCTAGTAAAGTCAAGTAGGTAGCCCCAAGCCTCACAGAGTGAAGTTGTCCACTCCTGCCTCTGAAAATGAGAGCTTTTGTCTTACCTTTTCTCCCTTGGAACCTTCCGCAGTCTTCCACTGAGGTATTATCAGTTCATGCTGTAGCTGGGGGCTGCCATCCCCACTTCCTCCTGCCAAAACAGGATGCACACCCATTGGAATCCCAGACCTCAGCACCCTAGCTAAGCCAGCCATGCACTGCCAACTTGGAAAAACTCCACATTGGGTCATTAAAAGACCTGCTGGATTCTAGGCTTCTGGCACTTACCATGGGTCAGGCACTCTGCTAGGTGCTAGCAATACAGTTCTAAACAGGGCTAACAAGGTCTCTGTACTCCTCACAAAGTTTATTCAAAAGGTGGGAGACATATCTTCCAGTGGTGGGAGACAGACAACACGAAAATGTTTTCAAATGGTACAATAGGGTCATGGAATAAAGAGACACTGAGGAGGGGGTGCTTATTTTAGACAGGACGCTCAGCAAAGATGGCCTTTAATTGAGACAGGAAAAGAGAGCCAAGCAAAGATCTGAAAAAGGATTGCCCAGGTAGAGGAACCAGCAAGCGCAATGGCCCTGCCTAAACAAAAGTAGACTCGGCCTGTTTAAGCAGAAGGTAGAGACAGCTAGAGTTTAGTAAATGAGGGCTGAAGTTGATAGGAAACGTAGTCAGCAAGACAGCCATGGGCCTGATATCACAGAGGCCGTGGAAAGTATCTGGATTTTATTATAAATAGACTTGGAAAGCACCGAAGGGTTTAAACACAAGCAATAGGATCTATATTCAGTTTTTAAAAGATTGTTCAGCCTGCTGAATGATGATTGATTGAGGGTAGGGTCCGGGAGAGGCGCAGGAATGAGAGTAGAAGCAGGAAGGCAAGGCTGGTGACTTGCAGGAGCCCTGGTGAAAGATGGTGGCTCAGAGTCGAATGACATCAGTGGAGAGGAATGAAGTGGTTGGATTCTGGGTATATTCTCGAGGCCAAGCCCATGAGTACTATTGCCATTGAACTTCAGTTTTCTCATCTGTAAAATGAAGATAATAATTCCTGCCTGCCCGTCTACAGCATTACTGAGGAGAGTCACTGTGAGCTTGCTTTACAACCCACAAAGCATCACCACAGGCACCTGAGCTTCCTAATGGCAAGTCTGCTTTTGGAAATCATTTCCTGCTTTCCAAATCAATCTCACCACCCAGTGCTCCTTCATCCTCATGACAATCCTGGGAGGTAGGTAACAAGATTCCTATTTTGCAAGAAAGGCAAATTGGAACTTGTTTGAGGAGTGACCTGTTCTAGGCAGTGGAGACCTCAAACATTTGTTGCAGACAAACTTAATAGAGTGGTCATTTCCCAAGACTTAGTCTGCATAAGAATAGGCCAAATCCATAGGATTCCGGGGGATGGGGATGAGGATTCCAAAATCCATTTTGTCTAAACCAACCACCTCAATCACACAGAATGTAATGAGTGATTAAAAAAAAAAAAAAAAAAAGATGGCCATAGTTGTTCTGTTAGAGTGGAGGGATTATGAGTGATTAACTTTGCTTTCAGATAACTGATATAATGTATTTCCAATCAAAATATATCTTAAAAAATAATCTCATTATTTGAGTATTAGTTTCATCATGTTGGTAAAAATCAGAAGCAATGCATCCATTTATTCATTATATGTTTTCTGAGTACTAAGAATGTACCAAGCACTATGCTAGGTGCTTGATGTATACATATTTATGTGTATACCAGAGAGGCATAGTTCCGCTTTAGTGGCTCTGATAAGTCTAGATTCTTTGCAATGTAAGGACTTATATGACATTTAATGGGATATTCAAAGGAATGAAATGACCTTTATGATGCAAAAAAATGCTGAAAGCGATCTAAGGCTCAATAACAGAGGAACATAGCACATCTTAAGAAAAATTGTTCAAAACTTGGAAATAAGGCAAAGAGCAACGAGGATGTCCTTTCAATGTCACATTGTAGCACTGTTTAACAGGCCCTCACACAGATCACTGAATTATCTAGGGGAATGTACTTTAATCTCTGATTTTTAAAAATTTACTATTAATTATAAGACTACACTCCATTATGTGTTAACTGTAGATTTCCATCCGGTAGAGATGCAAGTGACTTCAGTATGGTAGATAAGTGAGAATTATGATTGTATAGTTCCATAGAGCGTTGACCACTTTTGCATCTGTCCCAGTACATGATTTCAATATTCTTTCCCTAGTGCCTGTATCACCCCTTCCTCTGATGCTCTGAACCAGCTTTATCATTCCATTCACTGCCTCGTTAATGAATTGAACAAATCTTTACCACCCATTCATCCTATATTTGTATGCCATGTTTTTAACTTATTGAAGATTATGCTTCTGCGATTTCTTGAATCAATTTATAGTCATCCAAATCATGTTTTTGGAGAATTTAACGATGTGGGAAATGCTCATTATGTAAAGTAGAAAATGCAAGACACAAAATTGTACGTCTGGTGTGGTTCCAATTTTCTCAGAATGTATTTATGGGAACACACACACACAAAGACTAGAGAAAAGAGGAGACTAGGAAAGCAGCGGAAGGAGAAGCCCAAACCAGAAAAACACAGGAAAAAGAGAGAGGGAGGGAAGCCAGGGAGAGGACCGGCGTTTTCTGCCTGCTCAGGACCTCCACCGCCTCCCCGGGCGCAGAACGTTGGAACAAAGCCGGGGCTCCCGGGCTTGTGGCCGGTGGGGGCGCAGCCCCGCAGAGTTGCAGGGGACAACTCCCAGGTCGCCGAGATACCTAGCCCACCCGGCTCCATCCCCACCCCAGCCGTCCTGCGCCCTGCCACTTACTTCTGGTCCATCCCGGCAGGACAAGCGCCAGCAGGCAGAGCCGGGCGGCGCCCACGCACACGGGCATGGTGGCAGCGGCCCCTCGCGCGCTCCACGCTCACAAGCACTCGGCCATGCCAGCCCCCCAGCCAGGCGGCGACGCGTCTGGAACCCACTGCTCTCCCTGCGACTCCCAGCCCACCTCCTAGCCATCGGCCGCGAGCTCCGCCCTCAGCTCCGTAGGGCTCCGCCACCCGGTGGAGGAGGGGACACGACCGCCTGGAGGGGACGGGAGGGGCTGCCGCGGGAGGAGCCCGCGGGACCCCTGGGGAGCCAGGCTGGCTCAGGTGACCCGGAGCAACCGAGGGACGAGGATTCCTTCAAGGTGGGCGCGGCCTGGACACGGGTCGGGGGGGGGGGCGGAGACGGGGTTCTGGACTCGGGCTTCCAGTAGTTGAGCTGGACCCCTCTGTGCACAGCGGCCCGTTTCCTCTGTCCTCCACTGTGCTAGATGTCTTGGGTGGCACTCAGAGGCTATACTCATCCAGCATCTGTCCCCAGATACCGCCACTCTTGGAGGCAGGCTTCGAAAGAGTTAACCGAACCACCATGCACAAAGAACAAAGTGCTCTATGGAACCGTTTTCTTAGCAGGACTCGCGAATCAAGGAGCAATTCCTTCTGACTGGGAGGAGGGAGTGGTGAAGAGAGCATTCTCAGAGGAGAAGACATCTGAGCTGGGGAGGAGGATTGGAGCACCAGGCAGAAGAAATGGCCTAGACATACTGGGGTAGGAAAGCCCATGGGTTGTACTGCAGGGAAATCTGGAATTTGGAATGGGCAGGATTTAGGGCTTTGGGGGAAAATTAAGGGAGTTGAGACCAGAAAATAATAACTATCACTTATTGAGGCTTACTAACTGCTGGAACAAGGAGATGACGACGACTGGTATAGCACTCACTAAGTGCCAGGCGCTGTACTCATCACTTTACATCCACTAACTTATTTCATTAATTAATTTAGGACAAGAACTACCTACCTTTTAATTATCTTTTAATATGTGCCGGGGACTCTGCATACATCATCTCTTTTCATTCGCCCAATAATCTCCTGAGGCGGGTACAAATATGATCCTGTTTTAGAGTGAGAAAACCAAACCGAAGAGGCTGATTTGCCCAAAGTCAATGACCTCTTTTAAGGCTTTATCTCCAAATACAGTCACCCTGGGGTTAGGGCTTTGACATATGAATCTGGGTTGGGGATGTGGGGAGGGGGGGGCGGCACAATTCAATACATAACATTTCATCCTCTGCTCCCCCCAAATGGATGTCCTTCTTGCATGCAAAATGCAAGTCTGCGGCCATGCTACCCTGAACAAGCCCACTCCCGTCTGATCTCAGAAGCTAAGTAGGCTCGGGCCTGGTTAGTCCTCGGATGGGAGACCACCTAAGAAGGCCAGGTGCTGTAGGCATAAAAAAATAAAAATAAGGGATTGTAAACTGCTTGCAATCTGTGAGGTCAACCAAGGGTTGCCTCGCCTAAAAAAAAAAAAAAAAGAAAAGAAAAGAAAGAAATGCATTCACTCCATCCCAACAGTCTTAAACCATTCCAGCACCAACTCCAAGTTCAGTCTCAGCTAAATATCATCAGATATGGGTGAAATTTGAGGTATGATTCATCCTGAGGCAAAAAACCTCTCTATCCAGTGAACCTGTGAAACCAGCCAAGTTATGTGCCTCCAAAATAGAAGTGTAGGGAAGACATTTGCAACCCAAAAGAGGAATCGGAAAGGAAGGGGTGATGGGTTCAGAGCGCGTTCAAAACCTAGCATGGCAAATTTTACTAAATCTTAAAGCTTTAGTACAGTCCTCTGGCTGGATTCTCTGCCTTCTGGGCGTAGCAGGGCAGTAGTGTCATTCCCATGGCCCTAGACAGCAGCCCCCTCACCCCTGTGGCTTTTTGGCGGTAGCCCTGCCTCTGAGGCTCTGTGTAGGAAGAGCCTGGCTTCCTGAAACCAAAAAAGAAATAGCCTTGCCCTCCAGGTCTGTTTGCTCTAGGCACACAGTGGGAAGGCAGCCCTGATGATCTCTGAATCACCTTCAGGGTCATTCTTGCCTTTTCCTGAAAGATAAAGCATATTTGCAGCCAAATAGCTCTATTGTCCTGTCCTGTAGAATTCCAAAAGTCCAAAAGCCTTTATTTTGTCTTGCCTCTGTTTCCTTCAGTCCACACTTGGAAGTGTCTCACAGATTCTATAGATTGTCTACTTACGAAAGGCATACGAACTCCAATCTTAAATTCGCTTCCATTTGCGGCACTACTCAGCTGATCAATATTTAATCAGCATGTGCACCCAAAATTGAGAAGTAGCTCACACGAGAAAAAGTCCAGGGGTTATCGCACTCTGACCAAGGAGTGAGAACCTTCCTAGTTCTGTCCTCATCCAGCCCCCAACACACACACACAGAAACAAACATATATGCAACTTTTGACCCCTTGGAAGCCTTCCCATTTATTTGTAAAGAATGTATTTGTTGTTTATAAAGAATACTACATCTCTACATATTCTTTAAAATATTTATGACATTTAACCTACATTTCTGGGAAACTATACTAAAAAAACAATCTGCAATGCACACAAAGATTTATGGACTAGAAATGTTCAGAGTGGTGTTATTTATAATAGTGAAAATATTGGAAAGAACCTAAATATCTAATTGTGAAGGAACAGTTAATAAATTAGAGAGTATCCATCTGATGGATTATTATGCAGCCATTTTAAATAACATTTACAAAGAGTTTATACTCTGATGTTAAATGAAAAAGAGTAAGGTCCAAGATTACATTTAGGTATGATCTCAGTTATGTAAATGAAAGCCATTTTTTAAAAAGACTGGAAGAAAATGTACCAAAATGTTTTCAGTGGTTATCTCTGGATGGTGAGTCATGGGTGGATGAAGGTTTTGGTTTGGTTTGGTTTGGTTTTTCTGGTTTTCGTTTATTTATTTATTTATTTTTTGCCTCCTCCATTTTCTACAATACATGTATGACTTTAGCAGAGGGTGTGTGTGGGTAAACAGTAAATGCAGAAAGGAACTCAGAAGAAATAATGGTTTATCCTAGTGTCTCGGAGAGTTTTGTGTATTTGACTTCTCTACGCATGCTGGATTCTCTCCTCCGATATTAGGGAAACCAAGGTAGACTTAGAGCAACCAGGTCCAAATTTCAGGAGTGCAAGTGACTCAAGTCACTGTTCCCCAACAGTACACTATCATGATTAGGAGGTGGCCATCCTGCCTGGATTTAAATTCCTTTGCTGTCCTTAACCAGCTGTGTGACCAGGGGCAAATGAATGTCTGTGATCTTGTTGCCTATCTATAAAGGATACTGATAATGACAATTCCTTGCTAAGGAAAGAGTGACAATAAGGAATACATATCATGGAGTCATTTTAACCAAGCTGCTCAAATTATTAACATTATGAAGGTCGAGGCATGAGGAAAAACTCCATTCTTGTTCTAACTAGCCTGAGAACTTAACATTTTTTGAACTTTCCAGGCCTATGTCAATGCCTGGATATACATCTGACCTCCAAATAACCCTCTAATTATCGCCTCCTTCCATGGACTCACATATACAGGCCACCTGATTACCCCTTGAAGGACTCAACAAATAAATCCACCTGACATTTATTATCCAGACACTGGGACTGATCAGACCTCCTGGCTCTCATCATGCTGAATTGCCTGACACCTGACTGATAACCATCCTGGACCAACTAGGGCTAAGAATGTAGAACTGATAATTCTCAAGAATATAGTTTTTACTATAGTAACTTTTAACTTTTCTTCTTTGGAACACTTCTGGGGGTTTGTCTAGCTGTGTTCCCTCTTTGCAAACTCCAAGACCCTTGAATAAATCTTTACCATTTATTTCTAGCAAAGCCTCTAGACTATTTGAGTTTGTTCAACATAGCTCATAGGGATTTTGTCAGGCTTTAGTGGGTGCTTAGCACCTCTCACATAGTAGGCAGTCAATAAATTCTAGCTTGTATTATCTTTCTTTTACTGTTAACAAGGATGGGTGGGGGAGCTTATTCATAATGCTTAACTGGTGCCTGTAGTTGTGTAAAGCACCGAAGAGTCTAATTATATGCTGATTCTTTCATTATTATCAAAGATAATGATCATGTTACAGCACAATTGCCTTTCTCTTACCCTGCCCCTGGTGAATAGGGGCTCAGCCTTTTCCTTGTCTCATCCTCCCACATTTGGAAGGCACAATAGATGTGTAATTAAATCATTAATTTAATTATTAATAATAGTTATTTCATTTCGGCTCAGCACAAACTTCCAAGTTGCTTATGGGAGAACTGTTTTGATTAGGCTTTACCATGAGAATAATGTTGGCCCTGTGATCATTACCCCAGCAACTAGCGGCCCCCCAAATCCTCTGTGCTCTGCCTGTTCATCCCTCCTCCATCCCTGCCAGCTGCTGATCTTTTTACTATCTCCACAGTTTTGCCTTTTCCTGAGTGTCAAATAAGTAGAATCATACGACATGCAGTCTTTTCGACTAGCTTATTTTACTTAGCCCTGTTCATTTCAGGTTCCTCCGTGTCTTTTCATGGCTTGATCATTTCTTTTTATCACCAAATAATATCCCATTGTTTTGATGTGCCACCGTTTATTTATCTGCAGGGGATCTTGGGTGCTTCCCAGCTTCGGCAATTATGAATAAAGCTGCTATATACATAGCGTGCAGGTTTTTATGTGGACATAGTTTTCAGTTCATGTGAGTAAATACTATAGAGCGCAATCATATGTTAAGAGTATGTTTAGTTTTATAAAAAACCTGCCAAACCGTCTTCCAAAATGGCTCTCCCATTTTACATTCCCACCAGCGATAAATAAGGGTTCTTGTTCCTCTACATGGTGGCCAGCATTTGGTGGTGTCAGTGTTCTGGATTTTAGTTACTCTAATAGGTGTGTAGTGATACTTCATTTTAATTTGCAATTTTCTAATGAAATATGATGTCGAAATCGCTTCATGTACTCATTTGCCATCTGTATTTCTTCTTTGGTGGGTGGCTGTTAAGGTGTTTTGGCCCATTTTTAAATCAGGCTGTTTGTTTTCTTATTGTTGAATTGTAAGAGTTCTTTGTAGATTTTAGGTAACAGTCCTTTATCAAATGTGTCTTTTGCAAATATTGTCTCCCAGTCTGTGGCTTATCTTTTCATTCTCTTTACATTGTCTTTCACAAAGAAGTTTTTCATTTTAAAAAAAAGTCCTGCTTACCAATCATTTCTTTCATGGGTTGTGCCTCTGATGCTGTATCTGAAAAGTTATTGCATACCCAAGGTCATCTAGGTTTTCTCCTATATTATCTTCAAGGAGTTTTAGAGTTTTGCACTTTACATTTAGGTCTGTAATCCATTTTGAGTTAAATTTTATGAAGAGTGTAAAGTCTTTTATCTAGAATCTCTCTCTCTTCTTCTTCGTCTTCTTTTTTTTTTTTGTATGTGGATGTCTAGTCCACCATTTTGAAAAGGACAATCTTTGCTCCATTGTATTACCTTGCTTCTTTGTCAAAGATGAGTCAAGTATATGTATGTGGGTATATTTCCGGGGACTCTATTCTGTTCCATTGACCTATTCATTCATTCTTTTGACAGTATCACTATATCTTAATTACTGTAGCTTTAGAGTAAGTCTTGAAGTCAGGTAGTGTCAGTCTTCCAACTTTGTTCTTCAATATTGTGTTGGTTATGCTGGGTCTTTGCCTCTCCATATAAACTTTAGAACGACTTTGTTGATATCCACATAACTTCTGGGATTTTGTTTGAGATTATATTAAATCTACAGAACAAGTTGGGAATAACTGACATTTTGACAACAGATATTTTATGAACATGGAATATCTCTCCATTTATTTAGTTCTTCTTTGATTTCATTCATCAGTTTGTTATTTTCCTCAAAAAAATTTAGTACACATTTTGTTAGATTTATACCTAAGGATTTCATTTTTGGTGGGGTGCTAATATAAATGGTATTGTGTTTTAATTTCAAATTCTACTTGTCCATTGCTGGTATGTAGGAAAGTGATTGATTTTTGTATATCAACCTTATACTCTGCAGCCTTGCTATATTCCTAGTTTAATGAGAGTTTTAATCATGAATGGGTGTTGGATTTTGTCAAATGCTTTTTTCTGCATGTATTTATATGATCATACGATTTTTCTTTTTTATCTTCTTTATTTAACAGAGTACATTAGTTGATTTTTGAATGTTGAACCAGTCTTGCATCCTGGATCAAATCCCACTTGGTCATGGCATATAATTCTTTTTATACATTGTTGGATTCTACTTACTAATGTTATGTTGAGAATTTTTGCATCTCATTGCATCTATATTGATGAGAGATTATGGTCTTTAGTTTTCTTGTAATGTCTTGGCCTGGTTTTGGTATTAGGGTAATGCTGGCCTCATATAATGAGTTAGGAAGAAGTATTCCTTCAGCTTCTATCCTCTGGAACAGATGGTAGAGAATTGGTATAATTTCTTTCTTAAATATTTGGTATAATTTGCCAGTGAACCTTTTTGGGCCTGGTGCTTTCTGTTGTGGAAGGTTATTGTTTATTGATTCAATTTCTTTAATGGATTTAGGGCTATTCAGCTTGTCTATTTCTTCTTGTATCACTTTGGCAAATAGGGTCTTTCAAAGAACTGGTCTATTTCATCAAGGTTATCAAATTTGTAGGGATTGGGCTTTCATAGTATTCTGTTATTATCCTTTTAACATCCATGGGAACTATAGTAATGTTCTCTCTTTCATTTCTGATATAGTAATTTGTGTCTTTTCTCTTCTCTTCTTAGCCTAGCTAGAGGCTTATCAATTTTATCAATCTTTTCAAGAACCAGCTTTTGCTTTAACTAATTTTCTCTATTAATTTCTTATCTTAAATTGTATTGATATCTGCTCTAATTTTTTATTATTTATTTTCTTCTACTTACTTTGGATTTAATTTGCTCTTCTTTTTCTAGTTTCCTAAGGTAGAAGCTTAGATTATTGATTTTACATCTTTCTTCTTTTCTAATATATGCATTCAATGCTATAAATTTCCCTCAAAGCACTGCTTTTATTCAATTTCACATATTTGATATGTTTTTGTTTTAAATTAGTTCAAAATATTTTTTAAATGTCTCTTGAGATTTGTCTTTGTCTCATGTGTTATTTACAAGTATATTGTTTAATCTTCATGTATTTGAAAATTTTAAATTATCTTTTGTTATTGATTTCCAGTTTAATTCCACTGTGGTCTGAGAGCCAACATTGTATGATTTCTATTCTTTTGAATTTGTTAAAGTTTATCTTACGGCTCTGAATGTGGTCTCTAGTGGTGAATGTTCCATGTAATCTTTAGGAAAATGTATATTCTGTCGATGTTGATGAAGTAGTCTATACATGCCAATTATATATAATTGATTGATAATGTTGTTGAGTTCAGCTATATCCTTCCTGATTTTCTGCCTGCTGGATCCATCCATTTGTGATAGAGGGGTATTGAAGTCTCCAACTATGAGAGTGAATTCATCTTTTGCTCTCTGAGAGTCAACAGTTTTTGCCTCACATCGTTTGATGCTCTGTTGTTAGATGCAGACACATTAAGGCTTGTTAGGTCTTTTTGGAAAATTGTAATGTCATTATGTAATGTCCTTCTTTATCACTTTTCTTGGTTTGATGTCTGCTTTGCCTGGAATTAATATAGCTGCTCCTGCTTTTTTTTGAATAGTGTAATTTTTTCCAACCATTGACTTTTAATATGTCTTTATATTTAAAGTGGGTTTCTTGGACACAAAATATAATTGGGTCTTGTTTTTGATTCACTATAACAATCTCTTTTTTAATTGGTATATTTAGATGATTGACATTTAAAGTGATTGTTGATATAGCTGGATCAATATCATATTTGTTACTATTTCCTATTTGTTGCCCTTGTTCATTGTTCCTATTTTTGTTTTCCACTCTTTTTCTGCCTTTTGTGGTTTTGTTTGAACAACTTATATAATTCCATTTTCTCCCTTTTCTTCTCATATTATTTACACTATTTTAAAACTCTTTTTAGTGGTTGCCCTAGAGTTTGCAATACACATTTATAGCTAATCCAAATCCACTTTCAAAGAACACTATACTATGTCACGGTTAGTAGGAGCACTTTATAATAACAAAATAATCCTAATTCCTCCCTCTTGTCCCTTGTATCATTTTCATTCATTTCACTTATATATGTTTAAGTATATATGCATGCATATATAGGTACATATGCATACATATACATATATATGCATATATGTATATGCATATATATATATGCTGATGCTTTGTTCTCAGGTGATGCTAATGCTGTTGATTAGGGAGCACATTCTGAGAACCACTGCTCTTGGATGCCATTGAAAGGGACTGCAGTCATCTTTTTGCTTCATTTCCAAATTTCGGATAATTTTCTCAACATTTACCAACATTTTAAAAATCAGGAGATTTATTATTTTTTTTAAAAAATCCATACCTTGGCTTCTCTTGAAAAATTAGAAGTTTGGACAATAGTAAGCCCAACTTCCTCCATGTTGACAACTGGCTGGAGATCAGTATCAGCTGCTCCTTTTAGGTAAAACATTTGTTCTCCATTCTGTCACAGTCACCGACCACCCACAGTCCGCATTACTCACTTATTTTATAGGCCTTCGGTCTTGTTAGCCCTGAAAAAGATGTGGGAGACAATACAGAATTTTGAGGAGGGGCATGAGAATAGCTGGGTAATCCTACCTGATTAGTTCAGGTGCCCAGAGACGGCTTCACAGACGTGCGTGCGACCCAGGCAGTTGCATAGGACTCCACTCTCAGAAAGGCCCCGCACTTGGCTTAGTTCTCTGCTTTGCTATTTGGAAATGCTTAACAATTTTTTGACAGGGGGACCCACATTCTCATTTTGTATGGAGACCCAGAAACCATGTGATTGGTCCGCAGCCGTCTCATGCTTAATGGTAACTTTCTCATCACCTGATTGCTAAGAGGGTGGGGGAAGAAACTTCCAGGATCAGAGATCTGAGGGGTGCTTCAGAAACCATCTTATTCATCAGACAAAGTAATTATTTCATTGTATAGTCAAAGCTACCAAGGTCCAAAATGAGGGAATTGACTACCTCAAGGATGGACAAACCCTGGAAATCGGAGCCAAATTGGAAATCTAAAGTGACGAGTCTGCAAGGCAGTGAATACTAAGGCTTTCAGTGATTTATGCATCTGATGTACCACAGCACAACAATGAGAAGGTTCCTGTTTGTCACTAAGCTCAGTCAACGTTGGTTGATCTGAGTGAAGCAGAAGGTCAATAAACCTGAAGGTGTGTATGGGGAGGGGGGGGGGGGGGGGGATGTCTTTAAACAGATCAAGAAAACTATATTAAAAATCCACTTTAGGATAAGGACTATGAAGAAGGAAAACATTATATATGAACTCCACCCCTGTGTTTGTTACAAAGGCAGACCTCCAACTAAACCACATAAAGTGCCAAGGGCAAGGGCATTCATGGAATGCCAACATACCACCTGATTGAAAATGCCAATCTTGGTTCAAGGAAACATTTAATTTCAGTTGGCTCCTCTTGGCTAGAAAATAGCTCAGTGACTTGTAGGCCCCAGGTGCCTGGTTTTAGGTTAATGGCTGTGTATACCCACCCAGTGAGAGAGCTGAGTTTCTGCAGCTGGTTGAGTGGTAAGTTGGACTAGGAACTAAGCAAATACGTCAACCGCAGGTGGCCTCGTGCCTGTTTACATTTGTACTTGTGGTTTGAGTTGGGTGGAACCTCCTCTCCCATCTATCTGTCCCTTCAGAGATAGTCAGGGAGGCCCTGGGTGTGGAACACCATCCCCACAACCACTGTGCTTGACTCGGTGATGGCTATGTGGCCCTAAGCTGGACTAATGAGCATCCTTCCTAAGACTCTCACAGCCTCATCAAAAAGTTGTTTCCTTTTCTTCTGAGACAGTGAACCATGGAAATTTGGGGTTGTGAGTTGTCCTTTTGGTACCATTTCAGGAAAGAACCTGTCTGAAAATGAAGTCAAATAGTGGCAAGAGATAGAAAAGTTTTTCTTTTTTGCTTAAGCTCGTCTGAGCCAGCTACAGTCTGTTCCTTGTGGCTGAAACTGTCTCACCAATACAAAGGCTTTCTCCATACTAGGCACTGTGCCAGGTGCTGGGATTATAATAGTGGGAAAGACACATATCATTCCTATCTTTGTGGAACTTAAGAGTCCAGTGGGAGGATGGCGATAAGCAAACACCTACACAAATAAAACATAATAATTACACATTGGGATTTGTAAATAAGAGGAGCAAATAAAGAGAATAAGAAAGGACTATTTTTGACAGCATGGTGGGGAAGGGCTCTTAGCTGACTGTCTTTTAAACTGAGAGTCAGTGATACGAAGAACGAAGAACGGGGGAGAGGAAGGGAGTTCCAGGCAGAACAAACAGGAACTTAGGCTTGAAAGGGTCTGATTCATTCGAGGAACTGAAAGAAGGCCTTCATTTATTCACTCATTCGTTCTTCACCAAACATCTATTAGGCAGTGGCATGGTGCTAGGCACAGGGAGACAAGGATAAATAAGAGCCATCCCCGACAAGCTGGCAAGATGTTTTGGAAGCCAGAAAAGTGTTCAAACTCTTTGTCTCAGCAATTCTACTTCTAGGAATTTAGTCAAAAGAAAAACAAAGAGGGATGTCTCCAAAATATAGCTACAAGGACATCCACTGCAGCATTATTTATATGTTCAGCTCTGTATTTAAGTACAGCGCACATCTACGTATTGAGTGCACGTATCATAAGTATATGGCTCAATCATTTTCACAACCTGAACACACCCATGTGATTGATACCCAGATGAGAGAGAGGACATGACCAACACTCCAGAAGCCCTCTTTTGCCCCCTTCTGGTCACAAATCCCCCTCCCACCCAGGGTAACTATTAGCCTGACTTCTAATAGTGTAGATTAATTTTGCATTCTTTTTGAACTTTATATAAATGGAACCACACAGTATGTGATTTGTAGGGGGTAGGGGCTGAGTTGGGATGTCCTGGCTTCTTTTGCTTAGCGTTATGTTTGTGAGATTCCACTATATTGTTTATGTAGTTACAGATGGCTTATTCTGTATTCTATGAGTGGCATGTACCATGAGTTATTTATCTATTCTGCTACTTATAGATATTTCGGTAGTTTCCAGACTGAGTCTATTATAAATGGTGCTGCTGTGAACACTCTTTCGGTTAAAATATATCTGCATTTCTATGAAGTTTAAACCTAGGAGTGACATTGCTGGGTTAGAATGCTGGGTCATAGTATATGGTTCGCTTTAGCAGATATTGCTAAATATTTTAACAAAAGTGACTCTACCAATCTCCACCCCAACACCCTTTCTAAGAGAGTTCTGGTTTCTTCAGATTCTTGATAACACTTGGTAGTTTCTCCTTTTTAAATTTTAGCTGTCTGGTAGGTGTGCCCATGACAAATTGCACTTCAATTTTCATTTCTCTAATGATTAATGAGGTTGAAAAAACTATGTCATATGATTATTGCCCATGGATACCCTCTTTCTGAAGAGTCTGTTCAACTCTATTTCCCATTTCTTACTGAGTAGTCTTTTTCTTATTGGTTTGCAGGCATTCCTCAGACATCCTGGTTATAGGCCCTTGGTCAGACCTGTGTATGCAGATATCTTCTTCCTCTTTATGAGGTGCCTTTTCACTCACTTTTGATGAAAAGAAATTCTTAATATTGATATAGTCAAATTTATCAAATTTTTATGGTTAGTCTTTTTGAGTCCTATTGAAGAAGTTATGCCCCACCCCCAAATCAGAAAAATGTCCTCGTATGATTTCTTCTAAAAGCCTTACTGTTTACCTTTTGCATTTAGATCTGCAATCTACTTGAAATTGGTATGAGGTGAGGAGGGCATCTGAGGAGGAGGGAGGAAGTGGTATGAACAGCAGGGAAGGGAGATACAGAGATAGACAGAGATCAGATCAAGTGGCTTCTGTATGAGGCTAAGGTGTTGAGCCTGCATCCTGAGGGTAATGGGGAGCCCCAAAAGGATCGAAGGCAAGGACTGATGTGCTTGATCATCTTTGCTACCTCTGCAGGGTACAATGCCTGAAGAATCCTATTACAAGCAGGAATAGTAAATATATTTTCTATCTCCTGCACTAGACTCCATGAGCTCTAGGATATCCTCCATGAAGGATAGTTTGAGGAACTTTTACAAGAACCTCCACTAAGCCAGTGTGTTTCCATGTTTTTCAGCATAATCTTCAGCAAGAAATACCTTTATAACACAATTCAACTGAATTTCACTGAACTGTATTTAAAAACTCATCATCCAAACACTGCCCTAGGTTACCAACTGCATGATGGCAGTGACCGTGATTATATAACTCTTGATTATCACTATAGACTCTGTGTCTGACATGATGCTTGTCCCATGGTGGGCCTATGATATTACTATTATTGCTAGGTATGTATTTACTGAATTTATTGACTTATGTATTTATGAATAAGTGGATGGATTGATAAACGATTCAAAATGCCTTGCAAATTACAAAGAGTTATGCAGATGCGAACAATTGCTGTTAGCAACCAACTCAGAGCTATATTTCTGAGACTATTGACAAATTACTGTGGCAGGAAGTGGGAGTAGATGCTGTGGGCAGAAGAGTTGGGAACTAAAGCCAACAATGAGTGGTGTCCAGTACACCACACTGGAATGACTCAAACCCCTTCCTGAGTCAGGGCCTCCTCTATAGTCTCACTTCTCCTTACCTAGACCATGAATAATTTCAGTGGTACATGGAGAGCATGTTTCAGAGGCCGGAGATGAGAGGGTTTTCTTTGATGACTGAAGATTCCATCTCAAAGAGAGTACAACATATACACAAGGTAGTCTTCTCTGAACTGAGCCCTGGGTTTGGAAAAGCCACTGCTGTAGATATCTTGAAAGTACATTTGGCTCAGGAAGAGTCACCAGGGACCACTTAAGTGCATTATTTCCTCCCTGCCTTTTGAAGCGTATTGATTAGGATCAGTTGCAACGCCCCTCCCATGAGTTCTCTGTAATCAAAGATTTCTAAGTAAAAAGTAAAGCCAAGGAAACAACTTTAAAAGGAGAAGTTTGCCCAAAGATTAGCAGTGCAAACTTCTAAGCCACAACTTCTTCCCAGAGTCAGTATGCTTGCAAGTTTTAAGAATTAAGATCCCAGATGAAAAAGGGCTTGTTAGAAGAAATCATTTTTGTTCCCCAAGAACTGAAAACCTTTTTGATGGATGAAGCCATCACTTAAGGTCCACAGTTCTAGGCTGCACTGACGGGTTAGTAGTTTTAGATGACCGTGGGGAAATTTCCAATACCAATCACACGAACCTTTTTTATTCAACAAGCAAGCCACGGGCTAAGACCATGTTCTCAAGAAACCTTTGGGTTCAAGGTGAAGGGACTTTGGGAAGATGCAGACATGTGTTGATTCCATTCTCCCCTCTAAAGTGCCTTTTCAAGTAATCACTTTGGTCAAGTTAAAAAACGTGCCTTCCTGAGCTTCAAATTCCTCATCTATAAAAGTTCACGGGTGATCTGAGGATTAGGAAAAAAATATGGAAAATAATTTAGCACTTTACCTGACATATCATAAGTGTTGCATAAACAGTTGTGCTGGTGCTGGTAGTGATAATGATACAATGATGAGGATGATGATGATGATGAGGAGGAGGAGGATGATGATGATGATCCTTATTATTATTTTACTCTAAAGCAATCTGCAGAAATATAAATTAGGTTCATATTCAGAATCTAGTTAGAAATATGAGCTGGAATCCCAAATAACCGTAGTACCAAGCAATATTTGAGAATGACTAGCAACTTCCTATCTTCTTTCTTTTATCCAAGTTGTCCCATCCACTGGAAAAGATCTCTCACACCATGATCACCTTTTCAAATATGGCCAGACTTCATTTCCAATTCTGTTATTCCATGAGGTTCTCTTGGATCATTCATGTCAAGTAAGCTCTGTGCAAGTCCCCCATGCTCCCACCCTTCATTTATGTGAGTCCCCTGCAGCCTTTCAATAAACACTATTTTCTACATGAGCTAATTTAGTGAGTTTCTGCTTCTTGCCACCAAAAAAGCTCTGATTTAGTTATCGCCCAGGAATGTGGTTTTAAACATATTGAGTGTGAGGGAGTTAGAAACAAGGGAGGGTGGAAGCAAACCAACAGAGGCTGGGATGTGGGACTCACAGACTCATCACTGAAGCCGGTTTAGATCCCATGAGATCTCTGTGGAAGCAAAGAGAGATGAAAGGCTGGAAACATGACTCATTTCAAGACGAACTTAGATACATTCTTGTTCTGTACGTACTCACATTACCATCGAACACCTCATGTGTGTATGGCTGGGCGCTATCTAGGTGCTGGGAGAGAATGCACAGAAGAGTGAAACATAGCGTCTGCCCTTCAGGAAATTACAGTTCTACCTACACTGTCTACTAAGTACAGATTGAGCGTAAGGATGGCTATCTCGCAGTTCTTTCTGTCAGGGGTCTTAAAGCCTGAGATGGGATAGGACAAAATCATACTAAATAATATAGTCAAAAGTGCTTTGTAAATGGAAAATAGTTTTGTAAATATAATTAATGTTAATATTCAGATTAGGAATAATAATAATTATGGAAGACTTCCTGTGCCAAGCGCAGTGGCCAATCTTTTATACATATTTCTTCTCGAAGAAAAAAAGTACCCTTTAAGTAGGTACTACTATCCCATTTTAAAAATAAAGAAATGGCACCTCAGACTGGCTAAGCCTTCGTCCAAGGTCATGAAGCTAGTGAGCAGGAGAACCAGAAGTAAACCCACATTTATGTTCAGGATATTTTTGACAGAAGCACTAAGGTAATTCAATGGAAAAAGGATGATCTTTTCAATAAATGGTACTGGAACAACCAGATATCACATGAAAAAAAGAAATTTTGATCTTTATATAATATACACAAAAAAATTACCTTGAAATAAATCATAGAGCTAAGCTATAAGCTAAAACTACAAACTTCTAGAAGAAATCATAGGAGAAAATATTCACAACCCTGAGGTAGGCAAAGATTTCACAGACATAAAAGCATAAACCATAAAAGGAAAAAACTGATAAAGTAGACTTTATGAAAAATACTTCTACACTTTACAAGACACTACTAAGAAACTGAAACAGCAAGCCACAGTCTGGAGAGAAATACTTGCAATGCAAATATCACATTAAGGACTTTTGACCAGAATATATAATGGACACTAAAATTCAATGAGAAAAAGAGTTGAACAGATCCTTCAGATGACCTAGAAATGGCAAAAAAGCACATGAAAAGATGTTGAGCATGATTAGTTATCAGGGAAATGCAAAGTAAAACCACTATGAGTTATCACGTTATGCCCCTGAGAATGACTAAACGTAAAACGACCAAACAATGACAGGTATTGGCGAGGGTGCGAAACAACTAGAACTTTCAGCTATTACATCTTGGCAAACGGTTTGGCAGTTTCTTATTAAGTTCAACATATGCTTATTCTAGGACTCAACAATTCCACTTCTAGGTATTTGTCCAAGAGAAATGAATGCCCATGCCCACAAAAAGACCTTTACAAGAATGTGCACAGCAACTTCATTCATAATAACCCCAAACTGGCAAATGCAAATGGCCAGACAGCTTATGGCACATCCATTCAATAATATATGACTCGCAGTAAAAAAGAACTGTTAATATATGCAAGAATATAGATGCATCTCAAAAACTTCATGCTGAGTAAAAAAAATCAGGACCAAAACACTACGTACTTTGTGATTCAGTTTATATGGAATTCTGGAAAAGGCAAGACTAAGCTGTAGTGACAGAAAAGTAGATCAATCGGTGGTGGCCTGGGGTATAGATCGGGGCGGGGATTGGTTGGAAGGGGCAGGTAAGAATTTATTGAGGTGATGGAAGTGTTCTAAGTCTTGATTGTGGTGGCATGGGTGCACACAATCGTCAAAATTTAAATGGGTGCATATTATTATGTGTAAATTATACCTCCAAAACATCATTTAAAAACGAAAAGCGCCTGGACACATGGTGAGTTGTTCCACAGGCGCTGCATCAGGCAGAGGGCCTCTGTGGGGAGACATGCTGTGGGAGATCACCTTCCGGGCACATACTCATTTATAGAATCCCTTCCATTTTGCCAGGACTTTTCATACTCTGAGAGGTGGCAGTCCTCTTCCCGCCCCTCCCCAGGCTCAGGTCCCCTGTCAGACGTGGCATGAAGGCCTGGCAGGAGCAGGGCTGCCCGGAGGACAGCAATATCGAGAAAGGAGCCATTTTTTCCACTCAGCCCCCTGGAAGCTAGGACAGACCGTCTCAGTCCCAACTGCTCCGTAAACACTCCCGTGGCCTCTCTCCTCCTCCCGCCTCACACGCCTGCCTCGCTTCCTTAGGAGTCTGTCTCTCTCTGGCTCTCACTCAGCTGCCGGGAATCCCTCGTCAGGTCCCTGGGCAGCACGGAGACTGTGGTAGCCATTGGCTCCTGAGCCGTCCGCCTTCTCCTTCAGAGGAGCGACAGGAAACATTAGATGGAATAAATCTCGCAGTCACAAGCATTCACTCTCATAAGTACTGTTCTTTTAAAAAGCTGGAAAGTTGGATTTGAGGAGTTTGGGGCTATTATTAGCACCGAACGCTATAAAAAGGAAATGCCACGGACAATCTTAGATGGCTGTATTTTTATATGGGATAATTCAAGCTTCCTTCTCAGAGTTCCCAGTCATAAGAAATCCTTAACAAAAATACTAGCACAGGTCACACCCTCAAACCCAGCTCAACATTGCTGAAACCCCTGGGACTAGTCAAGTCAGGACTGACTAGGAGAACTAAGACGGCATTTTTAGCCCATTTTTATGGCTTCCCCCTTCTGAGTTGCTCAGGTCTGTCTTGCCAGAGGAAAACAACCAATTAATCGACCTATGTACAAATATTTATTTGTTGTGACTGTGTGGAAGCGGCGTTGATGTACAGGCTGTCAGACTTATCCCAGCTTGGTCCCTGGGGGGCATCGGACAAGTTACTCAGCCTTTCTGAGCTTCCCCTATGCCATGGGGACTGCGAAAGTCTAGTGTCTTTGGGAATTCCATACTCTGTCTTCATACACAAAGCACGCAGACAGGAGAAAGAAAGAGCAAGAGAAATGATAAGATCTTGTGTTGGTGAAGTTGCTTAAAAAAAATTTAAAAAGCATGCACTTTAGTCTTCAGACACTGCTGGGCCCCTGCTTGTGAGCAAAGATTTAGCCTAGATATACTAAGGGTAGCAAAAGTTTGGTGACAGTCTAAATGTCTAACAGAAGTTAAATGCACATTTGGATATTATAATTGATGAACATTTACACAAAGCAGGTCCCAAAACAGTATGTGCAATATGGGTCCATTTGGAGGGTAAGACCTAAAGTAATGTTTCTATTAAGAATTTCTTGTACCTGAAACTCTAAAAAAAAAGCTTGAGTTACTCTCTTATAAAAATACAGATATATAGGTGTCTGTATTTGTATTTATATATACGTGGAGAGAGAGAGAGAGACAGAGAGAGGAGAGAGAGATCTATAGGCCTTGGCTTAACACAATGGTTTCATGTGTGGGTGGTGTTTTTGAGTGGGTTTCTGTTTCATTTATTTGTATTTCTATGGAGATGTACTGCTTTCATGTAAGGAAAAAAACGAAAAATGAGAAAAAAGTTTGATCAATCTAGAAAACAGAACAAATAAATATAGCACAATAAGTAAATAATCAGTGACCTATTTTTTACTTGACATTTTAAAGCATTCTGGCCCCTTTATTTAGCTTCCTACAAACATACTGATTCACTGTGTGACTTTGGGCAGGTTCTTTCCCTCTCTAGCCTTCAGTTTTCCATCTGGAAAATGCATGAGTTGGGTTGGGTCAGGGATGGTAAATGACTTTTATCTTGAATGTCAACTTCGTAGCATTGATCCCTGCCTGGATAACCTCTGTGGTGAGAAGGAATTTCTACAAAAAGCCAAGAGCTCTGTGACTAACAATGTCTATCATGGACACAAGATGAGGAATGACACAGGAGGGCCGTGCAGTTCCCATATGTAGACCAGATAACTTTACAGTCTCTTAGAATCCTATGAGTCCAGGGCATCTTTAAGCAAAATCATTAATGTGAATTTGGAAAGGTATAGGGGTTAGGGGCACCTAAATCCGTGCATCCATTTTGGTTAGGCTGGAGCAGACCACTCATTTTCCACCTTAATTCACAGCACCCAAGGCATAGCTTGGGATTTACTGAAGGGGAAAAAGTCACAGCAGTTGTGTCTCCATTGTATTTGCGGCCATCACCTTCCGCCCTAGGAACAGAGAATAAATCTACAGCTGCTGTTTCAACTTCTTATTTCACTCCAAAGCAATTTAAACCCCACAGCTGTCAGAGGCATAACCCTGATTCTAGCTCTGTCATTGGTCCATGTCTCACACTTTGTGGCTTTCTCTTAACAGCCACACTTCTGGGGGTTGAGTCAGTGAAGGCCACTTCTCCTAATCATCACCCTCCCAGGAAGCAGAAGTGCTGGGCACTCATTCCCAAGGGGACTTTCCAGTATGAAGGAGAAGCTGTTCTTGTCTTGATTTGATGAAAATAGACCCCCATCCACTGGTAAGCAGATGGGGATACCTTGGCAAACATCGGCATCAGGCTTTCAGCAGCTGGCTATTTGGAGGAAGGGGCAGTCCAGAGGGTGTTCCTGCCTCTCGAGTTAACCACATTAATCTACCCGAGCTTCCACAGAGAACAGCAGGCCGTATTCAGTAACAGCTGTGCCTTCCAAACCAAGACGTTGTTCAGAAAGATGAGCCGAGTGTGGGCTGTGTGTTTCAGCAGGATTTGGTGGGACTTTCCTACTCAAACGGCCCTTTGTGTGCCTCTAAAAGATGAGGCATTAACCTCACGCGTGGCCAAAGCATGATGGATGACCTGGAGTTCTCAATTTACTTTTGGCTGGCGCTCACAAGTGAACCGTCGAAAATGCCTGGGTATCTGATGAACAGCACCCAGCTTGTCCAGACTTGTTTTTGATGGAGTGGGTGGATCCTGGGGTTTTTGCTCCATCCAGGCTTGATAAGCTAACCAAAGCTGGACTGTCACAAAGGCCGACTCCAAAGTTCCTCTCAGGATAGCGGAATTCAGTGTCTTAAATTGGTAGGCTCTATTTTTCTCTTTGTTTATATTTGGCATCTTTACCTATTTCCTGGTCTTCTCTGACATCGCCCCCTTTGTTGCAAGATGTGGTCCTGCCCAAGACTGGGGCATCAGGAGAAGGGGCCCTGTGCTCAAGTAGCTTCCTAGCTCCATAAAGTCATCTGCTTGGTCCTGTTGCCACGTAAGACACTTTCAAAAGTGGAGTGATTCTGGACTGTCTTCTCAGGCCAAGGGGGGTCAGAAGTTGACCTGCTGGACCCCTGCTTATTACATAAAATACCAGACAAAGTGGTACATAGTAGGTGCTCAATAAAGTCTACCTTCTATTACTCCAACAAATATTATTAAACATATAATATATTGCAGGTATGGCGCTAGGTCTTAGGAATAATGCACGAAGCAAGAAAGACAATATACACTCAGCAGAGGTTCAAGCAGCAGAGGTTGGTGAAGAGAAACAAGGAAACAAGATAATTGCAGATGGTGATAAGTGCTTTGAAAAAATGAAATCATTTCTGTGCTTATATTTAGTATTGGTATAAAAACCCTCCTGGTCTATCTCTACCCCTTTATCTATGTATTGGGAGCCACTCTCAAAATTAAAGAGAGTTTAATAATTGTATTAAGCATGAGCTTTAAAAGGCATTGAACTACTGGCTCTTAAAGCGGAGGGGGGAGAGAAAGAGAGACACAGAGAGAGAGAGAGAGAGAGAGGGGAAAATGGGATGTTGGTGGGAATTAAATCCTGATGCTCTCTCATAATTCCCAAATGACACTTTGTGAATTCTTTCCTTGCAGCCTTCAGAATCACCTGGGGAGCCTTTAAAAGATGCTGACTCTCAGCTCTCATCCTTAAATATTTGGATTCTGGAGGTCCAGAATGTTTCTTAAAGTTCCAACCTAATTCTGATGGGCAATCAGATATGAGAAGCACTGCTCGTCAGCTAGCCCATGAATCCCATTAGTCACTGAGGCTGAGAATACAGGACTGTGTCTGTTATTCTACTGGTCACCATATATTTATTTTCCTAGTTTCTAGGGCATTGGCCTTAGCTGGCTCTCAAGGAGCTGAGAATCTAGCAGGAGATATAAATGAAGGTGCTGTGGAAATATAAAACAGAAACAACTAACCTAGTCTTTGAAGGTTAGAGAAAACTTTCTGGAGGGGAAATTCTGAATGAGTTATATAAAAGTATTAAGGAAAGTAATCAATCTATCCTGGTATTATGCTTTAGATTCTTCTGTTTTTCTCACCATCCTTAGCCTGAGGCCAAGGTGGTTGCTCAGATTCTAGTCATGGTTCCATATTCCTGCCAGTATGAAGGACAGAGGAGCAAAGGACGCAATCGCTCTTTTGAAGAGTATTTTCTGGAAGTTGAACATGAAGCTTCCATTGACATCTTACAGTCCAGAACTTAGGTACTTGGCCACACCTTGCTTCAAGAGGTGAAGCACAGCTAAAACTATAGAGTTCTATTACTAAAAAAGAAAAGGAAGCCAGCCATTGCGAGACAACTGGCTGAGCTCTAAGCTGAGATATGAAGAATGAGGAGCAAAAGGCAAGGGAGGTGACAAAGGAGGAAGGGACACCATGCTCTATTTATCATCCTTCAGATTGTGACCCAAAAGTCCCCCCAGAATGAGCCTGCCTGCCCCTAGCCAATCGGTGCTCAGCTCTAAAATGACCTCTAAAATGACCTTAAAACCGATTGTGTCACTGGAATAATGGCTGCTTAGAGATACCCACTCCCTCTGGTCTGCAAGAGAATTCACTCTGAAATTTCATCAATGAAATTTACTAGGAAAAATTACTGAAACCATTTGGAAAAATTTGCAGCCCGAATCCTTTCATACATTTGCCTGAAGCAGTATTAGGCAAACATGAAGGTGATCATTTGTGACGCTATATAGGATATGAAAAGCAGCTCATGATAAAATATTGAGGAAATGCAAATTTGTATATATGCAAAATTGCGCATTATAATTGTGACTATGATTGTGTAAAAATTGTGTGTACGTAGACGATTAGAAAGAACATCATAAAATAATTATTGAATGGATTAAAGGTTTTTTCTTCTCTGAAAATTCCTTTTTCTATAATTACACTGTTTGTTGTTATACGAGAAATAAAATTTGAAATAAGTCATGCAAACTTTACATGGTGTCAGAGGTAAGCATGCTTAAGAATCACCTGAAGAGCTTGTTTAAAATGCAGATTCTCAGGCTCTAGCCAGGGAGATTCTGAATTTATAGGTTTGAGGAATGGCTATATTTTTAAACAAACACCTGGGTCCTTTTGTTGAAAGTGGGCATTGACCAAATTTGAAAAACACCGCCATAGCTGGTATCTCAGACATCTAATAAAATATGGAGTTGGGACATATCTATGCCAAAGCATCCCAGCTTTGTTGTGCTGAAGACTCTAGGCCAATATTCTGCTACCATCGTTGAAGAAACAGCAAGAAAATTTAAAACAAAGACTTTGTATTAACAAAATGGCTTCTCTCCCTGGTCTATGAAATAAAATATTACTAAAAATTACTGCTTTGATCATTTTTCTTTTAGTCTTCCAAGTAAACTTGAAGCTGTGTGGTAGAAGCACCCCTGGTATTAATAATTAACACATTTCCAGTTCTCTTACAGTCCCCACACCCCCTGTCACTTACCCCATGGCTTTCTAATAGGCCTGACACAAATTCAGCTATAATCTGCCTTTTTGAATGAAGCATGGCAATTTAAAAAAACTCTACATCTGGATAGCGCAATCTGTGTAAGCCAGCCCTGTGGATGATTCTACACACATTTTATTCACTGAATAAAGTGACCAGCTTGTCTTAGCTTGCCCAGGAGTTTCCTGGTTTTAGCACTTAAGAACCCCATGCCCCTGGACCCCCTGCCCCTCATTACCGAGCAAACTGGGATGGTTGGTCACCCCACACCTTTCCATTGCCTATGACCTATGCCACTATGTACAGCTTAAAAAAAAAAAAAATTCTCCAGGAAAGGTGATCAACCTTCCCAGTGTCTCACAGAATACAAGCAAACACTTAGTTTTTAAAAGATCTTCTTTTAAAAAGAATACATGTAAGATGCTGTTCATTATTTTTAGAAATAAAACATTTCCCTGAAGTGGTTTCAGAGAAGGAGCCAGAGGTACAAAGGTGTACAAAACAGCCCTGCCCATCGGTCCTGGGTTTTCTGCAAGCAACCATCACTTAGTGAGAAGTTTACTAAGCTTTTTGTGTGTTTTACTATCAGAAAGGAGACATGCGAGGTTGGGTCAGGATGCAGAACATAGAAATAGAGTAAATATGTCAAAATTTTTCATCAGGTAGAATTAAATAGATAGTAACTCTCTTTTACATTTAATTTTAGTTAAGTTTTAGTTTTAGTTTTACTTCACTATTAATTTTATTGTGAAGCCTTTGGATTTTTTCTAAAACCCTAAAAAGATGATTCAGAAAGCTAAAAAAGGATGTGCTTCAGCAGAATCTGTTCCAAAATGTAGAACAGAAAATTTTCAGAATTACCCTGTCTGCCCACATTAAAATTATACTGCCTTAAAATATTGCGAGTAACTCATGAAATCCCCAGAATTTCTTTTCAAAATCAATTCCAACTACAACTTTCAAAAGTAGCTTATACTTTTGGATCAGGAATAATCGTACTGACAGCTGGTTTACACTGTGAAAATTTAGCACATTTGCCCAATTGAATTCTTGGGTACAATATCAACTCTTATTAAAAATTAAATTTAGTAAACAGCAGCAATTTACAACTATTAGTTTCAGTTCTTCAGTCTTTGAAGACCATCAGATACTTAGTGCAGAAAACATTTGGCCACTGCCTTCTCCCAGTAAAAGATTTAAGGAGACCAATACAGAAAACCGTAGGCAAAGTCAACAGCTGAAATTCAAAGCCACCAGCTCTAATTGTATTACTATTGTCGACAGTGGATTCTGTGAGATGTTAGTACACATTATGTAAAATGAAAAGGGGTTCTCAAGCTAAACAGATTCCTGGAGCACTGTGATAAACAGAGTTTAGAATGTTTCTTCACAAGACTTTTGAGAACCGTAACAATGATAATTGACACTCTCCAAAGTGGAGGCACAGCATGTTTTCTCAAATTTATTTGACCACATATCATCAGAATACCTAAAAATCTTGGGTCCAACTAATACTTAGAGAAATACTGCTCTTTCCTGTTTAACTTTTGAGAAGTCAGCTACTTGAAAGTTGGGACTAAATCTGTTTTCAGTCTATTTGCAGTGAAAACAGTTTTTATTTGCAAATAGGCACAAAACAGTTTGACATTCTAAACATACTAACATTTCGACACTTTTAAAAGAGGCTATTATTACAAATATGATTACCTTTCAAATTATAATAAGAACAAGGCAATGAGACATATTAGAAAGTGGTTGTAGCTTCAAGCTTAGAGAATTTATTTTGATGACTTGGAGAGGCAGATGAATTAGTGAATGGGGCAGGGATTGTTAAGTCTGTAGATCTCTGATAAAGCCAACAGTGGTTTGAGGAACTATAAATGAGTAGATATGGGCATTTATAGTTAGGCATGTTTATCTGCAACAGACTACTTTTCTACATAAGAGCTACCAATATTCCCCAGCCCAAATTATACTGTGGATTTGTAAACAATCAAAACTTGAGGCTGACTTCTGATCCTAGTACTGAGGAAGATTTAAAAAGTTGCCCACCCTTAACAGTCACTAACCAAATTGTCTTAAGAATAAGGTATGTGATCAAACCCAGTTTAGTCAAATAAAATGGGGTAAAATGAGTCAAATTGTTGGATACATTTTTCCTTCATGGTGTAGACATCAAATGTGAAGACAATCAAACATTGTTTACGTTCTGATGTGAAGTTCATGTTTGCTTTCTACCAAGAAATTCAAATTTGCTCTTTAACTACATTGAAATGACATTGCACAGAATAATAAAAAATATAAAATATAAAAATAAAATTTTTATTGGGAAGAGGAAATTTTACATACAATTAAGTAAGTATAAGGCTGATGAAATTAGTATTAAATTAACAGTCTTCGCTTAGGGAACAAACACAGATTTAATAAGAAGCTAAAAGCCTAGGTTACCACACACAATTTCTAGCTGTTTTAAGTAACAAGTCTCAATTTGCATAAATTATACAGATCATTGAGGAAAAAAGTGTAATGGTTTATATAGGCTCTTTCTGATCATCAATTCACTGTGTCTTGTAGATCTTTTTTGCCATGATCCCATCTCTTATGGTCCTGATCCCATTCTAAAAAGGTTCTCTCCATCCATAAGTGGGCACTTACCAAGAAGTCACATTGCAAGTAGGATTTTTTTGTTCATTGTGGATTAAACAAATTCCACATGCTCTTATATGAACTCCATGGTTTTAAAGACAGCTGCTTGAACCAAATCTGGAAGAGCTCTTCCATTCTGAGGAGTGATTAAGTCACATGTACACATGTGTAAAGGGATTGGGAATGGCGTCGGAATATGTGCACATCTCTGTAAATACAGTTTTAAGTCTCATGTAAGCTAATAGGACCTGTGCAATTCTGGAGACTATTAAGTATAAATAAATATCGGTATGTGGTATGGAAATCATCATCATTTGAACAATAAATACTCACTTTGCTTATTTCTAAACCCTAAACAGAAAACATCCAACAAGAACAATTTTATCTGTTTATTCATTTATAACAAAAGAAGAACAACGCATACCAAATGGAAAAAGATATCCAAAAATGATGATGAAAATGTTTACAAACAGAAATGCCTAATTTAGCTGAAGGAATTACCCAGTGCTGTTAAAACACATTTGCAACTTATAATTGGCTATCACTGTAAATTAAATTTAGTAACTGAGTCCCAATTCACTACAAAAGTTATCGACATATTTTCAAAATGTTACATAAAAACTGACAACATCAAACAAAAAATCATGTAATAAAACTAAATAAATGTATCCTGAGATAAAATACAATCACACTTGTCATGCCAGATATGTACTCCTTTCCCCTCACACATAATTGTGAGGATTTGGTATTTTGCAGATGCCTAGATAAAGTGATGGTAATATATGTTGATGCAAATTTCCGCCATAAAAATAAACTACTTCATATCTTAAATATTCCTACGATGAAACAACAGGACTCCAGTTTCACTAATAAAAACTTTATGAAAGCATAAATGCATTTGGTTTGACTCCTCAAATCATGGCTGAAAACTCTCAGCAAAGCATTCTAGGCTTTTTTTCTCACACTGACTGACCCAGAATATATTTTAAGAAATGTTTATTTTCTGTGCATATTTGTTTTAAAATTATAAATTCCTGAGCACTTTTTCTTCTTCCTCCTCATCACTATCAGTGACATTGACTTGCTGGATGCTAGAGGGAGTTGACGTCGGGGCTGTGAAGACGTTCTCCAAGGCTCCAATGTCCAGCTGTGGCATGGGATTTAGGTATTCTTCCCCACTGTGGCTATGGTTGTTATAGTAAGAGTTCCCATCCATGCTCTCACAACTCCGAGAATCTTCACTGTGTGTGCGTTCATCTGGGTAGTCTCTAAAAGGATAGTCTCTATTTAAAGCTGAAAACATAGCCTCATGTTTTTGGTACCTGTCTTCATAATAACCAAGGCATTCTGGCATTGAACTTGGAAAATTTCCATAGCCAAAGGGAGGCCGACTATAAGGGCACGTGCTGCAGCAGAAAGACAAAAACGGAATTAGATCATACCTTGCCTACATGTTGCCTTGCATACAGACTAATTGATCAAATTTAACTGCATCCTCTTTGGGGCCTGGAAAGTTCCCAAGATAACTTTCTGCTAGCACTTCACGTATTATTGGCTCTTTTACTACAGCTTAGCCCTGATATAAAATAAATGGCAAAGTAAGCTTGTGCCTGTAATTCTCACTAGCAGTATGATCTATTTTCAGCTCGGGCTTCTTTTTGACAGCCTTGATAAGGAGAAATTACTTCTCTGGGCCTTTCTTTCATGTTTTACACCATGTAAGGTTTTGGAAATGCAGGCTATGTTGTGCTGTGCTAAAAATTGACAGTAAGCAACGCAACGATTGTTCTAACTAGAATTTGAAACAAAGCTTATGTGGGGAAAATGTCTAATTGGGTTGAAATCAAGAGCTTCTGGGGAAGTCCTAGAACAGATGACAACTTTTAAATTGACATCAATTATGAAGTAAATTAAAAACATTCTTAATGCCAGAAAGATTTAGAACTGATATTAAAAAGTGATTCTAAAGATCTTTTCAAAAACAATTTTGAGGGCAGAAAGGTGAACAACTGAAAAGATTATTTTGATAATTTTTTAAAAGGCAAAAATTTGACATTTTTAAAAAGCAAGTGTAAAAATTATGCCATTCAAATCTATTTGTCAAGTTTCTTAAAAATTTAAAGCATTTATGTCCTTTACAAAGACACAGAACAGGAATCATAGAAGGAGGTATATGGAAAAGTCCAACCAAGAGGTTCCTGGACTCATGGACTCCACCTAGTGACAGATAACATAAACATAATGATCGCACTACAAAACCCATGACAAGATGGATGTTTCATTTCATGCTCCCACATTAAAAAGAAAAAAGGGTCAGATTTGTTTCCTTCCCTTTAAAGATGTGTGATCGACATCTAAGACCATCATCTCAAACTCTTTGAAAGTATGGTTATCTTCAGTGGTTTGGTGTCCCACCCCCGAATCTCCAAGTGCTAGGGACCTTGCCCAATGTTAAATAACCCAAACATGAGGCAAAGTTTCTAAAATATTTCAGGTTTCCATTCTTACTGCCTCATTCGGGCCTCTTTAAGTTAATGCATATGTCCTGAATACATTATACTGCCAGCTGCCGTGACTTTGCTCCTGTAACTTCCACCTTTAGGTCTCTCCATCCATTGAATTCCACAGGTACTTCAAGGGGGTGTTCAAATCTACCTCCTCCACAAAGTGTTCACATCAGCTAGCAACAATTTAACCACTATTGTTTTCAGAAATCAATGTAGGCAAGATACTATTCAAGGCTTGGTAAACAGTTTTTTTTTAAAGATCTAAAATCTAGGTATATACTAGGCAGTTGCTAAAATCTAAAATGCAAATATCACATGGATATATTGGTGTGTTAAAAACAAGTTAGTGTTATATCCAGAGAACAAAAAGATCAATTAAGACAAAGTAATCCTAGAAAGTTACATGAATGAAAATGAATAACTATAGAGGCCATATGGTGTAGTGGGAAAAGCATCACATAGAATTATCAGAATAATAGTATTAGCCAACATGCAGTAAGTATTTACTATGTTTTCAAGGCATGGGCTAAGGAATTTATATGTTAGCTCTAATATTTCTTAGAACAGCTCTATGAGATAGATACTACAATATCTCCACTTTACTGATGAGGGAACAGAGCCTTAAAGAGATTTGCTAAAAGTCATATAATTAGTAAGTAGTAGAACAGAATCAGGCAATCTGACCCTAGAACTTGTTCTCCCAAACACCATGCCACGCTACCTGGGTACTAGTTCTAGCTGTGCCACTTACAAACCTGGTAATCATAAGTAAATCTTAATTTACCTGAGCCTTAGGTCCTCCTTATATTAAATAGGAATAATATTGCCTGTTCTGTCAACTTAAAAGGTCTATCATAGAGAACTTGGGAGGGGATGTGTATGAGTGCTTTGGAAACTAGAAACAGTCTCACAAGAAGCTACATTTAATAATGTATTGGTAAATATATACGTACATGCATATTTTTATTTTCAAAAAGAAAAAATGCAAAGATAAAACAAATCTAATTAAAATGGCTATCTTCATAAGAGGAGAGAAAGAAGAGGGGAGGAGACAGGAAGAGAAGCTAGACTTCTCAGAATATACCTTATATTATGGTTTTGACTTTGAAACCATATAAATATTTTATATAATTTTAAACATATTTAATATTTTAAAAATTGAAAGCAAATAAACTCAAGTTTACACAAAGTTGTAGATGTCTCAAATACAGAGAGAAACATTATTTCAAGGTATTTTAAATCTGATAGTTTCATTATACCTTCCTGGTAATGTATAATATATAAAGAAAAAGAATCAGAAATAAATCTTAAACTGCACACAGTAATTTTATTGTTTGTGACGTTGCTGCTTTGAAACTATTGATATCATTATTTTGAAACTATACTCTCTCTTCATGTATATGAGTATATACATGAAGGAAAGGAAACATGTTTGGTAGGATAAAGCAAATAAATGATAATATTATTATCATTAGGAACAAAGCTTTTTAGGAGAAAAAGATACTAGCACATAAAGTCAAAGAACTTTATTTGAAACTATAATATTACATTTATTTTGGAAATTTCAATATTAACTCATATTTTCTCACAAAAAATATGTATTTTCTTGTATTTTCCACTGAAAAGCTCAGGTACTCTGTTATCCAGTAGCAATAAGCATTCCTGTTGCCTCAAGTGTGATTTATAAATACCACCTTCAGTAAAAAAAAACTTGGGACTTCTGGGTAAAATGGCTCATTTCAGTCTCATACAGATAAAGTACAAGATGAGCCTGGGACATACTGTGTCCAAGAGCATAAAAAGCTATCAAACCAAAGGAGCCGACTTGTAGCCAGACGACTGGACAACAAAGGGAAATTTTGAGCATCAAAAAATACAATAAATAATGACTGCAAGGTATTGATTGAAACATACCAAGTATATAAAAGTCCACTTGTTCATAATGATATTCTCAAAACAAAATAAGACTCATTGATATGGGGAAAGAATCAAGAGTTGATTTTGCCCTGCCTGTATTTCAAAGTAACCAAATAGTTGATGAGGGGGAAGTTTTTCTTCATAAAAGAATTTTAGCTAATGAATGACAAAATACATTAAATTAGAAAATCACCATGGATCTAGGTAACAATCACCATGGCTACTAATATAATTATGCTGGTATTTCCCAACCTTAGGTAATCATTAGAATAACTTAGGGAAAACTTTTAAAGAACACTGCTGCCCAGGTTTTAACTCCCAAAGATTCTAATTTATTTGTTCTGAGTTTTTCAAGTGATGCTACTATACAGATAAGAATTAAGAAGTAAGTACTGTTCTAGGTGGGAAAACTTATAACCAGACTGATAATACCTGAACCTACAGATCATTCTTAACATCACTAATAAAAACTTTATGTACCCTCTTGATGTGATACAAAGTACACAGCACCACCTATGAGGTCTCACTGTCAAAAAAAATAAAATTGAACCAGAATCTAAACAAGTTGCAAGATCTAACAATCATTTTATAGGAAAAAATGAGTGATAAGAAAACACGTTAAACCATACACAAGGATATAATAAGCCAAATCCAGGATGTGGATAGTATCTTGTTTCTTCAATAAATATATGACATTAAAAAAAAAAAGAGGATAAGTACTACTATAGCATAAAAGAGGCTTAAGAGACATAATCACAATCAATGTGTATTCCTTGCTTGGATCTTGTTTTATACAAACCAATTGTGAAAAGAGTTCTGAGACAATTAAAAGGAATTATTTGAAGGAGGAAATGAAAAATAAGGAATTATTAATATTTGAAAATGGTTGGTGGTAATTGTCTTGAGTCCTTAACTAGGAAATATACATACTGATATATTTGCAGGTGAAATTACATGATGTCTGTAATTCATTTTAAAACACTTAAGACACTGCCTGCCCAAAGGTAGGGGAAAGAAATGAACAAAGAATAGCTTAAATGTCAATAATTGTTGAAGTTGGGTGATGGGTACATGAAGATTCATTATACTATTCCATCTGCTTTGCATATGAAAATTTCTATAACAAAATGGTAAATAGGCAAAAATAAATTATTCATGGCTTCTCTGACTTAACAATATGCATGTAAGGTTCCTCTATGCCTTTCCATGGCTTCATAGCTCATTTCTTTTTAGCATTGAATAATATTCCATTGTTTAGATGTACTACCATTTATTTGTCTACTCACCTTATGAATAAAGCTGCTATAAACATCCATATATGCAGGTTTTTTCTTGGTCATAAGTTTTCAATTCATTTGGATAAATACCAAGAGGTGTGACTGCTGGATCATATGGTAAGAGCATTTTTAGTTTTGTAAGAAACTGCCAATTTGTCTTCCAAAATGGTTGCACGATTGTGAGTCCCATCAGTAATGAATTAAGTTTCCTTTCCTCCACACCTTTACCAGCATTTGGTGCTGTCAGTGTTTTGGATTTTGGCAATTCTGTTATGTATATAGTAGTATCTCTTTGTTGTTTAAATTTGCAATTCTCTAGTGATATTTGATGTGGAACATCTCTTCATGGCTTCACTACCATCTGTATATCTTCCTCAGTGAGGTATCCAATCAGGTCTTCTGTCCATTTTTAATCAGGTTATTCATTTTCTTATTGTTGAGTTTTAAGAGTTCCTTGTATTTTGGATAACAGTCCTTGATCAGTTTGTAACTTTTGCAAATATTTTCTCCCAATCCGTGGCTTATCTTCTCATTCTCTTGATACCATACATTGTTTGTAATAAGTTTGCAAAAAGGAATTGTGAGTCCTCTAACTTTGTACTTTTCCAAGATTGTTTTAATTATTTTGAGTCACAACCCCATATGATTTTGGGATTAACTTTTCCGTTTCTGCAAAAAAGCCTTTAGGATTTTGAGAGATTATATTGATTCTGTATACTACTTTGGAAAGTACTGCCACCGTAACATAGTAAGACTCCCAATGCATGAACACAGACACCTTTCCATTTATTTAGGTCTTCATTAATTTCTTTCAGCAAAGTTTGTTTTTCAGTTTACAAGTCTTGCGCCTCCTTGGTTGGATTTATTCCTAAGCATTTTATTATTTTTGATGCTACTATAAATGAAATTGTTTTCTTAATATCCTTTTTGGATTTTTCTCATTGATAATTGCTAATATATAGATGAAACAAAAGTGATTTTTGTACATTAATTTTATACCCTGCATTTTTGCTAATTCATTCATTAGCTCTAATTTCTGAAGATTCTTTAGGATTTTATATATACATATAAGATTTTTTATGTATAGGGTCATGTATGAATAAAGATAATTTTATTTCTTTTCCATTTTGGATGTCTTTTTTTTCTTACCAAATTGTTCTTGCTAGAACTTCTAGTACAATGTTGAATAGTAGTAGTAAAAGTGGGCATCTTTGTCTTGTTCCTGATCTTTCGGGGAAAAGCTTTGGTCCTTCATCATTGAGTATTATATTATGTATGAACTTCTGATAAATGTCCTTTACCATGTTGAGGAAGTTCCCTTCTAGTCTCAGTTTATTGAATAAGTTTTGAAATCAGAAATTGATTTTTATCATGAAAAGGTACTGAATTTTAGCAATGGTTTTTCTGCATCAGTTGAAATGATCAAGTGGTTTTGTTCCTTCATTCTATCAATGATGTGTATTACACTGATTTTTAGATATTGACCCACACATGTATTACTGGGGTAAATTCCACTTGATCTTGGTACATAATCCTTTTACTTTGCTGCTAGATTTAGGGTGCTAGTATTTTGTTCAGTATATATTTACATCTAGTTTCTTAAGATATATTGGCCTATAATTTTCTTTCTTGTGATATCTTTGGCTTTGGTAACAGAGTAATATTGGCTATAGAAGTGTTCCCTCTTGCAGTGAGAGCACTGATGTTAATTCCTGTTTAAATGTTTGGTAGAATTCACCAGTGAAGCTATCTAGTTCAGGGCTTATTTTTTTGTTTGGAGGTTTTCTCGATCACTGATTCAATATCTTGGTATAGGTCTGTCAGATTTTCTGTTTCTTCTTGAGTCAGTTTTGGTAATTCATGTATTTGTCCATTTCATCTAGGTTACCAAACTTGTTAGTGTACAATTATTCATTGTATTCTCCTATAATAGTTTTTTTTTCTGTAAGTTCAGAAGTAATGTACCCAATTTCATATCTGATTTTAGTAATTCATGTCTTCTTTCTTTTCTCCTTAGTCTAACTAAAAGTTTGCCAATTTTGTCGATCTTTTCAAAAAGCCATGCTTTCTTTTCTCTATTTCATTAAATTATCTATTGTTTTTCTATTCTTTATTTTATTTAATCTCTACTCAAACCATTATTATTTCTTTCCTTCTGCCAGCTTTGGGTTTTCTTTGCTGTTCTTTTTTTCAGGTCCTTAAAGTATAAAGTTAGGTTGTTGACTTGAGATGTTTCTTTTTAAATATGGGGCATTGCAACTATAAGCTTCCTTACCAGCACTGCTTTCATTATAAAATCTCTTAAATTTTGGTTATTGTGTTTTCATTCTCATTCATCTCAAATTATTTTGTAATTTTCCTCATGATGTCTTTTTTGATTCACTGGTTGTTTAAGAATGTGTTATTTAATTTCCATATATTTGTGAATTTTCCAGTTTTCCTTCTGTTATTACTAGTTTCATTTCATCATGGTTAAAAAGAAACTTTGTATAATTTCAACCTTTTAAAGTTTTTTGAGACTTATTTTGTATATAACATATGGTCTATCCTAGCAAATATACCATGTGCATTTGAGAGGAATCCATATTTTATTGTTGGATGGAGTAAATATATCTGCTAGATCTAGTTGGCTTACAGTGTTGTACAGTCTTCTAATTCCTTACTGATCTTCATTTTTTGATAAATGATCTTCTATCCATTATTTAAAGTTATGTACTAGGATAATATCATATTCAACATTGAAAAGAAGAAAGCATTTCCTTTAAGATCAAAAGCAAGACAAGGAGATGCCCACTCTTGCCCCTTTTATTCAATATAGTATTAGAAGTCCTAGTTAGAGAAATTAGCCAAGAAAAAGAAGTAAAAGACATTCAAATGGAAAAGAATAAATAAAACTGCCTCTATTTGTAGATGGCATGCTAAAGATGTCACCAAAAAACTGTTAGAACTAATCAATGAATTCAATAAAGAGGCAGGATACAAAATCAATATACAAAAATCAGTTGTGTTTCTATCATTAACAATGAATTGTCTGAAAAAGAAATTAAGAAAACAATCCCATTTATAATTGCATTAAAAATAATAAAATATTTAGGGATAAATTTAACCAAGGAAGTGAAAGACCTATACACTGAACTACATGACATTCATGAAAGAAATGGAAGAAAACACAAATAAATGGAAAGACATTCCATGTTCCTAGATTGGAAAACATAATATCATTAAAATTTCTAAACTATCCAAAGCAATCTACAGATTCAATGCAATCCCTATCAAAATTCCAATGGCATATTTCAGAGCAATAGTACAAACAATCCTAAAATTTGTGTGGAACACAAAAGACCTCAAACAACCAAAAAGCAATCTTGAGAAAGAAGAACAAACCTGGAGGCATTACACTCCCTGACTTTGAACTATATTACAAAGTTATAATAACCAAAACAGTATGATATTGGCATAAAAGCAGACACATAAATGAGTGAAACAGAATAGAGAGCCCAGAAATAACCCCACATGTGCTCAAATGATTTATGACAAAGGAGCCAAGACTATACAATGGGGAGAAGTCACATCTTCAATATATGGTGCTGGAAAACTAGATAGCTACATGCACACAAATGAAACTAGACTCCTATATTATACATTAACACAAAAATAAACTCAAAATGGATTAAAGACTTAAACATAAGACCTGAAACCATAAAACTACAAGAAGAAAACATAGGCAGTAAGTTCCTTGACATTGGTCTTGGTCTATTTTGAATTTGATACCAAAAGCAAATATAAGCGCATTGGACTATATCAAACTAAAAAGCTTCCATACGGCAAAGAAATGATAAGTTTAGCTAGGTACTAAATCGTTAATTTTAAATTCCACATGCCTAGATAGTTATAGCAGAAGGTATTCCATGTTAGCTAAGTCTATCCTGTTTGGTGACTTGTTAAGTTCTCTCCTCAACAAGGGTTAGGCAAAAGATTGTGCATGTCTGTAGATGTGTATTATTATGGGAAGTGGGTCCATAACTTCAATCAAATTTTTAAATAGGTCTATAATCCAAACAAAGGTTAAGGATAATTGCTTTTAACCTTTGTTGCCTGAAATTTTACAATGAAGATGCTATATTCTCACAAATCTGGGAATTCTTTGGACTTACTTTCTCATATATATGTACGTATGTATATGTGTATGTGTATGAAATACAATATATATATTGTATTTCCTATGTATTTTAAACTAAAAAGCCTCATTTTTCATATCCTTTCATATCCTTTCTACATCCACAATTGCAAAAGACTTTTAAACACATTTATTCACTCAATGGCCAACAGAATGAAGATCCTAGATATCTCCTTTGCATGTAAAAGTATAAATACTACAAGGAAGAGGAAGAAGAAAAGAAATGGTTGGGGGAGAAAAAAGAACTAATCAAGGCATTAACATAATACAGAGAGTGTTTCAATAACACAATATGAAGATGGTTAAGACTTGAAGGAAGGTGATATTAGGCCTCAGAGCTAGGGATCAGCACTTCTGAGCATCCAACTGTTTTATAAAATGACTCTTTTTTAAATATTGCCTAGAATCCCCCCCCTCTTTGATTGCTCCCCCACTTCCACCCCTGAACTATGGATGTTGCCTTCTCCCCTTAAGAACAGGATCTCTGAAGGCAGGGCGTCTCCCACACACAACACTCACGTGCACCGGGGGCCTGGCCCATGGGTCTACCTGGGGTGTGAACCCAGAACCCGCTGCGTGTAAAGCAGACATACTAACCACTACACTATGAAGCCACCCCCTAAAATAACTCTTTGATTAAAATAACTCTTTGATTAAGTTCTTTGATTTTTACTCTAGATACACAGGGCAAAAAGGACTGCTTGGAAAATATGTATAGTTGATATATAGTTATATATTTGATGTATACGTCAAATGCCATATCAATTATGATATTAAAATGGTTGAATAATTCTACACATGAGTGAATTGGAGTAGGGGAGAATTTCTTTATAGAAGATTCTGTTACCAATTGGGAACAGAAAAATTCAGGAGGAATCAATTAATTTTGTCATTTAGCCAGACTAGATTTTACTGAAATATACTATCTAAACAAACATAAATAAGATTATCCATTTCCTTGGGGGAAATTATCATCACATAAACACAGATAGAAGTTAGAAAAGCAGTCAAACAAAATTATAATTTATAAAACTGATCTTCTGTTTTGGAAACTAGATACAGATTAATGTTTATGGTTGATATACTGCTTTGACATTCTTAAATAAAATAAAATTCAGTATACTACTATTAATTCACTTCATCTGTTTCCTCTCATAGCATCACTATTAATTAGCTATGGCATTAAAGATAAAGGTATAGTTTCTGTCTTCTAAGGACTTATTTTCTAGAACTCTTCCTTTTAAAATTAAGTTATCAGATGATCTGTACATTAACAGACAACTCCTATAAGCCTTGTCATGAATAAAGAAGATAAACTTCCTATGATTTTATCTATTTATTATATAAGGAAACATTACCTGCCTCAAAGTCCACTTGACTACATGACTCTTCCATTCAAAAGTATGTATTTTATATATAATTCTCTGTTAGCAACTAAAAGCTGCCAATCAAGAAGAGCCATTATATTGAGGAGCCTTACTAATATGTGAAAATAACAAATGGAATTCAAAATCAGATAGACACACTAAGTTTGACTACTGGCACTGCCATTTTCTAGTTGTTCGGCCTCAACAAAAATGTTTAACATCTGGTCAATTTCTTTATCTGAAAAAGTGGGGGAGTATTATACCCAAGTCACAGGATTGTTGTGAGAATTACATGTAAAAATGCTTACTTTTCAAAATGCTAAAAAGAAAAAAAAATAGCAATTAGAGTGAAGTTGTGAGGCACAACCTCTTTTAGATGTCTTTACCTCCTTTCCTGTGAGTCCAAATCCTTCCTATATTACAAAATTATATAACACAGAGAAAATTTCTGCAATTTTAGTGTGCAACCCTTGACATGCTAAGGCTCATCTCAAACCTACTTATTTATTAAATTCCAGCTATGTCCTTAGCACTCTTCTTATATCAAAAAAATACTGTAAAATTCTCTAAAATTCCTATAAAATCTCCAACCGTGGCAGAGAGCAATAAAGCTTATCAACCCCTGATCATAGGAGTCAAGATCTTGGGGTTTGATTTCTTGAACTAAAAGATTTTTGAAGCTGCTAAATATAAAAAGAACCTACGGGAAAAACAAAACCACAGGTAGGGAAATCTCCCTTTCTCCTGATCTCAATTCCTACTTTCACTTTCTTTCAGTCCTTGGACAAAGGACTTGAAAGTAAGCAATCCCATTAGGAACTGAAGCAACACAATATGTATCTCAAAAGTTCTTTCATTGAGACATTGGTATACCTAAGTCGCGGGTAGTTTTACTTTCTAAATAACAATAGAAGACTGGTGTTAAACAAATAAACACTCCAATCTTAACAGAAACTCTGTCTACGCATTTAACAGCAATTGAAAAGTAGAGGTTAATACTGCTGTATTAGAATGTTTGCAAGGAAGTTAAATTCTATCATGCCAAAATGAAAAGTGACAAATCTGTCTTCCCTATAAACTTCCCTATGATAATCAATTCCTTGCCTGGGAATTTATATGGAAAATTTTTGGTTAAAGGGGGCACTGAGAGGGAGTATAATTTTGGACAAGTCATCTAATTTCTCAGACAAAGTGCTCATCTCTATACCCTTGCTATTCAAAGTGTGGTGCACAAACCAGCAGAATTGGCATCATTTGGGAGCTTATTAGAAATAATATCAGGTGTACTATACCTGGTATAGGATACTACAGTACCCCAGAACTACTGACTCAGAATTTGTATTTTAATAAGATCATATGTGAAAAAAACAGCTCTATACACCAAGGGGGGTTGATTATATGATCTTAATTTTTCTTATGACTAATTTTCCTCATAAATCAGATCTTACAACAGTGTACCCCATATTTCATGTGGCAACAGTCAGCTAGAGCTGAAGAGCAGCTGTCCCATTAGATGTTTCTTGGTAGATGGCTCTCTTTCAAGGGGTGATTTATGGACTCAGCCTTCTTCTACCCTGTGATTCTGCCATCTTTAATATGTGGCATCCAAGGCCACTGTGTTAAGGTGCATGAACCTGCAGAACCTCCCCCAGTCCTCATCTGGCCCATTTCATATATTCATGTTAACTGTTTGGCCCCTCCCTATGCAGCCTCATATTTAAGTTATATTCCAAGGAGAATTGAGGAAGTCTTTTTTTCGGCAATAAAGAGATACCTTCAGAGGTAAAATTCATTAGCTGTATGTATTTTTAAGATGAAAGGAAAAAAAGGTTCATTTACCTTGATGGAAAGTAGTGAGGTCCAGGTAGGAAGTAAGGGTGATGAAAAGAGAATCGCGGTGGGGTCCCAAACAGCGTGGCTGGATGGCCAAGGGGAGGGGGCTGGTAGACATGTGAGTGTGGAATAGGAGGAGCCTGGGGGATTGGAGCACTTCTGGGACAAGTGGAAACGCTGGGATACTCCTTGGGAGGTGGGATGGTCGAGGTTGCAAATCTGGCATGGGCAGTACTTGCACTAGTTGGAATCCTGTTGGTGCTCTCCAGAGAGACAGGTGTGGGTCTCTTCACAGGGCGATTGGCTCCAGAATGCAGCCGATGAGTGTCCGTTTGGGAGGGCCCAGCAAAGCGCTGGGTGGGGAGTGCTGGGCGGAGGGGCAGATTTGGAGCCTGGACGGCCACCTGGGCAGTACTGGAGACGCTGGGCTGAAAAAGTGTGATGGGGCTTGGGCGCTGGACTGCAGGTGTGGGCAGCTGGATGTCAGGTGGGGCTTCGCCTTTAGAAATAGAAATAGCATAGTCAGGCATTACTTGAGTAAGTCTACGTTTTTCTTTCTTTTTTTTTTCAGTTGAATTTAATAAACTGTATAACCAGAAGCCTTCACTAAACACCTTACCTAATAGCATCACTTGTATAGCATTTTGAACAAACTGAAGTCAACTTGTTCACTTATTTTATATTTTTTGGTCTCTCTTTCTCACCTAGATTCTAAGTGCCATGAGAGGAGAGATCTTTTCTGTTTTGTTCATGCGGCTATCTCCAAGGCTCTAAATTCGGCTTGCTACTGAATGGGGGCTCAACAATTTTTTTGATGAATAAAGAAATGAACAAAATTATTGAGTGGAGTTAAAAAATAAATACACACAAATGCTGGTATGTATATGTAAATGTTTCTAAAAGAAATACTATGGAACTACTAACAGTGCTTGCTTTTAAGGAGTGGTCGGTCATCTAGGAGAGGAGACAGGGGTGGGACAGTAGGAAAAGCCAGAGTTTCATTTTATATATGTCAGTACTATTTGAATTTTCTATTATCTAAATCTATGAATTTTATTTTTAATATTAATAGAAGTTTCAGTGTAGTGGCATGGGTCATTTTTCTTTTATTTTGTATTCTTCTCTACATTAAGCCCAAATTATAAAATATATAATTAAAAAACTAAAGAAATGACCAGTAAAATTATTTCACTTTACCTCATTCAATCTGAATACATAAGGAAATTCCAAAGTGAGAATAGGATTTGCCACAAGTCAATTTGCAACAGATATGAAAGGAATATTATTATAGCAGGGCATGACAGGTATGGCAGAATTTTTAAAAGTAGGTGAAACAACTCCATATTTAATCTTTCTGTTCCTGAAGAAGAGAAGACTACTGACTGAGTTGCTGAATTATCCAAATGACGCAGTTAGCCTAAATTTAACTAATCTTTTCCAAAAAAAAAAAAAAAAAGAGAGAGAGAAAGAGAGAAAGAGAGAAGCCATAGCAATACTGCCAAGATCTAGTTTATTTCAATGCAGTTAGGTCTCCGTTAATATAGAAGACTCAATGGTTGGAAATGTCTCTGTCAGAGGCTCAAAAGAATGTCTATCATTGATCTTGGCTCAGCCTTGCCCAGGTAACACCTTTCCCTCTCCCTTCTCTCTAGATAAAACAGACAATACCCCTCTTGAGTACGAAGGTAGGAAATTAAGGAATATATCCATCTGTTTCAAGGTTGTCTCTAACCCAGTATAGTAGAGTCAACACAGGAGCAGGGTCTAGATGAAGCTGTCCTGTTCTCAGTTGATGGGATTATGTGGACGAGCCCTACCATTTGTGAGGCACAGGCTTTAGGTAGGCCTTTGCTGATTAATCAAGAATAAAGTAATTTCCCCCCTCTTGTTCTCTCAGAAACTGTAAATCTATCAATTAGAAAACAGCATAAATTTTTATTATTATTTACATATCTACCACCTGCACCACAATCATGAAACTGGGAATTTGAGAGCAGAAACTTTTATTCATGTTTATGTCCCCCATATCTGGAATAGAACCTAGGTAATAGCTAAGAAAAGTACAACTTGATGAAAGAAATAGCAAACTAATGAAAAAGCCTTTAGCTGACAGCACTTCTACCACTGATCTGGTATAAGGAGATCTAACCCTCTAAACAACTATGAAAAGGAGACTGACTTATAAAATCTTTCAAAGTGCTGACTAAATAATCCATGCATTCAAAACACCCGCTCTTAAAAGCTACCTTTGATTCAGATTTCCTTTCCCCATACCTAGTACAAAAACAATTAGTCCTCAGTAAAATAGTATGGTCTTTCTAGGCGAAGGAAACAAATGTACAGACCATTAATATTATCTCAGCTACCCAAACAAATGTACAGACCATCAATATTATCTCAGCTAATATTGGACTCATCTTTTAGCTAATACCAAATGTTCTTTTCTACCAAAGATATTTCTATAAATGAAGGGGTACCAGTGAGGCATGGGGTGATAAATTATGCATTCATTTAATTAAACAAATTTCCCTAAGCAACTAATGTGTCAGGCTGTTTTGGTTTGAGGTAAAACATATAGACAGTTATATGGAAGTAATGAAGATGTCCTAAATGCCAGAATCCAGGTTGCTAAGCAAGAGGCAGTTAATGTCTGCAGCATCTAGTCATCTTTGATAAACTGTCAGTGAATAGGAAAGGCTTATAGTAAAGGAAGAACTCTAATGTATCAAACTGCAGATAAGGTATGAAAAAGACTAGCCAATCACCTGTTTTCTTGTCTTCTAGCACATGTCTAGATTATATTTCCCAGCCTCCCTTGAGGTTAGGAGTGGCCATGTGGCTAAAGCATTATCCAAAAGAATATAAGTAGAAGTGATTGTGCACCACTTCTGAGACTGGCCTATAAAAACCTTTCACACATCCGTACACATAAAACTAACACAATGATATATATTAGTTACATCTCAATTAAAATAAATAAAAACAACTGTCACTCATGATCCTTCATGCTTTTGTCCCTTGTGCAGGTTCATGCATATTAGTACGGTGGCCCTGGATGCCATATATTAAGGATGGAAGAATCACAGGGTAGAAGCAGCCTGAGTCCATAAACTACCCCTTGAAAGAGAGCCATCTACCAACCTAAAATACCTATTTAGACTTTTTATGGATAAAAAATAAATCATGTGTTTAAATCATTATATATTGGTGCTTGTTGAAGCAGCCAGCATATCTATAGAAGAGGATGACAAAGGAAAAAATTAAAAATCTCCTGCCACTCACTCCCAAAGAGGAAGCCTGTGCTGAATAAATGAAGGGTGCAAACAGGTTTTTGTTGTGTGATGGGGAGGAACAGTGAAGGAGTGAAGAACGGCAGAAACTGAGGACAGACCAAATTTCTCTACAAGAAAAAGCTGTATGGAAGTTTGTGAGAATTCTGAAGAGGAAGACCAGCATGTGAGGAGAAGGAAACAGAGGAAGAGAGAGGAGGAGAGGATAGAGAGAAACAGAATAAGAGACAAAGATATAGTGACAAAGATGGGGAATGGAGAATTGGGAAGAATAGTTAGGCAACTGCTAAGAAAAGTAGGACTTTGGGGAGAGTCAAACAAAATAAGCAGCCCCAGGAAGACTTATTGTATATTGAACCATGTGATTCTTCCCTACTCCCTCAAGAAAACCTAAAATAAAGAGCTATATGACCTCTCAAGGAATTTCCAAGCCAGATTTATGTTTCTCATGGATATAACACTTTCCTTGAATGGACCTTAAGGCAGAAACAAGACCAGATTCTTTGGACTGTAATAGTATCTGAAAAATAGAGGTTTATTTTGGTTTTGTTTGGTTTGGTTAAGCAAGAAGAGGTGCATAAACCAAAATGCCACTATATGTCTACTAGCAACAAAATTTAAATAGTAAAAACTTTTTAAACTAAAAATTTAGAGAAAATATATGAATTTGGGGGAGTGAAAGATATCCACTGATTTAAGATCTAATAAGGAAAACCAATTTCATGCTTGAGAAATAAAATGTAAAAAAGAAAATAAGCTCACTAGAAAATTCATATATACATATAAAGTGACATTTTAAAGCGAAGGTAAAATAAATATAGCTTCTACCAAAGTTCCAGAAGCCTTTAAAATAAACAAATGTGAACACTTACTATAAAATGAAAATCCTGGCATAACTGGCATCGAAGACATTTGATAAAACAAAGATTAGATCTAAAGAATTCTGGACTATTGTATTATGAGCACTTTCAGAAACAGAAGAGCTTGAGATGTGACATTAAATGTGAGAGACAGAGTAAACATAATGCATTGGTCATAAAAATGATACCAAACTAGATAATAAAGATTTATCAAAGAGATTAGTAGTATTTTTATTGATCCTTTCTATTAAGTACCTTATAAACTCATTGACAGTAGAGCCTGCAAAAATGTTTTTGTATTTTGTCCCCAGCACGAAGTTTAACCCATAATCGGCACTTAATAAACACCAGGAAGTGGGACAAGGAGGCAGGCATGCAAATGTGGCATCTAAGAAGACATCTGAGATGGAAACATTCACCAAATCAAGAGAGAATACTAAATTACACGATCAGATTTCAAACAGATCGACTTAATGAGATAAAAATGTGCTGGGATGATTGGTACAGCAACGGTCCTCAACCCTCAGGCCATGGACCAGTATTGGTCTGTGGCCTGTTAGAAACCAGGCCTTACAACAGAAGGTAAGTGGCTGGTGAGCAAGTAAAGCTTCATCTGTATTTGCAAGCCACTCTCTAGCACTAGCATCACCACCTCAGCTGGTATTATCAGGCATTAGATTTTCACAGGAGCACCGACCCCTGCTGCCAAAAAGGTTGGGTACCACTGTGGGACAGGACAAATGATTGCTTACTGCAACAAACAGCTTTAGTAGAATACACAGTAAAATGAACTAAGCTTGAGTGAGAACCAAATAATGGATATAGATTACTAGAAATTATGTGAATTCTGCGTGAAATGTTAGGTAGTAGTGATGACAACATTTAAATTTCATATTCTAACAAGAAAAGACAAAAAAATCCACCCTGGAATTATTAGATTTTTGGAAATATAGATATTGGTTAGGTAAAAAAAGCTGATAGAAATAACTAAAATTAAAAATTCATAGAAAAATGAGTCATTTTATGATGTTAAAAAAACATAAAAAATGCACCTCAAAAATCATTTTTAAAATGAAAAGATTGTCCAAATGCATAAAACAGAGAAGCCCAAGTGTGTGAATCAAACACAAATAAAAGTGAGGCAGTCCAAAGGAAAATTGAAAGAGCCACATACACATGTAAGGGACCTCAAAGTAAATACTAACTGAATCTTTAAATACTTCTACAGAAAGAAAAAAAAAATCAGTGAAATAGTCATTACCATATAAAAGGCAACTGAAAGGAAAACAGAGATAGTCAATAAACTCCTTCCTACTGAATAAGACATTAAGAAAATTTCTCAACCCTAATTCATTTTTACAGCATGTAGGTTAGAATATTAGATCAACTGCAGTATAATGGCAGGCTCACAGAATGTTCTAATCCACATTGACAAAATATATAACTAGATCTTAGGTGGCATTTACTTAAGAACTTTAGAGAAACTCAAAGTTAGAACTGAGAAAATATTAAAGTAGATACAAATGGTCTGTCAGAGAAATTTTGGAAAGTTGACATAACTCCCAGCTATTGGAAGTGGTAACCTTGAGAATTATAGCTTGGCAAGTGTATTTTCTACATCTGAAAAGCTGGCAAAATCTATACAATATATTAATGCACAAAGCCTGCTAGAAAAAAGAAAGCAAATTGTTTCTTTAAGAGATAAATCATACCTCACTAAATTATTATCTTTCTTCCATGGGAATAAAGCAAACAAGTTTGAAAAACAAAATTAGCATAACTTTATATTTAGAATGTAAAATTAGTTGAAAGAAATGAAAAAGGAAAAGTATAAAAATTCACATCTGCAGATGCTAAGAGATTTAAAGTATGATTCCCCTAGGGATCTGTTATATAATTTGTTCATATTTGTTTTATAAATGACTTAGAATAAACAGTGAAATTTTCAAATGTGCAAGTGAAACCAGCTCCTCTAAGTAATATAATGCCAAGTTTATGAGAACAAATTAAAAGGATATATTTCAAAACTGTAGAACTGGGCAGTGAAGTAATAGATAAGTTTTATCATTAACTATTAAGACATATATCTAGAGAAATAATTCCCAAATTATGCTTACAGGATAATGATCTCTGCTTATCATTTGAGATCCAAGAAAAGAATCTTTATGAGACTACATATCATCAAAAATAAGAGATGTGGGGGAAAAAAAGCAAACAAAAGATTATTATCTCACCTTAGATTTAAGTACTGTTGTATGTGGCTCTAAATGATTCCTGTAATTTTGCCTGCCATACTTAAATAGAACATCATGGATGCAAGAACTCTGACATTAGAAGAAAATCCTCCAGTTTCTATCTACCCCACATCTTTGCTCAGAATTGCATAAAATTAATACAGTCCACCCTCGCATCTGTACGGGATTGGTTGCAAGACCCCAGTGGATACTGGAATTCTTGCAAACTCATGTCCCTTACATAAAATGACATAGAACCATACATACAGTTGGCCTTCTGCATCTGCGGAGCAAAAACACTATTTGCTGTTGGGTGAATCTGTGAATACAAAATTGGCTGATATGGAGGGCCAACTGTATTGAGTGAAAAAATTAGCATATAAATGGACCCATGCAGTTCAAACTCATGTTGTTCATGGGTCAACTTTATGTTGTATAAAAGTGTCAACTGCTTCAAATAAGAACATCAATAAATCTGTTCCTGGGAAAAGAAAACATGCAGCATTTAACAGTGTATAGGCAAATGGAACAGAGGTCTTAAAAAGGGATTAAGAAAGATTATAAATGCAGAAATCACAAATAATGTAGCAAACAAAACAAGGTAAGTGAACAATAGCATAATTAAGCCTAGGTTGAAATGCAGGATTAGAGGAAATACTGACAAATAGTGAAGAGTGAAAGGCCTGACTGTGACGGGAAAGAACAAGAATACAGAATCAGCTTTCTGCATCTTTCTTTTCAATGTAAACATCTTGAAGGTGGCTTTGTTGCTATCAATTGCTAAAATGTTACACACACACACAAAAATGGAAAATGCTTAAGATTCTAAGTTAATTTTCAAGATATCTAAACCTCTTAGCACATAGGGGTGCTTTTATTACCAGAAGGAGCTGAGCAAGTGAAAACTAGAAAAATCAGTAGTTTTAGGTAGTAAAGGTAAAAATCTCTGCCTAAGAGATGGTTAAAATAGGTCCTGAAAGGACCAATGATGGATAGCCTTATAACATGTTATTAAGTTACTAGCTTCTCAATTTTGAGTTCTCAAAAGCAAGAGACAGGAACGTTGTAAAGAACTGATAATAGAGGGAAAAATTAGGGAATGACAATATAATGAACCAAATATTTCTAAAGCAGCAAGAGAACAGTTTTAACAGATCAATCATTACTAAATTCCAGGACAGGATGCCTCACACCCCATTAGCAAGGCATTCTTTTGCACCAGTAGTAAAAAGATACCCCTGTTTCCTGTTGAATTATCTCAGTCATTTCCTGTGTTATCAGCCTAATCTATGGGCTCACCCTGATTTGCTTAATAGGTTTGTTTTACACATGGAATATTTGCTACTCTGGCAAACCCAAATGCTTTGATATCTATTGAAATTTTTCCTTCTCTGATTTAATGTTTTCACTTACTTCTTCGTTTGTTTGTTTCTTCGTTGTATTTCTAAATTCTTAAGCTAACAGACAAAAAATTTCGACTTAAGTAAAATTTTCACACAGTTATTTAAAAATTCATAATCTACAATGAAACCAACTCACCAACTGGATGAGTGATGGTGTTCTGTATGCTGGGAATTACCACAGAGTAGGTAGGCGAGCGATAAGGATAAATTGTTGTAGGATTTGTAGAGATGATATTCTGTGTGGTACCAGAAAATACATTGGAAACACTTAGAGGGAAGCGTTTTCGCTTCCCTGGTCGAGGTTGATAAACCCAACCTATAGAAGAAGATAAACTTTTTAATTTGAACATATAGACCCTATTTAGCCCTTAAATAGTTTTTTTCACATCAAAAGTTCAAAGCATGTCTAAGGTTTTAACAAAACAAATTATTGACTGAAGTATCTTTTCCAGCTCTGTGATACTATTTCTGTGCCTTTTAGCATACATATCCATATGGTTCCTAATTAGTGGCCAACGTTGTAACCTATAATTCAAAGGAGGAGCAAAATCAAATGTCTTATATCCAAAGACACATATTGAATCTGTAGAAAAAGCAACATTAAAGGCACTGGGCTGGAATTCCAAAGCATTTCCTCTAATTTATTATAAAACAATGCCCCAAGTAAGATAGCATCTTTTCCTGTTTTCTCACTTTCTATATGATACAGTTGTCCATATCTTACACTGAAATGGTCACTAACGACCAATCACTTTTTTATGCCTAATTCAGGAAGAGTCACTCTTCTAGACTTGGTCGTCTCCAAGTCCACAAACGACCCAATTTCCTTTCAAAGTCAAAAGAGTGGAGTTATGGCAACTGTATAACCAGAACTACTGGTTCCCTATATCACTGCCTCTGACAATTCCTCTTTAGAACCTCTCTGCTCATACTTCAGAAAAAAATAATTCTTTTCCAGCTACGCACAAGTTATGTTGGGCATACACTGTGCATTTACCTAAGCTTAATCTTTATGTCTTTACTGCTAGGGAGGAAAACAGAATTCATTTCAAATTACATCATGGTGAGGATAAATGTATCAATCAGAAGGCAGGACTATGTTCTGATAAACATGCAATATTAAAGTGGTGCATGGTGCTAATCCCTGCATTCTCATTGTCTTTAAGTGTGGATTGCTTATTTTTTCTATTATTATAATTTTAACATAATTTTCTAGTATATTTGCAAAGCTCCTAGAACTCTGGAGCTTTACCTTCATTAAGTTTACATCTATATATTTAACCAAAACCACAGTATAACTGTATGTCTCCTGGTTTGCATTAGACAGCAAACAAGCCCAGATGTCCCTCTACTTAGTTCTGTTAAAGGAAATTTATGCTGAGTATCAGTTAAATCCTAAGTATAACATCAGCCATTATTCTCTTTATTGTAACTATAGGATGAGAAAAAAATAACATTTTTGATTTTTAATCTCAACCTAACTTACTTTTTACATAAATATACTCATTTAAAATTAGAAAGAAGCTTTAATCATTTCATTACCAGGAAACTCCTCTCTGTGCTTTTCTTTAATCTTTTGTGCTTCATCATAATAAGGTTTTTTCTGTTCTTCACTAAGTTTGTTCCATTCTAACCCAAGCTGGACACTGATTTCTGCATTGTTGGCTGCTGGGTTAGCTTTAGCTAGTGCTGGCCGGTGGATCCTTGCCCAAACCATAAATGCATTCATGGGTCGCTTCACATGACCATTTCTGTCCTTACTGAAGGGAGTGTCTGGTATTCCTACGTGACAAAAATTCAGAGACTAAATTAATATGCCACACACATGCGCACAATTTTAAAGTGAAGTACACTTCCACCTATATTGATTTTTAAAATCTAGAGAAAATAAACACTTCAATTTAGCCAAAGAACTGCCAGTATTCCAGAATTCCTCATAACGCCTGAACTCAGCATTCTAAGTTATAGTTTAGAATGATTCTCGTTTTCCTCAAAAGAATAATATTGTTGAAGATACTGTGGAAGAAATAATGTTGAAGATACAGCAAACTGCTGGCTTAGTACTTCTTTGAGCTTTATCAATACTTCTTATAATAATTAACATTTAATTTATTTCCCATTAAAAACAGCCTATTAATGGAGGACAGGAACTATAACTTATTCATGACAATAATCCTACACTAGGTAGGTAGGTGTTCCCTAAATGTTTAAAGAAAGTGATTTAAATACCCATTCAAGCAAAAATATTTACTATATTATAATACTATATTAGCTGTATTTCATCATGAAGATGAAGCTCCTCAACACCTTCTTACATTCTCTTTATTTTAGGGTTACTTTATATACATAATTTTAAAAAAACACGAAGAATGAAATAAGTATTATGAAGTTTTCCCTTCCTCTTCTTTAGAAAATGTAAACAAAGTTTAAAAATTACTGAAGATAAAAGCAAGAGGGTGGGGTGGGAAAAAAGAATCAGTAAATAAAACAACAAATATAAAAGTCAATGAAAATATGAACTGAAGATTAATATGACTTTCCATGACATTCATTGGCATAGTGTTTTGTCTGAAATCTTAAGAATTTTCTAACCTTATCTGGAGATAATGGATATAAATATCTACCTGTAGTGGTCATTTTTTAAAAAAATAAGTTTTCTTATTCTCCAGTATTTTCTCATTTTCTATATTTCTCTAAGTCCTTAGCTTTTGGAATACTAAAATGTTATAATCACGTACCGTTTTCTCCTAGAAAACGTTTACTGTTCATTTTTAAAGAAAAATAACCTCTAAATTCAGTAAAACTTTTCTATTTAATTGTAACTATTTTTTCCTTAGACACCACTTCTGCTTCTTGATACCCATAAAAATATCAAGCTATAATACTCTTAAATGTTATCTGTAGCATATGAACTAAGGGCTTTGTGCTACCTAGAAAGAATACTTCTATTTTTAGTCACATCTAAATCTCAACTTCGCTTTTTTTTTTTTTTTTTATGTTTGGGAATGTAAAACGCATTAGTATATTTTACTGGTACATGGACAAGTCAATCAGAAGTGATACTTGTGCAGACTTTGCCCTGAAAAGAATCAGTTTCATGATTTTATTTTGATAGTTTAACTTCTAAACTGCTGACATGTCAGCTCTGTGGCAACATAGACAGAATTTAAAAACCAGATTCCCCTGTCATCTAATACCTGCATCGGAGGGAAGCACGGTGAGTGGGACATCTTTGGTTTCGATTTTTACAGAAGGCTCCAGTAAGGATTGCATTTTAATAGGCACTGGTGTCAAGGGGACCTTGGCCAATCGTATCAGTTCTGATGGTGGAGGTCCCTGAAACTGGATCCGGGCCCCAGGGGGGACCGTGTGGAGAGTCAAAGGGATTCTGAGGTCTTGCTGGTGCGGCCCAAAGGCGCTGGTCGGCTGGGCCAGGATGACCTCCTTGCTGCCATGGACCAGGCCATTAGATGTGGTTTCCGAGCCGAGTCTGCAGTCCTCGCGGAGTCTCTCGGGCTCCTCCGTTTTGATGATTCCTTCTCTGATGGCCGTCAGGCTTTTGCCTTCCCCGCCCTTCGCCGTGTTCCTCATGACATCCTCCGCCTCTAATTTGCCTTTCTTCTCGTCCCCTCGGCGACTGTCGAGGGCCGGCCCCAGGCCTTCCACCTTGGCTGCCCTTGAGGTCCTAGGCCCCGCCTCGACTGCTCTCCGAAGCCCCACCGAAGAATCAAAGCAGTGGCCTGATTCCTGCTTTTCAGCCTTGACGTGCAGCGCCCGGGACTGCATCGGATGCAACTCGGGCCTGCAAGGGGCTCCCTCGAGGTGGCGGCGGCGGCGGGGCGGCAGCAGCAGCAGCTCGGGCCTCAGCTGCAGCAGCCGCGCCTGCGCGGGTGAGGCGGCAGCGCCTTCGTCCCGGGCCTGAGGCAGTGGTGGCCCTGGCGGCAGTAGCAACACCTGCTCCGGCTTCACCTGTAGCAGCCGCCGTGCCGACGGCTGTACGCTCGACGCCGCAGCCTCCCCGCACGACGAGGCCACGGCCGCAATGGCGGCCGCGCACAAGGCAGGCGGCGACACAGGGGGTTCGAAGGCTGCTGCCCGAAAGGGGGTGCCCTCGACCGACAGCGGGGGCGAGCTGGGCGCAGTGGGCGCGGCGGAGTCGCCCGCCGGCAGTTGGCGAGGCTGAGGTGGCGGCTCCGGCCTGGCTCTCTCCATGGGGGGAGGGGGACGCCCCGGCCTGCTCTCCGCCGGGATTGTGAGCTCAGCCGTTTGTTGGTGACCTTCCCCCTCCCCCTTTCGGTTAAGGCCCTTCCAAGGCCCTTGCTACCCAGAACCCTACGGGCTCAAAAAGCCGCCCTCCGTCGTGGCCTCATCCAATCGCAAGCGTTCCAGTACCCCGGCCCGCCAATCACAGCGTCCTCCGGCTCCTCCTACCCTCAGCTCTTTCCTCGTGCAGAGCCCTCGAATCACCCGCGATGGCCCGGGCCGTGGCACGTGCTGCCCATTTTCCCCTCTCTTACTCTCCGTCTCTTCTGAGTTGCTCTTCCGGCAGTTGTCCTTAGTTACCCTCCCCGCCCCGCTGCACCGACAATTGGCGTTGCCCGGGAAACTGCGGTTCCACGCCACTGACCTCAGGTGATAAAGTCACGTGAGTCCCTTGCGCCAGGGCTGAGGAACGCCAGTCTTGTACGTGCGGTTTTGTTTTGCCGCTGCCAGGAATGCACGACAAGCTCCTGAACATCACGGGAAAAGGGAAAATCCTGCAACTTCTCAATTACTCCATATATTTTTGATTCCTTTGCTGGGAGGGGTGTTCGACTTTGTACGATTACTGTGCTAGTTAAATTTTATATTAATCAGGAGGCCTGTGGGTTCTACTTGCAAAATACATCTAAAATTAATCCACTTATTTTGGTTTCCTCCGCCATTGCTCTGTTCAAGTCTCCATTGTCTTTCAGATACTGCTGCGGCCCTGTAAATAGTCTTCCTGCTTTTTACTCTTGTCTCCTAAACTCCAGTTGCCAGCGATCTTCCAAAAATACAAATCTAGACTTGTCACACCCCGCTCTCTTAAATCTTGGCTCCCCATTGGCCACCCATTAAAGGTCTAATGTATTTGGCAATGTCTATAAAGCCCCAAATGGCTTGGGCTCTAGTACTACTACAACAACTCACCATTCTAGTCCTGGCCCTGTGGGGTCCAGCTATATTGACTTCTCATCTAAATCCTACCTCAAAAGCCTTTGGCTAGCCCCCAATGCTAGTTCTTTTTGTCGTCTTAACTCCCTCAGTCATTTTTTCAGAATTGCAACTTCCTCAGAGAAGTATTCGCTGACTCTGAAAATCAGGTCGAATCTCCTTTATGTAGTCATACTTCCATCACTTCTTTTAAAGCTCTTACCACAATTCGTGATTATATACATACATACCATTATCATACTGTTTCCCCCACTTGCCTATAAACTCTTTGAAGGCAGACTGTGTTTTGCTCATCATTGAATCCTTAATGCTGACCATAGAGTCTGGCATATAGTAGGCATTCGACAAATACTTGTCAAATGAATAAGGACTGCCACAGTCTAATAATAAAATAATGATAATCACTACCTATACTGAGGGGCTTACTGATATGCTAGTCACTGCTCCAAGTCTTTTCCATGCCTATGCCTCTTTTACTAGGACTGTGTTTACTTCCATTAAATATCACCAAGAAAAAAATCTTATTAACATTTGTTACCATTTTAAAAGATGTCCCAACTAAAAACTATGGATTTATCTCAAAGCAGATGAGTTTTTAACCAAGACAAGTTTTCTCTCAAAGAAGACCTGACCCAACTCTCTAATCCCTGTTTTCAGATGTGGCAAACAGGAGTTCTCACACCTGGCGGGAACACAAGGGCAGTGGTTCTCAAACTTTCCTATCCCAGGAAACTTTTACACTCACAAAAGGAATTGGAGATTACAGAGTTTATATTTATATAGTTTTATTTATTAATATCTGCCATGTTATAAAAACTGAAGACTTTAAAAAATATTTTCTTATCAATTCATTTAAAATATCAATGCTAAACCCATTACATGTTAACATAACACATTTTCATAATAAAACTATGTTTTCTCCAAAATTAGAAGAGTGGCATTGTGAGTCTAATGTCTAGGTTAATTAAAAATCAAACAAACAGTTATATTTCCATGTCTGCTTTTGCATTCAATCTGTTGTGATTCACATGTCATATAGGCTCTGGAAAGCTTCACTGTACACTCATGAGAGAATGAAATGAAAAGGCAAATATTGTCTTAGAATTATTATGAAAATTATATTAACCTAGCAGATCCTCTGAGTCAGTCCCTGAACCATAATTTTTTATTAAAAATTATTGGGTGACATTAATAAAATCAAATAAGTTTTAAGTGTACAGTTCAGCAGTATGTCATATATATATTGCATTGTGTGTTCACCACCCAAAGTTAGATTTCCTTGTGTCACCAAATATTTGACCTCTTTTACCCCTATCTACCTCCTCTCACCTCCCCACTTCCCTCTAGTAACCACTAATCCACTGTCTGTGTCCAGGAGTCTCTGTCATGTTTGTTTTTTGCTTTCAGTTTTATATTCCATGTATGAGTGAAATCATATGGTTTTCAACTTTTTCTGTCTGGCTTATTTTGCTTAGCATGATTATTTCAAGATCCATCCACGTTGTTGCAAATGATACTTTTTTATGGCTGAGTAATATTCCATTGTATACATGTACCACATTTCTTTATCCAATCATCTATCATAGGACACTTCTGTTGCTTCTATGTCCTGGCCACTGTGAATAATGCTGCTATGCTCATTGGGGTACATATATCTTTGTGGATAAATGTTTCCAGGTTTTCTTGGGTAAATATCCAGAAGAGAATAGATTGCTGGGTCATATGGTAATTCAATTCTTTGTTTTTCAAGGAACCTCCATACTGTTTTCCATAGTGGTTGTGCCAATTTACATTCCCACCAGCAGTGTATGAGGTGAACCACACTCTGAGAACTGCTGAACTCGGGCTTATTCAAAAGAGCCAAATATGGATATAAAAAACAGAGGAATAAATCAAATTTGTGTTGATTTTCTGCAAGATTAGTTCATATTCCAATCAGAGTTAGTAATTCAAAAAAAGATGACAATCCTCTGTGAAAGCAATGCAAACAATATGTGAAGAGTGTTTACAGCAAGAGATTAAATACATTAAACAAAGTGGATATGTTAAAAATAATTTAAGGTACCAGTATTTTTAATTCTGTGATGGTATGTATGTGTGTTGAAACTAAAGCTTTTATAACTCTAATATTAATATCTTTAAATGAAATTAAAAGGTAAATGAACACTATCCAACTTAATTCCTGCATGATTATTGAATTGTTTTACTACATATTAGAAAAACTGAATAGAAATAATGGAAAATGGAAATGATTGCTGCAGTGAAAAGGCTTGAACTTAAGATACTTTTATAATACCAACTGAGTAAAGACCCTGGCAAATCAGGAGATGTCAGTAAGGAAGTTAAAGAATTAATTATAAAATCATCAAATATCCTATTTATTGATATTGGAATAATTGATTTTCTTTGCAAGCCCATCCTAGAATGCCTGCTGCCTTTGAACACGTAAGGGAGTTTCAGCACTTATAAAGAGAAAATTTATATTAACAGTTACTTTGCTACTTACTTTGAAAATAAAAGTGATAGTAAATCTTCACTAAAATAATTTTTAATAAAGAAAAGAAAAAGCCAGAACTGGATCTGCTATATCAATCACCTTCCTACCCTGAGTTACAGTAATAGGACCTAGAGGGAGAAAGACACCTGCACTGGGGGAGCACCATGTTCTTGACCAACATTTGAACACCAATACTAGTACAGTTTATTAACTGGGGAAGTCGTGAGATCTGGCCAAGACACTTTAAAGGAATTGCTAACTAGCACTAATGGAGAACATGAGAGAGCAGTTATTGGGGAAAATGAAGTTATTATTTTTACCCCAATGAATTGAGACTTCAGAAAACCCAATTTCATATACAAAAAAGGAAGTTACTGGCATAATCTCTCAACAAATATTTATTGATTGCATCCCATGTACCAGGCACTGTTCTAGGCATGGGGTTGGGGAGGGTATACAGCTTTGAATAATAGTAAGCAAAGTCCCTGGTGTCCTGAACTTACAGGAGTCTAGGAGTAGTACTGGCTTCAGGCACAATGCTCAGTGTCAACAGAGATTCTCCATCTCTCAGAAATTTTTCCCTTTATATAGGCATAATTCATGGGAAGCCTCTTCCCTCCGGAAGGCAATGTGGCCACCAGTGTAGCAATTCTAATATGAAGAGAATCTGTTTTTCCCAGTCATTCTAGGAAAGTGCCAGACTGTCTCATTGGCTTGGCTTGGATCAGGTGCACATCTCTGAACCTGACTGGCCGCATCTGGCTTATTGGTGCAGCCACCACAAATATCTGTGCAGGTGTTCACTGCAAAGAGGACAAGCAGGGCTGAAACCCAGTGCAGGGCATACTTAACAGTCCTTTACCTGGTGCATGACTATGTCTGCCAGAGAGGCGGTTCCTTTTTGTCATTCACTGAGGCACTGAGGTGATCTTGGTCACCTGCTCACCTCAGAGCAAAGGTTAGTTGTGGTTATCCCCACATGAACCAAATGGTTTGAGGGCACGATTGTCAGAAGACAAAAGGGACTCTGGGCAGGCAAAAACCACAACTTCAAAACCATGACAAAACTAGGCAGGCTATTCCTGGAAGGATATATTGTACATTACTTCTAGCCAGAAGTTTGATTAGAGTGGTTTAGAGCAGGGAGGGAGACTTTAGAGATAAATTATTTCTTCTTACTCATTCCACCCTGAATTTCATTTACATAATGCAGCTCTTAGTACAATGAAATGAGTCAGCATCGGGGAAGACAAACCGAAATATGACTTTCATACCAAAGGCAATTATTTCTCTTTCTGTCAGCCTCAGTAAATGATCTTTAAAGTAAGAGAAATTAAAAAAAATAGAAGTCAGTGTCCAGTTAGGTCATAAATATTTGTTGTGTGCAGGATTTTAAAAAATTGTGATGAAATATAACATAAAATTTACCATCTTAACCATTTGGAGTACAGTTCAGTAGTGTAAAGTACATTCACATTGTTGTGCAACCAATCTCCAGAACTCTTTTCATCTTACAAAATTGAAATTCTACACACATTAAACAATAAATCCCGTTCTCCCATTCCTTCCCTCCTAGTAGCCATCTTTCTATTTCTTTCTCTATGAATTTAAATTCTCTAAGCACATCATTGAATTTCCAAAATCATACAGTATTTGTCTTTCTGTGACCAGCATCAGTCCTCACACACCCTGTCTCCCCACCTCAGCCTCAACACAGGCCAGGCCTGTTTCTGAAGGGGCTTGGAGTCAGAGGCCCTGGGTCTGCTCTTTCACGCAGTTCCCACTCCAGTAACCTGGAATGGGGTGGCAGACATGGTCTGGTTCTGAGATCCTCTGGATCATCCCCCTCTTTTCAAGACTTATTCTTGTCCCATTGAGAGCTGGGCTGGTGTAGAGGGGAGCAGAGGTCTCCTTATATAATTGGTCTTAAACCTGGGGGTTGAAGTCTTCTCTCTTTCTGTTTTGGCATGGTGCATGATTGTCCTGGGGCCATTTTTAGCAACAGGCCATTGTAGGCCATTTTAGCTCTTCCAGCTCTATTTCCAAACCCAATCAAGGAGGGGTAACTTCATTTGCCCAGTGACCTCATAGGCAACTCCTAGCTGCTGCCTCTCCCTCTTACCTCTGAAATCCTTCTTATGGGACTGATGGTGTTGATAAAAATTTCCAGACCTCAGTGGATGGGGAAAAGTGTAGTGAGGTTTCCCCATCTTTTCCTCAGTACATCACATTGCTGCTCTTTATCTACTAGCCTAGGTTGCTTCAAAAACCTCCAAGTGTGATGTGGTCAGTGGTCTCTACATACGCATACACCCCAAAACTCAAGGGAGCAGGAGAGATGACAACTATCAGGATCTTCAGTGACTCTCCTGGTGCTCTCTGACAGTGACAGCACCAGGAAGACTCTAGAGGTCCTTAGCTGGGAAATGAGGAAGCTGTTCTTCGTTTTTGCCTGCCCTTGAAGGTTTCCCTCACTTGCCACTAATTGTCCAGGGGCAGGGTGGAGGCTCAAGGTAGGTGGTGCAAGAGGGAGGTTTGAGAAGTAACATCCCGTTGCTTTGATGTATTTATGTATATTTATACTTATATATATATATATATATATCTATATCATCTATATATCTATGTCTCTCCCTGGGTGGATACACAAGAAACTAGTAATAGTAACTGCCTAAAGTAGGGAGGGGCTTATGAGTTAGCAAGAGACTTTTCACCATATATTCTTTTATATTGTTTGAATAATTTTCTTGAGGATAAAAACAATAATGTAGGTAATGAATTTTAAAAAAACTTTATAAATCATGAACCATAACACATGTAATAGTTTTATTGTTATTATTATCTACCAAGGACAAGAAATAAAACATTGGGTCTTTGATTATTTGAGAAAAAGTTGAATAAGTTAATTTAGTACACCCCTACGTTGGAATGAGTCCATTCTTTTTAAAAATCATGCTTTGAAATATTTAATGACATTGGAAAATACTTAAGTGGAAAAAATATTAAAAATTGTATAGGTATGATTCCAATTTGATGTTTCCTGTGTAAGCATACACATACAAAGAGAAAAACTGGAAGGAAGCTCCAATAGTATTTTCTTAATTCTATTTATCGGTATATTCTACATTTTCTACAACAAATTAATAAATGCTATTTAAAAGAAAAAAATTACAAAGCTACAAACTTAATTGGAAAGAAAATGTTTAAAACTTCGTGAAAGTGATTAGTTGCAAGATAGAACAGACAGAAACCGCGGGTAGTGCAAAACGAAGACTGGAACTCTTCTTCCAGGCCCGGAAGTAGATTGAGGACTACAAGGAGAGGCGAGAAAGATGCTGACCTTTGCTAAGGCTAGAGCGGCCACGAAGAAACGTAAGAACTTCCGGGGCGGGGCTTCCCGGCTCCTTTCCTTTCGCGGGCGGAGGGCGGATATGTGGCCCATTTGCAACGTGAAGATTCGCGATTGCTTGGCTACTACTTCCGTCACTCTGAAACAGAGCTTGAAATTGGGGGCGACCATGGCAAAGAGCAAGTTTGAGTACGTGCGGGACTTCGAGGCTGACGACACCTGCCTGGCTCACTGCTGGGTGGTGGTGCGTTGGACGGCAGGAATTTCCATCGGTGAGTAAGTTAGGCTTTGGGCGGGCCGTGCGGGGCGCCAGCGCTTTCTGGAAATTCAAACCCTCGCGTCGCAGGCCGGGTGGTCACCGGAGTAACGCGGCAGCCAATGAGCACGCGAGGTTGAGCATCATTCTACTGTGCTGATTAAGACTTGCTTGAAAGCTAGTTGGTCGGGCTAGTTGGATGGGCCAAGGAGCTCCTCCCCTGGTGATAAGCTGGCCTGGGTATCCACGAGCAGATAGATACCTGTTAGTGATGACTTGGTGGAATACGTCACTCTCAGGCACAGTACTTCATCTCTTCAGCATATTGCCCAGCTCTTTTGTTAGGTATATTTTATATGCTCGCTGTTCATAGCCCTGTTTAGCCCTTGCTATGGGCAGCACTTTACAGTATGTTCTTGTTTCATTGTCAGTAACAGGCCACGTGGACTGGATTCAGGTAGGAAAAACAGATTAAAAGGCAGAAATGTAACAGATGGGAATTTAATTTTTTAGAAGTGCTACTGTAATAATGATTATTGTAACTAATATTTATTAAGCGTTTCTAAGGAGCCAGACATAATTACATGTAATTGTCCCCTGACCTTCAGAACAATTCTGTAAAAAAATATTCTCTATCTCCATTTCACAGAAAAGGGGATTGAGGCTTAGCAGTTATGTCCCCTTTTCTCAGTTGGTCAGAGTAAGGATAACTTGGATTCTTAAGAAAATGGATTAAGTTGTTGCTAGTGGAGTGTTTGGACTCAGCACTATTGCAGTATCTTCCTCTTTGAACAACCACTTTGATCTGTGGTGTTACTGACAAGCTCTCCTCCATTCATACCCTTTTCCCTCCTTTCTTTCCCTTATGAAGGTTTTCTGAGAAGCACAACTTTGCAAAACCAAACGATAGCCGTGCTCTCCACCTAATGACCAAATGTGCCCAGACTGTAATGGAAGAACTAGAGGATATTGTGATTGCATATGGACAGAGTGATGAGTACAGCTTTGTGTTCAAGCGGAAAAGCAATTGGTTTAAAAGAAGAGCCAGGTAATTCCATGGCCTAGCTCTTTCAGAATATTTCCAACCAGTATCTGGTTTCTGCTTATCTTAAAACACAGACTCGCAGACCACAGATGGTGTCTGCAGTATTTACAAAATGTATGTATACTCCTGTTTGGACTGTTGTACTTCCACCTCATATCTCAGCATGTTGTGTCCCTCTATATCTGAATCTTTCTCCTCCATCCCCTAGCACCTTAGCTTCTAGACTGATTTGGCATTGAACATTAAGACTAGAAAAATAGACCATGGAATAGAATATTAGTGATTCATAGGTTGGCTTTAGCCAGTGACAGTCGATACAGTCATTACAGTATTGCTTAAACCTTTAATTAAAGAGGATTTCAGTATTTCAGTACTAAATAGACAAATCTCATATTTGAGTATTTTGAAACTCACAGGAAACAAATCATAATACATTGGTATGTTTTTAAAACAATGTTCCTTGACTATTGTTTCTTCTGAAAAACTGTAAATGCTAGCGTTTTAAAAGGGAAATATTTATGATAATATTAAGTATGTGTTTATGTGCTACATGTATTAGATTCTTGTTTGTTCATTTCTCCTAAGAAAATTGTAATTGTTTTAAATAAATGACATTTACACAAAAAATAATAATAAATGAAAACGATGGTTCCCCTCATTCTAGGACTTAAAAAAAAATCTCTTGAATTATAAATTAACATTACAGTCTGCAGAGAAAAATTTGATATTAGTTAATTACTTACAGAGCTAGAACAAGAGGCAGGCTTCATTTCAAATATATAACTGATATATTAAAGTAGTTTTTCTTGACCCAACACATTTTATCTCTTTGGTTATTGGACAGTTTGTGTAATCTCTCTGTTGCACCCACAGGCCCTATCACAGTATTGAATTAATACCATTTATTTTCTCTCTTTCTTGCTCCACCCAATACGCCTTATACTTCCAAGTAAGTTCATGACTCATGTGGCCTCCCAGTTCGCCTCCAGCTATGTGTTTTATTGGCGGATTACTTTGAGGACCAGCCCCTTCTGTATCCCCCAGGCTTTGATGGAAGAGTTGTGGTATACCCTAACAATCAGACCTTAAAGGACTACCTCAGCTGGCGGCAAGCAGATTGTAAGTGAAAGGAATTAAATATATGTAATGAAACCACCAATTAATTCCATACTTTAGAGGTGTGATCTTGTATAGGCTTGGCTCTCATATATTTTTGTTTGGAGTGCAGTATTTTCTTTTTTTTTTTTAAATTAGTTGAAAATAATTGAAAAAGATTTCATGTAAATAGTCCCAATTTCCAACACCCCCCCCCCCCCCCCTTTTTTTAATCCGAAGATCTGGCAGTACTACATCTGTATTTCCACTTACTATTATTAGACAGAACCTGTGCAGTGACTGCTGCCTTGGCACACACACATACACGCACACACACTCAGGAGCCAGTGTGTCACATTGCCTACCATTCCTTGTTCTCTGGGAGTCACCTACTCTCCTTTATTTATTTATGTTCTTGATGGCCTCAGAATTTGAGTTATGGCTCCTGCTTTAACATGACTATGATGAAATGTTTGTGAGACTTTTTCTCATTTGATATATCTTGATTTTGCCAGAAAAACTGAAAAAAAGGTAGGAATAATGTAAATGATGTAACTTTGAAAGTATTCCTAAGCTTAACGCACAAGTTAACAGATTTGTATAAAGTGTAACTGAAATGACAGAATAAAACTGTTAGGAAATAAACCTGTTCTGCTTGCCTGCAGGTCACTAAATGTCTCTGAGTTCTCTTTACTTTAAAGAGGAGAAAAGATGGGATTCTAGTAGTCTGTGAAGTGTGAATACTGAATAAAGTTTATGTGTGTATACGTAGTGCTACTTTGTTCTCCTCACAGGTCACATCAATAATCTTTATAACACAGTTTTCTGGGCACTCGTACAACAGTCTGGACTGACACCAGTGCAAGCCCAGGGGAGATTACAGGTATAGAGATCTTGCTGTGTTATGACTTAGCTGGGAACAGTTTTCAGTAGTCTCTGCCATGACATTGTGCATTCTTTTTAAGCTCTCTTTACAGCTTTGTTTTGAAAAGATATAAAAATCATACTAGTAGTGGCTCGCTGCTTACTTGTCTGCTCTGTTACGCTATATGAGTTACTACTTCTCCCTGAGCCTCAATGTCCTTAGCTGAAAAATGAAATCAATGACATTGGCTCTGTGTTTCACATGGCGGTGATGCTTGGCTGGAGCTGAGGATTGGCTGCCATCTTTGGACAGGGCGTGTGCTTTTTTTTTTTTTTTTTTTTTTTGTAGGCAGGGGTTGGGGGGTTCAGTCCACTGGCCTCTCCCTTCATTGCCATTCCTTGCTGGACACTTGTAGTTTCTTGGATTTATGACCCCCATGTATTGTTAAGAGTCTAGGCTCTGGGAGTCAAATAATATACTCAGATCATGCTTTTGTTTAATTTATCCTCTCTGCCTTAGTTCTTTATAGGAAAAATGTGGAAAGTAATAGTTCCTACCTCATAGGTTTACTGTAAGAATTAAATGGCATGATGCAAGTAAAACACGTAGAATAATACAAAGCACATTGTAAGTTCTTAATAAACAATGGCTTTTATTATTAGATGACAGTATTACTTGTAGGATGACTAACTCTGAAATGAGGTGATGTGTTCTAACAGCTCCTACTACAATGTGCGGTACTTTATAATTACTCAGTAAATGATTGCCTTTATTAACAATGATGGTGAAGATTTATATATAGCAATAATAAGAATACTAATAGGTCTATTTAGTTTGGAAGAGCCAAATTTAGATTTTGGTTCTTTTTAGAAGAATAAGAGCAACTTTTACCCTTGGGCAATTTATATAAACTTTCTAAGCTTCAGAGTTCTCATCTCAAAATGGAAATGGTTCTGAGGGTCAAATAAGAAAATATAAAGTGTCTAGTACAGAATGGGTATTATCACTATTATTTTTTGTCACTGCATCACAGTAATGACTTGTGAATCCATTGTTTGCTACAGAAGAAAATTTTATGAATTTACACATCTAAGATTTGAAGTGCTCTCAAAATACAAATTCATTATTATCAAAGAGGTTTGATAAAACACTTCCATGTCTTGATTTGTTTGTGGAAGTTTAGATAGAAGATGTAATGGTAGGGTTAGGGGAGAGACAAGACATACAAAGCTTTTTACATCTGTTTTTATTTCCTCAGGGAACTCTTGCAGCAGATAAGAATGAGATTTTATTTTCTGAATTCAACATCAACTATAATAACGAGCCACCGATGTATAGGAAGGGGACCGTTTTGATATGGCAGAAGGTAATTCTATTGTTTCTCAGTAAAAATGGAGGTCAGGAAGGAGGAGAGCCTGTGCCTGCTACCTATATACTGATATGACTGCAGTTGCTAACATGAATTAGATCCTTTCCAAAACGAGATGCTGTAGGTTAGATGACTATTCTGATGCTTTTTTTGGTCACCCAGTGCTCGTTGTATGTTTGTCAGTGAACTTCGTGATTTGGAATCCCCCCTGGAAATAGAATCACAGAATTTTGGAACTAGTACACTTATTTTTCTGTGTCATAAGCTATCCCCAAATCAAATAAAACTCTGTTAAAGGGTTACAGTGTAGATATCAGGATTTTTACATTAAGAGAACATTTAAAGAATACTTTCTCCCATGCTGGATAATACCATTAAATGGCCCATCGTGTGGTAAATGTAATATGAGGGTTCTGACACTTGCAGATTGTTGACAAGATTCCCAGACATTCATACTTACCTAATACTCTGTAATAAGTCTGTAGATTCACCTAAATTCTTAATTCTACCAGCTCCTGGGCAAAAGGATTTCTCTAAATTTATTTCCTTCCTTCTAAAGCATTTTTTTTTCTGAAATGAATGCTTTCAAGTATTAAGGGGAACCTTGAGAACTAGTCATTCCACTAGCAACTTCGGCTCTTTTTTTAGTATTTTTAAAACACATTTGTTCTTTGGCACAGACTTGGATACTTGTTAATGCAGGTGGGAGAGCAAATATACCATGAATTCTATAGTTATTGCTAACTAGGAACATGAAATCCCTTCTTTATTCCTAAATGTCCTTTTAGAATATAGCAACAATTATTTAAAAATATTTTTAACTGTAAAGAAATTCGCACATGTTGATATACATATGTGTGTATACCTCCTGATATATACATATGTTAGAAGTGTATCAAGTAAAAAGGCGAACCTCCCTCACATCTCCTCTTTCTCTTCCCAAACCCATTCTCAAATTAACTGTCAATATTCTAACTTTTCTGTAGGTGGGTGAAGTCACGACCAAAGAAGTTAAGCTGCCGGCAGAAATGGAAGGAAAAAAGATGGCAGTGACCCGAACCAGGACTAAGCCAGTGCCCTTGCACTGCGATATCATTGGGGATGCTTTCTGGAAGGAACATCCAGAGATCCTAGATGAAGACAGCTGACCCTTGGTGTTTTAGTCCTGGTTTGCTTAAGCAAGGTCTCCCAATTCTTCTGGCCGGAGGTGGCCCTAGCATTACTACCACCCAGAACAGTGTCCCAGGAGTGACATGATTCTGGTGGGGAGGGGAACAGGGAAGGAAGGGATAGATTGAGGTGGGGTATCTTGTTCTTCTTTAAATGGAACACTTTTTTTGCAGTGTTGGAACATGGTACCTTTGGGAGAAGTGCATTTTTTTTTTTTTAAATCATGGTACTATTTTTATAAAGCTTCAAGAACTATTTCATGCCTTACAGAATGAATCATTTTTAGATTGTGACATAAGTCTTATAAAAACCTGCTGAGTTCTTTTCACCTGTGGTACATGTGCCCAAACTTTATTCTTACCCACCTATTCTTAACTAGAGAATCCAGTGACCTTGAAAATCTCACCTTTCCCACCCATGTTCTGGCATTCATCTTTGGCAGACCTAAAGATAAATATGGGTTGATGCCTGCATGACGTCCTTGAATTCAGGAATTCCAGAAAAAAACTCAGAGCTTTTTGTCATTCTCCATGTTGACTACTTCGGCTGAACAAATGAGTAGTTTGGATGTCCTTGTGTAAACATTCCATAGATTGATTTTATGGAGTTAGCATGATTATCATCATCTTGCCAGTGGCATTGTTTGTAAGGTCACTTACCTCTTTTTTTAAGAAGAATTATGTGTATATGAGATAAAATATGTGAGAACACAAAGGGAGAAACAGTCATTCTGTGTCCTCTAGATCAGCAGTCCCCAACCTTTTTGGCACTAGGGATCAGTGCTCCTATGAGAATCTAATGCTTGATGATCTGAGGTGGTGCTGAGGCAGTGATGCTAGTGCTGGGGAGTGGCTGCAAATACAGGTGAAGCTTTGCTCACTCACCGGCTGCTCACCTGCTCTGCAGCCTGGTTCCTAACAGGCTGTGGACTGGTACTGATCTGTGGCCTGGGGGTTGGGGTCCTCTGCTGTAGATAGTGTTAAAAGACCTTGTCACCTGTTGGACTTCCTGAAAAAGATTCTCAGGTACTCTCTGTGTAATAAGAACAATGACATTTGAATTAGAGAGCAGAGGGGTCAGCCGCCCCTTGGAAGTCACAGGTGGCATATGTCAAAGTCCTAATAGCTCCACTTAACTTGGGCCAGTGGAGATGGGTGAGGAGTAGCAGAGTGGCAGTATTAAATTCGTATTGCCAAAGTGTTTGCCTCTGAAAGGGGCCAGTAATGGAGACAGGTGGTAAGAGAACTCACGTTGCTTATTGTCCTCATTTCATATTTTAGGAGAAAAAGATTATTTGGCTCTATTAAGAATAATTAAAAGACAGTGCCTGGTCTTGCACTGCAGAATTTACAGCCAAGAAAATTTATTTTTGAAAGGGCGTTGGTTGGTTTTATTCCTCTCCAATTGATATCCCATCTGTCGATGCCATGTTCTCCCTTCCTGTTTTCTACAGGAGTAGGAGATGTGACTTATGTTTGGTAATTGATAAAACTTCTGAGAAAAAAAATAAAGATTTCAACTCCCTTGGCCTAATTTTTCATTTATTTTTCTCATACAAATGCAGTATATGAAACTAATGTGCGTGTCTACATAAACAAGGATATACATACCTTTCATCGCAGCAGTGGTTCACAGATTCCGGATGCAAAAATTTACTTGGAATGCTGCTTTAAAATGCCAATTCCATGTTCCTCCCTTAAAGATTTGAGGTTCAGAAATACTAGCTAATATTCATAGAGCATTTATTATGTGTTATGTTTGCACTCTTCATTCTTACAGTTCTGTGAGGTGTAGGTACTATTTCTATCATTTCAGATTAGAATGTAAAGACCCAGAGGTGCTAAATAATTTGAGGTCGGGTAGGCCCCAGTGGCCCCAGTGGCACTCAGAATGAAAGCAAATTGGGACATGCTTTGCCCTCTTCCAGCCGGCTTAGGTAGGGGTTAACCGCAGTTACAGAGCAGACCGCCTGGGGAGTTTGTTAAAATGCTGGCCCCGGGCTCCACCCTGGCTATCTGGAGTATTAATACCCTAAGCGGTAATGATTTAGATGGGGAAATACTGCATTCAAGTAGGTTAACCTGTGCCCTGTGAGCTGAGGTGGGGGACCTGGCGGGGCTCGCCACGCGCCACGCCCCGGCGGAAGCTGAGAGCGGACAGCTGCTGCCCCCCTGCGGCCGCGCCGGCGCAGCGCGTGTCCGCCGCCGCGGCTGCGCAGTACCGCCCTCTGGCGGCCCCGCTCCTTCTTCCCATCGGCCTCAGCTTGCGGGCCTTTCAAACATGGAGGAGCGGGAGCGGGGGGCGAGGTCTCCTGGCGCCGGGAGCCCCGCGCGCCCGCCCAGCCCGCGGCTGGACGTCAACTCTGACAGTTTCGACCCGCTGCTGGCCCTGTATGCGCCCCGCCTGCCCCCCATCCCCTACCCCAACGCGCCCTGCTTCAACAACGTGGCCGCGTACGAGAGCTTCCTCAGGACCGGGTGCCGGGGCGGCGGGCGCGGGCGGGCGCGGGGCGCGGCCCCGGACTCGGGGGCCCCGGCCGCCGCTGGGCCCTCGAGCAGGACCCGCCGCCGTCCGGACGCCCCCGCCCCGGACCCCGAGCGCATCCAGCGCCTCCGCCGCCTCATGGTTGTCAAAGAGGAAGGGGACGGGGCCGCCAGGGAGAGCCGGCGAGGTCCGGGCCGGAGCAGGAAGGCGCCGCGCAATGTGCTCACGCGAAATGCCCTGTGAGTGCGGCGGCCGCGGACGGGGGACGAGGTGCCCGCCGGCTGTCCGGAAGGTGGCGGCCGAGGGGCCATTTGCCGGCTGGGGGCTTGGGACTGATATTAAGGTCTGCGCGTATCGGAGGGTTTAGGCGGAAGGTTTGCAGATAATTAGCGACAGCGGGAGAGGTTGTGTTTGAGTAATGAAAGGGTCTGCACCTGCAGACCAGTGGGCCAGAGTGGAAAAGTCTGTAGAGTGATAATAAGGAGCTCTGGGGAAGGAAAGCTGCCAAGGTGATGGGGTCCCTGAGAAGTGGCTACGAGGGAGGGGTGAGGAGGAACCTGCAGAGAGCATTCTGCCGGAGTGGTTGGGAGGTGGATGGGGCCTGCAAATGGGACAATTCACAGGTAGGGTTTGCAGAGGTGATAAGAGGTTTGGGGACCACAGACAGAGGAGGTCAGGATTAAGGGAATGTGTGTTTGCTTAGTGAGATTTGAGATGGGATGGAGTGTGGGGAGATCCGTTGAGATAGCACAGGGGACCTAGAACCTTTACACGTTAAGTGACAGCTCATTCTCCGCTGCTATAAGCAGGAGAAAGGTAGCAGAGTCTTGAACACATATGTCCACATTTCCAGATCACAAATGCTAGAATGCAGCAGGCACAAAATGCTTCTAAAACACACACCGTTTTACAGTCACTTTACCAGGCTGCATGGCATATATATTACCATATGCGCAGGTTATTTTAAGTTCGGAATGTGTGAATGGCACAAGGGAATTTCTTGGAGCCTCCTAATAGATCCTTAGAGTAAAACTGTAAACAGCAGAGGTTGCTAATGTGTGTTAGGTCTTGTATAAATGAAATAATAACAGCCTAAGATTATATTTTTGTCATCTGGCAAGCAGTTCTGACATCTGCCCTGTGAACACAATGACCTATTTAGTCATTCAGAGCATCTGTATCCTAATAGCTAAATTGTGACATTATTAAATCACTCAGTTTGGCATGGAGGGTTGTGCTAAGCAAGGGTATATTTTGTTTCATTCCTAGAAATGTATTTTTAAAGAGAGAAACATTCTGAAAAGCTGTGTGCTGTCAGGGTGCCTTTGTCAGATGATTTAGTGTGCCCAAGCATCCCTTCCCATGCTTAAGGTTTACCAGCTTGTTTGCTCAGCAGTAACACAAAGATGGAGTATCATGTTCCCAAAATAAGAGCAGTTGGGAGACCTTATTTTGCCTGTACTTTTTGCCATATCAGATCTTTGAAATGCACTCCCAAGTCTCAGATTGTAACATTAATTTCCATTTTGCTAGTTATTGCTTCGCTATTGAGATTGTCAAGGAAAAGAAATATTTCTATGTAGTGGGTGGTTTTAGCTTTACTTGTGAGAGCACTTTGCTATATTGTTATGACAGAGCGTGACAACCAGCTTTGTTGACATCCCACAATAAAATATATGCCTAGAATCAGGGTCTCAGAGAGTGTGCCCTAGGCACTGAAAATTTCGATCATGCCACTGGAAACAGAGATGGGTAGACATCACAAAGAGTTGATGATCTTTAGAAAGCAATAAAAAAGAAAAGAAAAGAAACAAGCATGAGCGAGGATTAGATTTATTCAAGAAAGAGTTCCTATAAGAATAAGTTAGATCTTGAAGTTAAGAGCATGGTTGAGGATAATAGTTATTATTTTTAAAATCAGACTTTTGAGGTATAATTTACGTATAGCAAAATAAACCCTTTTAAAGTGAGTTGTGAAAAATGTATAGTCTTGAAATCACCACCACAGTCAGGATACAGAATAATTCCATCACCCCAAAAAGTTTCCTCATATCCCTTTGTAAGTTGGGTGATAATTTTTTTGTTGCTAATTATAGCTACTATTATTAAGCACACGTGTGCTGTATTGTAGCTAACCCCTTTAGATGCATTATATCTCATTTCACCCTTAGACATGACTATAGATGAGGAAACTGAGGCTCAGTTATTACCTGTTATTGCCCAGGGTCACATAACTAGTTAGTTTGCAGCTGAGAATCCTGGGTTTGTCCAATTCCAGGGCCTATATGCTTAACCATTATACTATCCCAGGAGAGGGGAAGGGAGAGTACATTCTAAGTCTCCTTGCTTGATTTTGGTGTGTGGAAGGTACATATGTGAGGCAGAGGATTTGTGTCCAGAGCAGTGAGTATGGAATTTGGGTCCAGAGAGGGATTTGTTGCTAGAATGCATTGAAGAGCCAAACCAAAGAGCTTCTGTTTGACTTGGTATTGGTAGAGAGTGGGAACTGTGGTGTATATTCTTAAGCAAAAGCACTTTTAGGACATCTACAGAATAAAATAATGTACATAAAGTTAAACTTAACCACAGGGCATGGCCCATACTGAGGGCTCAGTTTTAGGTAATAATTGGGTGACAGTGATGACAATGACATTGTTGGTTTGAGTGAGGGGAGCTAGGAGACTGTTGTGGCAAATCGGTCGTCTGGTATGGCTCTGGACGACTGTACAGTTGGTTGTGCAAACAGAAAGTTCTTAGTTATTGAGAATCTGTTGTCTGGATTTAGTGATGGGATGGCTATGAGCAGGGAGAGAAATAAGAGTGGAGTTAAAAATGTCTTGGATTTAGAAGGGTGAGGCCCAAGCATAATAGCTTTCTTCAAAAATAAGCCTTTTTCTTTTTCTTTTCTTTTCTTTTCTTTCTTTTTTTTTTTTTTTTTTTTTCTTTTTTGGTCATGTTAAGTTTTTACAAGCCTTGCTCATATCCATTTGGAGTTTGTTGCAGAGGCTGCTGGAATGAGATTCAGAATGTAGAGCTCATTTTGCCTTGACAGTTGCTCTGATAGGTAGTGCTAGTGTTGTAGGTTTGATCACCTGGAGAGAAATGCTTCCTGGAATTATACTTTATTAAATCTTTGGAAGTAAAAACTCAAGAGAAAGATACAGATGTAAGAGCTGAAAGACCTGTTTGCCATTTGTTTAATTAGAATAAGAGACTGTTGTTAAGATACATGCTTTCCCTTTCTCTTTGACTTGGGGGTTTGTAGGTAGAAGTGGTGCCCCTATTTTCTTCCAAGTTAGTAAAAGAATAGTGTTTCCACTCTTTGTAGAAACACATACATGTATGGAGGTGAATGGGTGGCAGTGAATATGTGTAGGCGAAGGGAGTAATCCAAGCATTGTGATCAATTTCTAAGAAATTGAATTATTTCTGAATCTAGACTTTAACTAGTCATCTAATTCATTTTGTGAATGAAGAAACTTGGACTTGTAGGGAAAAAGTTACCAAGGTCATACAACTAGCTGTAATGACCTTGAAGTTGTTTATGATGCTTGATTTAACATAGTCTGCAACACATATCCATATACATGCACACACACTCCCTTATACATCAAGCATTCAAAGAATTGTAGAATATTGCTAGAGGTAGAGTAGATGATGGAGATCAGATTAAAGGTCTCATATTCCTTTTGAAGGCCACTGTTTGGACCACTCTGCTCCACTTATGCCTTATTGCTGAATCTTCAATCTGACACAAGCTCCTACTTCTTGTGTTCTAAGTCACTTTCTTCCAAGAATATTTTATTAATTTTTTCAGTGCCATCAATTATAAGCCAACCCATGAGTGAGGATTAAAGAGGTTAAGAGTAACCAACTTAGTTTTCCAAGCTGAAGTTACAGGGCTGTTGTTCTCTCATGCTGCTAGAAACAAAACAGAGTGATTTTGTTTGTTTGTTTGTTTGTTTGTTTGTTTGTTTAAAATCAAAGAATTTTTCCTGGCAAACTTGGAAGAGAAAGACTGAGGCTTTGTATACATGGGTGAGGGTCGGGGAGGGAGGGAAGGATGGAGAGAGGCAGAGAACATCTATGTGTGTTCTCTTTTGGGATGTGTATATAGTATAGCCAGTGTATTGTGAAGGCTGAGTTCACATGAAATAATAAAAATGAAATTCATCCATTCCCAAGCTCTGGAAAAAAAAATCCATCATAGTAAAAGCTAAAATTATAGTCCCAGCATTCTTCTTATGAATCGTCATAATGCTCTTTTTACATGATGCTTCTCAGCCATCTCATAGGAGCCAGGTGCTCATCAGGTGCCTTTACACCAGTGAGGCTTGTAATACAACCAGGTCTCTGACTCCTAGTGTGAAGGTGATGTACGCTGAAACACTAGTGGCTCCAGAGAGCTCGTGCATGGGGTAGATCAGAGTGGGGGGCCTAAAGGCCATTCTCTTGGAGGATTACATGTGTTTAAGGACAAATGTGTTATACTGTTTGTTTCCTTTAAACTTATGGACAAAGTTTTTGGTTCTTTGGAAGGCTCAAGCTGGATATGTGTTCATGAGAATTATACTGAAAAACAGTTGCCTTAACAAGGCAATGAACTGAGAAGAATCTACCTGCCATGTGTACATTTAATGTATTTCTTTTTGCCCGAAAAGGTTTTAAATGGTTATGCATCTCAGAATCAATGGCATCATAGACTATAGGATATACAAGTGGTGAAACATTTGGATGATAGTCATTCATAGGGTTTATCCACATTCTGGTAGAATTTTGTCACATGTCAGTGTGTTGCCTACACTAGCCAGTAGCCAATTTTACCTTACTGCCCACATGGTGAGGTTGCCACTGTTATCTTGTTGCCTTGAGTTGCTGGAGATGGTTGGGTGGTCTTGGTTGTTAATGCTGCAAATGAGAGCAGATGTTCATGCTATGCTGACTGTTCTTCTCTTGTTTCAGTGCACGAAGGCAGCCCTCTGGGTGAACTCCATCGTTGTATCCGGGAAGGGGTGAAGGTGAATGTTCACATCCGCACTTTCAAAGGACTTCGGGGAGTCTGCACAGGCTTTCTCGTTGCATTTGACAAGTTCTGGAATATGGTAAATAAGCCTCCCTCAGAGGGCTGGAGAACCTCTTAGGGATTAAATGTTTTTTTATGTTTAAAGGATCTGACTAACCTTATTCAACAAAACGTACAGAATAACCCAGAAGAACTAGAATCTTTGTACTCTCTTGGGCAACAACAGACAAGTTCCTTTTATTGCTTCTTTTTTCGTAAGACAGTGGGTTTCAACCAGGGTGATTTTGCTTTCTTTCCCTCCCAGACACATTTGGTAATGTCTGGGTACATTTTTTTTTTTTTTTTTGATCGTCACAACTGCTGGCATCTAGTGGGCAGAGGCCAGGGCTACCGCATGTCCTACAATACACAAAATAGCCCCCAACAACAACAACAAAGCTATCTAGTCCAGGATGTTGTTAGTGCTAAGGTTGAGAAACCCAGCCTTAAGGAAAAATTACTTATTTCATCTGTTTAGTAATTTCGTATTGATTTTTTATTAAAAACACTTATTGCCTTCCCACTTTGGCTGGACATGTGCTAAATAGTTTCAGAAAAGAACTTTCCCACTACTGCTTTTGAAAGATAGATAAGGGTAGGGGAGAAGCAGACACATTAATAAGGAAGACACTTTGCATAGTGTTTCTTTATGAAGGGATGTACCACACACCCCCAGCTTTCCAGAGGCTTACTGTTTAGTAGACATTAGTAGGAAAGAAAGAAAATATTGGAGCACAACTATAAATGAGGCAGTTAAAATAGAAGCCACCAGGGCTTTCTAGTGTTTCTTTTGTATATGGTCATCATATCCAGCTTTTCTTTTCCCTGTGTTTTATCTCCATCCGTGCATTCCCCTGGATAATAATAATAGTTGTTGATATTTACTAAGCACTTGTTGTATGCCAGATGCTATACTAAGAGCTTTATATATATTATCTCAATGAATGAATTGTAGGTCTTCTCCTGTTCTGTTTCACAAGTGAAGGAATTAAGGCTAGTGATTTTGGAAGACTGGTCCAGATCAAACTGTTAGTAAGTTGAAATACTAGGACTTTAACCTAGATTTTTTTGACTTCTGAGACCATAATGGTTTTCAACTGTTATGGAATCAGAAAACCTGGATTTGAATCCTAGCTTTACCACTTGGTAGCTGTGTGACACTAGGCAAGATAACTTCTCAGAGGCTCAGTTTTCTCACCTCTAAAATGTAAGAAAAAGTATTCTATTATAATTTTACATTTGAAATAAAAGGATTTAAGAGAACATGTTTGATGACAGTGGTGGTAATAATAATACTGCCAGCTTATATTTGTAGAGTGATTTACACTTTTCAAAGTAATTTCTTATAGACAATCTCATCCTAACAGCTGTTCTGTGAGGTTGATCTCTCAGTACGAGAATTCTCTAGTAATTTAGTGTATAACTCTGGTCAATCTCTGTTAATTGCTGTCATAAAACATAGAAACTGGAAAGGGAAAAGAAGCAATAGTGTTTCTCAAAGTGTGATCTAAGGCCTTCCTGCATCAGAATTACCTGGGGTTTCTGGTTAAAACAGAAAGTTCCTAGGCTTTATCCCAGACTTACTGAATCTGAATCTCTAGGAGAATAGCCTTGGATTTATATTTTATTAAGCTTCCTAGGTATTTATGCACACTTAAATTTAAGAACCTCTACTATTCAGTTATAAAAGCCCCATACCACAGAAGAGACTCATATAGTTGTAGTCACTTGGAGATCCTACTCAGAGGGTGTGAGGGATTACCATTTTTTTCTGGCCAAGAGCTGAGACACCTGTTTAGTTCTGCTACAATTTGATGTTATTCTGCCTTTTAAATTTTTTCCTGAAAGCTATAAAAATAATATATATAACTGCCTCATTTTTCCCCCTTTGGGCTGTTTCTCTAGGCACTTACTGATGTGGATGAGACCTACCGAAAGCCTGTTCTAGGCAAAGCGTATGAGCGGGATTCTTCATTGACTCTCACGAGGGTAGGCAGTTTCTCCTGATTCCCTGAGTACCCAGCATGTTTTCAGGCTTAGGAATTAAGATCGCTGAGTCTAGTGACCCGGGTTTCCTATCCAGGTATGCCTGGACCAAGGTCTTTATTAGTCTCTCTTCTCATGCATACAGCTAATCTAAAATGCCCCTGCCTCTGACCTGAATATTATTTGAGCAACAAATAAGGCTTAAAACTCTTTCCATTTTATACTATAGAAGTAGGTGCCTTTTCTTTTGACATACTTAGTAATTTGTCTGCGTTATGGCTAGAAATAGAAAATTCATTACTAACTTTAAAAATTGAAAAGCAAGTAATCCACAGAGTATAATTAAGGAATCTGGCCTTTTTTCTGTATATTGAAAGGGTGATGTTAAAGGCTAATATTTGTCATTGCTTTCCGTGTAGCTATTTGATCGGCTGAAACTTCAAGATTCCTCCAAGAAGGAAGCAGATTCTAAGTCTGCAGTTGAAGACTCTACTTTGTCCAGATACTCCCAGACATCCACTTGGAAGGTAGCTTCAGTGTGGGGAAGAGGAGATACTGACCGGGGCTCACGCAAGCATTCCCGCTCTGCCCTTCTTCCCTGCAGGCATCTACAAGGGAGGAATCCAGGTCAGAGCTGTCAGGGAGGACTGTGGGGACAGAAGGGTCTAGTGGGGGAGGTACCTTTTCCAGGGCTACCACCCTTTCCAGGGGCCAGCCCCGTAAGAAAAAGCGAAAGCCTAAGGTGGATTACCAGCAGGTATTCACTAGACACATAAATCAGATTTTCATTCGAGGTGAGAATGTCCTGCTGGTTCATCTTGCACAGTGACTAGCTCACCCCCACTTGAGCTTTCGTTTTTAGGAGTAAAATGCATGAATTGCTGCTATGCTGTATCCTAGTATCCCAGTGAAACCCTGAGTTAGAATGATTCCCTCTGGTACTGCACGTGCTGAGGAGAGAGCCAAGCTTGAGCTCTCTGGGAATTGAGCTCCCTCAAGGGGAGAGAGGCCTTGGGAGGGTGAGTGTTTGTATTACTATCAAGGCAAAAGCTGCATGTGGGTACACACATCTTGTTTGGTATTATGGTCTACCTCAGACACTCAAAACAAATGTAAGATCTTCCATTCAAATCAGGGATCGTGGTATGAATTGAATTCACTCCACATACTCTAGAGCGTGGTGGGGGAACACATACCTCAAAAAGAATGGTCTCTGTTCTGAAAGCTAGCGCCCTGAGTACTCAAGAGTTTGGTTCTGAGAGTAGCAGTATGAGTTGCCCTGGAGCCCTGTACCCACGTCTTGTAACTGACCATTGAATTTTGCTCTACACCGTTCTCTCTCGATCGAGAAATGTAATCTGTTACTTTGGTTATCTATAAGATCTAAGAAAGCTACTAATTTGAATAGTTGGTATGCTCAAAGCAGCTCTCAATGAATGCCCTGTTTTTATCACTCGTTATGGAAAGGAATATGGGACCTCAGCAGTCTTCCCTTTACCAGAGGTAGCTTCTGTGAATGGCATGCCAGATGGGACTATACGATGCTCGTGTGGTGGCTTCTTGACTTTCTAATGTCTGTGGCATGGTGCTAGTGCATGTACCGTATGTCTTGCCCCCTGTGACCTGTCCTGTGAGCTTTACGGCAGGAGACTGTGACCTTCATGTCTGGCTTCAGAGAGGTCTGCATGAACTGAGTAAGACACATGCATCACACAGCTGAGAGTCCCCTTCCCCGGCAGGGCTGGCCCTGTGTAGAATGTCTTTCTGAATGGTTTTCCATGAAATAGGGGTGGTAGTTTTATTCCATGTGTTGGGCCAAAGAGATTCTCACAAACTATAGTGGGTGGTGTCTGTAAGGGACACTTTACTCACAGCCTGACTTCAGTAACAGGAATATCATAGCACTCTCTAATACTACTTGAATCATGTATTCTTTTTCAGTTACAGTGCAGAATAGGCAATAGCTTGACACAGACTCTGAGGCAATATTGATTTTTTTTGTTTTGTTAGTTTATATTTGGTTTTATTTTAGGTAACTTGTTCAAAGTGAGAAGTAGCTAACTAGTTAAAATGCTTGAAAAGAAAAATTCCCCTGCTGTATTTGTTGTTTAACTTAGATAAGCCTTCTGAGAGCAGGGTGAATAAAGTTTGTGGAGCTAGGTCTCCTGGTCCTTCTGCCAGCTGGGTCCCTGGCTCATTGTATAATGAATGAAAAGAGAACAGACTTAACCCCTCTGTGCTTCAGTTTTTCCTCATCAGACACCTACCTCACAGAGCACTGAGACAAAGACTTTTAGGAAGACATTCTAATGTCTCTAAACATGTTTAAGTGCCATGAGTAATTTTTACTAACTCTTGTGTCACAGTTTGGTAAGAACTCTGTCTTAAGAGCAAGGCAGGTGCTACATACATAAGAAAATAATCTCCGTAGGTGTCAGAATTATGACCTTGTTGTGTCAGACATAGTGATATCTTCAGGAACTATTTTCATATTCCATTCCTTCTCCTAAGGGGCAGTGGAAGTTTCAGAAGAATATCTTCAGTAAGAGGAGAGTAACATTTCTTTGCTGCTCCCTTGTATCTCAGCCTTCGCCCTTTTCTGATTATTGTCAGAAGAATCCCCTGAACTTTTCAGGGGTTTATATGATAGTACTAAAGGGAGAATGAGCATCTAAAAATGATTCATCCCCAAAGGGGAATTTGTGGAAATTGTTTTATTTATGTTTATTGTAAAATGCATTTTAAATATACTTTTTAGAGCCACAGCAGATGCATTAAACATTTAGACGGATCCTGGGTCAAAATTTGAACTGTCATCTTTGGAATCTGCCAATCTAATCTCTTCTAAATAGGGTGTCTAAAATCTCAGTTCTTCAGTTATTAGTTATCAGGTTTCCCTGCCTCTACCTCTACCACCCTCCCCGTTTGGCTGTCCGCATCTGTCTGCCATCTTGTCCCTCAGCTAGAGTTTAATTAATGGATGCTAGATTTTCCCAGTAAAGTAGAAATTTGGAATCAAAAGAAATAAAATCAATTTCCATTCATTATAGTGCCTAATTAAATCTAACCTAATTTATTTTAAACACATTCTGGTTTTCATGTTTGCATATAATTTTCATATGTCCATATAAGGATTGATTTACCACTTTTCTGCCCAACTTAACAATTCTGGCTCTGAAAATTATTTTAAAAACTGCATGTGATCTGTCTTATGTGTCCATTTGTTTGGTTTGGACAGTGAACTATCTGATAGTAAATGTGCTGATTTGGACAAGGCATGATAATTTTTTAGAGAATTGTTTATTATTGGAGAAATTTCCATAAGGAAGAAAAAATAGGTCCTGACAATGTATATGCTGCTCAAAAAATGTGATCATCTAGGACATTGTAGTTGCTATGGAAATAACTGATGCTTTCTTCAAGAGAAAGAGAGAAAAAAGGAAAGCAACAGCTAGAACAGTAAGAGTCCTGAGGCCCCCCACCCCCAGCTTACCTGAGGGGGTTTCTAAGCAGCTGAAGTGTGGCAAAACTGGTTTCTAGTATTCCCTAGGAATTTGAGTTTGGGAAACTTGATAAGAATAGTACTTACTTTTGAACATCCAACTTTCAGAGTAATCTCTAAACATGGGAACATGTTTCCCAAACAATTCTAAGGGCATACTCATGCCCTTGTTGAGGTCTTCTTAGGAGTTGCCAGCTTTGTTAGATAAGAACAAGGGATTGAGAAACGGAAGGTACAGTTTCACACCCAGAATGATTTCATTGCCATTCTTTGTACATAGAGCTTATTCCACCCCTCTACCACTAGGAGAACTTGAACTTCAGATCGTATGTTCTAGTATTTGGGAAGTGTTTATACACATCCCTTCAGAAATCATCTTACGACAGGTGGGCCGTTGGTGAGGTGGTTTGCCAGAGTTAGTAGTGTCCAGTCAGTAGTCTGCTGTCTGTGCATGATGCATGTCAAATCAGAAAGCCTAGAAACAATTAGCATTAAAGTCTAGGTGCATGGGAATCCTTGCTATGAGTTGTTGGTGAATCAAGGGGGGCTATGTCTGTTCTCACGTGAAACCATCCAGGAGTACCTTTACTGATTGTCAGGTCACGAGCTGTGAGCTGCCTGTAATCCTCAGAAGCCTTACAGAAATGTGGGTGCACTGCTTCCATCCTTTGAGAAAAAGTAGAAGCCTAACTTGATGCAGAGTAGACTCGTTTTTCTATTTGCACTATTACTGAAATAGCTGACATGGGTAAAAAAGAATAGATTCTATAAAATGCTTCTTTAAATTTTGTCTAAATTTTGCTTTTAGGAAAAAATTAAAATTATTCAAAGACAGCTAGCTGTCACTGGTGCTGCCAGAGCTTTCCAATCCTTTATGTGTTTTTTATGAGTGAAATACTTGCTGTAGGATGGTCAAGATTTATATGAGTATAATGGTATATATAATGGTTTTGCAACTTTTGTAATTTTTCTCTTTCTGTGCCAGATATAGAATGCAGTCACCCTTTTTCAGTAACTTCTATTTGCCAACTTGTATTTTGCTGGGCAGTAATCCCCAAAAGGCTTTTCTTAGTGATTGTAAAGCAAGACTATTGGGCCTATGTTGCAAAGGTGGGTGGTCTGTCATTACTTTCTGGTAAATTGGGTTGATGGATATAAGATAAACCTTTGGGGTTCCTGTCACAGTTTCCTGGGCTTTGAGGAAGGGTTGGTCCTTCTTTACTCTCAGTCTTTGAGTATTTTTCAAATATTTGTAAGTTCTCTTGCACTCTGATAAAAATGAAAGCTCTCTATTAGGGAATGGCTTTGGATGGATTGGAAATCTAGGGGGAAAATAAGTACACCTGAGACCTTCAATTGGTCTTTTATTTATTTATAATAAAAAGTAGCTCGATAAGCTACCAGAGTTAGTGTTTCTTTAAAAACACTCTCTGAAAAGATGGGTACTGTCCCTATAGGAAAGATATAAAACCTATTCCCAATACATTGCGATTGCTTTTGATTTTTAGTCTTTTGGAGCAAATGTCTGATGTTATGTCTGATGTTATGTTTTTAGAGCTGTGGGAAAAAAATGTCTAAAAAATTTAAGGGATATGATTTAAACAATGATTACCTGGGTGAATTATGTATGAGCCAGGTTTTAGGGCAGCTGTCCAGTTCTTTTTCTATAATCCGGATAGTAAAGCAGATAGTAAGCGATGTCTTGAAAAGTGATTTACTTATTTCATAGTGACATCTAAAGACATTAGCCTTCTGGGCTACCCTGGGGATACTCCTTCGCACCGTGACTTATTAATATTTTTTAGGCAAGGCTAAACCTGGATGACTCTATAAATTTATAGTTTTTCTACTCATATACCAGCTGCTAAAAGAAAAACCACAACTTGTAATCTTGTCTTGAAATTACTCCTGATTGTTAAATTCACCTAACCCCTTCCTGTTTAGGGAGGATTGCTGCTAGTAATATCAATTTGCAATGTTCTGCTTTAGATATGTGTCATATGGGAGTCTGGAAACTGTAATAAATATGATTGTATTAATGTACTGGCTGCTTTGTCTCTGCTGATTTGGGGGCGCTGGGAGAGACAGCAGGGGAGTCTGTTACAAGTGAAGACTCAGACCTAGAAAGTTAAAACATCTCAAGCCTTCTGCAATCTCATTGTTGTAACCTTTTGTCTTTTCTTTACCAAAGCACACACATCTAGATCTCTATTCTTCTTTGAGGAAGCTTTGTTCTTTCAAGTTTATTTGAAGTTCATGCGTAGAAAAGAAACTTGGCCTACATTGTAAATTATCTCCTCTAAGCCTCAGGCAATGGTAATTGCCCTGTGAATTTATTCTACCTAATAGCTCACTGGCACTAATCCACTGTCTTCATGAGATCACCACTGACTGCTCCCCTCTGAGTGTTTTGCCACATCTGACTAATGGATCCTCACTGCTTCCAGAAATATTTGAATTTGCCACCATCTTTCCTCTATTCATGTATAGGAAGTTGAACTGTCCAGAAATTTGCCACATTGATTACTTGATCTCCTCTGTATGCTTCCAGAACTGAGTCTCCTTGGTAAGAGAGACAAATGTAAATCACATTGATTCTTAGGGAAACCTCAAGTTAACTGCCAAGACCCAATTACCCATTTTCAAAGAATATGTTATTAAGTTGGGCTCAGCTGACATACAGGAAATTTCAAACCACCGAAGAAGTGGAAGAAAGGGAGGCAAGACCCAAAGGCTTCAGTTCTGGCCCTTGCTTGTTTGTTTCGTCTCAGATTTCTGATGAAATGAGAATGTCCTCATTAATAAAAATAAAGGCAGAAGAATCAGCTAGCTTGACATGTACAATACACAATGACAGTGAAATGTTGGCAGGAGAATGGAGGCCAGCGGAATGTTGTATGCTTATCACTCTTTCCCCATGCTTTCTGGATAGGAGTGGCAAGGAAAGAAAAAAAATTTGCCCACCTACTTTCTCTCCTTGGATAAAAGTGAAGCTGTTTTTACTTTTCTCAGTTACCACTAGGTGGCAGTGGGTTAAAGAGAACTGCTTAAGTAGAGGTCCCAGAAGGACCTGCATCTCCAGATCTCCAGTCACTGTTACATTTAATTGTTAAATGCTCACCAGTCTGGACTGAGATAATCAAGGAAAAACAAGCTATAATCAACTCAAGTGGCAACATAAGCATTTCTTACCAATATTAAACATACCTGATTTGAAGCTTAGGAAGCCCGACTCATGGCAATCAGCCATTGAATGTGCTCGAGGAAGAGAGGTTAAGAAAGAGATTGCCCATTGTCCACTCTCTTAGACAGTCTATTCTGACAAAATGGGGATTCCTCCTTTCTTCTTGGAATATGGTCATTTCTACTCAGCCTCTTCCCACTTGCTGGCCAGGGATCACCAAGGAAAACTATCTTGATGCTCCTGTTTCTAAGCCACTGTCAATTTTGGAAACAATTCAGTTTCACCCAAAGTTGATGCCTGAGAGCCCATTTGTGAGAAAGGTTGCAGCTCATGTGATTCCATGACCAGAACCGAGCCTCCATTCCAAGGCAGCAAGCAAATATGCTCTTGAGTCAAAGGAACATTTTAATTGACACAGAAAAGTCTGTAGTTTTAGGCTGGGCACTGGGCAGAAGGTGGGTGGAAAGTACTAATAAGTCTCCTAGCACTTCATGTCAAGACCTTCAAAGAGCTTCCTGTCTACCTCAAAAAACAATTTCCCAGCAGCCTACGGTGAAGAGGAACACAGTATGTGAAATAATAAATAGGTATTGGTCTTCAAATGAATAAATAAAAATAAGATCACAATAAAGAGCTTTATCTCATGCCTTTCTGTACGTTAGCAGCTTGTACTACATTTCACTCAATCATGCTATGTGAAGGGGAAGAGGACAGAACATGCAATAGGAAATACTATCATTTTTGAGGATTTCAGCTGAATGCCAAGCATATAATGTGCATTACTTCGTTCAGATACAACCGCCATGAGAGGAAGGTTTTGTTCCTATTACGTATGGGAGGAACTGAAACAAGTTAAGTAACTTGCCAGCGTCTTTCTGCTAATAAATGGCAAATTTGAAATTCGTTAGAGATTTGTCTGACTCTTAAGTTTGTTAGCCAGTTACACCTTAAAAATACTAATTTGTCAGGCATTGACCAGGAAATTTTGAGGGCAAGCTGAGTCATCTCCTTGGACTAATCATATACCAGAGGACTGAGTTTAAAATATGGCTTGTTGGTTTGCTCAAGTGTCTCTGGTCTCTTCTGATTCACACTGCTCTTTGAGTGGAAGTGGACACTCACACAAGGCTTCGTGGCTTCCAGAGAGGACGAGGGTGGTGGGCTTCCCCAGGGCAATAAGCCAGCTATGGCACCGGGAAGGCTGTCAAGTGAGTGCCAGAAGGTATTTCTCCCACCAGTTAGTTTGGCTGTAGAAGAGATTGAACCAATAGTCTAGTTAAAAAGATGATGAAGTGACTAATAGTCTTCCTAGTTCTTCAGTATGTATTTAGAAAGTCTGCCATCCCTTTCTTTCCATCATTTTGCTGCACTTGGGAAGAATGCTTTCTCTCAGTCTTGACTATAAATTCATTTTAAACTCATCTCAAGGCTAAACTATGGATATGCTAAAGCTACAGAAAAATAAAGGACCCATAGTCTTTCTCCTGAGACTTAAAAGGAGGCACAAGCAGAAAGATTTGCAAGCTATCTGTCCATCTTGTAAATTTCCTTTCAACTAGACAATGTGTTAATTTTCAGAATATGGCAATCCTGGGAGGACCTCACTCTCCTAGGCCCTTTCATTATTTTCTTCTGCGCCTCAGTTTCCTGGTCTCTGAAATAGGGATAACAATACCTGCCTCACAAGGTGGATGATAGAAAGTGCTTGGTCCAGAGAGCAAGAACTTAATGCCATTCATGCTGCAATAAGCTTGCTGTGTGATGCCAGACCAGGCCTGGCAAACAAATGGACACAGCAGAATGTTGTCATCCTTTTCTCTAGCACACAGGTGTTTGAAAGATTGTTCCCAGGCTGCCTGAGTTCTCCACTGTTCCCCAATTGGCTTTTCCTGGGTTAAAACTTCAGAATATCATCAACTTCCTGCAATGCTAGGAGAGCAGTGTGCTCCCCCAGGAATGACATTAGGCACCACGGGACATTCATTAGTTGAGGTTATGAAAGGACCACAGGGCACTGGAATGGTAATTTCCTACATGGGACCCCAGTGACCCAGGGTGAGCTAGCTCAGCTGGTCGGAGCATGTGGCTAATGAGAGAAGGGTCATGGTTTCACTCCTGTGTGGGCCAATTAGTGTCACGTGAAAAGCATGCTCCAGGGGCATCAGACAGCAGCCTTACATGTGTGTGGCACTGGTCACCAGAATGGCTCAGTGTAGCCATCATCGCTATGAGAAACTCAACCCAAAACATACATCTTTCTTATTATTATGTAGCACATTGTTTCCAAAACTGGGTCATTTTCAGAGCATCTTCATGATTTTTGTCTTAGCCTAAGTTGACCACTGCATTTTTATTTATTCAACACTTGTCTTTAAATTGATTCACTTTTTAGCTTACATTTAAACGGGAGCTGTTTATCACTATCATCAATGGAAATTGGGAAATTTACCCTAAATTGAAAGTGCACATTAAAATAAATGTATAACTATTGAAATTAAAATGTTTATCCCATCTGCAGATGCCCCGCGAGCCAAAAGCGATCAATACTGTGTGTTAATATTGCAAGTATATAAGCTACATGTTTTATATAATACCTAGTTCTGTAATAAAGTGTTCACATTGCCAAATAATATTATAAAGCAATTGCTTTAAGTGCGAAGAATTGGGATCAGGGACTAGGGAGTTTCACACTTGAAGTGATAATATTATTCTTGCAAGAATTTCAATACCAAAGGTCTTTCTAATAACCATAAATGTGTAGCTATAAAACCTAAGCTCTGAACAAATCCAGGGTTTAATTTACATCTAGCTTTTGCTCAAAAGTCATGGCTTTCATTCGCACTCTTCACTGCTATTATCATTTACACTGTGCTTCTTACACATTCTTATCATTATCACCTGTTTTATGATAAACAAAGCACAAACATGCAAAGCAAATGTATTGACTGTACAACATCCTTGTTCCCTTCCAGTAATGAGCCAGTTCTTGCTAATCTCCCCATTGGCCAGTTCCTTATGGAGCTCAAGATTCAATCAATAGTGGTGTTGGTTATAAAAATGTATTTCCTAAATTAATTGAGCATGTTATAGCCAGTCCAGTTATGAAAATGTGCACTGGAGGACAAATACACACACACACATGCCTCCTCAGGGTGGAGAGAAAGCCTAACCACTCCCATTTTTGAGGTTCCCAATACATTAAAAAAAGAAGAAATGTCGAAGCAGAGTTGCACAAGTTGTGTGTTGGTTGAATGGTGGACAGCTTTCCGTCCTCTCGGTGTTCCTGTGTGTGGGTCTGCAGCCTCATTTAGAGGTAGAGCCTCAGGTCTGAATGTGAGGTCTCAGTGAATATCAGGACCAAAGGTCAGAAGATGAGCTCTGGCCAGAAGCAGTGACTTAAATAGCCACCTAGGTTCAAATATAAGGCAGCGTGTGACATTTGGCAATGTGGAAACGCAAAGTCAGCTGGGGTGTAGAAAGGTGGGATGGTGAAGAGCTTTCACATTCCTTCTCTGTCCCCCTCACCCCGTGGATTCTTGCTATAATCACTCCTGTTATTCCAGTGCTGCTTCCTACTTTGACAGCTTTTACATCATCCTTGGAAAGCCATTAATTGGTGGTAAGGGCCAGGCTGTTTCATAAGTGCCAGAAGACTTACTTAGACCAGAAAATCGAAATATTAAGAAGCAGGCCTGCAATAATAGCTTCCTTTGCTTCACATGGACCCAGTGACTTCAAACCCAGAACTCTTCTGGATGACTGAGCACATGCGCACACGGTCCAGAGCAGGGCAGCACTCCACGCCGTTGGCATCTCCAGTGTTCTCATTGCACAATACTTGCTGGAACAGTCAAACTGTGTAATTGGGGAGTGTTGTGTATGTATTTATATAAAATAGTACCAAAATAATATCTACTTAACAACGCTTTGTTAGGATTCTGTTTGTATGGCCTTGTCCTGAGACTGACACATACTTGTGATCTTTACCTCTGAGGGCTTGGAGAGTGATTAGTTTATTTGGTATTCTTTGAAACTGAGGTCCGTGTTACAGCCTCTTCTCTGCCCTTGCCAGGTCTAATTATGCTTCAGCAAGTCCTCTTATTCCCGCTCCCTTGTCCTCAGAGTTCATGCATTGCTCCACAAAAAGTGTTTTGGCAGAAGCTACCTTCTCCTAGAAGTCATCTGTTACATACCTTTATATATATGTGTATATGTGTGTGTGTGTGTGTGTATAAATAATGCCGTTTTAATAGAGAGACCAATATTTTGACATTAAACCAAGAGCGCTATAGAGATTTTAATTCCAAAATGATTGGGGAGAAACTGTTTTAAACCCTCACGTGCCCGAAGAAGAGCCCAGGATTCTGAATGTTTCCTCCCAGCTACACCTTCCACATCAGCCCTGGAATATAACCCTCAGTGACTATACTTCAAATCTAAGCTTTCTCGCACTGAGCAGGAATTCAAAAGTTATTACTAACTCTTCATTTTGAAAGATATTGCCAATGGCCTAGTAGACTTCAGCCACTGAGATCTTACCAGAACATAATATGCCTAGGGACTCATCCTGCACAGGACTGCCAAACAAGATGCCACATGGTGTCTTAAATTACGTAACTGATGCCTCAGTTCTTGGGGGAGCTGGAACCTCTGGGCCCGTCACCTCTAGCCACAAGCAAGCTTTAATGGCTTCATCAGGGTCCCTCTGGGGTGGCAGAATGAGACAAGCTACAAAGGTGTGGGCCATGGTTATGTGAATGTGGACCCTCAAGAGCCCAATGACATCCACATTGTTATGTCCCATATCGAGGAGCTGAGTACAGCAGCTAAGAAGTTGCTTTACATCTCAAAGACAGTGGTAACATATGCTACTGCCCATCATGGGCAAAGGCACAGGGAACCTACTGGAGGAGGTTGTGTTCTAGGTGTCCCGGATGTTAGCACCAGCAATGTAATTCGCAGGGCCCAGCGAAAAATGAAAATGCGGTGCCACTTGTTCAAAAATCACTTCAAGATGACAACAGAGCATTAAACCCAGGATGGGGTTCTTCCAAGCATCCATGTACAAGAAGCATATCACCAGGCTAAAGTGGAGCCACTCAGAAGTTCAGCAGGGGTGGGGAGAGGGGCAGGGGGTTCTTGGCTGGCACAGCACCAAATCTGTCTTCACATGTATTGGATTCTTCCCTCTGTAACTGACATACACGTTTAGTGGTGTCCATGACGGCTGTGCTTAGTAACTAGGCGTGAGTAGTCTACGGATTAAAGCATTACTATTATTTTGAAATACTTTATTTGAAAAAGTCTCCAAAGACTTGAAATCCATTCACACAATCCCAGAAAATTTCAACAGTGCAATTGACAATGAAAGAAAAGGAAGACTGTTAGTATCCTTAAATATGATTCAAATGTAAAATTTGGAATAGTTTCAAAAAATGTTGTTGTTTATTATATCTCTTACTTGAGTGAACAAAGTTTATAGTCAGTGATAGCTACCAAGAATTTGGAGAGATCATGATTAAAAAGTCTTGATTGGATTAAAAAGTCTTCATCAGGAATCGCTGTTTCAGCCATAAAACCTGATATTAAAAAGCTATATTCATAAAAAGCAAATGCAAATTTCTCATTAAAAATTAAAGAGCTATTTTGTAGAATTTTTATACAAACTCAGTATTTAATATCTTCCCTAAATTTTGAATTTTTATTTCTTATAATTATATAAAATAAAGAAAGAGTAATGAAGGCTTTTGCTAGGCCCCATATGGATTCCCCAAGTCCTCTCCATTTTACCCTAGAGTATACCTTAAAATATTAGCATTTTCTATGTGTGTTACAAAGTAAAAAATGTTGGAAGCAGCAATCCAGCCAGCAGTTCTCTGGAATCTAAAGCTACTCACTTGCTTTTGCCCACTGGTGGTGGCAGAGATTTGACCTGGGAAATTAAGGCCTGACTGAAACAGGATTCAATCATGGTGACAATTTATAGTACTTTATAGAGCTGTTGAAATGATTACTTGAGATACCACATGTATAGTGCTCAGAACAATACCTGGAATATAGGAAATACTCAGTGGCATCTTGGGTAACCAATAAGTTGACAAATTCTGTTGATTCTGTTTACAATGCCTCGGCTCTGTTCTTGACCTTACTTTCTATTCCTCCTATTGCACCCCATTGTAATTTAGCATTTTATCACTGCTCGAATGACAGTTATATTAGCCTCTTAACTTGTCTTTTAGATTCCATTGTATCATTTCTGACCCATCTGGTTCACTCGAGGCACTTCAGGCGGCAAGTAACAGAATATCCAGCTTAAACTTATCCTTTCATACGTTGAGACCTTCAAAGTTTCCAGAGTTGGTTCAGCAGCTCAACAATATCAGGGCTCAGCTTTTTAGAGATGGAAAGGAAGGAGAAAGAGAGACAGATAGAGGGGAGAAATCACCTGTGTGTGTGTGTTTTGTTTGTTTTGCCTTCCCCCTCATGGTCACCTCCACTCATGATGACATCCAAAGGTGTGGAGGAAAAGGTTGTTCTTGTGTATCTCTTTTTCTCAGAGTGGAAAATTCTTCCAGAAAGCCTCTTAGAGTTCCTCAGAACACATCTACTTAAACCAGTCATAGGCAAAGAGCAATGAGATTATAAGAATTGATTTAGATATCTCATCATTTATCACTGGGCCTGGCCTACCTCCCCTGGGCATGGTACTAGTCCTATACCCAGACAGAACTGGGATTCTGATAGCCAGGAAAGCGTGATGGCTGTTGGGTAAACAACCAACAATCTCAGCCAATCCCTTCTATACATCACTGGCAGATTCATCAAGCATTTCCCATTTGAACAAGAATATGAATCTGTGGAGTCCCTTCACCTGGAATTAAGTGTTTGATCCCTAATCTGGCAGATGAGGTCAGATTTCATAAGCAAAATCCTCTTTGATCATTCTATTCTTTTATAGCTTCTTATCAGTTTTGTAATTATACATGAGTTTAGGGTAGTGCATAACTAGTATCTCTACCCAACCAATTTTAGAATAAAAACTCCATTTGGACCTTGTCTGTTTTGCTCATCATTATACTCAACACCTAACACAGTAGGTATTCATAAATATTTGTTGAGTAGATGAATTTCTATACCTGTCAAAGGAAGCAAGCAGCAATTTTAACATTTAGATATTTAATCTGGCAAAAGCAGGTTTCTATGTAGCTATCAAAAGAGGTTGAAAGAATTTGGTACCTCAACATCACCAACATTTTGTTAAAGGACTAATTGCCAAGCCCTGTGTACACGTGGGACCGTTAGTAATTCTGTAGCTATGCAAATTAAAACAGTGATGTATGATTTATAGCTTTAATAACATTCTGAAGGCTCTTAAATTTTAATCACTTGCAACATCCTTTTTAATATTCAATTACTTTATTAACTAATTAGGTCACTTGCTGAAAAAGCACATAAGGCTGGTGCTATTTTAATATCAGCTGAGCCTCACAAAATACCTTTGAAATGGTGCAAATGGTTTATTTATTTTAAACAGATCATTAAGATGCTATAATTAATAAACCAATTACGAAAAAAGGCCCGATAGTGATAGATGCACGAGTACAATAACAGTGTCCGATGGATTAGTCATTTTTATACACATACATCAAGGGGCAAAACTTACATGAAAACCCACTGTAAAAAGTGCTTTCCTAAATAATTAATTTGTGCAATGACTGATAATCCTATCATGGTAAACCTAACTTGAGGCTTGTTCATTATGCAAACCTGTAATGTGTACTTCCATTTCATCTAATGATACTCGTGATGGAAAATCCATGGCACCCTAAACTTGGTGTTTTTTGATTACTTATAAGGACCTTGATTTGCAGACCGAGTTGGGTACTTCAGGACTTATCAGTGCATTAGAGTGAGCTGAGCCTCCCAGAGGGGACACATAGGGGTCAGCAACAGCCTTGCTGTTTGATTTCTCTGCACCGTATTAAGGTCTTCAAAGCAAACAAAGTAAACAAAGAAAGCTTAGGCCAAGCCTGTGGAGATTTTTTACCCCATACTCTCAAAGGAGACTGTAGATCATAGCACTAAACCTGCATTGCTTATACATAGAGATATCGGGACTATTGCTGAGGATGGGTACGGTGCAGTTCTTGGGCTTGGAGTAGAATTTTATTTCTAGGATCGGGGTGAGGCAAGAGGAACCAAATCATTTTTCTGGGTTGGGAAAGAACACTGTCAAATCCTAGAGGCAAAGTAATTTTCCTGGCTTCAAATAATACATAAAAACATAATGGCCACCATTCATTGCATGTTAACTATCTACTAACTAGACAATGTGTTGATTGCCTGACTTATCTTCTTGGATATTCCAGGGCATTTGTTTAGTCAACATTTATTTACTGGGGTGAATGAGAATGAGAAGTTCCTTTCTTTCATGGTGTTGACATTGTATTGGGGAAGAGAGACAACATCATACATTGCAAGGAAACAAAATATAAGCAACAGCTTTAGAATGCAAAGCGCCCGTGAAAAAAACAAACAAACAAGAGAACGGAAGAGGGTGATAAAGGCAACTGGGGCTGCTCTTTGTGATCGAGTCCCCAGGGAAGGCCTCTCGGAGGAAAGTAACGTTTGCAAATGGACAGGAGGGTCTTGAACAACTTTGAGTTTGTTCTCTCCCTAGTATCACGTTGTTTTCTGCTTTGTGTCCTTTTAAAGTTAGTAGAGGTGAAAGGGATAGGTAACTAGAGGGATGGCAGGTAAAGGAGAGACTGAGGGAAAATGGGAGATGGCATCATTATCACTTTCATTTGTTTGCAAGTGAGCGCAGCCACTTTTTTGCAGCCAGATTCCAATACGAACCTGCGTGCATTTCGTCGTTAGTGTGTGTGCTGGTGGGTGAAAAACTGCAGGGAGAGCTGTTTCTTATCCCTTCTTCCCGTCACTGGCATGCTCTGCAAGTGGTTACAGCTATGTTTTATGTATTTCCAATCTGTTTTTAGCACCTTCATGATGTGCTGATGAACCTTTAAAATATTTATAAATTTCCACATAGTCCAATGGGAAGAGCAGCCTAGCCCAAACAAGAAATCTGATGTGGGTGCTGCTCAAATAACATGGAAAAAAATCATTCTGCCTGGGTCCCTAATGGAAAACATCAGAAAGGGTTCCCATAATCTCTGTGAATTGTGAACGAAGGAGCATGCCAGCAAAGTGTGCCGCTCTCTTCTTGGGCCCCTTGTCTCATAGACCATTGGGACTTTTTTTTTTTTTTTTACACTCATATTACCCAACATATACCCAGCTCCCAACACAAGCTGAATTATCTCTGAGAGGTGTGTTAAGAACATTCTTTTCAAATGAGACAAGAAACGGTTAAGTATAAGCAGGCCCCCATGTTAAAGGATAACTACTTTAGGGGGTGAAGTTCCATCAGCGTCAAATGAGTAGTTGCTCTGTCTTCACCAACCCTAATCAGGGATTTGAGTGAAAGGAGCATACCAGTGATATCTAGCATTAAGGAGAAGAGCTGTGAGTTTTGCAGTGAACATGGATAAGAAAAAGCTAGTTCTGTGCATCTTTCATGTCCTCAAAGGAGAATAGATGATTTTTTCAAAATCTTCACAAATGTCTCTATTTCTCATTGTCATGGCTTTCTCCAGCTACCACATCGTTCAAAATAAATTATTCTTATTCAATTTTTGTCTCATTTAATCACTAGCATTGTAACAACATCATAATCTATAAATTGTCATTGCATGTCTATTTCTGCCACGTGGAGTATTAAATAGATCTTTTCTAAGAAAATGAATTAATGTAAACCATTTTTATAGAAAAATTAATAATATGAGAAAATTTGGGAAAACAGCCCATTTGTGGCCTGGAACTTGTTTTTTTTTTTTTTTTAAATTTGGAACTAGAGCAAAATGCTTGGGTTTTGAGGTCTCCAAAGGACTGTAAAAAAACAGCCTGTGATCCTGCATGTGTGAGGGTGACCTCCAGGACACACATCTTTTACTCAGGAGTGGATTCTTCAGGGTCTTCTGCCCTTTCTCAGCAGTGGATTGGGTGAGAGAGAGCACATGTGCCTTGAGCAAACCGTCTGCAGACACACCAACAGTGCGTGTCCTCGGCTTACCCACTCCTTTCTCAAACTTGTTAATAACCAAACCTTTTTGATTGTATATTCTAGCTGTAAAATGCTGTTTAGGGCTCCACCCCTGAATGTGTTTATTTATAAAATAAATATGTATTCTACTGTCAGTCTATTTATTAATCATTAGTAAAATTTATTTTCTGTTTTTTAGATAAAATAAATGCAAATGGCTATTCCATGCTTGTCATGCTGTGGCGGATCCTCTGGCTTTCTCTCAGAGCCTGTGTGGACCGAACTTTGATGATCGCTGCTCTAAACAATTAAGGTAACCTGAGATAAACCTTGTTGATGGGGGAGAGATCTACTGCTAGGGACACATTAAGAGCATTGGGGGCATTTATTGCATAAGACTCTAGATGGAAAAAACAGAATATTTTGGCCTTTGACCTTCCCTGGAGCTTCTCTTGAAATCACTGGTCAAAGCTTTCAGAGACGTACAGTCATCTCATATGCCAGTGCTTCCCCAAGCTCTGCCCTTCTCATGTTATCATTACAATTTCTGCCTTGTCAGAGTACCATGGCATGATTAATTTAGAAGTACTTTTCTTTATATTTTCTCATTTTTACTTAAGTTAATATATTCAAAAAGGTCCTTTATAGCACTACAAGTGGAATGCCAACCTCACTTACCATAATAGGAAGAGGTTAAAAAATTAAGTGCGTAATTATTAAATTAAAAAAAAAAAAACCACAGTGAGCTATCACCTCACACCTGTTAGAAAGGCTATCATCAAAAAGACGGGAGATGGCAGGTGTTGGTGAGGACGGTGCCGGAGGGGACAGGGAGCCCTGTGCTCTGCTGGTGCGATGTAAATTGGTGCAGCCATCTTTTCAGAAGATTTGGTGCATTTTTTTACCATTCAACAATGAATTAAAAAATCCTTTTCAAGTATAAAATATGGAATTGTGACACTACAACTAACAGGAATTTAAATAATTACTTAACATTATTGAAGAATTTTATGAACCAGAGCAATGATATCTGGATTCTGAGAATGCACCTGTTATGGGAAACCCTTGGAAAAATCCCCAGTGTGGGTCCTGGGACCCACCCACACTTGCCATATAACAATAAAAATATAATATAACCTTGCCAGAGAGAAACACCATCATCTGAGATCGTACTCCCAACTGAAACCAACTGAACCTATCATCTGCCCTGAATAGTTTTGGAAAGTAGAGAGGTAAAGGGAAAAAGAAAATTGAATAATAAAAGGAAATTGTTTTGCAAATATGTTTTGAGGGATAAATGAATATTATTATTTACATTGTCTGAGTTTAAGCTATTTATTTGCTAGTACCAAAGATATGTATGTGTATGTGTGTGTGTGTGCGCGCGCGCGCGCGCGTGTACACACACACACGCACTGCAATTTTTTAAGGAATTTTTTTCTTAAAAAAGAAAATTAATTTTTTCTTTGTATTTGCACTGAAAATGATACAAATATGATCGTATCTGCCTGATAGTGCCTGCCTGAGCGTGGCATTGCAGGTCCTTCAACTGTTTCCCCACTTGTTCAAGGTTAGAGAATATTACTGCGAATCCAAACATTTGATGTCCTACTGGATTGTGGTATAGAATATTGTCATATTTACATGAACAATACAGCCTGTCCTTTCCTACAAAACCACTTTTTTTCAGTGACTGAGCCAACTCGTCATTTGAAGTTTTGAGTGTTTGGCTTTTCGTCTGTAATATGAGTATATTAGTTGGAATGACAGTTGTGGTGGTAGTTTGTATACAGTTTTCTGGGGAAATGGACCTTACATCCCTACAAATAAGATAATTTCTGTGTAGGAATTCAAGACAATGTTTTATTTAATAAAGAAGTCACACAATTGAGATTATAAGATTTTACATATGTGTGTGATGCTATGGGTTCTTTCAAAAACAACTACAGCCTCAGCTTGTGATAGAATACCACTGTGGGGAGTAGGTGGGCCTTAATTCCTTTTTTATTTTTGTGTATTTTTTAACTTATTCTCATGGTGTGCATTTTCATTTTATTTCTCATCATGGAATAAGAAATCAAAATTAAAAAAAATAAAGTTTAAGTTTGTATTGAACTTTCTCCTTGAAAAGGCCAAGGAGAGAAAATGGAATCTGATCAAGGGCAATTTGTACAACTTCCTGGAGGGTCTTGTCTACACCAGTTATCAGTGCCTGAACCTCTGCTGTGTGGGAAGGGAGGGGCTCTCTCAGAAGGACCCAGCAGTTCCCAGGGTACCTGCAGATACATAGAGGTTTCATTCCAGATATTTTCCAATTCATTGGAAGTCCATCTTGAACCAATTTGATTCTGATTATTTCCTGCCTTTCCCATCTGGAGATGACTCCTTTGTTTTAAAGAGCCTTGGCAAATGTGTGGTGTAGTGAAACAAAATGGAGACTTTTTGAAACACACCATCGTAAACCTCAAAACAGGTCATCAGGAGAAAGAAGTTGTACATTAGAAATGTGGTCACCAATTGGGAAGAGTGTTAGCACAAGTGTAGAGCTGCAAAGACACTAGTAAGGTAACAGTTGATTGTTAACCTCCCAAACTCGATTCAATGTGACAGTGACACTTCACAGCACATTGCATCCAATCTCATTTGAAGCTGACAAAGATTGTTTCTGCTTTACATCTATTGGTTTATTAATGGTCTACAGCCTCTTAAGCAGATGCATATTCATTAGGTAGCCAGCTGTTAGGAGGTTCCCAGATGTCGAATGTAACTCCGTCTTGGAACCTATTTTTTTTTCCTTATCATGAAACAAAGTAATTGAGGCCTTATTAAAGAACCAGTTAATTACTAAAGCGGTACCTTATGGCACCCTTTTTTTTTTCCTATCATTCAAATCTGAGAACTCTTGGGACATCTAAAAATTTGGTAAAGAGGCAGTATTTAATAGCCAAACTTTATTATATATTCATATAGAGAGATACTGTATATATGGAAACATACATCCAACACTTCCATTTGAGAGGAATTGAGAGTATATGAAAAGTTATTAACAATTGAAAAAATTTCTGCTACAATATCCTTTCCTTGGTTCATTATACGAATTAGGTCCAAAGAATAACACTCATAAACCTAGTAAATTAATTAAAAATTACTTTCATGTTTCTTTTAGGTAATCATCACTTTCCTGTAAAAGATGACTTGGAAAAATGATTCTTTGTGTAACTTTTGCCTCAAACTTCATTTTATATTTTTCATTAAAGTTACTATTTTTTCCCTATCAAAAATAAGATAATGCAATTATTGGCAATCAAATTATGGTTTTTAAATTGCCCTTTAAAATACCCTTTAAAACCTTATTCTAAAGACGTCAGTTCAAATATTACCTCAAGAACCCCTGAAGTCTGGAAATTCCATTTCTGCTTTTGTTTGGTGGCTGGGCATCTCAATGCTATTTCTCAAATGCAAGAATCACAGGATCAAATAAAAAATTTCCAAGAGCACATAATCTTTAGAAAGCATCGCAGTGCACTTTTTGAAATGGTTTCCTTAAGCAATCCAAGCCCATCCACCTTTACCACAGCTTGTTCTTAACATGTCTTCTGATCTCTAAAAGAGCCCTTGTGTTATACTATTCCAAATCTACTGGAATTTTCTGCTTTGAGATTTGGCTAATGTCTTACACCAACTTACATTACCATTCTACAAAACAAACAAAGGTTTACTCTTCAAAAGAGATAAGCTTTTTTTTTTTTTGCTCTGTGGCTCATCTCTTGCTGGTGACCTTCAGAAAATGCAAATACATTTCATAAACATTCAGAGCTTACTTAAAAAACATTGTTTAACAAACAATTATTAGCTGTCTACTATATGCGGAGCATTACGTGGCACCTGGGACAATGTGGTCAGAGATCAGAGATATGCAAGGAAAAGCTGACAATTTATCTGAATGGCATGTGTAATCTTTAAATTAAAAGGTCTGAAATATTAAGAGAGGAGTAATGAGGTATAGTGGAATGAAACTAGATTTGGATTCCAAAGACCTGTCCTAGATAGACCTGGCTTCACTAACGACTTTGATCCTTCCGAGCCTGTTTCCTCACCGAAAACAGGGGATAGTAACTGTTTTACTTTCTTAGTTTAGGGCTATTGTGAAGATTGGGGAGAAAATGAATATGAATCCCTCTGTAAACTGCAGTACGCAAATGCATCTTAATACTGCAGTTACATGTGGCCCCTTGGATATAAAAATTGACATCTTTCAGGTATAAATGAATGATTAATGTATTTCAGTATTAATTATTGACAGTAAATAATGTATTGTTATGCAATTTTTCACTCAAGTTTTTTTAAGTCCAAGCCAAGTTTTTCAGAGGGAGTCCTATGACAACCATGGCAATGTGGGCAAGTGGGACCTTCAGAAATACTGTCTTTGGTGGCCATAGTTCCCTCAGAGGAACTTTTGAGGAGTGAACTAATTACTTATCTCAGCACGCTAGACTCCGATTATGTTACCATCTCCCCAGTTCCACGCCTTTTACATCGAGCTCCAGCCAACTTCTTATGGTTCTTTCCCCACTTGGAATCTTCACATGTGTAGTTCACATGGCTGGCTCTTTCTCATCATTCTTCAGATCTCTGCGTAAAAGCTCCATTCTCAGAGAGCCTCTCTGAGTTAACACATGGACGAAAACTTGGGTACTGGCCCTCTGGTTTAGAGGCCATTGCTGTATTGTGGTCTCATTTCCCAGCTGGGAGAATTTGGCCTTTCTACATTTTTATCATGACTGTTTTGGTCATTTTCCTTGATTTAATTTTTGGTGATTGACAGATGAAAATATCATGAAAAAAAATCTAGGAATACTAGAACCCAGTCCATAACTTAATATTTTAGCTAAATTTTAGAAAATAGTTTGATAAAACTGGTCTATAATGACCAGACATAACAGGTTACATCTTCAATGTCTCATTCATTAACAAAAGTTGATTTTGTGCCCACGATATGCACTTGTTTCCAAAACCAAACTCTTCTGGGATGAGAGGGAATTGTGCCAATTTTCTTCTTTCCATGGTAAAAACTCTGCCAAACATACTGAAGGTTGATGTTGGTGATCAATTACTAGAAATCAACAGTCTTCGCTTTGGGGACCCTGCACAACAATCTTTTCAAAGCCACTTTTGGCTATTTTGTTTCTGACATGCCTGTTCTATGTCTGTCTAGGTCATTGTTCCATCAGTTATGAGAATGAAGGATGCTGATGTATGGAAGGTGCCCAGCAGACCTTGCTACTGCTGTTTCATTAGATGGCCAGAAAATCTTCTGGATTCCTCCAGTCTTGGGGCTCACATTTACCTAGGATTCATAAGGTACGTTATGAACATGGATGTAAAATTTCTATAGCCATATCCTTCTGTGAATGTTTGCCAGAGAACACAGTATACAAGGTTGCCAGGCACCCTTGCAAACAACTCAGAGGCCTTCAGGTTTCACCCGTTTTACTCTCTCTTCTTAAAAAACAGAGAGGTTCGAAGGCCTACAATTCACCAAGCACTTAACACCCAATCTGTCAGTCTAAGCTTTTCTAATAAAATCTAAAGTGGTTGAGAAACTTACTTCATAATTATAAAAACTAATAAATATGTACTATGTACCAGAAGAAATGCTCTCAAAAACTGAGCAAAAGCTAAGGTGTCACCAAGTTTGAATATTCAATATCCAGAGAGCAATTTCATGTGACAAGCCTTTTGCTTGAGACTGAAAAGGCAAAACTAAATTCTTTGTACCTTGAGCAGATCACCTTATAGAGTAAATTGAGCAAATGGACATACATAGTTACTAGGAAATAATCTTATCTGTTAATTCTCAGTAAATAGCAGCAGCTCCCCATGTAAGGCCTGAGGACCCCTGGGGGACCTGAGACCCATTCGGGAACCTGCAAGTGTCCACCCTTTCCAGCCACATGTCCCTGAGGCTGGACTTTTTCCATTTACTCTCACCAAAACATAGCTCAGCAGATTAAATGCAGAAACAGAAAAGAGAATCCAACTATATTCTATTAAGCCAGGTAATAAAGAGATTTCCAAAAATGTAAAACAATGCCACTCTTTTCACAAATTTTTATTCTGGAAAATACAGTTTTTTATAAAATTTTAATTTGATAGGGAATGGACTACTATAAAATCAATCAGTATTTTTAAAGTTTCTTGGGTTTTATTTTGAATGTAGTATTGATAGGTATGACCCACATAAAAAAAAGCTCTTTGAGGTCCTTCATAATTTTTAAGGGTCTTAAGGGGGTCATGAGACCAAACAGCTCCATGTACCAACTCTGAGTGCTCTTATCTGATTACAGAATGAGTGAGTGCTAGGAGCCTTTGAAAAACACGGCTGTAAGATACAGTTAGGAAAAATTAAATGGGAAAAAAATGTACGGTGTCATAGTCCAGGATTCAGTTATTTAAATAACATTTAAAGAGTCACAAATGAAATCCTTATTTGCTCATCAGGACTTTCAAATTGTCCCAAATTCCTGGGAAGCTAAGCATCTGAACTAACTGCAGGCTGATTCTCAGCCCCCACTCTCCACCGCTGGGGTAAAGTGAGCAAGCACAGTAGAAAGGGGTGCCAGAAGCTACTCAGTCTGAAGGGAACACTGCATTAGTAAGGTGGCCATTATTAAAGGAGGACACACAGAATTAAGGTATAACGAGTTAAAAGGAAACCAAAATCCTCTTTTATGGGTAATTTTTCTTTTAGTCTTTATATGATTGTTTATGGGGTTATTAGAAGACTGGCAAGAAATCAACAAAAAAATTGAGATCTCTACAGCTTCTAAAAGCTAAGAACATTCTAATGAGGGTTACTTGTGTGGCAAATCCCACACCAGCTCACTTTCCTAGTTCTCTCCCTGGCATCTGCACTAACGTGGTGAGGAGTGAGCCCATACATTGACAAATGGCTCATTTGCAATTTTTCTGTTAAATCAAGTGGAATTAAATTCAGGCGGATAGGAAAATCCAGAATTAGAAATCGACTTATAAGTTTCTCAAGTTTTAACTATACACTGCTTTTGGGTATAAAACAGGAATATAAATTTTCGTTGCTGTACAAATGACACACACGTGAATGTTTTTAGTACAGTGACTGGTGCATATAAAGTTTTTGATATGTAAGCACATAAAAATGTAAATGGGAGGCAGAGAAACATTTAAAGCATGTATGACAGTGCTGGCGTATCTTATCATTATCTAACACTTCTAGAATTTAAGTTCATTTTAGAAAAAAAATGTGTTAGGGCCCAGGGAAGTCAGGAAATTGATCAAGGTGTCTGTCACAGTGAGTGAGTGGTCGACATGGGATTAGACCAGTCTGCTTCAAAGTCCTGGCTTTTTTCATAATGCAGTGCCGTCTCCCAGGAGAGCTGACACACAAAGCCAGTTCCTTTCAGAAACCTACTTACTATAAGGTGTGCTCTGTGCTCAGCTTAGGATAGTCGTCTTCGTGTTACTAATGTGTTTCATAATATTTGAGAAGAAAAAACACATTAACCTTCCCCTCCAATATAATTACATCCTCAATTTATTAGTGACAACCCTCAAACCAATAGCATTATATCATTCAGGAAGTTTATTTTAAACAATAAAGGAAATATCCAAAGTACCATAGAACACTGTATACCTTTATGGTTCCTGAAGATTGTGTCAGAGAAGTAAACATTTCTAGAGGGAAAAAAATGAATCTGGAGTGGCAGTGGAGACTCACTCATGTGCAGATTGCTAGAACAGTAACTGTTTTGCCCTCCACCCCACAAAATGTTAGGCAGAATGAAAAACATGCAACAGAGAAGCTGCTGAAAAGGTAAAGGAGTTCAGGATGTGTGGAAGGGAGCCAAATAGAGTAATTAAAGAGTATTTCTTGCCAGCTCCAAATGGTTTGGGGTATTCGACTTTTTTTTGAGTGTCACTTAGTAACTCCTTCAGAGACAAATCATTAAACTGAATGGGCCTCCAGTGAGGCAATTCTTATATTCTCTTTCATGGGCTCTGCAACCAAAAATCCTGGTTCCAAGAGCAAACTATGTTGCAGTGCAATAACAGAGATGGGGGCTCCCTTCTGTCCTAAGAGACACAACATAGGAAGAAGGCATAGTACAGGAAATGCTTTAGAGATAAATCTTAATTTTATTAGAAAATAAATTTTAAACACAAAAGTTTAGAAACAAAATATTTCTTCCAAGAACCATATAAAGGTGATGCTATACCTCTCAATATAGAAAAAATTTCATTTAAGATTACGGGTTTTAAATATCAGTGAAGATACTCTCCATACTGCCACCAGAGGTTGGCTTGGCTGCTCTGAAGTAACAACACTTGAAAGCTCCTATTCTTTGAAACTAATTTAAACACATTGAATTGTTGAAAGATTAAAAACCGCAGTCAGCTAATTACGCTCTCTCTCATCTCTTATTCAGCAAATGAATCACTTTTCATTACCACTTAGCTGAAGTACATGAATTTCTGCCTAATTAGAAATGTTGTAGATGGGACATTAGCGAGAATGGAGCGGGTCAGGACAGCTTTGCTGCTTCACTTTTAATTCCTAACAGTACAATCTGAGAGGAAAGAATAGAGAAGTCATTAAATAATTTTAAATTATTTATAAAAATTACTTTGCCCAAATTATAATTATTTTTCCCCAGTCTCAAATGTCTAACAGAGTAAAAGAAAAAGCAGTTCAACATTGATTTTAATGAACATTTTAATGTTATGTATAACAGAACATTATGAATACAATGGAAACAAAGTTTTATCAATTTAATAAAAAAAAATTTCAACACAAAGTGGGGAGGTAATAATTTGATACCTATATTATTTTAAAAATATTCCCAGCTTGAGGGTGAAACAATTACTTTTGCATTCCAAACTCTAGAATCATGATTTTCATGTAAGCTTAATGCAGAATTACAGCAGGAAAACAAAAGCATTTTAATTAATTTCCTTTATTTGTCATTAAATCAAAAGAATCTTTGACTGCTACAGGTCTCCTTTAATAATATATATTTAACTCCTCTCTATTGGAACCATATTGCTAAAGCCATATTATATACACTCAAAACCAAAACAAAAATACTGTATAAAATCTAAAAGCCAACACTGTTGAGTTCTAACATTTATATTTAACTTAAGGTCTTAATGGATTTTTTTACCTTTGCAATTTTTTGAAAAGACAAAAAAAAAAAAAAATATTTTTCTCTTTGACTGTTCCTGACTGTTAAATGGTGGCTACAGGAACAAACACGGACGGAAGCCTTGCCAAGTTAATCACTGCAAACTGTAAATAATGACTGCTAAAAACAAACAAAAATAGTGGAGTTTTTTTTTTTTTTAAAGGGAACCATAGAGCAGTCCTGAAAAAAAAAATTTTCCTAGTTCTGCACGGAATAATTATAGCAGAGGATATGGGAAAAATCCCCTAGTTATCACCAATTGCTTAAAGAGGTTCTGTAACAATAAAAATTTGGATAGTATAATAGCAGTGTTGCTGGAACATTAGCAAAAGTATATACATTCCAGTTACCTTTGATTTAGCCATAATCACATATGTATGCCTTTTTTGGACAAAAATATATATTTTTATAAAAAACCGATCATCCAACTTTAATGATTTTATATATGGACTCAAGAGTGGTAGTAAAAGGAACAGACCCAATTATGACAAGGTGATTCAGGGACAGAAAAATCAAGTTCCTCAGGAAAAGAAAAGTATAAAATTAGAGATCCAAACACATTTATTCAGCCCTATTCCAGTCTTCCCCAAAATTATGATGTTTAAATGGGCTCTTCAATTTATAAAGGCTTTCTTTCAATGGTCTCACTACCCCATCTGTGGTCAATTCTCACCGGGAAATTTGATTTTGACCTCGTCTGAAGTGCCCTTGTTTGGCCATCTGAAATATTAGATATTTCACTTTTATAAAATGGCCTTTTTGGTTCTTTACGTAGGTTTATTTTAATAGAAGGGAGTTGATTAGCATTTTCCATCCCAACATCACCTATCTGCAACACTAAAAATCCTTCATTCAACCTGCTCCTTTACAATCTATTTGCTAAAGTTGGCAAAATTTGCAAAGGCATCTTGCTTGGGCTGCACAGTTCCAGAAGTCATGGCGAGGTTGGGCATGCCCATTCCCACTGTGGCCGGCAGGCCCATCCCAGCAGTTGACATCCCTATGTTCATGTTCATCCCCATCATGCTCTGGCTCATCATCGGGCTATTTCCGAGAGGTGCCATTGCCATGGTGCCAGTCATCACGTTGGGCATGCTCAGAGGCATGGGCCCCCCAATCAGAGGGTTAGTCTGAGGCCGGACAGGAAGCATGTTCGCTGGAGAACTGAGGTTCACGGCTCCAAAACTTTGAGTCATCACATTCATAGGCTGTTGCATATCTATCAGAAGAAGAGACAAAAGAACTTTACCACACTGAAGTCTTAAGATTCACAGAGCAGAAAAGTAATACAATCTTCCTGACCATCAATACCTGTAAACCCAATAAAATTACTTGTAATGATTTCACAAGAGAAGTCAATTAACTTGTATTGTTTACTCTTCAGAAATATTCAATGGCTATTAGCTCTGGTTTCCCAAAGATGTAGAAACAGTAAGAGTGAGCAGAGGGAAAACATGAGTGAGGCACTTTAAAATCATTCCCACAAAATCTATTGTGGAATCTAACCTAACATGTTGTCAAGAGCTATTGTGTGTCAAAAGCCTTAAAAAAGTTTATACCCTTTGACTCACTTTATTTTTAGAATGTTACATTAAGGAAAAAAATCACAAGCACAAAGATTATACAAAACCATGGAATTATTTATAATAGCAAAAAGCTGGAAACAACTGAAATAACCAACAATAGAGGAATTGTACACTGATAAGATTGGTAACTAGAAAAATCTAAAAATAATTGTTTTCTTAAGAATTGATATCAAGTATTAAATATAGGGTTAGAGAAGATAGTAAAAAATTATGAATTAACAGCTATTTTCCCTGGTTTATGGAGTTCCGATAATTTTCATTCCCTTATCATATATGCCTATATTGAAAACTTTTTCTATAGTAAATATTTTTATTTCAGTGATCAGGCCCCCCAAACTCACAATACAATAAATGTTATCATGCCAAAAGGAGACTACAAGGTAATTCAATGTGCCAGGAGGAATAACAAGTATTATATGAAAAAAATCTTAAGTGAACACACACAAATGCCTTCAAGTACAGTTTTCTTATGTATTTACTTATATTTTTCATGGCTTGAAAAAATCCTAAAATCAGGGCAACAAATTACATGTACACAAAGAAAAGAGATGTCTACTTGCGACTTACTCTGTTGTTGAATCATTGTATTGAGCGATGGCTGCTGTGGTTTGGAAGGCTGCATACCAGGTAGTAAGTTGTCTAGGCTGATGTTTACACTGGGGTCGGACCAAGTAGAGGGCAGGTTTTGCTGACTGACTTCTGGACCATATCTGTATTCTGATTATAGAGAGGATTAGGCTTCTGCAGCACTGTGCTAACATTTTGCAAAGGCTGGAAAATAGAAAAATGCTCTAAAAATTAAGCATCTGCTTTATAAAGATTATCAGATGGCAATTTAATCACAGTAACTCCAAATTTATACTAAACTTTGTAATAAACTCTTGAAACTAAGAAGGACCAGAAATGTTCTTTGCTAAGGTCTTTAATATCCTAATTCGCTAACTTCCCCAAAATATTCCTCTTAAGTAAAAATTATGTTTGGGGTAGAAACAAACAACACATTTACACTAATAATTATCCCCCCATTACCCAAACTCTAGAAAGCACCAGCCCAGGGCAACTACCAACTTCAGGTTAATACAGCTTTAAAGAAACATACAAGTGGAGATTTCTTCTTACAAAATGGAATTCAGGATATGATTTCTCATGTTATAAAAAGCAAAACAATCAAAACAGCAAATGATATTTACATATCCTGACTGACATTTCCCTGGTTACATATCTATTGACTAAAGAGAGCAACACTAGTGGACAGTTCACAAGAAAGGAGAAATTCAGGAGAAAGAAGCAGAGGTGCCTGGTAGTTACTAAGGATAATTGTGAAAAGGACAAAAAAAGGAAAAGGAGCAGTAATATGAAGAATCAAAAATGTACCAATGCAAATAATCACAACACAGTTGCAATTAAGATTACAAATGAGTAGATTGCCTTTATGTTTAAATCACATAAAAGAAACTCAAAGAATAAACTGGCTTGAGCTTGCACAGTTTAATTTAATGGTATTGTGGTTTTCATGCCCATTTTCTCAATGTTAGGTCTAATTTCTATTATCCAGAGTAGTCACCTTCTGTTTTTTCTCTTCCTTCATCTCTAACACATACCCCAAAGAGGAGAATCTACACATTAAAATAAATAATTAGCATCATAAATATTCCGAATAGCTTGAATCAAAAATAGCAAGTTCCTAGTCCAATTCAGACACCTATGTTCTAACCGTACACTTGTTCAAATTCTAAGCTAGTATGAGGTAATTTAGATTTAACTATAAAAAAGTGAATTAATAAGCTCCCAATTAGTTGTTTTCCTTTATGAAAATGAGGGTTGAAAGAGCATATAATGTAATAAACATATAATGTAATAAAGCAGGCCCAGAACAGGGAAGAGAACATTCGACATTTTAGAGAACGATTTTCTATATTGGCAATGATTGTTTGCTACAAGTAAGTGACACTTCTTTAAGAACACGAGCAGAGACTTTACTGAGTGAATGCAGGCCACCAGTGAGGCCAGTACCTTGTTTTATTGTACTTCACAGATACTGTATTTTCATCAACATTGAGGTAAGACCCCCCACCAGCAAAAAGAATTAGGATGTGTTGAAGGCTCAAACGATGGTTACTATTTTTTAGCAATAAAGAGTTTTAAATTAAGGTATGTACACTGTTTTTTTTAGACATAATACTTTACACACTTAATAGACCACAGGGTAGTACAAACATAATTGTCATATGTACTGGGAAACCAAAAGTTGATGTGACTGACTGTATTGTGATACTTGTTTTACTTGGTAGTCTGGAACTGAACATGCAATCAGTATCTATGCCTGTGTCTCTACTCCTTAAAAACATTTTTAAAAAAAGTATTAAACACCAATTCCATAAGTTCAATAAATTTTCAGCAAGTGCCTCCTCTGAGCAAGGCACGACTGGCTTTGCATGGGCTACAAGATGGGTGAGAAGGCTTGCCTTCTAGAACTCAAATGACTACACCAGGGGAGAGTATAAGATAAAAGCAATGTGCAAAAGCAATCTATATATTGCTTATTTTTGTTTTAGGCTAATCTACCATTAGATTAGTTAGAGGATCTCCAAGATTATGAATCACAATTTCCAAGGGAGGCAGACAACTCACCTGTGATCTTGACAAGGGCAAACCTAGCCCCACAGTATTAGTGCTCATCATAGAGAAATTCATACTTTGGGAAGATGTCATGGTTGCTTGGGATGCCCATAAGATCAAACAGATCTGAAGAATTTGAGGCAGCTGGAGGTGGGCCTAAAGCTGGTTGTGAGCCACTGACAAGTTCCACAGCTGGCTGTGAGGCACTGCCAAAGAGCTCACCACCGGAAGCAACAGAGCCTGATGGGGCTTGGTTGAAGGCACTCCAGTCACCAAAGTCTCCATTCCCACTTGCAGTTACTGAGAAAGGAGAATGATAAGAGTAAAAAACTTTCTGATGTGCACGGTATGAAAATAACAATCTGCAAACTGAAACAAATTAGAGCTGATCTGTGTCCACCCAGATTAACATCTACAGGTACCACCTCCATCTGGATGTTATTCTTTCTCATGAATATTTCAATAGTGTTAACAAGGTAGCAAGGAAAAAAAACCTCCCACATATAAAGTAAAATCCATCTCTTAGCAGGTCTGAGGTGACACACAGACATTATAATAAAAACTTCCCTTCGACCTAAGTTTGCATAGCAAATTTGGTTCCAGGTAAACAAATATGAACTAACTCGAGACCCAAAAAGCATGAAGAAACTCTAAACTGGTTAAACCTTTTGCTAGGAGACACAGAATTCTCATGCACTGAGATACACAAGTAAACTCAGAGAATTCAACTCATTTCATTCATTCATTATTTGGAAAGGTTCAAAAAGAATCAAACTATAATTTATACTGTCTCCTGTAAGTAAAACCCCAAATTCATGAGATTAAATTTATGAAACACAAAACAAAACTGGAAAAATATGAGAAAACTCAATAAAATTCAGAGTAGGTTAGTAAACTCCAGTAATAAGTTCTCACCCGTTTGGCCATACTACGTTGAAAATACAGGGTTATAGATAGCCATGATGTATATAACCTTAGTACATTGCTTGCTTCAAAATAGGAATGTGCAATCTATTTATATAAATAAGAAGTGGGGTAGACTCTTAAGAGGAAAACACATGCTAATATTAAAAAAAAGAAAACTATCACTACATGTCAAAGTATCCTTATAACAAGTTTGACTTAATGCATTCAATAATATAAAAACTGATAATAGGTTAATTAAAGGACTAGTGTTTAAGAGTATGGATTTTATACCTTACTAGCTCTGTGATCTTTGAGCAGCTACTTTGACCCTCTCTGCCTCACTTTTAAAAAAATCTAAGTTGTGAAGATTAAGTAATTTAATATATAATAAGTGCCATTTAAGGTTTGTTATTTTTACTTTGGATTTATTGTGAAAAGACAGGGGACAGCCAAGACACCATGCTCTTTTCCCTTCAGGTATGCCATATAAAAGTTTAAGTCAAACTTCTATAAATTCTTAATACATAATATTAACTATTTGGAACACAATAAATATAAAGGCAAGCAACACAAACATTTTTAACAAGGTCATACACAATTCTAAGTAAATAAACTTTTAAGGGACAAATTGATAAATATGAAGTAATAGAAGTTGAAAAACAAAGGTGAAGAAAGAGCTACATATAAACTGTCATTTGAAAGCAAATAATATGGATTTCCAAGTTAATTAACACCATCTCTGTACTCCATGTTCACTACAACTTGAAAATACATTTTTTTTCTAGCTGAAAAGGTAACCGACCACTGTAATACTGTCTCATTATGCTAAATATCAAAAGAGAATAACATTAAGTCTTTAAAATTATATTCTTCTATTACCATATTAAAAGGTAAGCACCTGCAAAGAGAAAATAAATTCACTTAGAAACCCTAAGCTCTACCAACAATTTAATACAAGGTCTGGACTAATATTCATTACCTCAGGGTTTTACTAAAACATGTCTTTGATCATCGTTACAAAAGAGACTGAATTAAGAGTTTTACAATTAGTTCTATGTATTAAACAATTTAAACTAATTTAAGGAAGACTGCTGGATAAAAGTAAAAATTATGCTTATTTTCTATTTGTTTGATATATAAACCAGAATAAGATTGGAAACTGGGGCAAAATGTGTTGCCCCATCTGAAAACTTTATCTGAGATGATTAATCACGAGAGGAAGAAATTTCTAGTGGGGCATATATTGTTCAGAAATGATTAATCATTGTTGCAACAGTTTCAGCCCCTTGCGTAATGGTGATCAAGTTATATTAATCACATGCATACAGATGAAGAGATGTATCACTTAGCAACATTAACATATTTGAATTATTTGCATAGTAGGCAACTTTATATACATAAAAACTGAGAATTACACAGGCAGTCTGTATAATTAGGGCAATGTTTATCTTCCACTTTGATTTGCCTAAAGTAAGGTTTAACCCTTAGAAAGCATAACCACACTTCTAAAAAGAAGCAGTTAATTACTACAAATTCTGGTTTCTGGGAAATACTTGGAATTTACACAAGTAGGCTGTCAAAATAACCCCAGATACATTAAAACTTATGCATCTTTATTCCTAAATCCTTATAAACCTCAACCAGACATTACTAAATACAAAATTTAACCCAGTTAATATAACAGCAACAGATAACTGTAACTGAAATGAATAAGACTAATTCAGTTAAACTGCATCTTTCCTCACTGCCTCACTTCATGTTTAAGATTTTTGTAGCTAATTTTTTTTTATTATCTCTCAAACTTCAGACTGACCAGATTCTATAGAAAAATTACAACCAACCTAAAAAACATTACAAACCACCTAAAAAAAAGACACGTTAATAATGAACTTAGTTACTACTCTATACACTTCTACAGATGTTTATCATTATAAAGAACCATGACAACATTAGTTTCAATTTTAGAAAGTTAGAGGCTCAGAGGCTTTCCTAAAATTAAACAGCTACCACAGTATATGGCAGAGGTGGTGAGATAAAAATATTAATTAAAAAAACGGGAAAAGAGACAAGACCTTCAGCTCAATCTTTGATGTTTAAGTCTATATTCTACTAAGATGTTGCATTTTTTTATTTTGCCTTTTCAAAAACTGAGGTATAACATATATAACATTACATTAGTCATTAGTTTCAAGTATTCAACATAATGATTTTATATTTGTTAAGTCTAGGGCATTTTTTACTTCTAACATGGCCTGAGAGTTTCGACTGCTCACTATTAAAGAATGTGTCAAAATGAAGTTCAGTTATTTTTCACAGAAGTGCTTTTAAAGTACCTAAATTACAGAGAAATGAATTTTAGTAAGATAGCCTGCCCAAACTCAATGTCCCTGAATTTCATTCATGTAATTAACATAAACTAAACGTGAACTGTTAATACTCTTGCTGCTAAAATGAGATGATTTATACTTATTTACATGCCTTTCCCTCCCCCTAAATAAGACCTACTTATGGTTAAGAACAATTTTACTTAGGTGTACCTGAGTAGTGTGCAACCAAATTAATTCATCTAGCACATTTAAGACACTAGCCCAGTAAAATATCTTTAAAATATCTTTGTGAATGAATTCATTAGGAATTATAAATACTATAAGGAAAAAATGCCAAAAAGAAGCTGATTTGGGGGACAGAGAGTCGTTTTGTTTTGATAACCCTTTTACTGCCCCTAGACTTCTGGCCAATCAAATTCTATCATACCTTGGGAAGGGAAATTGCCTGATGCAGCAGCTGAGCCAAAGTCAGCAAATCCTTCAAATAAATCAGCTGATCCTCCTAGAAATTAAGTACGAGGAAAAAGTTAAACTGTTAGAACCACTAAACAATTGATAGCAATTCCAGGAAGCTATTTTCGCACCACACTTAAAATACCCACTATTAGGGGACGCAGGACCAATCATAAAAGCTGGATAGCTGATCTAGGTTTTCATGTCACCGTGTTCTCTTTAAGCTAGCACAGACTCTCTTACATTCCTCTGTTCTATATCTAGTAAGGTAACTGACACTACAAGTGTGGTTAAAGTTATCCCTCACTTATATTTTACAAACATAATGTGGGCATGCAGTTTATTTAGCCAATTATGCTCTTTTATAAGAATCTTCAGTCTACAGCCATGCCACTCTGAATGTGCCTGGTCTTCTCTCATCTTGGAAGCTAAGCAGGGTCGGGCCTGTTGGTACTTGGATGGGAGACCACTTAGGAACACTAGGTGCTGAAGGCGTTAAAAAAATGAAATAAAATAAAATAAAAAATACGAATAAAAATAATTGCTGAGGAATAAGATAGTCACATAATCCCAAAACATTACCCCACACAGATTATTTAGTAAATGCAAAGAGGTGAAGCTACTACTTTTACAATGGAACCTTAAACAAGTGATCAAACTTCATGCCACTAACACTTAGACAAAATAGTATTCGTGGACCTTCTAATGTAAGGGACTGAAAAGGCGATCATCACTCACGTAGAAATTCCTGCCAAAAATATTTAACCTGACTCTAATCATGAAGGATCAATCAGCAAATACAAACTGAAGACATTCTGCAAAACAACTCAACACTTCAGAAAATATCAACATCATAACAGACAAAGAAGGCTGGTACTGCTCTAAATTAAAAGAGCATAAAGAAACATGACAAGTAAATGAAATACATGATCCCTGGCTGGACTCTGGATTTTAAGAAGTGGTGCCATTCTGAAATTACATAATTGAGACACCAGGGGAATTTGAATATGGTCTATGTTTTAGACAATAATACTGTTTTAACGTTAAATTTACCAAGTAAGATAATTATATTGTGATTACAGAGAAGAACGCCCTTGTAAGGAGATACATGCTAAGTACTTTAGGGGCAAAATGTTATGGTGCTTGCAATTTTTTCTCAAATGGTACACAATAAACAAATGGTAAAAATAAACAACAAAAAAGAATTAGAAAATGTGGCAAATTTTATGTATGTTTGAAATTTTTAAAAATAAAAAGTCAGGAGTGTTTACTCCATGAACAAACAAACATTTGCATTATGTTAAAAAAGTAGCTTTTTGCTACTTCTAGACTGGTATTTTTTAAAGAGGTGAGATCCAAATCATAAGGCTGCAAAAATCAACTCATGTGCAAAACAGCACATTCTCATATTAGTTTTTATTTGTAAACACTATTTGGGTAAGAATATTTACTTTTACCTAAAATTTGAATAATGACATGTTAAATTTTAATATTCCATTTCTCTTCAATTCAGTTATCAATGAAATAGCAATAGCCAAAGAATTTAAAAACTTAAATAGTTGTCCTTATTTTTGTTTGTCCTTAAAGATTTCACCTCTTAAAGAGTCACAGACTTAGAAGTTTAGAGCGGCAGTTCAATTATGGTGCTTTTAGTGTTATGCGAACATTATATAGGTTACATCACAGCTGCTTAGCCTGCAGTACTTAGAAACTAGCCAGGTGGGACTGGAACATCTGGGCTGCACTCAGACACCACCAGGGACAGCTTCCAACATCTGGTGCCACTTCTGAATTGTCTTATCGCTGCAAGACATTCTGCCCCATCTGCTACACTCAACTGGGTTAATTAAACTAGAACCATCTCCTGTTCTTAATAAATGGCCAGCAGTAATAAAAAGAACAAATCAGTTTCTGATACATGTGTACTTAGTATTTCTTTTTAATGCACATTTACTGTAGTCAACTGTCAGCAGGCTTAACTAATTCCTCATTCCTCCACCTCATTACAAAGGTACATATTCACATACATCCCCATTCACCATGAACTAACCTCCCAAGGCCAAAGTTCTTCACTCCAACACTATAGCTCATACATCTACTTCTGCTTTAGCCAAAGGATAGTATCACAGTGATTTGTTTTTCTCTCCTTTATAATACATAGATCATGATAAAATGTGATGAGGGGCAGATCAATGAGCTATGTTTTTAAGCTATTTAAACAAGCAAATATATTAATAAAAAAAGGCAGAGAAATGAATGTTACAAACAGTTGCTGCTTAATATTAATAAGCTGTCTTCTGTAATGTTCCTTCATGTTAAAAATATTGATCAAAGTGAACTCTTAGGTAACAGAATGATAGTTAATCATTTACTATAACATTAAGGGGTTTGAAAATCGGAGATTATTTTAATTTGCTTCATCCAAGCAGTAAATAAACATCAATATGTAATCTGTTATGCCAAACAATTAGAAATTTTTAAATCTTATCCAGTCTGGGCTACAAAGAAAATTCATGTTGTGGATAAAAGCACTGAGTAATGAATATCACTTCAAACTGGGTAAGCTATTTTACTTCTGTCATATTCTGAATGTAATATTTCAGATAATTACCTACTTTGGTTATTTAACTGCTCTACCTTCTAATACCTAAACTGAAATTATACTATGTTTTTATCTATAGCAAATATTACTCTACTCCACCCCTTCTAGAAGGGAGTTTGATTTCAACATGACTAATTTCAGAACACTGGGAGTAAAGAATAAGTATTTTACAAATAGAAGCCACCTTTCTCTGAAAAGAATTTAACTTTGTGCCACAGATTACGCTTCTATTTCTATTTTACACAACTCTGAAAGCGATCTTGAAAATTAAAAATCTCTATTTCATTTAGGAAAAGCTTCTCTTTCCAAGGAGGGACTATCCATACCTATATGTATGATGTTATTCATACCAATGCCTTAAATGCAACATAAATTTTCTAAAGCATTTTCCCAGATAACTTCTATCTAAGGGAATTTAAATAAAAGAGTCTACCAAAAATTGCTGCATGTGGAAGATTGCTAAATTCCACAATAAGAGCTATCCTTCAAGATTCCCACGTGAGAGCTGTCATTATAAATGAACCATTTCCATCTGCCTTTTCAGGGCAGCACAGAGGTTATTTACAATCGCCAGCTGGGAACATGGATTTTCCAAAGCAATAATAATGTGAGCAGGAAAAATACAGCTGAACTAGACAGTGCTTAAACTACATACAAATGAAAATTTTCTTCAATGAAAAATTTGATCTAGATTACATTATAAAAACAAACTTGTGCATAAAGAATTCTAATACAAAATTTAAAAGATGACAAAATGCCCCAAAAAACTAAATATATGAGTTAATATTATAAGAAGTTTTTGAAAAAATACCCCAATGAAAATGGACAAAGGACATGAATAGACAAGTACAACTGACATATGAAAACATAAAAAGTATTCAAACAAATGCAAAATAAAATGAAATACTATTTTCTCCTTACAACACTGGAAGATTTTGAAAGATACTATTTCTCTATAACAAAGAAAATTTTGTAAAAAACAAAACTAAACCTAATGTCCAAAAAATAAGACATTGATTGGTTAAATAAGTTATAGTTTATCCATATAGTGTTATTATAAAGTGATTAAAAGGCCTGTAAAAGAATACTATCATAAGGAGGTCTTAGTTGAGAAGCAGTTTACAAAAAACAAAGAAAACATCCTTATCCAGAACCTGAAAAAGATTTGCACACGATACTTAAATATATTGACTAAATGTATAGAAAATTAAAAAAAAAAAAAAGGTTTCACCAAAATTATTAATAGTTAACTTTATACATCTAAGTTATGGTGAATCACTTGTTTCTCATAAAATTTCTAGAAGGAGCATGCATTACTTTTAGTGAAGAGAGAATACGTTAAAAATTTTTTATTTTTGTACACTTAGCTTAAGTAAGTCCCAGGAAATTCTAATATATAAGTTGATATATCAAGTCTGTAACAAGGTAGTTCATATTCACATAAATATCCTCAACTAACTTTAGTGATTACTGAGTATAAGGCAATAGGTTCAAATGTAAATGTAATAAAAATTTTGGATTTGTTATACCTTAACTTAAAAAAAATTTTTTTTAACTAAAAAAATTTAAAAACATATTGCAAGTCATGTAACGTCTTCCTATTTGTCTTGCTTTTATGGTATATTTTCTCTTCAACAACATTTATTGTATTAGAAAGAACTTATTTTAGTATGTTAACCAAGACCTAAATTCCTTAATTACGAAGGGACAAAGGAGACAAAGTGGACTTTTAAAAGAAATGAGATATATTTAAGAAATGGAATGGTTTCTAGCATTCTGTTTCTAATTGGCTTATTTTCTAAATACCTTAAATTATTCATTTAAAAAGTGTTTACTTAGAAGTGTTCTCTCTCTCTCTCTCTCTCTCTCTATATATATATATATATATGCGCCAGCAAAATATTGTTTGAATACAGATTTTAAAAGAACATTAATTACTCCAGTGGGACATTTATCGAGACAGTTTCAAATAAATCTTGATGGGTGGGTTTCACATACATCTTTTTAAACTTGGCAGATATTCTACAGTGACTGTCTCAGACATATACTTTTGAAGTTGCTAACAAAAAAAGTAACACATAAATCTGAACATTTTCTCAGAGGAGCTATTTATCTGGTGAGTGATACAGATGCCTTAACTGCTTAGGTTTACAGTTCATGCCCAAATTACTGGCATGATGGTACTATTTTAAGTATAGGCACATCTGGTAAATGACACCCAAATGGCATGCCAAATAGCAATGCTATTATGGTAGATTCTTAGACTTTCTCATGTGTAGGTGCTGAAGATTTAATATCCAGTTTTTTCCACTGCTGAATTAAGTTTCAAATATATTACTAAAATATTTAAATAGAGATTTGGGGCAATAAAATTTATGTACTGATTGGGGGTGTCTATACAAACTGGTTAAATATATTGTTTCAAAGAGGAGATAACTTTAAAAAATTCTGATATCAACCCACATTCACAGTTATTTTTTAGAGACTAAAATGAACATTAAGGCAAGAAACTACAGATTTCATTTGTCTCAATTACTATATTAATATTAATTGCTACTTCTATTTAATTAGTCAGTCTACTGTTTGCACTGGAGAAGAAAAACCACTCAAAGGTTTCTTGCCAAGCAAAGGAAGCACGTTGGTATTTAATAATTCTCTCTGTTCAAAGAACCTTGGTATCACCGAGGAAAAAAGTTGCATCCACTCATCTGACCTTCCTAGTTATTTTTTCTGATTGCCCCATTCAAACTTTCCACAGATGCATGAAAGGGTCTCTTTAATATTTCATGCCAGCAGTCCAAAATAGTTGATATTCTTTGACACTACGTCTGTATTATATGACCACATGGTAACTGCCAATTAATACTATAGTTAATATCTTAAACATACAAAAAGCACATAAACTGTTGAAAAACTAATGTAGTTGTTTGTAATCTTGGGCATGACTGTTCAATAGAGTTTAAAGAATAATTTTAGAAACAATTTACAGTTACAGAAAAAAGGGAACGGGAACCAAAGAATTTCAGAAACTAAGTTGAACCATATACCCTATGAAGTTCACTCTGAGTCCAAGAGTTGTTATGTAATAGGAACAGGCACTTTATATTAATTACAGGTACTAAACTATTAATGACAAGTAAATTTGTTATAGACTTCCACTAAAACATTAATGTAAATTTTAAAACAATTCAGTTTTTAAAAAAGCATTACACAGAACTAGGAACAATAAATTTACTTTGCACATTAGTTCACACCAATCTTGCCATCTACCTTTTGATGCAAAATGAACTTTAAACAAGTTGGGAAAGACTTTTTAAACAGAAGTTTTATTCTTAAATTGTTTTGACTTGTGGCACAGGAGTTTGTGAGAACTCCATAATCACTGAATGTAACCTAAAATATCAATTTTCTTGAAAATAATTTATAGGGATTTATTAAAAATCTGGTACATGCTGGTAATTAAATCGAACACATCATTAGTCTTATCTGGACAAAATCTTTGTAAGAAAACTATTTTTTGCTACAGCCCTCTTAAAATATGTCAGGTAGTAACACATGTTAATAGAATGCTCCTTTCTTCAGAAGCACTCTGCGTGATTATAACTATCAATGACTCTTTAATCATTACTGTACTTCCACCACTTGGCCTTCCTATGTGGACAAGAACTTGGTTTTACTAAGCACTATATCTCTAGCACTCAAACCAATGTCTGGTTCAACAAATATGTGAAGAAATAAATGAAAATTTTAAATTAACCCTAGGCATGGCTGATGCTGAGACCCAGAATTAAGATTTAGGGAAAGATAGTAAACTTGGCAGAGCAGTAGTATGTTTTGCTTATAGAGAAAGCAAAACACTCCAAATACTCAGTGCTAAAGAAATTAAGGAGACATAGAGGTTACTGAATTACTATTGGTCAAATATTTAAGTACTCTTCTTCATTTTAGGCAATTAAAATCACCCCCCCCCATAATGCCTGAGGCTCGCTAATTTTACATTAAAAATAAATCCAATGCAAAAAATTTTATTTTTAATTCTACCTTTTATTAGACACTTTAAAAAATTACTCTGAAACTAAAGTTACTAAAAAAGAAAAAGCCAATGTAGAAACTTACCTGTTGATTGGCTGGTGCCATCAAACAGATCAACAAGGTCACCAGATGACTTGCTGCTAGGCACTGAAGTCTAGAAACACACAAAGAACTAATGAGCTGAGAAAACAAATATCTATTTTTTCTACTCATCTATTTGCTCTACTCATCTCTAATTTCCAACTCAGACACAAATACCTATCATGTCTTGACAGGGGTAGATTTAGTTTTCTGAAGAAACACAAATGACCTTGAATTCTCATGGAGATGGTAAGTATTTTTAATTCTACTACCAGCACTGTAAAAGTCTGTCACATCCACACTTGTCTTTTCCCTCATTTTTTTCATACTGAATTTCACTCTGGAAAATATACCTTCCAGATCCCATTCAAACTTAATGCTATGTATCAGAATCATCTGAGAATTAAAAAAATACATATGCTCCAGGCTCCATCACAATATATTGAGTCATAAATACCCAGGGTGGGAATCTTGGCCTGTACAGTCTTAGAAAGTTCCTTCAATAATTCCAATATCTAACAAGGTCTGTGATCCCCTGGAATAGAGGCCAAGATTCTATCTAGATCTGAAATCCTATGATTCTATGAACTTTAGCAATGCTTACTATTTGTATGCTATACAAGTCAGTATAATTCTGTTGATATATCTTGACATCTAACTGTTTCATATTTAGTTCCCAAACTAAACTGTGGGATAGGAGTTGTAATATGATTTTTCTCTTCTTCATAGTCCCAAGTACTCTGATGCATATTTGCTATATCTTCAATACATACATGCTAAATGAGAACAGAATAGCTAGAAAATAGGGAAACAATCTGAGTTCCTGAGCTTTGAAGATTAAAATATTGTATCATAGTTCAAAAAGGCCTTGAGAAAGAAAGAAATCTGAAGTACCTGAGTAACTTTTCAAGTACTTTGACTTTTTAGATATTTTTTTGGTAGTAAAAACAAAGTAAAAAGCTCACACTACAAATGTAAAATATTTATCACACAGTGACATATTCATGCTGTACTACAAATTGATATTTAAAATCCTGTAAGATATAAAAGTCTCAGTTTACTGTTAAGAAATTATGCAGTTGGAATAATTTTCTTCATGCAACCTTAAATAAATTCTCCATATAAGAGCCACTATGTATTGGGTTTCAACTATGGCTATCTCCCAGATCCCATACTGCCATTGGTAAGCCCATGGTATCCACAGCACAGGAAATCTAAGACCTCAGAGAAATAATAGCCATTTCTCCCCTTTAACCTCAAGTAAAGGTGAGTTATAATTCTGAGGTTTTCATCAAAACTAAAAAGAGCAAATATGGGTAAAATTATACACCAGTAGATATTTGGCAAAAGTTGACACAGTACTTGTTCTTGCCACTAAGCAGGACTAGCTTTATTTTTAGAGTCACCTGCTATTTTCAGGATACATTAGAAAACTGTCTTCTCTAGCTTTTAGTTACTTCTGATGCAAAGATACAAGTTAGGTTAACCTTAGTTGGGGGGAGAGTGACAAAACAACAATTTAGCCTTTTGGGAAAAATCTCCCTCTTTGGCAGATTTCTGTCCAAAAGACTAGCTTGTAACCCAGTATCTAGTAGGTGGACTTCCATTTCTGTGGTGAATGAAAAACAAATAAAAAAAGGTACAAGAGTCAGTGCTGCTACTGATCAGTAGTGACCACCAAGTAAATACGACCCCCTTTGTAGGCACCATCTCTATATTACACGAGACCATTCCCCTTATATCTACTTGGTTCTCTTCTGTCACTTCTTACAACTTCCAAATACTCCCATGTCTCCATTAGTGAATCTCATTCTTCTTGGTAACCAGCAGTGGTGTCTTAGATGGAAATAGATGTATTACTCAGATTCACACCCTTTCCCAAATGAACCAAGAGTGTCATTTCTACTTTCACAGAGCATGAACAGAGACTCATTCAGCAATTGGACAGGTATCTTTCCCTACAGAGAGGAAATTATTATTAATGACTCTCAGTAATATATGCCAGATGATCTGGAATTAATATGATTGCCTAGAAATGCCTACGCTTACTACTGCAACAATTCTAAAAGTAATTTAGAAGAATAATACTGTGTAATATAGATGTATAAACCTGTGCCATTCCCACCTTAACTGAAAACTGAGGCGTATGAGTTGAAGCATTCTGGTCTGGACTTGCTTTGTCCCCTGTGTAATGTGCCGCTGCTCCAAGATCAATGGTTTTGGAAGGATTTGCTGTGCGCTTGTGTCTGGTCGTGGTGGTCTCCGTGGCCTGTGTGATATGGATATGCTTGGTTGTCACAGTCTCCTCTTCATCTTTGAATTCTCCTTTGGGAGATCTGCCTCTTCTTGCTTTCTTTTCCTCATCACTGTCGCTAAAAGATATTAAAAATGAAGCAAAATAATAAGACTAGGGATTATTTTAAAATGAAGTCCTCAGTGATTTGAACTAAAGAATTTCAAATACAGTAGCTCTAAAATTCCATACTTTGACTATTTGACAGGGATCAACAGAATGTTACCTAGTGAATAATGACACGTGTGTTGGGGAGGGCACGTGGGAACCTGACAAATTCCTGAGTTAAGTCTAAAACACTGCTACAAAAAAGTATTTACATAAATATGTACAAATGAAAAATGTCTAAAATAATTAAAGTCCTTATTTAGAATAGATTTAAGCTTAAAAAATAAAATAGCGGGATTATTGTCATAGCACAATCAACTGATGAGATCCTGGGAGCTCCAACATTTGCATTTGATGACCATTTTCTTGAAATGGATTGTATGCAAACAACTACAGTTACATTTACATAACATAATTCTGTCTTTGACTTTCATGTACTAATATACATAATAAAATATTACAATTTCAATGGATACCTGTTATTATCTAAATTCAAATGTTTAAAACTCTAATCTGTAAATGCAGAAAAATATGAGGTGATGTACTTTCCAACAACTGTGTTCTTTTTCATTGTAGTATCAGGAGATCAAACTTTTATGTAATTAGGAAAATTGCTTTACAGAAAACTTAAATATATTTCAATTACTTCAGGCACATTCAGAAACTTTCTTAATGCAAAAGAAAAAACTACATTAAGAGCAAAAAACTGGGTTTTTCATATGCTGTGGATTAAAAATGTCAGTACTAGTAATAAGGCATCCGGTTTTTTCCTGGTGCAAGGACAGAGAGACATTACCTAACATATGTCTCATTACTTATTTTACTTAATTTTAGAATAGGCTGCTTAATTTACAAATATCCTAAAATAAAATACTTAAAATTCTCCTTAAAACTATGAGTATTATTACTGATGAAATATAACTCAGACTACTTCTATTTAAATATAAACCAAATTGGAATTAATTCCAAATATGTAAAATCAAGAATCAAGAAGAATGGCTTTTCATGCAGAGCAAAGGAGTGAAATGTATTTTTATCTATAAGCATTTTAGGGAATTTACAAGTTCTGAATAAGTGTTTAAAAGCAAAAACTGACCTAAAGATTCCCACCATCAGTCCTATAAGTAAAACAAAAATTTCTCACCTTTCTGATGTCCAATTTTATTTAAATACAAGATAATTTCTTTACAAGTTGAGAACATAAACTTAACTAGCACACAGTGACATGGAAGCCTCGTTCTGACCAAAGTTCAGGAATTCTTGAATCTAATAATCAACTTATTTAATAAGTCTGAAATTCGGGGAGAAAAGTCACATGCAACTTTGTTTAAAAATCTACTTTTTTTCCCACAAATAGCCTAGATGTAAAGTCCATGGTGTGCCCCTTAGTTATGATTAATAATACAGACTACATTTTCACTCTTTTAAACTTGAATAGTCTTAAAGATTTAAGAACTCTAGCACATCCTGTCTGAGAGCCAACATGGGGGGGGGGGAATCAAGGCAGAAAAAAACAAAAACATGGAAAGAAAAACTGAGGGTGGTAGGGCAAGAGAGAAAAGTAACAACACAAGAATGTACACGATCACAGGTACTAGCCTACCTACTTGATTCCGATACTTCTTCAGGAAATAGCAACAGAATATATGACCACTGTATTTTCTAAACCAAAACAGAAATGTAAACACACAGGCCACAAGAACATTGAGGGGAAAACTGCAAAGAATATGTGAAGTAGGCACTGCTTCCCAAAGTTTAATATTTATTACCATATGCATACTATTTCAGCATAAAAGAATTAGAAATGTAGTTATAAAATAGATACACATATTCAAAGTACTAAAAATAAATTCCAGCTCTTTAAAGATCACATTCTAGAGTCTTGAAAATGATAGGAATTCCTGGGATTTAATAAATAGGGAAACATACTGAAAAGACACTAAACAAATACTTCAAAATTATATTTTTATTTTTCTTCAATTGCCCCCTAAATCTGAACTATTAAGATTTTTTTTTTTAAGGAAAGAAGAGATGATGCTTAGTTACAAGAACTTACTTGAAGGCTCATTTCTATCACTAACTCTGTTACTTTAGGCAAGTTCCACACAACCTGAATGGGCCTCAGGTTTTACTTGTAAACAATAAGGGTAAAATCCTTGCTCTACCCTATCTAATAGAGACTCTGTGAGGCACAAATGACAAAGGTCTTATAAAACTTGTTTCACAAAGTAAGTGCTACATACACTGTTGTTTAACCTGCAGAAAAACTAGTTTAATAGCTATATTGGTAGTAAAAACCAAAAATTAATGGTATTTCAAGTATTGTTCTATATAAAACTAAATAAAAATGCCCTACCATTAGAGAATGTACCTGAAGAAAATATAGGTCTATACTCAAAAACATTTTTAGTCCAAAACACCATTTGGATTTTTTTCAGGTATACACTGGCACAAAATCATAATGGAATGTTGCAGGAGTTAAATATCAAACCCTTTAACTCCGGTTTACATTTTAAAAACTTCATTAGCCCTCAGCAATACCTTAGATCTCTGGATAATCTGATGCTCAAATGCAAAATAATCTTCGAAAATTCTTACAGGAAAAAAATAATTCCAATAAATAGCCTGAATAAAAACATATAGGAAATATGATCAACTTTAGAAATAAACGGACAAAGACAACAGGGAAAGCATGTCAGTGGTAATTTTAAGTAATGTTTGACTTATTGTCTTAAAAAACAGCTATATGGTGCTCACATCAGCAGCAACTATACTAAAAGTGGAACAATGAGAGGAGGTTAGCATAGTCATTATGCAAGGATTATATGCAAATTAATGAATCAGTCTATATTTTTGCAAAGGGCACTTTTAGGGCAGTATTAACTATGTATAGTTCCATAATGATAGATATTATGCATTTGAAACTGTACAACACAGTGAACCCTAATGTAAATGAGACTTTAGTCAATAATAATATATCAATATTGGTTATTAACTGTTAACAAATGTACCATAGTAATATCAGAAGTGTGTGTATGCGTGTGTGTGTTAAAATGGCAATTCTTTACTTTATGCACAATTTTTCTATGAGCCTAAAACTGCTCTCAAAAATAAAACCTATTAGGGAAAAAATGCTGAACCTCAGATAATAGTAATGCCCAAAACAAAAAACAAAAACAGAAACAAAAAAACCTAGCTGCATCAATTTAGCACCCACTCCAAGAGTCCCAGAATACAAAGTGTTAATACCTGCATCTTTCTGGAGAATCTTCTCTATCTTTCCTCCGGAACTTGCTGATGGTGTCATCGATTGTGCTTCCAATTTTATCACTCAGTTCACCTAATTTATCACTGAATGGAAAAGCACTCTTGTTCTTATCCCACTCCTCATCCCATTTTGATTTGGGCTCAGGATCGTATCTTTCACCTATGTAAAGTATTAAAAAAAAGAAGCAACATTAAGGACATTAAATGCGGAAGGTATCTACAGTTCTTATTTCTGAAGCTTTTCCTCACAATAAAATAGTTTTCAAAGGAAAACAGAAAGCTCCCACGGTGCTGAATCAACACAACTGCAGCAAGGCGCAGCATGCAGTGCCAGTCATTAAGTAGCAGGAATGCAGATTCTAAAGCTTTTGTTTATGAAAACGTACCCGACCTTAATGCATAGCACAGCATATCAGGAAGTTCTTAAGGGCTGTTGAAACGAGTAGAGGAAAACACAAAACCAATACAGGCTGTATAAGCAAAGGATAAATGGAAATCTTTTTGTTTTTACAAAAGTCACTTAATGCATTATATTTCACTCCTGTGTCTTAATGGTTTTGCGATTATTACAAAACTAAAAAACAAACTATAGGAAACACCACTCTGAATGCTACATGTCCAAGTATGCTGTAAACACTCATAAATGTCATACTTTAGTACCAAACTAGAAAAACAACTCATTGGATTTCACAGCATGAGAAATCATCTTTTAATTACCGTAAAAGAAAAGAATATTCTAACTACCAAAAGCTACACAGACTGTAATAATGAAATATGCTTAAGCAGTTCAGAATAGTGATGATCTATTCAAACACCAAGCCCGAACATATGCTGGGACTGGCGCAACCTAGGGAGCCTCAGTGTGAATTTGAGAATGAAGGGAATAGATCATGGCAGTACAACAAACACCCCAAAGTGTCAAGATCTGTTTTAGTCCGTGACCTTGGGTCCAAAGGAGTGAAAGGAATTGTAGGCATTAAAGGAAATCTTTCCATTTCAATGTCCATGTCCAAACTCAACTTACGAGGCAAGAGTAGAAGATACAGAGAAATCAGATTAAAAAGAAGAAAACACTGAAACTAAGGCAGGTTACAGAGAAAAGGGAGGAGCAATGAGAAATAAAATAATCCAAAGGTGACTAACAGAGCTTTTGTTCTAAACTTTGCTCAACAAGTTCTGATGGCATACATGCCCTGTGGAGACTGAACAAAACCATTTTACTAAATTGTTTGCTTAAACTGCAAAGTCAAAATTTTCTGTAAGAGCTTGAGAATTTAAAAATTTGTCTACTAAATTAAAAAGTGACCACCAACTTAAACATTAAACAGAACATGACAAAGTGAGATTTTTTAGACAAAATCTAAATCAGGACGGTTTTATAAAAATGGGTGGTTTTCCTATGAGGTATGTACATTTCAACAACAATGTGATGAACTAGACTTAAAAAAAACAAATTTACCAGAAAAAAGGAAGTAGATGAAAACTAAACTGATTAGTGTGGTAGACAGCATACTAAATGCATGCTGAAGATACTGGATGTTGGTAGGACATTATCTAATATCAAAATGAAAAACAAAAACAAAATAAAGTTGATTAAATTTCTGACTCACATAACATTAAAAATGTTTAGAAAAGAATGTGATGCATATACACAGGACGTTCAATGCTATCTCTAATGCAGGTACTGTACTGGTTCACTGTGATTGATTCTGAAAATGTACTCAATTTTCTACATTTCTCTAATTACATATTATCCTAGTAAGAAGATTTACAAGCATGTAGAATAAGAAAAAATGAGTTGCAAATAACAATTTCTACTCAAAAACACATTAAATTGCTACAGCTACTTTGAAAAAGTTAAAGAATAAAATAACTAGTTGGGCAAATAATCCAAAAACTTCTTATTCCTCTAAACAAAAACTCTAAAATATAATTACGTGATTTATTTGAGAATTATTTTTGCCCAAATCAAGAGTTGAGTTTTATGTGATTCTTAGACTTAAAGAGATTTTCCTGCTGTTAGAAACAGCTAATTAAGTAGTGTTTTTTCTCTGAGGGCAAGAACGCAGAGGAGCAAAGGAGTGAAGATACTATTTTATTGGTAATTACAAGAAATAGATTTTTACATAGTTCCAATGAATGAGTTCTGAGTATAATCCAAATATAAACAAACTCATATGTGGGTGGGGAGAGTGGGAGAGCCCCAAGATGCAGCTGCTAAGTATACACAGCACTGACCTGTCTGTGTACACACGGAATGACCCAGGGGACTGTCAGAGTTCTAGAAGACTGAGTCCAAAGAGACATGCGATGAAGGAGAGTTATTTTCTGTATCTGTTTCAAGCACCTAGTGATCTATTTTAGGTAAACTATATTATTACATTAAAAATAAACAGGGGAGATGAATATTCTAGTTAAATAAACGATAGGCCTAGATGAAAAACTGATGGTAGTGTCAGTCACTTTTTCTACATCAAATTAATGCACTGCTTAATTAAGGGAAGAGACAGAGGATGGGCTAACTTACAGGAAGCTTTCCTAGTTTTAGCCAAAAACAGCTAAACTGATTTCAAATTATAAGACCAATCTCTTGATCAAATTTAACATTTTATGCTCTAAAAGGTGAATTAGAGAAATTCTTTTTTCTTCATTAGAGTGGTAACCCAAGAGGGAAGGGTATATATCTGTATTATTCTCTATTTAACAACTCAAAGTTGGCAGTTATTTAATTAACAATTAATGGTTAGAAACATATTCTTAAACCTACCAAAGTAAAAAAGAGAAAGATTCCTAAGATCCATGTATTAGGAGCCAAAATGAGTATTACATATATTTTAGTATTCTATATATTCCTAAAAAGAAAAATAGCATTTTGGCTTTTCATATTTCAGTGATTCAATTCAGTGAAGCTAAATTGATGCTTAGGTGCCAGTATGATTTTGATACTCACTGTATCTGAATCCTCCAACACTGTCTGAGGAAACCCCAACATATTTGTCTTTGTTCTTCTTTGCCTTCTTTCTCTCCTCACGAAGTCTGTCGTCATCCTGGGCAAATTCAACCAATTCTTTCACCTTCTGGCGAATATTTATACCTTGATCCTTGCCATGCTCATCTGTGAGGATGGTAAGGGAGAAGCAAAACCTTAAGAATTCAGTCACTATGTATCAAACCTTTCAACATAAAAAAACGAGTGTGAAAATTTCAACATAAGAAACCAACTTCAATATTTTAAAATTAATAAGAAGAGGCAAATTGTGCTGTTAAATTTTGTCATTTCCTCATCAGCAGGTTCTAAGTTTTGAGATGCAATTTTGGCTTATAAGAGCCTGTAAAGGTGAACTTTAAAAGGACCACAGATAACGGTGCTAAGGAAGGTCAATTAAAGATCCTCTAAAAAGCATTACTAATGATGACCATATAAAATGGACTTATATCCATGAATGTTTTCTTTTTTGATAGTACTTTAATAAAACAAAACAAAACTTACTATAACATTTTAATGACTGAAAAGCACCCAAATGTCTTGGTTTCCCCAATGCAAGTTTGGAAACACTAATTACAAGGATTTAGTATAGCTGAAAAACAGAATTTTTAAAGTGCTTTCAACTGGGGTACACTACAAAATGAAATGTGGTTCATTCTGTATCCTCTTTCACATTCAAAACACACTCTGGCCTTGCTGCCTTTGCACAGTAAATATTATTTGGTGGGAGGAAGAAAAAAACCCAGCTTCAAACAGATGTGTGTGTTTTGGAGCTCTAACCTTTTCTTCCCATATGATTAAAGCTATTCCTTTATGGACACCACAGGGGACCAGTCTCCAGTGCATATTTTAATATAAACCCGAACACTCATGTTGTGTTGGTTCTGTTGTTATTAGCCAGTCTTTTCTGCAAGTTCTTGTCTTCACTAATTAATACTCTAGGGCCCCACGTCTTGGATTCTGCACTCGTCACACAACCAGCAACAGTCACATTCTAATTAGAGCAGAGAAGCTTCTAAGCTGGTTCAGGTGACTGACAACTCCAACTACTGTTTTAATTTGCTTATAAGGTTTTTCTATTGCTCACCTACAAAGTGGTAATTTTCCAGGGATCGCAAATCATAAATGTGTTCTCTGGCACTTGTAACAACACGCTCTGATCCATTCCTTATGAGGTAAGCTAGGAGCAGCAATGACTGTAAAAATACAAAGCACCAAATGATTTAACGAAATAAATACCGGTAGAGCTTTGGTGTATGGTTAAAAAAAAATAATTCCAACATTAGCAAATGAATAATCTTTGTGTGCATGTAGCTTCTTTATCTTGTATTAGACTATACTCAAAAACTTACAGTATCAATTTGAAGCCCCTCTTATACCAAGAATAGTAAATAAACTGTCCATTGAATACTACGTGTCAAAAGATTAAATATATAGTTCTAATGTTAAGACATATTTTGAATGTATGATATAAATAACCAGTAGGCTTTTAGAAAGCTAGCTCAGTTTTTACCTTTCATTTGGGCATTATGGAACTATGAATTGTTAGAATATCAGTTTAAAGAAAACGATTATTTGGTAATTATATGATCCCACAGCATTTTCCACAGATAAAATTTAATTTTGGGGGTTAGTAATGTAGCTTTATTTCAAACACTTGCTGCCAACAAATAAAAAGGAAAAAACGTTTATGAGGTTTCTTCTTGGGGTAATGAAAATACTTTGGTATTGGATAGTGATGACTGCTACACAATTCTGAATACACTAAAAACCAGTGAATTATGCATTTTGAACTTTGGGGAAAAAAAGACTAGATCTATGAAAATTTAGTTAAGTTGGTGAAACTGAGGGTCAAAAACCCTCAAATCTGCCAGCAATTTATTCTTTTAAAAAGTAGTTTATTCAAGGATTTAAAAAAAGTTTTTAATTAAAAACTTTTTTAGTTTATAGAAATTTCAACTATTTCATCACAACTACTGTACAGCTGAGGAAATGACAGTCAATGTTTTCAGAAACAAACAGCATCAAAAACTAGAAACTGAATAAAGCACTGATTTTTAATCCTGACAGACAGAAACATTGTTTTCAAAGTTTCAAATGTAAATATTATATACCATTTTGGAAAGCACAGAAAAGCTTATTCTGAGTAGCAAGAAAATATGGTCAGAATGGAAGAACACATAACTACCTTGATTTAGAACTCTACATTATGTAAGGAGATCAGAACTAAATGATAGGAATCTGATAAAGAATACATATTTGCAAAATTTAAATGTTTAATGTTTTAGATTCCCTAATTTTATTTTAAACTAACACATTTCTGGTACAGAATACTGTGATAAAACATATATTAGGCATATTTATAGAGATGACAAACCTTATTAGTTTTCATTTTAACTGTTCATACACTAAATATGCACACTACTACAGACTCATTACTCTCCATATGTGCAAATACGTCTGTAGTTGGAAAAACTTTAACCATAAAAACATTCAACATTTAAAAGTATTACTAATATTAATTTTAAACATTTCACAGTAAGAATAATTGTTTCTGTAACTAGAAAACAGAACACCAATAGCAAATCTACTTCTTTTACCTGTTTTAGGATATTCTATTGTAGCATTTAATGTCCTTCATAATCACTTACCAATGTACACCTTAAAATTTCAAGCATTTCTTTTCAACATGTTAAATAATAAAAACAGCCTAATGCCCATACCTTATAAACTCTTCTCCAGTTCTTTTTGTTGTCTTTTAACATTCGTGACCAAAGCATGTTCATAAGTTCTGGAAATTGTTCATACATAAATGTAGCCCTGAAAAGAGAGTAATTTTCCTCAACAGTCTGCAATATGTTAATTTTGACAGTAGATGGCAGGCTTGTTCTAAGTTACTGTATTTTCCTAAAGAGCTTAAAAAGATTAATAAGCTTCGTTCAAAAAATTTAACGACATGCTTCCTTAAAAATACGTTTCCTATATTTTGTATACTATCTAACACATTCATAAGCCCCACTAATTAATATCATATTTTACAAGCCCTTCATTCATTGGCATAGTGGTCCAGATGTTCATCAGGGAAATTTTTTCATAAATTTATTTCAAGTTATTTATATACATTTATCAAATTTTACATGGTAAGCTACAATAAGTCTCTAAACTTCATTAGAAAAGAAAAATTTTGTTTTTTTTGAACTAATTTTTAAGAAGAATGGACCCTACTTAAAACTTCCTCCATAATGCCTGAATGATTATGCAGAATTTCTGCCTGGCAGCTAAATGGTTTAAAACTGATAGCAAATTCTACATTTCTGTGTAAAGATAGCTGGATTCTTTCTGCACTGCTGAGTCAAATTATCACTTACTTGGCAATCTCTCCCATGAGTTGCCCAGAAGGTCCCCAAGGATCGTCATTCGTTGCTTCTCGAACCTTAGACTCGATCTCTGAATAATTCATAACCACATTGGTGCTGCAAAGAAAAAAAAATGCACGCACATACGCACAAAGATTAGCATCAAAACTGAGAAACACATGAAAACTTAATAATGACACTACTGGGTGTCCTAATGAGGTACCTCTACCAGATAGGAAAGAAAACATCTTTTGTGCACAAGCTACCCTGAGGACACTATATAATGCATTTAAGTTATCTTTAAGAAGATTTTACTATTCTATTAGCCTTCAAGAATACAGATTATAAAAGATTATATTAAAGCTGGCATAAGTCCAATAAAAATGGTTTTGGGTCAAATTAAAAAGGAAATTAGACATGCTAGAGTTTATTATAAATTAAACTGTCAGTTTCCTGACCAGACCTGATTTATACACAATCATAAATTTACTGGGAAAAAATTATATAACAGCTAAACATTAATGTTTCCTCCATTTAAATATTTTTAAAAAGCAATGACAAATAAAAAATAACATTGTAAAAATGTTTAGAACCACTATGAACATTTAACTGTAATCCCTTAGTCTTTTTCACTTATTATACCATATACATTTTCAATGTTACTATATAGTCACCATAACCTCACTTTTAATGGCTGCATAATATTCCATCAAGAGACTGTATGATAGTGAACTTAACTTTCATTCAAGACTTCAGCAGTGGTCAAGAACATAGATAGGTTCTAGGAGTCATAATAATCTGACTCCAATCACTTACTTTGTGACTGTGGACAAACTATTTTAATTCTTTTAAACTCAGTTTCCTCAAATGCAAAATGTGAACAAATGCAAAGAATACTAGGTCAAAGAGTAGCAGTCAAATGGTACTTAATTATTAGCACAATGTCTGACATATAGCAAGTGCTCAATATATGTTAGCAATTATTATTATTAGATGTAATCACCTATTAGAATTTTAAAATTTTAAATTATACTTTTATAAGAATTAATTTTGAAAAGGCTACCTTAAAATTAATACATGAGATGGCAAAACTGATAGTTAAAACAATTTCTCATGCTTATATGGATTTAAGAATTCAAAGACATTCTGAAGAATAAAGAAATACTGTGAAAATGTAACATATTATATTAGTATTAATTCGACATCTAAAGCTCCAGTTATTACCAAACTGTTGTTAACAGATGCTGGTGATTATGGTAATTCAATTCTCCCATTTAAAGTCTTAGAAATAGTGAAAAATCAGAATTTGGTAACTATTTTAATATACCCAACTTTTGCTGTATTGTTTTACAGTGATCAAAAATTCTATTTTTTAAATAAGAAATGTCTAGTTAAAATTGGCACGCAAATCTTTCTCAAATAGAGATTTCAAATTTATTGCAAACACTTCAGTTTCTTTACCTTTAAGGAAGAATCTAGTTATAAACTGTTTCAGGGGAACAATTATGAATAAAAATATGACTTGCCAAATCACAAAATAAATCTGGCTTCTAGATTTATATTTAGAATACTGTTCTAGTAAGGAAGAAAAGCAAAATCCTATTACTTTCTTTCAAATCTTGAAGAAAGCTGCCTCCTAAAATATCAACTAGTTTAGTAAAATAAATACAAATATTTTCCCTGAGATTAAAATAAATACATAATCTCCACGGCCTCCATCAAAATTTAAGACCATTAATAAATGAATTTTCATAAAAATCCACTAATGATTCTATTGACAATCATTTTATGCATTAATGTATGGGAAGAATCACATCTTTTCTCTAATTTTGTTAACAGTGGAACCAATATAAGATCAAGGTAGCCAATGACAGATTTGCAATGTAAGATGCCACAAAATTATGGATTTCAGAATGCTTTTGTTTGTCCTAGTGGCTAAAGGATGCATGTCTTAGAAAGTGACAAAATACAGATGTTGGAATGAATAATAGCAATTAGGATTAAAATTCATCCAAGCATTTCATTACCAAGAATATACTTGAAATCTGTTTGCATTGTTTGTTGGAGAACGAGATGAAAGAAGTTAATCTTTTAGTCCATGCGCGTGAAATATTTTCACTAGAGCCTTCACAAATGCTGCAGCTTTCAGAACACTGCTTTCCTTGTTCAAGCTACAAAAAGCCCATGGGTCAAATGAGAAAGGTCCTGTTTCCATAACCCTTCACAAAATTCTTAGCTGAAGGCCTGTGTGTTTGAGTACTCTGTGTTTAGACGGAGAGGTGGCAGAGAGCCAATTATTTAAGACTCTCCTTATTTCCTTGGTTTGAGAAACAATGGGAATCATGAAAAATGACAAATTGCCATTAGAACTGACTTACAATGTAGCTATAAAGTATATCCACAGAAAGGTATAGCAATGATAATAACAAAAAAAGACTTCATGAAGAGAATTAGGTTCTGTTTCATGGTAATTTTCCAACGAAACTGTTGCTTTCAGACACAGAACTCTCTTAAGATGAGATCCAATGGCATAAAGAATTCCAAAACAAAGTATTTTTAAGCTGCACTTAATTCAGAAACAAATGTAAACTAAAATAAAACAACATTGTATAGTTTGGCTTTATTCCAGGTCATTCAAAAATAGCCATTTCTAAAAAGGTAGAAATAGCATTTTGATCCTTCCTTTCCCATGTTTTCTATTGCCCTCGATCCACACCCTACCCATAATTCCGGTGACCTTTTTAAAAAGGGGGGAAAAAACCCTTCCCCCACAAAAAATTAAAAAATTACATCCAGATGTGAAAGGAAAAAACAGCTTAATTCCTGAAACTTCCCATGATTGATACAAATGTTTTAAGAATGAATATTTCAGACACTAGAGGGGGCTCGCTCATCATTTTTTTAAATACAAAATTCAGACAAAGGTCTAAGATTTATTCTGCAAACAAAATTATAGAAAATTACTAGGAATATCCAAGGAGTGAAGAGTATAAGCTGCTCATGTTTTGAAGATTTTATTTTAAAGCAGTAGTGAAGACTACTTTTTACAAGGATCAAATCCACAATTAAAATCATTATTGTTTATATTTGTAAAACTGTTCATTGCTTCCACAGTGCTTTTACACTTTCATATTTGTGAGAGTAAATGCAAGCACTAACTCTGAACAACCCCGCACCAGTCACTCACTGCATCTTTAACGCCAACTGCTAAAAGTTACTAGCCTCAAGTTCTGCACATGTGCACACAATGTTCAATTTGTCAAGGGCTGATTATTCAATTTGTAAATTATTACTATTCATTTTGACCCTCTTCTTTATTCCCTATTTTCTGCTTATTTCAACACTCATTAACAATAAAATATCAAGTGTTTTTACTTGATAACAGCTAGGGTACATGTTTTAGAGGGGAAATGGGTTGAAAAGCTAAAATGAAGCTTTTACTTACATATGGTCAATACTGTTTCTAATCTGCATTAAGAATGATCAGTAAAATGACTGACAAGAAAAATCTTTGTTAGTCCTTATCTGGTATTTTTTCCTGTCTAAAGTTAAAGGATAAAATAAAAATATACACCAAGAGAAAAGGTAAAGTGTAGGTATAATCCAGTCCTTCCTAACTAACAACACAGGGATAATAAAACTGAAACACTGGTGAGGTATCTTTCCTAGCTTACCTTTTTACTTTTTTTAAAAAATGGAGTTAAATGGGTCTGTATATTTAATGTGGTTTCTTCTTTGTGTTTGAAATTTATTATAAAGACTTCATTCACTCCAAGATTAGGAAACTATTTAGCAGTACTTACATTCACTTACAAAGAGGGTAGGAGAAACAAAAAAGAGGCAGCAAGACAGAGACAAACAGTATTCAAAGTAATGGTTTTAAATCCAGATATTTTTTCCTCATATTTTCCTGACTTTTCCAAAATTTCTCCCATGAATATTATATTGTAACCAAGGATAAATTATTAAGTGCCATTAAAAATATAAATCAAGTGCTATTTCATCATTAGCTACATTTTAACTATACACAGGGAAATAAGCATGAGTATTATTTATAGTTAAAATGTTTTATCAGGGTAATAAGTGCAGTAAACGAATAACTAAAATACATGTATACATACTAAAATATGTATACCAAGTTCTATGTGTGAAAAACTACAGGGAACAATTTAAGTACCAAATATTGAAATTAATATGATTTTTAAAAACTGCATTAGGGAAGAATGATTCCTGATATTAAAACCTAGATATAAAAGTTAACTTTTAATCTCAATACCACAAAGATTCTAGATGATACTTTTATGATATTGGTAAAATTATTATGCTCCCGTAATGTATCAATCTTTAAAAAACTTTTTAAAAATAATAAAACACCCATAAAATGAAACAATGAACAAAGTTCTGTAGGGCAACAAGTCACTTAAGCCGAAGTTTGTTGTTCTTTTTAAAATATTTCTAGCCAAAACATTAGGGAAATAGTCTTAAGAATACCTGCTCTAAAAGCTTGATAATGGACCATGTGATATTCATTTTTCATCAGAAAATGGTCTTCGCTGCATTATCCTTATTTGCAAGCTGAACATTTTATAGATCAATACTCATATTTTAAAGCCAAGTTATATGTTCTAATAATCCTTATATAATCCTGTGATCAGTATCAAATTTATGGTAAAAAAAACAAGAACTCCAGTACTCCTAAATTCAACAAACACATAATTTTTATTGTTAGCAGAAAATCTGAAGCTATGCAGAAATGGTGTGGGGATGTGGAAACACTGATTCATCCACTTGGCTAGATGTTTGCTACTCATCAAAACAAACAAACAAAACAAAAACGATCTGGAAATGAAACACAAAACATTGAAAAATATCTTAACACAAGCAATGGTTCAGTAGAACTAGTGCTGCTAAAGCAAATGTTATCATATTTGACTATATACAGCACTTTAGTTATAAAATAGATACAGTGCTAAGGCAAGGAATAAACCACAATGCTCCCTTCCTATCTAAAAAGAAACTAATAAAATAAATATTGGAAAGAACAGATGAAACAAAGATGATAAACCTCTTCCCTCCCACCAAGAGAGAGAAAATATATTTAATAGCCCCTTCTTAGTAAAGAAGTTAAATAAATTCACTCAGTATCACATGATTTGTGAGTGGCAATAGCTGTTCAAACTTTGTTTTCTAATTCCAAAGCCCATCTTCTATTATGCCACAACGCCCTAAAATCAGAGAATTAGTAATGTCACCTGACCTAAATGAAAAAGCCTACTAATTAACATGTAAGATGGCAATAACAAACTGTGCTACAAAACAAAACAATACGAAACAAAACAAAAAAAACTAAACTAAATGCTGAATTAATGTTTAAAAAGACATATTCTCAGTTAAGGAAATTACATTTTGTTTAGTTTTGGTAAATAGTAAACACAAAAAATCCAACTGAAAAGGAGAAAACATTGCACTCCCTCTTAAAAGCAAGGTAAAGAAAATACTAGTTGAATAGGGAAAAACTGAAATTGAAGATACATAAAGCCTGAGAATATCTTATCCATTCTTCCGCAGTAACACAATTTCAGAAAAGAGTAATTTGGTTACTTAAAAAACATATACTCTTTCAATCCAATGATATCATAAGTATGTGGGATGCTCATGTACATTTTCTTTTTAACTTCACCTATTTACACAGAGGACATGCTATATCATGTACCTTTTGTTTTCCTCTTTACTTTTCAAAAGGGAACATTAAAATGCTAAATGCTGAAACATGAAACTTGCTTTTTAAAACAACTATCAAGAATTTGCACTATTTGAAATATTATACTTTAATTCTTTAGATATGTCAAAAAAAATTAAAACCAAATAAATACTAAAAGGCAGTTTACTGAGGGAGGAAAGGAGTCCCAGTCCTTTTTAAAGATCAAGAATTATAGATACTCAAAGATCAAGTTAGGTACTATATAGCTGGATATCTAAAACATTTTAAAACCATGGTTAAAGACAGAAAAACTGCCTACGTCTAAAGTCAAGCTGCCTTCCTATATGACATTAAAACCACAGAAAATGTATTAATGTTCAAAAACACAACTTCAATTGTCCCCTCCCAACATGATGTAAGACAATTCAAAACTAACGGATGTAACTATTTTTGAAATTCCCAATTGTTTTAAGCTGTAAGAAAATTAAGAACTGTACACTCTTTTCTGAGCCAAAAGCCATTCTCATATAAATTTTACCACATAACCTGGTTCTCCCTCTAAATATATGCAAAGCTTCTATTTTCTGTCTGTGAATCATCATTTTCTTCAGCTCTGCCAAGTTCACTACCAGTCCTGGAGGTTGGCTTTCTTTGAGTTGTTTTTCACAAAGAAGTTAAATTCTTACCACAGCCCCAGAGCTGGAGCACAACAAAACTGCAAGATGGATGCCAGTGACTGGCTTAGCCAAATGACTTGTTCCCACACATGCAAGTCAGATTTGGATCATAACAAAATTATATATTATTTCCTTTAACAAATCTCCTAGATCTTTTTTAAAAAGTCAAAACTTTTAACAGAACAATCAATCAAGAATCTACTGCATTTTAGAAAGAACGGTTATAGTAGGAAATGTAATGAGAAAAAAATTCAAGAACTTTTATCAGTAACTGATTTATAACATACTTTTTCTTCTAATCTCTAAAATTAGCCATCACAGACTATTAGTATTCCAAATGATATCTTTATCTAAATATTTCAAGCTTAAGTTTAAAAACCAGCATTCCCAATCCACACAATTTCAAATTGTGCCTTAAATACTCAATCCCCTGCTTCAGAAGAGTTTGCTTAACATTCCAGGAAAAATCTGCCAGTTACGATTCAACATCAGTTTGGCATGGGCCAACCAGACACATCTAAAACTGCTGAGGTTCACAACTGATATGTTCGTCATTTAAGTATAAAGTCCTAAAATGTAATTAGCAGAATAAATCTTATATTTTCCCCCCAATAAAACAAAACAAAAAAACACAAAGAAAGTCATTATTTTATGGTTTATGTAGAATTCAAGGTCAAGAAGGATTACATAAAATGAATAATTGTTAGTCAACACTCCAAATTTAGTTTTAAATGGCAAACTATGTACCAAACTAGATTGCATATGTAAACTGATCATTAAAAAGATAAAAACTTATAGAAGCAGTGACTAGAATGCCTTATTTTATATACAAGGTCATTAAATGTTTATAGTACAAGTGTTTTGGGAAACACTAGAAACCACATGTAATTATTTCAGTGCCTCCAAAAATATAGGAATTTATCCAAAACAAAATAATACCTAAGCCAGGAGGGTAGTTGGATTTCTGCCCCTCAAAGTTTGTCATTTAATTCTTTTTTTTCCAAAAGGTACCGACCTCTTGATCACTATTAAGTGTGACTTAAACTGGCACCTTTTCAAGAAAATAGTAATTTATGTAACAGATGTGCAAGGAAAACTTATATGAATGAGATAAGCCAAGAAAAACATCCTGATGTCCACAACTAAATTATGACCTGTGGGAGGAAGAAACTATAAAACTATTTCCCTTTCCTTACAACTTCAGTGGTTAGTGATACCAAATAAAATAACCCATGTGATGGCTGCCCATTTTCAGAAATTAAAATGGGCCTCGACTCCGGGAACTGTTCCAAAACACAAGGCCAAACTAGGGGAAAATATTGCACATTTATTATTTTTATAATCTGCTTCATCTTTTATGGCTAGTTTTGTAAAAATAAATATGTATATTAATTGATCAATAATTTATTACATATTAACAGGGTCCAAATCTTGTCACTGATCCATGCACAAATCAACCACTGTGTCTCAGTTTCCTCATCTGAAAAGCAGTTCCTAAGTACTATTACAGAGATTAAGTAAAATGATATTTGTAAAGCATTTATCACACATGCTTATTTTTCTGCCAGTATTTATTATTTTTAGTTTGAAGATATTCCTTAGATGGTCCCTTAGAATAGACTGGCATAAGACTTATTACTTACCCACAACTCATTCATTGTGGCAGAACTTTATAGTTAACCAGAAGCCTATCTGACCCACAGTGTAGACACTAAAATGAAGATTTTGAGGACATGACTACATAGCAAGGCAGAAATGACTCTATTGCTAAGAAATAGCTAGTAATGCGCATCACTAAGAGACAGGACAAGCATCTATTAATACATGCCCCAACACAGAACTGCTATGTTATGTTTAATAGTTTGTATTTTGAAGTTCATTCTCCTTAATCTTAGTACAGCACCAACTGTGAGCTAGGGTTTGATTTTACACTAAGTAGTAATTTCTCCTTTAGTGGTAATCTGACATCATCTGATAAAACAATAAGTCGGTCATATTTTGGATTCACTATACTAAATCATTCGTATCTACTGGGGTTGCATATACCAAAGCAAATTATGCCCCAAAGACTTTTAAACTACTGTAATATAAGGGAAATTATTTAGCATGAAGTTTGTATTTGTAATTTAGGACTGTCAAAGGAAGCAGAATTCTGAGCTTTCAAAATGTCAAAAAGTTCAGTCACTCACTTCTTGAGGTGTCTTGCTGAACAAAAGGTTTTAGAAGGGCCACGACACCCAGTTTCTGTACCCCATTTCCTCGGAAAGAACACAAATCATAACCCTAGGAAATGTCTGGATGTGCATGGGCTTGATGGTTTACATGGATCGCCTTCAGCTCCCTCTCAAGCACAGGTGCTACTACTATCATGACCTGGGCAGATGACAGGCAGTCCCAACCTAAGCTAGATCTATGAGGCTACGAAGTAATTATTTTCCAGAGAAGCACTCTGGTGGCAACAAGATGGGGTGGGGGGTGCTCTATGGCTGACAAAAGGGAAGAAGAATGCATTGTATGGTTCAGGGAAGCAGGAAGAAAAGCTGCCTCCAAAATGTGGCAGCAATGTTCCTGGAACACTGTAGCAACAGACTGGGCAGAAGCAGCCACCTCTGGAAAATTTTTTCCTTTCATGGCCATAGAAAAAAGCTCTCGTAACACAAAACTGAACACTAACCACTATCAACTATGTAAAAACACATGCATGTGGACAAAGCCTAAAAGGAAAACACACACACACACACACACACACACACACACACAAACAGTGCCAGGGGGAAGGAGGGCACATTTGTTTAAAATTTTATTTACAATGAAAAAAACTGATCCTTTAAAAAAAAAAAAAAAAGAAAAAGAAAAAAACAGTATTTGTATATGAAACTCTTCACTTGCTAGGAAAGTATCCCATGGTTGGGCTGATTTAATTCTGCTGAGGATCAGCTTCCAGTCTCTGGCTCAGAGGCCTGTGTGTTCTATCAGTGCCAGTCTGCACAGATAAAAGCTTTCTGAAGAAAGCTCTGGATGGAGGGCCAGAGGGTAAGGGTGCCGAGTTGCTCTTGTGCCACCTCCTAGCAGCAGAACGGTGCTGCCTCAACAGGAGACTACCCCCTAGGAACACCAGCCCCAACCCAAAACTTTCTATTTCCAGCTGATTTTTTCTTTTTTATCACATATCTCTATAACTTTTAAGACTTTTAAAATTTTCTTCTAAAACAGTACTTTAGTATTTTGTGGAAAATACTCTGGGAGATATTAATGGTTGTTAGGTGGGAAAAGAATTCTATGGTGAGGTCTGGGAAATGTGACTTAAAAACAAAGGCAACTCTATTACTGCAACGCTTCTCAGAAACCTTACTATTCTAGTGGGAGCTTTGAGTCTCCAACAGGAGACAGCACTGAACATTTCTGAAACTTTGGGGACCACACGCACCTTCCTGAAGCTTTTTGTAAGTGTCCCAAAAAACCCACTTTGGTATTTACACTATTTTAAAAAACTGTCTTTTTTCCCCAAACTTCGAAGGTCACTTTAAATTGTCACTTTATTATTGTTATTTTTAGTGTATGTTCTTTTTTTCACATCTAATAAACAGCGTTTCCTTTAATCTTTTATTTTTATGTGTTTAAACTCTTATCTGTTGGCTGGCTTTTGGCTTTTTATCTTCCTTTACATATCATTTATTTTTATTGTATTTTACAATAACTCTGATCTTTATTGTTGATCCTAGATTTCAATCTTAAGTCTCATCTGTTTTAACTTTTTATACCTTTTTTTCCCCATTGGGTTTAAAAAACTTAAACTTCATTCCAAACCTTTCAAAGTTCTCACTTTCAGTTTTAATTTCTTAGTCCTAATTTAATAAACTTATGTTAAACAACTTTTCCCAGCATATTTTACTTATTTTATATTTCATAATGCATAGCTGACCAAACACAAGAACAGAGCAAAGACCTCAAGAAAAGAGATAAACAGCCTCTCCGCACAGCTCCTTGCTCTCATACTACTTCTCTGAGCCCTTTTATACAGACGTAACATTTTACACAAGGAACAATTAAATATGTAAATAATACTCAAAAAGAAATTAGTTTTATCAAGTCCCAAGGGTAAAACAGCAATTATCCTTACAAATTAGAGCTGCTTTTTAACAATAAAATGTTAGTTTCTATGTTTCTGAGAAACAGCAACACGAAGGTAGCTTCTCTATTTTTCATCCTGAAAAATGATATGAGGGTCCATCACAAAGCCAGGCAGGCTGTGTGAAGTTGTTGGGATGCTCGAGTCATCTCTGGGAGCCTTTCCTTCAGAGTCTACTTCCCATTAATTTTTAAGACCTGTTCATTCTACATTAAATATACAAGCACTCATTTGTAGTTTGGACTCCTAAGAAAGCCATTTAATCTCTCCACTGTGGAAGTAAGTATTCTTTCACTCATCCTCCAAACCATGACCAGATTCATTTTCCAAATATTTAGTGTTGGCCATGTTAGTTCACCACAAATTCATCACCTTCCCTCAAACATTTTTCTCCTCTTGGATCAGTGGACAGTACCATCCAAAGTTACGGTCTGAACATCAGTTTTGATTATTCTCTCCCTTTTTCCTATCTGGCACCCAACTCATTCCCAGGACTTTTCTTCTTGATTTCCTAAGTAGTTCTCAACTATGTCCATCTACTTCTCCCTGCCCACACTGCCATTACCTTGGTCCAGGGTTACCACCATTTAGTATCTTGATTGTTTCCAACAACCTTGTAACTAGTACCTTTGCTTCTCTATCTTCCACCAGGCCAGAGCCAAAGTAAATTTTTACTGAAATACAAATCCTATTTAACTGAGCCCTAATTCTAAATGTAGCAAAGGCTTCCTAATTATTTTCAAGATGAAATAAATTCCTTAACATGGCAAAAAAGATCCTCCATGTGAGATATCAATTAATCTCTTCAGTTCCATGACTGTCTGGCTCATCCAGGCCTTCTCACAGGCTGTTTCCCCTAAGTCCTCTGCCCACCCAAGACTGCTCCCCCAGCTAATCCTACCCCATCATCAGGTTTTGGCTGAAATGCCACTTCCCCCAAGAAATCTTCCTTTAAATACCAAAACGATTGGAAGTCTCCCTATATGCTCTTCACGGTACCCTGTGCTTTCCATTACCTTGAACTAAAACTAAAGCCAGCGTACTAGAGGAGGCGTGTTTGTTTACTTACCTGTCTTCCCTTCAGGACTGAAAACATCCAGAGGACACAAAATGTCTTTTTCACTTAAAAGATCCTTAGTGCCTGGGACAGCCTTGGTGATAGTAAATGTTCAATAAATATTTTCTGAGTACTGAACAACAGTACTAAAATCCTTAAACAGGTGCTTTCCTCTGACTAAAAAAGCCCTAATTGAACTGGTGATCAGGATTTGCATGATCTAGCCTCAATCTACTTGACTAGCCTTTTCTCTGACTACTGTTTCTTTTCATTTATGGGATAATTATACTGTATTACTGCCTGAAATGGAAACATGTCCTTTTACTTTCTTACCTCAGCGACTGTTCACTCCTGGAATCCCCACCTCTCCTTTCAGTTAAAATCAAACCTGGTTTCTAACAAAGATACTTTCTAACCTAGAATTTGTTCCTATGATGAAATCTAACATTATATTTAGAACTCCTATGAATTAATGTTCTGCCTTGTGCAATGGTCACGTATGAATTTATCTCAATTCCCTTAATACCTTGTAAGTTTTTAAAAAGCAAGTAGAGTTGATCCTGATTATTTAAGGACAAGTATTTGTGAATTTGCTTGCTCACTAAAATATATTTGTAACTCTTAATATTGATAGTGCTTTTGTGGTCATTTGTGAACATGTGCAGGGCAGAAAAAATCTGAATTGTCTCTCATGCACATTTCCACCTACGGTGATGTTCTTCTGCCTTTTCTTTCAGTTCTCATACTATAACAAGTGACCCTTCCCTATTGTGCTTTTTCTTGGTGATTTCACAGTTCAGTGTGGCCCCAAGCCTAGTGCTAAAGCGCTATCTAGTGTTCCTGAGCATCAGAAAGCTGTGATGTGCCTTACTGAGAAAATACCTGTTAAATAAATTTTGTCAGGCACATTATAGTGTTGTTGGCCCTGCATTCACTGTTAATGAATCAACTACAAATGTATTAAATAAGGTGTCTGTAAACAGAAACACACATAAAACAAGGTTATGTGTTGACCGCTTAATGAAAATGTGAACAGAGGCTCACAGGAACCTAACTCTGTATTTTCCCCTAAGAGCAGTGGTTCAGTATTTGCTAATTCAGCATTCAAGGTGATTTTATACAACTACCTCATATAACAAGAATTGACTGTACTCTATATTATGCATTTTTGCTTCCCTCTCAGTGTCTCAAAATAAATGCCTCACATAAAATAGGTATTTAATAACTGACTAGTGAAAACATATGAAATCGATCCCATGGTAAAAGATGGAAAAGAAGGAAGGTGACATTTAGCTATGAATAGTGAGGACTAAAATAAACACCCCCTGACCAAAAACAACACAAAGAGAGTGACATGATAAATACCACCCTCACACACACATGTACAATTTTTTAAAGGCTATCCCGGGTAATAGTCTCAAATTCAAGGTCTTTTGGGTCATGGCCAGAAAGAATTATTAAGTTGCTATATCCCCTAACATTAACTTACTGACTCCTAGCAAGGACTTAAAAGTTACGATTACCTTGGCACAAGACTTCTTTGCCCCACAGAAATATGTGAAGAGCTAAATATGAAATCTAAGGCTAAAAAAATATTACACAAACTTTAAACCAGCATGCTCAGTGTCAACTATGGATTTGGGAGCCATCATGGATTTCCTCACCACACAATCCGATACCACACAAGAGCTGTACGAAGACTGTGTAACAGTAATTTTTGTGTGTTTCTTCCAAAGTAATGCAAATGGTAGGGCCAAGTGAGCACACTTCATTGCCTGCTTCACATTATTTGTTTATGGTTTTTAAATAGTTACATAACTCTCTGGGTCAGGCAATGCCCTAAGCCCTTCACAAACACTCATCTAAACGTCTTAACAACTCTATGAGGCAGATACTATTATCATCCTTGCTTTACAGATGAGGAAACTAAGGCACAAAGAGCTTAAGTATTCCACTTAAACCACACAGTTATTAAGTGGTGGGCTCAGGATTTGAACCCATGCATTCTGACTTCCAGAGATAGAGGGCCAAAACTCATGTGCGCCCATCTGCTCCTGTTATAATCATGATTTTAACCACTGCGTCTTCTACTCATCGCCCCCTGATACATTATCCAACTGAGCACCAGGAATAAGCTACATAAGTGGTATCATTTCACTCCTATGTTTATCAGAATTCTTCACAGGTTTATTACACTTAAAAAAAAAAACAAACACAAAAACTCCATGCAATGACCTACAAATTCCTGATACCAACCCTCTTCTTTCATGCTCTTCACATGACGCTCTCCCCCTTTCTTATACCTCTTTCCCTTAGCTCATCCCTTAATATCCTCCCTCTGCAACAGTCTTTCCTCTAACCTCTGCGCTCTACTTTAAATTCCTTAAGTCTTAACATTGATGCCATATTCTTAGAAAGGCCCCCTGAGACCACCCTTTAAAATAGCCCCATTCACTATCCTCAACACTTCAGCTCCTTTCTTCATAATGCTTAAAGTATATTTGTGTACTTATTCTTTTTCTCTCTCCCCATTAAAACCTGTTTATAAACAATTGCACTTCAGTTATCTACAAGAGTTCCAGATGACCAATAAATGCTCATGAAATGAATAAGCCAAGGTATCCTGTACCTTCCTGCACTCTAGTACAACACCTCATTCTCTTTGGGATGTGGGTACCTGACATGAGAAGCACACCCATAATTTGAGTCTCCTTTATCAGAAATTATATAAGCATTAAGAATATGTTTTATCTTAAACTTATACAGTGATGTATGTCAATTATTTCTCAATAAAACTGGAAATAAAAAAGCAAAAAAATTAAAACCACATAAACTGAGGATACATCAGCTAAACCTAAATTGAGGAATATTCTATAAAGTAACTAGCCTGTAATCTTCAGAAATGCTGATGCCATGAAGGATTTAAAAAAAGGGTCAAGGAAGGAGACTAAAGAGTCATGACAATTAAATACAACACATGATCCAGGACAGAATTCTGTACTGGAGTAGGACAAGTGAGAAAATCAAAATGTCGACTGCAGAGAGATACAATAATTGTTTCAATGTTAATCTTTTCTGAATCTGATAGCTATACTATTGCTATGTAACAGAATAATCCTTGTTATTAGCAAATGGCACAAAGACTTCTTGAGGCAAGGGGGGCATGTAACCTATTTTCGAATGGCTCAGAAAAGTGTGTGTGTGTAGATAGACAAAGAGAGTGGAAGAGAAGGAAGAATGACGAATATAGCAGAATCTTAAAAACTGATGAATCAACATAAAGGGTATACATTTGTTCTCTATATTTAAAACTTTAATTTCAAAATAAACTTATTTAAAAATTTGTCTCTTGCATAACATTGTGAATATACTGACACTGAATTCAATACTTTAAAATGATTAAAAATGATTAATCTTACATGACTCTTAACTCAATAAAAAAATTAAAATCCACCTAAGTAACATACATAACTTGGAACAAAGTTAAACTTCATGAAAACTGGTTAGTCATCTCCTTTTCATTTTGAACTGTCATTTTCTTGATTCTATAATTTGGAGAACATATTTCAATGCTGAATTAGCAATGACTAGCTTTCTCAAGTGCCATCATTCCTCCATTAATGCACTGCAGAGTTTAGATGCAGAGTGAACATTATGCTTTTTAAATAGCAGAATGCATAAGTTTTAACATAAAGGAGGTTTTATCAGAGTTAAAACACATTATGAAATTTAGGCTTACCTGATTCTGTTATTTTACATTTAAGATACAGTTAAAGGAACAGTCAGTAGTACAGTAGCTCCCCCCTTATCTGTTGCTTCGCTTCCTTCAGTTTCAGTTACCTGTGGTCAACCATAGTCCGAAAATATTAAATAGAAAATTACAGAAATAAATACTTCATAAGTTTTAAATCCCACTTGTTCTGAGTAGTGTGAACATCTTACGCCGTCCAGGTTTGCCCAGCCCGGAACGTGAGTCATCCCTTTGTCCAGCTTCTCCACACTGTATCCAATCCCTGCCCGTTAGTCACTTAGTAGCCATCTCGGTTACCAGATGGACTGTCTTAGGTTCTGCAGTGCTTGTGTTCAAGTCACCCTGACAGCAGTCTAATGCTACATCACAACGCCTACGTCATTCATCTCATTCCATCTTATCATATAGGCACTGTAGCACCACAAGAAGAAGGGTGAGGACAGTACGATAAGATATTATATATTGTATTTGGCACATAGTACATAAAGGCTGGGTACTATTCATGGTTTCGGGCATCCACCAGGAGTCTTGGAACATATACCCCTTGGATAAGTGGGGACAAGTCGATAAGTTAGACAAATCTTATTCTTTTGGGGCAGCAACCACAACATCTCCTCTCCAAAACCATGTTAGCATGTCAAGCAGTCCTAAGTATTTAAGAGTAAAAAAAATTGTAAAGGTTAGATACTTCACTCAAATAAATAGGCCAAAAAAGCCCTCAATGAAGCCCTTAGGTCTGTTTTAGTTACAAAGTTTGCATGTAACACAGTAACCTATTACCATATTTAATGACAAGAGTTTTATTTAGATAAAACAGTTAACTGCATCTTTATGACTCTATGTAACTTAGGACACCATGTAACTTAGGACACCAATTCCCACTTGCTAGGAAAACTTTTGGTCAAATATTTAGAGTAGAATATTTATTTAAAAGTTGTTTCGCAAATTCCAATCATTATAATCCAACTGTATCTCCTGTTGTACACATTATCAATTCAAGTTCCTCAAATGCAATTTCTGATAAATTTTAAAAGCCTAAGCTCACAAGGTCCATTAAAAAAAAAAAAAGCATGGGAATATTATTCCTATTTGACAACCCCAAACACTCCTACTCTGTACCAAAATTAGCAGCTTCAGACTCACATTATGTGTAAGTTTAATTGTGAAACAATTTTTCCTATTGCTGACAGTTGCTTAAGGCCACTTGCACAGGTTCTTTGTTTTTTTAGTAAATCTATTTTTTACAAAAAGGCAGAATAGTATGAAGTCTCTTCTTGTTGAGAGGTATCATGTTAAACCAGCTTCACAAACAGATCAAATATCCAAGGTACAAGATCAAATATCCAAAGTAATAAAAAATGGGTATAGCATAAGAGTTTTATCTGAATTATAATCCCAATTGTAGTTTTTACAGGTATGATAAAACAGCCACTAAAATAATTTAATAGTAAATATTTTACTGTTAAATAAATTTAAAACTAAAAAAAAAATTTTGCTAACTTTTAAATTCCTACTAATTAAAACTAATCTAAGGAATAACAGTCTTTGCTCATCTATATCTTTTAATTTTGGGTTACAGCTTTTTAAAGCTGTCTCACAATGACAAAACTAAATAACCAAACAAAAGCAAACAAAATTTGTTAGGAACACATAGAAAACATTTTCACAATATATTAACTCACTCTCTTAACAGACTTGGAGGGTACACCTTATCCTCATTTTATACAGCAGAAATGGGCAGTCTCTACTTATGTCTCCCCTCCAATTTTTCTCTTTCACTCCTCATTTAAAGATAACATAAAAAACCAAAGAAATTTGCTCAGCATGGGCATTCTCACAACAAATTATCTTTTTGAATGTGGCACCCTATTTAAATTACCCTATTAAGGTAGTTTTATTGACTGCATTATTGACTCCTTCAAAGAAAAATATCTAAAAGAAAGTACTGAAACTAGGTAATGTTAACAAAGAAAAAGCACAAAACCCTTCTAAGAGAATAATAAAATGATGATACCCTGCACTGAGACAATACGTGAAAATTAGATCTTTGTAGACAAAAATACTTGATATTGCAGTTTGATTACATCACTAATAGGTTCCCCTCCCCACTTCTGATTAAGTTCAGATGCATGCCAAATATCAGACACTTAACTGAAAGCATGCAACTAAAAAATTCTGTCAACAGAAAGATAAAATGAGAAATTCTGTAACTCAGCAGTGATGTTTGTAAAACTACCTCTTTATGAACTCAAATACTGTATATTATGTTTAAATTAAGCCAGTAATAGCTGTTTTCATTTTTCAGCAGTGACTTATTACATTTAGATTTATACAAATGCATTTATAAATCTCAAAAACCAGACTCAACTTTTCTGACATATTGTTTCCAGAACCTCATAACAAAAATTTTGAAATCTTTGTAATTTATTTCCTCTCAAAATACAAAATACCCACCCCCAACATTTACACTTCAAATTATTTAATTTGGACTATCTGATTGGTGTAGAAGAGGGACCACTGCTTCTCAGCCAGCACTCACTGATGTCATCCTGTGCTCAGAACCATTTGGCAACAGGTTCTCACCAGAGAGCCTATATAATTTGACCTGTTTTGGGTTTTTTGTTTCATATTTGATACCTTAGCCTCACCTTCCTTTAAGCAAATATACATTTTAAAAATACCAGGATCTATCTCCTTCATGAAACTTTAGTTCAGTCTTAATTGTTCTTTCCATTCTCTAAATTTCTACAGTATTTACACCCTATACCCCAGATTCAGATATCATACCATCTTCTAGCATTCTCTCTTACTCATGTGCTTTCCATGTGCTTGACAGGATCATATGTTGCCCTTGGAACCACGGGTCTGTCTCTCATCTTATAGTACTCTACAAGGCTCATGGTGAGTATTTTAATAAAGCGCTCACTGAAGGGCCCTTATAAGGTGTGGTCAAAGTTAGTAAGGATATCAGTAGCGTATTTTCAGTTATTACATTATATTTAAATATTTACAATCTATGTCAAAAATATACTACTTGAATAGGTATAGAATGAATTAAGAAAAATTATTCCTAAATGATCAATTTTGAACATATGAAAAAAAAATTGGGAATTAAAACCAATTAATATGACATAGCACTACAGGTACAGCAAACTAACTGCCATGTAAAGATCACAGGATTATATGAAACTTCCTAAAGTTGTGGAAGTTGTTTACAAAGGACTACTAATTCTGAAGCATATAATACAGCACATGAATATCACAACATTTTTAGGATTAATTACAGTGAGCACCTTTGTTACAATGGCTAAGATTTTTTTTAAATCTACAGAACTTTTTGGCTTCTCTTTTGAGAGGCATCCAACTTATAAACATTTTTCAGAGTACTGCAAGAGGTCAGAACAATTTTCTTTTATGACAGGTACACAAAAAGGGAAAAAATAAACAATTTCACTGAATTTGGTTCAAAAACTTAGTATCATAATTTTTACAAGTGATTTTTAACTAGTATAATGTGTACACTAGTAATTAGCCTTTATTATAGAGAAATATAACAATTTAGTTTAATGTTCTGTAAAAGCAAAAACTGAATATAGATTCTAAAAACAGATCATCTAGATTTAAATCTAGACAATGTTTTAGATGTATTACTTTGGGTGGGCAAGTATTTGGACTTCTCCATGGCCAGTGTTTCATCAATAAATTGAGGATAATAATAAAGTTGTCACTACTGTTCTTGGCATATGGCAAATACTTGATAACTATTAGCTTTTATTAGAAATATCTGGACTTAAAAGACTTCCTCAGTAATAGAAATCAACTTCCCAAATGTAATACTCAAAAATATTTACTGAGCACTTACTATATGTCATGCACTGTTCTAGTTGTCATACAGCAGTAACAAAACAAAGCCCCTGCCTTCTATAAGCCTACAGTAGAGGACTATATGTAAATAAAGCAAGCAAGGGAGAAAGAGTACAGTGTGTGAACATTTGCTATTTTACATAGGAACAGAACACTGGAAAACGGAGGGAGTGGTGGTAGATGAGGCCAGAAGAGGCAGCAGAGAGCCGGATCACATAGAGGCTGGAAAGCAGTGGGTTGAGAAGCAATTGAGAATGTTCTGAGCAGATCTGACTTATTATTTTTAAAGAATCACTTTTGTTACTGTGTGGAGGGCAGATTATAGGGTTAAAAATTTTATTTGGCTTCACAAGAAATGAGCCACACCTCAAAAGCCCATTTAGTATCAAACTTATAACTATGAGCTAAACACATCAAACTAAGAATATTATTTAACCATATAGTTTAATTGCAAATAAAATGTTTTAATCATACTTAAATGACAACTGAAGAATGACAAAATTTAATAGAAAAAGTTCAGTATGTTTATTTGCATTGTTCATTAATGGTTTGCTAAAAATGCATGAAAACAAATGGCAAGAAAAATAAATTGAATTTTCAATGCACGTCTTTTTTCTATTATAAAAATATAAGGCTATCTGGATGAAAATTTTTGAGTCAAACAGTTCAAAAGCATGCATACACATCTACTACATAATGGTGAGTTAGTGGAAGTCATAAAAAGTTATTTATATTAGAATTATGTAGAACTTAAATACTCCCCTAAGAATTTAGGAACTAAAATAATAAACAAAATTCATGTCAAAAGAGACATTCTAAAAATAACTGCCTAATTAGACTTTTCTTAAGTATAAAACATGTTCACCAATTGTTGCACATTAACAAAATCACTCCTATTTAGAAGTTCATTAGCTAAATCTATCCACAAGTCATAAATAGCTATAAATTGCTTCCAACAAGGGAATATGCTGTTCTTTTACCTTTATTTAATTTTTAGGCTAAAGGGCCTAGTAAGCCAAAAAAATTTGCCAGTTGGAGAGAATGGGTTGAATAGGAAAGTCCTTTCTGCAATGTGCTTTCCTTGCATACGTATACTGCTCATCTCTTGTCAGAGATCATGGATTTGATGTATTTTACAGGGTTCTTTTTCTTGATGTTGTTCAGTCCTATTAAGGATAAATCAACTTCAATTTCCCTTAATAAATCGTTTTACATTTTAAAAATGCTTTACGTTAGCAGTGTATTTAAAATCTTGCAAAAATACAAAACAAACTGAACAAAAATGAGCAGATGGAGCAATATATCTTTCCAAAGACTTCATTCCTCAACACATCTTTTGAAAGTTATTTCTGTAATATGCTTTACAATATTCAAATAAAGCATTTGTGATTTGGTAAGCACAACACAAGGCACACACAACAGAGACAGTGATATGGGTTTTCCTATATGTAGGTTGTTTATTCAGGTGAAGAGTTTAGGCGTGCCCGCTGAAAATGATTCATGGATTAAGACACAGTTCTTACTCACATACTTTTAAATAAGATAGTCTGGCAACAATGTTTTCTTTATTCTTTGAAATACTATATTTCTTTGATTTTTCTGTATGTCATAAATTATTTTGTGCACTACATAATAATGATAGGTGTTTCAAGAGTTTATTTAAGTACTGTGCTGTTTCACATGCATTTAATCCTCACAAGAACTCTGTAAAATAAATATCTCCATTTTATAGATAGAAAAAATTTGGGATACTGTTCCAATGCCCAAGTTCACCACTGCTTAGTAATGGACCTAGGATTTTGATCCAGTTCTGATCTCTGAATCACAAATTGCTTCCCAGACCCTCTCAATACCACCTGCAGGTGTCTATGTGCTTAAGAGAAGCAAGAGATAGATCCACTAGTCAGAAACATCGAAAAGGAATTATGAGGTAATTAAGAACTGAATACTGACTAGACATTAGATATTAAGTAATCATCTTTTTTAAAGGTTTTATAATGGTATTGTTATGGTCAAAAAAAGATGACTCCTTATCTTTTGGAGACTGATATATTTATAGATGAAATAATATGGTGTCTAGGATTTGCTTCAAAATAATACAGAGTGGGGTGGTAGGCAGAAGTACAAATGAAGCAAGGTTGGTTGAATTGTTGAAGCTATTCATGTGCACATAGTCCCTCCATTTTTGGCGTATTTCAAATTTTGCATAATAAAAGCTAAAAAATAAACTCCAGCTAGATATGAAATCCAGATTTAAATAAAAAACAGATTTCTTCAAGATTAAAAAAAGTTATTTAAGCTGCCTATACTCTTTTATTCTTAAAGGAAATAGTAAATATACATTGGAAATAAGAAAATAACACAAGAGCATAGAAAAAAATTCAACTGTGGAGCTATACTACAAAAACTAGGAGTACTGGTAAGTAGTACTTAAGATAAGAAGGCCAAGCATTTTTAGTTGGATATTTCAGTAAAAAATTGAAAACCTTATCAGTAAACACATGAAAAAGTACTTGTAAACTAACACTAAATAAAGGGTTCAGGAAAACATGAGGCAGTTAAGTGTGTTTTAAAAGCATCTGGACAGTAGTACTAAATAGATTAATTTAAATTACAGAAAATCACTCCTATGAAATTACCCAAGAAATGCTGGCAGAAGGTAAATTAAACTCATCTTTCTTTGGAATTAAATGCTTATTATTTACTTAGTCCAGTTACTAGAAGAAAGGACAGTTAATTTATTGTTTTAGCAATAACAATTATTTACAACTGTTTCAAAGAAAAGTTGATATGGGAAGACTAGAAAGCTTACAATCATCTTACAAGTTCTCAGAAGCAAAGTGAACAGAGATTTATTGACAAGATACAAAAAAAACAGGAAAAACAAAGTAAAACCATCGATAAGTTCAAGGCGTGGCACATTTGTAGTGGCAAGTTTCTTGAAGGCAGATATTTTACTTTTCAAGTTCGAAAATACAATACTAATCCAAAAAATAAATGTTAATATCTGTTGAAATAATTTAATGAGCTATTTTCTGTAAAAGCAAAAGGTTCTCCCTCTGGGGTCAGCTAGATTAGAACAGTAGTTTCTACAGCTCTATTATATTAAGAACTAAAAAACACTCCTATAATGTCAACAAAAATCAACTTATTGGAGGAAAATGCAAGGTATGTTTAAGAGAATAACTTAAAATGGACTATCTATAGCCAATTGCCTTAGGACGCTGGTCAGCGCTGTTGGAATCACTATCACAAAAAGAATAAGAGCCATTAATATTACTCCTTGAGATAAAAGGGAAGGATTACAATAAATAAGTAGCAGTGTTGATCTACCACTACACCATATCACCCTATGTTTCCAAAATTTGGAGAAAAAGGATAACAGAATTGTAGCAACTTCCAATTTATACTGTGGGGCATGACAAAATATGACTCTCACTTTACTATTTGGCTCAAAGAAAAGAAGACAAGTCACAGGATGAAAGTGGTCAAGCTAGCCCTAGCTGGTGGGAGTACTGCCACTTATCCTTTCCTGCCACAGCTGCCTTTTAGGCAACTTGAGCACAAGTGGGAGGAAACTGGCACTCCAAGCTCTGGCTGGCCAATGGCTTTATCTGCTTTTCCTCAGGTCCACAATGTTCTGCAAAACACAGCTATTTAATAACCAGCAGGAGGTGCTAAAATTTGTGGAAAATACCTCCCCAGCCCCATGAGTATTAAAGGTCTCAAAAGCCAATATTTGAAATGTATCATTATACTTAAGAAATGCCTCCATACTGGATCTAACCGTAGCTCCAGGGAACACATTTTGAAAAGGTACATTTTTCTTTCTGAAGTAAACCTCATTGGGTAGGGATGTACACTAAATAACAGTCCTAGTTCCCCTGAGTCATGGGTTGCACTTATTTACTGCAGAAAGCATTTAAATATAACATTTATTGATCACTTAAAAAATAATGTCCTTTTTCAGTTGAAACCGTCTCCAGAGGATGACTTTCTAAAATTTATCTGCTATTATGAAATACTAGCTCTAGTTTTTCTCCCCTGATGAGAATTCATGTCTCCCAGGAGCCTGAGAAGTTGGAAAAAGTCTTACTCTAGCTCAATTCCATATTTTACAAATAGGGACCCACTGTCTGTAGATTCATATAATTCTGTCTCAAATCATACATATGGCTAGTCTAAAAAGCAGTGTTGATATCTGAACCCAGGTCTCCAAAACCCCTAATCAATGCTCCTTCTACCATTGAAACCTTCATTCTATTAATCTCTTAATCACTACACTGTTCCCTCACTTTAAGTTCCCTCATCACCTCTGATAATCAGCACAGCCATTGTATGAATCTGCTTTACCTCCATTAATGGCATTTTAAGGTGATCAGTCTAACTGGAAACATTGCCACAGGTACTGGATTTCTAAGATGCTTACATTCTGGGGGAAGAATTTTTTCTCTCCTGCCAGTGAAAGATAAAAATTAAAACCTTAGTATTCATCGGTAAAATAACCTCATGTTCTAATCTTCATATCATGTGTCAGACACCCACGAAAGCTTTAAAAAGTCTTTGGTGGCAACATTCTCACATGTTCTCGAATAACTTGGTTCAAGTCTCCTTTCTAAATTGGGTAGTAAAAAGGCAGAAGTTATTTTTCAATAGCTCTTCCATTAGATAACTTGATAACTACTAATGGGGAAAATTTAACCTGGAGCACGAGATCAGTTACATAGGTGATAAAGACAATGAAACGAACAGCAGCAGGAATACTGCCTTGATTCTGTCTCCTGAAAAGGTAGTCTCTTCAAATTTCTGAGTTCCACAAATTTCGTCCTCTAAGATAACAAGGTGTTTCTTAGTGGTTTTCTTTGGCTGTCCTCCTGCTTAGAGATAAAGAGAGTTTTGTAGAACTGGACTTTTAAAAAACTGTTTAGGCTAGTATGCTACTCTTTATATCATATAGAAAACAAAAACAAAAACAACACAATGAACCTGGATCTGGAAAAGAAACAATATTTTATCCTTGAAAAGCAAAACCTAAGGATATACAAAAAACAAAGTAAGTCCAAAATAAACGTCTGAGGGCTTAATGGTCAAATGAATAATTGATAAAGAAAAATTATTAAAGCAAATCACTTTTCACTGACGTTTATCTCACTTTCAACGCAGAACAGCTGCTATAGTTATCAAAAGTATACTGATCTAAACATATTGTGTTAAGAGCTTTATATGCTGTCTAAATTCTTAGGCCTTAATTCTAACATTCTAAGGTAGGTGTCTATCATTACTTTCATATTGCACCTAAGAACACTAGGGCACTTTGAGATTTAGTAACTTGCCACGGTTACAAAGCTTGAACTCAGCTCCTGAACCCTATGCTACTTAGACACTCTATTGGCTTCTTGGTAGCCTGGAAAATTTGAAAATATAGTCAAACTCTAAGTTCTATATGATGCATTATCCAAGCCACTGTGAATTTTTCCTGGTGTCAAGAAAGCCTAAGTTTGCCATCTATACTTCCTGATTTTAGGTTGTATAGGTGGCACAAATGAACTGTTTGCCACCACACTTATTGCATACTTGCTACAACTTAAAAGGAAGAGGACTGGTTAAATTGTTTAACTTTATTTCCTGCTGGCCTAGAAGACCTTACTTAACCATTGTTAATATCTCATATATCCAATTTAAGTGTTAAAGTTTCCTAGTGTAGTAAGACATTAAGGTTATCACTAAGTTTTAAAGGAAATCAACTATGTATTAATCATTTTACCTTTCAGGGAAGTTAAAAGCAGATCAACAGTATATAAATCTGGGTTGTTTTCTTCTTTAGGGGAAATTTCTTAATGATTTGTTAATTAAATGGAAAGGAACGAATGGCCCTCCAAAAATGAAGTGCAGTGGAAAAGGAAACAGGAACAGAATCACAAGAAGTTATATAGTGATCTACTTTCACTCGTGTTAGAAAAGCAAAAAATGAGTCTCCTCTTGAGTAACTTTAGCCTGACCCCAACGGACACTTGTTACACCTACCACCCACTGCAACACTTGAGGTTCATTAGAAATTACAAGCCTAGTAACGTAAAGGTCCTATCCCGACCAAAATTAAGGTCTCCGCAACTGCCCTGAGGGACACAGAGGAAGAGTGCACTGCGTCCCCCACTCCCAAGCCTTCGCTGCGCTCAGGAGGCAAGCACACTGCCTGGGGCCAAGACAGTTCTCCTCCAGGGCAATGATCCGGCCCTAGACAACCGCGCCCCCTCCCCTGACCAAAGGGTTTGTGCCTAGGGCAGTGGGGATCAGGGCAAAGTGAGGAAGGCCTGGATAGGAAAGAAGGGGGTTAAGGATATTCTGAAATGGGGAAGAGCCCTTTCCCAGCCTCGCCGATCGGGACAGGGATCGGGTCCGGGGAGAGCCAGCCGCCGCCATGATGCGGCTGGCCAGGCCGGGGGCGTGACGCGGGCCGCCCCGAGCACAGGGCCACCTCTCCTGACCCCTTTTCTCCCCTCCCCCGCGTGGGCCTTGGCCACAACTGCTCCCCCGATACTCACGCTTTGTCCACCAGCTCCCGCACCTTCCACATGTTCAACATCGTGTCCTGCGCGGGCCGGGCCGCCGCCTCCCTCTCCTGCTCCCCACGGAACCCGGAACGCTTCCGTGCCGGGGCAGATCCAGGCTGGGTCTCTGCCGCCGCCCGCCGCCTCGAACTCCCCAAGTCAGCTCCTTCTCTTGCCACAGCCGCGGCGCCGCCGGTGACACGTCGAGACGCGGGGGCAGAGGCGCTGCGTGGAGCGGAAGTGGCCGACTTTCCGCCCGCTGCGCGCGGGGCATTCCGGGACTCGTAGTTCTCTCCCTGCTCAGCAAGCGGAGCCGGTTACGCTAAGAGTGGGTGGTCTGAAGTTGGTGATTTATTTCTCTTAAACTCTCCTGTCTTCCTCACTCCTTCCTATTCCCCTGACCTACAGAACCAGAAACTCTGGGAGTGGGGCCCAGCAATGTGTGCTTAACACATCCTTCATGCTCAAGTTTCAGACCTACTGGTATAAGATTTAGTTATGCTCAAAACATGCTTTCAAGCATGAAGTATTTCTATGTTATAAATAATGTTTAAATGGAAGTGTGAGTGATATATGTGTTCCTCACTGAAAGAAACACCACTGACTTCCTTCCAAATGTTCAAATATACTCCCTTATCGGGGCCTTAGTTTCTATCCCTGTAAATTGAAAGCAGTTGTATTCTAAAACTATTCCTCTCTAATTCTGTGGCACAGTGGTTTTATATTTAGACAGCTACCTGATATCCTTGTTAGATATTTTATTATTAAGCTCAGAAAGTCAGTTCGCACTCCATGGCAAACTGTAAAAAGGCAACACTATAGCACTATGACACAGCAAGAACTTGGGCAGGTTTATATTCTTAAAGCACAAGTATACACACACAACATTCAGTGTTTTATTGCTATGACTGTTCCCACTCCCTTTTTCACTTACTCAATTTTGACAATGTTCATGTTAAAGCTGTAAACAACCTTACAATTCATTTGGTTCAACTACTTAAATGTTGCAGTTCTTTTCATGCTACAAATATTTATTGAGCATCATCTATTTGCCAGGAGCGGAGAATACAGCCAGGGACAAGACAGAAAGACCTCAGCTCTTTGGGACCTTAAAGGTCTTTGGAGGAAACAAAATAATCAAGGGCACATTTAAGATAATTGCAGATAGAATGTGCTTGTAGAAAACAGAAGATAATGTTATAGAGAATGATGTCAGAGGAAAATAACATTAGAGAATATTAGGGCCTTTTTGAGGACATTATATTTAAGCTGAAACTTGAATGATTAAAAGGAGCTGGCCATAAAAGAAAGATCAGAAAAAAAAAAAAAAAGAAATTCCTAGTGAAGGGAACAGATGAAGACAGATTCAGAAAGGAGAAGTGAAATTGATTGCTGCTGGTCAGAAAGGTAGGTGACAAGGATCCCAAATCAAAAACCCATAACTTTTGACCCCTACTTCCTCAGGTCAAGTCATATCTTCCACTTAATTACTGGAAGCAGCTTTGAAAAGGGTGGCTTTGGGATTAAGTTCTGAGAGAAGCAAGTTGAAAGAATTGTCAAGCAGAAATCAGGACAAAGCTATCTCAGAGCTTTGTCAAGATAGGAGTGCCTGGGCAGGCAAGAAGTGATTTGGAGAGGTTGGTGGGGTGGGGCAGGTAAAGGTGAGCAGAGATAGGTAAAGAAATGGGGCTTTCAAATAAGGTTTGTTTCCTGTTGAAAAGACTGTCCAGGCCAAGGTTGAAAGGATGGAATGTGGCCAGAGGAGATAAGACAAACTCCTTTGCATAAATAAGAGCTCAGCTAGTTAACTTTCAAACTGGTCCAGGGTACACCAGCAGAGCGGGCCAGGCATAAAAATAACCACATTCTCAACTCTGGGACTGTTTGCACATTCACAGCAGTTCACAGTCAGCTTCACCAGATTTACCCAGGGAGAACAATGTCGTCTACTCATTCCAACGCCAAGTTCGGAAGTGTCTAGATTTATTCCAGAGGTGTCACCTGTGGCACTTTCAGTTGTCTGGGGCCATCTAGAATGTGACACCAAACACCCTGCCTGTCCACCTGTGATTCGAGAGAGCCCCTAATGGCCTAAGAAGAACCAAAGAGAGTTTGTTAGAAAGTGGGCACTAGGACTAATCATTTGCATGTCAATAAACTGTTCCGTTTTTACCTTTTATCTTACAGTTTTGGAGGCAGTTTTCCACAGTAACTTCTTTGTGGCAATTTTTAAATCTGTCCATTGTAGAAAAACAAAATGCAATATCCATCCCTCTTCAGGAAAACATATTTATCACCAAATGAGCTAATACTTTTAATATGCAGATAACCTAACAGTGATTTTTTTTCAAGTGTACGATTTAACAGTAAGTTTTATATATTGCATTGTGTGTTCATAACAGTGATGTTAATTCTAAACAATGTGTTTAGTAGTTAATCTAGTCATCATCTGTCCAGTAGTCATAACTGCTTTCTTGTTAGCTTTGAAAATCATTCTTTGGGACACAGGCCCAGTCCAAGGGTGATTTTGCTGTGTTTTTAACATTCCAAGGTTAGAGGTCTAAGATGTGCAAGGCAGTTCCCCTGGCATGGCCACTCCTGCTCCATTTTAAAGTGACTCTATTTATATTATTGTTTATATTCTCTAAAAGTCAGGATACTCGGTTTTTAATCACCATATGAGGGTTGCCATAAGAGCCATGCATATTATGTATTGTATAACCCTTGGGGCACCATTTATGTGGACTACCATGAACTGCAGACAATTACCCACAGAGAGGAAGTATAAGGTAGTGGTTAAAGGGTGCAAATTCTGGAGTCAGACCAACCTAGGCCCAAATTCTGCATCTGTTATTCAGTAACTTGGTCTTTCTGGATAGGTTAATCAAACCAGTATAGTGTGGTGATTGCCTGGGTTTGAATCTTAATTTTGTTTATTAGTTGTGTGACCTTGAGAAATTTATTTGACATCTTTGGGCTCAGTTTTCTCATCATAATGAGTGGGGAGAGGGACTAGAAACCTACCTTAAGGTTTTTTCAGACAAATAAGGTAATGTTTAAAAAGATCTTAGAAGAGTACCGAAAACAAAATAACACTCAGTAAATGTTAGCAATATTGCTGATACTACTGTTACTCCTAAGAATAATAATAGTAAGTGTATCAATCTGTAAAATTTATTCAACATTCATCAAGTATTCAGTAAGCTCCTACTATGTTCCAGATACTGTGCTAAGTGGTAGATACATAATTTATAGATAAAATGTATAATTTGTAGATAAGACAGATGTAGTAAACAAATAGATATAGTAAACATAGTAAATTCGAAGTGATAAGCTGAGGATCAAATGCAATAATATAGAACTCACTTCACATTGGGTTCTGCATATAGTAAATGCTCACTAAATTCTACCTCATTATTGTCAAACCTCTTATGTGGATCTCAGCTTTTTTCTTTGTAAACTGAGAAGTTTGGTTTATTAGCATATCCTAAGACATGCATCAGAAATTCCTAGACACTCTTATAAATTTCAGGTGCTCTTGTCCTGCTTCTTGAGTTCCTGATTCAATTGGTGTATTATTCCCTATACTTTTGGTTGTAAGTGACAGAAATCAAAACTAACTTGAAGTGGAGCAAGGAAATTTATTGACAAAGGGGAATGGGGAGTTCAGAGATAGGATTTGCTTCAGGAACTTAGCAAATATTGTCAAAACTCTCTGATTCTCATTTTCCTTTATTGCAGATAGGTTTCTCTTAGTTGGCAGGTAATAGTGACATTGTCTTGTGTGGCATAGGTACCATTTTTCCAATTAGGCAACCAAGGGGGGACACATTTTTGTCTTTCATCCACGGAGTTTTATATCACAGGGAATGACTCTGATTGGCCAGTTTGATCATGTGCCTATGTAGGGGCCAATCACTTCTAAAGAGGTGTGCATTACAAATTTGGTAGCCCTAGGAGAACCACGAGGAGTGGGGAAAGCTGTGTTCTCTGAAGAACTTCAAAGAAAGCAACACCCTGGCAGATAAAAGCAATAGTTGTTCATTTCTGTAGGTCTGAGGTGGGGTCTAGGAATCTGTATTTAAGAAAAACCTCTTTAAGTGATTTTGCCAAAGTTTGGGATGCCCTGATTGGATGACACAAGTCCTTCCTAACTCTAACACCATATTTTTATTTTTTAGGTCCAAATTGCACAAAAGTTGGGTTGGGTTGAGAGAGCAAAAGAGAAAAGTGTCCCATACGGGTTAAGAGAGAAAAAAAGAAGCAATGAAGAAGGAGGGAGTAAAGGGGAGTCCCCGCACTATGCAGCAGGTAAGCAGGGAGCAGGGCATGCCCTCCAAACTCTTCTGCTGACAGTAGGGCTCTTCCTGGCCGCACTTCAGTCTCCTTTCAGGGTGTCAGTAGGGCTCAGGTGGGCCCATTCAGAACACCTGGTCGGTGCTTTAAAGGGCTAACACCTCACAGTCCTGCACAGGTGTGCAGGCGCAGGAGGTGGGATGGAGGGAGAAGTGCTTTTGGAATCGTTTCTCTGGCTCCTGGGATGCGCTCTCTTTCTGTCTCCTGGGCACAGGTGAGCTGCTCCTGTGTGGATGTGCTGCTGCTAGTGTCCAGACCTCTGAACACTTTGTTCACAGGAAACCAGGGTGCGGTCAATGAAGCAGCTAGGCAGCGTGTGACTGTGGGAACTGATCCTGTATTGTCAAGTCAGATTCAGGAGTGAATAAGGTGGATATCAGAAAGGATGGGTTGGCTGGCTACTGAGGCAGGGTCTTTCTAGATAAAGTCAAGCATCCTGGGAGAGCCCCCAGGTGTCCAGAGTGCACATGGAGGCTCTGTTGGTCTTTGAATTCTAACAGTTCTTTGAAAGAATTGTGCTCTAGAGGAAGAGCTCCTTGCAATGGGTATCAAAAGAGCCTTATGGACAGACCTCCGCTCTTTAATAAGCAGAATGAATGTGGCTAAAGACATGGGGGGCGGGGAGTGCTGGTCAGCTCTAAGCATGCTTTCCCAGTGGGAAAGAGTCAACATTCAGTGTTTACTGGGTACCTGCAATGTGCATTCGGATTAAATAGATGACTAAAATCTTTTGTGACCCATGGAGCTTACTATCTAATATAGAAGATAAGACATATAAACAAACAAAATCCACAGCGAGGTATTTAAGGGGGGTAGTGTAGTGTCAGGGAGAGGTCAGAGCACCGGCTGTATTATCATCAGGACGTTGATTCTCACCACATAGCTGTGTGGCCTTGACTAAATTACTTGACCTCTCAGGCCTTGGCGCCCTTGCTGGGAAAATGAGGCTGATTAGAGTTCCTGATCCCTAAGGTTGTTGTGAGGCGTGAATGAGATGACATACATTGAAAGTCTAGCACAGTGCTTGACATGTAACAAGGACTCATTACATAAAATCTATTATATCGTCACTAAACTGTTCGTATCTAGAGATCACAGACGATGTGGGAGAGGGTGTTAGCACAGGTTCATTAAATCTTTCAATAAATACATATTTGGGCACTTTCCTCATTACCAAGAAGTATACCGTGAAAAACAGACACAGTTCCTGTTCTCATGAAGTTTATAGTCTGAGGGAGGCGATGAATTTTTAAATAACACCTCAATAAATCTATCATTACGAATATGACGAATGCAATGGGAGAACAGGGTGCTGTGAGAGCATACAACAGTGGTATTTCATTCAGATGAGGGAGGGGCAAGGGCCAGAAAAGGCCTTTCTGGGTAAGTGACATTTAAGGTGAAGATGGGAAGATTATTTTGAGTTAATGAGGTAGCAAGGGAAAGAGCATTCCAGATAGAGAGAATAGCCCGTGCCGGGCCCATGGCAGGCTGTAGCTCAGCATATTTCAAGGCACCAAAGGAGGCCCGGTGAGGCTGGAGGCGGAGGCTGGAGACTGGTCAGAGGCAAGCTGGGGAGGTGAGCCAGGAGGTGCTGGTTATGTGCCTGCTCCTTCCTTCTCTGCCTTGCTCTGTTTTCTCCTGACCTCTACGGACTCCATTACCTCCATTCTCAAGGCTTCTGGCTTCCAGTTGGGATCAGCCAGCATTGTGAGGCGGGTTCAGAGGCTGGAGGACAGACAGACAGGTCATGATGGTTCTGGCAGCAGCCGACTCCCTCTCTGGCCACTGCTGCTATCAGGTGGTCCCCCTTCCGCGGCTCCAGCTCTCTTTGCCCTGATGTTAACCCCTGGGTGCCTCCAAATATCCTTAGTTTCGGCACCCTGCCTGCACTACTGTAAGATGTCCCTTTGTTATGCTGTCTTTAGTTAAACTCTGAATGTGCCAGTGTTTGCTGCTGGGACCCTGACTTGACACAAGGAGTCCCACAGCATTGAGGGACTGGTATGTCAAGTTGAGGACATGACCCTTTCAATTTTTATTCGAAGTGCAACAAGAAGTGACAAACATGCTATAGTCACTTCCTCGTCCCCTCATCTTCGTCCAGCTACAGCCCCGTTTCTCTGCTCCCCTTAAGAGAAGGCTGCCTTCTTCCCAGACAGGTGCCTCTTTGTTACTTTTCAAGCCACAGGTGACTATTTCTTCCTTCTTGAAACTCCCCGTGCTCTCTTAGCTCATGACCCTACAGTCTTCTAGTTGTTCCACCATTTTTGGCTCCTGCAGAAACCCGTCGTTCCTCTCCCTGGCTTGTAGATATGAGGGGCCTTACTTCTCTCCTCCACTGCCAGTGCCAACCGTAATCACCTCTCATCTCAACTACTCACTGCAAATGCTTCCTAATTTCTTCCTCTGAGACCTTTTGAATCATAAATGGGACCATGTTGCTACTTGCACGAAATACTTCAGTGGCTTCCCATGACACTTAGAATCCAAACTTGACCCATCAGGGGTCCATCCCTGGTCCAAACAGCTGTATCCTGGAGGAAAGGCCGATACTGTGGCCCTCCCGTGGGTTAGGATTCAGGTTCAGTTCTGAGAAGAAAGGGTGGGAGTGGGCCATGGGCCGAGCAGATCCCCCTGAAACTCTCACTGACAGCATGGCAGCACTTTTTTTTTTTTTTTTTTACATTTAAAAATATATGTATATTACAGCCAGTCCATTCTAAGAATAGGTCCTCATGGTAATGATGGGACTTTTGTACCATCTTGAACTTTCAATTTAGATTTGGAAATTACCAAAGTTTCATTCACCATTTGTTTACAAGCCTTCCCTTGCGGTGAGGTTATTTCTGCTACTGTTTCTGGATGTGTTGATTTGACTAGTTTCAGAACAGTATTCTTTTGTTCTTTTTAATGCTAAGTATCTACTCTTGTTATACAAAAGGAGTGTCCTGAGTTTTGTTTTGTTTGCAAGTGATTTCCGACTGTGGAAGCTGTTTTTCCTGTGTGTTAGCAGGTCTGTTGAATTACCGCTGAGCCTGTGGCTTCTGGTGGGTGGTACCTAAATCTAGTTCCTCTTGGGCAGGTATAACATTAGAATTTTCTCATCTTTGATGATTCACCCTGAAAAGTGGTGGGACGCTGCCCTGGCCTGGGAAGCTTGAGATCTGACAGAGCCAAACGCCTATCGAGAGGGGGAGGGAGTAGAGAAAAAGATAACAAGTATCTATTATCTCTTAAAAATATAGATTCATTTTCTTCTTTCAAATTTTTTTCTTTGGAATGTTTTTGTTATTTTTTATTACCAAAGTGACATATGTTCATATATTCTCATGAATCAGCCTTTGGCCCATCAATTCAATTTGTAGGTATTTATCCAAGAAAAATGGAAATCTGTGTCAAAATTCTGTGAAACAATGTTCACAGCTCCTTTATTACTAATAGCCCAAATTTTAAAACAACCCAAATGTCCAACAACAGGGTATAGACAAAGAAATTGTGATATCTCATTTGAGTGGAATACGACTTAGCAATAAAAAAGAATGAACTACTAATATGTGCAACAACCTGGCTGAATCTCATAGACATAATAATGAACAGAAGAAGCCCTGCACAGAAAGTTATGACTCCATTTATATAAAATTCTAGAACAGAAAAAATTAATCTAAGGTGAAATAAATTTGAATCATTGTCACTTAAGGTGGAAGGAGGGGTCGAAACAGGAGAGTTAAAAATAAAGGAAATGTGCATTCATTTTAACAATCCAAAAATCTATAAAGAAAAGCTCATTCTTTTTTTTTTTAATTTTCACCCCTCTGTGGTAATCCTGTTTAAAATCTGTTATGTACCCTCTCCAGTGCTCATGCAAATATACATAAATACATGTGTACTTTTCGTAGGTTTTGCTATACATGATGCTTGCTTTTTAAAATATCTGCTTAATGTTATGTCATGGATATCCCTTCAGTTCAATAAGTATACATGTGTTTCTTAATATGAATGTCTCATGATTTATTGAAGTATTTTCTAATTGATGGGAAGTCAGGTTGTTTCTACTCTTTGTTTTTGCTACTGTGAACAGTGTTGCATAAAATAGATATTTGTACATCTATATTTACATATGATGTTTAGAATAGATTCTCAAAAGTGGAAACAGGGAAGGATATGTTTTTTTTTTATTTTTTATTTTTATTTACCTGGATATTGGCATGTTAGATACCGAAGACATTACAGCAGTCCTCACTCTTCCCAGCGACATAGTGAAAAGCCTATTTTGTCATATCCTCACCAGCAGTAGATGCTATTGGTCTTTTGAATTTTTACCAATGGGATTGATAAAAAATGTTTCCTTCATTTCGAGTACTAACCGAGATAAACCTAGGCTTTCATAATTTTATATAAAAGTCTCTTCCAACATCTCTCTCTTTTTTCAATCCTGTTTCTTCTTGGTCAGTATGGCTCACATCCCTCAAAATTGCACTTTCAATATATTGGGAAACGGAAGTCAGGCATGGCAGGGAAGGAGCTATTCCCATTGTTTTTTGTTTATTTTTTCATCGACTTCAAATATTCAGCCGTATGGGTGGAACTCCCTAATTTTTTAAAAAATTAATTAATTAATTTTTTATAGTGGCATTGGTTAACGAAATCCAGTAAGTCTCAGCTGTACACTTTAACAGTAAGGCATATATATATTTACACTGTGTGTTCACCTCCTATAGTTAGATTTCTTTCTAACATTTGACCCCCTTTACCCTGTCTACTCCTCCTCCCCTTCCTCCCTCTCCTCTGGTAACCACTAGTCTATTGTCCATGTCCCTGAGTCTCTGTTTGTTTGTCCTGTTAATTTGTTGCTTTTAGGTTTATATCCCACATATAAGTGCTATCATGTGGTTTTCAACTTTTTCTGTCTGACTTATTTTGCTTAGCATGATTATCTTGAGGTCCACCCATGTTGTCAGTCATAAATGGCAGTATTTCATCTCTTCTTATGGCTGAGTAATATTCCATCTATATACCACAGCTTCTTTATCCAACCATCTATCATAGGACACTTCAGTTGCTCCCACGTCCTGGCCACCATGAATAATGCTGCTATGAACATCGGTGTGCAAATATCTTTTCAGATACGAGTTTTCAAGTCTTTGGGGTAAATACCCAGTAGAGGGATTTCTGGATCATATGGTAGATCAATTCTTAGTTTCTGAGGAACCTCCTTACTGTTTTCCATAGTGGCTGTACCAATCTGCAGCCCCACCAGCAGTGTATGAGGGTTCCTTTTTCTCTGCATCCTCTCCAACATTTGTTATTACTTGTCCTGTTGATTATAGCTATTCTAACAGGTGTCAGATGGTATCTCATTGTGGTTTTGATTTGCATTTCCCTAATAGCTAGCAATGTTGAGCATCTTTTCATATATTTGTTAGCCATTTGTATGTCCTCTAGGGAGAAATGTCTGTTCAGGTCCTCTGCCCATTTTTTGATTGGATTGTTTGTTTTACTGTTGTTATTGGAACTTCTATATTTTGATTCCCTATCATAGCAGCCTGCTTATTTTCATTGTGGCGTCAACGGAACCTATAATTGTCTTACTTATTTACTTACTTGTTGTATCAAGCAGAACAGAAAACAGAACTCAGAGGTTTTAGATGAAGAGAATGAGGTGAATGGACCATCACGGAGACAAGTCAGGGCTGAAGGGTTAATAGGGTAGTCGAGGCACCTGGGACTGGCAGTGATGGGGGAGCCATTACTGTCAGTTTTACTTATCTATTACTGTATAACAAACTGCCCTCAAACTTAGTGACATTAAAAAACAAACCCAAACTTATGTCAACAAAATTTCAATTATGAAAAAACATTGGTGGAATGGCTGATCTCTACTTCGCACTTGGGGTGTTTGGCTGGGACAGCTTGGATGGAGCTGGATGAGGATCCGAAATGGGTTCACTCACATGTCTGACGCTTCTGCTAGCGTGGCTGGGATGGCGAGGGGCGGGCTAGGTTTTCTCTCTTCCTCTCCATGTGGCCTCTCGTTATTTAATAATTTAGCCTGAGCACTTAATATGTGGCTAGGTCGCAAGAAGGTCAAAGTGGAAGCTGCCTGCCCTCTTAAGGACTTGTCATAGAACTGACAGTGTCATAATTACCACGTTCTGGTCAAAGCAAAGCATAAGGAAAGTCCAGCTTCAAGGGGAAGTGAAATAGATACAACCTTTTAATGGCAGGAGCAGCATGTACATAAAGAGTTGAGATGAATCATTTGTAGCCATCTTTGCAGATAATCTACACGTACTGCAGTATGAAAAGACAATAGGAGAAAATAGAATTTCCAGTGAGATCTGGCACTATGGATGAAGGTCTGTCCTACAGGAGATTTAGTATTTGAAACCTACTGCCACAACTATGGTGTTGAGGCAGGAAGAGAACAGCAGAGGAAATAGCCTGATCTCTCTCTTCCTGCTGCCTAATTTCCTGCCCGTACAAGGAGCCTGGGTGATGTGATTCACAGAGGTCGACCTCACCTCTCCAAAATGTCAGAATGTCAGGCAGGTCAGAAAAGGCCATCAAATGGACTGGGATGGGTGGGCCATTGAAGAAGAACCAGCACCTTTTTTTTTTTAATATCTGTAATATTAGAATATAAGTTTCATCAAGGAAGGGAGTGTCCATCTCCTGATCACAGCTGATTCCCTCCCTGGGTCTAGCAAGTGTCTGGCATGTCCCAAGTGCTAAATAAAGTCTGTTGAGCTGAATTGAATTCAATCATTTAAGAACAAGTCATAAGTTTGACTTTCTTTCTGTTGCTAAAGAGGAAACACCTGAAAGATGGCGAGCTGGAGGTTCATGGGAATGAGACCAGCTCGGTTCTAAGGCCACAGTTTCATTTTGCAGGGAGGTCTGGTATAAAGCATGAAGGCAGATTCTGTGGAGACTGACAAGAGTGCTTGTGGAATACTTTTAGAGTCGTAACCAGTCTGACCTCCCTGGTGATTTTCCGAGCCTTGTTCCTTTCTCACTTAGCTACCTTAGCACTGAATGATTTGTTTTCCTTAGTGCAGCACCTGTTAGGAGCTGAGAGTTATTTATTTAAAAAAAAAAAAAAAAGCAACTTGAGATATACTTTGAACATTTACTCTTTTAAAGTGTGAATTCAGTGGTTTTTAGTATAGTCACAAGACTATACTAAATTCTACTATTTAATTCCAGAATATTACCATCATCCCCCCTTCTCCCAAAAACCTGGATCTGTTAGCAGTTACTTTCCTTCCCCGTCTCCTTCCAGCTGCTAGCAACCATTGATGCACTTTCTGTTTCCCTGGATTTGTCTATTGTGGACATTTCATATAAATGGACTCATATGATATGTGGCCTTTTGTGTCTGGCTCCTTACACTAAAAAGAATGTTTTCAAGGTTCGTCTATTTGTAGCATATATCAGGACTTCGTTCCTCTTTTACGGCTGTATATTATTCCATCGTATGGACTTTTTTGTTGATCCAGGCGTCAGTTGATGTACATTTGAATGATGTATGTTTCTTCCTACTTTTTGGCTACTTTGAATAATGCTGCTCTGAATATTTGTGTGCAAACTTTTGTTTGGACATATGTTTTCAATTCTCTTGAGTATATATCTCGGGGTAGAATTATTGTGTGTTATGGTAATTCTGTGTTTAACTTTCGGAGGAACTGCCAGAGATTTTTGCAAGGTGGCCGCACCATTTTGCATTCCCATCAGCAACATATGAGAGTTCCAATTCCTCCACATCCGTGTTAACGCTTGATTATAGCTATCTTAGTAAGTGTGAAGTAGTATCTCACTGAGGTTTTGATTTGTGTTTCTCTGATGGTTAGTGATGGTGAACATCTTTTTGTATGCTTACGATATTTGCCATTTGTATATCTTCCTTGGAGAATTGTTTATTCAAGTCCTTTCCCATATTTTAATTGAATTATTTGTCTCTTTACTGTTGAGTTGTAAGAGTTCTTTATTCTGGATATAAGGCCCTTTTCAGACATGTGATTCGCAAGTATTTTCTCCCATTCTATGGGTTATCTTTTCACTTTCTTGACCTTTGAAGCACATTTTTAAATTTTATTTTAATGAAATCTAACTTATCTATTTTTTCTTTGGTTACTTGTGCTTTAGGTATTTTATCTAAGAAATTATTGCTTAATCCAACATAACAAAGATTCACCTCTATATTTTCTAAATGTTTTGTAGTTTCAGCTCTTAGATTCATGGCTTTGATCCATTTTGTGGTAATTTTTGTATATGGTATGAGGTAGGGACTCAACTTCATTCTTGTATGTGGATATCCAGTTGTCCCAGTACCATTTGTTGAAAAGATTATTCTCCCCCCCACTCCCCAATGAATTGCTTTGGTACCTTTTTGAAAATCGATTAATCGTAACTCTCAGGAGTTATTTCGAATGTCAATAATAATGATTAGACTTATTGCTGGAACCTGGTTTCCACAAAGAACCTTCGTCTCCAGCCATTTGAGTGCTTTTGTTTCAGAGATCATTCCAAATCTCAGACTTGCATTATTGATTAACACATGCTGAACCCACCAAAGGAGGTGGTAGAAGGAGGGCAATGGCAAAGTCCCAGTCCAAGTCCAAAGGCCGGAGAACCAGGAGTGTTGATGTCTGAGGGCAGACAATGGATGTCCCAGCTCGCAGAGAGAGAGAGCGTGAAGTCACCCTTTCTCCACCTTTTTGATCTAGAAAGGCCCTCAACTAATTGGGTGAGGCTCATCCATACTGCGAAGGACCATTTGCTTTACTCAGTTCACCAATTCAAATGATAACACTCACATAAACACCCAGAAGTAGTGTGTTACCAGCTATCTGGGCATTGCTTAGCTCAGTCATGTTGACATATATAACATTAACCATCACAGGGGTTAAATGAGTTTAAAAAGATGCCTATAGAGCTATATATTAGAGGGAATAACTGTGAAATGTTTTACAGACATAAAGAAGTCAAACTTCAATGCTTTGGCAAGAGTTGAACTAAGATGCCCCAAAACAAACTTTACACTGAGATTTGTTAGCTTCGTGACCTTGTCTAATCACTTAAACTCTCTGAGTCTCAATTTCCTGGTCTGTTGAGTGTAGGTAATAATGCCAAGTCTAACGACCTTTCTGTGTTATTGTGAAATTGAAACAGTGTGGTAGGTGTAAAAAGTACTTTGGAAACTTGTTATTCTGGGTAATGTGAGCAAGTCATAGAGCTTTTATTCTAAAAACTGCCTTTGAATTGTTTATAGTACCAATTTATCCCTGTGCTTGGAGCCAGCCCCAAGTAATGTTTACCATAATAAAGCATTAACAGAACATTTCTCACCAGCTAGCTGGGTAAGAGCCTTGTCCAGGTACTTGGCTCAAAGAAAGTAGTTATACAGTGTTTAATAACAACCAAACCCCCAGGGAACTCTCAACAAATACTTTTGGTGCTAGGGTAAAATGTGACCAAAGAATATCAGCCACAGTATACTGATCACTTAGAAAATAGAGGAAGTGTGTTAAAAAAAATCTCAGACCCTATTTACATTGTAGTAGAGCTGGAAGACCTAAGCCTTTGGACTCTAGCCCTCCCATCTCCTTCCTGTTTATCCCAGGAAGTTATGGGGAGGACAGTGGTTTGCCCAAGGGGACCCAGTTCAAGAGGAAGGAGACAGTGAACCAAAAAGATGAACCACAGTAATCCAAAGCACTAACTCTATTGTTGAGGAAGATAAACTTGCAAATTCTGAAGCTTTTAGGGACGATTCTCTACATCCCTATGGGTTGGGTTAGATTTAACTTCCTTTGACAATTAATGTTAATCTTTGGAAGATACAGGTAGATCGAACAGTTAGTTACTGACAGACCAAGATAGAATAAAGATACCGGGAGTACCTACATCCCCTTACCTCCTACCCCTCTCCCCACTAAATTTTTGAGTGTTATTCTAGACTGAGTAACTCAGACTTTGAGATTTTTCATCTGTGGGAAACACATCACCTGGTTGGGGAGGAGGGATGGCCTGAGGCAAGAACAGCCCTATGAGGAAGCATGGAATTTTCCAGACAGTGGTAGAGAGGAAGATGGTCCTCTCATATGAGTATATGTATATGAGGCTGCAGAAACAAGGTTAGGAACTGGGGTCTTCCAGGAAGGAAACTCGCTTTATGGAGGGTTTAACCTCTTAGGTGCATTTCCCTTTAAGCACAGAGTTTTAAAATAGTTTTATACTACTTCCCTTATACTCTATAATTCCTTTATGCTTCTTACAAGTCTTCACTAAAGTGAGATATACAGCTACTTATCCACTGTGCGTCAGTTTCCTTACTTGTAAAATGGAAATAATACCTACCTTATAGGGGAGGATTAAATGAATTAGTACATGTTAAGTAATGTGTTAATTAATGTGACTTAAATTAGGATACTTGGCTGTGTCTGGCACATAAAAGCACTCAGTAGATGTTGACTGGTTTTCTGTGTGTGTGTGTGTGTGTGTGTGTGTGTGTGTGTGTGTGTTACATTTATTTTTATTAGTTTCAAGTATACAGAACAGTAGATGTTAACTGTTGCTGTGACTGTTATTGCCACACTTCCCCTTCCTCTTCTTTTTCTCAAGGTCTTTGAGACATTGAGAGAGGCCAGGGCCACTTCTATTTTTTGAGGCTACCAGTACATTAAAAATTAAAGAAATTACAAAACAAGGTAATTGCAAGGTATTGTGGCATGCTTTAAACATTTACATATACCAAATTAATGCTTTGCAACACACACGCACACAACATATGCAATAAACTGTGCTCTTCATGGTTTTAGTAATTACGCCCTATACAAATTGCCTAATACAGACACTGTAGCTCAGGGATAGGATGTGAGTCTGGGTTGCAAGGCGAACATCCTTATCTTCCAGTCCTGTCAACTTATTCTATCTTTTTATGTAAAACCTCATTTGGAAATAACTTTAAAGGCAAATTTTAGTCTTTTCATGAACGAAAGGCCAGACCAAAAGGCCCTTTGGCACCCCTTTCCGAAACCACAATCCTTTGGTCTCGAGGCAGATTCATAAAGGTAGAGAGGAGTGGCCAGAGGACAAGCAGTTTGAAGGGGCAGTCAAGAAGATGATTCTGGAGAGGACAAGTCATCAATGCCCACCTTCTCCTCAACTCTTTCCCTAATATACACGGCGGAGGTAAAAATCTGGGCAGAAAGAGAAGCAGAGATTCCGGGGGCTCAGGTGATGCCTACAGCACCACGGGCCAGCCAAGCTTCAGCTTCGTGGGCTGAAACTTTCATTTTTATCTGCCTTGATAGAAATCTTTCTAAAATGGAGTATACTACTTCCCCACATTATTAAGAAGAACTAAAACATACCCTCCAAATGAAAAAGATGGATGCCATTTAATTTGAGATACCATGTGCATGTGAGTCATATCTGAGGAGTTTCATTTTGCCGTGGAGGAATACCTAGAAACTCATAGCAGAAGAGAAAGACTGTGCGCACATTTCCCACACTCTCTCTCCTTCCTTCATATTTGTTGGTGTCACAGCCCGATATATGTCATCATGGGGATAAAGAGAAGGTTTGATATCCATTACTATGGAAGTGAACCTGCAGAAGAAATGGGACTGCAAGCACTTTTGTTGGATAAGGACCATTTCAAATTCTTTTTCTTTTTCTTCCTTCCTTCCTTCCTTTCCTTCCTTCCTTCCTTCCTTCCTTCCTTCCTTCCTTCTCTCCTTCCCTCCCTCCTTCCTTCCTTCCTTCCTTCCTTCCTTCCTTCCTTCCTTCCTTCCTTCCTTCTCTCCTTCCTCCCTCCTTCCTTCCTTCCTCCCTCCCTCCCTCCCTCCCTCCCTCCCTCCTTCCTTCCTTCCTTCCTTCCTTCCTTCCTTCCTTCCTTCCTTCCTTCCTTCCTTCCTCCTCTCTCTCTCTCCTTCCTTTCTTTCTTTCTTTCTTTCTTTCTTTCTTTCTTTCTTTCTTTCTTTCTTTCTTTCTTTCTTTCTTTTTCTTTCTTCCCTTTTTAATAAAAAGCACTAATAGAGAATAAAGCAATGTAAACTCCTAAAACAAATTTTTTTAAGAACAAAGAAAGAAAACTGAAATGTTTATTTCCAGATTGAGGCCACTCTCCCTCAACTTAAGTTTCTGCTTTTATTTCATTCCCTTTTGGACTCCAGAGTCAGAGCAAGCTCATGGAAAAGTCATACAAGTTGTAGAACAAAGTCCTGGATGCTGGTTTTTCTGGGGTCCTTAGCAGCTTGTGGTTTCAGTCATTTCTAAGTCTGGGATTCCCTCTTTGTAAAATGACCCAATTTCCCCCTGCTCCAGGAGTGTTATAAAGGTGAGAAGCAGTAGAGATTTGTGACTACACATACAGTTGGAAAATGTTGCCTCGTACCAGTCTGGAACCTAGCTGGTGCTCTACAAGGGGTAGCTGCTAGTAGTTGTCACTCTCATTTTACTTCTGATTATGCCCCTTAATATGTTAATCAGTAGTTTTGCCCTTGCCTAGAAGGATGCATGGCATGGCTCCTCCATTCATTCATTTATTCATTCATTCATTTTTATGTTTATAAATTTTTTTAAAGAAGACTTCAACATACCTCAAAGTAGAGAGAAGGGTATAACAAAGCCTAATGTACCCATCACCCAGATAACTATCATTAACTCATTGCCACTCTTGTTTCATCTGTACTCTCTCTGCCTCCTTACCCATAGCATCATTTTAAAATAAATCCCTGATATACCCCACTCATAAATATTTCACTAGGTATCTCCAAAGGACAGCACTGCTTTAAAAATATAACCACAAAACTCCTTAATATTGTAAAAAAAATTCAGGATTAGTCAATGTTTAAACTTCTCAATTGTCTCATAAATAAGTCTTTAGAACTGTGAGAAAATAAATTTGTAGTTTCAGCCATTTAATCTGTGGCACTTTGGGCAGCCCCCGGAAAGAGACCCAGGTGTTACTGGATTTCCAGCGGGAGGCACCCAGGGTGGCTTGTCTCTCTCTGTGGTAATGTCAGCTGCCATTGATGGCCGTTGCCTAGATCTGTTATTTCATTTGGGGTTTGCAAAAATGGCCTTGTTCTAATTCTATCATTTTTTCTTCATTCAACTGGAATTCTTTTCTAAATAGAAAAATTTCCCTCATCATTATTTGGAAACTCTGAGAACAAGGATAAATGCTTGATCCTCTCTCTGGTCACCAATATTCAGAATAATAAGTTGTTCCCTAGCATCTTTCAAAAATGAGCAGTCTTTTTTTTTTTTTTTTATGAACTCATGGGTTAATACAATTGACTTGTTTGACTCAATTACAGTTGTTATTCTTATTAATGCTCAAATTATCCCACCTTTGGCCGGGGAGAGGTTTTTCATTACGGCTCCCGAGTCCTTTTGACATAGCACCAGACTTCTTTAATTGCTTCCTTGCTTTTTATTATAAGATATCCAGGCCGTCTTCTGCATTTCCTGTCCCAGCCTAGAGTCAGCCATTTCGCCAAGGAAACGGTATTGAGAGGCTGCTATCTGAAGGTTAGCAGTGTTTATTACTATTGCATTTATTATTGTTTCCAGAACTTTTCAGTGGACAGAGCTTGGAAATACTTTTTTAAAAAACATTTTTTAAAGTGACAGGACATCACGAGTTCATAATAATTCAAAACATATTACAAGGTATTACTTAAATTCTTCGGTTTCTTTTATTCTGAAAATCTTGGTTCCTAAGAACGTTAACAATTACTTACTTGCTTTATCCTACCATAATAGTCTCAGAATAGTAGCAGTCTCACTAACAATATGATTATAAAAAAGAGTTCAAGATAGTTTTTTTTGCTGCTCTTTTTCTCCATAAGCACATACAGTCATATTACTATGTTTAAATATCATGTGAAATAATTCCTTTCAATATACTGTTAGTTTTTATTTCATGGGAGTGCTTTTATTTTTATTTTGTTAGTTGATCATTTAAACATTCATATGCTTGAAAGTCAAATCTACAAATCAGATTATATTTGGAAGTCTCGTTTCTCATGTTATCCCCTCTACCCTGTTTCCTTTCTCCCCGATAGGTAACATTCTGTTCTAAATATATATATAAGCACTATACACACACAATGTATATAGAAGCATATATGTATTTAAGCAGAGGCTTCTTAAAATAACTTTTCTCTGCCTTGTTTTCTGATTCATTGTTATACCTTAATAGCATTTTTACAGCTCAGAGAACTCCACTGCAGGCATTCACTATTACTGATGCAGCCAGCTCCCTACTGGCGAACATTTAAGCTGTCCCAGTCTTTCACTATTCCAAATAATGCCCATTTATAGTTATTTTTTATTTCCTAATTTTATGTTTAACATCTACTTCAAATATAAGGCCCCACTCATGTAGACAGCGTCATTTTGACTTTGGGAATTATCGTTTCATCATCCAGATCTCCTCCCCGCCCCAGCACACAAAGAGGGAGTGTCCTGAAGTTTTCGTACCACCAACCTGTGTCCTCCCTGCATATGCAGTGTGGGTCAGGTTAAGTCTGCATCAGTACAGCCGTGCCGCTCCTTCCCACGATGCTGAGTGTGGACACAGAGGTCCTTTATAATTGTTTTAGAATTGTAATAATATTGGTATGTGTTTACAATATATTATTTTTTTAATTGAAGAAATGATTTTAATTTTTTTCCCATCTATCTTCCCCCCACACAATATATTATTAAATAAGAAAATTAGGTTACGGCAACATATGACTTTATTGTATTTTTTAAATTGTAAAGAAATATATTTGTAAAACATATAAAAATAAGTGAAAAAATTACAAAACTGTTAAAATTATTTACATGCAAATAAATATATTTATCAATATATTACATATAAGGTGTATATCTAATATACATGTATATACACAGATGTGTGTGTGTGCGTGTTGGTGTGTGTTTGTGTGTGTGTGTATTTACCAACCTGGAGAAAAGTACTAAATTCTCAGTAAATATTAGTAGTCAGTGATTATCTCTACATTATGGGTGATTTATAGTGTAGCACAGTGGTTGATCTCATGAATTCTGGAGCTAGGCTGCCTGTCACAAATCCTGGCTCTACCAGTCTGTGTGACTCTTGGCATGTTACATAACCTCTACAGGCCTCAATTTTTCTCTGTAAAGTGGGGATGATAAAAACCGTATCTGTCTCATGGGATCGTTTTGAGTAATGTTAAGATAGGAAAAGTGCTTGAAATGGTGTCTGGTACATAGTTACCACTATATAAGTGCCATTACAAATTTTAGTATTATCCATATATTAACAATGATCTTGTAGTCTTCTAAACTTAGAAAGTAATTCAGTAAATGTTATTTTTAACCAAAAATATATTGCATTATTGATGCAGTCTTTCCAGAAATGTGTCCCCCTTGTATCATAACTGTGTCAAGTTAGTAGGAAATGCCAATGAAAGTTATGTGCATTAGGTTTCTGGAGTAAATTATTTAAAAGTTATAAATGAATTTACCTTTTTTTTCTGTCCATTTATTCTCATATATAAGCAGCTCGTGAAGAGTTTCCTCCAGCAATGGTTGTCAAACTTTGGCATGCATCAGAATCACCTGGAGGTCTTCTAAAAACCCAGATTGCTGGGTCACAGCCCCAGAGGTTCTGATTCAGCAGGTCTGGGATGGAGTGGGAGAACCTGGATATCTAAGGAGTTCCCAACTGATGCTGGTGCTGGTGGTTCTTGGGACCACACTTTGAGAACCATGGACCAACAGCACCCAATGCCATGATCAACTGGAAGGATCCATGGCCAGGGAATCAGTACCCTAGGGCTTTTGGTCACTCCTAGCTGCTCCCTCCTGTCCTTCTACGAACATTCATGGAGTATGCTCTATGCACCAGGCACTGTGTTAGGCGCTGGAGATAAAAGAACTCTTGCTCTGATGAGCTGATGGTCTACAGGGGACCTTGGGCAAGTTATTCAATCTGATCTCTGATATCTCAACCAGGAAATGAAGAGTTTAATCACTAATTCATTTTAATGGCAATTATTGAACACTTACTATATCCCAGACTCTGTGAAAAGTAAAAATAAAAACATGTTTTTATAATGTTTTCAGTAATAAAACAATTTTATAGTGTTTTCAGTAAGCAAGGTGTATCCATGAGTACAATCTCAGTTGATCCTCATACCAGCCATATGTGGTAGATAAGATATGATTAACCCTGTTCTGTGGACAAGCCAACCAAAGCACAGGGAAGTCACAAGTTTGCCTGGGCTGGAAAGTAGCTAAGAGAGACTCGCACTCAGTTCCTTGCTCCCCATTCCAGAGCCTTTCCTCTGTATACCACCCTGAACCATGTTTTCTTTAAGGTCTCTTTCTACTCTTTTAGTAAGTGGCTTTATGCTAAATATGGTCGAATTAAATGGTGATCATTTTTTACATTTTTCCCCCAAAGCTATAGTAATACTTTCAGATAAGCATTGGAAACTTACTTAACAGTTGGCAGTGCAAGTCAGCAAATATTGATTATCTGATACTCATAGGGAATGTATTAAGAGCCGTAGATTACAAAAAATCGGTATCTATCTAAAGTATTTTCTGTTTTTAAAGGGGCTCAAAGTCTAGTAGGAAGCTAAAAAAACAGGAAAGACAACACTATACTACAGTATGGTAATGAGAACAATAGACAATGCCTAGAGTGCTAGGGGACAACAGGGTGAGGACCCAGCCCTGGGAGAGGATTGGGAAAGGTTTCTTAGGGAGCTCCTGCCTCAGCTGATTTGTGTGAGATGGTTGAGTAAAAGGGGTGGGGATCAGGTGATCCGAGCAGAAGGACCCATGTGAACTAAGGCTCTGAGGTGCAAAACAGCAGGGAGTGTTCAGGGAGTTGTAAGTCCTTTGATGGGCCTGAAATGTACTGTGTAGCAGTACCTAAGTCTGGAGAGGTGGGGCAGGAGCTAGATCATGGAGGCCTTAGTTAAGCCACTGTTGGATATATCCTGTATGTATGTGGTAGAGAGACTGTATCACAGAAGTGCAAAGCTTGAGCTTTCAAGTCAGCCTATGTGTTCTTGATTTCAGTTCATATATGTCTTAGCTGGTTAATGGGCGATTTAATCTTTCTGAATTTTGATCTTTCACATCTGGAAAACGGGGATAATAATGCTTACTTCCATGCATTGTTCTAAGGATAAAATGAGATCATGCATGTACAGCTCTTGACATAGGCCTTATCACAAAATAAGCTCCCAATAAATGGCAATCTATGATGGTGATGATGATAATTATTATTAGAAGGGATCATCATAAGTAACTGCATTGTTGTGCATCCTCTTGTAATTATATCGAAAAGTAAACATTTGGTGACGACTCCCTGGGAATTTACTGTCTTAAGAAACCACGCTAGCTTGGACAAAGAAAGCATGAACAAGTTATGTCAGTGACTTTGCTTTCTCTGTGCCTATCAATGAAGTTTCAGTGTTATTTACCAAAATGGGAGGACAGAGAAGCGACCATGGTTCGGCATTAACCAGGCTATTATTGCTCATTATTTGGCTTATGCTTTGTTGTATCCCTTGCAGTAGACTCAGAGCCAAAGAGTAGGTGAATTTTCCATTCATATCCAAAGAAGGACAGGCAGCCTGGAGTCTTGGGTTCCTCGGCTCCACTGGTGCAATGCACCCTTCTTCAAACCAGGCAGAGAACAGAAGCTACACAAATATCAGCCTTCTCAGTGACCTCATTGCTATAGCATGGGGCTGGAAGGTGGATTTTACGAGGTTTAGAAAAAAAAAAACATGTGACATTGCTCAAATCTGGAGTTTCGAGGCACAATTTGTAATCATTCAAATCACGTTCATAGCAACTTCAATTCACTGCAAGTGCTGGCAAGCGACACCCTACACGCCAAAGAAAACCAGGGTCGGAATAACCTTCCCCACCCACCCCCCCGCTAAAACACCTGATGGAGCGCTACTGACTTCTGTCTTCTTTCTCTACGTGGTCCCAGCACCCACAGTACTGTATGTTTGGGCGCAGTCTCGGCGAGTAGAAGGGCTCACATCAGAGTCTCGGAAGGATGCTTCAGAAAGACGGCCGACCCTGTTTCTTCTATTTCCTGATGGTGGTCAGGATGCGTTAGCTCCCTGAACACACATACTAATGACTATCCAGATTTTGGGGCTGTTATCTCAGTCTGGGCAAGAGGATGCCATACCACCTTCTCTCCCACTCCCTCCCTCTTCACCTACCGCACCCCTTTTTCCTTGTAAACCTGAGAAGACTCTAAGAAAGGAGCAGGTTGCCACCTGCTGCACTGCCCTCCACCCGCCTAACTGGTTTTTCCTGCTACAGCCACCTCGTTTCTCTGCTTCTGACGTCTCGGTGACCCATGGAGACCTCTGTGGTTAGCAGCCATATGACAAAAAACTCAGCTTTGGCAAGCAGACAGTAAAATTGGTCTTTTTAAGTGATTCCGAGAACCTGAAGAGTGACTTTGTTGTAAGACCTGTGATTTTCCTTTCTGCTCTCCAACGAGTTGGATTTTTGAACTATACTTAGTATTCAGAATTCAAAGAACTCTCTTTGCTCATTGCTTGAAAATGCATTACAAAGCGAACCGTTTCTCTCAGTAAGGGGCGCAGGATTTTTGAAGAACCCTACTGCTGTCCTCCAGATGGCAGTCATAGTTGAGACACTTCAGCTAGCCATCATCACACCAGGTTTTTAGTGCAATTATGAGCAAGAAAGAGGGAAAAACTGTTCTCTTACTCTTGAAAAGAAAATGTGCAAAAATAACTAAGTGGATTCAAGCCTTACCTAGATAGAAACTGATTACTGTAGAAAGCGAGGCAAGAAATTAACATCTGCCGTGACACCTATGTGCTGGTGACTCAGGACACACGCTCTTGTTTAATCTGCCAGCAGCCTGGCTTGGCAGGCTGTTATTGGTATCTGACAGGCTCTCATTAATTAACATGGCAGTAGCTCCAGGAGAGCCACACCAAAAGCTGCAAAGCCTATTGAGTTGCCTAGTGTCATTTATGCCTCAGTCTGTTGGTTCAAGCAAGTGATGAGGCCAAACCGATTCAGGAGGTGAGGAAACCAACAGACTTAACCTGTTGGTGGGAGTTGCTGCAAAAGGGTGTGCAGTGCAAGGGTTGGGTGGAATTATCCAGGCCATTTTTGAGGATCGACTACCACACTGGACCAGAGAAGGAAAAAGAAAAAAAAAAAGGAGTAGGGACATCCGACTTGCACCTAGCTCCACAGGTGTAATAGCAAATGAAACAGTGTTCACCAAGTTTTGAGCTGCTTGATGGTGCAGTGTATGAAGATGGGGGCCAGTATTCAGTAGGAATAGACGGAAGTAGTTTCTGTTCATCACCGTGACCTGCGACATCAATTTAGGTAGATTTGAATCAGATTTGGAGGGTGTGTTTGCAATGATCAGTCAAGATGTAGGCAATATTTATTTGGCATCCGCGTGATTCAGTTGTGAGGAGCTCTAGAGAAGTCATTCACTAGATGAGCTGAAATTGAACTGCGGCCTGCGGACAGCTGGCTGGGGCGTCATGCCAAAGGATTACGGTGCCGTGGGCAGAATAAACAAACTGGTTTCAAGTATGAGTCCAACACTGAAAGTCAAAAGGGTGGATGCTCCTAATCGCAGGTGCTGATTTTTAACTGAGCTAGCTGCTTTTCACACAAGTGACTCTGAGAAGCAAGCTCCTCGGTGAGCAATAGCCCTGATTTCTTTATCTAACAGTGGTTAATGATTCTCTAAGCTATACCAGGTAGACATGCTAGTTATCAGGGTCTACTGTTATTTCCCTAAAGGCTTTCTATCACAGCCGCTGAGCTGTGATTAAAGCGGGGCTTCATATCTCCATGACTTTCATTCTTAGAATGGCTTTGGTGTCCCTGTTTCCTGGTAATGGATTTAGAAAGCAGCCAAGGAAATGCTGCAACTGAGAGGGGAGGGGCGCGAAAATCCCTGAACTTAAAATACTGTACCCAGCATCAGGCTGAGATGGAGAAGACCTGGCTTCGACCTTAGCTCTGCTACTCACCAGCATGTAAGCTTAAGTGCCTCCCTCTCTTTCACCCTAGTAGGTAGTCCCTGTGGCTTTCTCTGTGCAATCCATCTGTTGTGCTATGATCCAGGCCTTTATCAAATCTTTTGGGTTGAAGGCACACATTTCTAAAGTTTGTGTCTGAATATGTCACTCTTCCATGGCCTCGCCAAACAGTAAGTTTGAAAAATAAGACTTTCTAAGTTTTGGACCTTTACTTCCAGCCACTACTTTCCCTTGGTGATAGGTTGATTAACAACAACAACAACAACAACAACAACAACAACCCTAAATTCTTCTTCCTTGTATCCACACGCTTTGCAAAAAAGATTGTGTAGCTTCTCCCATCAAGAGGAAACGTACATTTCCTTACCTCTTGACTCTGGGCGGTCCTGTGACTTGCTTTGGTTTGCTGCATGCACTGGAAGTGGCGCTGTGTCAACTCTGAGGTCTGGAGTGCTTCTGCTCTCTCTGTTGGACCCCTGCCACCGCCATGTGGACAATGCCAGGCCAGCGTGCTGGAGGATGAAAGACTATCTGAAGGAGAGCCCAGCTGTCACAGCCAGGACTATCCTAAACCAGTCGGCAGCTAGCTGGTGCCCAGCCATGTGAGAGAGAGTTATTTGCCTGGCTCTCAGCTGACTTTCAATACTTGAATGAGCCTAGTGGAAACTAGTGCTGCCCAGCTGGCCCATAGACTCATGAGCAGTAATGATACTGTTATTATTTTAAGCATCTGAGTTTTGGAGTTGTTTGTTATACAGCATTAGCTAATTGATACACCCTTATTTCTGTCTTTCTGCACTGTGGGTTCCAGTCAGGCTAAATTTCTTGTAGTTTTCCATATACATCATCCTCATTTTCACCTTTATTCTTTGCACAGCCTGGTTTCTCCGCCTGAAATGTTATCTCTCAGCTTTGTCCTTCACTTGGCTAAAGTCTATTCATTTTTCATGACTAGCACAGATGGATCTTCCTCCAGCAAGATTTGCCTAACCCTCATCAAGAGTAGTTTAGCTGTCACTGCCATGTTCTGCCATAGCATCCTGTCCTTGCCTCTTTTTTAGCACTTGTCACACTGTATTGTAATTATCTGCCTTCTCATCTGACTTCTCATTCTGAGTTCCTGAAGGCAGCCTATATCTTGTTTGAAGTAACATTGTGGAGCTTAGCATAATGCCTATTATATCATAGGGACAAAAATATCATTTTTTAGTGAGTGAATGATTTTATTCTACTCCTTAACGTTCAGTTTCCTCATCTATAAAACGTAACAGGTGGAAAAAATCAGGGATGAAAATACGTCCTGTTTTGTAGCCGACTCTGATCTATTCATCGTGAATGCCTATAGTTCTACACTGAGAAGGACCGTGAGGCCATGACTGGAAGAATGCCATGGTTCATTAGCTATGTCTGCCATGGTCAGGAAACAGCAAGTGACAGAAAACCTGCCAAAGATGGGCCAGTCTAGGGAAAGGTGATTACTCTGACTCCTGTGAATTTGAATCTTGCTCAGCCCAGTCGTATCTACATACATATTATGTGAATGAAGGGAAAACCGAATGTGAAACAGACTAGGTGCTAAACTTAATGTCACTTGCTTTAGTAGAGACTAGGTGCTGGCCAGTCCATTTTCTCCTCTGCCTGGTCACATACTGAGCTGCTTCTCAGTCCCTTGCATTAAGTCTGGGCCACGTGACTTATTCCCACCAAGGTAATGTAATCTGAAGTGATATTGTCTCTGGACTGTGCTCCCTCTTTTTCTGTTCTTGACCAGATCCAAGAAGAGAACCCACTGGAAGCATCCAGGTACTGGAGTGCTACATCCTACACTGTCATGAAAATGAAAAGTAAAAACTCTCTCTTTCAAATCAATGAGATTTGGAGGGAAGGGCTGTTATCTATTATATCTGCCTACCTCTTTCCCTCTTTTTATTTTTACGTGTGAAGGCATGGGGGAGTTAGATGCCAATGTTAATGGCATCTGTGGAAGTCAATAAAGATTACAGTTGCTACTTCAGGTGCTTCAGTGGCCTCAAGTAATGACTTTATAAGTTGACCTTTCCTGTATCTCTGCCCTACAATCTCAGGCCTCTTACTTTCCATGTTCTTGGATGCCAAACCCTCATTTTCCCCCAAAATTCTGTTACTCAGTTAAACGTTTTCTCCCTGTGATCCCATCAGAACTTCTCTCTCCTGTGGCCCAACTTTCTCACTCAGCTCTCTTTTCAATGCACTAATCGATGAATTTTTGAGAACTAATGACCCCCTGGGTACCTAGTCAGGGAAGTAGCTTTTCCCCACCTCTCATGTAGTAAGTGAATGTGTCTGTAATAGCCCATGTGGGGATGGTGTTGCCTAAACTGAAATTTCACACTCGATATTTTGGGCCAGAAAGGACAAAGGGAGATTTTGCAGCAGACCAGTATGCGGAGGTCCTTGGACAAGCATGGTTTTCTGGCAATCTTCACATCACCCTTTGAAGGTAGCTGTGCGACTTGCCCATGCCCAGGGCTGGTTCAGGGCATATGCTGTAATTACAGAGGAGGCAGGGACAACAGAGATAGTGGGTATTTTGACGTTAATGGGCGCAGGACTTTAATGTGCCAGGGTGCACATGGGAGTGGTTTCTGAGTAAAGGGCAATGGGGTAGTATAGATTTCTGGCAAAAAAAAAAAAAACCCAACAAAAAAAACAGGGCAGGAGGAGGGCACTGGGACTGGGTGAGGATAGAGGGAAGTTTTAGAATGCAACAGAGGCCAAGCAAGGGAATGAGGCAACTTAGAGTCCCTCCTTCCTATGTCCCTTCCTCCCTCCCTCCTTTCCCTTCCGATACTGTAGAGTGGGCCTAAAGGCTTGAATTTGCCCATGGCTTTGATTGACAGGGGAAGCCCCACTACCACCAACACCATCATTCAAGGCCATAATCATGATCCCTTACCTTGTGCCAATGGTTCATTTTTTGTGCTCCCTGCAACTCTTTGCTCTCTTAGTATCATTATCTTATGTTTGTGGATGAGGAAACTACAGTTAAAAAGTAACTCATGTAAGGTTACAAAGCTAGTCAAGTGGCAGAGACTTGAGCTCTGTTTTTAACAGCCACACCTTACTGTTACAAGCACCCCAGATTGGTAAGGGGGGGCAGAAACCTTTATAGGGCTGGCTTCCACTTATCAGCCCTGCCTTTTTCATGAAAGGTTAGTAGGAAGCCAAAAAAGGTGAAGAGGTGAGGAGGCCGGTGCCGAGCTGTTCAGTCCGGAGTTAGCCTTGCCAGGGAGGATTCCACCAGCATCTTTGGCTGACCACATTCTCTCCAGGCAGGTCTTTGTGACCAGTGTCCTTTGGCTGATCTGAGGAAGCAGCCTGCCAGCTTGCATGACATAAAGCCTCATCAGTGCCAGAGGAAGGGAACCATCACGGCGAAACGCCCTAGGGAGTCTGGGGTTGTCATACGCTTCATCTGTCTGGCAGGGTCTCCCAGTGGAAGACTCTCCAACCACTGAATGGCCCAGAAGGAAGCTGATGTGCCTCCCTTCAGAGAGTTGAGGCAATGACAGAACACGTGCAGACATTTCTACATTTGTGAGCAGAAAAGCCATTGTGACAACAGACTGCATTTGAACCACCAAATGGACATGGCCACCTGGCTGGCTCTTGACCTCCGTGGCACATCTGGAGAAGCCAGCCTCGGCTCAGCCCTGTCCGCTGTGGCGAGGGAAGTGGTTCAGCAATCAGATCTTTCAAAATCAATTTAGCTTGTGCTCCAAAGTCCTTGCTGTAATTGACAGCAACTTCCTCCTGGTTTCCTTAACTGTTGGATAAAGTGTTGAACTGTTTTAAACCTTTTTGAAGCTAAGACTCACCTTCGAGAGGAATTTTAAGAGGCATCGGCGAAGAGATTTGACTTAATTCCAGACCTTTCCTTTCTGCTGGACTGAATAATTAACAGAGCAATGCAACCTTGGGAACTGGAATTTGCGTATAGTCATCCAAAGAAGGAAATATTAAAGACCCTTGTGCCTGGTGGCGGTGGGGGAAAAAGATTTCTACCCACCTTCTGTGTTCTCTGACATGGGGACAGCAATAATGAACTCTGCTGAGTGGTTGCAGACCAATTAGTCCAAGTTGATAAAGCACAGAGTCTTATTACAGCTTTACTGCTGTGGTGAGCAGGCAGGACCTTTCTGTGACTTTGCTTGGGAAACTAATTGCCCTGGAAATGGTGGGAATTTGATCTTCCATCAAATCCCCCAGCCCTTGAGATCCCTTGACAATCTTTGCCTATTTGCATCTCAAGGTTAAAGGAGGCGCTTGCTTTCTGGGTGCTAATCAATTGCAAAAACTTTTCATGTCTTCTTGAAAACTGAAACCGCTTGCAGTCACCCTGTCAAGCATGACGAGAGCTGGACGGCTTTAATTCTGTTTTCCTGAGGGTTCCGTGGGATCCTGGAAAATCACTGAATATTTCTGAGTATTTTCCCCTAAATGTGATCTGAATTTTGCCATATCTTCCTAGAGAAAAATTGGAGAATGACCCTTATAAACTCTAGATCATCATAGCTTGTAGGTTTAAAGGAAAGAAACTTTGCTAACATGCTTTCTTGGGGGAAATGTATATGCTTATACATACACATGCGTACTATTTTCCTACTGTGCTACTTTAGTCATACTAGGTACTTTTTAGTGATTAAAAAATATCCTTTTACATCAGGGCTTCTCATAAGTGGCACTGTTGACATTTTGGATTAGGCCATTCCTTGCTTTGGGGGAAGTGCCCTGGGCATTGTAGAATGTTTAGCAGAAACCATGGTCTTTGCCTACTAGGAGCCGGTAGCTCCCTGTTAAATCAATTCAATAAGGAGACCAGTAGACTGGAGTGGTTCTAATGCCTTAGCGACTGACACAAGCAAACCAAGCCTGCAAATGCCTCAGGGTTAAGAAATGAAAACCCAAGGACAACCAATCACAAATAACCAACTAGCCTTTTCTAAATAAGGTAACTGCTTAAGTTGTAGCCAATCAGATAATTTCCTTGCATTCACTCCACATCTTCTCTAGGAAAGTTTTGCCCTAGTTCCTGTGGGAGGTGCACTCCTAACCACTTCCCGTTTGGTGCTGCCCAATTTGAATCTGATTTCTGCTCCAATAAACCCTTAAAGCTTTTACTCTGCCTCAGTTTATCTTTTAATAATCACCAAGTTGTGGCAATCAAAAAAGCCTAAAGACATTGCCACGTATCTCCTGGGGTAGGGTTGCCAGATTTAGCGAATAAAAATACAGGATGCCTATTTAAATTAGAATTTCAGGAAACAAAGAATAGATTTTAGAATGTGCACTTTTAACTGGGCGCACTGTGTTTAGTCTGGCAAACTACTTGGGGGCCGGAATCTCCCCCTCGTTAAGAACCGCTCTTCTAGATAAAGATTTGCATTTATCAGTGGACTCCCATTATCCATCACCTCATCCTTCTCATACCCTGTCCCATTTTTCTCTTTCCCATCTCTCTCTTTAATTCTAGCCTTCATGATAGAGGATAAAATAAATTATTGTGTGCCTCACCAGGGATTGTTGCTAGCCTTAGGTATGAGAGAACATAGAAACAGATTGCTACTATATGTGTAATAGTAGGATAAAATGGGAGTCAGTCAAAAAACAAAAACAGTGTTGGCTGCAAATTCAGAATCGTGCTTTTCTGAGAAGAATCCTTCTGTGGATGATCCAGGACCCAATCAGATAAGCCTTTGAGGAAAAGAACTCTGTGTGCTTTCAAGATCTCCATGGATTATTTGAAAGTGTGTGTGTGTCTGCGTGAGTGTGTTTGCCACTTAATCAACAGATATTTTTTTGAGATTGATAGCGTCATGCAGGTGCTGCATGGCGCACAAATAAGGAAAAGGCACAGTTTGTGCCTGGTCAGGAAAAGCAGGTTGTTCTTCCACAGAGAGATGCTTGCCGATAACAGCTGGCTTATTCTCAGGGCCTGGTCAAGATGCAGGTGATAAGCAAGAGGAGAAACAGGTAATATGGGCAGGTGGGAGTCAGGGAAACTTTTGCAGAGATTAAGATGGAAGGATGGGTAGAGTTCAGAGAGGGCAAAAACAAAGCTAGTTAAAGACATGTGAGTGCACCCCAAGGATCAGTGACTTGGTGCTCAAAAGCAGACCAGTAATACAGCGATCCTTTAAATTGCTGGTCCTTAATATTTGTTCAGTAGTAGTGTAGGAGCGAGCATGCTTGGGGGAAGGACAGAGAAGGAGGCTAGCTTTTGTTAGCCTTTAGTCTCTCCTTTATTGTCCCAAGGATTTGTTATTGTTCAGCTCTGCAAAACAAAGGTTAATCAGACCACCAGCTTAGAGACCACCAGCGGGCACTGAGCCTGTTCCCTGAGGGCACCCTCCCTCCCTAGTCTCACCACAAGCAGCTTATTCGATATTTCATCCAATTCCATAGGAGCTCTTGCTGATAGACAGTTGATTGCCCAGCGTGTCCCTTTCTTAACCCAGCTCTGAGCCTTTTAGTACATTACTGACGGATGTTGTGATTAAGCCATTTATATATATTACTTAGTCCGTGAAAGGACCTTCACCAAACACTTCATGAAGGGATTGGCCTGGGGGTGGGGCGAGTGGGCAGGAGGGAGGGCAGAAGAGGCAGACTCATAGGTGCCAGGAAAGAGCATTCATCTGGGAGGCCGGAGGCTAGTTCCGAGCTCTGGTTTTGCTGTGATCCTGCTGTGCGTCCTTGTGTAAGTCGTATCCCCACCCCGGGCCTTCGGGCCTTCGTTTGTTTCTCTACAAATGGATGGTGGACTGGAACTAGGGTGGCAAAACAGGTTTTATCTTAACACCAATTCCGGCCCATAGGTAGCAGCTCCCTGGACTCGTGCAAAAAGAGAAAGCTTTTTGGGCTACACCTGGGCTCTGGGGGAAACTAGCAATGCCTACCATGGGTGAAGAAAGGGGATGATGTGGTGATAGCGGGTGCATGCCTCGTTTTTAGCATCCTTTGATTGAACAGGCTCTAAGAAGTTTTAGTTAGAGTTCTGAGACAATGTGAATATTGGTTGATCATTCAAAGAGAGTTTGTATTCAGAATTAGGATTCTGTGGATTTTCCAAAGTGAAAAAAAAAAAAAAAGATAGTTGGGTTGTTTAGAGCAGAATAGCTATAATTCTTTCCTTCATTTAGGACAACTTTGCCATCAGAATGATCTACACATCTGTGGTTTTTCTAGAAGTGGGGAAGTTTTACACCGATAAAGTCACAATGTCACTAAACCCACAAACACACATTGAAATATTTTATCATGAAGCAAAGTGATATGACCCTACCAAAACAAAATCCAAACATTATAAACCTAATTAAAAGGTAAACAGGCTGAGTGAAAAGATTTGCAAATATTTACTTGGAATGTGCGTAAAGGATAAAGAACTAAAATCAACAGCAAAAAAGACAAGCAACTCTAGAAAATGTGTGAAGAGCACAGGAAATGCAAAGAAGAAATATAAACCCATTGGACATATGAAAGATATGAAAGATTCGATCATTTTAATAAAGATATGCAAAATGAAGCAGGTTATTACTTCCTACCGTACTGGTAAATACCATTCAGCGTTAACAAGGAAGCAAGGCAGAAAAAGGTGTAAATTGTCACAACCATTTGGAGGACAATTTGGACGCATCTATATACACTAGAAATGCATATATCCTTAGACCTAGCAATTTCACTTCTAAGAACTTATCTCCAAAAATACTGGTATAAATATATATAATATGTATTATATAATATAATATTATATATAATATATTGCAGCAATTTTAAACAGCAAATTCATAGAATCAACTTAAATACATATGATCAATAAAAGCATAAAGAAATAAGGCCTGACATATCCATAGTACAGTGCACTGTGCATGTCACACGAGGCCGGGTCAGTTGGTTGAGCTGCGGGTCACTCCCTGGAGCTGCCTTCCCTGTTGCTTCTGTGTTGGAGGTGGTGAGCTGGGGAAGGGCGAAGTGAAGAAATGGCCATCGCTCTTAGAGGGCTGTCGTGGTCGGCTGTGGTGACAGAGATGCCAGGAGGGTTCGTCCTTGGTGCTCTCCCCAGGTCTTCATCTCTCTGGGTGCCAGACTCCAGACCGGAAGCTTTGTCGTGCACCCACAGCGGCGGTGAGAACACAGAAGCAGCAGCTTCCTGTGGGTTAATGTGAGGATTCAGTGATATAACCTGTTAAAAGTGGTTACATACTTAGCCCAACCCCTCATTTATTCATAAACTAATATTTAATGAGTGTGGTTATGTGTGTAGATAAAACAGTGAGTAAAACAGATAAGCTTCATGCTTTCATGGACCTTATGGTCAATCTGGGATGGAGACAGGTAATAAAAACAGAGTGACAGATGCTGTGCAAAAATTAAAGGATGATAATTCGATACAGAGTAATAGGATGGCCACTTTAGATAGGTTGGATAGATAAGGCCTCCCTGAGGACTCGAGTGACTCCAGCTAAAAGCTGGATGACTAGAAAAGCCAATATTGATGATGATGATGGTAATGTTGATGATGATGATGATGATGACGACAATGCTTCTTTCTTCTTCATTTTCTTTCCTCTTCTCTCTCTTTTCACTTCAACTGTTCACTTGCCCTACACACTGTCCCATCTTATCACATCACTTTCCTGCTTGAACCCTTCCATGCTTCCCTGAGTGACTTTACAAGATGTTGTCTGGAGTCAAAACAAAGGAAAGTGCTGTTTCCAAGGTACAAGCTCCTGGCAGCTCCACGTGGTGCTGCAGAAGGCACCCTTGCCCGAGGCAAAGGCATTTCCGCCTTCTAGAGAGACAGACAATGAGAGACAGCAGGGGAAGTTCAGATGCAAGCACTGAGGAGGGAGTGGATAGGAAGCTAACTGGAACTTAATCTATTAGAAGAGGAAAGGCCTTTGAAAAGCGAGTTAATAGTATTTATACCTGCATCAGGTAAGTAGCTGGTGAGAGAGCTCGCTGATAATGAGGCCAAGGTTGAATTCCCACATGGACCGGAGAGCTTCCTGCGGAGAAGTTGTGCTGTTTACTCCCTGGCTATGAGACTAAGGCAAATAGAACCTCAGCTCTCCAGTCCAAAGTGGGGACACGTGTCCCACCTGCCTGTCCCGTATATTATAAGTAACAAATGAAAATGGATAGTAAAGTGTTCTTTAGAATCATAAATTTTACATATGATCTGTTATTGTTACTGATTACATTATTTTCACTGTCTAGGTACTTCCCGTCACATTTCTGTGTATCCGCTGGCTGCCTTTTAGAGTTGAGATTCAGCTACACTGAATGTGCCTTACAAACTAATCGGTCATCTTTCAATACACCTGTTATAATGACCCCGAGTCAAGAAGATTATTTTTGTAAAGTGAATACAGAATATAATCTCAAGTGTTGGTGCTTGGCCTATTCTACCAGCTCCTGGGTAAATCTTTTTCCTACTTGTTTTAACATTTGTTACACTCAATTGCAGGGCATCTAACCACTGATTACTAGTGTGGATTTCCTGTCTCCTCCCCAAGAATCAGTCCTAGGTTGAGTCATTGCTGTTTTTTGTCCTTTTGTCTGATCTCCAGAGAACTAGAAATTAGGTCGTTTGGCATCCACTACTCAGTGATGGCAACTATATAGCATCCGTACCTCCCTCCAGCCCCCTGCTCATCGTGCTGATTGATAATTACACTGTCTGCTGTTGATGTGGCTTAACAGCTCTTGTCTAATATGGGTAACCACTGGTCCCAGGTGGCTACTGAGCATTTGAAATGTGGCAAGTCCAAAATGACGTATGTTGTACAGGTAAAGGATGTGTCAGATCAGGAAAATCTCACAACAGAAAAAAAGTAAACGATTGCAAAGATTTTTTGTACTGATTACAAGTGAAATGATAATATTTTGCATTGATTTGGTTAAACAGAACATAATTTAGAATTATCTTATTTAAAATTCTGTTTCTTTTCACTTTTTTTTAAGTGGCGACTAGAAAATGTAAGAACGTTCATGCCTCGCCTTTGTGGGTCATCCTCTATTTCTGCTGTAGTGCTGCCTGCAAATTGTTCTTCAGACAGTTCTCTAGGCCGTCAGTTACCAATAAGCCAGAAATAAAAGCAGTGGTATTTTACAGGAGCTGGAGAGAGGTTGACACATTTTCAGTTTTCAATCTTAGAATGAAAAAAAAAGAAAAGAACCTTTCAATTTATCTGGTTCAGTGGTTCCCAAAGACATCTGTGCATCACAGAGCCCTGGGATCGTAAGTTGTGATATAGATTTCCAGGTTCCGCCCCTGGAGATTCTGATTTAATAGGTTTGGATTGTGTATTTTATAAGCAGTCCAGAAGATTCTGATGTACAGCCAGATTTGAGAACCTCGGAGCTAAGACTTTTTTATATTTCAATGAAGGGACTTTCCTGGGGAGGCAAGTTGTTTTTGGCAGAGCGAGGACCAGAGCACATGTTCCTCATGGATTATATTTTATACTCTAGATCCCTAGAATATTTTGTACTATTTAGACCAAAGAATCTTTCCAAAACTCAGGATGGCGTGGGGAACCCAAGCTGCATCGCAGCAGGCAGGCACGTCTCTTCCTTATTTGGAGAAGCTCGATTTGGCTCAGCAGCTCCCTCTGCCGTCCAAAATCCCTAGCGCACCCTGGCAGCTGGCTTTGGGAAGGGAACACGGAAGGAAGTGAGCACAGATGGATGTAGCACAAAGGATAGTACTATGGGGGACTTATTTGCAACCAGAAGGAAACGTTGCAGCCTAAGACCGTTAGAGCCAGAAGTTCCTGAAGAGGTCTTTCACCTGGCTGCTGCCTGGTTAGAGGTGGGAATTTGGACAAATCAGTTCATTTCTCTGGGCCTCGGTTTCTTCATCTGAACAAGAGGGATAATGACATGCTGTATTCTCCTCCCTTATGGGAGACTGTGGTAACAGTTTAATAGAATAATGGGAATGTCATTAGTAATGTCTTGGTCCAAAGACACACCAACTAGTTAGAGATAGAGCCAGACTTTGAACTTTGGTTTCCCAGTTAATTAAGGTCTTTTATATAATTTCAGCTAACAAAGGAGAGATGTATCCAGCTGCTTCCAGGGGCAGGAAAAGCTTACAAGGGAGGTTGAGGATGGCCTCATGCATACATAAATTAAAGCCGCAGATACCCCCTTATTTATACATTCATTCCTTACTCATTTTTCAAGCTTATTGAGTACGTCCTATGTGATTGAAACTGTGTAAGATGTGGTAGTGAGTCAAATTGGACATGGTCTTTGTTATGTCTATGGTTCTTGCTATGTCTCCCTGAATATTTCTTTTATCGGGAATATCTTCAGCTAGCTGTCACAGTGCACAAGTAACGTGACCGGGTGAAATAATAACAGCTGCTGTTTATTGGGAGTTAGGTGTGTGCCAGGCACAGTGGTAGGCACTTCCCATGTACTACCTGAGAGCACAGAAGAACTAGATCTAGAGAGATTTAGTAAATTTCCCATTGTAACAGTATAGTAGGTGGTGGAGCTGGACTCATGCCCACTCTTTAACCCACAATGCCGTACTGCCTTGACAAACACTTCCTTTCGGTAAAAACATTAGATGGCTGTCAAGCCTTAGGCAAAATGTATGTTTACTTGTACACATTCATCTAAGTGTTATTTACGGCACTGAAAGATAACCTAAAATAGTCAACGTATGTTTAAATTATAATTATAATATTTTCAAAGAATATTTAATGATCTGGAACATAAAATCTGTTTGGTACTAATTTTGTAAAATGCCCACTCACACCCATAAAAATGAAAAAAGGGTGGAAAGCAGTTCACTATTGTTTTCAATATTGTTGTTGGGCAGTGGTGTTTTGGGAGAGTTGTATTTTCTTTGAACTTTTTGAGTTTCCCACACTTTATACATTTTTTTAACTCCCCCCAACCTGACATTTTATTATGTCAGTTTTCAAACCTTCTGAAAATTTGGAAGGATTTTACAGTGCAAACCCATATACCTGCCACCTAGTTTCTATAATTAACCTTTTACTACACTTGCTTAATCACATATATATCCATTCCTTTATTTAATCCATCTTATTCTTTGATGCATTTCAAAGTAAGTTGTTGACATTAGTACACTTCACTCAAATACTTCATGCAGATTGTGAAAATTCTATATCTGTGTACTTTTCTTCCTTACGAGGCAAGATTTACATACAAGGAAATGTACAAGTCCTATACACCATTTAGTAGGTTCTGACAAATGTGTCCATTTGACAGATTCTCATCAAGATGCAGAACATTATCGTCACCCCAGAAAGTTCCTGCATTTAGTCAATCCCTGTCCCAAAAGCAACTTCTATTCTCATTTTTTTCTGGCATAGATTAGTTTTGCTTGTTATAGAATTTCATATACATGGAATTATATAGTATATAGCCTATAAGTATGCAAGGCGTCTTTTATTTGACATAATGTCTTTGAGTTCTGCCATTCCGCTGTATGTATCAGTAGTTTGTTTCTTTTTGTATCTGGGGATAGTCTGAACATACCACTGTTTGTATTTCCGTTCTTCTGGATACCTGGGCTATTTCTAGTTTTTGGTTATTATAAATAAAGCTGTTATAAACATTCTTATACAGATCCTTTTGTGGACATATGTTTTTCTCTTGGGTAAACACCTGAGTGTAGGATTTCTACGGCCAGGCCCTATCCAGTGGTTGTACTATTTTAAACTCCTGCCATCAATGTAAGCAAGTTCGCATTGCTCCATCATCTTGCCAGTAGTTTTTGGTGTCAGTCTTTTAAAAAATTTTAGCCATTCCGGTGGGTATGTAGTGGTATCTCACTGTGGACCACACACATTTTATAATCGGAAAAACAGTAAGTCTTATTAAAAAACAAACAAAAATGAAATGATGCCAAGGAAAAGAAAGAAAAACTATTGATAAAATGAACAGTGCTCTTCTCTGGGTGAATTATGAATAGATTTCTTTCTTGTCTTACTTGGCTTTAGTTTTCAAACTGTCCAAGATAAACTTGTATGCTCTTTATTATGGAAGAAACCATATCTTATTATCTTTTTTTAAAAGTATCCAGTTAACACATTAGTCTAAGAAAATTCAGTGTTATTTTAGTGGTCAGTGACTTTATGTGATAGCTTAAAAAGTGGTGGATTTTGATAGAACATAGCAAATATTGGGCCTTACTTGTAAATACGCTGTGAGATTGAATAAGCTGCCTTCTCTATCTTCAGTTTCTTCCTCTTTTTTGTGAGAGGGTGGTGGTATGTACTAAGTCCTCTACCAGTTAGACAGAAAATATGTGCAAAACTGTGCCTACTGGAGGAAATGAGAGAGAGGACTAATAAACTTTGATGGGCAGGAAAATCACTATGTAAGGGTTTCAAACTGAGTAGAAGAGCCATTTGCCATGGGACTCATAGAAGAGGCCCAGGCCCACAGGCAGACTGCAGGGTGTAGCAAGGAGAATGTGAGCTTCAGAGTCAGATGGTCCTGGATTCAAATCCAGACACGAGCCTTTTCTTGATCTTTGATCTTAGGCAAGTAATTTAATCTCCCAGTTTCAACATCTGCTAAATGAAGATAATAGTACTTTTATCCTCTGACTGTGTGTGTGTGTGTGTGTGTGTGTGTGTGTGTGTGTGTGTGTTTTAAATCAAATAACATTTATGGGCTTTGTCATTTACAGAAGTAAAACTGGGGGTGAGAGACTTGAAATAGAGGGAAATAGAAGGGGACTGGAGACAGATTTAGAAATCCAGATTGTGAAGGCTTAAAGAAATCCTAGAGATGATCTCATCAAAGCCTTCATTTTGCAGAGAGAAAAATAATGTCTAGGGTTGATTTCCCATGGAGCTGGTGGTGGGGCCAGTGTGGGAACCCCAGGGGTTTATTTTCCAGTCACACCACAAGGCTTTGGCTAGCCTCACGATTTGACCCTAGCCTGGTGTCAGTCAGGTGAAGCTGAATGTTCCTTGCACCAGCCACCAGGAACACTTGGCTTGGGATTTTCAAAGGCTGTAACCAGCAAGAGAACAGGAACAAGCTCTCCAGGAAGATTTAGCTTTTCTCTTAAACTCTTTAAATTTTACAAACTCAAGCACTAGGCACAGAAACCACGCTGTTGATGGGTTTAGCTCTGCCCTGGAGCTGTTCGTTGAATTTGACTCTGATTCTTCTCAAGCTCAGGCATCAACTTCCCTGGAAAGTGCACATCGCCCACTGAGGGAGTTTCTATGCCTTAACTTCATCCATGGGACTTTTCTTTGACCCATTCATTGTCCTAGGTTGCAGGCTAGAGACTAACTGTCTGACAACTGTGTCATTTTCCGTCACTTGCAAAGGAGAACAAATTCCCCTCCTTGCTCCTTTGCCTAGATCACTTTCTTTCAAGGTCGTTTACCAATGGTTGGGTAGCATTAGCTTGCTTCTCTGCTTAATTTAAGAGAAAGAGATTTCTTTTTACAAAGTTGAAAATTAAGAGTTTAGGATCCCTCCTTTCAAATCTTCAGTTTTTTTGGCCTGTAGAAGAATTTCAGCAATCTCTTGGATGGTTTTACTGGCTGAGAAAAAGAACAGAAAGGAAAGGAAAAGAAAAATCAAGATCCAGTTTGAATCTTCTTTTGCTCCTTGACTTGAATCTCTGTAAAAACTCCTCTCTCCCTGCACACCACACCCCTCCCTCCCTGACTTTGCGAAGGGTGCTCCTGAGTCAGGACTCTGCCCTGGAGATTGAGACAGGAAATAACATTAAGCTGGGAAGGCTGTTTTTACAGGAGGATTTTTACTCAAGCCTCATTCAAAAAATAATGAACCTCTTGTGAGCAAATCTCTTAGGAAATATCTATCCTAGTTTTTGAAGAGGTTTTTGAATGGAGGTTAGAGGAGTGAGAGGACTTTGTGACGCTATGAAGGCTGACTCTGGATGCATCTTTTCTTATATATCTCTGAGGATTAGAGTTAGCTTCACGCTGGAAAGAACAATCTCTGCCAGGCTCCTTCAACCCAAGCCATGGAAAATGCAGAAGAAATATTGATGCATTCAGTGCTTTCCAACACAAATGTATTTCATAGAGTCTTTGCTGCTATAAAGAAATTCTTTGAAGGCAAAATGTAAGAGGGCATTGTTTATAGACAATTTCTTTTTTCCCTTGGCTAAAGGCTGTTGTTGTTCTTCTGTTATCTCCACTCCCTCTCTGGCGTGCTTTGTTTATGTGACAAAGTCAATATCATTCTCCACTTACTGACCTTCGCTTAGGCAGGGAAGATGGACTCATGGCCCCAAAGGCAATGTGGCGGAATAGAAAGGCCTAGAACTCAGTCTGGTGACATCATTTCAGGCTCTGGTTTGGCAATGACTTCTCAGACCTCAGGATCACCAGTCATATTTAAGAAAAAGTTTTACATGTTAAATGCACTTGAGACATGTAACAGTCCAGGCAAAGAGTAAGCACCCAGTAGATTCTAGCCGTAGTTTGCTTTCCTTCTTAATAGGTGTGGGTGACAGGGGGACTGGAGACCCTTAAGAGCATGAGAGAGATGGCTGCTGAAAGGGGGCAGGGTGTGGGAAGAACTGCACAATATGGGTTGAAGACAGATATTGGCAAGTTGTTTTTTTTCCTGAGGTCTGACTCTGAGTGATGTAGCAGGGATATGGTAGACTTAGAGTGAGACAGATTTGGGCTCTAGGTTCTGTTCTGTTGGTTTTAGTTGTGCAATGTTGTGTAAGTCACTTAAAAATATCTCTCTTCTAGGTTTAGTAGAGAGATTCCAGTTTTCTGGGCTCTTCGCCTCCTTCCACACCTGATGCTGAGAGAACTAGACTAGAGCGTTGGAAACGACTCCATTCTCTGTGTGAAACCAGCCCTGAAGAAGCAATTAAAGCAGACTGAAGGTGTTGGCAGAAGCCTCATAAACCATACGGGTATGTTATTTGGGGTTGCTAACCTGCCTCACAATTGGACTTTTAGTCACAGATTAGCACCAGTAATAAGCCCCACTGAAGAATGGCTCTAATTGGTTCCTAGTTGTTATTTGGAATAACAGTTGGCCATCTATTCTGAGAATGGTCTCTTTGAGACTGTGTCTGTAGTTTGCCCAGATGAACTGATAAATAAGTGAAAAAGTCACTTCACATCCTGATTGTTGAGTCTGTGGAAAGCCCGACCAAGCGATCTGACTGGTTTTCACCTATGAACCCAAGTGGATACTGACTCCATGTCCAGGTGTGTGCTGTGTGTGTGTGTGTGTGTTGTGTGTGTGTGTGTGCATGTGTGTGTGAGCGTGTTTGTATGTGTCTTAGAGTATTTGTGTGAGTGTGAATTTAAAATCATGTTGTTGACAAATGAGGATAGACACTCAGAAAATAGACCAGCCAAAGATCCCAGTAGAAATCTACCTGCTTGACTGATCTCTCCTGCATTAATGTAACTTGAAACCATAATGAAAACATTTTGGCATAATGAACATGACCTGTGATAAATTCTAATGCATTAAGAGGAAAACAAAATAATGAGAAGACTTAGCCCTAGAACTGAGGATATTCTACACCTTTTTTGTCAGAGAATTATTACAAGAAGGATACCAATTTAAGATGTTACTGTTTTGGTCAAGTGCCTTTGTATAATTGTTATCTTGACTAACTGACTCTTTTAATTAGTCCTTCATATTCTTTTAGTGTGGATCTATCTACCTATCTATCTACCTACCTTACCTACCTACTTTATCTATCTATCTATCTATCTATCTATCTATCTATCTATCTATCTACCTGTCTATCTATCATCTATCTATTATCTATCTATCTATCTATCTTATAACCTTACCATTTTAGTGCACAATTCATTGACATTAAGTATGTTCATATTATTTTGCAACCATCGCCACCATCCATCTCTAGAACTTTTCATCTTTCCAAACTGAAACTTGGTACTCATGAATGAGACAGCACATTACAGATTTTGGAACTGTCCATACTTTATTTGAGGAGTTATCACAGGAAGCAGTACACCCTTTGTATTTCCTTAATCATTTACTACTCAGTTATTCAACAGGTGATTGAGTACCGATAATGAGCCAGGCACTGTGGGGCTCATTTTGAACAAAGCAGAGTCTTGCTCTCATTCTTACAGGCTGATCTTTCTTGTGATGATGGGCAGAATAATGGCCCCTTAAAGATGCCCATGCCCAATCCCTAGAATCTATGACTGTTACCTTACATGGCAGAATGGACTTTGAGATTCTTGAAATGAAGAGATTATCTTGGATTATCTGGGTGGGCCCAATGAATTATAAGGTTTTTATAAGGGAAAGAGGGAAGCAGGAGATGAAAAAAAGGGATAAGATAACAACAGAGTGATGGGAAGAGGGACATGAGCCAAGGAATGGGGGTGGCCTCTAGAAGCTGGAAGAGGCCAGGAGAGGGTTCTCCCCAGTCTCCAGAAGGAATGCAGGCTTCTCGACACCTTGGCTTTAACCTGTAAGACTCATTTTGGACTTCTGATCTCTAGAACTGTAAGGTAACAAATTTGTGTAGTTTTAAGCCACCAAGTTTGTGGTAATTTATTACAGTAACAATAAGAAACTTCAATACACTTGTCCTTTTGCTTAATTTTAAGTGAAGAGATTTCTTAATTGTAAGTTTTGCCTGGGTGGTTCAGCAAAGTGTGAAGTTTTTCCGGAACACAGATTTGTGTTTGTTCCAGAAGCCCTGCCTGCCCTATGTCATCAGACCTGTGACAGGACTTTCAATGGACTGTCACTTATATTTAATTCATCTCTATTTTCTCACCCCCTAGCACCTTGTTGAGTATACTACACAGCTAGCATTCTGTCTAGGAGACACCCTACGCTTGGCTCAGGCTGTTTCTGCAAACAGGGCAACTTTCAGGAGAGACGGTCATTCTATCACTTAGTAAATTTACAGGTGTGGCACTCAGTTATTCAACAGGTATTGAGTACCGATAATGAGCCAGGCACTTTTTTTCACTCTGCCTGCAGTAAAATTGGTCACTACCAAGTGAGGGTAGTGTATTCATGTGTGTTGTATACTAAACTATAAAAGACGTGATTTTTCTGCGACCCCGATAAAAGGCATACATACAGGAATCTTTCTTATGTGCAAAGGAAAATCTCTCAGTATTTACCTACTCTTGTGCACATCAGAAACAATAATCCTTATCCTTTTTGCTGGATTAATTCCCTCTTGAGGATAGAGGCTGGTATTTTCCAAGCTTTCGGACTGCTTTCTGTGGCCTTTCTCTCCCATCTGCTGAGCAGAGAGCATTTAGGGCCTGGTGGGTTAAAGAGTAAACAGATGCTGGTCTTTGGAATTAAAAAAACTTCAGCGTAAGAATGGGAACTTCATGTTCTCTGTCTTCTTGTCCTAAGATCAGTGAAGAACGGATTCTCTCATTTATCCATGTTTGGAGATACTCATAAAAGTGAATCTCTTTAAAATCATTTTTCGAGGTGCTAACTGAACATGTCTGTTTCATGTTAGAAATGAAATCTAAGGACTAGAAAGTTGAACCTCTTCAAAATGACTTATAAGGCCCTCCATGACCAGGCTAACCATTTTCCCTACCTGTCCAGTCTCATCTCTCTTTGCTTTGCCTCCTAATCTTCTGACCATTCTGAATTTTTTAGTTTTTCTAACATTCTGAGTCTCTAGTGTATCTTAGCTTGTACCTGACTCAGCCTGAACCACGTTTTCTCCCACCCCCTGTGTCCCCGCCTTGGCCTTGCTGACTGTACATGAACTTCAGCCTAGAGGCTGCTTCCTCAGGGTACCCTTCCCTGCTCCCACACCACACTGATCAGCTCCCCTGCAACACGGCTCTCATGCGCTGCATTATTGATGCCCTCTTACTTGTATTTCTCCCCTATTAGACTCTAAGCTCCAAGAGAGTATATTGCACAGGGGCCTCGTGTCTTTTCTGTTCACTGTTTTACCCCTATCCCTGGCACTTTCTTCTAACAAACTGGCACTCTGCCCACAGGCCAAATCTACCTCAGTCAGCCTTTTATGTGCCACCATTTGTTTTAATTGCACAGTTGTACATGATCGAGCAAACGGCGGATGGGTACCTGTAATCAAACAGTCCGGAGATTTTAAGCACTTTTGTTCATTCCTGGAGCAGTTACTGAGCCTTGGCAATAGGCAATTTAAATTCTGGACAACGAGTTTTTCAGCTGCTTCGATGGGTACATTTTGAGAATAGTGGAAAAACCCTGACCCTTTGATAATTAGACTGAATCAGTTTTCATAATTCTACTTTATGCACTAGAATGGTTAGCAAACTTCATTATCAGCAGCCTGATGAGAAAGCTTTTAGCTACTAGTATAGATCTTGTGAGTAATTTCGATTTGCTGCCAAACTACAGCCACTACAGCCACTCTGTATAGCAGTGTTTCTTAGACAAGGTGATCTTATAGTTTCATCATTGGAAATGATTTTGAAGGAAGCACAAGAGAAAGCATGCAAGTAGCATCTTGTCCATGTATGTTTGATCCAGTGAAAGGACAGCTGACTGTCACAGTTGAAAGCAGCCACCACAAACCCTTGTAACCCAGGACACCTGCATTTGCTGAGCTTGTAAATTGATCTTTTTTCCTCCTCTCTATAACTGGAAATTTGTCAGAATGTAAATGACTCTTACTAATTAAAGAGAATACATCTTTAAGAAATTCCCAGAAAAGGCATGTGACTTATTAAGTGACGAAGCATCCCGGGCTTTCCCTTTTGTAACACTCATAAATTACTCATTCAATGTCTAACCCACAGTGGCCTGAAAGTTCCAGCAAGGCAGAGGTCATTTCTGTCTTTGCCACTGTATCCCCGGCACGCAAAGTAGATACTTCATAAATATTCGTTGGATGGATAGATGAATGACATGAATGAATAAACTTCCATAGTGATATATTGGTAAATACACATTTTAACCTTTGGTAGCTCAACCTGTGTTCTGACTTAGAACTCTGTAACTTATTTGGACAATTGATTTGCATTCTGTTTGAGTTACAATGGCTACATAATAAACTACCCTAAAACATATGACTTCACCACTCAACAACATTTATTTTGCTTGCAAATTTGTAGTCTGAACAGGGCTTCGTGGAGAAAGTTCATTTCTGCTTTACTTAGTGAGGGCAGGGGCAGCTTGGAGGCTGGAGAGTGAGTGTATCTGAAAGTTGCTTTAGCCTAGGCTGGACATCTTGAACATCTGGATCAACCAGGCCTTTTCAAACGTCTCTCTCTAGCTCTGCGCAGTCTCTCTATGTAATCATCTCTCCAGCACTGTGGCTTCAGCATAATTGGACTTTGCACGTGATGGCTCAGGGCTCCAGGGGTGCATGTTCTAAGGAGAGAGAAAAGGCCAGTAAAAGTTCTAGTGCATTCTATGATCTAGCCACAGAAGTCTCATGTTGTCACTTCCTCTGCATCGTATCCCTCTGAAGAAGTCAAGGTCAACCCGTAATCAAAGGAGGTTGAGTTTGACTCCACATTTTGTGGAAGATGGGTCAGTGAATTTGCAAACATATTTTAAAGCCACCACTCACCCAATTACTGTTCCAGAAGTTTTGCAAAGTCAATAAAGTGGAAATAAAGCTGAGAGTTGAACACGGTCTGAGTGAGAGAAGATATTCTGCAGAGAAGTAAAACTTGAATATCATTGTAACTTCTTACCGGGATGATGATGGGTTTGACTGAGGACCCTTCTCACTCCAATGTAAGGCAAATCATTATAACTTCTCTAAAGGATAGAATTTTGGGGTGTATTTATGTTCTTTGAATGGGTGCAAATGAGACTCTTTTCAAAGGGAGAATAAGTGACAGGCAATGCCAATGAAGATATTGGTAGGCACATGATTTTTTATACCCTCATTGCTTCCCCACTTTGCCCTGGCTTGTTCCTGCAGGCTAGGCTGCAGGAAAGCCACCTAGTGACTTTCTCCTGACCCTGTAATCACCCTTTTCAGACATTTTCTTCTTCAGCTTCTCCAAAAATTATACAAAGTATCATTTCTATAATGAACTTAGTAACTTTCCTATTTCTATTTTCTAAAAACTTAATGATTTTTCCTAATACTGGAATAGTGCTCGTGGCTCTGTTATCTGATTGAATTCTGACTGATAGAAAACCAAAATCATATTATTTTATAAAAGTTCCTATTTTTGAGTAACGATAGCTTGAATAGTTTGTTTGCAATATGAAGCCTCAACTTTACATAGATGGCAGCTCTAAACCATGTATAGGGGAACTTTTAAAGTCTAATGGTGCTCTCAGAACACTTTGCATGAACCCCTATTAAAACATAACTCAAAGACAGCTAAAGTGCTGGTTCATATGCAGTAGAACATATATTTTACTAGACCAGGGGTGGGCAAACTTTTTGAAAGAGGCAGATGGTAAACATTCCAGGCTGTGAGGGTCCCTGTTGCAAAGACTCAAATGCGCTGGTATGTGGTCGTCCCCGCTTACCTGTGCTTTCAGTTACTTGAGGTCCACTGACTGTGGTCCGAAAATATTAAATGGAAAAGCCTAGAAATAAACAGTTCATAAGTTTTAAAGTGTGCACTGTCCTGCGTAGTGGGAGGCAATCTGGAGGCAATCTCGCGCCATCGCGCCTCGCCATCTCGCGCCATCTCGCGCCATCTGCGTGAAGCGTGCCTGCCTCTGACGTCTTCACGCTGCGTACCCGCCACGCCGTCAGTCTTTCTTCGCAGCCATCTTGGTTATCAGGTGCACCGTGGCGGTGTCGCAGTGCTCGTGTTCAGATAACCCTCGGAGCAGGCTACGCTAAGTCACAATGCCCACGTCACCCGCCTCACCCCATCTCATGTCGTCACGCCAGCATCGCACCACCTCGCATCATCACGAGAAGGGTGAGTGCAGTACAATCAGATATTTCGAGAGAAGGAGACCACGGTTACGTAACTCTTATTACAACATATTGTTAGAATCATTCTATTGTTTGTTATTGTTAATCTCTTGCTGTGACTAATTTATAAATTCAACTGCACCATAGGTATGGATGTATAGGGAAAAACATGGTGTCTGTAGGGCTTAGTTCTGTCCCTGGTTTCAGGCATCTACTGGGGGTCTTAGAACGTTTTTCCCTGTGGATAAGGGGGTGCCATTCAGTCGACCTTTGAACAATATGAGGGGGAGGGGTTAAGGGCAGATCTGTGAATTTTGCTGAATTTTTTTTTTTTTTACCTCTCTGAACTTATAATATGGTGAGTTTCTTCTGAGTTCCTGAAAATGAGCCAGCCGCTTACAGAGTATTTGAAGAAACCACATGCATGTTTATGATTTCTGATGATCTCATCCTAAAGGGATACGGGAGGATTAAGTAGCTTCTGAATTTACACCACAGGTGTGTGATTCACCACCCTCGTTCTTAAAATACCTGATAAGGTACAGCTGAGAAGAGTTGAGATAAATGACAGGACCGGATCCTGCTACAGTCTGCTCGTTCTCCAATGTGGAGATGCAGCAAAAGGGTTGTGTTGAAGAATGTAGGTGTTAGAGGAAGTTTTCCTTCTAGCTCTTCCCTTAAGACTTACTGTCCTTAAGCCTCAGGTTCCTTGTCCCTAAAACAGAGGTAACATTAGCATCTGCCTCGTAGGTTGAGGGTAGTGTGTCATGTGGTTAGGAACATGGATGTGGAGTGGGACTGCCTAGCTCCCCCTGCCAGCTGCACCGCCGATCTGCTCTCTGAGCTTGGGCAAGTTCTTCACTTCTCTGAGCCTCCACTTTGCCCATATGGAGAATGCAGCTAACAGTAGGACCTACCTCTTAGGGTGGCTATAATAAGTTAATAAATTAAGACAAGTTAAGTACTTAGGTCAGTGCCTGGCACCGGAAGAGCTCAGTAAATGTTCATGCTTCCTGTTGTTATTAGAAGCAGGAATGAAATTGGGGGAGCCAAGATCGAAAAGCTGAAATGGTAGATACCCAGCGTCTCAGTGAATACTAAGGAGATAGATGCCAGCTGCAGGGCTATCTTACATGGCATGAGTTCTGTGCCTAGAGATGTTCTTTGGACAGATATCTGTACCTCATTTAATAGACTGATGCTCAGAATCCATTCATAAAATTCATTAACCTGAGGCAGTATGTTCTGGTTATCTGTTGCTACGTAAAATCTCCCCCCAACATTAGTGACTTAAGATAACAGTAGTCATGATATTTTTTCACGAGTCTCCAGGTTGGCAGGGCAGTTTTTCTTTGCATGGTGTCGGGGGGAGGCTGTGGTCATCTGAGGAGCTCAGTCAGGGGGAATGGCCAAGACAGCTCATTCACAGGGCCCCCAGTCTGTGCAGGCTGTTGGCGGGGAGCTCAGCTGGGGACACCAAGCAGAGCACTTGGGTCTCCTCCACGTATCTTTTCCATGTGGCTTTGGTCTGCGTTCCAAGTGGTAGGAAATGGAAGCCACTAGTCCTCCTAAGGTCTGGGCTCAGAAGTTCCAGAATGTCACCTCTGCAGCCTTCTATTGCTCAAAGCAGTCACAGGGCAGCCCAGATTTAAATGGTGGAGGAAAAAACAAAAAACAAAACTTCATCTCTTGATAGAACAGTAATCAGGGATAGGAAGGGGCAAGTCTTTGGAGACTAGCTGTCTGTGTTAATAATCTATTGTTGTGTAACAGATGACCCCCAAGATTGCCACTTAAAACAATGAACATTTATTACTTCACAAAGTTTCTGAGCGTTGAGGATCTGGGAATGGCTAAGTTGAGTGGTTCTGATTTCAGAGTCTCTAATTATGTTGCAGCAGTTTCTGAAATATCCACTTCTAAGCTTACTCATGTGGCTGTTGGTGGGAGGCTTCAGTTTCTCACCACATGGTTCCCTCCATAGGACTGCTCATGCTGATATCCCCCAGTAGGAGTGATGTAAGAAAAGATAGAGAGAGGGAGAGGGAGAGGGAGAAGCAGAGTGAGAGTGAGAATGATTGAGAGCAGGCAAGAGAGAGAGAGAGAGAGAGAGAGAGAGAGAGAGAGAGAGAGAGCGAGCTCAAGATGGGAGCCCATCTTCTATAATCAGTCTTGGAAGTGTCATACTGTCATTTCTGCTGTATATGTTGTTGGTCATACAGACCAAACCTGATCCAATGGGAGGGAACTACCAAAGGGCGTAGCTTGGGGATCACTGGGGGTCATTTTAGAGGCAGCCTACCACATTACTACACAGTGGTGCTGTACCCAAGAGGCTTCTCGAGAGCTCATTAAATACGCAGATTTCTCTGCTGAGATTCTGATGTGGACCACACTTTGGAAGCTCTGACCATACCAAGGCTTTAATCTTATTACAGTCTGATGTCCAAAGGACAGCTAGCTTTCTGCAGCGAGCACACATTTGCACACATGTGAATAGGTATGTGCTTCTCCTCTGCCTGCCTGGTTTTGATTCATATTAAACATGAAGACCACAGACCCTTAGGAAGTTTGGAGCAGATGACGCTGAGCAGGTATATGATTTTTCCATTTTTGACTTTTCTTAAGCTACAGATGACTGCTTTTGATCAGCGTACATATTCTTAAAGGTCAGAGTTCACGTCAGTGGTTACTTACTTGCATATACTCATCGCGTCATGTGTGCATTAATGATGTCACCACCTCTGGATTTCACGAGCATCCCCAGGAAGGCCCTCACCAAGCTCCTGACCTTCTGGTTTGACTCTTATCACTACGAGGAAGCCCCCCAAATAGATTTGGATTTGTCCTTCCCTCCTCCCCTCCTTTCCCCCTTCTTTCCCTCCCTCCCTTCTGTTCAGCAAAATGTGTGTAGGAGTCACCTTTTGGGCTGTCTGCTTTGCTCACAATAATTCCCCTTTCTCCTTTATCCCCTCTCCTATGTCTCCACTAATTACATTTAAACCACATAGCCTTCTGTATACCTTAAACTAATATAATCTTGAATGTGAACTGTAACTGAAAAATTAAAAAAAATTAAAAGTAAATTAAAACAACAACAAAAAACATAAACCACATAGCTCTGACCATCTGACCTTAGGAAATTGGATCACTGTGGACACCTGATTCAAGCTGGACCATTGATTCCTTCACTAGAATTTGGAATTGGGACCAAAGGGGAGACAGTAAGGGATTCTTTTTGCATGGCTGGACTCCTGTCCTGTTGGTACAAAAATTGTGTGGAGCTGAGTCCCTCCACCACTGTCCTTCTTTTTTGTTGTGTAAACTGATAACAGAAACATCAGTCTGTAGTGATGAAAGAGCAGAGTGGATGCAGGGGTGAACTGGTGTTGGAATATGGGAGTGACCTCGAAATCTAGATAATTTTCTGTTTCTTATATCGGTCTCTTTCTGGGTCTTGGCTTGGATTCCATGAGCTTCTCATGTGCTTATAATATATACCCCACCTCCCCACCCTTTTAAATTTAAGGTATGTCCCCTAGATTTCTGTTACTTGATTATTAATACAATGTAGATATTGTGGCTATACCCTTAACCTGGTGAGTTCAGACATTGGAAGAGAAGATTCCCTCTGAAGGCCATCTGTATAACATGCATTCATGGACGTAGGTTGGTTGGAGCACCGAGGAGCAATTTCTCACTCCACCAGGGAGTGCTGGTAAAGCTTTTACAGACAGGTGATATTTGAGCTGGTTTTGGAAGGATATTAGGAGTTTACTAGGAATGATAGAGTCTGAGTCTGGTGTGGCCATGCTGGTGTGTAAAGGCATAAGAGAGAGCGACCATAGAAATTGGAGATGTAATTTGATGCCAGAAAAGTCAAGGGTTTCTTATTTAAAAATAACAAGGCATATTTTTAAAAGAGAAATGAAGGTAATTTAAAAGCATAATTTAGAAACAATTGGTCTGGAATATCTCCTCATTATGGATTCATTTGCTATGCACTGTAATAGAGCTGGTTCTTGAAAATGCATTTAGAATTCAAATGAGTCTCACATATACCTTCTATAAGGTTTGGCCTCTACTTTAGAGAAAGCTATTGAAAAACATCCATAATCTTTCATTCTGGTTATATTTCTGTGGTATGGGAAGGGCATTAAAAGAGGCTTTGACACATCCCGTTTGACTTAGGCAGATGTTAATTAGAAACAAAAGCCATTTGTGTTTCATTTAATGGTAATGAGAGATTCATTATACTGTTCTTTGGTCAGACACAGACAATGAAGGTAGATTTCTGTATTATTTTTTTCTTCCATTTCCTTTGTCTTTCACAGCCATGGTTTAGTGTATTTCCTGGGGATTCTGACTTTCTTCATTTTCTCTCACATTTAATATTTTTCTATATTGTCATTATTACATTTCAAATTTAATTCTTTTCTGCTTCTAAGCTTTTCTTTGCTTTTGCATCCTATAACTACACATTTCTAATTTGTTTTATAGTGGGCAAAGTCAACTGTGGACTCTTCAGGGATTGGCAGCTTGATTACTATGTAATATAGGCTATTAGCTTTTTACTTTCTTGTTCCTGTTGTGTATCTTATAACTTTCCACTGGTCACTAACATATTTATTGATAATTACCCAGAGATAGAGGAGGAAAAATAACTTAATTAAAATTTGGGGATTTTTGAGCAAATTCAATGAAAGGTTAGTTGGAGGATTTGAAACTTTCGGCTATAAACCAGAACTTTGGTTATCAGTAGAGCTGATTTCCCTGGGAATACTGACTTTCCTGGATTGGAATTGCAGGCTGTGGAGGAGAAGGATAACAGTATTCTGAGCACAAACCCAGTTTTTGGTAGTAGCTGACTTTTGGAAGTAATTAAAAGATTTCAGGGCCTTGGGGTTCTTTTTTGAAATTTTAGAAAGCTGTGAGAGAAGTTTTCTTTTAGGTAGATGAACCTAATGGAGACCTCTAGACTGCTTTGTGGGATAGCTTACTTTTCATTTGGGACAGCAGAACATCTCAAGCCCCCACTTTCTCTATCGAAAGACAGAGCTAGGTAGTATGGCTTTCAGGCCCATGGATGTGCTGTCTTGTCCTTGCTTTGCTGTTTACTAGCTTTGTGATAACAGAAGCAATACAAATAATGAAAACATACTGATGGTTTTGTGCTATTATTATATGCTAGACATTTTACTTATGTTATATACTTTGTTCTTACAAAAACCTTATGAAATAGGAAAATTATCATCTCTATTTTATATATAAGAAAACAGAGAGATTATATAATTTGCCCAAGGTTACCTGGTTGGTACCTGGCAGGAGTCTAACTCTAGAACCTTTGTTCTTAACCACTGTTATACTTTCTCCCAACACCTCAGTTTGTTCTTTTAAAAGGGAAACTCATAATTGCTGTGACAACTCCCTTCTCTTGGAGGGGCTCAAATGGGAGTGTGAAAGGGAAAATATTTTGAAGACTATAGCGTAGCAGAAAAATACAAACATTAAGATGGAGAAAGAGAAAAGCAAGGCTCCCTGGAGTAAGAATTAGAGTTTGACCTTCAGCAAAAGGGCTGCTGTCACTGCACTGACAGCCCAGGCTGGTGGGAACTTGGGTCCCTTCTTCCACACCTGTCAGAGTGGCAGGGGCAGGGGACAGATGCCAGACCAAGGCATCCAGGCGAGTGGCAAGGCCCCCTTCACCAAAGGCTCTGGGCAGATTCAATCAGAGCTTGACCTTTTGAATGCAAAACACTTGTCAGTTAGCCAAGCACCAACCAGCCAGCGGGCAGATCTAGCCAGGAGAATATTCTGTGGCTGTCCCAGGGATGCGCTCTCTTTGATTTTTAAAGAGAAATGGCTTCTACTGAGCTCAGGGTATACCTGACACTGGAATCTTTCCAGTATTTTCTTAGTGCTTCTCAAGTTTTAAAAACCATGTCTCCATTTTATAAATATGGTGTGTTCTGTAATTTGTATTATTAAAAGTAGTTACATATTTTTCATTTTCTAACTATAAAATTGTGTGGTTCATTTGAGTGTTTTCAAATGATACATGCCCACCCCATGTCTGGGTGGAGTTTGGAGAGAGTGTATGCTTGTTTTCTTGGGAATCATTGATGTAAATAGTATGTTTATAGAAATAGCTCAGTTGACCCATTTGTACCAGAGATCTGCACAAGAGAGCTCTGTGAAGAGCAAAACCAAGGGCTGTTCTGTAAACTTGCTACTGGTAGAAAAGCTTTCCTTTAGGAATCAAACCACAGAGGATTTAGTTATTTAAGGACTTAGTTATTTAAGTTATATATTTACAGTCACTGACTACCTAGAATATGAATTCACATCATCGTTGTTTAAATATTTAGAGTTAGGCAAGTTCACTCATCCCAGAGTGTGCTCCCCTTTGCCATGAGTTTTCGCATTTTTCCTTCGCGAGGTGGAGTCTATTTCTCCACCTCTTGAATCTGGGCTTGGCCATGTGACCTGCTCTGGTCAAAGGAGCATAAGGAAATGTGATGCACTGGGCTTTGTGCATCGGGCTTGCCCTCTCTTGCCACCACATGGTGAAAGCCCAGATCGGCCTTTCAGAAGGTGAGCAAACATGGGGAGCAAATAAAAGGGGCCCAGAGGAGGCCCCAACACCAGCTGTTCTGCCAACCACCAGGCATGTGGTCTGTTCAGGGTTGGCCCCATTCCCCTCCCCTTCCACAGACCCTCCCATTATCAATGTCCCCCATCAGCATGGTGCACTTGTTGCAATAGATGATCCTACATGGACACACCTTCCATGGTCCATAGTTGACATTAGGGTTCACTCTTGGTGCTGCATGTTCATTCCATGGGTCCTGGACAAACATATAAATGACATGTATTCACCATTATAATGTCATAATGAGTAGTTTCACTGCCCTAAAAATCTGGCAGCCTTGTAAAGTTCAAGCTCTTCTGTTATTTTGGCGGCTATGCTTTTGAGGGCCGTGGGAGAACTGGGCTTGCATTTAAATGTTGAGAGACACTGTGGAGTCTGCACACCTCCACCTTCCTTCCAGCGTGCCTCTGCAGGCACAGTGGCACCGTTTCCCATTTAGTTCACACTGGCAGCTTTTTGAGTGAAGCGCCCTGCTCAATTTTTTGTCATCTCTTTGGGCTCCTTGGAGCTTGTGGTCCTCATACTCCACATAAAGTGCAGTGTTTGGCTTGGTTTCTCCAGGTTTGAGCATCTCTATTAAATCTTTGTTGTTAGGCTCATTCAGGTTCTTTCTGGCACACCTGAAACAGAGATGTCTCCATTATAGCTTGAAGGATATCTTGAAGAAGGAGGAGCCCCCAGCGGCCCAGTGTTGGCCTTGATAATTGCTAGAGCGGAGGGAGAGACTGGGGTTACCCTGGGCAAAAACCAGGCCTCACACCTTTTGGAGCTGCTCGGTGTGTCTGGAGTTTCCTTTGGATATACCCTGGGGGAAATTCGTTCTATCTGGGATCTCAGCATTGCTGCTGATGCTGTGGGTGGAGGAGGAGGCCGGGGTCAGGACCTGACAGTTAGCCTCCGTGGTGTGCAGTCCAGAGGCCTGGCTGGGCTCCACCCTTGCTGTCTGAGATTTCTGGTGCTGGCAGGGCAAAGCCGGGGTGATTGCAGCAGAAGCAAAAGCCCAAGAGGTCATGGACCCTGGTGTGATTGGGCTGTCTGTGCCCTTGTGCTTGATGGCCTTGCCGAAGCTGACTTTCTCCAAAGTGGGGAATTCCTGTTCCGATGGGTGTTGGGGGAGAGGTTGCTGTTGTCACAGGAGCCAGGGGTAGTGCTCTTCCTCTCCAGGAAGGGTAGGGGGCAGGACAGGTGTCTTCTGCCCTGTCCTCTGATCCTCCTCAGGATCCGCCTCCATCCTCTGAGAATTTATCCTTAGAGTAGCAATTGTTATGGACTGAGTCGTGTCCCCCACCCCCATTCATAGGTGGAAGCCCTAACCCCCATGTGACTGTATTTGGAGAAAAGGCCTTTGAAGAAGTGAGGAAGTTTACACGAGGCCATAAGGGCAGGGCCCTCCTAATATGAGTGGTCTAATAAGTGGAAGAGACGTAGGGAGGCTGGGGCGCCAAGAAGATCACGTGGGGACACAGTAACAGGGAGGCCATCTGCAAGCCAGGAAGAGACTTTGCTTTCGAAATCAGCCCTGATAGCACCTTGATTTTGAACTTCCAGCCTCCGGAATTTTGAGAAAATCAATTTTCGTTGTTTAAGGTATGTTGCAATGGTAGCCTGAGCAAACGGATACAGCATCTAAGGGTGGGAATGTCAGGCTCACCGCACCTCCAGGCGTGGGGTTGGCAGAGACCGTAATGCTGTACTTTGTCATATGGGACTAGCGTGCTGCTCTTGGTCAGATTGCTGAAGCCTGGGCCTTCAGGGTGGGGGTGTAGGCCGGCAGCTTGGGTCTCTAGTAGCCCAGGAGCAGATAGGTAGTTATCACCTCATTGTACCTCTGGCCTGTCAGAGAATCCTGGATCTCTTCCTGTGTGTAACCCATGGATGCATCAACTCAGTGTGGAGATACTAGTAGTTAGAGGGTGGCTCGATGCAAGGCTTCAGTTCCTCATCTTCATGACCCAAATTCATCCATGGACCCTTCACGATTTGCTCTGAAGTGCCTCCCTTGCTGGGATTGAGAATGAGACGTTTCTTGAGCAGGTTTTAATATTCCATGCAAGTCTAAGGGAGTGTGGTTACCCACTATTTCCTCCCACAGCTCTCTGAAGTTCTGTCCATCAAAGGCATAGACCCACTGACCCAGCCTCCACACAGCCATGGCAGGTCCACTGTACTTTTGGCCCTGGGAGAGTTCCGGGGCAGCATGGTGGGGGACTGCCCCGGAGGGTATCCAGCTTCTTGCTGAAGGTGAATTTGTTGCTGAAGCCAAAGTCTCAAACTCGACTTTCAAGTCAGCATCCAAGAGCTGGTTTTCTGTCTTTGAGTGTCCGTGGACAATGAACATCCGGCGCCCGTACTGTTTAGCAGACACTGTCTGGCAGAATTTGGCTTGGATCTCTTCTTCTTGCATGCTGCCATGAACCACTGGGTGCTCTCCACAACAAGAAGTCCTGTCCTCAGGCTCCATCATGTCAAGTAATTTCAGTGTGTTGGGACGATTCGTAGCCTTCATGGTTTTTACTTTGCGGGATCGTCTGTAGGCTGGAGGAATTCTGTTGGGTCATGTCAGCGTTCTCCATGGCTACCTCTTCTTCATGAGGATGCATCAGCCCAACTTCACCAGGGGAAAGGCACTCTTGTCAGTGGTCTCAAGGTCGATGCCAACATGGGTCTCCTTTTCAGCATAGATGGCAGAGAGGCCCTGGAGATGTTGGATTTATAGCTGGGCTCAGAAGAAAGGTATCCTCAGGTCAGCTTAAATCTGGTGAAAGCTGATCAGAAGGTTGGTCCAGGCCACCTCAAAAGAAAATCACTTTCAAACAACGCCTGATGAACCGCCTATTCAAATAGAGTTAAAACACGATGGCAGACTAAATGAAAATAAATGAAGTTAAAAAAAAGAAATGAGAAAAAGGGATAAATAAAAAAGAAAGCAATGAAAGAAAAAAAGGAAACTGTAAAGAAAAAAAATGAGAACAAGAAAAATGTGAAAAAATAAAAAGGAAGAAAAAACAAAACGAGAAAAAATGAACAAAGAAAAATGAGAAAAAAAGAGTAGAGAAAAAAATTAGTAAGTGGAGTAGACAGACGGGCCACAATGCTAGGGAAAAAACAAGCCAACTCTGGTCAGATGTCCCTCAGGTCGCTGAAAACCAGCTCCCTGAGTTCAGGACTCAAAATCTACTCTAACGAGGTCTCGTAGGCGCTGGGAATCCCATTAATAATGGCTCCTTATGAGATCTCAGGAAGAAAGGGAACTGTCATGGCTGGTGATGATCTTTAGTGGTTTCCTCACTTTTTTTTCTCTTTTTTTTTTGGTCTGAGGAGCACTTTAGTTTTTTAAAAAAATAATTGTGAACCCTAAACAGCTTTTTGTTTATATGGGCTGTAGTTATCAATGTTTACTTTATTAGAAATTAAGACCTTTGTAATACTTTAGTGGCTTTTTCATTTCTAGGTTGAAAAACTGTAATAATTTTTTGGCTCAGTGTATTTTTAAGTGTCCCAATAGGTGGAGATTTTTAATTTATCTCTTTATTAATTTTTTTCCATTTTATTATCCTTTTTTCCCTCATAATTTATTTTCGAAGATTTAGGTTTTTAGTGTCCTACTCTTTGTTTTTTGCTGATTGTATTGTGGTGTACATTAATGAGTTCTTCTGTATTGCCTATAACTTGGTAGTTAAATCGAGGTCTGATCAGAGTTAGAGGTGATTTTTTTTTGGTGAGACTCCTTCGCGGGTGACGGTGTGTTCTTTTATCAGGAGGCACATGATATCGATGGTCTCTGTCATGTTAGCAGGCTTACATGCTCATTGCTTAGCTCCATTAAATCATGAAGAGTAGGAAAATACTAAATCTATCTTCCTTCAATTATTAGCAGGAATACTTGTACATAGAGAAATGTTTCCTCTTCTATTGTTTATAAACTTCAAACTCAATTACCGTTTGGTCAGAGATGATGATCTTTATGACTCCTGTTCTTGAAATCTGTTCAAAGCTTTTTAAATGGTCTAATATACATGCTTGTTTTTCAAATTGTTTTTCATATGGGGCTCCCAGATGAAATTTCACTTGAATAAATATTACTGTAGATAAAAGGTATTTTGAAAGTTCTGAACTCAGCCAAAGGAATAAATGTCTAAGTGAGGAATTTTGGCATCAGAAGTATCATATTGGGTATTTGAGGCCCTTAGAATATTTTAGATCTTTTTAGGGCTGAAAAAATATAAAACCAACCGCTACAGTGCTACCCACAGCCCCTAGTGATGTGTGCAACGTGCAACACACGTTTAGTGTGTGAGCCATTGTTAATATCGTATAATCTAACCATCTTGTTTTACGTTTGGGAACCTGGAGCTCATTCATTTGTTTGTTCATTCATCAAATTTTTCCTGAGCCTTTATGCTCTGAGGAGGCACTATTTCACATGCTGGGTAAACAGCAGAACAAAGTCCCTGAGTTTGCCATATTTTGTTGTGGGGTGCTGGAAATGAAATCTTAATAAATTAACGTAAGTTGAGAGCATGTTAAGTGAAATGAAGGAGTTAAACAGGGTGATGTGTTAGTGCTGCTAGATGGAGCACTGCTTTAGATGGGGTGCTCACATTTAATGTGAGGCCTCCTTCACAGGAGCCCAGCATGCAGAGATCTAGGACAAGGACGTGGCAAGCAGAGGAACCCACAAGTGCAGAGGCTCCGAGATGGGAAGGAGTTTGGCACGATTGAGTGGAAGAAAGGCAGTCAGTGCGGCTGACCTGAGTGAGCAGGCAGAGGGTGGTGGAAGGCGTGTCTAGTGAGGCAGGAGAGAGCAGAGTGAAGGATCCAGGCATTCTGGTCGATTCTGTACTGGTACATTTCGTATCTCCCTTGGGGCTGTGTTCAGCTGAACAGGTGCAGCTGCACAGTACAGTGCTTTAAAAACCACTTTCCTCACCCTGTCTGCTCCTGCACTGAAGTCTAACCTGTCCCTTAGGAAGCCAATGCTGAAGGAAACATGGTCCCTCGCTGCAGCCTGGGTTTTGTTTCTGACAGCTGCAGCCTCTGAGTTCTCAGGGACCAGTAGCCTGTGTTGCTGATTTGGGCCAGGGTTGAAGAGCCAGCTTCTAAACGCTGCCTGCTTTGCGCTCTGCCCTGACCTCTGGTGGACTTGTCTTGTTAAGACAAAGGCCAAGCTGGAATCTGGAAGCCTTTGCCTCCCATTCCCACCTGCCCATATTTGGTTTGGAGTGTGCACTGTAGTATGAAGGCTTCCAGGACCTACTGTAGAGAGGCAAAATTTCAGACACTGCCATGGGGTGGCAGGATGGCTTTTGAGCATCTAACACATCTTACATGATACAAAGACCATTATTTAGAGTTTGGATGGCATCAATCTGCCCATCCTCCAGGTTAAATGGGTGGGTATAGGACCCAGCCTGACCAATGGAAGTGCTCCATTTCTTTGGCTTCTGGGATGGGTTTGTTCACAAAGAGCACATGACCCAAACTGCGCACATCAGGTCATCTCTAAGAGTTGGTGCAAGGACTTTGGGGGGAGAGAGCATCCCTCTTTTTCCTAAATCTGGAATTTTATAGGTCCTTGTATACCTGGACTGCTAGTAGCCATTTCTTTGGCCACATGGAGGGAGGCTGCCTGAGAATCACATCAACCCTGACGAGGGAGGTGAGGTCTGGGAATTCAGAGGGAGTTATCATTTAAGCTCTTGCTTCTGGGTGTTCCTAGAGTGAGAAAATAAATGCCTTTTTTCTCTTTACCTTGTTTCAGTTGGAGTTCTGTCGCTTGCAGCTGGACATCTCTTAATTAGTATGATAATCAATGCTAGCCATTGTTAGTAGTAGTCGGTAAAAGTGAGTTTGAAGTAAATATGCTGTGGTATTTTCATTTATGACATTTACCACATTCGTAATTATATGTGGTGATCGGTGTACCTGCTTTAAAATGTTGGCCTCTCATTCCATGAACAGGGATTATATTTATTTTGCTCATCACTCTAGCTCACTGATTGGTTGAGAGTAAGTCCTCAATAAATATTTGTGAAATGAATAAGTAGTCTGTGGCAGTGTTTCCTGGTGTGGTGTTAAAATGTAATTGCCATTATCTAATACTATTGTAGTTTTCTAGGAGAATGCCCTTATTCTTAAGTGAGTCATGCTGAAGAAGTGTTTAGGGGCAAAGTGGGTCGATGCCTGTAACTTCATTAGCCCAGCAAAAAAAAAAGTAAGAAAGTATATCTGTATATGTTAGAGAAAGCAAACATGGTAAAATGATTGTCATTACTGAAATTAAATGGCAGCTACAGAGGTGTTCATACACTTTTTTTTTTCAACTTTCGTATGTGATCAAAATGATCAAAATTAAAGTAAGAAAAGAAAAAAATATTACCATAGCCTAGGGGGGCACTCGTATTTCTTCTGCCTTTAAAAAACTTCCAGTTCCCAAATTATAGGACAAATACACCAGAGACAGACTATTTGCATTACAAAAGAATTTTTTATTTTCTAGGAAAAAAATCCCCTCGGGTCTTTTTCAAATAATGGCAATTAAAATGATCCAGTAAAGGCACAGAGTTCATCTGTAGGGAACTGGAATTAGCCCTGGAGAGCAAATTTTTCCCTCCCTTCCTCCCTTTCTTCCTTCTTTCTCTCTCTTTTAAACTTTTACTGGAATAAAAATGTTCTTTTTGTTTCTTCACATCATAAAGTCACTGCAAAAAAAAAACTTTTGGACAATAAGGAAAGGTGTAAAGAAGGCAGTAAAAATTACCCATGTGTTACTAAAAATAATAGTAAAAATAGTGTAAGGCATCATTCTGAGCACTTTATGTAAGTACATTTAAGCTTCATTATTAACCCTGGGAGGTGGTTCCTACTCTCATTCCTATTTTGTAGATGGAGAAGTTGAGTTGCAAAGGGGTTAAGTAAGTTTCCCAAGGTCATGGGGGTTAAGTAAGTTTCCCAAGGTCAAGTCCCAGCTCCACTTAAGAGGGGAGTTCAGATTTGAAACTCAGGTAGCCTGACTCTAAATCGTGTGCTCTTCACCGCTGTCTGACGTGGCTCTGATGAGAAAGGCGCTTTGGACCTTTTCATAATCACTTTCATACGTATGTTTGCACACTTGCTCACACACACATGCATGCATACGTGTGCAGACACCATAGTCACATGCATGCACAGAGATGTGCACACACATGCTACAAACACACGACGAGCACAGACACATTTTAGAAAACTATCATTTTATTCTTGGTGCTCTACGACTTGCTTTTAACATATATATAAGAGTAGGCAGAAGAGTGTACTGAACCCCGTGTGCTTATCACCCAGGTTCAACAGACCAACTCACGGCCAATCTTGTTTCATATCTACTCCCACTACTTTCCCCTCCCGATAGATTTTTAAAAAATTGTTTTCTTTGAAAACACTTCAAACTTATAGGAGAATTGCTAATATAGAGAATACTCAAATACCTTTTAACTAAATTCACTTATTTTTAACATTTTGCCACATTTGCTTTATCATTCTCTCATTCTTTCTGTATGTGTGTGTGTATATATATACATATATTTATAAAATTATTAATTTTTTGGATTATCTGATAGTAGATTGAATGGCTTAGGCCCTTTTTCTTTTTCATACTTAAATGCTTCATTTCCTAAGAACAAAGATATTCTCTTAAAAAGTCACAGTACAGTTCTTACATTCAGGAAAGTTAATAGATAAAATGCTTTTATCTATAATTTGTATTCCGTTTTGTCAGGTGCCCCAATGATGTCTTTATTTTTATTTTATTTATTTATTTTTTTGCCTCTAGTCTAAGATCTAGTGCAGGATCACATATAGCATTTAGCTGTCATGGTGCCCTGTAATCAGGATTGTTCTTTAGCCTTCCTTTGCCTTTCATGACAGGGACATTTTGAAAGAATAAAGCCATTTATTTTCTAGAATGTCCCTCAGTTTGGGTTTATCTGATGTTGCTGTGTCTGTCTCAGTGTTTTCACGTCTGGGGCCACACAATCACCATCGGTTGTGCTAATTTTTATCACTCGGTTAAGGTATTATCAATTTTTCATTTATGACCTACTTAAAAAATTAAAAAATTAGCCACATATATTACTTTTATAGCTAAAACAAGAAAAGATAGACCTACAGCATTATTTTTCATGGTGGTGGCATCATCACCACCATCACAATCATCATTGTCGTTGTTGTCGTCGTCATCATCATTAAAGGCTTGTCAGATGCTGTGCTAAATGCTTTACCTGCTTAAATTTTCACAACTGCCCTGTGAACAAGAGAAAGTGGGCTGAGAGAGTTAACTTGCCAAAGGCTGAGTGGAGCATCAAACCTGGCTGGCTGACCCCTGTGCTCTTAATCATATACCATTGCTTTTTATCCAGTTCTCTAACTTTGTGTGTTTTATTTCTCATTCTTAACTTTTTATAAACAATACTGCCGTGGATATCTCAGAATAAACATTTTTATGAGTCCTCAAAATCTTAGCCCTTAGAACCCGGGACTCTATTTCTTCCTGAAATATTTACGAGGCAGATGTTCTTATTAAATAAACATTAGGAAAATATACTTGGCAGCGAGTCTTCCTATAAAGTCATGCTGGCTGAGAGTTGGAGGGGTGTCTTCTGATTGACAAGAATCTTCTCTAACTGTGACCTCGTAGCAGATGTGGTTACAATAGTAGGAACACCTGAATGCCTGGGCACTGGGCCATGCCTTTTTCCTTTGTGATTTTCTTAATCTTTACAAGAACCCTGTGAGGTAGGTGCTAGCCCTCTGTGTTCAGATGAGAGCAGCATCCTGTGGCATCCCTGACAGGTGGACACAGCCTCTGCTTATGTATGCTCATGAGTGGGGAGCTCTTGTTTTGAGAAGCAGACTGGACTCTTGGATTGCCCTAATTGCTTAGTTACTTCTGTAAATAAGAATTCACTTAAAATCACGTAGAATTCACTACAGAATTTATTAGATCTCTTTTCACACAATAAAGCTTGTCCTGTTTAAATAACAGTGAACATTATCTGCCATTGTTTTGAGTGCTTACCAGGGGCCAGCCTTTTAGTGCTGTTCTCATAGGTATTGCCTTATTTATGCACAGTAACTTTGTGAGGGGGTGCACTATTTCCTCCATTTTCTTTGTGAGATGACTGAGGCTTGTAGCTATTAAGTAGTAAGGCCAAGACAATCCCATCTCACCTGCATGTACTTATTTGGTGGCTTTAGAACTTTACCTCTAGATAGATGCCTGAGGGCAGGAGAGCGAAGCTGGTCAGTGGGGTCACCATAGAAAAGGTCAATTTAGAAAGAAAACAGCTGACCAAGTTTCCTTCCAAAACTCTTCTTGGTTTTCAGAGTTTCATTATAGAATGTATGTGCATTTGAACAAGAAAAATTTAAGTGGAAGTCTAGCAGACATTAATTATTATATCAACAAATATATCTATTAACATCCAAAGGCTTACTGTTAAAAGTCTAATGGTGGGCACTTTGCTATGTGAAAATTCACCTTAGAATCTGTTCTACATGCTCCTCTGTTATGAATTGAATTGTGTGCCCCAAAAAGATATGTTGAAGTCTGCGAATGTGACCTTACTTGGAAATAGGATCTCTGCAGATGTAATCCAGTTAAGATGAAGTTCTTAGGGTGGGCCCTAATCCAATGTGATTAGTGTCCTTATAAAAAAAAAAGGGTAGTGCCATATGAAGACAAAGACAAGGGGAAAATGCCATCCCACAACAGTGGCAAATCCAGAGATGCAGCTGGGGGCCGAGGAACACCAAGGATTGGCATTACTACCGGACACTAGAAGACTCAAGGAAGGATTCTGTTCGAAGCATCAGAGAGAGCATGGTGCTGCTGACACCTTGGCTTCATACATCTGCTTCCAGAACTGTGGGGAAATGCATTTTTCTTGCTTTAAACTCACTATCTATGGTACTTGGTTATAGCAGCTGTAGGAAACTCGTACAACCCCTGTTCACTTATAGGGGTTGATAAATTATCCTAAAGGTCAGAAGCCCATTTAGTTGCACAGAGGCTTTCGTTCGCTCTGAGATTTTCACACACTATGTATAAACAAAAGTGTGTGTGTGTGTAGTCTATAGGTGGTTTAGAGATTTTTGTGGATAATTTTAACTGTCTATAATTTTCTTCTTATTGTGTTTCTCTTTGCTTTCTCTCCCCTGGGCAAAATTCTTCCAATTTTTCTTGGACTATTTTCTTAGGCTCTTTGCCAACCAAATGTGTCTCTTTGAATATATTACAATGGATCAGTGTGCCTGACCAGTGTCTCTCTTAAAATGTATTCAGTACAGTGATTATGGTGAGACTCTTACCTTTCTTTCCTTAGACAGTGATGCTGTAGATCAATGAAATCTGTTTTTTTGCTTGTTTTTTTTTAAAGCACCCACACAGCAGTTATTTAGTTTAACCCTACACAATTTTTTAAAGCATGACTCCTAAATTATATTTACCTCATTTTATATCTGTTAAAAAACACCTAGATATAGAGTGTTGCATTACTCCTATTAAATTTTATTTTGTGCAACTAATAGATAAATAAGTCTTGGGGAACTAATACACAGTACAGTCACTATAGACCTCGGAACTCTATTGTATAATTAAACTTGCTAAGAAACTAGATCTTAATTCATCTCTAACACTAGAAAAAATGCTAAGTATGTGATACAATAGAGGTGTTAGCTAATGCTGTAGTGTCAGTCACATTGCAATATAAATGTATCAGATCGATATGTTGTACCTCTCAAACTTATAAAATGTTGTATGTCACATATATCTAAATATAAAAAAAAACTAAGAATTTTTATTTTTTCTCTTAATTTCTCTCCCTCCCCCTCCTCCTCCCCACCCCCCACTTCCCTTCTCCAGCTTGTTGAAATAGTCTGGGTCCTGTGAGAACAATCTCTCCAGTATGGCTGTCGCCTCCAGATTCAATGAGTAAGTTCACCTTTACGAAATATTCATTAATCTTGACTTTCTTCCTTTAGGTTTGTGCCATGTTTTTGCATTTAGTTTCAGCTGGGTGCTCCCACTTTCATCTATTTGTGTGGCTCTTGCAGGAGTTTTGAGTGTTGTTAAATACCTCGCTTTTTTGAGATGCTGCCTTCTCTTTCTTTCTTTCTCTGGAGGAGAGTCTATGAATTTTTAAAATTAGAATGTTAATAAGACAAAATTACTACCTTTGGATCGTACCCATCATTTAAGAAAAACAATGTAATAATAATATATTTATGTGGAGGGAGCTGGTCATAAAATTTACTAATAATTATTGGCTTTCCTTCTGTGTACTAGGCATTCTCATTTAAGAAAAATAATTTGAGGTGAAAGTCAAATACCATAAAACTAACCTTTTTAAAGTGAGCAACTCAGTGGCATTAAGTACATTTATAATATTGTTCAACTGCCACCTCTGTCTAGTTGCAAAACATTTTTATCACTGCGAAGTAAAACCCCTTACCCATCAAGCATTTTCTCCCTCTCTCCTCTCTCCTCAGCCCCAGGCAACCAGCAGTCTGCATTCTGTCTCTATGGCTTTGTGTATTTTGGATATTTCATGTAAATGAAATCATACAATAAGTGACTTTTTGTAAATACACGTGTGTGTTTACACTGGGACATGATGAAAATGTATTTCTTCTATTGTGGGTTGCAGTTTAAAAAAGTTTGAAAAACACTTCTCTAAGCTACTCACAGGTTCATTTTTTATCCCTATGTTTCAACTTTTATGCACCTAAGCAATTCTTGCTAATTTCTGTGTTCTTAAATATGGAGAAATTTCTCTCACCCTCCAAATTCACAAATCATAAATTCCCTGAAGTTCATTTTTCATTTTTTGCCCCCTCACAGCCATCACTGACTGAACCTACATGCTTTTTTTTTTCTCCCCACAAAATTTGATTGGTGAGTGCCAGATTTGGTGCTTCATGCTTTCAAAGTTCTGTTCACAATCTGTAAATACATAGTCTTTTTTGGTTATTAAATGATCCAAAAAAAAAAAAAGAGAGAGAGAGAGAGAGAGGAGGGGGAGAGGGAGAGAGATCCCATTCAACACAAATGGATCATTTGTGCTCATCTGTTATTTACTGGCACCCACGTCAGAGGGGCTTCCAGAGGAGACATGGGAGAAGACACCTTCCTTGCTGGTGGTGCGCTGGTCCCCAGGCAACCTCTGGGAAGGGTCCCTGTGGAGGTACAGAGGATAATTTCACATGGTAAATGTTGGGTTTTCTTCACATCAGTAGTTATTCGCAGCAGTTCCCTGGGGGCCCTTTTGAAAGGCAGTTTGAAAATTTGTTTCTTAAAAAACAAATTTTTATTAATAATGAGAACATATTAAAAATGCCAAGTTGTTGGTGGGAAAGCCCAAAAGCAGCCTTTTATAGTGAATTATAACTTAAATCTACAAAACGGAATTAGGGTTTTAAATGTTTATGTATTTAAATGCAAGAATTGGGTCTTTTATTGAAACATGAAAAAAAAAAGCCCTGCTGAAATTTCAAGTGATCATTGAGTAAATCCTGTTGAAACACCCATTGTGTATAAAATACTGTACCAAATGTTGAGGAGAAAAAGAAAAATGTATGAATGAGAAGCTCCTTCGGGAAGCTATTGAACAGAAAAACTGTGTTTGTAGGATACACTTGAAGTTCATCAAGATTTTGTATGTACATAATGGTAGCAAATTAGAACCCTAATTTAGGTTAAAAAGGGAATAGTTTAATACTTTATGGGAGAATTATATAATGTGATAGTAGAAAGCCATTAAAATGGAAGAAGTAGATCCTCAAGACCACGAGAAACAAAAAAACACTTTGTTGTGAACAAAACATACTTTGGAAGAATCTGCCCCATTCACTGTTTTATTTCCAGCTCCTAGGATAGTCCCTGGCACATAGTGAGTATTTGGTAAATATATATTGAATGAATGAACGAATGTATGATAATATAATAGCATTTTAATAACAATAAATATAGAGGTATCCACATACACAGATATATATCAAACTGTGAAGAGTGTTTACCACTTCTGGACACAAGGTAGGATTATACTTTTGTTCCCTTTGTGGTCGGGGTGGGTCATATAACTATTTCTCTGAATGTGACATATGTAACTTCCAGACTAAGCATTTAGTTACTGGTGTGACACCCTTGAGAAGTCTTTCCCTCTGTATGACAAATGGCAGTATTCAAGATGACTGCTACTCCATCATCTTGGATCCCTGAGGGACCACAGTGAGCAGAGCTCTGCTGCCCTGTGATGTACATGTAACGAGCGTGAAATGCACCTTCGTTGTTTTCAGCCACTGAGATTTTGGGGTTATTTGTTATTGTAGCACAACTTAGCCTATCCTGACTGACACAATGTTTATACCACATATCACTATGATGTTCACTCTTTCCTCTTGCAAGAGCTCTCATATTTGCTGCCTCCTTTTATCTCTTTCCTAGTTTTTATGTTCTAGAAGGCATGAGAAAAATTCATCTGTCTACCCATACCACCCCTGCTGCTCTAATGCTATGGTGGTATGCAGAATATTATACAACTGTAGTCCTCCAGGATTCCAGGCATAAGATGGAGTACAGGTGTTTTCTACTCCCAAATTCCTAGATTTATCGGGGGGGGGGTGGGGGGAGGGTGTGTGTGTGTGTGTGTGTGTTTGTCAGTCATTCCCTCACTTTTGGACTATAAGGCAAAGGGCCAGATGCAGGACTGTTTCCCAGAGATGAGAAAATGAGGCTTATAAAACCTAATGCCTCCCCTAAGTCATACACCAATAAGTGACAGAACTGGAAGTAAAACCTCGTCAAAAGTGTCTGCATCTCTATATCCCTTCTAACTCTTCTCCCTGCCTAGCCCTGCCTAGTGTTCAGAGAAGTTTCCCCCCACACCAGCTGTGTCCATAAAAAGGTAGCCAGGCATTTTTTTTTTTTTCCTGCAAACTACTGTTGAAGTTAGGACTCTTGCTTTTGGAAACTTAAAAGTGACCTTCCTCTCTCTTTGTGTTTCCTCTGTGTCTGCCTTTACTCGACAGAGTGAAGGGAGGCCGGGAGGCCGAGGTCTTGTTTAAACAGAAGAAGGGTCATGAAAGGGAAACATTTCCTTTTGACAAAGAGAACAAAAGTAAAACAAAACATTTCCCTAATTAAGTCTTCAACATTTTATCTTGCCATAGAAGAACAAATAGGAAGAGTTGTCCTGCTCAGTCAGGTCTTGGCCCTCCTCCTCCCTCACTGGTTGCTCCTCAGTGTCTTGGTGGTTCTCCCCCTTCTCCTCCCCTTCTCCTCCCCTGGCTTGCTGCAGGCTCAGCTTTTGACCTTCTTATCAGTCTCTGTTCCTCATTTAGGGGCGCTTGTCCCAGCTCAAGGCTTTAAACACCTCCAAATGCCATCGATGCTCAAATTTATATCTCTCGCTCAGAACCCTGTCTTTGAACTCCTGTACCTGGAATTCTCACTTCACTAATTGACATCTGAAACCCAACAAGTTTGAAACGAACTCTCGATCTCCCTCCCGCAGACTTGCTCCACTCACCCCTTCCTCAGGCTTCCAGTTGTTCAGGCCACAAGCCTTGGCACCATCCTTGATTTCTTTCTTTATCTCATACTCTGCATCCAAAGCATCGGCAAATTTTGTTACCTTCAAAATGTATCCAAGCCCAGCTGATATTTCATGACTTGGATGCATATTTTTTTTATTATCCAAGTCAGAAAACTTTGGGAATTAAAAGGGATATTATTTATCTATTTACTCTGGACAATGTTTGTGACCTAGAGCTGTCCTATGCGATTTTGATATATGATTATTGTACTTATAGGTAACTTAGATTTTTTTTTAGTATAGGAAGAGGTTCAAATAATTTCTTATCTTTATTTTCAATGTTCCATGAAAAGTAATACGATTTGTTTTTGTTTTTACACCCCCCCCCAAAAAAAACCCATATCCAGAACCTGACCGCCTCTCATTGCCTCTGCTGCTACCACCTTAGTCTAAACTTCTAGCATTCTGATCTGCATTACTGTGGAAACCTACCACCGGTCTCCATGCTTCCACTGTTGCTTACTCCAGCAGTCCATCAGCCTATTCTCAAAAAGCAGCCAGAGTCATCCTTTTAACACACGTAAGTTAGATCATGCCCCGTCTCTGCTCAGAAACCGCCAGTGACTTCCTATGTAACTCAGAGTAAATCTTCAGTTTTCACAACAGTTTAGAAGGCCTTACTTAGTTCATGCCCCTATTTACCTTGCCGACTTTATTTTTCTCTACTCGTTTGCTTCATCATTCCATTCCAGACATATGGACTTCCTCCCTTTCCCTTAAAATGCCAGTTATGCCGGGATGCTCCCTTCTCAGAATTCTGCATGTCTCACTCCTTTTCCTACAAGTCTTTGCTCAAATGACACCTACCTTGACTCTTCCACTTAAATTTGCAAACCCTTCCCCATAGCCCCCATTGTTCCTATCTGTTCTTCCATTTTTTCATAGCAATTTTTACCATCTAACCTACTATATGATGTATTATTATGTTTATTGTTTATTGTCTGTCTCCCCTGAGTAGAATATGCACTCCATGAAAGAGGGTGATTTAGTCTATTTTGTTCAGTGATATATCTATGGCACTTAATTAGAACCCTGCTTAGCACATAGCAGATGGACAATAACTATTGTAGAATGAATAAATGAATCAAATTTATACTGACTTCTCATTCTTCTCTGATTATTATTATTTAAAATACTTTTGATTGGCAGGGGGAGAGGTAGGTTCAAAATGGAGATTTTCCTGGGGATTCAAATAAAGTGGTGGGCAAAGGGAGATATGTTTGAACTCTTCCAGGTGTCCTCAAATCAGACTGTGCTTACTCCCCGCATCCACAGGAAAGGAAGAGGGTTCTGCTTGTGCATGATGGAGAGAAAAGGAACTCTCTTACCTGTGCTTTGTTGCACACTGTGATTCTCCACTCTTTGGGCACTCATGGGCCTATGACACTAACTAGAATAGAGGAAGGGGTGCTATTTAAAATATTTAAGAGCTGGTGCCATATGCACTGACCAATCAGGTCGGCTGCCAGCCTCAGCCTTGAACTTAGAGTGGAGAGTAACTGCTCTGCTTACTGTCTTATCAATTTTTTTTTGCAAGGTGCCTAGAGGGGTTGTTAAAAAAGGCACCACACATTGGTCCTTAAAGAAACAAGAAGATCCACTGACATTACATGAGCTTTTGAGATACTTCCTCATCTTGGAAAAAAAATCTATTTTAAGTTTCATTTTTAGTATCTATGGAAATTTTAAGAGATATGGATTCAATAGACTAGATTTAAAAGCAATAGAGCTTAAGACATTATGTAAAGGACACAGTAGCCAATAAAACAGAAACCTTTATGTTACATTGCAACTTGCAAGTATTTCCACTGTAAGACATAGTACAAGCAGAAAGGGATGTTAAAAATAACTTGTCAAAGTCAACATACTGTCCAGTTGACTCTGTCTCAAAATCCATGGGCAAGAGAGACTATATTAAAAAAAAAAAGGAAAACTTTACTTCCTTTCTTAACCTTCTCTGCTAGGTTTCTTCTAGCCAAACTGTAAGAGCCGGCCCTCCATTCCGAGGAGGCTTCTGTTTTCTCATTCCCCAATGCGCTAGAGCAGTGTTTCAAACTTCAGCGTGCATGCCTATCCACCTGCATATTTGCTAAAATGCACAATCTGATTTAGTAGGTCTAGATAAAGCCTGAAATTCTGCATTCCTATCAAGCTCTCAGGCGATGCCTTGCTGCTTTCTGCTCTGCGGACCTCACTTTGAGTAGCAAGGAGACAACTCTGTTCAAAATTTCTGTCTTGGGGCTTTTTCTTCTCATTTTTCTAGAAGCCAGGCTTGAATGGGGACGCTCTCACTGCCAGTCACACCCACTGCATCAAACTTTGATATAATTCTTTATTGTCTTTTCTTTCTCATTTGATATGACTTATGCTTTTGGTTCTTCTCCTCAGTTGCTCTTATGGCTGTCATCATCTGGGGCTGTGCCACTGAAAAAAGGTGGCACACGTACTACATTGTGATAATGGAATCTTTCATTGTAATGTAATTAGCAGTGGACAAATCTGGTTTTACTTTGGGGCAGCAGCAGGGAAGGAGCTATTTAAATCAGTGAGAAAGTATCAACAGTGAAAACTGTAATTAATACAGGATTGTTTTGGTGAATAAAATTTCACTGTGTGTGGCACGTGTGTGTGTGTGTGTTAACCCAGACAATGACAACTGTAACAATTGTTCCCAGTGTCGATTCCCTGACTGTCGCCCAGGCTGATTTCTGTCTGCTAGTGAAGTGGGTATGTTAGGAGGAGTAATGAGAACCATACTCCTTAAAGATCCATTTTTCTATAGTGTTGAGAAAGGCCTTAGAAGTCTAAGCAGGGGTAGTAGCTAAACACAGTAGCTAGGGACCTTGAGTTGATCATGAAAGTGCCCATTAGTGCAAGAGGTGGAACTTATCTTAATAGAAGTTACCGTAAATGGATATAGGAGTCGTGGGGGTAATTGACTAACCAAGGCTTAAGCGTGTTTGTGGAAAGGAGAAGCCACAAAACAGTATGCCTTCCCCCATTAGCCCTAAACAGAAATGAGTGGCAATCTCTGACAATCCATCTTGGACCAAGAGTAGAGCTCATTAGGATGTCAAATTGCATGGAAACTGTAACGAGGATGCTAATGCTTGTTGAATCTGGCAGACCGTGTCTTTTATATGAGTGGGTTATTTTCTAAGAACTCGTATTTTACTCATCTGGACCCTTCTATAGTTGATCTGTCTTGGTGATGGGGAGAAGCTGTCTTCTAGAGCTCCTTGGAGAATGCTCTGCTATTCTTTATACAGCTGGATTTGGAATGTGACTTGTCTTGATGGCCTGGAATTTTAAAATGTAAGCAATAGTGCCACCCAATGGTGTCTTGGCAGCCTTCTGAGAGAAAAGGATTTGGAATTTATTTTTAGGAAATCAGCTTCTTGAAACTCTATGCTCTGATGTGGCTCCCAGGCCTCACAGCTTGTGTCTGTCCCTCAGTGGAGAGCCAGGTTCTCTGATTCTTGTCATCATTAGGAAAAGTGACCTTGGCTGAGTTCTGTAGTCTTGCTGAGCCAGAGCGACATCTCTCCTGAAAATGGAGAAATCATACCTACTATGTTTCCCCAGCTATGAAGATTAGGCATATTCATTTTTGGAAAGTAGGTATCTGGTTTTGAATATGAAATATTGATTTAATACTGCCTCATCAAAACACTGTATTTTGAAGACCCAGGCCTTTCCCCCCACCATTAAAAAAAATCCCATCTCCAAACCGATAACCCTGCATTAAGCAGCGGGCTCCAGGCATTGGGCCCTGTACACCTTGAGTTCTTTAAATATTTAGGGAGACCCAGCTGTGGCAGACCTCCTGTGGAAAGCTGGTGCTCATGCTGTTCCTTACGGGTTTTGGTGGATCTCCAGCTCCAGGACACATTAACCAGAATGAACCTTTGACTGAAAATTTCATGGGGAAACAGAGATGATTTGCATCACAGATCACACCATAGAGAATTAAGTCTCGCATCCCTGTTCCGTCTTCTGCCAGCGACCTCATCGTCCCCCCTCTTACTCCGAACATCTTCCGGGGACTCCTGTATTATCCAGGCTATTTAGTTTGTGTCCCCAATTTAGAGACCCCCATCAGCAAAATCAGCCCCTGAAACTTGCCCCAGAGTGGCCATCAAGCACCTCTTCTAATTTATTTATTCATCCAATCAAGTAATTTTGGGGTGGGTGAGTTCTCCTGCTGAGTAAAGAAGATTTTTCTCCACGTTGTTACATAAGATGTACCCTGCCGAACTCCAGAAATGGCCATGAACCATTAAGAAGTTCATATATGTGTGAAAATCCACAAGTAGTTAATTATGTCGTCCAATAGCAGATGCCATTCTGTTCGTTGCTGCTTATCCTGTTACCTTCCGGTCCTTCCTTCAGAAGAGCACTTCAGTGCTCCACGTGGAAGTTTTGTGTCCGCTTTACCCTTCTTCGACCTCTTGGCAACCCCTTCCTGTGCCCCAGCCTTACTCTTCCTAGAAGCACTTGTGAGATTCTCTCCCTATCTAGGATTTCTTCACCCTCCCTGTTTGCTGTTGCACTTGAGAGGTGTTAATCAATGACAGTGATGTCATGTGTGAGGGCTGCAGGGCTATTTGTGTTTAAATGGAGACTCTTGCATTTGCACAGTCTGAATCCAAAGAAATGACTATTTCTTGAGGAATATTTCAGTCTTGGGGGCAAGCCGATGAGGCCAGCATTTGGCTGTATATACCATCACTGCACATGGATGCCCTCACTCTTGGGTGATGGCTAGATGCCCTTCTTGAGATGGGTGGGTGAGCGACAGTGCAGTGTGAACTGAAACAACACATTTGACATTACAAAATAATCCTGTATTTGACGTCTTGTACAACTGCTCCTCAACACAGGTTACAGATGTCACATCTCTTGGACTACCCTGTTTACTGTTTTGTCCCTAGTGTTTTTTCAACCATTTTATTAAGGTATGATCAACATACAAAAAGCTGTGCATATGTAATATATGCAACGTGGTGGTTTGGAAATAAACATATAGCTGTGAAACCATCACCACAATCAGTGCCATAAAAATTTCCAGATTTGTCTCTGGTGAAGATGAGTTCTGTACAGTCCCAGGAGGCTGGTTCACCTGAGCGGGCCACAGAGGGTCTCCAAGGAGGATGTCCCACTTCTTCAGAGCCAGGGTGAGTGGGTGCACAGAACTCTGGCTCCCCAAACTGCAGATCTGAGCCCCTGCCTGTATTCGTGGGCAGAGCCATGTCCTAGGGCACAGCATCCCCTGGGGGACTAGAGCAGACCCAGAATGCCTGACTCTTTCTGGAAATCACTCTTCCAGGAAAAGCTGTCTTAGGGGCTCTAGGGATCACTGTCAACTCCTGCTAACATTGTGTGACATGGCTGGAAACTTCTCTTGCTAAATAGTCGTAGTGGTGGTGGTGGTGGTGGGGTAATGCCAATTATATCATATTAGGCACCATATGAATCCCTTCATATACATTTTAAAAATTCATCTTCACAATAATCTCATGACATAGATATTCTCACTACCCCCATTAGAGAGATGAAGAAGTTTAAAGCACAAAAGAAGTTAAGTTACGTGGTAGGGTTGTAACATTTCATAAGGCTGCATGCTTTAGTCAGGCTGCATGCTCAAACACTCCATAATTGTTGTCACAGCCACCTTACAAGGTAAGCGGTAGTATTGGTTTCATTGAACAGGTCAGGACATGGAGGTTTAGACACCTTCAGATGATCTTGAATCACTCTGTACAACAGAGCTCTGCTCTTAGACAACACAGAAGAGTCCTGTGGTGGATTTACACTCTGATGGCAAGGAATCCAGAGGCTCTGGTCCCCAGGAGTCCTGGCCCGAGGTGTGTCCCCTGCGCTTATTCCTTTATCTTACAGTAATGGATTTGATGCAGACCTCCCATATGAGACCCCGTCTGTTCTTTGCCTCAGAAGTACCATCATGTAGAAATGATCCCAACATAAACTGCTACAAAAACAAAACCAAAACCAAAAAACCACTCAATCCTACTGGAGTTTGATATGACTATATCAGCTTTTAAATCTCCTTTAGAGAAAAGACTGTAAAAATATTCCAGGCCCTCCCATTCCTCAGTCAAAATCGAATTCTTCCTCCTATGTCTATAATTTGAGGTTGGTTTGAAACTGAGCCAAGTCTTTTAGGGCATCATGAAATGCTTTCTTTCTTCTAAAGGGAAGGGATATTTAGAAGAAAAGTCTCGAAGCGCTTTGCTTTCTGAAGGACCAGGGAGATAGCCTTAAACAGCAAAAGCATGCGGTGCTTTTCGGCCTGTAAAAATACTGTCCCTTTTTGGAAAGCATTAGAAATAAAATTCCACCACCAGTTCTGAGCCAGTGATGCTGATATGCGCTGAGGAAATCAGACCCCTTTTAGGAGGCCCTTGGTCTCTCCCATAAGTCTCCCCAAAAGGCTGTAAAGGATAATGTATAAAGAGTTGTGCTCAGTGCTTGGCACATAGAACACATTCAATAAGTAGTAGCTAGTATTATTGTTATTATTGCTGCTACAACTACTGTTATTATTACTGGTGGTAGTCTCTGGCTTAGCATCCAGTCCGAGCTACAGATCTTTACAATGGGGAAGAAATGGAATTTAGTGACTTATAATGCATATAAGTGTTTAGTATAGTCTCTGGCACAAAGTAAACAGTTACTAAATTTAAGCAGATTTAGAAGTGTGAACATATTAGGGTAGATTAGGCTGCTGCAATAGAGACCAAAAAATGGCGCAAAGGAAAAGAAATTCATTTCTCATGCATGTTACAGCATCAGGTGAGTGTTCTAAGTGTTAAAGAAGAACACTTTTGAGACAGTTTAACTATAAACATGTATCAGAGTTTTATTATGATCATGCACATAAGGGAAATGAACCCTAGAAGACCACTTCCCAAATTCACTTTTGGCAGGGACGTTTGATAGGAAAAGAGTACAGTTCATCATCATTAGACTAGACACAGAAGGAAAAGAAGGTCTGGTTAAAGGTCACTAGACCCTTGATTGACAGTTGGCAACTGAATGTGTGGGTAATTGGGCATGTGGGTAATTGGTTTCCTAGAGCAAACTTTAATCCCATTAAAGTTCACAGAAAATTGCTTAAGCATTTTATCAGGAATGCTGACTTCTCAGAAAGAGGTTGTGAAAGCAAAAACGTTCCCCAGACCAGGTCTGGCACAGTCTCTCTTATGTGTGGGACTGTGGGCCACTCTGCCACCTCCAGTCATTCAGGCACCCTGGTTGATGGCAGCTTTGCTATTTTCAGTATATGGCTGATCAGTGTCCTCAGCATTTGACTATATAATATCATTGTCTTCAGCCAGTGAGAAGGAGAAAAGGAACAAAGATTTCTTCTTAAGAAATCTTGCTTAAGCAAATGAGCCAGAGGGTGGACGCAGAACTACTGCTCACACATTGAGATTTAGTTACATGAACTCCATGCTGCAGAGAGGGCTGAAAAATACAGCCCCTGATTGGGCATCCAAGTCCTGGATGCAGATCTTTTACTATGGGGAAGAAATGGAGTTTGGGGACAGCACTGGTCTCTGCCACAGTGAGGGTATGCCCACTTTCCTGATGTTACTACCCCTGGAGCAGGATTTGGCAAATTATAGCCCACAGGCCAAGTTCCACCCATCACTGTCTTTATAAAGAAAGTGTTATTGGAACACAGCCATACTTATTTATTTATTTGACATCTATGGCTAATTTCACACTACAGTGACAAGAGTTGAGTAGTTGAGACAGAGACCACATGGCCCAGAACTACACTATCTACTGTTTGGACCGTTATAGAAAAAGTTTGCTAAACTTTGTTCTAGAGAGAGGTCTAAACTGCCCACAGAGTAGAATTGCTGGGTCGAGGGTTATGTGTATTTAAAGTTTCAGTAGTTATTTCTCTTTATACTTGCACGAGCAATGTATGAGATCATCTTCTTCCAGTATCTTCACCAACACAGGGTGACATCAAACTTTTCCCTGTGGCCAGTTCGATAGGTGAAAATGGTATTTCACTATAGTTTTAATTGCACTTATCTTAGTATTAGTAAGATTTAGTATTAGGTATTAGGCCTAATCAAATATATATTTGTTTTTTTGTCCCTGATTCCTGGCACAAAGTTTCTAAAACCGGTGGAATTTCCTGAGTGATAGAAATGTCTTTTAATATTCATAACAAACCCTGTCAACCACACCTGAGTTTATGTTAATGAGGTGACTTTTGGAAAGCCCTTAAGGATCGGGCTGATTGCCAAGGGAAACAACCAAGATTTGAGTATTGGAACTTTCAGTCTCTCCACCTCCTTGGAGTGGAGAGGGCCTGGAATTTGAATCAGTTAGTCATGCCTGCATAATAAAGCCTCAAGAAAAACCCAGAATGGGGTTTGAGGAGCTTCTGGGTTCGGCCAACACATGGAGGTGTGTGCTGGGAGAGACAGCATGGAAGCTTGACACCCCTTTTCCTATGCCCTGCCCTATGCATCTCTTCTCTCTGGCTGATCTTGAGTTATATCCTTTTATGATAAAGTGGTAATCTAGTTAGTAAACTGTTTTCCTGAATTCTGTGAGCTGCTCTAGTAAATTAATTGAACCCAAGGAGAGGGTCATGGGAATTTATATATAGCTAGTAGGTCAGAAGCACAGGTGACAACCTGGACTTGTGATTGGCATCTGAAGTGATGAAGCATCATGTGAAGTCTTGTAGAATTGAATCCTTAACCTGTGGGATCTGATACTATCTCCAGGGAGATAGAAATCTTTTATAGTGGAATGAGAATAAAGGGTAAAGGAGAGACTTACAGGTATTTTTTCCCTTTAGATTTATTGTGATTGAAACATCATGTTTTAAGAGCATTTATACTTCTTTTTCTATGGACTATCTACTTGTATCCTTTACATATCTATTGAAAAATATTAGGATGACAATTTTGCATAATTTTCCAGAACTTTTTATAGACTAGGGAACCGAGTCATTTATGGTATGAATTGCACAAACCTGTCCTATTTTTAATGTATTTTTCGACTTTGCTTATGGAGGTTTTTGCTGTGCAAAATTTCTTTATTTTTGTTTAGTCATATTTAGCATCTTTTTTTCCCCCGTGACTTCTGATTTACATATCATACTCAGAAGCCCTTCCCCTCTCTGAGACAAAAATTTTTCCATTTTTTTCCTAATAATTTTGTGGTTTTCAGTTTTTATATTTAAGCATTTGCTCCATCTGTAATTTCTTTTGTTTAAAGCTCAGAGGAATGGAGTCAGGTTTTTTTTTTTTTTTTCTAAATGGCCACTTAATGGGTGAACACCATTTCTGTAATAAAACATCTTTATCATATGTTAATTTCCTGCATGTTTTGGGTCTGTTACTGGAATATTCCATTCACATGTCTATTTATGGGCCAGTATTATGTTGCTTTAATTAATGTAGCTTTATATCACATTTTAATATCTGGCAGGGCTAATTTGCCCTCATCGCTTGTTTTTTTTAAATAAGATTTTTCTGGCTAGTTTTACTTGTTTGTTTTTCCATATGAAAATAGTTCAAAAATACTGCTGATAATTTTTATTTGGATTGCATTAAATTTATATATTAACTTGACAGAATTGACGTCTTTATGATGTTGATGTTGAGTTCTTAAGCATGGACATAGTATACCTTTCCGTTTGAAGAACTTGTGTTGTTTTTAAATTATTATTATTTTTGGTTGTTGACTGTAGTTTTGGTTGTTGACTGTGGAAGATTTCTGAGACTGGACCACTTGATTCATTTTTTAAGCAGTTTTAAAATATAGATATATATTTTTTATTCTTGAGACAACCTGTTCCACAAGTTCAGAAGATCTAGGAGCTAACCACTTGGGTAATGATATCCGCAGAGCAAACACACCTTACTGAAGGAAATGATGTATTCGTGGCTTTCGTCTTTGCATTGCCGTCCCTCAGTGTTCTGTGGTGATGGCTTCATCAGATCGGAGCAAGGAGACCATGAGGCAGGGAGGAGAACAAAATCTGGAGGAAGTGTTGATTCATGCTCTTTATTTGGAAAATTCTGTGCTACTGAACAGCTCTGTGGGCAGCTGTGGCTCCGTCAGAGTCTGGGCCTCTTGGAGAAAGTGCGGAACGTGCCTCAGCGCTGTCCCACCTAAGGGCCAGAGTGTCTCGGGTAGGTACCGACTCCCATTTGTCATCGTTTGAATGCCGCTTCTGGCGCCATCGCCTCCAGGCACCTTTGGCTTGTCTTCACCGTGCACCTACGAGCAGCAAAAGCCCCAGGCAGAGAGCCACCAATGCTTGTCGGTGGAAGTGGTCAGCCCGCACAGGAGGAGGGGCTCTGATGCAGCTGTCTTAAAGACTTCCATTTCTGCCTCCAGCTGCCCGTTCCGTTAGGAGAGGAGCAGGGCAGTTAATTCTTTGGGTTCTTTGTACTGTCTACCTCCTTTCTTAGGAAATTCTGCCTTCACCCTCATCTGAGTGTGCGTGTCTGTATTCTAGGCCTTGGAACTCTCTCCTTTCATTCTCATTCCTACTGCACTGATTGGACCGGAGTCCAGACTTGTCTCAGTGCGAGCATCGTCTGTAGACTTGTCAGTAACCTGTGGCTTGTTATTGGAGTCTGTCCCGATTCAAACAGCAGAGCAGGTCAGGGCCCTCTTTTGGGCATATGGAATTCAGAAATAAAGAACCTGTTACTAGTCAGCGGTAGGCGCTAGAATCAAAATATTAATGTATGGAGAGAAGAACATGCGATGGCTATGTTCAAGCAAAAATAATGAATGAGCTGGTTGTTGGGGAGAGGGAATGGAGCATGAAGGGGAGAGTGGATGGGGGCAGAGAGAGAATGTGTGTGTGCGTGTGTGTGTGTCTGTGTCTGTGTAAGAGGCCAAACCCAAAGATCTCTTGTTTCCTATCTTTCCTGAGCCCTAGTTGTTCAATGTTTCTAGCTTTCTCACGAGGCCTTTCTTTATCCTTATAATAACCACCTCATCCTTTACTTCAGTTATATGAGTGAGTTACTATTATTTGTCTTGACCAGAACACATTGGCAGAAAATTGGAGGATGGCCCCCTGCGAATGACCCATGCTCTTTTCCATTTCTGTTGTCATTTCTCCCACTACTGTGTGTGGGGGCAGCGAATCTGGTGGTCCCTTCCCGATGGCTGTTGCCTGCTTCTGTGAAGGCCTCCAAGAAAATAAAATCCAGAGAAAATGCTAGCCACTAAGCAGAATAGGCTTGTCCTTCCCAGAAAAGGCAACGATAACATCACACAGCTTACTGTATAAGGGTGCTAAATTTTTATCCTGTTAAGAAAAGAGGAAACCTGATTAAATCTTTTATAGTTGTAACCCTGTGCTTTCTAAGAGGGTCCTGACAGTAAGTGTAGAGGGAGGAAGTTTTGGTAAATTTCCTTTAATGAAATTGGATGAGATCTTCTCACCTGAGTTTTTACTGACTTAAGTTTCTTTGAGAAACAGCCTCACTTACCATCCACGGAAGCAGCTCAGTTGACCACATATAAATAGGCAAAAATAAGCCAGGAGGCCTAATTCAATTCATTCATGCTAAACAAATATGACCCACAATTAAGCCACATCAAAAAGACAAGCGGCGGCATCACATATGACAGATATTTATTCAGTACCTTCTATGTTCAGGCTTTGTGGTAGGTGCGGGCAGCACAGAGACACGTTCCTGCCCTTAGAACATAGAGTCTGTGGGAGAACATGGATCCTGAATACCTGTTCATAAGTGCGAACGTTCCCAAAGGGAAGGGCATGAATGCAGGTCGGCGAAGGCCTCCAGCAAACATTATTATTTTTTTAAAGCTGAGGCCTGAAGGATGAGCAGGGGCAAGAGCCTCCTAGGAATAAGGACACTGTTTGAGGACGAGGCCAGCCTCTCACCCGCTGGGTTTCATTTGATTTCTTTGTGCTGCTGAAACTCCACCTCCAACCCTGCACGGGGCTTTCTCAAGAGTAGGCCACTCTTTTTATGGAATAATGGTAGTTTTTGTCACTTGTTCATTCTCTGCAGCAGATGCTGTTGGTGCCTGCTGTGGGGCCATGTGCAGACAGCTGCGGTTGCAGGCTGAGGGTCGCGGCCCTATCTGTAGGGGCTCTCTGGCCGCAGAGACTCTGAGGGCACGTGGGGCAGGCGGGAGTGGGCAGAGTTAACGCCTCTGCTGATGTGGGACAGCAAGTGGAGGATAAACACCCCAGCTCCCTCACCCTTCTGGGGATTCTGGGGGTAAAAAGGGAGGGGAGGGACATTCAGGCCCGGAAGCTCCTGCTCCTTGCATTAGAAAGCGTGTGTGTGTGTGTGTGTGTGTGTGTGTGTGTGTGTGTGTGTGTGTGTGAGAGAGAGAGAGAGAGAGAGAGAGAGAGAGAGAGAGAGAGAGAGATTGATTAAAAGTAAATCCTTGTTAGGAAACTGTTGAAGATATCTCCCTAAAGTTGTTCTTCTGCAGAAGGCTTATGTTAAAAAGAAAGGAACAGGGCAGCAAACCGTGGGAGACCTCCTGATCTGGGTGTCACAAGACCTGAATCAGACCCTGTTACAGAGTCCCTCACTGTGTGCCTTGGGCAGGAAACTTCCTCTCCCTCGGCCTGTTTCCTTACCTATGAAGCGGTGAGGTGGGACTGAGTGGTCAGCATTCTGGGGCACCCTTTGAGTATATTTCATTAACTCTGAGGTACACGTTCTCTGATCCAAGGTCTCCCCTAGGATCTGCCAGGGGTGAGGTGGCAGGGAGAAGGAAAAGCAGGATGAGCTGTCATGCATTCATTAAATAGTTCTCAAAGCCTGCTGGGTGCCACGTACTGTACCAGGCATTGAGGATAGAGGTGAAGAAGGGAGTGTCAGCTGCCCACTCTGATTCAATCAAAGCCTGCTTGAATGAAGAGAGGGTTTGGAGGTTAAAAAAAAAGCAGAAAACAAGTCTCCACCTCACTTCATTATCCAGTTGGCACCCATTGACACATGAATGCAGGTATTTATTTAATTTTAAAAAATTAGATTACCCATTTTGCTCTCTAGCAGGAAACAGAGCACTATGGGAAAAAGACATTCTGAATAGGGATATTTTAATGGGAAAAACTTGAGACTGTGGGTGCTGCCCTGGAGAGTGAGGTGGGCCAGGTAATTACAGCAGAGGACTTGGGGCAGCCCAAGGATGTGGGTCCCCGGCTGTGGGCAGGAAGAGGGGTCAGTTCAGAGGTGGAAGAGGGGCCCCATCTTCGGCCTTCCCATCTCAGACTTCCTAGTCTTGCCAATGGCTAGTCCTAAAATGATTGGTCAGGTCACAATGCTGTTTTCTATAAACAGGGGACAGAGGTGAGGAGGAGGTGAAAATAGAAATGATTTATTGTCCTAAAGCAACAGATCTGAGCGTGGGCCCAGTGCTACTGAAAGGGTCCTTTTCATGATGCGTGGGCAGCTCTCCCCTCTTCCTAAGTCATCAGAGGAGGCGAGTGGAATGACTTTTAAACATGGCCCTTGTCAAGTGATGCAAAAGTCCCATGATTTACACCCCTAAAAGTTTATCTTGCTCTGGGAAAAAAGAAGACCTTGGAACCAAAGCTTCACATTTGGATGCCAATAAAAACATCTTAAAATAACGCCCCCCTCCTCCCTCCTGCTCCATAAATGAGAAATGGAGGGTTTAGCAAGAGGTGGGGGCTGTGGGTAGGACTATTGCAATCATCAGTGATTGAGCTTCAAGGTCCAAGGACTTTGTTGTGGGCACTGGAACCCTAATGATTTACAATTAACTCCAACAAGAAAAAACAAATGCCATGCACTTTCCTAACAGAGCTACAAAAATAACCACATTCACAGTGTTTGCGAAATTGGAAACAAATGTCCCAAGGAACATAAGAGCTCCATGCTGTCCTACCCTGACTTTGGAGGAAGAAAAATACTGGCCCTCAGTCATGACCACAAATGATGAGCCAATATTGTTTGTCATGGGAAATTCATCTAGGCAAAATCGGATTGCACCATTAGCTGTCGATGACTCTGAAAAATAACCATACTGAAATGCTTCAAATGAAAATCAGCCAAAGGCTGGGTCTAACATCCTCTCCCCTCCAAGCCACTGAGTTTTTTTTAAAATTCCCTCTATATAACATGGAAGAGCTAGAAGGAGGAAAATAAATTAATGCTTAATTGCATCCTTGTTCCTGAAATGACTCAGACCCATGTGGTTCTTTTTAAAAAGTGGCTGTGGACAAGGGTAATGATCATGAAAAGTATCGGGGGCTTGGAGGTGGCAGAGAAGGGTATGGGGTCCTTAGTTCACTGTTGAAGGATGTTGGGGTGAGGGCTGGTGCTTGGGCTACTGATTTAATACCTTATAATCTTAATTTACAAAAAAAAACAAAATTTTTTTTTAAGGTCTATGAATTTTATTTCATGAATAATCTTAGTTTTTATGCTGATGAGGAGCATGAAAGGTTTGGGTACAGAAGTTTGCTCAGGATAAATTCTTTCTCCGTAGGACCCTTTTGATGCTACTAAACATCGAAGTCATACAGCAAAAGACTTAGCTCATTATGAGTTGATGATTCTAAAACAAGAATGCACTAAGTCTAGGCGTTATAATAAACACTTTACAGGCATCTTTTTTATTCATACCACCCTATGAAACAGTCTTTCATAGAATCCCCATTTTACAGATGAGAAAATAAAGCCTCTGAAAATTTCGGTAACTTGCCAAGAAACAGAGCTGGGACACTACTACTTGACTCCAAAGCCCATGTTCTGAACTCTTAGGTGGGTTTCTTTGCATTTTTCCTCTTTAGGTCAGTGTTTTCTAAACTGCGGTCCATCAGCTCTGAGGGGCTGTAGGATAATTTCAGATGACCTTGCCATTAGGTCCAGAATGATGAGCCAATATTGTTCATCATGGCCATTTTGTATGTCAGAGAGGTAGAGAACAAAACTCTTTCAACTCTCACATCTCTTAATCCTACCTCTGATTCTATGAATTAAGCAATGTGCCTCCCCTCAGGGGACCCAGGACAGTAATATCAGCTGAGTGAGAATTGATGAGTGTACTTTCAAAATGACTAACTTAAAGGTAGCAGCGATAAAATGTGAACTTGAGAATCAACTGTATGGACCTTGTCAGTTTATGTAACCTTTGCACAATGAATATGTAAATTTCCTACATATTTCCATGCTTATATACTTCTAACAGACCTGTATATGGCCTCCTGGGAAAATGCTGGTTTAAACTTTTCTGCAAAATCACCTACGAAACAGAATGTCCATTGTCTCTGTCCAAAACATGGGATTGATTGAAGAGATTCTCACTCCTAGTTTTTCGCTTGAGAGAAATTAATTCTTCTTATGGGAAATTTTGTAATGTCCTAAAACTATCTGAACTTCAGGAATTGAACCTTGCATTATAGCCACCTTCTGCCCCTAAGGAATATAATCTGTCCAAGCCGTTAATTGTTGTGGACAACCAATAAAAGGATGTTCTTATAGTGCGCAGGATATGAAACTAAAGCATATTAGTGTATATGCTCATTTGCTCACGTTTAAAAACTAGTTAAACATTTCAAACCCTTTAGATTTATGCAGCATTATTTATTACAAGGCTCCTGAACTTTCTAGAGGCAGCAGCCTTCTGATGCTCTTTATCAAGCTATTTTCTTCTATCCTTCTACATGGCTGCTTCTTTGGTCCTCGCTCCCTCCCTCCCCTCCTTCCTCCCTCCTTTCTCTCTCTCTCTCCCTCTCTCTTTCTTTCTCTCTCTCCCACCACCCCACCTCCCAACATTGAGCTTAGCCTTAACAGGGAAATAAAAAGTCAAATGCATCAGAAAAATATCCAGTGGTAAAATTTTCATATGGGAATACAATTTGAAGGCAAAGCTAATGTTAAGCAGCCAGGTTTTTATTTTTTATTTTCTCTGCTAATTAGACTGCATGTTTTAACTCTTAAACATATGTAGAGTTGTGAGGGATCATGTGTGTGTGGAGAGAGGCTTAATTCCAGCAGCTCTTGATAGTTGAGTGTTCAGTTTCGTAATGTTTACAATAGATACCATCAACTCATTTTTTGAGTGCCTTCTGCAAAAATGGCTGTATGGAAAGAAGAATCAGAGGAAGTTAAGAGCTGGCCTTAACTTTGATGTTATCTACTCAGCTCTTTCCAGATATGTATTTTTTTTTTTTAGGTCAAAAAACAAGTAAGATCTTATCCAGAAGCCTGAGATGTAAAGCAGGTAGCCTCAACTTGTAGGTTTGGAGTTTGTGCACATATGGGTGAATGTATGGAGCAGAGCGTGTGCACGTGGATGCACGTGTGCCTCACACCCCTCTGTCTGATGGGGGTAGGTACACAAAACTCTCGAGATTATAGTTTGAAAGTTCCAGATCTTAGACTTCCCTCTCGTTTTTTTGAGGGAGAACCCAAGTTCTAGAAAGCTGAACTGAGTTGTTCAAGGTCACACTCCTAGGAAGAGATAGAGCAGGCACTTTAACTAGATCTTATGTTTCACAGCACTCTGCTCTTTTTGTTCACCTTCTAAATTTATTATACATTCTTTTACTTACACTGTCATGTATATTTTAACAAATAAGTCCACATTTGCCTCCCTATTAATTTCTTAGGAAACCACACATATTTTATTTTCTTCCTATTCCAAGGGAGGACTGCAAAGGTATTGTTTGTATACTTAACTGTTTCTTTGTCTATCTGTCTGTGTTTGTTTTTTTTCTAGTTTTACTGAGTTATAATTGAAATATAACTGCCCTTTCTTTTTCTACTATGATGTACTACTGTTTCATGGAACTCACAGAAATTATTTATATTTGCTAGTGAGAAATACAAAGAGATATATGTATAAAAATAAAGTTAGTGTATAAATAAAGTTAGTAAAGTTGAGTACTTTGTAAAGGCTCATTAAGGCAGTCATTAAAAATATGAAATAACTGTGAAAGATTCGTATACCAATGTTGTAAAAACTAAGAAGAAGCATATCTGCATCCACTCAGGTTTCTTCATAAGTGTCTTTAAGATCTCATCACTCTTTAAGGAAACCCAAAGTGGAAGTTGTAGACATTGCATTATGAGCGTAGTTTATACAAAAAAAGAAAATGACCAATTTCAAACAACAGACCTATTCTCAATGAATGAGAATGGATGAATGGGTGAACATCCATTTGTCTAGAGTTAAAATAAAATTGTTAACTACGATTATTTGTAATTATTTATTATTAGCTGATTTAAAAAAGCTGGTCAGCTGTCAGTCGCAGGCATATTAATATGAGGATTCTTTTTTACCATAATCCTGCTGTGCGCCCATATTCACTGATACCAATGTAAATTTTCTAGCTATTTGATTTATAATTTTTCTTAAAGTTAATAGCATGTTACCAGAAATACAGAATTTATACTTTTCTACTGAATTTCAGTATATAATACTCTGTATTTATAAAACAAAATAATATTATCCTCTGTAATTCCAATTTAGAGTTACTTTTAATTCATATGTGATAAAAATAATTATTTTTTTTCCCCTTAGAAAATCTCTATGCAAATCATCTCTGCAGCTTCTCTTCCAGCAAGTATGGTAGTTTTTGCCTCCATGGAATTCACTGTTGGAAATCTCATCACCATTTGGTTGGAATTTTGCTTTTTTTTTTTTTTTGGTCATGAGGAAACATTCACCATGTCACTATATGGATTTTTTTTGGAATTGTCCTGAGTTTCCCACCAAATAGATACCTGAGGTTTGGGCAGGCTCAAATCCAGTACGATTGGATCAGCTGAGAGGGAGTGATGTAATCAGTGAGGATATATACTCTGGAATTCAAGATATACGGCTGGCAGGAAGAGTAGCACTGTAGAGGTTTATACTCTATCCTGTTTAATCCCTTTGCCTGAGGTGGCAGTAGGGGTCCCAGGTCTTATTCTTTAGGCAGAAGGGAATTACAAGGTGCTAGGCTGGGGAAATCCTTCCCATGATTAAGCTAGGAGCAGAAGTGTGAGGATTTTCTTACTACCTCCAACCCAAATCGTCCTTGCAGCAAACTAGTCAATACCATAGAATCAAAGCATTCATCTATAGGCAGGATTTGGTTCCCTTTCTGTTCTCATTTCTCTCTCTCTCTCTCGCTCTCTCTCTCTCTGAACAATGAGAAGCTTAGCTTCACAGTTCTTCAGAGCTTGGGTGGTCCAATTACCAGTCCTTCGCTGAAAGTCCTGCAGCATGCTGGCAACAGCCCGAGGTTCCAGCAGTCATGCACATCTCCCAGGCCCTTGAGAACTCGTCGATTTCAGTGCTCACGTCTGAAGCCGCAGCACACCCTTTCCCACTTCCTCTGTTGCCCTTGCAAAATGAGAGTGAAGATTCATTCCAGCAAAATAAATGGATAGGACATGACCTCGGATATTTAATAGGTTCTGGGAAGCTGCCTCCTTCACCCTAACAAGCACCACTTTTTCTTCTGCAGTCTCAGGCCTATATATTTCCGTCATTAAAGATTCAGCACTTCTGAGATTCTAAAAAAGCATTTTGTTTTTCTCCAAATATGGAGAGATTATACTTCAACTGGATTACCACCTTCATAGGAATTACCTCATTTCTTTGATTCTGAGATGCATTTTCTCCCACATTTTAACACTTCTGAAATGTTCAGTTAGTATGCTCTCTATGTGCTTAATGGGATGTTTCGTTTTTATTTCTTGGAAAGTTGTTACTAGATTGGTGATTCATTTTAAAGAGATGACATCATAGAATCAGAGAATACCATAGCTTCGTTAGCTAATTTCTGCTTTTGGTTCTGAATGAGATAGTGTCACCAGAAGATCATGGTGACGGAAGAGGAGGAAATACAAGGAGAGGTGGGGCAGGTTCTAGAAACAGAAGAGAGGGACTATGCTGGGGAAAATTTTGCTGTCTTTATTTTTGTCTAAGGTTATGCTTCTAACTTCTATTCCTTTTCTTTTAACTGGGTATTTTCCCCAGCAACTGGAGTGGGGAAATTTGGATCTGTTTCATCATTACTATCGATAGCCATTTGTTTATTGTCTACGATATAAAATTACAGCAATGGAAAGCACAGCCTTTGAACCTTGTGATATGCCGATTATTGGGTATTGAGAGGTTTTTGAGACTCCATTGATATAGCAGGGCGGGGGAAAGCCTTCCCTCAAATATTATTTTTTTTGGTAATAGCTTTATTATGATATAATTCACACACTATACAGTCACCTATTTGAAGTATATAATTCAATGGATTTTAGTATATTCACAGAGTTGGGCAAACACTGCTGCAATCAATTTTGGAACATTTCATCCTCCCCGAAAGAAATCTCATATTCTTTACCAGTTACCTCTTATCCCACCCATCTCTCCCAACTCCAGAGATGACTATTCCTCTTAAATTTAAAGACCAAAAACACAGAATGGTGCAGGGGCTACACTAGGGCAATGAACTAGGAGTTAGAAGTTTCCAGAAGATTCCAAGTTTTGGCATTGTTTCTCAGAGATGATTCGTTTATTTTTTAGAGCCACATTTTCTTTATCTGTAAAATTGGTATGACACCCACATCACAGGTAATTATTTTTACAGTGGTCATTGTGAGGATTAACTAGTATAACATATGTAAAAACACTGGCATAGGTCATGTCACATCGTGGGTTCAGAATGTTATTTTCTTCACTCTTTGATCTATCTTCAGGATGGAGCCCTGAGTTGGATTGCTGAAGGGCGGCTGGTCTCTTTCTTCTCTACACATGAAGACTGAGTCCTTTGAAGGTGCCAACTCAGGGTTCCCTCTCAGAAACCACCTTTGGGGAATGATTAAAGCCCAGTACTGTTGCCCGTGACACCACAGCTCAGTCATTGAGCTGATGATATGAAACAGAGGGTCCTGTTTCCATTTTCTTGGAAAAGAATATAAAACCACATCATCCGCTTTATTCAGATAATGGGAAGTCAGCCTAAACTCTCAAAATTTCTACCAGCTTAGTGGTTTTCATAGGGACACAGAGTCCAAAGAACCAAAGTGGTAGCGAGGGTGATGGATGTGGAACAAAAACCATGATCCTCTCCTTGCCCCCACATGAACTGCCGTGCAGTGTAAGGAAAAAGAGATGAGGGTAACTGGACTCCATCACTCCCATTGGCTTTTGGCTCTAGAAAATCCCTCTGATCCCTCTGAGCAGTGCCAGGATTCTTCTTTGAAAATCTCAGAGAGGTCTGGCTTGTCTTTGTGGCCTGTCCTTGAGGAGTATGGAGGTGAGGGGTAGTTCTGTCCTAATGTGACAGGAATTGAAGTGGAGGGTGGTTTCTGAGGTCTTGGGCCCTGAAGTCTTCCATGGAGAACATTCATGCTGATCTCTTATGATTCTAAATCCTCTGCCCCTGCTTCTGCCAGAATCGGGATGCTCTTGAGAATTTTTGCTCTCCCTATGTCTCTATTGACTGCTGCCAATACCAACTCCAGGTTATTCAACTGAAAACTATTTAGTCAAAAATAAATTGGTTAACATAACTATATAGAAAAAGGACAAACAAAAACAAAGTGGACGTTTTTCAGGCACTAATTCCAAAGTCTTGATAATTTTGGTCCATGATTAGGACTGCTTTGTACCTTTTATTTATCCTTAAGAATTTTTGTCATTTAAAGTTTATTTTCTTATTTTTTTCTCTATATATTTACTACATTTCAAATTCACTTCCAACCATTTATTCCTATTCTTTGGTGTTTGTTGAAGTGGAAAGTTGGAACAATAGGATTTAGTTGAAACATCCCAAATATCCATCAATTCATGGCAAGATGAAATAAACACACAGGTTTAAACAGTATGTGTGGCATAATCCTAAATTTATAGAGTAACAATAATGTATAGAAAAATATTTGGGCAAAGTATGAATAGTGTTTGCTTTGGTAGGTGGACTTATTTTGCTTATTTGTGTTTTATCGATCTATTCAACATAATTTTATTAAGTTAAATGTCGGTTCTCCATGTTGGGAATACAGCAATAAAGAAAGAAGACAAGAAAAATTTGCTCTCATAAGGGTACACACCAGTGAGGAGAGGCAGTAGATAGAAGACTTATGAAAAATATAGGTTAGCGACAAGTACTACAGAGAAAAAATAAAGCCAGGGAAGTAGGATAGAGTGTTGGGCAGGGGTTCTAATTTTAAATAAGATCATCAGGGAGGTCTCACTGTCGAGGTACTTGAGTAAAAACCTAAAGGAAATGAAGGAGTGATCCAGGTGGATATCTGGAGCAAATGCATGCTAGCAGAAGGAATAGTAACTACAAAGGACCTGCCTGGAGAGCATGCATGTGCGTGTGTGTGTGTGTGTGTGCGTGCATGTGTCGGGGGTGGTTAGGCAAGAAGGCCAGAGTGACTGGTGCAGAGTCAGCCCTGGGGAAGAGTAGAAGAGGGTGAGTCAAAGAGGCAATGGGAGAGTCAGCTCGTGTGGAACCTTGCAAACCGTTGTGAAGACTTAGGCTCTTACTCTGAGTGAGATGGAAAGCCACCGCAGGGGTTCTGGGCAGAGCTGTGACCTAGTCTGACTTATGTTTTAGATGCATCAATGTAATTGCCCTTTAGAGAATCATCCATAGCAGGGACAATGGTGGAAGCAGGAAACCATCGCTGAGGGGTGATGGTGGCTTGGACCATGGTGATTGAAGTGGAAGTGATGAAAAGTGGTTGAATTATTGATATATTTTGAAATTAGTCTATAGGATTTGCTTGTATGTGCACAGGATATGGGGTAAAAGAGAGAGAGTAGTCAGGAATGAATCCAAATTTTGTGGTCTGGGGGGGTGGAAAGATGGAACTGCATTAGTTGAGAGGGGTGGTTTGCAGGAAGGTGGAGTTTGGGAGGCAACATCAGGAGCTCAGTTTTGGACGCCTCAAGTTTTATGTACTTATTAGTCATCCAAGATAGTTCTCTAATGAGAATGTGTTGTTTTTGAAATTTGGTAAAAACAATTAATGACATTTTTAAAGACATTCTATTGTGGGACTAGGTTGTTCCAATGAATCCTTCATCATTGGCCTAAATCGCTCAGTTAAGTTTCTGTGGCCAAATTGTTTTTAGTCAAACCATCTGGACCTGGGGTATGCAAGGGGGCAACTCTGAGTAACTACAAAGCACACTTGCTCCTAGGACCACCTTTGTGAGAAGAAACTTGGAAGCAGACTTAGCTTTGTTTTGCTGTCTTGGCTGCCATGGCAGCTGACTCACTTGACTTCCGAGATGTTGTTATAACCACCTGATCTCTAAATCCCATAAACCCTGCCTGAATTCTTGGACCTTTGACCCTCCCATCATCATCTTTGATTTTGAATACTTACCTGAAGTGTCAAGGCTCCAGAGTCCCCAGACCCTTAGGTCTTCCTGTCCCATGATGGTCCCTGCCTAATCACACCTGTTCTGTGACCACCATGCTCTTATAAATCAATTCACACTATATTTCTTGAACACTTATTTTGTGCAAAGCACTGCACTAAGCATTTGTGGGACAGTGAAGAAGTTGTGAGGTGGCACTGGCAATCTAGGAGCCTCCAATGTTGTCTACAATGTATATATATATATATATATATAATGCATATATATATAATGCATATATATATAATGCATATATATATATGCATTACACATATGTAAGTGTGTATTGAGGTGGTGGTTTATTGATGTCGAAAGGAATGTAGGGCTCTGACTTTTGTAGCAATGACCTTGGTCCTACCAGCTACAGCATTTTACAGAGGCTTTTTTGTACTTTTCAATATTTAGCCTTTGTTTTTTCCTGATTATAAAGTGACATAGTCATTGAAGAAAACATGGGAAAAACAGGAAAACACGAAAAAAAAACCACTTATAATCTTATCATCTAGAGATAGAATATCAGTGTTAATATTTGAGTTTATTTCTTCTCATTCTTTAACATTTTTAAAAAATGCCTACAGCACCTGGTCTTCCTAGGTGGTCTCCCATCCAAGTACTAACCCAGCCCCACCCTGCTTAGCTTCCGAGATCAGACAAAATCCGGCACGTTCAGGGTGGCATGGTCACATAGACTAACAAATGTTTTATTGTTGGCATTTTTCCACATCATTAATATTTTTTGGAGTAATTTTTTTATGGCTGAATGGAACTGGTGTCTCACCATTTACTTAATATTATCGAGTCTTCATGTTCCTCCTTGCTTGGGCTGCCTAGGCTTGGTGTTGAGGCTATCCTAGAGTATCTAGGGGAGAGTAGAGTCTCACAAAAATGGGGGTGTGCCCATTTGAAATGCACTTGGGTGAGAGGGTGCAGCCACTTGGGGCATGAATAGCAGCACTTAATTAACACCCTTCCCAAGCTTGCACACTCGAGAGCATAGTACACAGCACATCCGAAAAGTCAAAGGGGCCTTTGTTCTATATTTGAAAAGCTGCTTATCCATTTGGTAGACCAGGGAACTTTGAGACGATATGATTTTATACTGCCTATCTTCTTAACAATAAACATCAGGAATTATATTTGCCAGGGTAGCCATTAAAATAGAAATGACACAAGACCCTTCTTTTAAAAAGTAGAGAATGATCAGAGCAAGATGGAAGAAAGTGGCATAACGGCTCTAATAATATAGAGCGTTCCCTACTTCAGTGAGGTTCTTCTGGGAGAGTGGGTTTAGGAGCAGAGAAAAGAAATAGAAAAAAAATGAGAAAGACAATATTATATTGTTTTTGAATACCAAAACCGATAATGCTTTCCGAGGCTGGTATGTGAAACTTACTCTTCTCTTTTGGCTCTTCCAGCCACAGATGAATATTTCCTTGCCAATTAAAACATTCTTGAGGTGTTTTCCTTTTGTTCACGTGATATTGGTTGTGATCTGTGCTTGCTATTATTTATAAATTACTTTCTGGCATTGTAGTACATTCTAGGAAAACCAATAAAACCGCAAGTGTGCAGTTAAATCTTTCTGGTTTTTTTTTTTCCTATTTATTTTTGGTTGTCTGGGTTTTAATTTTCTCCCCTGTGGGAAAGACAAGAAAGTAAAGAAGAAATGTTTTCAGGAGTGGATGGAAGGTTTATAGAGTATGTTTCTAATCTCCGTTATTCCTTAAGCTTTCCACTGATGTGAATGTGTTCTTCCATTGGCTTAAGGCTATTCGATCACCTTTCTTGATAGGAACAATGAAAAAATTAATTATGAAGATCTAGATTAATAGAAAGTAATTGATGGAATGTTTTTTTTCATTTGACAAGAAATGCCAAAGCCAATAATCAATACTTCTTAAAATATACCAAAACCCGGAAGCCAAGCAGAGAACTGGTGACACCATTAACATGGACATATATTAAAGGATGTATTGGGATGACATGAAGTTGACAGGGTGACTCAGCTCTTTTTAAAGTGTGCTTTCAGCCTTTTCTGAGAAAGACCGTCTTGGGAATTTTGGCGGAAGAGGTTGTGAATGCTGTAGAACAGCATCTCCCCAAGTTAGCCCTGCAGAAGGTTTGAGAGTGGGTGGACATTTGTTATTTTATGCCTGCCTCGAATTGATTTCTTTCTGCTGGTAGCTGCATCCTGATTGGCCATCCTTCTTCCCACTATTGGTCCATGTGGTTTGGTTGTGACCGAGTCCGAGGGTGAAGACATGGCCCAAGACTGTCCAATTAGCACATTCCATCTTACCTGTCTCAGGAATCGGTGCAGAAATGACCATGTGACCAAAGACAGTACAGTGAGATTCATCCTGGGCACTTTTTAGAACTGCTGGCAAAGAGAAGCCCCTTTTTAATTGGGTTGCTGAAAAGAGGATACAAGCTCAGTGCTGGTGGTCATTTTTCTAACTTATGGAAAGAACCTGCTCGAATGAAGCCAACACAAAGAAATGTAGAGCCCAGACATGGAGGTAGAGCGAGTCACCATGACATTGGCCAAGGCCCTGAGTCCTGCCAGGCTGAAAGCCAGCCTATTCCTGGACTTATATAAATTAATTTTTCTGTTTTTGCCAGTTAGTGTTGGACTCCTCTCACTTGTCACCAAAAGAGTTTTGGCTAATTGAAAAAGTGTTACGTGAAGACTGACCTGTCATCACACATATGTGGGAAACCCTGGGCATGTTAGTTTGGGTTTCCCCAGAAGTAGACCCCACAAACAGGATTTGCGTGCAAGTAGTTTATTTGGGAAGTGGGGAGTGAGGAAGTAAGACAGTGAAGGGAAGGCATCTAATAAGTGGTACCTTATCAAGTGAGCAACCACTGTGGATGAGTAGAACTTAATCCTACAGGAGACAGTATAAAGCACATGCCTCACGTTTATCCCAACCAAGCAGCAAGGGAGCTGGGATAGTTACACCTCAGCTCCCCTCAGTTATTGGTTGAGGGCTACTCTTGGGTGTGTGTGCAATTCGAGGCCTGCTTTGTAAGTGGACAGAATGCCTTTTGGAGAGAGAAGGAGATGGAAAGGGAGAGAGGAGAGGGGATAGGGGAGAGGGAGAGATAATGACTATGAAGCAGACAAAGAAGTGCAGATACTGACATTTGAAAGTCTTGAAAGTCTGCAGGACTCAAGGGATATGGGCTAAACAAAGCACAGTTTTTGTGTGTGTGTGTGTTTTTTTTTGGTCTTTGTTTACTTCAGGACGTCTTAAAGTCTTTAACATGCTAATATAGGTACTAAATATACAAAAGTGAGGTTATGGGATGCCATGTTTTCCTAAATTATTTCGCTGTATAATCTTTTCTTTCTGGATTGTTTTTGGAACTTGCAGTCTGCAGCATGTGCTTTGGGAAGCGCTGTCTCAGAATAGCCAAGCTTTAAGGTGTAACCTAAGTATAAAAATTCACAGGACTCAAAAACATGCACCTTTAAAATTTGAAAGAATCAATGAGTAAAACTGTCAAACCTTTGGCTCAAACCCCTCAAACTCACACATTGACATCCTAACCCCCAATGTGAGTGTATTAGGAGGTGGGGACTTTGAGAGATGACTAGGTCATGGTAGTGGGGTCTTCATGAATGGAATTGGCATCCTTATGAGGAGAGACTTGAGTGTACTTGCCCCTTCCTTTCTCTGTTCTCTGCCATGCGAGGGCACAACCAAAACACAGCCAGTCTGTAAACCAGGAAGCCGGCTCTCACCAGACCCGGATCTGCCAGTGCCTTGAGCTTGGACCTCTCAGCTTCAGAACTGTGAGAAATACATTTCTGTTGTTTATAAGCAACCAAAGCTATGGGGTTTTTATTATAGCAGCCCTGACTAAGACAACCAACAAGGGCAGTCGTTATATTTTTTTAAATTTAGTAGATGACTACTGTAGATGATTCTGCAGTCTCATCATCATGTGATGATGAGGCAACAAGGCCTCAGAGAGTTTCACTCATTTGCTTAAGGCTGTTAACTGGATTGTGCAGAGTCAGGACTAGAGTCCAAATTCGGATTTTTTTTTCTCTCTGGGGATCAAGCATTTTAAATTAAACTCAAGGCTATGTTGGAACCACATTCTGTTTTATAATTGCCCAAATGTGCCACTAATCTTCTCAAACCATTTTTCTTTTTATATGAGTAATTTCTTTAACAGGTAGCAGAATCTGGGGTTTTTTTAAGGTCAGTTTCCAAATAAAGATCTTGGGCATTGGGTACCGTTTCCGTGGGGTTGGCTGGCAGGCGGCCTTCATTGTCTCTAGACTGGAAATTTGTTCTGGTTTTGTCAACTTGTCTGTTTCCTCCACTTGCATTTCTAGCTCATGCACCGAAGCTCGTGGATAGTACTGAGTCTGAGAGACAAGTTAAGTCAAGAACTGTAGTCATGGACCAGTTTGCAGATGATGCCTTGTGCTAGTGAGCATGATTTGAGACAGTAGTTTTAATGTATACCATACCTATTATGCAGTTGTAGGCATTCCCTAGGTCTTGGCAAATGTGCATACACAGGCATATACCTACAAAAAGGCTGAGCATACTACCTTCTGATTGCTCAGGGTATTTTGCCCAAGCGGATTTTTGTCCACGGACATGGCCTTGGTTCTCAGACTTAGATAATGGGCAAGTATTTTTGCAGAAGATAAAGGACAAGGAGTTATTATTTGTTTCTTATCCTTTGTTCCTAGGGTGATGAATGGCAGTAAACAGGATTTTCCTCTGGCTCTTTGTGACTATCAACCATTTTATGCTGTCAACTTCTTTATGTGTTCTCATATACTGATGCTCACTGGAGGTCCATATGGTAAAGGCAATAGTAAAATATCTTCCAATAATTAGTTGTATCATAGTCAAGCATTGGCTCTTGTATTCATTTCCTCTCATCTTCCAGGACAAAGGAAAAGATGTGTACAGTTATTAATTAATGGTGTGGCAAAAATAGTTCCATTTTTATTCAAACAATAATATAGATTCAGAGGCTTATTTTCATTAAAATTGTTGGGTGGAAATACCTGCAATATATTTTTATTGTGATTAATTTACATGCACCACGTGTAAATACCAAACATTTAACCAGCCATCTCTGTCTCTCATTTCTGGGATTTCAAAATTTAGTAGTAGGGTTTAAATGATATTACCTACACATACGTAGAGAAACTGTCTTAAACATGTGTCTTTATTGTGTAACTCTGGCTACATATTTGACGTGTCAAATTAGGTACACTGAAATATAACTTCATAGAATAAAATCTCAACACAATGTGACAAGCTCAAAAATGGTTAGTTTTATGATACTGTATCAGTATTTTAATGGAATGGCTATTACCATTAGAAATACCTTTCAAGTTTTAGTAATCATTCATCTGGACCCAGAATTGTGCTCATTGTCTACTGAATACAAAAGTAAAAGGGAGACATGATCTTTACTTTCTAGAAGTCAAATGGCTAAACATGTACTTGTGATATGTGGAAGATAATACATACCAAATATTGTCAGGCACTAGATTGTGCAATGTGGACTGTTAGAGAAATACATATTCTCAAGAAGGAAGAACCATTGTGGGATGAGGAGGTTGGAAAGGACTTCCTGGAGGGGGAGAGGTTCACACCTCTGGACCTTCAGATTTATTGCTGAGTCTGCTATTCGATTGATGCTTGTGGGTACTCCAGTCCAATTTATGTTCTCGTAGGTAGACGCAATGGAGCTGACTCTTACAAATTTTCCTCTGTCTATTAAGGGAAGGACTTTAGTAATTTTCCACTGACCCCCACCCTGCTTCTTAAATATGACTATGTAGACAGCATTTTGTATCATTTTCTTTTCCTTTTGTGTTACTTTTGGGTTGACTCTACTAAAGAGTATGAAGACATGCCTTAAATTTAATTTTTCGATGTAGTCCATTCTCTTGAATTGAAAGTCATTCTACTGGTGTTTTTTGTTTTGTCTTGTTTTGATTTTTGTTTGTTTTTAATAGAGTAGTGTGATGTACTAGAGCAATGAGATTGGAGTCAGGAGATCTAGGTTTGAGGCCTGGCCCCAGTATTCCCTAGAGATGTTGATCAAGTAACCTAACTGCTCTTAGCATCAGTTTTCTCATCTCTAAAATAGGAAAATTGGACATATTCTGCCTAACTCTGATGTTGTTTTAAGGATTAAATGAGATAATGCAAGTAAAAATATTTTTATATCCTGTAGTACTTGATACAATATGAGGCATTATTAATGCAGCTTGAAACAAACACACCATTGTCCTTGTCAATTAAATGAAGACAGGCATTGTATCTACTTCATTGGATTATGCTGAGGAGTAAATGGAATAAAACATGTAATGCCTTCTAGAATACTTTGTGGCAAATAGTAAGGACACAATAAATCTAGAGATTAAAGGTTAAATAACTTATAAGATTAAAAAACTCTTTAATCTTAAAGCCAAAAACCCAGTATTTTCTTATAACATTTTTATGCTCAACATTTGTTGACTAGTAAACACATTTGTCAACATTTGTAACTGGTCATGTGGTTCAGCCTGAATGGGGCCAGTTGGGAGTGGGAATCAATTATATTAGAGATTCTCAAAGTGTGGTCCAGGGCCTGGTCTCCTCTATTATTTATGCTGTAATATGACAGCAGTCATACTTTAGTTTCTGGCATAAATTAATAATTTGATATTGAATTAATAATTATCCTTTTGAATATAAACCAGACATCACCTCATTGGTGTCTCACTGAAAGCAGTGAATTTTCCCCCAGGTCCTTTGAGAAGGTTTTCTGAGGATGAAGTGGATGGACTTGGATTGTCAGTGGTGAATGCCTTGATAAAGTGATCCCCAGATCAAAGAGTTTCTGCAATCCTTGGATTAGTCCTCCACTGACTGTGGTTTCCTGTGAAGTGGCCAACCAAAAAGAAATGCTGTGGGTTCACATGAGAGAAAGCTCGTCCTCATACTCATAGTGTAGAGTGGGGTTTCCAGAGGCCTGTGTGCCTTTTACTTGTATGTTGTTCTCAGACCTTATGTATTCATGAATATATTTTTTGAGAGTGAAATAGAAATTCCTAAATGGGAAAAATCAGTTTTTCTGGAAAGGTGAAAAATCCTGGAAGGTATATAATATTTTTCAAACTGAAGATAACTTTTTCACAAGAATCCATCATAACTGAGAGTATTCAACTTTTTAGCCTTTATCTCCCCAAGGGTCATGCTTTTAGTCTGCTAAAGAAAAAAAAAATCAGTGACACTTATTAAAGATGGTAAGGCTGACTTTATTTTTCAGGGCCATCATGATATGTATAGGGACCACTACAATAGCATTTTGTACTGGGGGAGACAGATTGGGCTCAACTCTGAATCCAGCATGGGCAAGTGGGAATTTGTAGCTAAGGAGCAGGCTTGGGGGGCAATGAATAGAAATTACTAAGAGGAAACATCAGAGGTAAAGGTGGGTTCTGGAGAAACAGACCTAGCAGGATCCTTGCTGCAGACAGGCCAAGGTGATCAGACATCACCTTGGGGACAGTGGAGGACGAGGAACCTGAACAGATGTCAAGGGTGACAGGTGAGGTCTCTGGTTAACTGACGTGGCAGGATTTTTGCTTAAACTAGATTTTACAAGGAAGTGCCTAGATAGGCCTAAGTACACAGCTTGGTCAAAGTTTGGTCAAGCAAAGAACCTTTGTCAAGCCTAATGAACTAAAATCCGCAGAGGAAGCTGTTAGAAAAGATTCCAGTCTGGTCAGATGAAGTCCACTGTAGCTGTGGGCCTGTGTGGAGTGAGTGCACAGTTATCAGCCCTCTGGGTGTCAGGGTATAGCAGATACTGCTTACTATACTCTTACTTTGTCACCACACGCACCGCTAAACTACATTTCCCAGCCTCCTCTGCAGTTAGGTGGGCATGTGACTGAGTTCCGGCTATTAGCATGTGGGTTGAAGTATTGTTGCCACTTCTAGGCCTGGCTCCAAGACCTCCTTTTGACTTCATGTTCCTTCTCTGTGCCCCTGGTTCAGAGGTGAAGCCCAGGGAACTTGTTCAGCTATGGATTACAGATGGCAAAGCCTCAAATAGAAGGTAACTGGGTTTTCAATCATTAGTTGGAGGAGAGCTGCTTGAATTACAATGTGAAACAAATCTTTACCGTTTCAAGGCTGAGATTTTGGCAGTGTTTGTTACTATGGTTGGGCCGTCTGTCGAACAAGCAGGGGAAGGCAGCCATCATTAAGCAGAGCATCCTCTTAATGAATGTCTAGACTCAATTGAACACTGCCTTCTAGAACTGACAACAGTCACTGGCTTGTAGCAAATGTCAGGTGAGCACTAGAGTCTTCTGGAGCAAGATTATTAATGTGTGAGTTGTTTTATAGGAGATGCATTGCATGTAAACCCACAGAACCTATTTGGATGAACTCAGGAAGTGACCAGCACACAAATGAGTGAGTTCCAATGGCTTGCCAGGTGTGCTTTCAGGAGTATTTCCCCAACTTCCTTCACAAGTTTCCCAGGGTGCTTAAAAATCCTAATTATTAGAATCCTTAGCCAGAAAGTTAGAATACTATCTCAGGAGGTTCCTGTAAAAATGCATCTAGGTTGCCTGGACGGTACCACTTTAACCATTTTGTACCCACTAATAGCATCTAGCATCTCAGATTCTGAGCAGAGCACCTGATATTAATGGGATGACACATTGGTCAGATGAACTTTTGATGGGGGCACAGTGGGTGCAGAGAGATGGAAATGTTTAGAATGAGGGTGGTTGCCCTGAGTAAGAAAGAACCGCTTGAGAGATGACAATTCAGGGACCCCTGAGAGCCTGGGAATGGTGCCAAAAGAGGGAGGAGGAGTTGTAAAATAGGATGGTGCGGAGTGAGAACAGGTGAGCTTTGCCTCCATCATGAAGTTTGACTTAGTAAAAAGAAAAAGTTCACTTTTCATGGGTGATCTATCAGGCTTTATTCCAGAGTAGAGATGGAGGTAACCTCTGTTGCTTTCTACTTATTTTGTTTCTCGCAAGAAAGAGTTCTGTTTTGTTTGTTTGTTTTATTTGTTTATAGATTGGATAAGTAAGGCATATCTTTCTCTTCTCTTAAATTTATCATACTTTTCTTGTTGGAGTTCAGAGATATTTAAAATTCTGTTTTGCAGAAGGCCTAGAATTAACTGGTGACATTGGTTGGCTAAGCTCAATCAAAAAATGGTAAATCAGAAAAAAACAATCACATAAAGAGTTTTCCCAAAATAATATCTATGTCATAGCCAAGTATTTCTCCATTCTCCTCTGCACCTGACTCCTCCAGCTTTGGCAGCTTTAGAAATTCAAATCAAGTTCTTCAACTGGGAAACCTCTGCCTCAGCTGAAGGTAAAAGAAAGGAGGTGCAAAGAAAAAGTAACAGCCTATTTCCTTAACACAGAACTGCTGATTTCAGGCACTCATGTTGCTTGTGAACCAGTTAGTGATATGTTTTGCAGATTTGAGTTTGGTGACAAGGTGCAGGTATCTGTCTCCCTTACCTAATTATTGAAACTTTTATTTTTACATTAGCCTCTTCAAGAAACCCATAGTCATCTTTCATTAGATACCTACAGAGTATGAGCTTCTTGAAGACAGGGATATTCAACTATTTCATTTCCTGACACACAGTGCGTATACATGACAGGCAGTGAGTAAATGTTTATTTACTGAACCAATCAGTTACAAGAGAGGCAAGCAACCATGTTCACTAAATGCTATATCCCCACAAACAGATTTCTCTGAAGGATAAATTGAATGAAGCTGAGAGTTGAGATTGATTATAACACATTCCTCCCAACTTGATTTTCATTGGGTGTGCCAACTGATTTCCATTAGCTACACTCTGAGTTTTTTGAAGGCTTTGGCATAGGTAAGTGTTTATTTTTCTGGCGAATGTATGTATTCCTTTTGTGTTTCCTTCCCCTGTGGAAAAGACCCCCCTAATCTTTGGGGTACAAGGAATCACTCAGTTGTATGGAACTCACTTAAATGTTCTCTGCATTTTCAAATCCTATATCCTCAGCTTCTGTCATGACTCTGTCCTCACTTCTTTATCCATGTTTCTTGAGGCAAGCTAGAGGAGTGGATCTGGTCAGATGTTGCCAGCTGTAAGTAAAAAGAAATCCAGTGAAAAGTGGTGTAAACAATCTACACGTTTTTCTTATGTCAAACAAGTTTGAAGATAGGACAGTTGCAGGGTTGGTGCATTTAGAGGCTCAATTAAGGGAACTCTCTAGGTAATTTCCATCTTGTTGCTCTCCCATCCTTGGCATATTGGCTCTTGTCCTCCGTCTGACATCTTTTTCATGATTGCAAGAAGGCTGCAGTAGTTCCAGGCATCACCTCCTCATCAGCCATCCTGAGGATGGAAAACTGGGCTTCTGTTGAGCTTCTGCTTTTTTGCACATTTAATTTTAGAAGCAAGAAAACCTCTCTACAGAGCTCTCCTTAATCTCATTGGCTTCAACTGGGACATATGCCCACTCTTTTACCAATTACTGGAAGGGAATTGGAATCACCATGACTAGTTTAGATTAATAAGATTTACCCTTGGGAATAGGGAGGGACCCTGTCTTCTTTGAAGCATAAAATCAGAGTTATGCTTCTAGAGAAGAAGGGAAAAGAGCTGTCATAAGAAGTAAAGGAGACATGATTTCAGGCTCCTTAGGAAGGTTTGACTTCAAGAATGGAAGTTGTGATCATTCAGCCAGAGAGTTATCTGGGAAGCTCCCAGTGGGACACCCTCCACCTCACACCTTAGCTTATCATTGCAACTTCTCTCCCTTGGACACAGTGACGTCATGCAAACCTGTTGTTTGTGGGATGACTTGTCTCACCAGTGGACGTTAGCTCTCACCCTGAGCTTCAGGATTCCCTAGTGGGAAGTTTTGAGATTTTTTTTGATAAAAACTTTACTAAATATTCAAAAAAGAAACAAATATCAAAGTAGCAAATGAAAGAGTCTTGCTGTTTTTCTCTCTGCCAGTCCTACTCCTGAGAGGTGCATTGATAAAATCTTACTGTTTATCCTTTTGGATTTTATATGGCAGGTTTTAAAAAAAAATACACAACCAGGACATGTTTAAGGGAACAACTGACATCTTTGTTATTAAAGCTACAGCCTGGATCCTTCTGAGTGATGTTTCTCTGGATTCTCTAATATCATACTGTCTATGCAAGCTACCTGGGCCAGGCCTAGACCTTGACAATGCCCAGAACTGGACCAGAAGTGTCTCTCTTGGACATGGTGTAATGGTTGTTCAACTTCAAAGCACCAGACAATGATGAATTTTTCCAGGACATTGCACCCAGTTTTTTATAAAATATATTAGTGTTGTTATAAATCAATGAACATGGTTCATAATAGTAATAACGCCCTTGAAATCTCTTAATCCTGCCATCAGAGAACAGTATACCAGAGCATTTGCTGCCCTTGGCTTCACCTTGGGCTATTAACTAACAAATCAGTTATTAGCTGGTGGTAATGACCAATTTCAAGAGATGATTACTTAAATATTGCCCACCTTGAAAAGAGAATTATTATTCAACCGAGAACTGAACCCTTATTTTCGACTCAGTAGAGCTAACGATCTTATCTCACTCCATAGCAGCCCCCTCCTCCAGCACCCCCCACTCCACCCCTCACGTGTCTGCTCTCCTTCTGGCTCTGAGGTGTGCCGAGATCATATGGTTACATAACTGCTTCCCTCTTGGCCTCAGTGACTTGAGTCCAGGAAAAGTTTCATATTTAATATTTATTCACCAAGCAGTGGTGGATGAAGACAGATGGTAATGAAATCAGTCTTGCTGAAAGTGACCACAATGATAATAGATTCTTTATGATGTCCAGGAATTCTGGACTCTTAGTCTGTGCTTAAATGCATGTTGGCGCCAACTCTGTCGTCTTAAGCTTTAGTATTCTTGTCATTCTCCTGACCTCTCCTTAGACCAGAGTAGGCAGCTGTGCTAAAGGCATCAATCTGTCTTTTTCCCCATATAAATGCTTTAAACACCTAGAGCCACAAATGACTCAGAAGCAGAGATTTTTTTCTGAACAGGAAAAATGAGAAGATAAAATAAAGGAGCCCCTTTAGAGCTGATAGAGCAGCCGGCACTCGTGCGCAGGCTGGTTTTGCTTGTGCTGCCCATTGCCTGTAACCCGTTCTTCTGAACACTCAAGTTACCCAGCTGAGTTTGTTGGGATTTCAGACTCATCCCGATTGGTAGAGAGGGTGGGCCAAGGGACAAGGAGGAAAAGGAGATATGTAAAATGAAGCCTAGTTGGCGAAGAATTGGTACTCCTGTCAAATGTGGAAACTTAGATTGCTGATGGCGCTGGAGACGGCAGTGTCCTGGGTCAGGCAGGGCTTCCTTAAGCCATCTGGCCCTTTTTAGTAATGAGAGGTAAATCATTCTGATGTTCCTTGCTGTTCAACGCATTAATCATGTTGAATTCCTTTGTTATTCTGGGGTCTGGGTCAAGTGTAATTCTATAGGAATTCCATTGTAATCTAGTATTAATTAATCTCTGTTTTACGGTGCCAGAAACCTTTCTCTGGATTTGTTTTCTTGTACATCAGTTATTAGCTTTGTTAGTACCTAACTTTAGTGTGGAACTGTTACTCCCCTTTTTCCTGCTCCTTTTTGTTTTCATCTCAGTCTTGGAAATAGTCATTTTTTGGGGGGTGGGAACAGGGGCAGCCCACATGTTAAGGAGGACTTCGTTATGCTAAAGTGCTTTGAGAGGTGGGAGGGGAGGATGATGAGAGGGCTGGCTGCAGTCTTCTTGAGGAGCCAGGAAAAACAGGATTCATACTCCAGCGCTGCCACTGATTAGCTGTGTTACTTATAGCAAGTTAAATAACCTCATTTTCCTTTAATGTAAATGGCCATTAAAATGGTCCCTACTTCCTAGGATTGTTGTGAAAATTAAACGGCAACCAGTTCTCTCTCCAGTGATGACAAAGGCTGCCCAGGGAGGCGATAAATTTCCTGCCCCGTGGTGGGATTGTCCTCAGTCAGTGACACTGCAAGAGCCTTTCTTCCAGGATGTTAGATGTCGGGGAACATTGTTGCGAGTGTCACTTCCAACGTAAAGATTTGGAGTGTTTGCATAGAAACCTCGCGTTACTGGCTCTAGGAAACACCTGCCTGCTTCTCAGCTCTTCCCAGAATATGCCTAAGCAACAACGGAGGGTCAGAGGCTGCGATTCTTGGCTTTTCTGTGGTAAATAATGAATGTTGCACCAGCTGCTGGCAGACTCTGAAACCTTCTGTTTTGAGATGCAGAAGGAGAGAAAAAAAAATACCCACTATGCATTTATCTGGTCCATCATCTTTAAATAGCTCTCTTCAGATTTCAAAAAAGGTAACTCTATCCTTTTTCCTGGCTGGCTGTCTGCATAGTGCTGCAAAACAGGACAACTTTCCCTAGATTTTGACCTGGTATAAAAAGCAGTATATTTTTACGACCTAGTAACAGTCACATTTCTACACCATAAAATATTAAAGCAGGCATGACAGTGCCTTTAAGATCTTTGAGGCAGGTGCTATCAAAATGTGCCCCTTTATTATTTATTTATTTGACTCTTTCTCTGTAGTAAAGCTTAAATGCTTTCCAGGCCAAATAATTAAATTTCATTATGGAAAGTGGGGATCGTTGGCAAAATGTGCTCACTCTGGCTATTAGACCCTTGAGTCCCTAGGGGAACTCCATGGAGGGTAATAAAAATCTGGCTTATGTTCACATGTAAGATATGCATTGTGACATATATTAGGCCCACAAGAGTGATGCTACCCAAGAAACTAAATAGTGAGGGGACTGTTAGAGATCCTCCTCTTCTGGCCAGCATCCTCTTAGAGGAGGGGGCTGCAAACTATAGCCCTCGGGCCAAACACTGCCTGTTTTTGTACCTCCTATGAGCTGAGAATGGTTTTTGCATTTTTAAATAGTTGGAAAAAAACAAAAGAAGAATGATAATATTTTGTGGGAAAATTAAATTAAAAACTCATTGTCCTTACAAATTTTTTTATTGGGACACAGCTACACCCATTTATTTATGCATCATCTATGGCTGCTTCTTACAAACTCAGTGGTTGCGACAGAAACCATATGGCTACAAAGCTGAAAATACTATCTGGCCATTTATAGGAAAATTTTGCTGACTCCTGTCCTAGAGGAAGTTGGACTTGGGCTCTGTAAAGGATGGCATTGGTACTAGAGGAGTTCAAATTCCTTTACTGCACTGGTACATTGGGATATGGATTTTCCATGTGTATGAACTTGATTATTTCCTGAAATGGATGGATAGGCAGGTTAAAGGAAGAGGACAGGGATATCCTAAGGTGGGTTTTGGATCTCATAACCCTCTCCCCAGATATACCTCCCAAGGTTGCATGCTAGGTGACATCCTTTTCTCCTCTCACAATGCATCCTTATGTCTTCTGCTCCTCACCTTCTCCACTGCTTCCATCCAACTTGAAGCCATGACCATCTTCGTTGGTCTTTGAGAAAACCTCTTACCTGGTCTGTTCACATACCTGTCTAGTAACAGTTCATCCTCCACATAACAGCTATAGTGATCTTTTAAAACTGAAACCAGATCATATAACTTCCCTCTGGTTTTTCATGGTTATATTCTCTACAGCATTCAAGCCTTGCTGCAGTAACACTTCCTGGCCCACTGTTTCTAGAGTCGCCTCTACCTCACCCCGTCACTATTTGTTTATTACCTCTTTTTATTGCTGTCTTAGCATTTGTTACTGTTTTATATTATCTGGGTTGGTTTACTGGATTATGCTTGGTTTCTCCCACCAAAATGGAAGCTTCATGAGAGTAGGTACCTTGACTATCTTATTCATTAGAGTATTTCTAAATTTTCACATGAAAATTCAAGAAAAGTTAATTTTTTTTAATTTTTCTATTACAGTTGACATACAATATTATATTAGTTTCAATTGTACAATACAGTAGTTAGACATTTACATAACTGAAGTGACCATCCCAGTAAATTCAGTACCCATCTGACACCATACATAGTTATAACAGTACAATTGACCATGCTATGCTCTATGTCCCTGTGACTATTTTGTAACTATCAATTTGTACTTCTTAATCCCCTCTCCACTTCACCCATTCTCCCAGACCCCTGAACAGCAACTATCAAAATGCTCTCTGTATCTATGAGCTTGTTTCTGTTTTGTTTGTTTATTTATCCTGTTCTCTAGATTCTACATAAAAGTGAAACCATATGACATTTGTCTTTCTGTCTGACTTACACCACTCAGCACAATACCCTCTATGTCCATCCATGTTGTTGTAGATGGTAAGATTTCATTATGGCTGTGTAATATTGCATTGTATGTATGCATGTTTGTATGTATGTGTATATATATCACCTCTTCTCTATCTATTCATTCATTGTTGGACACCCAGGTTGCCTCCATATCTTGGCTATTGTAAATAATGCTGCAATGAGCATATGGATGCGCACGTTCCTTCAAAGTGCTCTGGGTTCCTTTGGCTAAATATACAGAAGTGGGATTACTGAGTCTTTGTTTCTTGTTATAGCTTTGTTTTAAAGTCTATTTTATCTGGTGTAAGTATTCCTGCCCTAGCTTTTTAAATTTTCATTTTCATGAAAAGTCTTTTTCTATCACTTTACTTTCAATCCATGTGTGTCTTTTGATCTGAAGTCTTTTGTAGGCAGCGTATGTAAGGGTTTTGGTTTCTTATCTGTTCAGCCACCTTATGTCTTTTGATTGGAGCATTTGATTCATTTACATTTAAAGAAATTGCTGATGTATAGTAATTGCCATTTTGTTATTCATAGTTTTATCACTTATTGAAAAGATTTTTAATTTCTTGCTCTCTCTCTTCTTATGGTATCCCTATGATGTGAATGTTGATAATGCTTGATGTTGTCCCAGGGGCACCTTAAACTATTATTATTATTATTTTTTTGGATTATTTTTTATTATTGCTGCTCTGATTGGGTGTTTTCTGCTACCTTATCTTCCAAATTGCTGACTGAGTCCTCTGCTTCATCTAATCTACTGTTGATTCCCTCTAATGTATTCTTCATTTCAGTTATTGTAGTCTGCATTTCTGACTGGTTCTTCTTTGTTTTCTATCGACATTTTTATGTTTCCCATCTCTTTGCTGAAGTTCGCACTGAGATCATTGAACATCCTTATATCCAGTGTTTTAAACTCTGCATCTGGTAGATTGCTTGTCTCCATTTTGTTTAGATCTTGTTCTGAAGCTTTCTTCTGTTCTTTCATTAGGGACATGTTTTTTTGTCTCCCATTTTGGCTGCCTCCTCGTGTTTGTCTCTATGTATTAGGCAGAGCTACTGTGTTTCCTGTTCTTAGTACAGTGGCCTTGTGTAGTAGGTGTCTTGTGGAACCCAGTGGCACACTGTCTCCCCGGTCACCTGAGCCAGGAGCTGAATTGTGTTCCTTGTGTGGGTTGCGTGTGCTCTCCTAATTGTAGTTGAGCCTTGGTTGCTGTTTGCATGTTAATGGGAGGGACTGATCCATAGGCTGATTGGTTGTGAGGACTAGCCATGACTACAGTAGAGGAGCTGTTGTGCAGAGGCTGACCTGAGGGAGCAGGATTCGCTTTAGCAGGGCTCTGGTGCCTGCCTAGTCTGCCTTTTGGATGTGTCTTTTGTGGACATTGATGGGTGGTGCTCTGGTGTTGTCTGAAACTGGCTGCCAGGTGTGTTGGTTCTGGAGTCTCTTGGGAGAGGTTCCATTGTGGGCCAAGTTTAGCTACTGCCTGTGCCTTTTGTGGGGCCACTTAGTGTGAGCAAGAAAGAGATCTTCAGATGGTTGACACTTTTGCTGGGCTTGGAGGTACTTGAGAAAGGCTAAGCTGTGAGCCGAGGCTGCTGCTAGTGCCGGACTTGGGGCTGCTTAGTATGAGGTACAGGAGATACCAAGGCCAGATGTTGCTTGTCTGGGGTTTGTGAATCTTTGAGAGATGTTAATGGAAGTCTGCAGCATGAACCAAGACTGGCCATTTGTATGGAAAAACCACTGGAAGCAGCTTTGGTGGGCCTAGAGTTGAGTGGGGCGGGGTCTTAGGTAATTACCGGGGTGGTAGAAATTCAAATATGGCCTACACCTGTGTCTACATGCTGAGTCAAAGGAGGGCTCAACAAAGGAACAACAGCTCCTGCCAGCAGTTCTGTCCGGGAGAAAGCTGCCCCTTCAGCTTTCACTCTGAAGCTAGACAATTCAGTTCCTCCCTGTATGTTCCTGGCAATTTTCATGCTGCTGCCCTAGTGCTAGAGCTCAGAGTGAGTGATTCCATCAGTGAGTAAGTCCATGCACGGGCCCTTTAACAGGAACACCTGGGACTCCAGCCACCCTGCCTATCATTCAGCCATAATCTCAGCTGGTTCTCGCAGCCTTTTCCTGTCATTGGAACCCTGAGCTTGCAAGCCTGTTGTGGGGCTGAGACCCCTTCCTCCTCAGTGGGGACCTCCACAGCCAAGATATCCCTCCCAGTTTTGACTGCCACATGGGTGTGGGACCAGCCTGCTCGTGTTTTTGCCTCTCCTACCAGTCTCAAGGTGACTCTTTTTGTATATCCGTAGTTACAGGACTCTGTTCAGCTTGACTTCAGGCAATTCTTAGTGATGGTTTCTAGTTTAGTTGTAATTTTGATGTGGTCATAAGAGCAGGCAAGCACAGTGTATACCTACTCCACCATCTTGACTGGAACTCCGAAAGTTTGTTTCTTGAATAAACAAATGCATAGATCAGTTCTCCTGGCAGAAGCTCTGTGCAGCTTTGGCCTCGTAGTGTACCTGTCTGCTTCTCCAAGGTCATGGTGATTTTCTTAATTTCCTTCATTGCCTCTTGCCCATCATTGTATCATAAAGCAGTTTATTGACCAGATAACTGTGCTGAGGGTCAGTTTATGAGTTAGTCCTTCTTTTGTGCATTAGGTCACTTGAAAAATCTGAATTTCTTTCTGGATCTTTTTCAGCTTCAGGGTCATTACAGAGGTGATCAGAATGTCCAAATATTGATACTAGCTTTATCAATAAGAGCTTGGTCCATAGGTATAGGCTGACTTAGCTTAAATCCTTGATTACTATGTGATCTTGAGCCCCTCATTCAACCTATCTGTGTCTCAGTTTCCTCATCTCATAATAACAACACCTACATCAGAGTTTGTTTTAAGGCCCTGATGAGGCTGTAAATATAATACAAATGTCTAGTATGGTACCTGCCATAAGGCATATACTCAATAAATATTGTCACTGGTGCTACTGTTATTAGTTGAGCATCTCCTACTTAATTATTCTTTCATTTAGCTAACAAAAAATTTTTAAAGAAATTATTGTATGCTAGAGATCATGCTGGATTCTGAGGATGAACTGGGCAAAACAGACATATCTTTGCTCTCAAAGAGATAAAACAAAAAATTACTCAGATTTTGGTTTTATAGTGTCCAGAGCTGTGGGGGATGCAAGGCAGCTTATAATGCATTCTTCTTCCCTTTGTGGCACTGCTGTAGACTGATTACATGTGTCTCCCCTGCCACCTCCTAAATTTATATGTTGAATTCTAATCCCCAACATGATTATATTTGGAGATGGGGCTTTGGGACATAATTAAGTCAAGAATGGGATTATTGCCCTTATAAAAAAGACCCCAGAGGGCTCTCTCACCCCTTCTGCCATGTGAGGACACGGAGAGAAGACAGTGGTCTAAGAATCAGTAAGTGGCCTCTCCCTAGACACCAAATCTGCTGGCACCTTAACCTTAGACTTCCAGGCCTCCAGAGCTGTGAGAAAAATATTTGTAGTTTAAGCCACCAAATCTTAAAAAATTAAATAAGTTTTTAATTTTTAATTGGTATTAAAAAAATTTTTTTAAAGTGCAGTTGGCATACAATATTCTGTTAGTTTCAGGTGTATACCATAGCGACTTGACATTTATGTATCTTATGATGTGATCACCATAAGTCTATTAACCCACCACCTATTATTGTGCAAAGTTATTATGAAGTTATTGACTATATCCTTGTGCTGTACACTACATCATCATAGATTATTTATTTTATCATTGGAAGTTTGTACTTATTCTCTTGCAAATGCTATATCCAATAAAATGTTAATATCTAAAAATATATAAGAAACTTCTATAACTCAATATCAAAAGCAAAGAATCAGATTAAAAAATAGGCAGAGGACCTGAATGCCCAACATCACTAATCATCAGGGAAATGCAAATCAAAACCACAGTGACATATTACTTCACATCTGTCAAAATGGCTATTATCTAAAATTCAACAAAACAAATGTTGGTGAGGATGTGGAGAAAAGGGAACCCTCATGCACTGTTCATAGGATTATAAATTGGTGCAGCCACTGTGGAAAACAGTAAAAATAGAACTACTATATGACCCAGCAATTCTACTTCTGGGTATTTATTCAAGGAAAACTAAAGTGCTAACTCAGAAAGATATGCTTCAATGTGGTCATTGCAGCATTATTACAGTAGCTGAGGTAGCCATCCATTGATAGATGAATAGATAAAGAATACGTAGTATATATGCAATAGAATATTTCTCAGAAAAAAAAAAAGAACAAAGAATGAAATCTTGCCATTTGTGACAATGGAACCTAGAGGGTATTATGCTTAGTGAAATAAGTCAGACGAGAAAGACAAATGTGGCCTATGGTATTTTTGTCAGAGCAGCCTGAACAGACTAAGACAGGCACTTACAGTTGTTTGGGCAGGGCGGGTTAACACAGATGGGGTGTCATCATTGAATAGTACTGACCATAAGGTTACACAAGAGAGCATGTGACCCGGAGTGTGAACATCATGGAGGAGTCAGAACCTAAATAAGGTCTTAAAGGCTTGGATAAGTGGAGGAATAGCAAAGGGCATTTCCAGAAGTAATAATAATATGAATAGTGCAAGGAAGGTCTCTTAGACCTTGGTACAAGCTAATCTAGCAGAAAAGTGTGAGTAGCGCAGTAGAATCTCCGTAAAATTAGCTCTGACTTCAACCCAAAACAGCATCATTGCTTCCTCATCATGTTTCTCCCCTATAAGGTTGACAAAGTTTCCCTCATTGATTCACCGAAGCAGTTTTTCTCATAAGTCATACTACTATGTATGGAGTTTTATTTTTTGTCTTCAGCATCAGCTTCAAATCACTATCCTAGCAGGTAAAAACATTATTTTAGAGCACTTTTTATATGAAAAGCACTTTATTTTTGTGAGAGCTTCTAAATATATATGTTGACCAGTACTGCTATCTCCATTTTATGGATGATGTAGCAAAGGTGAAGTGACAGAAAGACAAAGGATCTCACATGTGAAGAGCGTTGTGAGAAGGATGGGAAACAAAGACCACCACAAATCTGGGGTGATGATGAAGACCAGGGTATGGTATTGAGGACGCTAAGGCTTGGCTCGTGGCTTTAAAACTTACTAGGAGACTAAGATAAGTTTAACCTATCTGAGACTCAGTTATATCATCTGGAAAATGGAGATAAAAATAGCTCATCGAGGTCTACATGGAATTCATATCAAACGGTATTTATACAGTGCTAGCTGCAGTGCTTGGCACAGGATAACTGCTCAGTGCTTGGCAGCTGTAAACATTAGGTTCCTTGGCTGCCTTTTAATATCAAGCGTCTCCCTCCCTGGTTGAATTTTTATTTTGTCTAATTTTTGAGCGCAAGACTTTTAAAGCTGTGAGATGGGCTCAATATTAGAGCAAGAAGAGCCCTCAGTTTCCCAAACACTAGAGTGTCCTGAGAAAAGATTCTAGATAATTTGCCCCAAAGGAGTCCTGTGGTCAAGTAAATAAACAAGGTTCAACAGTTAAACCCACTTCTTCAAGATGAGACCTTTATTAAGCTAACATGGATTTTCAAGAGGGAACTTTGTATCTGCAGAACCCTTTTCCAGGATTGCCTGTTAATAGCTCCTTGTAATAGGCATTGAGAAGTCCTAATCTGCTCAGCCCTCATTTGACAAGAGTCAACTGAGGTGAAGTGAGAGAAAGTGGCTTGTCCAAAGTCACAGTGAGCTCACAGGAGGCCAGGACTAGCGTCCTTCCCTCTCTGTTTTCTCTTTCCCTTGCTCTTGCTCAGTAGCAGTTTCTGTGGGGTGTGTGTGCTGTGTGTGGGGATTCCTCCACGTCCTTCCACCTCCCTTTCCCGCTGCATTCTCTCCTTAAGCTTTCAGTGTTCTAGACAACATGTGCCCCATCACAGAGTCCCACCTCCTCATTTTGGGCAACATCTCCTCACTTCTTGTCATGTAACTTTCCTGCCATCTGCACCCTACCTCCTGGGTCTTGTTCTTTTCTATTGTCAATCTGCCTATTTCGGACTAAACTGAAGGCTGGGAAAGGCTTCAGGTGTGTAGCAGACACTGCCACGCTCTACTCAGATGCCCTCAGATCTCTTTCATGTACTTCCTCTGGGGGCTTTTGCCTCTATGACCTGCCCTGTGACTCCCTTTGAAGGTCTTTCTTGGGCTACTGGAGTGGCTTTGCCCAAATTCTCAGGTAGAGATAAGATTCTAGATATACCTGGGCTTTACTTGTCCAGGGGCTGCTCTTGGCTGTCAACAGGCTGGTCTTAGCCATCAACTAACAGACAGAGTTGCATGTGAGATTGGAGTGAGCGTACGCTCCCTGAAAATTTACTAGAAATCAAGCCTTAGCATCTCCCTCTTCCTAGTCCTGCTTTTCTGTTACTGATTTATCTTGGGAACATTTCTTTCACAAATCCTTTGCCCATGAATCCTCCTCTCAGGGTTTGCTTCTGAGGAATCCCACCTAACATACTGTGTTTCCACATCTTAGAGAGATACATTCATGTTTAATATGAAGGGAGGATACAATGGGAATATTAGCCACTGTGGCAAAGCTAGAGTTTAGTACATTTTTTGATGGATGCGTGGTGTGGGGGACAAGGCAGGAGGATTTTAAAGGGCTTTCAAATTGAGCCAAATAGGTGACTTACATTTTAATGTCTTAAGCTTGTTCTTAGCAAAGGAATGAAAAGAGGAACCAGGAGTACCCTATTTGGGCAATGGATGTGAAAAAAATGTAAGCATGTATTTGGTTTTATGGAGCAGAGCAGGGGTCATAGAGGGAAAAAGGATGATTTTCATTTAGGAAGTGCTATGTCAAGATCTGTTCTGGCAGATGTGTTAAGTTCCCTTGTAGCAATCACCAACATGCCACCAATCCTTTTTATCCTGTACATGTTGGCAGCTTATTTAAAATCATCATGACATAGTTTTTTTGTCCTTCACCAGATGGTTCAATTAGTCAAGATTCTAAAAAAGCCAACTGGAACATTCTTTTAGCCCCATTTATTTAAGTCAGGCAGCCCTTCAGAACTGGGTGGGGATTCTGAGAGCAACAGATTTACTTAGCCCCAAGGCGTCAGGGTTATTACTTTTTGATGGTCTCCCGGAGGGATGGAGGAGGCTGCCAGTGTGGTTTTTGTATTGGACTATGCCAACACCAGAAGAAAATGGAGAGAAGAGCTTTCTTTCTGTTGGACTGTTTAGAATGAGCCACGTACTAAGGAGCTATGATGGAAAAACCCATTTCCTATTCTCTTGCCATGGCACACTCGAAAGTCAATACAATCATGCCGATTTCGATTATCTAGTATCTTGTGTTACCCGGATGCCCTTCCTTGAATTATACATGGAATTAGTTCCACATTTCTTCCCTTACAATTAGCATATTAACGTGGCAGATTGATAATGCTAGAAGCATGGTTGCTTGAACAAACAGGCGGCCTTCTCCTGAGTGCACCAGCTAGCAGCTGCTTTTGTCAGAGTAAACCTCAGCTCATTGACATCAAGTCACAGGATTTCAAATGTGAAAGGTATCATCTAGTTCAACCTTCTCATTTTACCTGGAGGGAAACTAGGGCTTAAATAATTGACATGATCTAATTCAAGGGCAGCTCGTTGGGCCCATAAACCAGAGACTGATTGAATTATATAATTTGCTATTACAATTTCTTATTTTAAAGGAGGTGATTTGTTGTGGTGAGAAAAATGAGAAGAATTCATGCTTTCTAGTCAATAGACCCGGGTTCAAATCTTGATTTCACTACTAGGTATAATTTGGATGAAATACTCAAACTCCCTGAGTTATAGTTTCTTTACTCTTACAACTGGGATAGAAATAGTTTCTTGGCAGGGGAATTAAATTGAAAAAAAAAATCTGTAGAAAGTATTTAGCACAGAGTTGGCCTAAAGCAAGGACTACACAAATGTTTTTGTTACTTTTCTTCCCCCACCCCCAAAGACACATAGCTGATTAATGACAAATCTGGTCTCTGGTTCTTCCGACTTCTGTTTGGTATTCCTTCTACCCCACCTTCATTCATTCTTTGACTCTTATTTGATTTGAACAATTTTCTTCTTGTGACTGAGATGGTGAATAGCTTTGTCTGACTATAAACTTTGGAAAATTAGCAACTGTAAAATGGAGATTAAGAACCACAGCAAAACAAGACTCATGGAATCATAGAATGGAATGGTTTATTCCAGATAGAGTAGGAAGAATGGTGGATAATGGGGAGAGCGATATTGATCGTTAAATTAATTAATTCAATAAATATTTATTGAGCACCTGCAATGATTAGGTCACCAGAGGTAATTCATAGGTGAATAAAGTAGATGTGGTTCCTGTGTTATTTGTCTCTTGGGATGGAGTCAAAGAGGATTTGGCCTTTAAGTGTCCCCTGACTGACCTTTACTCTCTTTGAACTTGTGAAAGGTACAGTTAAATACAGGCTAAATAAGAAAGCCCTAGTAGACATAGCTTTGGATCAGAATATGGGACTCGGAAGAGATAATAGAAGCTGAAAATATAGCTTTTGCAAATATTTAAGAAAAAAAACTTTGATGAGAGATGGAAAACTGGTTATGAAGGGAAAGAAGGCCATTTTAGGGATATTCTCGACCTTTGGGATTGATGCAAAGAAGACAGGACTGTTTCCAGACCTCATTCTTTTAGCAGCAGGATGGAGTCACGATAGCTTCCATCAGTGAGCCCTGATTTAGCACCAGTCACTGCGCTGGGTGCTTTAAATGCATTATCTCACTTAATCTTCACAGAATGGGGTGGCAGGTTTTAATATTCCCATTTTTAAAGAAAAGGGAATTAGGATGCCAGGAGAGGTAGATAAGTGACCTGAGGTCAGACTCAGAGTGCAGACTGGGGTAGTCCAACTCTTGGAGCTTTAAACCACCTTTTGGCCCAGCTTTACAGTGGGCATATGTGGCAGGCTCAGCTCTGCAGTTCATAACTCTGCAATTACTGAATATCTCTGTGATTTACTTTCCTTGTCTGTGAAATGGGTTTGTCCCTGAGTTGTGTTTAGGATCAAATGAGATAATATTAGTGAAAGTGTATGGCTAATCTGCCAGATAGGTCAGGCAAAAAAGTGTCCTGGTTTTCTTAGGATTTTGCTCATTTTTAGCATCAAAAGTCCTGCATCCTCAGAAATCTCAGTCCTAGGCAAACAGGGACAGTTGGTCACCTCTATGCAAGTCCACTTCAACCTGCAAAATATTTGGCCAAAGTGCCAATAGATTTTGGAGAACAGAAAGTAGTTCAAGGAAGTAAATGAATTTCAGTGATGTTCTAAGCCCTTGTGGGCTGAGAGACTTCAGGGAAAGTCTCCCTGATAAAGCCTATGAGAAAAGTGGGGGAGTTAGAGCTGACTTTGGGAGGTAGAATGCTTGCCAAGCCACGGTGCTAAATGCTTTGAATATGCGAGCCTCCAGTGCAAAGCCTGTCAAGGGGTGTTCAGTGTCTGGGGATAACTAACTGATTACAAGGACAGGGTAAGGGCGTCGAGGGGAGGTTTGGGTGGCAAACTCACGCATCTTTGGCATCTCCAGATATAACTTTCCTCTCCCCTTTTATAGACAAGGATTTTGGTGGTTTTAAATCTGACTTTGCCATTGACTAACTGTATGATATTGGGCAAGCTGTTTCACCTCTTTGGTCCTTAATTACTGCATCTGCATCCATAAAATGGGAGAGACTATAATCATTCTTAACCTTCCATGATGTGGTTAAGATTGAATTAGAAATTGTGTCTGATGAAGGAAGCACTCGATAATTGTTAGTTACTGCTATTGCTACCACTATTCTTATATTATTAATTATTATATTAGGGTAGTGTTACCAGATTTTGCAAATAAACATATAGGATGTCCGGTTAAATCTGAATTTCAGATAAACAATAAATATTTCTCAGGACATACTTATACTAAAAATTATACATTATTAATCTGAAATTCAAATTTAACGGGGCATTTTGTCTGGCAGTCTGATATTAGTATGACCATCCATCCTGGTTTCCCTTGGTGTGAGGTCTCTCCTAGACCCAGGAGCTTTAGTCTAATATCGGGACAGTTACGTGGGCACAATTGGTCACTCCAGTAAGGTAGCAGTCTGGCTGCTTTTTAGAAGTCATATTTGGAACTCAGATATGAGTTTCTTCCCCTAAAAACTCATCCCTAAATGAGTTTTTAGTAGAGAAGTACATTGATTAATAAAATGAAGATGAATGCATATGCCTATCTGGCATAATATGAGGTGGTTTCTGTGTTGAAATTCATCTACTTAGTTAAATCGAGCCTTTCTCCTAAATCTACTTTGAGGTCACAGTAGTCTATTTTGATGGTTCACCTTGATTGACTAGCAGAAGTACTCTAATCTGATGTGACAGAGCAGGTACACAGTTAATGAAAAAAAAAAAGGTTAAAACAGGATATCATTAAGAAACACATTGACATGTCTTATTTTAACTTACGACACATAAAGCATGTGATGATTTACTCATCATTTGATGTTCGGCTAAGGTCTTTGTTTTCTGGCCAAGTGTCTGCTATTGGAGTTTCTTGCTTTTCTTGCATCAGGCACTCCAAGTGCATCATCTATGAATTCTAGTTTTTTTTTTTAAAATTGGATCATTAACTTAAAAGAAACTTGGGAAATCATTTCAGTACAGAGTCCTTTCAGAGGTTTACTATTATCTTCCATCTTTTATAGTGATCTTTTTTCTCAAAGTTCCAACCTGTAATTTGTAATGTACAGTAATGCACCTTTATCAAATCTATACAAAACATTAAACCTAGTTTTGATAGAAATAAGAGCTGTATTTTTATACCTATATTTTATTTGTTTGCTTATATTGAATTAAATTACATAAGTAAAATACAGTTGCCCCAAACAAGGTTGGGAATAGTAATGTTTGGGCATCAGTTATGAGTAGTGTGAAGATCATGGGAAGCTTGGATCTATCTAGTAGGCAGTGAAGTAGAGGTCATTTATTGTGGCTTCTAGCATAGCTCGCTGGAGGCCATGTACCGTCTTTTCTTCAAAATCTTTAGAAAAGTCCTCATTGTTCACTCCTAGCTCTCTGTGAGTGTATTCTTTGGGGGCAACCTGAGGAGCGGTTGAACTTCACACCTGGGTTCCTTCTGGGAAAGTAGAGCTAGGTCCCCTGGATGTGGGAATCAGGGAGGAAGGAACAATTGAATTTAAGGAAATTGCATGAAGCTTGGGGAAATTTAGGGTTTCCTTAACACTTTAGAATTGGGATTTTTTGAGACAATTCTATTTAGATTTTAAGGGCCTGAGAAGTCCCAGATGATATGATAAAGAATAAATGCATTCGAGGAGCTTAGATGTTAATTCAAAAGGAAATTCTATATCTTTTTATAGATGTTTGTATGTTATGAGAGCACCAGAGATTGGTGATTTTACAAGTGGCATATTCTGAGGGCCAAGAATTATCTCCATGGGCTGATCTACTTGTTAGGCCATGTTTGCCTTCTTTTCAGTTTTTGTATGCTTGGAGCTCAGCTGGCTGAAGGGATTGGGGTGGGAGGCAGGAAGTAAAAGGCTTTGTCTACACAGATCAGAGGGATCTCTCCATCTTGGCTTGGTTTGTGAAATGATGTCTCTCTTAGTAAAGCCCAACCCTTGTCGTATTTATGGAGCACCTCACAGTTTATGACTGTAATGCTTGCTCTTGGGGTATTAAAATCCTGATAAAAATGCAGATATGATAGAAGCAGGAATAGAGGAAACCTCCATCCACCCATAATACTTTAGAATAAATTAAAATTTCAGATTAATGAAAAGAGAGCAGCATCTCAAGGGGAGGGAACACTCGGTAGTTTCTGACTAGGGAGTATGTTATCTGAAGATTTGGCATATGTGAGGGTATTTAGAGAACTTCGAGACCATGGGCATCAAAAAGGCAACATGATGCACTGAGTGTTTAGCTGGGAGGATGTATTCTAATAGTCACAGAAAGAGCATAACAGAGCTGGAAAGAACCTGAGTCTTCTTCCCAGTTTTGTCTGATGGCCCTGGCCCTGACTATTTCGTGTCACTGGCTGACCTTGACTCCTTCTTGTTCACTGAAACAGCTGACAACTGGTCTCATGAAATTCCTTTCTCATATGCCTTACATGTATTGGCTTCCATTTCCTTCAGCCCAGGAAGTTCTGTTCTCCCCAGTTTCCAGTGAGTGATAAATAAGTATTTATATCGGATTTAGCAGAGGCCGAAATCGTCACGGGCTGGTCCTCTGTCCTGTGTTTTCTTTAATGTGTGTTGCATGGATAAAATCACTGGGCAGATGTTGCTTTAGCTGGTTTGATTATCCAGGTTCCGAATCCCCAGGAGATCTGGGATGTTTTCCATTAATATCATTATTTTAATAGCTAACCCTTAAGCGAGTTCTTATTATGAATAGATATTGAACTAGATACTTCCTAAGCATTTATCTCTTTGAATCTTCCCAGCAAAACTGTGAGATGGGTACTATTATTTTGAGGAAACTGAGGCTACCTAAGGTTAAAGAAAAAGCCGGTAGGTAGCAGAGCCAAGACTTGAACTGGTCTGTCTGATTTTAAAGCTAGAGTTCTTAAGGACCATGTGGAAATACTGCCTCCTGAGCAACCAGAGAGGCTGTACTTTCCTCTCAGTTCTCACGAGACCTCAGGGAGTGTCTTGTCACCCCATTCTGCAGACTTGCCTAAGCTGAACTCTATTGTTAGGTAAGAAGCTATCCACTGGGCCTTTTCCAGTATGTGAGGAATGTGGCGAGTGCTGCTCCATCTCAGGATCACAATGTCCAGGTCAGAGCAAGAGAGAAACTTCCAAAATCCTGGGACTAATGACACTATAAAACCCAGGCCTCTTCAGGCCAAGGCCACAGCAGCCATAAGAGCAGTGCAAACAGGAAAGGTCATCTGAGAAAACCGACCTAGATGTATGAAAAAATCCAGAGCAAAACCAAGGGAGAAAGAATTTTTGGGGGGATGAGGTGGAGTGGGGTTTGCTTGTGACTTCCTGGAGCACTTGAAAATTGTAGCAGCTCTCAATCTCATGTGCTCAAGAAATATCGTGCTTCTAAGTCCTAGGGACTATGTCTTCCTTGACCACGAGAAGTGCTGAGGGGGTCTACGGAAGAGTCAAGGGATCAGGGTGGGTGCAGGTCATTGCCATCAGTGCCCCTTGTTTGCTGAGATTCCTGTGAACTCAATCCATGTGGTGCGATTGATTCCTGCCCTGATGCTTTTGTGCCACAACTGGAAAAGAATATCATTATCAAAGCAGAGAACTGCATAGCCATACTTGTTGAAGTCTTGCTATTTTTCCAGAATACCTTACCAGTCGGCTCCTTTCTGTCTCTGCTGCTCACTGGGAGATGGCAGCCCTCTCTCTTCTCCTTCAGCTTTTGGAAATCTCCTGAATTTGAGAGAATTTATTTCTCTTTTAGCTTTTACCAGAGAGATTCCCTCCAACCCAATTTCCTGTCTTTTCAGGACTCCTGGCATACGTTCTCCTCAGTAGGTTTAGGCCAAGAATTGTAAACTCGAGTGCTTACAGGAGCTGGGTAGGACCTAAATGAGTAGCACGGCTTGGCAGGTGCCTGGCACATGGTCTGTCTAAAGGCTGCTGCTTTGTTCTGGTTTGCTGTCATCATTCTTATCCTGTGTTGTTAGCACTTATGATTTTTCAAGGAAAGCTAGAAATCCAGATTATGAGCAATGTCCTTCATGTTAAAGTTTGAAGTTACTCTGCATAGGCCCAAGGAGAATGTCCATCGGCCGTCAGGTCACTGTCGCCAGTGCAGGCTTCTGAGAGCAAAAGCCAGGGAAGAAAGTGTTTTACAGTTAAAACCTTCCCTTGAGCAGGGAAGCACAGGACTTGGTACCTGATTGGACATAAGGAAAAGAAAAGATGAAAAGACAGGAAGGAAAAACACATGAATGAATGTCTCAAATAACTGTCCTACTACAAAACATGCTCCTTTGACTCGCAACGTCTGCTTTCCTGAAAAGGAAGGTTCTTTAGGTTTTAGGGTTCGCTTTTCTTTAATCAGTTGCTTGGGGATTAATAAGTTAACTTATTATTCAGTTAATTGCTCATGCAGGTCTTGGTCTTGAGCAATTTTGAGTTGTGAACATAGAGTTTATAACTATTGGATGCTAAAGTCAACCTTGTGTTTTGCATTGTTAGATTTGAGGTTTGGTGGCGTTAATTTGGTTCATTCCTAGCTTTTGATGAAAGTTGGCTCATTCTGTTTTTTTTTTTTTTTTAGAAAGCCTTTGCAACTCTGGAGAGACATTTTATAGGGATGTGCCAATGATTTAAAGGATGAGAAGTAATGGAGAACGTATATATAGTCAATTCCTACTTCTCCTACCACTCTTAACGAGTGAATTTATATTATGGAGCCCTCTTTCAGTCCAGATTAATTTGGCTGGAAGTGGCAAATACCCTGTTTAAACTGGCTTAAGCAGAGATGGGATCTCTATAGAAGAGTAAAAACATTGTCTCTCTTAAGTGTGCTTTGGAAATACTGGTTATTATTATTTATATATATATTTTTGATTAACATTTTTTTATATTATCATATTTATTTTTCCAACAAATCTACAAGAAAAATACTATTTTTCTCTCTATTTACCCATGAAAAAACGGGCTCAGAAAACTTAAGCTACTCAGTCAGGGTCATATGTAAGTAAGGGATAGAGCTGGAATTTGAACCCAGTTTTGCCCTATTCTAAATTCTGTTCTATTCTGGTTTCCTGTCCTTTAATACACCAGCTGAGAAGACATAAATTCACTCAGTCTCTGAATTCCTGTTTGTGTGTGGGAGGGTGAGGCAAACCACTGGTAATGTGGAAAGAAACTAAATAACCTCTTGTCTTATTTAATTATCCCCACCCCCTGTACCACTGCCCCGCACAAAGAGCAGTTCTGCAGAGTCTCACCACTAAGGCTTCCCTAACAAATGCAAATGAGTGTGCAACATCGGATCATTCTTCAGTGAGATCAGAGCCTTTAGTAAATGCTCTGGCATCCAGCATCTTGATGGCACCTCACACGTGTTTCTTCTCAAAGCCGTGATTCTTGATGCTGGGATGACATTGGCTGTCAAGCTTCCTCTCTCTCAGTCATGGGCAGACAGCAGAGGATTTTACTGAATAGTTGTGTAGGCCTTATTCAGTTCTGGACACTGTTCTAAGTACTTTACAAATATTATCTCATTTAATTTCTCAAGAACCCCTTGAGATAGATCATTACTTCTGCTCTCATTCTGAATCCAAAATACACAGGCACTTACAGAGTGCTGTTCTGTGTGGACTGTTCTAAGTGCTTTAGATATACTGGGTTATTGTAGTTCATCATCACAAACAACACCATGATGCAGAGACTACTATTATCATCCTTATTTTATAGGTATGAGAAGACCTTCATTTTTTTTTTTTTTTGCTCAAGGTCACACAGTTGGTAATTGATAGCTCTGGAATTTGAACCCAAGCAGACTGGCCTCAGAAAGCACACATTTTCCTATTGCTTAAGAATAGTTAACTCTTTTCTGCCACTGAAACTTGGAGAAAGTATGTACAGTAGCTCTGCCTAACCTGAATGTTGTTGATCCTCAACTTAAACTCATTGACTGAATTTGTTAGAGTACTTAGCTTAATTAGAAAAGTAGAAAGCAATGAAGGGTATTGACCTTGGATTTAGACAGAAATGAGCCATTTATTGAGTGAATGACCTACTTTACTTCTTTGAACCACAGCTTATTCTTTAACAAAATTAAAAAAAAATTAAAATATTCTACAGCCTACCTCATAGGCTATAGTAAAATTCAATGAGAAAGCCATAGAAAGACCTTGTATAGTGTCTGGAATGAGGAAAGACTCCAATAAGTGGTAGATGTTTCTATTATTATAGATAAATATTTTGCTACCACAGGGATTGTCTTAGTGTAGGTACTCTACTAAACATGCCCTATGAACACGATTTTTAGAAAAGCTCCTTCATTTTGTGACTTGTCACTTGATTGTGTTATCTGATAAATACATCTCTTTCATTGAACTATACACTCTGCTAGACTGTCGTCTCCCATAGCCTGTGAACTTCAGGCGTGTATTTCTGTTGTCCAGTCTTGACATGGCCTTTCTTGGGACCTGGGTATGCAGAAAGAATATCTTGTGTCCATTGACTTGAACAAGGTTTGGACATTTTAGAACAGAAAACATTTACAGGTCAGCTCTAGATATAGAGACATTAATTTACAAAACCCAATCGAGGATTAATTCTGTGCCATTTAGGACCAATGTTATCTGATGGGCATTGTTCTATACCAAGTTTGGTTCAAGACTAAATTTATGCAGGTTTGGGTTTAGGTCAGTGTCCTCTGGAGCACATTCTATCTATTTGCACATGACCTTTGTCTTTGTTTGGGACCTTCCACTATAGCATCCTACCCAAAATATTCTCCCCAAAAGTGGCCCATCCTCTGGTTTGCTAAAACATTATCCATTTAGAAGGAAAGATATTTGAATGTTGACAGCGGTTCTCTGAGGGTGTAAAACGCTTCACATAGAGCTCAGAAGTTTTTGTGAAAGAGAAAGAACAAAAAAAGAGGGAAGAAACTTGAAGGAAGAACTAGACTTTTACATGAAACTGAAAAGATATCCCCTCCCACTCTTGCCCTCATAAACATGAAACATTTGTTTTATGGTGACATTTTTAGCCCATTCTGAAATGTATTGATTTGTTTCCTATGAGTCATTGTCTGTTTCTTCTTTCTATGTTAAAAACACATTAAATATCAATGTGATTATATAAATATATACGTGTGGGTGGATGGGAGGATGAAGGGATTTTTTTAAAGAAAAATTCTAAGAAGGGAAATAGCTTTTTCATAGGTTCCCACATCATCAATCAACTCATCACATCCTCAGTCAACTTCATTTTCTTCCTCGAAACAAAACTGAACAGTTACTTCTGGTTTTAAAGCTTGAGAAAAAAAGTTTCAGAAAGTTCTGGAGATGGCCGATTTTGGGGGGAACTGTAGACTTTGTAGCTCTAAAATCTGGGTCGAAGAGAAGTCCAGCTGCTATTTTCAATTTAGGCAGAAGAGGGCAGACGTTGCCACTCCTGCCTACCCCACATTACCCAGGGAACATTATGTTTATGCAAACAGCCTTTGACATAATAGCTTTGAAACAGCTGAAAATTGAATTGTGCCTTGAGGCCAAACATCTAGACCACCACCTTTGTTATATTCATCTGCCACAGTAAATTGGGTTCACCATTGGCTCCGGGAGCTGCTTTTTCCCCAGATTCTGGCCCCACAATAACTTTGCGTAGGAGAAAGACAAATGCGACCTCCTCACACAAAACGTTGGCAGGATTTCATTTCACAAACTCTTATCTGAGGGGCTGGAGATTGCAGTGTGGATTTCTCCAGCCATCTGAGGAAAAGAAAATAAAAGAAAAACTGGAAATCTCAACCAAACCCATCTAATTCTGGCATCACTCTCTGTGTGTTTTCATAGCTTTTTAGTTTCTCCATTTAATCTAATTAGGACTTTGCCTCTTGAAATAAATACCTAATAAAGAATGAACCTATTAAAAGACTAAATTTACTACACACCCGTTTGTGCAAACCCTCTGTATGTTTCCTTCAAGCGCTAATGCTGATGAAATTGAACATTGTTTGACTGGGTAATGGTCTCCTGCTGTAAGACGGATTATAGAAAATAAACATCAAGGGGGTTGGGGGGAGGAAGCTGGTTGCTTTATTGAATTCCATCGATGATAATGCCATCACCTGAAAAAGCTGCCTGAAAAGAGTGTAAATGGGAGAGAAGCAGCAGCATCCAGAGCCAATTTGCAACTGGGGAACAGTTCATTTTCTTGGAAGTAATTTGATTCTGTTTGGGGTTCATTGCCCTGGTTTGGGGGTTGACATAAACTAGATTTTTAAAAGAAATCTGTTTGTGGGCATCATGGGTACCTTTCATAGGAAGGCATTTGGTCATTGATTCTGGTTCATTCAGTTATCAATAAATATTAAATGAGGGTGTACTGTGTGCTAGGCATTATTTAGAAGCTGAGGTTGTGTTAATGAACAAAAACAGGTGTGTCCTTACTCTCATGAAACTTATAGTCTAGTGGAGGAGGTAGAATTAATTCATTAGCAAATATTTATTAAATAACTTTTTGGATCAGGACCGTAATCATAAACTAACTACAAAATTGTGACACAGATGAATAATATGAAAGCAAGGTAGTAAGGTTACTGGACCAGGATTTATGCCATTCCTTTGAAGAACAGTTGTAAGACTGTTCACGTAATATCAAAAGGATTCCCGGGTCAGTATGGTGACGGACCTATTAGAGAGTTTATTAGCTTGTAGGTTCACTCAATGGGTTCAAATCTAGTTATCAAACTTTTCTAGGACTCGGTTTCCTTTTCTTGATAGATGTCTATAGTGTTTTCTGTCCAATTTGTCTAATAGGATGGATGTTTGAGTTAAATGAGAGAATATGCATAAAAGTGCTTTGTAGTTGTTGAAAATAATCAGGATTATTATTGTGAGCAGGTACTTTCCCAGGGCTTACTCACAAGGATCTCGGGTAGGTAAGAGAAAAATAGGTTGATGAACAGCAAAGCATTTAAACAGCTTATGGATAAGTGATAAAGCTCGTGGCACAGACGATATACTATGCTGGATGAGGTCGGGGAGAAGGTAGGCCTTGAAGAATGTCTGGTGGTTCGAAAGAGAAGAGCAGGAGTCCCAGGCGAGTCTATTATTGGGGCTTATGGGGCAGGCCGCTGGTGTACATGCTGGCATTTGGAACACATTGGGGGAGGGATGATTGACCTAGTGTATGCAGCTCAAGTTTAAGATGGTGCCACAGGTTTTTTTTTATGGACTTATCTGTTAGGAGGACATTTGACATTTTGCTGGATGGTACTTCAGGGGCCTTTTGCAAGCTCCTCCTCTGCGCTTTGGTGCCCCCCTCCTCGTGCTCTGTGCCCCCCTTGCTTTCATGTCTCACTTGGCTACACCATACTCTCCACCACTCCTTGCTCCTCTCGGATCCTGCTTTCCAAAGTCACGGCTGGTCGTTATGTCATCAGTGCTAAGACACAAATACGCTGTTGTATCAGTGCTAAGACACTGATGGGAGATCATAGGAACATTTACATTTTCTTCCACTTTCCTGTAAAGACAATGCTTAAAACCAGGGCTTCTTAAACTGTTACGTGGATTGCCCCTTCTAAAGGAAAAATATTCTCTCAACTCAGGAGAAGACAATGTCCATTTGGAGAACACTGACTTAAACTTTCATTTGCAAACTGCCACTGCTAAAGAAAAGTTTTGGTGTTATAGTTGCTAAAACTTTTTTTCCTTTTCAAATTGTCATTGAAATGAAAACACACAATTAAAAAATGTTTTTGAAACTCTTAGACCCTTAAAAAAATAGACCTTTCATTGCCCATTAAATTAAGCACTCAGGGGACTCCCTACACCCCCAGGGTATTAGTTCCTCATTCGCTCTCCTCATTTTTTCATTATGTTCAGACAGCCAAGCGGCATTTCTTCGATGATTAATGATGCTGGGGTCTCTCACTAGTCCCCTTACTATCTCCTTGTGAGAATCCAGGAAGAGCCAGTTCCCTTGAACTCCTGTTCAAATACGCTGTTGTATTCAGTGCCAGTTCTAGCCCTATCTACAAGGCTCCTGTGAAGTCTCAGAGAGTCAGCTTCATCATATGGTTCAGTGTCAATGTCTTCTTCAGCTTCATGGAGAACTCTGGCCAGAAGAGGCAGACATTTTGAGAAAATTGAGATTTCTTAGATTTTGGGCCTGGATTCTGTAAGCTCAAGATACCATCTTCATCTCTGAGTGATTCTGATTGTGCCAAATCATCCTTGCTCATGCCTTTGGTATGTCTACATCTTGGACAGCAGAAAGGGATAACGAGACAGAAAAAGGCAAAGGTAAAGTATAAGAAACAAAGGAAGATTTGAGAGGTAAAACATGGTAGAAAAGAGAGAAAAGATAGATGTTTTTATTTGATGACATCAAAAAAGATATTGAGCAGTGAAACTAATATGTTGAGTGTCTACTATACACCAGCTGATTTACAAGTACACCCTGCTGTAACCTAGGAGGATTCTCCACCTACAAAATCAGCTACACGATAAATCGACTTAAACCCACTATAAGCCCTGCATCCTGATGGCTGGAGGGAAACCCAACTTCAATCACTATGGGAGTCCCTTTAAACCTTTCCTTCTGCTCCCCCATCCCCACTTAAGGATTTGTCAAGTCCCAGGCTTTTATTAATGCCAGATAGAGGTGGCCCCATTGGTCTACCCAGGTTAGCTCTCACTGCTCCCACAGGACCTTTAGTTGCTGGCTCTCGGAGTTTAGGGCTCTTTTATGAGCCCTGTGTCCTGGGTAGAGGCCCCTTAGGAGCAGTCCCTAACCTTTTTGGTACCAGGGACAGGTGCTTCTATGAGAAATCAATGACTGATGATCTGCGGTGGAGCTGAGGTGGTGATGTTAGCACTGGGGAGCGGCTACAAATATAGATGATGCTTCTCTCACAATTCTGCCACTCACCTTCTGCTGTGTGGCCTGGTTCCTAACAGCCCATGTACTGGTAACGCCCACTGCTCAGGGATTAGGGACCCCTGGTTTATCCCACCACATAGCCATCCTCAGGAGCTTAACTGTTGATGCGGTCTTAACTTCACCTCTTTCCCAATTATAGAAACTTTCTTCTTCTTCTCCACTCCCTTGTTATCTTCTAAAGCATATGTCTTCCTTCCCCTTTGGGTCTACTGCTATAATCTCTTCAAAGTGCTGGGTCTTTTATAAAAGATGGAAAGAATCATTGACCTAAGCAGCTTCTGCTTTCTACCCTGAAGAACTCCCTAGGGCAGGAATTATTAGGGTCTGAATACCCTTGGGAAAGGAGGGGAGGGAGAAATAAAGCACAATACTAATTAGCATTATAAAATAATTTCCTGCCTGATAATAATACTCAAATTATGCAGATAAAAACCTGACTTTAGGACCTCTTTAGAATGTGATAAGAGGGTTTGAATATTCGTCTGATTTTCTTGTAGCATTTAAAAAATATCTTTTGAATAGGTAGTACTTGCCATGGTTCAGAGTTCAAAAATACAAAGAAGATATAACTCTAGTGATGTCAGTCTCCCACCCTTATTCCACAACCAGCTAGTTCTCCCCAGAGGCAACTATTGTTACCTGTTTGCTGTACTTTTAGCTAGAAATATTCAGTGCATATATAATCGAATATGAATACAGTATGTTATTCTATTTTTTTTTTTTTTAGGTGAGGCAACCCTTGGTTGACCTCACAGATTGCAGGGACCTTGTCAGTTTATAATCCCTTATTGTTTTTTATTTTGTATGCCTACAGCACCTGGTCTTCCTTAGTGGTCTCCCATCCAAGTACTAACCAGGTCCAACCCTGCTTAGCTTCCAAGACCAGATGGGATCAAGCTTTTCAGGGTAGCATGGCCATAGACCAGTATGTTATCCTTCACCTTTTTTTGGCCTAATATATATTTTGATTTTATTTACATAATTATACAAAGCTACCTCCTTAATTTTAGTAATTCCATACTATATTCTATTTTATGTACTTACCATAATTACTTTTACCACCCCTCTGTTATTGGACATTCAGGATGTTTCAGTCTTTTGCTAATATAAACATTGATACTATAACTATCCTGGTTATTGTACACAGGTTTAGGTGAATTTCAGGATGAATATTAGAACTTTAAATATTGAGTTAAAGGATATGCACATTTTAAATTTGGATAAATATTGCCAAATTGACTTTCTTAGAGGTTAAACCCATTTACATTCCATTCAATTAGGTGTTAAAAGTGTGTTTTTCTACCTTCAATACAAGTTATTGTAATTTTTTTTTAATTTATCAATCTGATAGGTGAAAAATGAAATTTCTTAATGTTCCTTTCCCTTATGAGAAAATTTAATATATTTAATATGTTCACAAATCATTTTAGTCAATTTTCTGTGACGTTTCTATATTCTTGTCCATTCTTTCTTTAGTAGTTGGATTTTTGTTATTGATTTCTAAGGACTCTTTTTATATTAATGAAATATAGCTGTTGGTCTATGATATGCACTGCAACCTAGTTTTCCTCTAGTTTGTTATTTATCTTTGACTTTTCTAGTATTTTCTTTCATGCAGAATTTTGTGGAGTGAAATTCATCTATACTTCATTTTGGCATTTGAATTTTATGTTACATACAGAAACACTTTCTCCCTTGTAAGAGTATAACAGTTCTCCCAGTGTTTTCTTCTAGAGTCTTTATGGTTGCATATCTTGTACTTTAACCTTTGGTTCATCAAGAATGCCTTTTGGTATAGGGAGTGATTTAGGAATCACAAACATTTATTTTTCTAAATGATTATTCAGTTTTCCCAATACTATACTAATTTTGCAGTTCTTTAAAGAAAAAAAATAACTAAGCATTCTTTGGAATGTATGCTGTTTCTGAATTTGGCTTCCAGAATCTGAGTGGGAAAAGTTGGCAGGTAGCTTGAGTATCCTAGGCACACAAGTAATGAATGACTACCATTGAGAAGTCAGGAAATGAGTCCCAGAGGCAGCAGTGGGGTAGGAGCCTATCTTCATTTCTTAGCCCCTTTCATGGACATTTGCAGACTTGAGAAGAAAGGGTTGATTTTAGACTTAACACTCTTGGGGCCCAACCTTGGCAGCAAATGAAAACCTAGTTAGAACTGATAAAAAATAAGACATAATGAGACCATACTAAACATATACTTTGCTATTATGTATGAAAGCCATTTGGTAATGGCTTTTTTTTCCCTCTACCATAAATTATTTTCGAATATTTCTAAGGAAATATCTTTTTCATAAAAATATCTCAGAGAGGTGATTTTTATCTCTAGAGGCACTCATTCTAAACTGTTTCCTTTTTGTTTTTCCCCATAGAGTGATTTACTGTACTGGCTGCATTTTTTCCATAGTCAACTCTTGTTATACTGAAATTCTTTGTCCTGTGTTACAGTCACAAATCATTTATCTTGGTTATTTTGGGGTAAAGATACTTTCCAATAAGATGTAGTAATTCCATCTCGTATTTCTCCCCCAACTGTCCTGGTCTTTCTCTCGGCGTCCGTATCCATGAGACTCTTGGATCATCAATCAGTTTTTCACTGGCCAGTTTATCGAAGCAAGCCCTCATCAAGTGTTTTTGGTTGGGTTGACCAGGCAGTTGGCATTGTGTGGACACAGTAAAAGTACCTCTCAACAGATAGTACCGGAATCTTTAGTGAGAATGCACTGATCATAAAATATTTACATGGAAGTATGTGTGACAAGGGAGCCATCTGAGATACGTAATTATTAGGAATTCTCGCTGGGGAAAAGAGCATATTCTTTAGGTCAGGGGCTCTAAACATTAGTGGGTATGAAAAGCCACTGGAGCAGATTCCTAGAGCCCACCCCTAGAGTTCATGATTTTTCTCAGACAATTCTGATGTCAGGTGCCCACAGACAATCCTTTGAGGTTTTTCACTAAAATGCATTTATCAGGCAGTGTTGGTTTCCAGCAAAGTTGATAAGAGACCAGGCTTGACTCTGGACTTCCTTCTCCACGTTCTCTCTGTGCTCTTCTCTCCTTGATCTGCACTCTCCTATCCCATCCCCAACTCTAGTTTCACCCTCACCCCAAGTGGTCTAAGCCACTGCTTGGCAGTTTGTCTTTGGGTCTCAGCTGCTTGCCATGGCCCTTGTTCTTATAAGAGTAGATGATTATTTTCTATCACCCTAGAGCCCTGAGAAGAAACAGAAAGGCTAATTCCAGTGAAGTCCTAATTTCAGGTCAACCAACATCCTTTTTAGAATCCCCCAACATGTGTTATCAAATGCCTGCTCTTTGCAAGGTGCTGGGAATACGAAGGTGAAGCACACAGCCTATGCCTTCTAGGAGGTCATCGTCGATTTGGAGCTTCTGTAAATGCCCAAATAGTAAATATCTTAGGTGTCATGTGCCATACAACTACTAAACTCTGCCATTGTAGTGCAAAAGCAGATATAGACAATACAAATGAGTGTGGTTGTGCTTCAGTATAATTTTATTTACAAAAATAGGTGGTGGATCCCTGGTCTAGAGGGCATGGGCAAGCAATCAATTACCTACATCGTGAAAATGTTGGAATAAAGACCAGGGCCAGGGATAGCAATCGTGATTTATCTGAAGGGCCCGCTCTGATCCATTGAGAGTGAGTACCCAGAGCACTCTGTTCATTCATTCATTCATTCATTCAATCATTCACTCAACAAATATTTATTATTTAGTGCCTCTATATACCAGGTTTAGTTGAGTAAACTACAATTATTTAGCATCTTTGTTTTCCGTGAGTAGGGAGTTGCAGCATTAGGGCTGTATTTGCCTCAATGAGCTGTCTTAAGGATACACAAATGAATAAGGAATATTCTACATGTTAAGCCCGTGTATTGAAGGAACTCACAGTTTTGCACTAATCAGGTAAAGTAGATACTATTATGCCCCTTTTACAGATATTGAAGGGAAATTAAGGGATGTACTAAAAAGCACTCAGCTATTGAGCTAACAGCATTTTAGCCCATGTCTTCTGCTCATAAATCCAAGACCTTTCTACCATACCCAAGCTGCTTTTAATAATAATGATTTGTAGTACAGAGTTCATGGTTTGAACTGTAGTGTAAACCAGAGGTTAATGACCTCTAAAAAGTGGCTTGCCAAAATTCCAGTCCCTTTCCTTCTGACATGCCTAGACAAGGTCTCAGAGCATTGGAGCAGATCATGACAATCTTGTTCCCAAGGGGTGTGAGAAACGGGGTTATTGAACTTTTGCCATTTGTGAGTGTGTGTATGTGTGGGCAGCTGTGGGTGTGGGTATGTGTTTGTGGGTATGTAACTCTGTTGAAGCCAGGACCCATAGTCCAGTCTCAGAGCTCTGTTGCAATTAAACAAACAAAAAACAAAAAACTTAGAAAAACAAAAATGTCAACTCAAACAACTTAAGCTTTTTATTTAAATTTCTCAAACATAAAGAAAGGGATCTTATATTATTTCTTAAAAGCTTTTTAAAGATATCCCTTATCTAACCATTTATTTCTCCCATACCTCGTGGCTTCTCTCTTTTCTACAATTTTATAACATTCCTAGGAAAGCTCCTCCCACATTTCTAGCTTTTGTGCCTTTTTACCATCTACCCTTTCCCACTTCTATCACAAAATCTAAAGGAACTAGTCTAAACATAACAGAACCTGCCTCAAAGAGCTCAGGAGTAGAATAAGCCAAGTGATATATACAAATACATATATATACACACAATATATATATATACATACACACAAATACTCACACACCATCTACCATCTATATCTTTAGCGATCTCTATCTCTGTCTCTGCCGAGGAGGACATAACTGAGAATAAAAAGAAAACAGAGCTAGAGCCCTGATGGTGTCATATTCAAATCATGCATTACTTCTGGATTTCTACCTGTGTAAGCCAGTAAAATTCCTCATTGTTTAAGCTATTTTGAGTCAAATGTTGTGTTACTTGCAGCAGAAAAAATTCTAACTATCCAAGGTTTAATCAAACGTCAGTTTGACCTTTTACTTCACTTCTCTACCTATCTTTCTCAATCTCTCTCCCTGTTCGTTACTGCCCTGTGATTGTCCTTTTCTTTCTCTCTCTGTAGTATCTTCCTTTCTGGACTTGCTTTCTTCCTATTTTTAGAAGCTGCCTTCATCTGGGAAAAAATGTGATATGCAGATTCAATGAATATTTTCAATGACCTGACATGAAATGTCTTTCCTCACATATCTCAATATGGCTGGCTTACTATTTATTTATTTATTTCTTACCAGGCGAGCGTACAGGGAGCCTTCTTGAGCACCCTATGTAAAGTTGTCCTCCCCCAGGCCATTTGATTCCTTTACTTTGTTTTCATCAAACTCACCATTAACAAAATACAGCTCTAATTAATTTATACATCTCTTATCTGTCCTCTGCCCATCCTCTCCTTCACACTAGACTCTGAGTTAAGAGATAACTTGTCTCGTCTTCCCTATCACCTGGAATATGGTATGTGCTCAATAGATATTTGTTGGAAAAATTAATGATACAAACTTAATGTCTTACATTTCTTGGAACTGCTTGTAGCTTTATAGTTTCTAGTACCTTGATTCAAAGGAATTCCTAATAGTGAAATATTAGACACCAGTGTCAGGCCTGTTGTGGGAAAGATACTTTTGGTCATAGAACTTTCTTGGTATTGAATCAGATACTTTCTTGCCTTTAATGAGACAGGTAGATGGGTGAAGGGTCTTGTTAGTGGTGTACCACGGACGTTACTGTCACACCTCGATAGGTTCGTGGATATGCACTATCCCTTGGAGGAAGGTCCCCAGCTTTCACCAGGAACTTCGTGGGGTTCATGACCTTTCAGATTTTAAGAACTCCAGCTTTCCAGAGCTTTCGCACATGCACACATGATCTTCTATAAACATCCTGCAGGAGTCAGACCTCCCTAGGTTTTAGCGGGGTGGGGACAGTTTGAGTGGCAGGAGGATGAGTCTTTTTTCCCCCTGTCTTTTTCTGCTTTTGCATGTTGTTTATCTTGTACTCCTGGTACTTGCATTTCAGTTTTTTCAAATGGGAATCTTTAAGAAATGTTATAATGATATATATTTGCTATTAAATAAAACCTTGTAGTGTTGCCAGTATAAGGTGAAATTCTCCTAATCCCACGCTTCAGAAATTACTCCTAATACTTTGGCGTGCATACTTTCCAATACTGACTACAAATATTAATAAACTTGTATTACTCACCATTTTAATAATGGAAAGTAATTAAAATGGGTAAGGGAGAAAATGCCTGTTGAACAACTGAATGAAAGGTTGCTCATTTTTGTGGTTCCTTCTGTTTTCCAGTTCCAAGTGCAGCCAGAGACGCGGCAACTCCAGCAAAAGGTAACATTAAGTGATTACTGACATTGTGCTAAGCGTTTTACACATCTAATTTTAAGCTTCATGAGAACCTTGTGATTCTATTATTTTTTTTTTAACTGACCAGGAAATCGTTGTACAGAGAAATGAATGAACTTGCTTGATAGGTGGCAGACCCAAGACTTGCTGACAGCAAAGCCCACTCTCTTAGTTTCTCACTCCAGCCCTGGCAGGGTACCAAACAATGCATGGAGAGTATTTCAGGAGAATATGATAGTGTTTGATCCTCCCTGGGCTCTTTCCTAGTTTAAGACTATGGAGTGTAGCCCTCTCAACCTCTGCCTTGTCCCCATCCCCTGTCACTTGAACAAGGAACGGATTGGACTCCATGTAAATTATGTTAATCCAGCTTCCTCCAAAAAGTGGTCCAGAAAAACTCAGAAGGGGTTGCGAAATTGAACTGTGCGTCACTGAAATTCTCATATCAAATTACTTTTATGATAACTATGTTAATACTTCCCATGGCACAGGAACTGTGTAAGCAGGAGTGGGACCTGCCACTAGTTCTGGGAGAAGGAAGTTAATGATGTGATGTGGAGGCCAGTGGAAGCTGGGGCTTCTCCTGTGGTTATTAATGATAGTTATGATGAGAATAAATGAAGTATGTTTATTGGATTTTTGCAAAGTCTTAATTACAAGATGAACACAATGGAAGACATCCTCTTTCTAACAGTTGTTTGGTGTATGAATGCCGATCACTGAATATACTTCTGGTCTGAGTAAATGGAGGCAGCTTCTCTGCTTCTGCTCCTGGAAGGTTGGTGAGCGGCCAGTTCCAGGTTATGAACCTTACAAATAAGGAGTACTTTTTCAAAATGCCACTCTTATGCAGTCGAAGTCCTGGGGGGTTAAGGAGCATGAATCTGAGAGTTTCATAATATGTAGCACCCTTGGAAAGTATCTTGTCCAGATTTTCATTTACAGAGAAGTAATTTGAGGCCAAAAGGGAGAAATTATTTGCTTGGGCTCATACAAGCAAGGTCTAGACTCCAAATTTCCATACCTCCACTGACTATGTACTTTTTCAACTACTCAATGTGACCTCCCAAGGATTTTGACTCTACATTGCCTTGGGCCAGTGCTTCAGTGGAAAACTATTCCTTGCTTAGAGCATACTTTCAAATGTTTGACTCTAGTCTTTCACTGCCTTTGAACTTTTATTACTCTGTAAATTACAGATAACAGACAGTAAAGCAAAATAATTCTTGTTTCTTGATATGCAGATGAATTCTGTCCAGTGGAGAGCTACCCCCCTCATCTTTACCAAAGTTAGTTTTTTGTCCATTTCCACATTTATTTTAATATTCTTTGAAGGAATATAAATTTGTGCTTCTTTTACTACTTTAAACTGATTATATCATCTCCCTGGTTCCTTCATTTAAGTAATGAGTTAAATAATAAAATCTTTAACATGCTGTTTTATACCTGTATGAGTCATGATTTTAATTTTTTTTTTTTTGGTGAAAATTGCCTGTTAATACTACTATCTTTATGGTTTTGGACATATCAAAGAGCCATCTTATACTTAATATTTTTCTTGTAATTGATTCACTTAAAAAAAATACTCTATTTTAGAAGGAATTTAGTATCCATGCTGTAAATGGAAATCATTTGCCATAAATAGAAGTATAAAAATAAGTATGAAAATAAAATAATATTACTGAGTTCTAATTAGAAACCGTGGTTCGTGGAAGACTCTGAACCCAAGGCCTGCTTTATTTCTGTTATAAATGGATATTAGGGGGAATTAAGGACACACTAGCATCAAAATATGTCTTTGTCCTTGCCCTGGCCTAGTCAGAGGATTGAAAGAAAATGGAAAATGAAATAAACTTTCTTAAAATGAGAGTCAGTGTTATTTAGTGCCATATTCATGTCCCATCTAAAATCATCTCCCATATCATCTAAAAGCATCTTCACTGCACAGGGAGGGGTATGTGTCCATATTTTAGGAAACACTGCTTTAGATAGCTAGCTTTTTTCTAATCTTATAGATGGAGACTAAAAATTCCTGAATCATCCATAGTAGCATATGCTAAAAAAAGTTGTTTACAGTTAAGAACTAGAATGCCGTTTTTAGGAGCATCCTTTCATCTAAAACCTTAACTAGCAAGAATATATCCATAAAATTGAAAATGGAAAAGGTCTCTGAGTTACTATGACAAAGTTCAGTTACTTTATTCCGCAGGACTGGTTACTTTTATGCCTTTAAATAGATAACAGTAAATGTAAAATAAAGGCAGATTTAAAAGGGGTTCCATTGACATCAAGGGTGACCACTACAGTCAAAGGGAAGAGTCCTGTAAAAGCAGAGTGGTCTGGACCATTGAGTGTAGAAGCAGACAACACTACGCACATCAATTACTCCCTTAGACTCTGCCAATGTTACGACAGTAACTGTCTAGAATTTGAACTTATACAGCCCTTTCCCTCTAAGCATATCAAAGCATATACAGACAGTTCTGTGTGGTTAGCTAAGGCAGATTTTTAACGTCCTGCTGACTTTGCAATGCATGCCAATTTGGTTTTGGGCTATCCCTCTTTGTTCTCATGTTGCGGGTAGGGGTGAAGGCACAGTAAGGCGTTGTAGTAGCAGTTTCGAAATAATGATGAAGATAAAACAGGGTTTGAAAATGTATACTGAGTGTTCCAAAGCGGAATGAAAATAAGTTTTGTATTTTCTGTTCTTTTGCATTGTTTACATACCACTTCCCTTCTCACATTGTGAATAATTGTGAGGGAGTGGGAAGAACATGGGATTTAGACTTAGACACATTCAGGTTTGAGCCTAAGTTCCTCTACTTTATAGCTCTGTGCCCGTAGGAAGTCCATTAACTTACCTGCATCTCAGTTTCCTTATCTTTAAGCATAGATGTTATGGACTGAAATTCATAGGTTGAAGCTCTAACCCTTAATATGACTATATTTCAAGATAAGGCCTTTAAGGAGCTAATTAAGATCAAATGAGGTTATAAGGGTGAGAACTTTGTCCTTATAAAGAAGAGGAAGAGATATTGGGGTGTGCATGCACCAAGGAAATGCCATGTGAGGAATTTAACATGTGTCTTGTAAAATTGCAGAAGGCAGCTGCCTGCAAGCAAGAGGAGAGACCTCACCAGACACCAACCCTGATGGCACCTCGATCCTGAACTTCTGACCTCCAGAACTGTAAGAAAATAACTTCTGTCGTTTAACCCACCAAATCTGTTTTATTCTGTCATGAAAGCCTGACTAAATGAATGTAGTAGGTCCTAATACTGCTGCCACAGAGCAGGATGTATACTTCATACATACAGGTATTTAAAAATCACGCTCGCATTAGTGACTTATAGAGTTTTTGTGAGGATGGACACGGGGAGGTGCTATGTACAATTAAGTAGTTTTATTGTTGTAATCAAGACATGGCAATTTTGGACGTATCGTAAGCATTATTCATTTAACATGTTTAACACGTTTACATTATATTTCAACTTTCATTCATTAACTTTGATTCTGGGTCATTTATCTTTAACCTTCTCAGCTGAGTCCAAGTGCTTTTGAATGGTTAGGTGGCTGTGTTGTTGGTCAGAGCGACAGCAGTCCCAGCGCCATATTCTTTGATTGCCTTCCAGCAGGCAAAAGTTAACACTGCCTTCTATTGCTCTCCATGACCCGAGGCTGGAAATGGCTGGTTGTTAATGAAGCAAACTCATTATTTCTAGGTAGAGAGTTCACCAAGAATAAAAATTAATTACAGAGGGAATTCAGATCCACAAGCCCTTTACAGGATCATGCGTTTAAGCTTCAAATTGCTTGATGCTTTTTAATCATGTTTGAGTTTATTTAAAAGATTTCAAAAAATAGAGGTCTTGATTTTTTTTTGTTATGTTATTCTTAGAAATTTTTACATTTTTTTGTATGTAAATGGATCTTTCTTCGGTGTGAAATTTTCCAGTACATTTTAGCTAGAGTATGAAAAAGCTATTAATTTTTGTTTATCTTATATTTTACCCTACACTGAACTTCCTTATTAGTTTAAGTAGTTTTTAGTTGTTTTCTTGGATTTTCTAGGAAGGTATTATGATTGCAAAAATCATTTTCTATTTTGTTTTTTAATATTTAGTCAGATTTTTTTTTTTAATTGTTCTAGTGCATTGACTAAGACCTCCAGAATAAATTTCAATGATAGCGGTGAGTTATCTCTAGGAACAAGCAAAGATAGTGGTACCTTTGCTTGTTCTTAAGTTTAATTGAGGTAGCCTTAGCATTTCACCATTAGATATGTTTGCTGTTAGTGGCTGATATACACTTTAAATATTAAGGAAATTGCCTTCGATTCCTAACTTAATAAGAGTTCGTAGTTTGATGTGTTTGTTCCCTTTAGTAGAAGTCATTGTTCTAATTTGTTCAGACTGGGGCCATCTCTTCATTTGCTCACTGGGCTCATAAATCCAGATCTAGGAGGGAGTAGTTAATAAGTTTGGATGAATCCTTAGCAACTACAATGCCTCACTATATAGATTCTTCTGGGTTTTGCCGGCTACAGGAACTTAAACTGAACTGATTAAATGAATTGCTGAAAAAATGAATGCTAATTTTTTTGAACTCTCAAAACAAACCCAACTGTTATTTTTTAATCGAGTGACAAGTCAAAGAAAAGGCCCTTTTTTCTCTTTTAAAAACTCCCTAGGAAGTTAGTTCAAAGCACTACCAAAGCTATATGTTTTGGAATGCTGTTGAAATGGAACAAAAGGAGAACTTCAAAATGTCTCTAAATTCAATCTGCCAGGAACAAATGCTTTGTCCATGCAAAACAAAGTCTCTAGTAACAGGAGGCATGATGCTTGGGGGTGGGGTTGGGATGGCTCGATAAATATTGAATATGAATGGATAGACGGTTGGATGGATGGCCCAGAGGACCACAGTGGGAGAACTCTAATATTGCCTTTGCTATAGCAATGGTTGCCAGCCCTTTTGAATATGACCATAACCTCCTCTCTTTCTTTTTTAAGATTCCTCAATTTATGATGTCTATAACTGTAATCATGCTATATGGCTATATGTACTTTTGGGTTACATACTCCTTGTAATTAATTCTGAATGCCAAATGTTGAAGTCAGTTGGTCTAACAGATGAAGTGCAACCCTTTCTAAAAATTTCATTTCAAGCTCCACCCACATTCTGATATAATTCTCACATCTAACTATTTCCCCGAGGTAAGAACACACATTGTACTTCCTGCTCCTTAGCCTTTGCCCAAGTTGTTTCACTCTAAAACCCTTGTGCTTCCTCAGCTATGTAATGCTAGCCATTATTCCCGACCCAGTTTAAGTTTCACCTTCTCCAGAAATTCTTCTTACCTCTGAATTCCCTTCTCTTAGTATTGAGTCTCCTCAGCATTTACTCTCCGATACCCTTGGTAGATAGTATGGGTGCTGTTGAATTTGGCTCTGTCACAGGTTGCTTTCCCTGAGAAGCATACTCTGAGATGGAGTTGTGTGGGATAGGATGTTTCCTGGGTGGTGGTGCCCTTTGGACCAACACGTGTGGAAGGTAGAAGAAAGAAGGAGTAGGCAAAGGGAGAAATTGACCTGGCACGTAGGGGAGCTGTGGCTGGTCAGAGTCGTCTGGCTTTGACTGAAATGGCTAGGCTTTTACACCCAAACATCCCTCAGTAATTGGGTGTGGCTGCCCAGGGAGCTCTCTGCACTGATGTAATCCCTGGGGCAGTGGATGGCCAAAGCCTCTCTGCAGAGGGCACTCCCAGCAAGTGGGATGGGTTCCTTCTTGAGAGGCAATCCGTGTCTAACAACAAACTTCTTGAGGCATAGACCACGTCTTATGTATCTGCACAGGCCCCTGGAACCTGGCCCTGTACCTGACATGTGATCGGTGCTCAGCGCATCAGTAGATGCTAAGTGAATTGCCAGTTGTTTTGGGTCTGGATGCTTACTTCTGACCATACAATGAGTTCTTTGAGGTTAAGAACATTTGCTCCTCCAGAACTTGTTACTAGGTTCTTCACATAATAGGGGTGATTAATTTGGCTGCCTCTTAGAGCTAACACACGGGATGTGTTTCATAGTTGTGCATGCGTCGGTTTGGGGTTGGCTGTGCAGTCATGCGCTGCTTAACAACTGGGATACAGGCTGAGAAATGCGTTATTAGGCGATTTTGTCATTGCAAACACCGTAGAGTGCACTTACACAAACCTAGATGGTTTAGCCAACTACACACCTAGGCCCTATGGTATACCAGTCATGTGTATGTGGTCCAGTCATTATGTAGCATGTGACTATATATCAAGGCACATATGTCGTGGCGGGTGTATGCGTGTTGTGGCTGATGTGGTAGAGGGAATGGGGGTGCATGTGATACAGCTGAACATTTATGTTGTTATTGATGGTTGTGTGTGCTGAGCTTTGTGAGGCATCTTAGTTGGTGCCTGTCTTGTCATGACTTGGCATACATATGTTGCGATTAGAACTGTATGTGGATCATGGATGCTACGGGTGTTTGTGGTGGTTGAACTTGGGCGTGATGGTTGGGGAATGAGGTAGGTGAAGTTGTGTGTGCATGTGTGTATGTGTGTGCGTGTGCGTGTGCGCGTGCTCATGCTTGGGTATGAGCACGTGGTGGCCAGTGCATCTACACTGGCTGGAGTGTGGCATGTGCTGTTTGTGGTTGGCTGTGGTTGGGAGCCCATACTCAAGGCTGCAGGCCCCTGTCCTCTAGCCTTGCGAAGGCCGAGCAGGTTCCATCCCCAGCCCTACCAGTGTGAAGTCCCTCCACTTTCACAGACAGCAGTATCAGCCATAATTAAAGCTAATTATTCCATGGTGCTCTGCATGTGTGTTGGCCTCCGAAGTACCCTGCAATGAGCGGGGAGGCAGCAGGGCTGTTTTTCTTCATAAAAACTTATGAGGAGCGCTGAGCAGATTAACAGCTTTAATGACAAAAATTACCGCTTACAACACTGACTTCAAATCAAAGAACAATATCCGCAGACAGATATTTTCATGGTTTTCATAACAATTCATTATAGGTGGCACCAAGGGATTACATTTTTATTTCCCCTGTGTCATCTTTCTCAGACTCAGGTTCATTTCTCTTAATGAGGCGGTGGAAGATAAAGGGCAGAGACAGAGCCTATATGGCGGCTGCCATGCGAGAGGCATTAGGGTCACAGAGCCATCAGAGCTGGGAGGGGAGGGGCTGAGGAGCGAGAGTGATGGGAGCAAGAGGCTTCCTGCCATAATGAACCAAAATTAAGACATAAATTCTCCTACCTTTGTTCCGACAGCTCCAACTTGGGGATTCAGCTTTTTAATGAGGAATGGATCAGAAGCTAAAATTATTAGCTAATTAATTGTACAGAGGACAAAAACAACAAAAAAAGCTCCAAGGAAGAATTGGAAAAGGGGAGCTGTCCCGTCAGAAGCAGGGTGGAGGGGAAAGTCTGTGTCTGCACAGCGGCACTGGAGAAGGAGGGGTGGCAGTGTGGCGCTGGTTCCTGTCACTGGGCCGGCTCGGTTGGGATAGACTGGCCAAGCCAACGAACGGCTTTGCTGGGGGACCCCTCCCAACCGCGGCTGCTCGCTGCCATCCTTCGCTCTTCGCAAAGCGGCATCCTGATTACGCCAAGTAGAGCAGAACCAGCTGAAGAGTCCAGCATAGTGTTCCTCGCGGTTTGGCTGCTGAGCTCTGACCATTGGCTCAGTGGCCCTCAGATGTAGGTGTTGGTAGGAATCACCTGAGAGCCTGGTAGAAAGCAGCTTCCTGAGTCTTACTTACCAAGTCTGGGCTGGGGCCTGGGAATCAAGTGTGCCAGGTGATTGTTCTGCCCACAAAAGGTGAAGAGCCAGTGCTTATGCTCAGAATCAGAAATTCTGTCGCATCTCGTGTTCTCAGGTTCCGCATGTGACTTTGGACTGCTTACTTTTCTATTCTGTGTCTTGGTTTCCTTGTCAATGTTCCGAGAACGATAATAACAGTTGAGAAATTACTTTGAGATGAATGCCTCATTTGCTTTCACTGCTTGTAAAACCCAAATTAAATCTCGAAATCCTGACATACTTTACAATCCATTCAGATCTCTAACAGGTTTTTAAATAAAATAATTAAAATAGAAAAATATATTGCCTGTCATCAGCTTTCCTTTTCAGTTTGTTTTTCACTTTCTTTGTTGCTATTTTTCTGGGTATTGGTAGGGTAGACATTTTTTTTTTTTAATTATCATAGGACTTCAGAAATAGAGATAACCAAATGATTGAGGCAGGAATATGAGAAAAGGCAGATGAGTCTATAGTGCATTTAGAGTACAGCAGACAACATCTGAATATCTTGATTAAAATTTGTCAGACTATACATCTCCTCCTATCAATTTCAACAGGTCAAGGAACATTAACACTGCAACTATCTGTGAGGGGCTAATGCAACTGCACGTGATCATCTTTGTATGTTAGGCAATAAAGGAATCCTGCCTCATAGAATTCTGATTGCAGCTTGCATGCTGGACACTGTGCTAGGAATTGGTATGATGGAGATAAATACAGCGGATTCCTTAAGAATAAGAAATTCACCGCTTAGCGGCAACTAGGTAGAGGAACAGATGATTATAACCTCATGCGGTCGTACATGCTGGGTACCACGGAGGTACCGAGGAAGGGACACATCACTCTTGGTGGGAGGCAGAGAGGCAGTGTCTAGAGTTGGGAAGCATCAAAAGGCACTGAAGGGAAATTCTTACTGGCAGGAATGACACTTGGCACAGTGTCAAATGAGTAAAGACTATCTTCTCTGGCACATCTGCCGTCTCCAGTTTCAACAGTTTTCTCTCCACTGCGGGTGCCTCCTGACCCCAGGGGAGCCCAGTGACTTAGATGCCCAGGGATTCTTCTGCAGCTCAGCACCACCCAATCAGGCCCTTCTCAACATTTCCCTTTGCAGCGAATATTTCCTAACCACCCGCACTTCCCTGTGCCCTGCTTTCATCGCTTGTCTTTCCAACATGAGGCTTTAGAACTTTAATTTGTCTCTTTTTCTTTTGCCTATGACATTAAACATCCACTAAGATCCATTGCTTCTATCTCTGAAATGGCTTGCCTTTCTTTCTTCCTTTTGAAATCTTCATCACCTTGCATTAGATCCTCATCATCTCTCACCTAGATTCTTAATAACAACCTTAATGTAGCCCATTTTCCCCTCTAATTTTCCTGCCATTTGGTACATTCTTCAAATGGTCACAAATAATATTAAGATAGAAATATGAAAAGTTACCCCTTTTCTTACATTTGTTGGATAAATGCAGTCACTTTGTGTGGCCTCAGAAGCCCCACATATTTTGACCGGATTCCACTTTTTCTTGGATTAGCTTCTTCGAGGGTCTGGTTTTGACCATGCGAAAGGCTCCTTTGTTATCTTCAGTCAGCCGTTTGTCATTTGTTGAGCACACAGTATTCTTCTATGTTTTCAAGCTTGATTGGTATGATTCCCTCTGCCTGGAATGCCTCTCAAAGAAATTTATACACCAACCCCTTCCTAGAAGACTTAAAAAAAGATCGGGTAATAATTGGATGATTGAAATAATAAATAGTATCTTCTCTATCGTGAATCCATATGATAGATGAGGGGAAGTCCATATGGCCTGGCCTAGACCTTGGTCTTGACAACTCAACAATCAAGCAGTGTTTCACTACTTTATTCTAACCACGTTCCCCTGTTCCCATGTCCAAATAGTATGTTGAGGAATTTTGAATATTTACAGTTGATTTTGTAAAGTATTTGATTCCTTTTGGGCCTCTTCTATCATGCTGTAGGACTTTAATGAATTTTTAAACATTTAAATGCTCAACTTCATTTTTCACCTGTTACAAATTAAAGATGAGGACATTGGAGCACAAAGAGGTGTAATAACTTGTCTAGAAGTAGTGGCCATCTGGCTCCAGAACCTACACTTATATAGAGAGCCAGTGATTATGTATGAGTAGATAGAGAACTGTCTCATGAAGGTAAAAAGTAGGCATCCAAATTCCATCTGGTCTCAGCCAGTCCTTCCTGATCTCAGTGAGATTCCCCAAAAATGTGTGCCCATAACAAGGCCAGATAAAGAGATATTTATTGTATAACTGGTTTGGGCTTAGCCTCTTACCTTAATGCAGAATGCTCTGGACCACATGGAAGATAGATATCTCTTTCCTAAAACACAAGGCCACTGAGGCCTGGAATCTAAGCTGGTCAAGTGGCCTCTTTTGCCCCTTTTTCTGAGCCCTTGAATCTCTTTATATTATCACCCTATTGGTGAGCAAAGGTCAGTTGTGGGAGGAATAAATCAGACAGCAAAAATAGCAAGAGCAAGCATTAGTCTTTCTGCCTAGATGAGAGCTAATTTAAGCCACCTAGAGATGAGATCATCCGGAGAGCATTTGTATATAGGACAGTGCATATTCTTCATATTCTTAAGAATATTAATATGCACATCATAAAGAAGTACAAATTAGTAGTTGATAGTTGGGCACGGGAAGCATGGAAGAGGGAATGCAGTTAGCATTAGTATGATGGTTAAAGGGAAGGCCAGGGAGGGAGGGAGCAATTGGGGGGATTGTTGTATAAATATTATAGATGTCTAGCCAATGTACTGTCTACTTTAAACTAATTTAAATAAATAAATTTATTTTTAAAAAATATGCACATCGTATCAGTAGACTGTAGAGTAGAACAATGCTGGGTTCATAAGTGGTTTCAAGAAATTATTTTTAAATTTTTATTTATTTTTACATCAAATTTATTGGGTAACATTGATTAATAACATTATATAGATTTTAGATGTACAACTTTGCAAGAAGACATCTATATAGTCTATTGTGTTCTCACGACCTGAAGTCTAATCCCCTTCTGTCACTTTGTATTTACCCCCTTTACCCTCTTCACTCTCCACTACCCCCTATTCCTCTGATAACCACCATTCTGTTGTCTATCTCTGAGTTTACTTTTTTGTTTGCTTGTATGTTTGTTTTGTTTGTTTATTTGCTGCTTTTTGTTTTATATCCCACATATACGTGAAATCACATGATTTTTTCCTTTTCTGGCTGACTTCCAATAAATTCTTATTAAAATGAATTTAAGATTCTCTAAGTAGAGGAACACAGCAAAGACTATATGCATAAAGCTCATGGAAGCCATTAAAATTTTTCTAAAATATTCCAAATATTCATAATTAGGTAGTATGTACATAAATTATGATTTACTCATATATTGGAATGTTTTGCAGCCATCGAAGTGTTTTTCTTTTAATATTTACAAAAAAGTTAAATGAAGTAATTTTTCATAAGGTAATATTAAGTGAAAAAGCAGCATGCAAGATTATTATACAGTGTGGTCTCAGTTATGTAAAGATAGGCATTCATAGACATTCAGAATAAAGATTTTCTTTATCTATACTTGCTTCTTCAGGATATATTGTTAAATGATAAAGCAAGGAGCAGAATAGAGTCTATAGAATGACTCTTTTACTTTATGTAAAAAAAATATATATTTCTTGAAGTCCACAAAAATCTTGTTACTCTAGGGAATAAAGCTGGGGTGGTAGTGGCTAGAGTGGGGAATAACAATTTTTATTATACCTTTTTTATGCTTTGGATTTTTTTTTTTTGCCATGTTCATACGTTTTCTTTGCAATAATAAAAGTTTCTTTTTCATAATGGTTTATACATATAAATGTACCAGTTAGCAATAGTGAGAATATGAGTTTGGGCAATTCAATTTGTCTTCTTTTATCTTTTTTTTTTTTTTTGGAGTTTCTGAAATTCTGCAATGAGTACATCTTATTTTTATAATTAAAAAATATTAAGCATGATTTGGGAGAAGCTGAAAATCTGGAATGGAGACCAGGGACAGAATTATAAGTAAAGAGTCTGTGCTATTCTAATGGAGAACTCAAGCAGCCCTTGGGTATGCTCAGAGTCAGCTTCCTCAGAGAGCCCTTGCCCTGAACACGGGATGCTAGCTGAGCCTCTCCTATTATTCTCTGCATAATACCCTTTTTGGCTTCCTTCATCGCATTTTCACCATTTTTTATTTGTTGGTGTATTTGACAGCTTAATATTTATGTTTCCTGGGCTGTAGGCTCTGAGATGGAACCATGTCTGGTGATTCACTCTCCTACAAATAGCCCAGTGCCTGTTGTATAGTAGGTGCTCAGTATATATATGTTGAGTTACTAAATGAATTAATGGCCACTCATCTTCTTCATGACCCTTATATCGCAAAACCCAGTGATGAAAGTCTTTGTAGAGAGGAGGAGAAACATCCACAATGGACTTGTGCTTTAGCGTATGACTGAGCATGGTCCCAACAGGGTCGCGAGAGAGCAAGGATGGGCTGCAGGAGACAAGTGGGAGGGAGAGAGGGGCGCCTTATACTTAGAACAGCTGCATGATGCTGGCAAGTGGGCATTCTCACTGGCATGGTGACAGCTGTCAGCTAGTCAGATTTATGTGAAAGCTCCCCTTTTGTCACACGGGCCCATATGGACATTGGGAACAAGGGTGGGAAGGTAGACTACTGACTGTTATCTGTAATCCTGGTGAAAGCCTATGTTTCACTTGCAAGGAAGATTATGACATTAGAGGTGATGAAGTGTGAAATGGTAGCAAGGAATTTGGGAAGCTAAATTCTAAGACTTGACTAGGCTGGGAGCTGGCTGTGTGTCTTTGTTGTAGGCATTTCACCTCTCTGATTCTTCACGTCTCATTTATAAAGGAATGGCATTGCTTAATGATCTCTGAGGGTCCTTGGGGCTTACCATTGAATGACTGTAAATAGGGTATTTTTAGGGCTTGGATGGATAAACACTTCAGTATGATTTCCAGCCAGTATCTACAGGGTCCCAACTTAAGGCATGGCACAGATGTGGGGTGTGAGTCTGGTCATGGATAATGTGAATGGTAAAAGGTCATTCTAATATCTCTTCACAGAAAGAGATATTAGTGGCTTTAACCAATAAGGTACACGAAATGGATCATGTATGTGCATGGGTAAATTCTGGCCCTGCCATCTACTGTCCAAGTAACCTTGGGCAAGCTTCAAGATCTCAGTTTTCTGTAAAATGAGGATAATAATAATACTTATTACTATAAGGGTCAAATAAGAAGATGCATGAAAAACACCTAGAATGGTGCCTGGTCCATAGTACTGCTCAGTAACCACCAGCCTTGATGATTTAATAGAATACCAGCTACAGTTACAGAGTGCAGACCATGTGCAAGTGTTGCATGGCTTCTCTATGGCCCTGTTTAAACCCTGTTTAAAGAAGACAGGGTTTTCTTTAAGAGATTGCTATCCTGGTAAAGTGCTTCCGACTTTAGAGAAGGGCCCCTACCCAAGGACGTACATGTTATTAATAAAACCCCCATGTTTACCTTCCTGGTGCTTGATCCTTATTGTCCCCTTTTGGCCCCACAACAACACTCATGAAGTCCGTTTTCCTCTTCCCTGTGTGGCTGAGGTCCAGCGTGGTCACCTGCCTGAGTGATGGGAACCAAAGTCTTCTGACTGCAGAATTCATGCATTTCACCCCTGGGCTTAATAGCCTTGTGCAACTACTGTTTGTGCTTTCTCTGAGCTCTTCTGTGGCAGGCTCATGGGTCGCAGCGGTGGGAATGGGTCTTCTGCATCCCCTGCAGGTTTCCTGGACCTGTTGTCCATTCGTTCCAGCATTAACTGCAAACTATGTGCAGGGTCTTCAACCCTGAGTCCTTCCCAATGCTTCCAAATAGAGAAAGTGACCTCGAGTTGAGGCCAGTGTACATTGTCCACAGAGCATGGGAAAATTATCAGCAGAGACAAAAAAATTTTTTTTCTTCCTTAAGAACTGTTTTCGTAGAGTTGCATTTTCCAAGCGAAGAGCACATTTTTTGTTAATCTCCTCTCAGTGGCAGAATCGAGGAGAGTGGGAACAGGGCTGTTTTATCTATCCAAAACAATTCATCAAACGAACTCAGGGGATGGGAGATAGTTTCCAACAAATAAAAGTCAACAGTGCTCCCTTTTGTCTTGGGCCACACATGCAAACCATTTCTTTTAAAGGTAACAGAGGTCATCTTGATGCTCTATGGATGTCATCAGGCACCACATGCTTTCTTTTACCCCTTCCTGTCCCCCAGGGTGACTTGGAAATGTTAGAAGCCGCTTGGGAGGGAGAGAGGTGAATAAATGACCATCAAGGGAAGGCAGAACTTGGTCACCATAGTAAGTTTAGGCCTCTGTGGGGAAGAACGGGCTAGGCCTCTGGGAAAATGCTGAAGGGCAGAGACACGGCTCCTTTGACAGTACACGCCCCACCTTCCATCAAGAACGTGTTAGCTTTTTCCTTCCGCTTTGGGACAGGAAAGGTGATAATAATGATTTCAGCTAATGTTCTCTGAGCACCTACAGAGTGCCAGGCATGAGGCTAAGTGCCTACATAGACTATCATATTATCTTCTCAGCTGTCCTGGGAGGCAGGAACCATTATTATTCCCAATTTCTGAATTGGCAACTGAGGCTTAGAGTGGTAAAGTTACTGGTCTGAGGTCACACAGCTAGCAGGGGGAAGGGACAGGATTTGGATGTGAGTGATCTGACTACTCCCATACACTGAGGCCCAGGGAAGCTATAACTTGCTCATAATCTCAAACTAGTTAGGGGCCAGAACTAGGTTTAGAATCTAGGCCTCTGACTGCTAGTTTTTCTGACCGTATCACACTGCCTTATGATTTAAAGTGTCACAGAAATGCAGGGAGCAAAATCAACACAGCATTCAGTTCATTCAAATCACTGTCCCAAATGAGTGGACAAGCTCAATGGTCTCTCTCAAACAGTGTCAAAGAGCAACAGAGGTGATTTTTTTTTTTTTTTGTTAAACCCTATTAAAATTATTATTTTTTTCTCAGTATAAAAGTAATACAGACCAATTGCGGAAAGTTCAGAAAATATAATGAAGTAAAAAGAGAGCCATAATCTTATCACCTCGCCCTATCCCTTGTTTTTCTGGATGCTAATTTGTCATCTTGTGTGTGGCCTTCTGCATAGCCATAAGTGGAAGTGAATTGCTGTCTGACATCAGAGCCCTCTGCTACTATTTATGAGTCTTATTGAATCACTGAAACACTGATCACTGGAACCTTAGGGCTGGAAAGAATCTTCAGATACATTCTAAATCCCTTTTCTTACAGAAGAGGCCACCAAGTTTCACAGAGAATGACATGGGGGAAGTTATCCAGCTAGTGAGAGAGCCAGACCTGGGTCAAGTTTTTATCTGTGTTTAGTTCTTCTCTTTCTTTGTGGATTTGTTTTAAACTCTATAGCATAGCATTTTTTTTTATAAGGAGAAAAAGACATTGGTGAATAGATCTAGAGTCTTGCAGAATTGATTTACTTATAGAGAATAGCATTGTTAAGTGATTTACATTTTACATCTTGATTCTTCTACTTATCTATGTCCACTGTGGCCAGTTTCCAAACTCAAAATTGCATCATGTGGTTAGACTAAGATTTACTTCATTTGTGAATTTACTTTTAATCTTGGTCTTATGAAAATTTAAAAATTAGATCGTATTTAGTTATCTAATGATAGCTAACTTTTTTTTGGTAATTAAAAAAAGTTTTTTTAATTAAGTATATTGGGGTAACATTGGTTAATAAATTATATAATTTTCAGGTGTATTATAATTTGACATCTGTATATTCTATTGTGTGTTTACCACCCAAAGTCCAGTTTCCTTCAGCTATCATATATTTGATCCTTTTTACCCAGTTCACCCTCCCTCTACTCCTCTATATTTGACCCCCTTTAACTGTCCACCTACCCTCTCCTCCTCTACCTTCTACTCTCTGGTAACCACTAGTCTATAGTCCATGTCCATGAGTCTGTTTGTCCTTTTCATTTGTTGCTTTGAGATTTATATCCCACATATAAGTGATATCATGTGATTTTCCACTTTTTCTCTCTGGCTTATTTCACTTAGCATGATTATCTCAAGGTCCATCCATATTGTCACAAATGATCTAATACTGTGTTTCAGGTTTTCACATGACTTTTCTCCTTTAATTTTCCCACAGTCCTGTCAGATAAGTATTAGGAACATGTTTATTCTACAGATGAGGAAACCAAGGCTTGGAGAAGTTAATAGACTTATCCAGTATCAAAACTTAAAAATGACACTTGTCTTTATGACTCACAAATCTGATCTTATTCATTGTACCATTCTGTTTCCCAGTTTGTGTTTGCCTATATATGAGATATAATTTGGGAATGAACTGATTTACTGAAAAAAAAAAAATAGAATTACATGAAGTCAGTTGAATCTGGGCTGTGAAGTTTTCATCCCCATGAAGACCATTTGTCCTGATTTGCTGGCACCTGGTGGCAGGTCCCCCAAGGTCAGATTTAACTGTTTAGGAGTCTCGATGCCACTTAGGTCTAATGTAATGAACTGCGCCAGGTCAATGTTTGAGATTCTGGTGTTCAGAGTCTCTGATCCAAAGCACAGTCACTCTCCATTTGGTGGGCAATGGGCTTTGGAAGTGGTTGATTTCATGGAGAAAAAAGGTGAAGGCCGCAGGGAATGGGCCTAACGTGTTTTGAAGTCCTGCTTGCAAGTTTGGACCATGCTCCCCTCGAGGTCCTGGCTCACTCTCATCAGAGCCTTGGTAACTTCATTATTAACATGCATTCACTTACCCTGAAAAGACAGCAGTTTCATCGCATTACTTTTAGGCTGTCTCTGCTCAGGGACTAGATGTCTGGTTGTGTTATTATGAGGCCAGTTAAAAAGAAAAAAGTGCAAAAAGCCAAGCACATTCCCTGCGCTCCAAGTCAGGTTCATAGCCCTCTTAGGATTTGTGGATCCCCTGCTCCTCTGGAGCTCAGAGCTGACCCCGGAGCCAGCGGTGCAGTTTTATGGACTGAGTTGACCTCATGATGTCACTCAGTCGTCAGAGAAGGTGGTATGGAGTTAAGAAAGACTACCTTCTAAGAAGCAGGCCCAAGGCACAGGGGATCAAGGGGCATCCTAGAAACAGCTGCAGGGGACAGGGGAAGGGAGCCAGGCAGGTGTCCTCAGACAGGATTTCCGCTGCCTGCAATGAGGAGACCCTTGTCACTCCACTCGAGCAGGTGGCAATGGCGGCTGTCTCTCAGCCAGCTGTTTGCTCCTGAGCATGAGGTCTGGTTCCAAGCCTATCCAAAGCTCTGGGTGGGAGAACCCGACACAAACACAGAAGCAGCTATGTTGGCCAGAAGATTGTTAAAACAATCCTTACCCAGTGTCTTCTCCCATTTTGGTCTGTTGAGCCTGTAGGTCTCCCCGGTGTCCATAACACAGAGCAGATGACATGAAGGCATATCTCTGGTTCTGACAATTGTGGGGAGTTTATTTGGCTTAGGGCTCTGTTCATTATTACCAAGGCAGCTTTAAAAAAATTTTTTTAAAGATTTCTTTAAAAACAATATTAATACTAAAAATAACTCCATCAGGCTGATTTCCCCAGAGAGTATGGAATTTTAGAGAGTTATGAAAGAGAAGCCAGGGGCATGATCAGAAAAGCGATTGCCTGTGGAAAGAGCCCTGGGTTGGGACTTTGAACACCTGAGTTCTCAACCTTGGCTCCGCCGTGTGTTTGGCGGCCATTGGACACATCCTTTATCTATTCACCGTGCCTCCAGTTTCCCCCTCTAAATATGGGGTTAGGGTTAGCTAATTCAAGTTCCATGTGGCTTGAAGATACCAAGCATTGATTTCTTTAGACTCTTCATATTGTAATTAAATAGCCCCTACCCACTCTTGAGACTGCTGGTAAATGCTCCTAGAACATATGTATTTATCCAGCCCCTAACTCAATCAGTCATTGCGAGCCAGACTGAAAAGACTGCAGGTGTCACTAGGAACCACATGTGTGGATTAGCATCCACACACAGAGGCCAAAAGGAATCAGGGTGAGAGTAACACCAAATAACAAGGCAGGCTGGACATAAATGTGACTCAAAACGTTTTTGGCAAGAGGTGGACCTTTTTCAAACACCTTCATCGTCGCTCTGCTTTCATCTGTGCATAGTTATTTGTTTTTTTAATAAATGGAACCTGACCAAAGATTGTTGAAAACAAAGTTTTGTTTAAGGTATTTTGTAACCCTTGAGAATCATTCCCAAAACAACTAAAAAGCTGCATGTGATGCAGAGAGGGGAGTGCCTTGGGTGAACGCTGAGCTTAACTTGCAAATCTGTTTAAAGGTTTTCAAGCTAGAAAACCAAATCAAATAAAAGCAAGCCAGAACAAGTTAAAACAACAACAACAACAACAACAACAAACAACACAACACAAAAGTACTTTCTCTCTGCTTCCCTCCTAAAGCCCTGTTCTGTTTCTCCCCTCTGCGTCCAGATGCTCTTTGAAAGAATAGGTGTGAAATGTTACCTTTCTTTCAGTCTTGCCTTGTGTCCAGGGATCCTTGAAGTCTGCCCCCAGGACAGAGAGGGGCGTCCCAGACACACAAGGCTTTATAGACAGTGTTAGGGATTTGGGACTTATATTCTGAGTGCAACGAGGAGACGAGGTGGGATGGAGTCGGGCCAAGAGCAGATCATGTATGTGTTTTAGGAAGATTACTGTGCCTGCAGTGTGGAGAGCAGACTGAGGGCAGGAGATCAGTTAGGCAGCCATGCAGGAGTTGGCTGTGCTCTTTCTCGCCTCACGTCATTTCCTTCCCTGGGATATTCTCCTTTCTTCCTAGGTCTATCCAAACTCTACCCCTCCTTCAAACAGCTTGAAGTGTCCAGCTGTTCAAACTCTTCTTGACTTCTCTTGCCCCAGAGTTTTACTGTGTTCACGGGGCCACGTTTTGCCAGCTGTTCCATGGAGCGTAACCATAGACACACTGAACCAGGGCAGTTGAGTGAACCTGAGCATAAAGCTTTTCACTTTGCTTCCTTGTCGTTGTCACTTGCATTGTCTCTTGAAGGACCCTATCAAACCTGATAGATTAATAGTAAAATGTCAATGAAACTGATTCTGTTATTCCTCCCAGGGCAATAGCTTTTTAAAAACTTCAAACCTATACAAGGTGGAGAGAATAATACGTTGAGCTTCTGAGTACCACCAGCCAACTCCACAGCAATCAACTCGAGGCAAATCTTTGTTTCTTTTGCACTCCCACCCACTTCATCCTACCTCAGACATTTTACATGTGCATTGCATTGCAATAGACAAAATAAATTAATCCAAAAGAATGCATTTTTAAGGAGAGCTACCGACATTTTACCAGGTAGCTAGGGAAAGAAGAATTTCCATAGGTGCTCTTTTGAACAGCCGGTAGCATATAAGGAAATTCAGGTCTTGCATCGAGTGTCTGGGATATATAGATCAAGAAACATGAGACATATAATACTTTTGGGAGGGAAAATGTTGCCATAAAGTCTAGCACTGTTTTCTGGGAGGGATCTGAGATAGCATGTTCAATAAAGGTCCTTTTTGAGGAGAGGTGCCTGCCAGAGGAGAGTTTGCCAAACAGAATGACCTTCCACCCTTACAGATATTTGAGGTCAGGAAATGTGCTGGAGGAGTTGGCTTCCCAGAAAATTCAGGCACCCCAAAAGCTTAGGGTGGCGCTGGAGCATAGCATAGTGCTTGAAAAGGCAACTTTTTATTTGTTGTTGTTGTTGTCGTTTTTATCTTTAGGCAACATCATTAAATGATAATAGTATCATGTAGCACAGTTTTATGAAGCAATAATACAGTTCCCAAAAGGGTGAACTATGAACCCGATGGCCAAGTCATTTATCCCAATGAGGGAGCCTGATCATTGTAAGGGAGAGTAGAGCATTGCCCTGTTTTAATGATTTTGTTACATGAGCTTAAATAGGTCTAAGTGGATTCTCACCCTGGATGGGTAAGCTGAAGCTTTGAGTCTAGGAGAAAGACAAAGGCAAGTGGGGGTGGGCTGGGGACTAGCGAATATATTTGGAGGGAGCTCAAGGAGGGTGTGGCTTTGCAAAAGAAGCTAGGTGGTAGGGGTCACTTGGCAGGAGTAAGTGAATGCAGTAAAGTTATAATTTCAGAAAAATATCAGTCCACAATTCCTTACACTTCCTTGCTCAGAAAGCAAGAAACGTTTGTAAGGAAAATGGAGAAGGGAAAGGAACTGTTAATTTAGGGGCTCCAACCATGTGCCAGCATTTTTATAAATCTTATCTCATTTAATCTTCATCACAACGCTCTATAAGTAAGGATTATCCCCAATATTCTCTAGTTAGGAAAATGAGACCCAGAGAAGTTGTCATTTTCTCAGAAACACAGGACGCATGTGTCGAAGCCAAGATTCAAACCCACTCCTTTGCCCACTGTGGTTCGTCTCATCGGAGAGTTACAGGGAAGAGCTTCCACTGAAATCGGACCTGGTACTGGATGGACGCTCTCCAGGGTCCATTTAGTGGTGATGGTGGTGGTGTTGTTTTCACTTAATGCCTCTTGATTATAAAATGTTCTTACACTCTGGGCAGTTAAGAAATAATGCTGAACACTTTTTTTTTTTTTTTTTCCGGTGGGATCTTTGGAGCCAGGAAGGCAGCCTCCTGTTCCTCATAGAGCCCAGAGCTGTCCTCTTCCCTGGTCACTTACTTTTCCTGTGCTAAGCAGTTATTTTAGTCTGCCAGGCATCTGGCAGATTTGCCAAACACATGATATGACATCAGTAAATATTGTGCCGTATGTATACAAATGAATGGAGACATCATCCACGTTTGTCTCCACATATTGAGAGCAGTATTCTATTGTCTTGTTATCTCTTTTAGGGACAGGTTGAAATGTTCACTCCTCTTTACTCCTCTATCTTACTAAAGTCCATAGTAATTTTCCATCTTCCTAGAACACTTGTTGTCCATATGCTCATGTTACTGAGGACTCATCTACTATAGCTTTTGTTCTTGGTTTGCTGTGGTAGAATCTTCTTTTAGATGAAAGCAACGTAAGGATGTGGACTGTGTCATATTATTCTTATGTCTCCCATAGCACCTACCACAACATTCCATTAGAAAGTGCCAGCAAATGTTGGCTGAATTGTGGAGTCTAATGAATATAGGAGGCAGAAAGCATAGTGATCACGAGCATGGGCTTCAGAGAGAAACAAAACTGTATTAGAAACCTGGCTCTACCACTTGCTAGTCTTGAAAAAAGTTATTCTCTCTCTCAGTGTCATCTTCCTCGTCTGTAAAATGTGGACAACATTGGCAGCTGCATATAGGTTGATGTAAAGGTTAAGTGAGGCAGAGCACAGCATGTTCTAAGCTCATTGCTTGGAAGATGCTTGATGCTTCAATAAGTGGTAGAAAAAGAAAAAAAAGGAATGTAGGCAGCAAGGGAGTTCAACTCAATTTTTGTATAACAGAAAGGGTGTGGCTAGGGAGGAGAGGGTACAGGGAGTCACTTAACTAGATTTAGTAGTGATAGCCCTTGGAGGTGTGGATGACTTTCAAAATCCAACTCCTCTTGGAGGTTATGGCCATTGTTATTTACTTTCTTCCATGACTTGGAGATGCTGTTAGTCATCTCTGTCTTCTGTCCCTCGTTTGGGAGTAATAGGCCAGATCCATACCTGGTGTGTTTCAAGTCTCTTAGGAACTATAGCTAATTCTTCCTTACAGTGATTAAGGAATCCCATCTCAGAGCATCCCTCTTTAACCCAAAAACAAGCCAGAAGAGCACAGCGCAGCAGCGGGGGAAGAAAGGAAACCAAGGTTTTGGAGTGCCTCCTATACACCAAGCATTTACTGAGAATGTACTGTTCTGTATGTTGTGAACAAAATATGGGACAAGGAGGCAATAAAGATGTAAGTACTATATTTAATGTGAAATACATAAGTAGAAAGTGCCCAGCAAAGAGGAAAATAAAATATAGTAAGAGAATAGCAAGTGATAAAAGTACTTTAGGTAATGCAGTTAGCAGGGACCTCTTTGATAAGATGTTTGAGCAGATACGTCGTCCTCAGGGAGCGAGTTGTGCTAATATCTAGAGGAAGGACATTCCAGTTGGAGATAGCAAACCCATGGCTGTTGTGATCAAGTAACGAAAAGAAATAAATCTCAGTGAGGTGGCACGATTGAGGAAAAGAGCGGCTGGAGATGGGATGAAGAGAGGTACCCAGGAGCCAGATCATGCAGGACCTTGTAGACAGTGTTGTCCTTACGCCCAGGCCAGAGTATTAGAGGGTCCTGCATACCACAGTCTGGGAAAGCATAGTTTATTAACCAACACATAGGTCTCTATTTGCTGTGATTCAGCATTCAGTGTTAACACAGAGCAACCCAAACCTTAAACATCCACTCTGATAACTCCCACTGTTCAGGCCCCTGGGGAGCTCTCCCCACATCTCTTGCCCTGTGTCTGCCAAATGGAAGGTCACTCCAGCCCAGGACTGTCATGGTTTGATTGAAGCTTGTGCTGCTGCTGACTTCGGAAGCAGGCTCTGATTTGGGGTATGGGAAGAATTTGAGTAGATGAAGTATTTAGGTAAAAGAAAAGACAAGTGGACTTGATAAATTCTTCCTTTTAGATATCAAAAAGTTTTTGCAGGATGAAGCACTAAATTATTTCCCAGTAGTGTCAGGCATCCATTTTCTGACATCCATATTCCAAAATGTACTTCTGACAGGACACATGAACACAGGTGCATATGATTGGTGGCTGAGGAATGTTTTGCAATAGTAAAAAATTTATATTCCCCTTAAATTTGTCTATATGCTTATTACATATATTCAGTGGTAAACAGAGTGAAGTGTGATATGATACCGAGTTTTTATATTGACAACTAGATGAAATTTCAAGTTGGGATTACAAATAGTTCCATTTTTATCAAAAATGATAAGATTTAATTGAATTTTCTGAAAACTAAATATATTTCAGCTTTATTTAAATAATTTGATTTAAAATATTGACATCAAAATAACTAACCTTTTACCTTTGAATTTTAGTAGGTAATTTTGAATATTTTAGAATAAAATGAGCATTTTTGCAAACTTGAAAAATAATTTTAAGTATTTTGATTTTTATATTTATACTAACATTTTTGATGGAAATTTATTCAAATACTATATAGATTGAATTAAATTATCTTTTAATACCTTAGACCATTAGTTTCAATAGAATATAAATTATATGAAAGTCTTGATAATAATATTATTAATTTTGCTGAAATTAAGGCAAGAAAAAATTATGGAATGAATGCATAATAATTTATATGTTATCTACATATTTATTTTATTATTCATCCAAACATTACTAATTCATCAACAAAACACTCAAATATGCATAGCAATAATTATGCTGAATAGTCTTTGATATTTTGGCAGCTTTTGGGCATTTGAAAACCATAGATTTATAGTTTTAGTCATTTTAAAAGCCATAGATTTACACAAATTTTTAGATTTTGCCATTTCATATATTTATCAAGTTGAAAACAAAATATTTTTTAAGTAGTTTGTTATCTCGATTTGAAGCTTAAAAAAATTTGGAAGACGGTAGGCGGACCTTCACTCTAAGTCTTGCCCTGGACCCTGCCCGTGTTCGCAGATGCCAACCTGTAAACTGGGTTTTATTCTGTGTATGACAGACAGTTGTTGGAGAGTTTTGAGCAGGAAAGAGATACGACCTGACGCATGTTCTTAAAATGATTGCTCTGGCAGCTCGTGGAGAACAGGTGAGACTGGGACCGAGGATCCTGGTTAGCAGGCTCTTGCAGTGATCAGGGCAGGTTGCGGGGATTAGAATGGTGAAGGTAGAAATGGTGAGAACTGGTTTGGATCTATTTTTTGAAAATAGAGCCAAGATAATTTGCTTATTATTTGATATAGAATGTAAGAGAGAAGACTGCAGATTGACTCCAAGGTTTTGACCTGAGCATCTGGCAAGTGATGATGGTATTTACTTCATGTGTTTTAGGATTCTTGTGAGAATTATTTAACTGAAATAATGTATGTAAAATACTAGTATAGTGCCTGATACATAGTAGCTCAATAAATTTTAGCTATATTTTATTATCATCTTCTCATTTGCTCATCTCTGGAGCCATGTAAGATGCTGATGTTACGATATTTTTTCCAGAAAAGGAAATTGACTAGGAAGTTGAATGACTTGTTCAAGGTCATGCAGCTAACAAATAGGAAAAACCAGCATAAAACTAGAGTTCGCTCTTTGAGAGGAGCATGCAGACAGCTTTTGAGGGCAGCTAGAGCAGGACAAAAGTTTGTGTTTGCCTCATGTGGTCTGGGAACCTGGAACTTACACTTTGGCGTCTGCAGATGTGTTTCTGAAAGAGAAGCAGGCAAAAATGCCTCTTCTTGGAGGCAGGGATCAGGATATATGCTTCCCTGGAGGAGTGAATTCATGATGAGGCCAGGGTATCCAGAGCCTTTCGCCTAGATTCAGCTCAGGTAATTGCTTTGTCCTTGCTTAGCCTGATAATTTCATGAGTAACAGTCATTTAACAGCATTTAATAGCAGGAGTACCTAATGTCTATTGATTGTTTCATTCCAGGCACCATTCTAGGCCCTTTGCCTATAATATTTTCTCTTTAATCCTCACCACAGCCTTGTGAGAGAATAGTATAGTTATCTCTTGCTCACAAGTGGAGGACTGAGGCATTCTCTGGGTAAGGAAGTTGTCGAGGGTTACACAGCTGGTAAGTGGTGGTGTCAGCATTCAAAACCGAACACCAGAATTCACCCACTTTTTATAAAATTAAACCAATTCATTTTATACATACTTTACACTGAAGCCAAGCACCTTGCCTAAGATCACACAATTGCTTGATGGCAGAACCCAGAACCCTGACCTAGGCCAGCCTCCACCACCACCCTAGGCCAGAAGGAGCTTTTGCTTGCCTGTGGGAGGATTTGGCCTGTTGGTCCATCTGGGAGTGGACCCCAGACCTGGGGGTAGTGCCTGATGTTGGCTTGCTGGTTTTGAAATTACGGCTTATATCTTTTCAATCTTGTTTTATGAACCCCATGAGGGGAACTCGTCACAGTTCTCTGCTTGGTTTCCCCATATAATCATCAGCAGGCTCCTGCAAACAAGTCAGTTCCAAAAGTTCTCCTTTAAACACGAGAATTGCAAGGCATTTTGGATGGAGTTAGGAGTTGCCTCCCCACTTCCTCCTTCTCACTGTAAAACTATAAGAGAAAGGGAGTACCAGTATAAAAGAAATGGAGTAAGCCCATTTCGAATTTGCATCTCAAAATTAAAAGCCTCTCTAGTCCAAAAATGAAAGCCTCGCTGGTCCACCTTGACCCTAGGGGCTGAGGAAGCCCATTTCGACCGCTTAAAGAATAGGAGAAAGGGCAGAAAGGTGCCTTAGGAAGAGTAGGACTAGACTGGGACAGATGGTGAGGACAGACCTCCAATGGATGTGGACTCGAACCTGCATTTACAAACTTACAAATTGCCTGCCTTAGTTTCTTCACATACAGAGTTCTTGCTAGGGTCGATAAGCTCTTTTCTAAATGTAATTTCTAAATAACTGCTTAGTTGTTTAGAAGGAAAATAAACAACACTTGCTTCCCCCATTCCCATCCCACTCCAGACTACTGTACAGGAGGCTCCCCGCCCCCACCTTATCCACGGGGATACATTCCAAGACCCCCGTGGATGCCTGAAACTGCGGGTGGTACTGAAGCCTACATATACTATGTTTTCTCCTATACATACATACCCATGATACTGTTTAATTTGTAATTTAGGCACAGTAAGAGATTAACAGTAATAATCGATAATAAAATAGAGCAATTGTAATAATATACTGCAATAAAAGTTATGTGACTATGGTCTCTTTCTCTTAAAATATCTGATAACAGATCTGATAACCAAGGCGGCTGCTAAGTGACTAAGGGGCAGGTCATGTGTACAGGGTGGTTATTCTGGAAAAAGGGATGAGTCACGGGGAGGGCAGGATGGAGCGAGATGGCGTGAAATTCATCACATTACTCAGAACTGGGTACAGTTTAAAACTTACGAAGTGGTTATTTCTGGAATTTTCCATTTAAGATTTTTGAATATCGATTGTTCTGTGGGTATAAAGCTGTAGAAGGTGAAGCCCCGGGTAGGGCGATTCCTGTAGTTTCTTACTGAGTCCTCTTGCCATTCTTTGCTTTAACAGTGGTGAGGGTCAAGAAGCTAATGTTGGTATAGACGCTTCCTCTGTATAAAATATTTTCCATTTGTTTTTGGAATCCAGAATGCCAAGTGGGTTTACAAACAAAGGATCCGTGTGTCAGACAAGAGTAATTAGCCCTAAGCAGAGTTTCCAGCAAAACATTCACTCTTGGAGCCTCGCCCTCAGTGAGCCAGGTCTAAATGGTGTCATGTCTTGTCTGGGTAAAGGGCAGGCCTTGTCTAATTAGAAATTTAATTTTAAATAAAAATTCTAGAGCTTCAGATTTGTTTTCTAAAGCCGCAGTGGGTGTGATTGCATTCTGGGGACATAAGATGGGGCTAAAAACTCTCCAAAGCTGCTATTCTAGGTGTCTAAATTCACTAGCTAAGATCACAGCGGGGACCACAGACGTCACACCTGGCATCCGGAATGAGCGTTATAAAATTGGCAAGGCTGAAAAGGCATTAGTAAACATTATTAAGAATTCCTTGCAGGCAATTAGACTCCAACAATATCTTTGGAGAGGGCGTTTTTTTCTTTTTCTTTCTTCCCTTTATTTATTTATTTATTTGTGGGTTTTTTTTTTTTTTTTGCATCTTTATTTCTATCTTGCTAATGAGAGAGTAATGAGCCACATACTTGTTACCTAGAAGGAATATCTCTGCAAAGCTCTAGTGAACTTAAAAACAGTATTTACAAACTGATTATTGTTCGCATTCATTATAAATTTTAAATTAGAAGGAATTGTAATAAAGAGAGCCAGGAAACGAGTTGTTCCTCACTCAGAGGTTTCATGGGCCCTTAAACGGTGAAATGCTGAGATTTCTGCCACTGATGAACTGGCAATGGGAGATGTTCTTGGAGTTCGTAGAGAGTGTGTTTCACGGCTGTGGATTTGTTTATTCCCCTTATTTGCTTTACACAGTGTGATTGTCCTTTCAAATTCAAGGTAATGATATCTGGTTTGTAGGGTCAAAAGGTTTGTTTTCTATTGAAAGCACATCTGACAATTTGCTCCACTCACCACTAACTCGCACCGCCCCATCCGTTCCTCACCCTTGTTCACTTATTCATTTCTTTCCTGAACCCCCTTTTCCAAAAGAGGGAGAAAATGGGGTTACTGAGACCAGGCTCCTGATCATGGCTGAGACATATCCCTCCTTGTCTGAAGGGCTTTTGCTTCTTATTGACCTGCGGGGACAGGGAGACAAACATGTCAACCCAGGGACCTGACCCTTCCCTGCCATCCACAATCACTTTCCCTGACTCATTGGCCTGATTTATGTATTTTTATTATGTTTGTTTTGTGGTGGTTTGGCATCGAGTGCTCTTCTTACCTATCTGTGGAAGCCAGACTGGGCTAAGTAATTACTTGCAGTATTTCATTTGACACTCGTGACAACTAAGGTTAAAAAAACTGGTGAAACAGGGATTTTAACCTAGTAGGTCAATTTCAAAACACCTGCTCAAGTGTCTGTTGAATCAAAGGAAACACTCTTAAATGTGAATACTGTATGTCATTCCTCTAACATGAGTGGAGGTATCAAAATACTTTCTACCACCGTAAGAGTGTACTGATGGACAGGAGTATTAAAGTGAGCATAGGGGTCTAGAATGGGGGACATTGGCTTCTACATGTTGGGTGCCTGTATCCAGAAAGAAGATGAGCCCTATTGACTGTAAACAAACAAAAGCCCCAGCAATGTGGCTTCTCCTTTATGTAGAAGATAACTTACATTTAGTTCCCTTCTTTGAGTTGTACCGAGGTGTCCTCTTGTTCCATCATCTCTGACAATAGCGGTGTGTTAACTTGTATGAATTGGTTATCAGGGAACAGTTATTTCACAGGACCTTGAACCAAGTCTCTAGTTGATGTAGAGTGGGTACAAGGTGTTCTGTGTGTAGTTCCCCACTGTCAATATGCTTGAACAGGGCATCACTAGGAACAGTGTAGTAGATTACAGGAAACCCCTGGTGAATCTGGAAGAGTTGGAAACCTTCATTCATTTCAGAGAATTAAAATAAATTATCTCTTGTATTGTGGGGTATAGCATACTAACTACGAGCATAGGGCTCTGGAGATACCCATAAGATCTGATTTAAACCTTGACTTGGCCTCTTAGTATGTGTGATCTTGAACACATCCTTATCTTCAGTTTGGCCATTTATTAAATGGAGATAACGATGTAATATATCTCATAGACATGTTGTGAGGATTAAATGAGATAATGTATGTAAAGTGCTTAGCCCAGTGCTAGGAATATAGTAAGTGCTCAAATAGTATTTGCTATGATTATGAGGCTGTTTTCTTTGGACGAAATAGAATTTTTTTGGTGGTGATGTAAGGATATGATCGAAAGGTTTATTTCAAGCTTTAAAGGAGTACACATGGGACCAATCTGAAGGGCAACGGGTATCAATGGGAGGGACACAGGGACAAATGAGAGAGGCATAGGATGCTGGGGGAGAGGATACTTCATAAAGCATTTCTATTAGTAAGGGAACACCTCTCCTCTGGATCTAGCACAGAAATGGCCTCGGGTCTCTTTTAAATTTGAAGGGAGGTAGCACTGGGAGCACCTAGGCATGGAGACGAGGCTAGGAGGTGAGATTAGTCTCATTAGGGAGTCTGAATTTCAGGCAAACACATTCGGAAAAACGGTAAAGTAACGAGTCAGAAACCAACAGAAGCAGAAATGAATGCAATACATACACGCGTGCATGCAGTCTCACACTAAAATAAGACAATAATTTGTATGGTTCATGATGGTTTCTAAAATACTTCCATTTTCATTACCATTCTGTGGAGTGTGACAAGCCATGAGTCATTAGCTGGGTGAATAGAAACCTGGCAAGCCGAAGGGAAAGCCATGGCTTTTAGGAACTAGGAGATCTGGAACAAAGGGCAGGTATGGAAGGCAGGGGACCAGTGCAACATCAGCATCAACAGGGTTACCTTTAGTCAAGTTGTATAGTTTTGCTGAGCCTCAGTTTCCTTATTTGTTAAATGGGAATGATTATGGTGTCTGCCTTACCAGGTTGTCATTAGGATTAAATGAAACAATGGATTGAAAATGCTTAATGCTAAGTCAGTACTTACCTAGTCGTGAGCTGGTGAGTGATAAAGAATGTCTGGGATGTTTCATGAGGGAAGGAGCCTGGAAACAGATTCTGAGAACAATGAAGAGAAAATGGAGAAGTAAGGGGAATAAAAAAAAATTGTCCTACTTGGTATTTGGGAACGAATTTGGGAATTAGTAAAGCCAGGACTCACTGTCTAGTGTTCTTTCTCCTGTATCGATTGACCTACTGTCTAATTACTGGGCTAAGTAAGAGACCTCCATTCCCCTGTAGACTGTGCCTGGCACATCACACGTCCATCTGGCCTTGCTTTGTCTCAGTGAATTCCTAATACAAGACACCATGTTCTTGGTGTGAGATCTCGGGACTCTGCAGAGGATTAAACTGAAACGTCCTGTCCCTCTGGTTCAGAGAGGAAGAGATCTTTCTGCATATTTCTGAAGGAGTTGGCTGTGTTCATTGGAAAATCCTACTGAGTGGCCAAAGCTTTGGCCAGGCCTAGGCATTCTTGGTCTTCTCATGTCTCATGCTTATCTAGGCTCATAGTCTAATACTAGCACCTTTAATTTTCAGGGGTGAGAATTCTTGAAGCTTGACTGAAGTGTTGAATTTTGGAAGTATCATTTTAAGCGAGGGAAACAAACAGCTTGGTTGTCCAGTTTTGAAAAATGGGGTCTGACGATTGGGGCTCGGTTGGCTTGGTCTTTGCTATCAATTGGAAGATTAAAAAAATATGCAAAAAATGTCTTCCTAATTGTACATTTCTGGGCTCCATCCCATAATCACCAGACTATATCACCCTCTTCAAAAGGGACTAGTTTTCTTTGTGAGGAAAAGCAAAGTGATCTATGAAGATGCTGAAAACGCCAGTCATTCCAGTGAAGCAGTTGTGTTTACTGTCTGTAGAATAGGTGCTAGAGAATGTTTTATCTGTGCTCCCAAGTCATCAGATCCTGGCTCAAGGGACAGGGAGAACACTTGATCTCTTGGCATTCAAACCACTTTTTTTTTCTTTTTCTTTTTTTGTAAAAGATGAGAGCCAAACTTTATTTGTGTTCAGGAACTTGTGAACACATAGGTAGAAATAAGACTGTTAGCCATCGATTTTTACCTCATTTGCTACGGCCCTTTCTTAAAAAATCTCTACTGCGTAGTCACCATTAGGAGGTGTCTAATTTGGGGAATCTCTTCATTCTGACACACACCTTGCTTTACCCTGACTCTTGGCAACATTAGGCCTCTTGCAGGGAGCAAAGTCTCTTACAATAGAAAGTCATCCAGTTCTAGTTTGGTCACCACTCTTGACAGGACTTGGGCCCAGACTCCAGTGTGGCCTTCCCACCTGTTCCTTGGTTTTCCTGCCCCATTTGTGGTTCTCATAAAGACGGCAAGCAATTAGGCTGTTCAGTTGTGGCACATGGTAGTGTAAAATTATGGAATTTAGGATTTTAATGAGTTCAGGTGCCATACAAAAGAACTCCCCCTCCTTCTCCTCCCACCCCTTGTCCATAAAATTATATGGCTTTAGAATTGGGGCTTTATGCAGCCTGGGCTAAGCCATTTTATTTCAAGGAAAAAAAAATTGACCAGGAAAAAAAAGAATCAACACAATTATATGCAGATTTGTTCATAAATCAGGCACTGCGGCAGCTGTGCGGCACATGTTGGCAATCCTGAGCTTGTTGCTGGAACTTGAAAGATAAACATGAACCTGTTTCCACAGAGGAAAATCTGTTCACAGCAAGGAGCTGACCCTGTTCTTTAAACAAGGATGATGGTGTGGCAGCCTGCTGTGCCCTGTTCTGTGTTGCTGCTCGGTGGTGAGGGTCATATAAAGAAGAGACCAAAGAAGAGAAGCGATTTCCCCAGGGCAGAAGGAATCTGCAGCAGACCCAAACAGTAGGCAGAGCTCGACTCTTCTACCCAGCATTCTAAGGCCCACTTAACTAGGTCACTGGAGCAGGCCAGATTTTTCATACGTGTTTTCAGAGGTGAAAGATCTTTTGACCTACCGCTAAATAATGTAGAAAAAAGTATGCAATTTATGATGAAAGAGTAGTTCTGAGACTTATGTCCCTCTAAATTTACGTGCATGTCCCCAGAGCTCCTGCTAAGTCCGGTGTGTGCCCTAGGTGTGTGGAGAGCGGAAGGACAAACAGAGAGGATCCATCTGTTTTAGGATTCACTGCAAGGCTGATTGCTTTTGCTCTGGTCTAGTGCCAACAGTAATTCATTGCAAGGTCCAGCTGTTTCCAGCCGTTTCCTTGGTTCAGGTATTCCTTGGCGGGGTGGGGGGATGAAGGTAGTGCAGTATATTTCTTAGCTGGCTTTTTGTAGGAATGGGTACCCTACGTCGACTTACCTCTGTCTGCTTCAAACGGAAGGAGAGGCACCATAGGTAATGGTGAAGGTCGCTTTGGGACAATATGATGGAGATTGATACTTAATCTATGGAGTCAGTTCATTAACAGACGTGGCTAACCACCTTTCTCCTGTTAAAAGGAGAGAGTTTCAAAGAGAGTTTTGTTGTCTTTTTTCCCTCTGTTTTTCCCCTAGAACTCTTTCTTGGTGCAGAGTCAAAAATAAAGTGAATCTCAGGCTGAAGACATTGGGTGGCTGTGTGCCTTTCAAGAACATTCTCTCAGCACAGGCCTCTGTACTGGTCAAGTGAAAAGGTCTGTCAGCACCAGGTGATTTCCTTAACCTGGAAACATGCTAACGGTCCCAGAGGCATGACTTTTTGTCCTTTCTGATGACTGCTATTCAACCTGTCACCCCAAGAGTCTAAAAGAAAATGCACATGCTTGAGATACACACATGTGTTTGCATTTACACGCACACACATACACACTCACACATAAGCGATGCATCATTATTAATAAATGAGTGGAGCTATTTGTTATTTATTATTTAAACCTTCAATACTGGCTGGCCTGAGTGATACATGAAATATAGGCAAGTAATTTATTTATTAGGGAAAATAATGATTTTTTTCCCCCACAGCATAACCCCCTCTGACCCAAACAGCAAGAGCTTTATCAAATACAAATACGATGGCTTGTAATTTTAGAGTCTTCCAGAGCATTGTAACTGACAACCTTTTTAACATAAGTACATTGAACGAATAATTTATAGACATATTCTGGGAATATTTTAGGGTATTTTATTACTACTTCTGAAAGCTATGGCATGTTATCGATTTTGGTATATTAATATAACCTAAAAGGGAGGGCACATGCTCAGCTCCTAATCCACATCAGCTTTGATGGCAAACAATATATTTTACTGAAGGGAGCCTTGAACCAAAGCAGCAGAGGTTAACAATTACACATCATAGCCAAAAGTTTAAGATAATGAATTTCACTCATTACAGAATTTTCACTTTGGGGACTGAAACACATTTTCCCTACTTAGGATTTTATCCAATTTCTTGACTGCTATTTGTCAGCATGAACTAGCTTCCCTTTCCATAAGCCCATTCCTCTCCTGACGCTTCCTTGGGATTCACAAAGCCTGCCTCCCACCACCATTATCCCTTTTCCAAAAACATTTTAAAATTGGGTTTTGGAGGCTTGTTCAAAAGAGATTATAATGGCCCTTCTCCTTGTGTTACTTGCTTTTTTTTTTTTTTTTTTTAAGGTGGTTTCTGGGTGATGCTTGTTCTTATTTGATATTTTAAAATTACTTGTTTTTATTTGATATTTTAACATCACTCATCTCTTTGTTATGTGTAGACCCAGAGCATGATTACATGGACATTAGTGTCCAAATTCCTGAGCCCAGCAGTTAGGCTTCTCCCTAAATTATCCTCACTATCTTTGGTCTTTGCTACAAACTCAGTGCTTAAGCCAAGCTGGTCTCTTATGGTCTCTGAAACTCACCTCATTCCTGTCTTTGTGCCTTTGATGCCACTGCGCTTCTTTGTTTTTTTTTTTTTGTTTGTTTGTTTTTTTTTTTGCTATCCCATCTTTTTGTGCATGAAGATTTTCTTGACCCCTCCAATACATAATTATCTTCTCTGTCTCTGAACCTCTATGCAACCCAGCAACTGTCTTATGATTTAGTGTTTTGCCATGAGTAGTCTTGAATGCAGTCCTAGTTTCTCTTTCCCAGATATCACTTATCCTAGATTGACTAAGAGTAATTTGAGGAAAAGAATCTTATAGGTTACATTTTCATTGTAGCCCCACATCACTTAGGATGTAGTTGAACAGATATTGGCAGCTTAAACGATACTCAATTTAGTAAACATCAAATTTAAATTATGTTAAAAATCTAAGGAGAATCAAGAATAATTTTCAAAGTACAGCTTCATCCATCTCCCTGTGATGATTCAAAAATTGCAGTATGATCAGAAATTCTATAAAATTCCTTTGGACATAATTATTATTGATGAACCTTATTTACCTTTATTATTTTTAAATGTGAAAAATTCTTATAAATATATTAAATTCTTCTGTAAGAAAGATCTAAAAATTTGGAAAAGCAAAAATGAAATAAAATAACCTCCCATAATTCCTTTACCCATAGCAAACACCATTAACACCTTGGTATATGCCCTTCCAGACTAATTTGTGTTTGTATGTGTAGGTTTATGTATGTGCACACATACTTTTACATATGTTGCTATTACTGCTTTCATTAATTCTTTAAGATAAATTACCAGAAAGAATTTGCTGAGACTAAAGTCTGTGTATAATGTATAAAGACAAGTGTGTGTGTGTGTGTGTGTGTGTGTAGGTACTTTAAAAAAGTATCACACACTATGCTTGCTTTTGTAACCTGTTTTTCCACATGTTAATAATGTGGCTTTAATGACTGCAGCGTAAGTCATCGTACCTTAATTTACTTAACCAGTTAATTATTATTGAACATTTAGGGTTTTCAACTTTTCACTCCTATAAACAGTGCCAAAAATGAGCTTTCTTGTAGGTAAATATTTATGCACATTTTTCATAATTTCCTCAGGATAGATTCCTAGAAGTGGAATTTCCAGGGCAAAAGGGCATGCATATTTTAAGGCACCTTAAAAAAAGGCACATTGCCAAATTGCCTTTTAGAAAGGTGGCATTCATTTATAGCACTATAGGTAGTAATTGAGGTGGCTGTTTCTCCATCCCCATCATTCCAAAATTATTCCACTTGAATGTAAAGAACCAAGGTTGGGAAAGTGTAATAGAATTTACAGCGAGGGGAGTGAGCAACCACCAGCAACGTGCTGCCCTTGCGTTCTCCACTTGCCTGTGTAAAGTCCCTGTTCGCCTCTGATGCCTGAGGAATCCAGTTCCTATTCCTCAGCTGGGCCTTTTGTAGTCTTTCCTCGGCATGTGGCTTAGCTCCTCTGACCTTATTCCCCCACATCTGCGCACTTTAAGATCCTCCTGTGCCAAGAATCTCACTTGCCTTGGCCAGGACACGCCTCACCCTCTTGTGCCTCTGTAGCTTTGTGCCTAGGGACAATGCTCATCTACAGAGAAGTATTTGTTATAGCTGTGGATTAGTCGTAATTCAAATAACAATAGCCAGTGCATTTGTCATAAAAGGAAAATAACTGAATCGGTGAAAACTCTGCGTTATAAAATCTCATTTGCTTATTATGACATAAATAACATAGTAGCAAATATTTCCCCAGTGCTAAGTGATGTGTCATGTGCTTTCCTTGGATTATCATTTGCAGGTATGTTATTATTCCCATCTTATAGATGAGGAAGCTGAGATTCAGAAGTAACTTGTTTAAGGACATGACTAGGAAGTGGAAGACTTGGGATTTGAAACGAAGAAATGTAAATACTAATACTCTTAACCACATCATACCGTGCCGTCTACCAGAGATACCTCATTGCGTCTCTTGGCAGCATGCCGGGTCCATGCCAGGAGCTCTCTAAGAACGAAGGAATGTCTAGTGGCTTTAAAAAAGGCAAGGGGTCTGACGTAATTTTGAACTCCAAGATTGAGATGTGTAGGTCAGGCTTTAAAATAAAAAATTAAAATGTCTGGCTCTGATATCAGGTTTGCCTTTTTCACGTGGATCAGGGTTTCTCAATTGTCGCACTGTTGGCATTTTGGACCAGAGCATCCCTCGTTGTGGGGGGTTGTCCTGTGCTCCTCCCTGCCTGCAGTCGCCACAGCCAGGAGTGGCTCCAGATGTTGTAAATGTTCCCCAATGGGGACAGGCGAAATCAGAGAACCACTTGTCTCACTGGAAAGGCAGAGTGGTCTTCTGTCACTGTTTTTGGCTGTGAGCAGCTGAACCCTTTTCCTGTTGTTTTGGAATCTACCATGTGAGACATTTCTGGGTGTTAGACTTGGGGTGGGGAGAGGGGTGCTACTGGCATTCGGCGGGTTGAAGCAAAGGATACTGCTGCACATCCTGTAGCGCATAGGAACACCTTTTACAACAAACAAGGCTCTGGTTTAAAATGTCAGTATTTCCTTTAGCTTTGTGAGCTACTTTAGTGTCCTTGTGACATGGACATATTCAGAGTCTGACAACATTCATAAGCCCTATAAGAATCGTTTTGCAGCCAGCGATGTTTGTTTCGTTAGGCAATGAAGAGTTGTTAAGCATCCGTTGTGTTAGTGCCAGGCACTGTGTTAGTCAGGTGCTGGGAGTATAACAGCTTAACAAACTAGGTTCCCACTCTCCTGGTGCTTTCAGTCAGGTGTGAGAGGGGGAGCACAGAGTGCAGGGGACATAGTCTCAGGGCTACCTCACGGACTTAGGGGGAGTGTTCAGGTCAGAATCCCCAGAGAAAAAGATGTTTAAACTGAGGTCTAAATGAGGGGTTGGACTAATCCAGGAAAAAGGATGAGGAAATGTCCTTGGCAGAGAGAAGCAATTGTGAGGAGAGGCAGGGAATAGGAAGGAAGGGGGTGCTGGTGGTGAGAGAGAGAAGGAGGGGTGAAGTGGGCAGGAGGGAGGGAGAGGAAGTGGAACAGAGGGAGGGAGCAAGAGAGAGAGATGGCTAAGCAAAGAGCTGAAATCTGTGTGGAGTGGCTGGAGCTGGTTTCAGTACATTCTCTATAGCTTCAGAACCGGGGAGGGGGTCTCTGAGTTGTAATTCTCAAGGACTATACTTAGGACCCTCAAGCAACTTGCCTTGGGGACCACCAGTCCCCTGCAGTGACAGTGCAACCTGTGAACAATGTCTAGTGCTCAGGGTTGAGAAGGAAGGGAGGAGATTAAAATAGACATTTATTTATTTTTCATTTTGCATCTAGCTTGGTGTGGGCTGACTGCTTTTCAGGATCTGATTATTCCCTCCCCAGGGTCCTGTGGTCAGACGCCAGCTGTGAGGATCTGTTACCATGGGTGACATTTTCATCCAATGGGGGACTGTGCTGCTTGTTTGCAGAGTGGCAGATGGAGCAGCTAATCGATACAGTCTGGGAGGTGGGCGTCCCCTCCAGTGGCCCAGCCGCACAATGAGAACTGGGCCCCAGGGGCTTGTGGAACACACGCCAGTGACTGGGCCTTTGATTGGAAAAGACCTCAGCTCACTAGGGGTTCTGGCTGCAAACAATGCCCTGTTCTTTACTAAGGTGGCCTGGGCACTTCCAGGACTTTTTACAGGCCCTGCCTCAGGCAAAACTCCTGGGAAAAGCTGCTGCCAAACCCTTCTCGGCTCTGTACGAATGATGCTGAGTATTCTGTTCCAGTAAAACTCACAGGCATTTTTTAACATCATGTGTGCAGTCTAGTGAGTGGGGGAAAAGAACAAGGTAATGTCCTGCCCTCAAGGATCTTATGATGTAATTAGGGGCTTTCGGTCTGGCTGTGGAATAGCCAAAGCCATCCAGTCATCCATCCAACCTGTTTATTAGAAAGCATGCATTGAGTTGGGTTGGGGCTACGAAGTGGCTCAGATGTGGTCAATGATCTCCAGGACCACATTTAACTCTACATGACATTGAGCAATGGGAATAGTTAGGATTTACCGAGTTCTCTCTCTGCGTTATCTCATTTCACGTTTCAGAGATGGGTATCGATGCATCTCCATTTTGGACAAGGAGTGTGGGGTCTAGAGGAGAGCCGTGGCTTGTACAGACCTACAAGTTCACTGCAGTCTCCACCAGTGTTTCAAGTGTTTTAGTATTTGGAATTCATATACACAGGTTTATGATGTGTGTGTACGTATAGGTATGTTGTCTTTTGACTTAGTAAGATATACCAAGTGCCTAATAACATGTTTATCCTGTTACGAAACAAAATTCAACTGAGTAAATTGTAAAAACCTTATTGGCTTTAGTCAAAGATTCGTAAAGCAGGTGGCACCCAATGTAGCAGATGCGAGGAGTCCTGAGGAGCTGTACGAGATGAAAAGACTTATAAGCAGAAGAAAGCAGGAACAAGGAAATTATACTAGACAAGGAAGCAGATTGATTACAGCAAGGTAACTTTCCTTTAGGGGATGGCAGGGATCTGTCAGGCAGATAACCTAAGTAGCCTGCTGACCAGGTGATTCCTGACCACTGGTTTAAGATTTCATTGCTGGGAGAGCCAAAACTGTAATTAAGTCAAGTCTCAGTTTAGCATAAGTGACTCTGTTTTTTGTCTCTTGCCTTTTTTTAAATAATAGTTTTGCATCGCTTAAGATCAGATGGTGAGAAAAAATTTATTCCTAGATTCCTTAATTCCAATGGAACGAGAGTCAGGAAAACCTGTGACCTCATACTTGCAAGAGATGTGGGACTTGCCTTCAATTTTCTTATCCTCAAGTAGGAATATTAAGGTCAGCTTTGTGCCTACCTGCCTTACGGGGGTTTTACGATAACTAAATGGAGATCATAGAAAGCTGTAATCTGCAACCTTAATATGATAGCACATTTGGTAATTATCATCCGGGCTTTATGGAGCCGTGGTGGTTTTCCTAGGCTCTGCTGCTGCTGTTTCAGTCTATGAGGCTTGCAGATAAGAAGCTCCTAGACTTGGGAGGGTAGTTTACTAAAGTCAACAGGGAGACGGATCTTCCCTCTCCTTGCTCTTGTGAGAAAAACATGAAACAAAACGCATCTTCACTTCAGGTTTCTCCAGTCTTATCTCGTGCTCGCTCCCTTCTTCCTTTTCCAAATTGGTAATTTAGTTCTTTTACGCCACTACACATGTAAGCATCACTGTTTTAATTAGGGAGAAGCAAACAGAAGTAAGAAGCTTGGTGGCGCAGCAAGAGAGCCCACCGCTTGCATGCTTTAATTATTCATCGAGGTAAATAACATTAAATATTTTCCCAGCAATCCAGAGCAGGATCTGAAGTAATTACACTGTCAAATTTATCAAAAACTCTCTCATCAAAATAAAAACCTCGATGTCATTTAATAATTTATAATACAAATACACAGAAATTGTAAAATATTATAAATAGAAAACTGCAGGGTAAGTGAACAAGAATTAGTTAGGGGTTATGTTCTAGAAAGAGGTTGTCATGAAGCTGTATAAATTTTTAATCAGAAATATTTTTGAGGCCTAATTTAGAGCGTGGAATATGCCAAGAACTTTAGAATACAAAGAACACAACAAAACAACAGCAAATTCTTGCTGCCCGTAGATGTGGAGATTCGTAAACACTGCTTTTCAGCAAAACAGGACTCAAGACGAATTCAGGCGTAAGGAAGGAATGTTGTCTTTGAAGCTATGTATGTTCCAGATCACCTGTGATACCTTTCATGTTGTCTACACAGGTAACGAATGGATTAATTAGCTTCCATGTAATGACCCCCAAATAGCAAATGGTAAAAGTCTGGTTCATTTCCACTGAGAGAGAAAGGCGGTCTCAGCCACTGAACCTTGTAAAACAATGTGTGATTCTGGAAACCATATGGTTCCATCCCAGTTTGAAACGGTTTTGATCTGCTGAGTTTCTGCATGGCAGCAGCCTGAGGCAAATAGAGGAAACCAGATTTTTCTTTTCCTCACTCTCTGGGAAGTAGTGTCATCAGAGGTGTCCAGCCTTGCTTCAGGAAACGTCTCTGGGGACTTGCCCGTCCCAGGACAGGTGAAGAGCGGGTGAGGCTTTGTCTCCTGACAGCGAAAGGAGGAGGAGTAGCTTCACCGACTGGGAAGGGAGTTCAGAAATGAAAGGTGGGCTTCCAAGATGGCTAACTAGAACAAGAATGGGGCCGTTTTAAAAATTTTACTTTGTTGTATCATTTCAGGGATCTAAGAGGTTAGCATAGATGGCAACATGGTAATTTTTTTCAAAAAAAAAAAAAAGAGAGAAAGAGAGGATGAGGTTTTGCTTAAAGTCTTTCAAAAGCTTCCTCTTCTGCTTCGGTTGAGGGTTTAGACCCTTAGCAAGCACTGGGGGTCCTGATTCCTGTCAGCGTTTCCCGGTTATTATCTCACCCCTGTGCTCCTTGATCTCGTGCTATGAGGAACAGTTCTTCCCAGCCCCTCAGCCTCCTTGAACACACATGACTCCTTCTTCTTGGCACTTTCATCTCCCCTTCTCTCCTCGGCAAACTCCTCGTGTCTTGCAGCTTAGTTGTCCTCTCTCCTAGGAAGCCTTCTGTGATCACCAGATGCTATTAGGTTGTCCCGTTATATCTCTCCTGGCACCTTGCACCCCTGCTTTACAAACGTGCCACGTTTGTTACACTTAGTGTAAATTACTTGCGATAATGTACTTAGTATTTGTCTTCCATGATAAATAGAACTTCAGTAAAGGCAGAGACCATCTATGTGAGTTATCCTTTTTTTTACCCCCACTATGAGACATTTTATTATCTGTAACCCCACACCACCCCCGCATCTATCTCTTTCCTCCAGGGGTTTTGTCTGTGTTGTTCACTGCTGTATTCTCAGTTTGTGGAATATGACTTGGCACATGGTAGACACTCAGTAAGTATTTGTTGAAGTAATGAATGAAAGTAACTACCTCTAGGCAGGGTAAAAACAGATGAAGAGTTAATATCTTCATGGGAAACTCTTTTAAAAGAGTGTTGGGGACCTGGTGAGTGAATGCTATGGGAGGGCATGCGTGGTGGGGAGCACTGGATGAAGCGGATTAGTCTTCCCCCATTTCCGAGTGTGGGCCGTTCAGTCTCTATGAGGTCCCAGTGCCAATGGCTTCTTCTGAGAAGGGCTTACGGTTGGTGAAGTAACAGTGGGGAGAGGAGGCCTGCCGAGGAAATGACTGCTCTGTTGCTCTGAATCAGGGATGACGAATGGGCTTCAATGCGAATGCCAGTTCCATTTGATTGGTAGTGGTTTCTTGGAAGACTGGGTTGAAAAAGATTCTTAAGCTGTTCCTAGGTCTCATGGAAAAGATTGTTGTGATCAGAGGTGTTTTGAGCTTGGAAGGGGGATGTAGCAGCATTCATATCATACATTTGCATCCCGACCACTAAGCTTGGAGTTAGTTCTGGTCTTTTCCATGGAAATCCAGGCTTACGGAGGGACTGATAATCCCCCCATTACTCTATTTGTTTTAAGATTCCAGTGAAAGCTAAAGGTTAAGGTATCCAGGATGGACCTAAGAATCTAGACCTTTTGAGGATTTGGATATAGCCTTCTTCGGGTTGATTGATTTATTGTTTTCTCCAGGGGATGAGATGGTTTAGCTGTATCGATGGTTTATAGCACAGAGACTCTAATAAAGATCTCTTTTAGTCTCATTTCTTTAGACTGGCCATTCAGACCAGCCCCTCGTTCCTAAGACAGTCTGTAGAAAATGACCCAAGACAGACAGTTACGTAAAATCGTGGCCTGAAGAAGAGACTCTGACCCTAATGTGATTAGCTCAGCACATTAACCCTGTGAGCTCACTAGCCCACAAAAGCTCTCCCTCCCCTTCCCAGCGCTGCCACCAACCCCATCTGCAGCAGCAGCGCTTCCAAGGGTCAGCTCCCCGTCCGCCCATTCTGATTAATGACGCTGCTTCTTTTAGAAAGGGTTTCTTGTCCCACACTGACATCCTTCACTGTACTGGCATTCCCTCAGCATATCTACTTCCTTACAGCTGCCTCAGCATGAGCCTGATCTAGTTTCTAGCACTGTTTATGTATTTTTAGTATATTCATTATGTCTCTTTTCTTCCCCTCACTAGATTTAAGCTCGTTGAGGAGAGGAGCCATTATAAATATGTCTAGTATCTTTTTAACTGACTACATGTAAGGCTCTCAGCATACACACACACACACACACACACACACACAAGCACACACATACACATACACACACATATATATTTGTGTATATATATATACACACACATATATATGTATATGTACATATACATATATATGTGTATATATATTTTTGTCTAAAAAGATCACTGTCTAATACACTGTTGGCTAGATTCAATGGGTCCACTAGTCCAAAAGCTTAATTGGTATAATCTTTTTTTGGAGGACCATTTGCCAATATCTATCAAATTTTTGAATGTGTATGCTTTCGCCCTCAGCAACTCTACTTCTTAGAATTTATCCTGCAGAAATATTTGTGATGGTGAAAATGAGAAGACCCTAATTGTCCATCTCAAGAGAAATTATGATATAAATTAAGGAATATACACATAATTTATAGAATACTATGTAATCACCAAAATGAAAAGTAATTTGTTATATATTGATATGCAGAAATGTTTACAATAGTATGTATAATTGTATAAAATGGTTTTTTCTTGCAATAAGCCACAGACATATGTATAAATGCATAGATGTATACAGCCATGTGAACAGACATAGAAAGGGACCAGATGTACACCAAATTATTCGTGATATAACTATGTTGGGTAAGATTAGGAAAGCAAGACATTTAATTTATTTTTTAACCTTTTACCAATGTGGAAATTTTAAAATTCATTCTTTCCCCCCCCAGCTTTTGAGATATAATTTATATATAACATTTTATAAGTTTCAGAATATGACAATTTAGCACACTTACGTATGGCGAAATGATCACCACCATGTAGCATTAGCTAACACCTCCATTCCATCACAAAACTGCAATTTCTTTTTGGTGGTGAGAACATTTAAGATCTACATTCTTAGCAACTTTCAACTATATGACACAGTATGCAAAAATATTTTAATAGACGTGTAATCATCCTAGGATGAAAAGATATTTTAAGGAAGAGTTTATTGTAAAAATGTCGTAGCAGTTGAGTTTTCTAAAATATCCTAAAGTTTACAGATGGTTCCAGAACAATTCCGTAGCCATTTTAGTTACCCCTAGGGTGCTTAGTTTAGCTATTTCTTAGAAGCATTACATATAGATTATATGTGGTGTTTACTAAAGAAATTGTTCTTTTTCCCTTCCTCATTGAGATCAAGCTAGCTTATGTGACTTGCTCTGGTTAATGAAATGTGAGTGAAAGTGATATGTATAATTTCTGAACAGAAGTTTTAAGAGCAAATTAATGATTTGCCATGTTCTCTTTTAATCTTCGTCACATAACTAGCAATATTTCTGAAAATAAGTTTCTCCATCAGTCTGGGTCCCTGAAGCAGAACTTCAGCCAACTCTGATGGACATGTTACACAATCAAGAAATAGAACCTTGTTATCATAAGCCACTGAGGTTTGGAGGTTGTTTCTTACTGCAGCATAACTTAGACTGATACAGCTGCTCACAGACTTCACCAGTTCCTTAAGTAGAGGCCCTCAGTGGCCTGGAAATCATGACATCTAGTTCTAATTCTAACTCTACCACAAACTTGCTGTGTGATTGCACCAACTAGGATATTTTAGATTGTAAGACATAGAAAGTAGAGCAAAAAGCAGCTTAAACAACAAGGGTATTTACTATTGTGCGTAACAGGAAATCCAGAGTTGCAGCTTCATGACTCTGAGGACTAAGGGCCCGCCATCTTCTGCTTGGCCTTTCTGTCATGGTCATGCAGTGGCTGTAAGCAATGTCAGGTGTCTTATGCAGACTTTGTAGTATCCCATGAAGAAGAAGAGGAGTGTTTCTTCCTGTGTGTGTGTGTTTTTTCCTTCTTTCTTGTTTTTATTCAAAGAAAGAATTTCTTGGAAATTCCTCAGAAGACTATGCCCAGATTGGTCACTTGTCTTTGCCTAACCAGTCACCGTGAAGAGCAAAGAGACAGTGATGACTGGCTTTGACCAGTCATGACTCATTCCCTCTGGAGGTGGACCTCGTTTCTGAGCACATGGGTGAATGGCAAGTGATTACCTAAACTAATTGGGGCTTTGTCACCTAAGACGGAGTTAGTGTTTACTTCAGTCACCTTAAGCAAGTATGTCCCTCCTTGGACTTTAGTTCCTTAATCCCATTGATAAACTGTGGATTTGGACAAACTGGCTTCTAGCACAGGGATTATTATCACAGAGTCCTGGACCTTGTCACCAAAGTTAATGAAGCCCAAACTTCCTTCCAGGGTTGTGGGTGGGGCAGAGCCCCAGGGTGCCACTGGCGTAGGTCATCAAAAGTCTTATTTCATCAGCTTTCTGACAGGCAGACACATTATGGGTTCCAGCTCCTATAAAATCTTGCATCTTAGATTTTACATGCCCAGTCTGAATGAGGTGTAGGTGAGGGATGTATACGTGCAGTTTCGTTAGCTTTTAGTTACATATCAGATTGACTTTAAAAGTGCTTTGAAGACTTATAAAATGCTTTGTGCTTGGAGATTTTTTTTTTCCAATAGCTCCCTCTTCTCCCATGCTCCATGCTCCCAAATCTCTGCATCCCCTCACAATTTGCCTTGATTCTATGTGCTTTATTGGCCAATTTAATTTAAGCCAGTCTCAAAAGCTCTTGAGCCATGAACTTCAAAAATAATTTATCATCATCATAATGAAAAATAATAGAAATGATTTTGGGGAGGGAGTTACAAAGCCAAATGGGTAGACCTTGTGGGATTGAAGTTGAGGCCTTCACTTTTCCTTTCAAGGTACCAATTCTCTTGTATCCAGGCATTGGCCGCAAACCGCCTGGAAATGAGATGGACTCATCTGAGGAAAATGCCAGAGCTCTTATTTTATTGGGCCAGCTAGACGCATATGCAGCCAAGGCCTGCTCAGGCAGTGGACGGGGGCTGGGTAGGGACCTGTAAAAATGGATACAGTTGAAGTCATCCTGTCTCCCCTGTCCTTTGGGATACTTTTAGCAACAGCCTCCCCCACCCTACTACATGCCCTGGAAGGCTTTTATGAACTGTTTGTAGTTTTGCCACTTGGTTTTAACTGAGGGCAGGAGTTTTAAGTGGTGCGTATTTCTTGACTGGCTTTGATGAGATCATTTTTCATCTTGGAAATGTGCTGGGAGGCTGAAGTCACCTTCCTTTTCCCAGTAGACATACTGCATCACACTCTAGTCCATGTGGAGGATGACTATTGAAGAGAATAACTTCACCACTCTCAAACTACCAGTCCTATTTGTCACTACTAGGGTATAAAACCTACCAGGGCTCCTGGGTTGTGTTTGTATTCCTGGATGGCCTCTTGGAAATGTTGCTTTGGGGCCAGAGGTGTCAGTCAAGGACAGATCCAAATCACTTTAAAATGGACATAACCCATCATGTAGTCGTTTCAAAATACCTTGACATTGGCAGTGATTGAATGTTTGGCTGAGTATCTTTTGGAAGATAAGATGTCTACCTTAGGCTGAGGTACCCATAAAACAAAACTAGAGAGAAAGAGGAAGAGTACACTGTTCATTCTTCAAACCTACTATCGTTAATCAAGTGCACACACGAAGTCACACAAAATAGTTCTATAGTTTGAGTTAAAGGCAATAGCTTTCTAACTACCACTGAGGTCAAGAGATAAAACTTCGTTGGTTACCCCAGAAGGCTCTCTATGTTCCCCATTTAATTGCACCCCTCCCTGTCCCCCAAAGTAAACCACGATCCTGACTTACAGTAATCACTTCCTTGCATCCTTTACAATTTTTTCATCTAAGTGAGCATCCTGAGATACTCTAGTTTAGTCTTACCCATTAAAAAAATTGGAATGTCTTTCAAGTCCCTTTAATCTGCAAGTTCCTCATACGTTCCTTTCTTTTCCTTGCAATTTACCTTATTGAGTCTTCCTGCAATATGGATGTTGCTGATTATATACTCACTGTACAGTTCAATGTGTTTCTTTGTCCTCTGTATTTTCTGCAAGTTGGGAACTGTTATTTAGAGACTCAGATTCAGGTGAAATCCGTTTGGTAGGTGGCATTCTGTTCTTTCACCAAGAGGCATATTGCATTTAATTTTTGTTCTTATTTATTTATTTATTTATTTATTTATTTTGCTGTTAATATCAGCCAGTGCTCATTGTCTGGATCCATTATTTCACTGGGAATTGCTAAATGGTGATGTCTAATTCTAGCATTTCCTTTTCATGTATTTGCTAGAAAACATATACACAGATGCTTCCCTTCATCTACTCTTTGATGACCCAGGGGCACAGTTCACATAGGATGTGCTTGAATCTTTCTCTTTATTTACCATAAAGATGATGAATTGGTTCCTGTCATCTGCTGACGGTAACCAGTTAGGTTTTTTTTTTTCTTTGAGTATTATTATAAATTCAAGGACTTGCACATACATTGGGTGGGTTCCTAGACTGCACTTGTAATCTATATCTCTGGTGTTTTTAATGTCCTGAACACCTGGGTCAGAGCTCATGCCTGTGGACTTGGTTATCTCTCTGCCTCCAAATCACCCGGGAACGAAGCGGCCAGACTCCCCAGGCTCCAAGACCAGCCAGAGAAGCTTCATTTTAGTTTTATCTCTCTTTATTTTTGATTCTAGTGCTGGGTTAGGGCTAGTGTGGTGATGAATGTAAAAATTTCTAGCTGAAGGACTTTAAAAATTTATGGTTCAGTTGTTAAGATCTTTGTCATTTGCAGATGGATACCACTAAAGATCCCATTTATCCAGGCTTTTCCCTTCCAATTCCACCAGTCCCACATCTGATTTTTGCTGTGGCTTGACAGCAGGAAGGGAATGCCACAATTATACCAGCACAAATATCATTTTGCGCAATGGTTAGGTTTTTCACTGGAAATGGATAAATTGGCATTTTATTGTCAAAATTATATTTTATATTCTTTTCCAAGGAAATGTGAGCCCTGGAAATGCTTTCCTTATAACCTTGCTTCTTTCAAATGGTCTCTGTCTAGTTTTAGGGTAACCCTATACTAGAATGCTCTTTTTTTTTTTTTTTTCCTTCTGGTTTCTTCCAAGGGAGAGACTTACAGTCATTCTAGATAACTAAAGAGAAGCACAATCTTTTCAAGCTGGGTCCACTCACCCACATGGCCCTGAGAGAGGCCATTGATTCCTCTCATTCTCTCACTCCAACTGGCAATGAGGTACTGCTGTTAGAAACCAGGTACCTTTCCTCAGCAACAGCAGCTGCTAACTAACAAGTATGTCGTTAACTAAAGGTAATGATGGATATAACCAGATTGCTTTGCTGGCCTTTAAAAAAATCACTCCTTGCCCAACTTTTTTTTTTTTTTCAGAATGAAAGAGAATGTCGTTTTGATACTTACATGTGTAAATAAACATTTAGAATCTACAGGCAAACTAAAACATTCTTACGCTATCTCTCCACAGGTGGAAAAAAGCCAAAATTTGCGTTTCATTTTCTTGCTCTTTGTTTGCCCTGGACATACTCAGACCCAAGTTACAAAATCGTTCACTTCTGACAATAAATCTAATGTTTTCTGGTATCTATGGGGAATCAGTTTGTAAAATTTCAAAGACTTATTCTCCTTGACTGGCTTAGTCACTTGGAAAATAAAAATTAATGAAAAATTGTAACAAACTGATTTTCTATAGCCCGCTAAGCAAAGTCTAAATTAAATGACTTCAGTTAAAGCTTTGGTGGCAGAGACCTAATTAATGAAAAACACCAGGCTTAAACAATTGGCTATCCATCTTTAAGCATAAGCGAAAGACAGAATCCATATGACATTCCACTGAGGATGAAAAATGAACAATAGCGATGGTCTTAGGTGAACCTGATTTGACAGGGCACCTTTGAGACTTTTAAAATGTCCCATTTTTCCTGAGACATAGGGATGCTACACCATTGTCATATATACTTAATCTAAGAAACTGGGCTCCCATGCAGTCTACTTGTTTGTTTCTTCCTTGAGTCCTGGAGCCAGGGCCTCATGAGTTTGTAGCAATTGGAGTCAGCTTTTGTTCAGCCTTTAAGATAAAATGGGACAAAACCAAAAATATGCTCCAAAACACTAGAATATGTAAAGGAGATTATTGCTGCCATAATTAGAGAACTAGGAGGTCGTTATTCCCAGTTGTCCCTCCACCCTCCCAACCATATGCCTCTCTGCTAGCCCAGGAGAAAAGAGCTTTGAAAATCAGACAGTTCTGAGTTTATTTTAATGGGCTTAGTTGGAGGGTGCTTAGTTGACAAATAAAGAATGTTTGTTCTATCTTGGAACCACAGATAACAGATAAGCATCAAAATAAATCAGCCTAGATAACCAAGGAATCTGAGCATCTTGTTATGCAAACCTGCAGATTATATAAGAAAACACATCTACCTAAATGCATGTCCTCCAGTTATTGGAATGTCCAGGTCTCCCTTCAACTCTCATTTCAGAGACTGACAGCTAGAGGGAACCGGGTTCTCCAGAGAAAGTAAGTTGTCTATCCCTGGAGATATTCAACCAGAGATCCAAGGGCCATCTGTCAGGGGTAGTGCACCTAGGATTCATTCACAGCGCGTAGATGTTTGAATGAGATGACTCAAGACACTTTCCAGTTCTAAATTGTGTGGTAGAATGCAAACGTGCACATTTAAAAGGAAATGAACTTTTAAAAACCATAGCAAGCACCCTTCTAGGAAATATTTTCCCAAAAGATTGAGTAACAAAGAACTGCTTTTGGAGACTAACATCATAAGACCTGAGGCAAGTGTGGTCTCGGGAGTCTGCGGGTCATTGAATTAAATTTTACTATTTCTACGTACCTCCTGTTCCTGCTAGTTTCTCCTATTGCACACTGTGGCCATTGGATAAATCACCCTCATTTGACCTTCAATGAAAATGCAATAACTGTACAAAAGAGATACATATGTGGAAATTTGTATTATTTTGTCCTGATTCCCAGGGAAAAGAGAGACAGGAAATGCACATATGCATTACATAGCTAAATGTTGATTTTTCTACCTCTTTTAATCCCCTTTGCTTAATTATTCACAAACATATCTTTTTAAGACATCCAGTGATCTTTCAGGATGTTGCAGTAACTCATAAATTGCTTTACAGTGGTTCACTGGAACCTGGTTTAAAACTATCCACCTAGGGTATAGGATTTAATAAAACATGCTTTTCTACTTAAAAATATCTAGACGTTGAAAATCCAGGAATTCATTGAGACAGTGTTAAATTAACTGTTAATGAGTACCCCCAAAAAGTGATGGCACGAAAAGGTGCCTAGAGAATATTAAATGAACCACTATATATGTGGAACGAGAATAGTCTTATACGTATTACAGTTTCCACATCCTATACTCATGGCAGACATCACTAATTGAGCGTAGCACTCTGAAGTTGAGCTTAATTTCAGAGTCTTAGCAAAGAACTCTAGGCAGTCCTGTTATTTTACTGGTTTCCTGCCATTCTTTTATGAACTCTTCCATGCAGGCATTCGTCCTCACCACTGACGAAAACAACTCTTATCAAAGTTGCCAGTGACTCAGTTTCATATCGCCAAGTCCAAACCTTCTGATTGGTCTTTCTACTTCCACACTTGTCCCCTGCCCCAATCTGTTTTTCATGTAACAGCCAGAATAATCATTTAAAAATATATAACTTATTCTTACCTTCTCTTACTCTGTCTAGCCATTTAGTCTTTCTCACTATCCTGCAATGTGCTAAACATTCCTTCTCAGGGCCTTTGCACTTGCTCTTCCCTTTGCCTGAAATTTTCTTCTCTCGGATATTGACGTGCTTCTTTCACTTTATTCAGGTCTGTGCTCAAATGCCCCCCCTCATCAAGGAGGCCTATCCTCATGAAACTATCGAAAACAGCGCCTCCTTAATTTTCGAATCTCCTCATTGTGTTTCATTTGTTTTCATAGCTTTTTATCACTACCTGACATGTGATATTTCCTTTTGTTTCTGTTCCTCTCCCCACCACCCTTCTCACTCCTAGGATATGAGTTCCATGAGAATTCTGTTTTGTTTACTGCTGTATCTCTGGCACCTAAAATGATTCTGTCTTTGGCCAGATTTCTTGGACTCGGACCCTGCACTAGCGTGCAGCAGACTTCCCAGGGCACGTTCTCCGGAGCGGCACCTGTCAGGGAGTGAGAAAGTGGGACTGGGCACATGTAGACGTCCAGCTCATTGGTCATGGCAGCAGAGTCTGCGGTCTCAGGACTGGAATAGTCCTTGGTTGCCCCAGATTGAGGCGTCGGGGCTAGAAGCCTTGTACTGCAGCCATTAGCAGCCACTGGATGTGGGCTGCTACCAGAGAAGAAGCAAAATCTCAAGCAAAGTTTCCTTTTGCTGAGAACAATTCTCAGAGAAGGGCCAAGCTTGAAGCCTTTGGTAGCCAATATTCCCAGCGACTACAGGAATGAATGTGTCAGCCTTGAAGATGGGGCGTGGGTGGTGTTCCACGGCTTCCTCTATAAGTGCTTGACGTGGTTGATGTTCAGAATATTTGCTGAGTGCCTGGATGTCGAAAGCCTGAATATCATGCTGGCTGTGACGTTGCTCCTTGGTCTGAGGTGTTTGTCTCTACTATCCGTTGTTCTTGACTCTGAGAACTCAGTGCACCCTATGGTTCTGCTCACTACCAACCACCCACTTGCAAAAGCTTCCCAAAGTTTGGAGATAGAGCAGGGTAATGCCGAAAGCATAGGCATGGTCAGCCGAGGTCTATCCCCAGATGTCAGAGATGGCTCTGCAGCTGATACCAGGCATGAAAGGGGGAGGCATCTCTGCTCTGTGTCCTTGTTAAAAAGATCAAGAAGAGAACGTTTCCTAAGAAGGCAACACATTGCTTTTGGGCAAATCTTTTCTAGAGATTCTTAAAAATGGATAAGGAACCATTAAACTTGATACAAAGCAGCTGAAAAGTCTGTGATTTTAAAAATTATATCACACCACAAGTTAATTTTCAGTATCTAAAGTTTCTAAGATTTTTTGCCTCCTGGAATACTCAAAGAAACATAAGCAAAGTTGTTATTTATTTATTAATTCCCTCACTAATTCATTCATTTAGTCAGTCACTTGTTCATTCAATCTTTTATTAAATGTCAAGATGTATTCTAGGTAGGTGGTAATGATACAAAACTAACATTATTAGCTGCTTTTAAAAAATACTTACAGTGTTCCAGGTACTATGCTTAGTGATTTACTATATGGGTTATCTCAGTTCATCTTACAACTATTCTATAAAATAGGTATTACGGTACTATTTTTCTTACCTTTTTTTTTTTTTTTTTTGAGTCAGAGTACTCAGATCACTTGCTCAAGGTCACACAATTAGTAAATTGCAGAGCTTGGATTCCAATTAGGATCCTTGAGTTAGTTAAAGATTCTAGTACATTCTCTCTCCTAACAAAGAATAATTAGACCTTCTCCCTAACCTCAAGAGGCCTACAGTCCAGCAGGGAGACAGATAAATTAATAAACGAGTTGAGCTCTGAGGGAGTCAAGATGTGCACCTAGGTCCAAGCGTCGAGTCCATGTTCCTTCTTTTTTACCTATTTGTGTACTTTGAGGATGGAAGATTGTAATATTTCTAGTGATTTACTTGGGCCGCATAGAGCAGACCATCCAGCAGAAAGTGGTTGAAGCAGCGGCGTTAGTGCATGCAGGAAGGGCTCTGGAGGTGAGTGGTGCTGGTTTGGTCTGGTAGCTGAGTGAGGTCAGGATTCTGAAGGATGGAGCTCCTCAGACCATGGTGAATCCTAGAGGGGCAGGAAGAAAATCCCACAGCTGAGCCCCTGTAGGGCTGGGGAAAGACATACACAGGAACTGAGGCGGGAGCAGTGCCTGGGCCGTCCCTGGAAGTGCTCCATTTAACCTACACAGGGCTTTTTATGGGGCCTCGTTGAGCTGGCTCCCTTCAATGGCTGGGTAAAACTGAACTTGCTCAGGTACAAGTAAAATAAAGAAAGAAATGTTGGAGAGAATAACAAGGATGCCCTCTTTCCCCCCATCTCAAAATAGCTGTTGTCAGGGGCTGGGAGGGGTGATGCTACCTGGGTTTGTTCTTTAAAATGTTCAGAAAGATAACATAGATTATCTACTGCTGAGGCACACTGCTTTTAATAGAAGAAGTATTTTTGGATAAAATCTAGGGGGATAAGTAGCATGAAAGCAGCTCCTTGTTTTGAGGGTCTTGATGGAGACGTGAAGCATTCTCCCATTAGTCCTGTAATTGAACTGCACCCTGATTTTAGTACTTCTTGGAGGAAGTCGCCCTGTGTTTCTTTTTCCTGGAATAAAGTGTTACTTACCACTGTGAACATCTTTCACTGGGTTCACGAACAATGTAACGGAACTGAGTAATAAACAGAATGCTGTCAAATATATATCTTCCCATAATAGATCCTATACCTTAAAACGCCTACAGGGAATCACTTTTTAAAGTCTATAACATGCAGTAGTTTTGATACGACTGGTTGAGCCATGCAGAAATGATTAAAAAAAGAGTAATAAATTCAGATTTTACACCAGGCACTGAGCATTAAACCAAAATGAAACTACCGTACTCAAATCTTCTACAGCTTAGAGCTAATTAGACCTACATTTCCGAATAGCACGAGCATCATGCAATGCGGCAATTGTTATAATAACTATATTCTCATTGAGTGCCGGGTGGTGATTTACACCCGCGATGCCTGCCAGGGCTAATGGACGTTGCAGGAGGAAATCTCTGGGGCTCAGGAGCAAGACTGGGAGTTTTGCTCCAGGGTATCTCTCCCCGCTGGATTCCTGGTGATGGTGCTGGGTGTTTGCCAGGGCAGAGATGCAGCTCAGGGGATAGTAATGTCCCTGCATTTTAATTACCACTGAAACACAGTGTTACAGATAATGACTGAGTTTGATATAGATTTGAGGAGAAACAATAGATTGTTGGGAGGATAAAGTATGACTGCGTCTGGTAAGTTTGCAGCATGGTGCCTAGCACATAGTAAGCTCTCAATCAGTGGTAGCTCTCGCTCTCTGTTTTTTTTTTTTTTTTTTTTTTTTTTAAATAAATGTTTCATCTATGGGTTGGAATGTTTATCCTAGACTGGCTTTTGGCTCTAAAAGGAGGCACTATTTCAACTGATGCCGGGTGGTTAGTGATTTTAATGCCCTGGATTTCCCTAGAAAATTACATAAGCAAGGGTAATCCAGGGTCTCTGTGTGATCCTGGCTGATGCTCCACACGTCTGAGTGTGCCGAGCTCTGACCTGAGAAATACAGGCTTGATTCAGTGGAAAGCAAGTCTGAACTCTCCAGCCTCCACTCCTTTATAAAGAGAGCCTGTTACACCAGTGGGAAGAGCTCCAAATTACCTGCAAAGGGGGAGGCCAGAGCACAGAACATACCCAGGTGGGGCCTGCTGGAGGTGAAGTGGGCAGAGAAGAGCAGATTCCTCACAAATGTCACCCAAAGGCATGATCAGAAGAAGAGTTGGTGTGGCCTGTCTTCGTGGGAAACCAGGTTGCCATATCATGATGACAGTGACAATGGTGATGTTATTAGTATGTTCTGAATTTTTTTCACAGTCATTATTTATATATTAAAAGAATCAGATATACTAAACACTTTTTCTCTTCCCAGAACTGAGCCAAGCCTTCTTCCTGTGTGCTCTTTTCTAATCCTCTCAGTGACCCTGCAGTGTGGATATTGTTAGCCCCATTCTTTTTGGGCAGGGGAACGGATTTAGTGTGGTTACAGGACTTGGCCATTAGGCCACCCAGTTAATAGGTGGACTCAGTTTTGTCTGACTCAAAAAGCCATGATCCTACCACTGTCCCCATGTTCCCTGCTGTGAAAGTTGTGGGTTTGTGTTTGCTCATTGTCCCCAGATGCTCTGAGTTTGTAGTTTATGACCTCATGCTTTGGCTACCAGTCAGGAATGAATTAATCCTCCTCTCAGCCTTGATGGATCCCCTGCCTCGTGCTCAGCACCACGCTGGTTGTAGTGGGCATAAATGAAAAGCGTGAGACGGGTCCCTGGATCTAGGCAAGGGCGTGTGTGCAGCAGTAGGCGCACACTGCAACCCATTGTACAATTAAAGGCTGATACGCCTGGTAGCTCGCAGCACCTACTGCCGGCACCCACGCCAGACACTCTGATTCTTTGTGGTGCTCTTCCTACTAGTTCTGGACGTGTCTCAGTCTCAGAATCCTTCTCAAGATAGCACTCCTGGTGGCCACGACCTCTGGATGTAGTCACCCTCTCTCCTGTAAGGGTCATCCTCACTCAGAGGAACAGAAGTTTGGGGAAATCTGGGTAGGTCAGTGAAGCCTTGATGGGAAGGGGTGGGTTGAAGCTCAGCCTTAGAGGAGGGGGGGAGGTTTAGGAGTGGGATTGCAAGAAAGGAGGATATTGTAGGTGGAAAGAAGCACATTGGCAAAGCCCCCGAGTTGAGGGAGGGAGAGAGTAGCCTCCTGGGGATGGGGACAAGAGTGATTTTCCTGATGTGGATGCTCTCGGGGCAGAAAGACTGAGATCGAATAGGACTTTTTTTTGGACTAGATTTTGACCTATTTATGAACATCATAGCCTTACGGAGAGATAATAAGATAGTAAGAATATTAACTCCTATTTATTGAGGTTATTGTGCCATTCTTACTACCACTGCATACATGTGGTGTCTTATTTTATTCTCAGAGCAACCTAGAAAGTAAGTATTAGAATTCCCATTTTTATAAAGGAGAGTAACTCAAGCTTAGAGATAATAGGTTATATAGCTAGCTGCATAGCTGGTAGGGAATGTTACTGGAATTCAAAAACATCTTAGAGACATTACCAAAAAAGTATCTGATACTATGGACTTTATCTTCCCAGCATGTTCCTCCCCTGCATATATGCACAGACACGTGTATGTGTAAACATACAATAACGTACCCATGATCTCATACATATAGGTTCATGCACACGTATCATATACAGGTGTAGTTACACATACACACACATATATGCAAATGCCATACATACATATTCTTGAAGAGTTATACCACATACATTCATATGTGCACAAATGCATGCACCTTATACACGCCATTTGTCTGGGAAGAGTCACTGCTCTTTGATCCAGGGGTAAGTATATGACTGGGAACAGGCCAATCAGTTTTTTCTCCCAGCACTTGAATCTTGAGCAGAGGCACACAGAGACAGAAGGAAGCTGAGTCATCTGATAGCAGAGCTCTTGAGAAAACATCATGAGCGAACAATATCCCAAAGCTGCCTGGTTCTTGTCCTTCTTGTGCTTGGTTAACCAGCTCTTCCTTTTATTCAGCACGCTGCACAGTAGACTTACAATAATCGCTTTTTTATCCCCTTAAGTTAATTTCTGTTGCTTACCACCAAAGAGCCCTAATTGATATAAATCATGTCTTTAGCTTAGCCAGTACTAGTGATGCGGGTCCATTCCAGTGAGAATTGTGGCCAGTGAAATGCTGAAGACGAGGAAGGAACATTTTGTTGCTTTGTTATAACACTGTCCATGGGGTAGGGTCATGATGTAAATAAATGAGACTGATATATGAGGGGCCTTCTAGAATTTACAGTAATAAACCATTTACAGATGAGGCAGACAGAGTGCCCTTATTTTGAATCCATGAATTACAAAGTCACGGTCTGATGTTAATTTTCTTGGTTGTAGCTTGCCTTGTGTTTTTCCCACCCCTTTCTTTCTGGCACTAATATGATGGCTAGGTAATATATTGCTTCTTAACCCTTCAGTCCTTCATCATATATGTCCAAACAGAGCACTCTACATAATGGTAGATATGGGAATACATAAATAGTTAAAAATATAGAAATACATTTAGACTTAGAAGATACATGTAAAATGGTGTAGTCCAAACCTTCGTATTCTCATAGAAAAGAAAGCAGTCTCAGAACAGTTCAGTGGCTTAAGTAGGATCACAGAGCATGGTGGTAAGTCTGACTTTTGTGAATTGTGACCTAGATGTTATCTCCTAGATCAGTGATATTTATGGTTCCTGATAAGACTCTTGGAATCTACTTAGGGAGATGGGGCATGCAAACAGGGAGCAATTGTCCAACTCAGCCTTGTATCAAGTAACCCTTCTCTTTTTCAACTGAGTGGTTTTGCAGGAACAAAATAACCTAAAATACAACATTAACAGTGGTCTCCAGCCTAAGCTGGAAACGTAGTTTGGAAGTTTTTCATAGCATCACTAGTCATTTACCTCTTTCAATCCCAAATTGGGATTTTTGAAGGTGTTATTACCCAAGGTGAAGGTAGGATTCGTTGTTCCATTTGGTATCCGATGAATCACAGAAACTATAGAGCCCTGCTTCTACTTGTAGGCACAAAGAATCCCAATAGTTGAGGAAAAGAGATAGATGCTGTGTGTTCAGTGTCTTTTGATACATTAATTCTGCCCAGCAGAGAAATGTGAACCAGTGGATGTCAGAATCTTGCCATCTCATCAGATAAAGACCCTAGCTCTTACTTACTATTAGGCTGCCTTGATTCTGCCTGCAGCATACGATAGACTGGACCATTTCTTCTTCCTTGAAATTCAAATTTTCTTTGACTTTTGTGGCACTGCGTGTCTTGATTTTTTTATTTCCGGTTGCTCCTTCTCAGCAAATGCTTTGTGGGTTCATCTTCATCTACTTTTCCTTTAAGTGTCGGTGTCCTACAAGGTTTTATCTTTGATACGTCTCTCTTCTTGATTTATGAACTCAGCTTTGTGACAGAGGCCATGTGCCATTTGGCCCTCTCCATATTCATTCTTCCCTTCCTTCAGTGAAAGCAAATCGATTTGTTTTGGCGGAACCAACAAAACTTCTACTATTCTCAGTGTATGTGATCCTGGTGTGCTGGTAAATGTTTAACAATCAGCATTCAGGGGGGAAAATCCATGATTTTAAGCATTTCATTGGTGTAAATACTTCTACCATGGTCAGAGCCTATTAATACAACACATATTTATTGAGCACGTAGTATGTGCCAGGAGGTACTATTTTAGAAACTGGAGATCCAAAAGGGAATAGAACCAAACAGTCTCTGTGCTCATGGAATTTATATTCTTGTTGTGAAAATAGATAATAAGAAAACAGTTAAATGCACATTAATCAACAAGATAATATTAGGTAATACAGTGTTATAAAATGAAGTGAAATCTAGGTGAAATGAGTGACTGAGATTGGGAGCTGTCTTGGACAGTATGGTCAGGGAGGTCTTTACTAGAAACTGACATTTGAGAAGACTCCTGAATAATGCTTGAGCAGAGACCTAAACATGCAAGAACTGGGAGAACAGCCCAAACCTGCAGCTGTGGGACTTTTGCTGGATCTGTTTGGAAAGAGATGGTCTTTTTCCATGGAAGTTACTGAACCTGTCAGCCTGGAGGTGCTGGTGCCCATGTCCCTGCCTTTAGGAAGAGAAACAGTAAGATAAGAGATGGAGACAGACATATCTGGTTGTGATGTCTGGACATTTGGCGATTTGATATCCTTACCCAGCTATACCTAATGCCAGCATATTCTTGCAAATTTTAGACATATGAGCCAATAAATACATCTCTCTCTCTCTTCTCTCTCTCTCTCTCTCACACACATACACACACACATTTTGAGTCCAGTTTCTTAATGAATGTCTTAACTAACATACATATCTATCCCCATACAGATACTACTATATCTGAATGACTCCAAAATCTCTTTCTCTAAGTTGAGTATGATTCTAAACTCCAGCTACATACTAGGCATCTTCACCTTCAGGTTTTTGCAAACATCACAGATGTAATAGGTATAACTTTCAATTCATCATCTTTCCTCCCTAAACTATTTACTCTATTTTCTGTTTCTACTCACTGAGCTGAGCCAAAACCGTAGGCATTATTCTGTACTTCTTCTCCTTCAACCCCCTTAACAAATTAACCATTGATTGCCAGGGAATATGGCTCATAAATGTCTCGGGAACGCACCCTCTTCTCTCCATTCCCACTACCCAAGTTCAGGTGCTTGTTTCTCACTAGAGTACAAGTCTCTTCCTGTGTCTCTCTGAATCCACTCTTCCTCCCCTTTAGTTTTGTTTCTACGTTGTTTCCAGGGTAAACATTCTCTTTTTTATAGTAAGAAGTTTATTTATTAGTAAATGTGGCTTTAGACCTTGTATTAACTAGGGTTCTCCAGAGAAACAGAACCTCTAGAGGGAACCAACAGAAATTTTATATATACATGCATCTTTGTGTGTATATATATATGTGTGTGTGTATGTATGTATACATATATATGTACCTATATAGTATATAGAAATAGATTTATTTTAAGGAATTGGCTTATGTGATTGTGAGTGCTGATGAGTCTGTAATATGTAGAGCAGCATTTGTCTTATAGTCTTGGAGCAGAATTTCTTATTCAAGAAACCTCAGTCTTTGCTCTTGATGCTCTCAGCTGATAGGATGAGGCCCACACAAATTATGGAGTATAATTTGCTTTACCAAAAGCCAACTAATTGTAAAAGTTAATCACATCCACAAAATGCCTTTATAGAAATGGCCACCTCCAGACATCGAGATCCTGGATGATTTCAATAGTTCCTTGAGAAGGCAAGTTGAGGCAGCTGAGGCTCCAAGTCATAGTCTAGTGTGCAAGAGAATCATTGGGGTGCTTGCTGTAAAAAATTTTGGTTCCCTGACTTCAGAGGATTCTTATTCCCAAGGCCTAAGGTGGGTATGAAGTTGATTTTCCATATCTTCACCAAGATTAAAAAAAAAAAAAGAATTAAAAGACTGTAGAAAGTATCAGAGGGCATCCCCTGTGGTAAAGGTGAGTATTGTTCCAGTGAAATTTTCGTTTTACTTATAAGTATGTGCATGGTAGAACTGTGATGTGTTGTAAAATGTATTTCTAACTGTGGGTCATAGTCAAAGTCAAAAAAGTTTGAAAGCCCCTGGTGAGGGATATGGTCAGTATTCACTCTTATGACATGATGTGGCAAGAGATTCTTTCTTCTCTTATTACATGGACTTTTATGCCATTGACAGCTCCATCCATTTTCCCTTGGAAAATTTCGTCATCTTCTGATCTTGCTGAATCCAGCGGTTACAGAATAATGAAAGGTTAAGGCAGAGAGGGTACAAGACAGGGTACAAAATCCCCATTTTACCAAGCCCCTGCATCCCCCTCCTTCCCACCAGTTCCTCCTCACTCACCCCGGGGTCCCTCTTTGCAGTTTGTTTGCCTTTCGGTTGCCTGTGCTGCAGAGACAGGAGAAGCCTGGAGTCAGATGTAGGGTCAGGCACCCCACAGAGCACATAGCAGTAGCCGAATGTTCTTTAATAACTCTGTTTCCAAGCAGCTCTGGGAACCAAGCTTGAGATTTCCAGTTCTGTTGCTCCTCAGCTTCCTGGCCTGGGGAAGACCTGACTGATGGCTTTGAATATCCATCAACAAATAATAAATAATAATAATAACCTGCCTGCCGCGGGCTGGTTGGAGCCAGGGAGGCTGGGTTTGTTGATGCTTTCTTGCTTCTTAATGTAACCTCAGAGTCAGTTTTAAGCAGAAACCATAGCAACTTTGCGCTGCAGGAATTTCTCTTTGCTGCTGTCCTTAGGTCTGGTTCCCAGGGTCATGACCCATTTGGGTGGAATTATGAAATGGGTGATGTGTCTGTGGTGACCTGTGTTCTCAGAAATGCCAATTTTTTTCTCTCCTCAGATGCTCCTTGTCTCACATACTGTGATGTTCTCAAATGTCCCCAAATGTCCCCATTTCCCTCTTTTTCTTCCAGGTTATGGGTTGGAAAAGACCCAGATTAAGTGAGTTTTGGGGTGTGAGGGACTATCCCCTTAGGCAGACTCTCCTTCCATAATGATTAACATCTTAGTCTTTGAGGTAAGAATTCCTGGGTTTGGTTACGAATTTCTGCTCTTCCACCGTGTGTGTGTGTGTGTGTGTGTGTGTGTGTGTGTGTGTGTGTGTGTGTGTGTGTGTGAGAGAGAGAGAGAGAGAGAGAGAGAGAGAGAGAGAGAGAGAGAGAGAGAGAGAGAGAGAGAGACCCTGAGCATATCACTCAACTCTTCGGAGCTTCAATTCCTCATCCATAAAGCAAGGATAATATTAATAGTAGTAATTATAATAGGTAACATTCATATAGTGTTTGTTATTTTCCAGGCAGTGTTCTAAATGCTCTACTTGAATTATCTCCTTGGACCCTATGAGGAAGGTAATTTAATTGTCTGGCTTACAGATGGGGACACTGAGGCAGAGAGCATTTACTGAACGTGCCATGGGCCACAAGGCTGCTCAGTAGGGGTCCAGGGTTGCTCAGGAGGCTAAGCCTCTGCTCCGTGTCTCCCAGATGCTAAGTGGCAGCTAGCAGAGCCAGGCTTACTCAAATCCAGGCTGTGGGACAGGAAGATTTCTCTTTAGAACTTTGATGAGCTCTAAGTAAACATTTTAAATTCCAGCTATTCAGGTCCAGGGAGGATGTTGGTGTAGATAATCATCCCTACTACTCACTCACCAGATGAGCCCTGTACCCGAAAGTCAGGTATGGGCTTTGCCTCTCTCAAATGTCAGCTCTTTGACAAGAGGGAGCTTGCATTTTAAGACTCGTTACAGCACTCAGAATTTTGAAAAGCTTACTCTCAATGTCCACGGAGTTTTAAAGTCTGCTCAGCATGACAAACAGGCTCTGGCATGAGAGTTCTGCCTCCCAAGCCTTTCTGTGATCTGGGTGATGCTTAACCTACCCATGGCAATTGTCTTTTAAACTGCAGATGCTCTTGGTTGGAGAAAACTTTGAGACATCACCTCCTAAGGGTGCCTTCATTTATCAGATGACTTTCAATGTGATCATGGAGCCAGGCCCCCCTGCACTCAGGTGGAGGGGAAGCTGGAATTAGGCACTGACCATCTGAGTTTGCTTTGGGCTGGCTACCATGGGCTGGTCTGGGCTGTGGAAGACTGCTCTGGGCTCTGGAGCAGATGATATTTATTTATTTATTTTCTCATGGTTAAAGACTGAGGAGGCCTTGCTATATTTTCTACAAGCTGATATTGGCCCTAGAGATCTTGCATTTGCTGTTTTCCACTCTGTCTTCTACCCCATTGCTCACTGCTGAACCTCCCAGAGATGAATAATTTAGCTGGCGTTGGAATAAAAGTCCCAAAACTCTCGTCTCACTTCATTTTGGATTTACATTTAGCAGCTAGAGGTAGACGGGGTCAGGGAGAGTACCTGAGAGAGACTCTAAACCCATGCTTTATGGCCTTCCTCGCGAAGGAAGTTTGCCAGCCCCAGACATGAAATGGCTCAAACCTCAATCATGCGAAGCACATTGTACTTGGGCTCCTGGAAAAGGATTCAGCCACAGTCACTCCTAATCCAATTTAATGATCTCGTTTTGATAGCGTTACGTATTTATTTGCTGGTTGGGAGAAAAACCACCACCTCACGAGGTCTCCTTGCAGGTGCTCGAAAAACAGGGCTACTGGAGGAGCCGCTCCTCCCGGCCCCAGTCCAGGGGCATAGGGCTTTAATGTGAGAAGGTGGCCTTCAGAGGGGCGGGGAGGTTTGAAGGGGCAGGGACCAGGGACGGGGGTGGCAGCGCTAAAAACTCTGAACAAGCCAGCTGGGGTGGGAGCATGGTCATGAGGCAACACTATCTGGTGTGATTGTTTTCATGGCATCACCTCCTATTCCTCAGACCAACAGAATCACCAAGCTGTAAACGGCACACCTTACAAATCAGGGTTCCCTGACGTGGCTGGAGCGTTCATTACCAGCTGTAAAGGCACGCCAGCAAGAGAGGTTGCTGTTCTGTAGCCCAATTTTCCATCGCAATAACCCAATTAACTGGTGTGTGTGTTTGTTTTACAAAGCTCCAAGCTACAATAAACCATACAGATACGCGGGCTGCAGAAAGCTCTGTAATTAGGACAAGGTGTACAAATTAAACCACTCTTTTTAAACTTCAAACCAGCTAACTTCTGACATACTGTACTGCTGGGGCTTCTGGGACTGAACCCAATTAACATCTTAGTATTTTATAAGCATCGTTTTAATTGCATTTGTATGCAATCTTCTCTCCAAGTGCCTTTCAAGGTGCTAGTCCTTGTTCAGCTTTTATTACTTTGGTGATTTAAATCTTCCCTCTCAGAGGTTCCCGTTAGTAATGACTACTGCTACTTCAAATGCCGGTCCAGCATAAGCCTTGTCTCTCAAAAGAATTGTGCTCTAAAACAGTTACACTTAGCTTTATTATTACATTTTTAATTTTTTTCTCTGTTTGAATATTATGCCTTTAAACATTTTATCAACCTGTCAACTCTTGTAGCAGTTGGAAAAGAGATTCTTTTTGGGAGCTGGGATGTTGGTTTCTCCTGCCCTTCCTGTTTTGCTTACCTTTAGCCCAGAGTCAAGATGTTCTGTACCATTCGATGTCATGGTGATGAGGGGGAATTTGATTGAGTAAATTTGGGTTTTAAAGTTTCCTCGTGGATTTTGGAACATCTTTGTCTACATTTTGGTTCTGGGATAAAGTCAAGGCAAGTGAGGCATTTTTCTCCTGTGCAAAATTTAAAGGGGCATCAAAAACAAAACAACCCCCCCAAACCTATGCAGGGATCAAGATAAATAATGCTTTAATGCAATATTAAAAAGTAAAATCAGCAAAATGTGACTTGTATATCAGCTGCCTGTTTTTGAAAATAAATCTTTTTGGAGCCAGGGCCAAAGCTAGGTTGAGGTGAGTGAGGCGGTGTTGTAGAAGTGCAGACTTGGCTCCCATTTTTATTTAAAATTAGGATATTTTTCATACCATGGATTATTTGGCATTCATGGCTATCTTTAAGAGATACTGCATTAAAATATCATTTATTTTGATTCCTGAGTTTTGGGTGCCCCCTGAAATTTGTACTTGGGTGAGTGTCTCATTTGCCTCCCCCTGTCTAGATCCTGCTGTAAATAAATCTAAATGCAAGGAAGGCTTTCAAAGGAATTTAAACCTATGAAGCAGTTAAATAGTTCCGAAGAAAGTTTTCACCCAGTGAATTAAAAATTTAGAGAAGACTCAGCCCTATGTGTGTTTCTTTCTGAGTATGGTGTGCACAGAGTCCTTACTTTGGACTTAGAAGAACCCAAACAAGTGGCGATATCTGAGTTTATAGGAGCAACCAAATAGCAACCTCTTCTCCTTTATAACCCTAGCTCACAAAAGTAAAGTGTTTCCATAATTTTCACTTGGTGCTTCTTATTGCAAGAAGGAGTTAGGAAAAATGAGTACTAATGTTGTGCTCAATTAGGATTTCTGTTATCTGGATAAAAATATACAGTCTCGAGCAAGCAGTGAGCTCCTCCTGGAATATTTTAAACCTTTTTGCTTGATTGAGTGTCTTGTCAAACAAAACTGGCAGCTTCTCTCCCAGAGCTGCCTGAATCTATGCAGATATGATTTCTATCATGCCTTTATTATGTGTAGTCTGTAATAAGGATGAGCACATATAAATCATCTCTGGGTGGCAGTGAGGATGCAGTACTCAAAGGAGAAAGACATTTCTGCTTTCAAACGTCTAGTGATTTCAGATATTATATAGCAAGTCTCCCCTGAACTGCACAGCCTTCAATTCTACTCAAGCCCTTCTGTGGAAGACTGTGACTTTCATATCTTTCTTTGCAAGAATCACTGGCAAGGTAAGAATCGTGTCACTAAAACCAGAGCATTGTACCTTTTGGGCTAGTCTGATATCAAAGTTGCATCTGAAAAGAGGCTCCTTCCTTAATGTGATTCAAGAGGCTGGTCTTGAGAGTTGGCGGGGAAACCTTGCACTGTGGTTCCGCGTTGCTTTAACAGGGCAGAGCCTTAGAGTGAGGAGGCAGCAAATCTCTTTTGATTTGAATCCAGGACAAAGTACACTCTTGATGACATATCAAAGGGTCATTTTTTTTCCCACCCTAAATCAGGATCCGAGTCATAAATATTCCAACCTCCTTTCCATGACACAAAAGATCATTTGGTAGAGAAATAAACAAAACAAAAACAAACAAAAAACAATTGTACCATAAATCCAAAGACCTGGCTACTAATATTGTTAAAATTTATTGAACACTCATTACGTGCTATGTATTAAGCATCTCCTTGTATCATCTCGTTCAATCTCCAGTGGACTGCAGGGATGCAGGCACCATTAGAACGGCCACTGTCTACACAGGATGAGGGGAGGCAGGTTATGTATTGAGTCTGTGGTCATAGGCGACGGGCCAGGACTTAAATCTAGGCATGCTAGTGCCTGATCTGGCTTCTCTTCCACTCTGTTTTTCACGTGCTGCATGTTCTTGGGCCACCTCGCCTTGCAGGTCTCAGGAGGGTCAGGACAAGAGGGAAATAGTTGGCTCAGAAGTCAAAGTATGCAGAGGTCAGAGGGTCTCAGGGTCCCACTTCAGTTGCTCTTAAAAGTCAGTCCACCGACGTTCTTCGGTTGGGTTGTGGTGTGTGTGTGTGTGTGTGTGTGTGTGTATGGATTGGGGGTGGCAGTGGTGAAGGGGAGCGGGGTATGTGCCAGACATATTACGAGGTGACAGTTTCCTTTGAGACCTCCAATTCTCTGGTCTGGGGTTTCCTTTCCCTTTCAGTGCCTTCCTTCTTCTCTCCAGAAGCCTTGGATTTGACTGCTGTAGGTCTGCCAGACCAGTGCTCACCCTTTCCCATGGTGCGACACACATAGAAAATGACCAGTGAGGACTTCATATGGGGGGGGGGCGGCGTCAAGCTGCCCTGTGTCTGCTGTCCAGCTGCCCGGGGCGGGGCGGGGGGGCTGAGGGGACTTGGCATCACGCAATCCTACAACAGATTTTGGGCAAGTTCTGACCCAGGCCATGAGTGCTGTGAGGCCTGAGGCCATGTGTTTCTATGCCCAGCACAACTGTTGACTGGACATATCGCTAGATCCACTCCGGGGGGCACAGGAGACATGATATAACCCCCACCAAGTCGCTAGAAATGTCACCAGTCCACACACACATGCAAGACTGCTTGCATTTTGGGAACATTAGCTCTCAAGAGTGGGAGATCTTTGGGGCAGGGAACTTTTCCCAGCACCTGTCATCCTGCCGAGTGGATTCTTTGCCCTGCAGTGAGATGTGAGAGGTAAGGAGTAGCATACCGCAGGGAGAGGGAGCAGTAAGACAAGAAGGAGGCTTGGGGCGAGAGCACAGAACAGAGAGAAGACAAAGGGACAGGAAGAGAGGAGTATTTCATGGCCGGAGTCTTTTTTAATGGGATTAAGGGGGAATGGTTGAACACAAACCCAGGAAGTGTCTGTGACGCGTATCATTTTCTACCTTATCTGCCGGCAGCTCCGGCCAGATAAGGGGTGTCACTGTGATTTCTCACTCTCGGCTGTTGTGGCTATGTAGCTGTCCAACCCCCAGCCTTGAGCATCTGCATATGGGTTTCCCTGGGCTTTCTCAGAAGTCCACTGGTTGTCGCAAGCGTTCAGACCATGAGAATTGAGCTGCTAAGAGCTGAGATTCCGGCTGGTAAGATGCATAGTTCTCCACAGCTTGGTGGAAAAAGCATTGTCCTGTAAGGGCTCCAAGGTCTCATTCTTCATCTATAAACTGGAGGTGACAATTTGTTCCTAGACCACCTTCCAGAATTGTCAAAGGTGATGCAGTCTCCATCAAAGTGCTTTGAACACTGTCAAGTCTATTTAGGCATAAGACATTACAATGATTTACGATGTAACATTATTTCAAATTGGGAAGGGAGGGCTGTGTAGAGGTCAGCTGGTCTACCTCTTCACCTCCATGCAAGGCGATTTCCCCTTAAGTGATGCGGTAGTAGGGGTTGTAAATCATACTCTGAAGCTCTCCAGCGTGGGGAGGGGGTAACCCACAGCCTCACTCACCCTTGTAGTTGGGATGTCCTTATTCACACTCAACCTAAAATTTGCCTGTTGCAAGAGGAGCGCTTACATTTCTTTACTTCTGATATCTGATAGAGGAAGAAAGGGAGTCTTATCATCCGTGGTAGCGTGTCCTTTCATGTCTTCAGGACCACTCAGAGTGCATCCCACTGACTTCTCTTCCTTTGAGCAGGAGCCCTGGGCTAAGAGGTCCATTTAACTTGCTTCCCAGTTTCATTTTCTTTTCTTCAATTATTTGCACTGTTCCTTGTAGAAGTTGGGGTTTGAAGCCCTCAACTGCTGTCATACCTTGTGGCCCTTGAGTGGGGACACATCTAGCCCTCTCTTGGGAGAGAGGACAGGTGGTGGAGTAGTTCCCTTGGCCCCACAGTTTGCGATGGAGGATGTGTGGGGCATTTTGGGTGATGTTGTTCCTGATCATTGACCTGAGGGGTCCTAGTGGCGGTCTCTGGCCAGATTTAGCCTGGTCTTTGGCAGCCAGAAGTATGTGGCAGGTAATCCTTGCTGAGCATCTTCACTTTTCCAGCTTGATGCAGACAGACTCTGAGGCATGACTCAGATAAGCTAAACTCAGAGTAAGCTGATATCTGTGGATGGAAGACATTTACTATGTGATTCAGTAATTGTTCAAATGACAGCCCAACATTAGCAAAATGATGCTAGAGAAACAGAATTCTTGAGTGCTAGTTGTAGCCTTTGACAATCAGTATGACTTGGGCAACTTATTTGGCCTCAACTTCCTGATCTGTTTCACTGGATGACATGCAAAGACTAGAAGAGCTCATGCATGTGAAAATGTGTATAGTTTAATTTGCAAATTATATGACAGATGATGATAATTTTATTAATGTCATTCATCTCACTGAACAAACCTCTCTATCTCCTTGGACAGAAACAAAAGGAAACATAAAGTCTCAGGACTCTCAGTGGCCAAAATGGTTCATGTCAGATTTCCCATTCAGTGCCTCGAACCCCCACCAAGCATGGACATTGCCTTTCCATGGTGGAGATCTTGGAGCTTAGCAAAGTTTCCTTGTCTGGCTGAAAGTGCCCAGACCAAAGGCGAACGGAGCAATGATTTGCCAACTTGCATTTTGAGTATTAGCCTAGGCTGTTTGAGAGTCCATTGTCTTGATAACTCTCTGAGGCTCCAGAAATGGATCTGACACTGACCCTGCACTCAAGAATCTTCGGGGTTTAAACATTTTTTTCATTCACACTGTGTGCTGCTGTGTGTCAGGCAGTGTGCTGCTTTTCACGATATCATGGTAAACAAGAGAGATATTGTCTCTGCTCCTATGGAAGCGACATTCTTAGTGGCTGTAGATGGACTTTAGGGTATCTGTGAATTTCCTGAAATTGATTTGAAATTACATGTGTTATGCAGTTTTTAATTTTTTTCTTGGAGAATGTGTTTGTGTCTTTGATAGGGGCTCAAGACTCCTCCGAAAAGGTTAAGAATGATGATAGTCTGGTGGGAAAGATAAACTACTCACATGAAACAGCAACCACAAGGCAGGAAGTGTCTTGCTGTTGAGAATACTGTGTGGGTATAACAAAAGAGGGAGTGATTCATGTCAGCTGGGCTGTTTGGGGAAGGCTGAGTGGAGAAGGATGTATTTGACCAGATCCTTAGAAAATGGGAGAGTGCAGTTCAGTGCCTCTTTGTTGTATGACTCCTGGAGAAACCATTCACATCGCAGTCCGTGTGAATCGGGCCCCTTGGAATTGAGCAGTGCATAACCTGTGCAAACATCTGTGGCGACTCTGACTTGGTTGGGGGAGAGAAGCCATCCTCGTGTTGGTGAGTTATGGCTCTCTTGAGCAAGTTATCCCAACTGCTCCTTTGTCATATGATGCCAACAGAACAGAAAGACCAACAGGAGAAACACCAAAGAAAAACTCAAAAGTATCTTCTTCTGGAGGAACCTCAGTGTGCAAATAGCATCAATTTTCTTATTTTTCCATTTAATTGCTTGAAATCCTCAGATGCCTTATTAAAGGAAGCTCAGATTCTCTCACCACCACTTGAATTATTCCATACCCCAGGGCTTGCTGACTTAGCCCAAAGGGTGGTCTGTCTTTATTGGATACTTGCTGAGGAGGGAATTGGAGTATGGTAATCTGCTAGTGATGTGGCTTCTCACTCGCCTGCGGTGTGTCTGGGAGAGCGTAGTTCTGCACCGTTCTTGGGCGAGGCTTCAGTTAAAGTCCGGCCATTGTTGAACCAGGATCTCAGGCTCTCTTGGCTCATCCTCATTTGCCCAAATGTTTTCCAAAGATGATGTTGTCGACAGCATCATCGATTAAGGGCTGGATTCAAAGTCCTTCCCTTCAGCAGCCTAGAACATTGCTCCTGCTTTCTCCTCTCTGATCCCCACCCCTGGAGTGGGGCTTCTTCTTTCTCAAATCCTCAGAAGGCAGAAAGTTTTATTACATCTCTGAATGAAACAATCGAGTACCCTCACATCTTGCTTTTGAAGAAAGTTCCCGTCAGAGATTTATACTGTGACACAGCTGGTGACTTCTTTCACTGAAGAAAAAGAAAGTTAGCCCAAGTGTGGCATCTGGTAGGCGGTCCTCTGATGGCTTTCTGTCTGCAAACAGGCTTTAGTGTTGTGCGAGGTAGTGCAATGGGCAGAGGGTGAGCTTTAGCATAAGGATTTGGATTTGGATGCTGCATCAGACCTGTGACCTCGGGCAGTTTATTTAACCCTTTCTGAACTTCAGTTTCGTCTTCTCTGAAATCTTTATACATTACCTACCTCAAAGGGTTGATATGCAGATTAAGTAAGATGATGCATGTAAAGCCCTTACTTAGCACTGCGCCTGGCATAGAGGCAGTACTATATAAACTCTATCTAGAAGTAGTAGTAAGAGAAGAGGGAAAAAAGAAGGAGGAAAGGGTAAGAAAATCGAACAGGTGGCTAGAATGGAGGTAACTGTAGCAGACAGACTGCCAGCAATGAAGATTACCCTGCTGTATTCCTGTTGTATGCACCAAGAACCATCCCACCATTCTTTCTTTTCCTCAAAAGCAGATGAAATCATCACCAGGGATTGCCCTCAGCTCCAGGAAGCGTGGTGCCATCTTTTCATTGGGAGCTTTTACTTCCCAGTTTTCTCAGTGGATGGGATTTCTTTGACATCCTGAGCTAACCCTTTCTAGCTGTGAGGCCTCAGTTAACCCCGGCCTCCAGGCAGTCCTAATGCATCCCCACATTCTCCCTGCTAGCCCTGCCCGGGAGCCTTAGCCAGCTTCCCACTCAGCTCTTCCCAGCTGGTCCTTCCTGCTTGTGCCTTGGAAGAACTGGTGACTCTGGGCGTACTTTCCCTTACCCCTGTTCTGCCAAGACTCATTGCAGGAGGCAAGGGATGACCCCAGGAACTTAGCAAAATCAGTCAGGCATGTGTTCCATACTCTGGTTGCCCTTAATCCAAGCAGGGGGTGTGCTCCAATGAAACTTGACATTCGCATATTGAATTCTTCTTGGCATCCACTGGGCAAAGACAGAGTGATGTTCTATGGCTATCATCTCCTCAGCAGGGACAATGGGACCCAGAATGCTCTGTGCCTCTCTAGGGGCTGGCAAGCTGGACTTAAGCAGGACACTGCCTTGCACCCTGAATCCAGTTCTGTTGCTTGTGCATTCATTTCTCAGGCTGTCTAGCAAGACTTCGTGATGATTAGAAAGTAGTTCAGCATGTCTAGGGCCAGAAAGTAGGCGTGCCATCCTTTTCCTTTATGCATGGCTCAACTACCACCTATGGGCTGTGTCACCTTGAACAAGTTACCTCTCTTCCAGTAGGTTTCCTCATCTGTGAAGTGGCAATAGTAATGATTGTTGTGATAAGACAGCGCTTTAAGCCCCTGACATAGTGTCTGGCAGGTAGTAAGTGCTCTCAGTAAACATTTGTTACTGTTACTATTATTTGCTTGGATTTTTCACAGCTTTCACACACCTCTTAAAATTTCAAGCTGTGTGGAACCGATTTGTGGGAAAATCAGTTCCATTGGACAGTTGAAGAAACCAAGGCGCAGAGAAGTAGGGTGACTTGACTGAGGTGACAACTGTCAGCCAGGGTGAGGTCTCACTTCCAGAGGCTCTCCCTGCTGGAACCAAGGGAATAAATCCAGGGCTTTTACCACCTCCAGGCACAGCTCATACTCAAGTTCCCTGTCGTAGGCTTTGGTTCTCCTGGCATGTGTTGGTTCCTTGGTGAGGACTTGCGTGCAATCTTATTCCTTCCTCCAGGTCCTGCTCAGATGCTATCAACTATGTAAAGGAAATTCTCCAGCTCCCCAGGCTGAATTAATTCTTCTTGCCTTATATTTTGGACAAATATCTAATTTGGCACTTGATACTGTAACTGAGTTGTAATTGATTAGAACTTTGTGAAGTAAAAAAACACTGTCTTATGCATCTTTATGTCCCAAGTGATTCAGAGTACATGATCCCTACATATGTTGAATTAATGATAGTAATAATAGCACAGGTAACTGAAACCCCATTTATAACAACGCTATGAGCCAGACACTATTATTCTCCCAATTTTTTTGATGGGAATACCGAGGTTTAGAGGAATTAAGCAACTTGTCTGAAGTCACACAGCTAGAAAGTGGTAGGGCTGCAATTTGAAACTAGATCTTAGCATCTTCTCCAGCCCTGAGCTCTTAACTAGTCTGGGTTCTCTCACACACATTCACATGGAGCTCTTTCCTTCAGATGATAAATACCTATCCCAAAGGTTCCTGGAAGCTGGTCCAGACCCACCCAAGAGGGAAAAGAAAGAGGGAACTGGGGAGTTGTGAGCTGAGTTGGAAGAGAAGAAGATGAACAAAGCTCATTGCCTCTGTATGAAGTTAAGAGGCAAATGCCTTCAGCTCCTCCCATGTGCCTCTCTCCCTGTGCAGCCCCATGGGTTGGCCATACACGAGGATGAGGCACGTCACAGAGCCTTTGAGACATGGACTGTGTTCTCTTGTAGTCGACCTTTTCCAGGGCCCAGAAGTCACCGACCTTTGCATGCCCCCTTGCCTGCAGTGGCTAAGGGATGACTGCAGCAGATACTCCTTGCTGGCCACTTGCATTGTATAAATGGAAGTTACCAGGGCTCAGGCAGGGCTCAGACTCCAAAGGGAAACTTCTATGTGAGAAACACCAGTGATCACTCTAGTCAGACTGGAACTGCGGATGTATATATGATGGACAGCTGGGGCTTCTGGGTCAGGAAGCTCGAAGAAAAGGCCTGCTCTGAAAGCGCTTAGAGTAGGTCACATAACCGTGTTAGGGCATCAGGGTCATCGTGGCATGTCTCTTAACCCCGCTTTCTAGTTGAGTTTAAGAAAGACACCTGTGGCTCCTGCCCAAGGCTCTCATTGCAAAGACTTAGGACTATATTAATTTTGCCACTCAACAATCCTGTGCCCGTAGTGATGGCAGATATCACTAATGGATGGTAGTGGTCTCTCTGGAAAGGCCTGGATGCAGCCTCGGAATCCTTTAATGCCTAGCGATCCAAGCAATCATGGAGTTGGCCTTGGACTCCAAGCAGGACTTTTAACTTTTAGCTTAGTTTTCCTCATATGGTTCCTTCTTGTGTCTGTGGGGAGGGGCACTTAGGGAATCCTGCCTGGGAAATATGGGAGCCTCTGTCTTCATTGGGATGCAACCAGGGGCAACCTGGGGTCTTGGTAAGCTCACACTAGATCAAAGATGTATAGTCAGGGTCTAGTCTTGATCTTGCCATAAGGGATCTGAGTGGTCTTAGGCAAGGCACAGTGTCCATGGATCTGTTTGCCTCCTCGGTAAAATAAAGCGCTTGAGAGGACCACGTGGTTGCCATAGACCTTCTTTCAGAAGTGTGGTTTTGGGATGTTTTGGTGTGTTGAGATACGTCCTGGTGACATGTGTTCCTTGCTCCTAAAAGGCAGTGTCCATATATCCTGTATCCCCAAGGGCAGACACGTGACAGTCACACTGTCATGCCCCACTCCCATGCCTGTGGCAGACACTGGCAATGGAGAAACCACATGAACTCTGTCTTGGAATCCTTCTCACCATTTTTGGCAGGAGGTCTCTGCAGCCACTACCAAGTAATCAAGGCTTGCAAGGGAAATAAAAACTACTTGCCATCTGGTAGGGGCCGAAATTGTGTCCCTCCCCAAAACTCTTGTTAAAGTCCCAACCCCCAGTGCCTCAGAATGTGACTGTTTTTGGAGATGGGATCTTTATAGAGGTGGTTAAGTTAAAATGAGGTCATTAGTGTGGGCCCTAACCCAGCCTGACTGATGTCCTCATAAGAAGAGGAAACCTGGACAGAAACACACTCATGGGGAAGATGACGTGAAGACACAGGGTAAAGACAGTCATCTACGAGCCAAGAAGAGAGGCCTGGAACTCATGGCCTTCAAGAGAAAGTGACCCTGCTGACACCTTGATCTTGGACTGTTAGCCCCTAGAACTAAGGAATTAAATCTATGTTGTTAAAGTTACCCACTCTGTGGTGTTTGGTTATGGGGCCCCCAGCAGACTCATATGCCACCCCATTCCTGCATGGAGTCTGGAAGGAGAGCAGCAAACAGAAATATGATACAATCAGAGGAGTTAACTTTGCCCCCATTCCCAGTGTAGAAGCCTGGCCTTGAAGACCTGGTGAAGCTGGGTTTTACCGTCAAGGAACGAGGAAAGTAGAACCTGGTCCCTTAATTCTATGGCCTTGGGTAAGTCCTTGAACTTCTCCAGATCCCATATCCTCATCTGCAGAGTGAGACACTTTAGATTGGAGCAGATGTTTTCACATGTCTAATGCTTCAAACGCCTTTATTCAAACAAAATCTTAGGCAGAAATTTAGTAAGTAAAACCTAGGTAGACACGAAGCTGTTCTGATAGAGGTAGAAGTGGGGGGTCTTGGGTCTGTCTTCTATCCTGCATTCTCTGGACCTTTAGCACAGTTAGAACTACAAGGACCCCATCCGAAGTCAGAGGTTCTGCAAGTCTAAGCCCATTGGACTGTGGACACTTGAGAGAAAGGAACTGTCTCTTAATTTAGCATAGCGCCAGGTACACAGGAGGCACTATGTGAATAACTGTGACAGGAAGGAAGAAGGAAGAAATGATAGAAAAAGGAAAGCATAGCAAACATCACTACAGACTTCCAGAGGGGGGCTATGCCATTCAGATATCTTTCAGACGTCCTATTTTGTTTTGCTTTGGAAAAGTCACCTGGAGCTCATTGCATCAGAGCCTGTTGGCCTAGAACTTTCTTGTCTTTTCTAGAAACTGAGGCTACAAACTAAAACTAAATCAGGCACTGGAGAAATAGAGGTGATTGGAAATAGGCTGAAATCTCCCACAAGGCCAAGGGGTTCAATCGCCCTTGCAGACCAGTTGGGGCCTGAATGGCTGGCAGTTTCTTACGAAGGGCAGTGGGAGCCCCTGGGCTGGGGATGAGGCTTTTTTCCGGGCTCTTAGCTAAGGACTTGGCACTTCACCTGCTAGATGGCGCTGTCCTCCAAGGAAAGACGTCAGCTCTGCTCCAACGGGGCCTCCGTAAAGGGGACAGGAACAACTGAAGTTGAAAAGAATTGAGGGGCACGAGGTAGAGGGGATGGTGGGAGATGGCCCTTTCCCCAGCAGCGACATCTCCTTTCATGGCGGTTCTGGTTCCCTTTATAGTTCTTATTTTGCAGTGTGGGTGTTTTCATACGCTACACCTGGAAAGTCACAGGGCCATTTGTTCTGAATAGAAGTGAATAAGAAGTTCAGTGTGCGCGCGCGCGTGCGTGCGTGTGTGTGTGTGTGTGTGTGTGTTGTGGAGAGGGGGACAGGGATGGTCACTGAGGTTCTGCCCCAAGGCCGCAACTTTCAGATGACACACCCAGCCCTGGACTTTGGCCTTGACTTACAAGAGAGGGTGGGAAAAAGAGAGTGTCCCCTTTCCTCTTCCTGCGTGCTGAGCTGGACGCCTCAGACTGCTGGCGCTTTTCTCCAAAGCCTTCCAGCTCAGCTCCAAACTGCAGGGGCAGACTGCATGTAGGGACGGAGACTCTCCCTCCCTGGGCAGTGTTCGTTCGTGTTAGACTGACATGCTGGCTCCAGGTCTGCATGTGAAATCGGGGATGCAGCCTGCAACTACTCCCACTCTATCAGCAGCCAGAAGGCAGGAAAACAAAGATAAGGGGGGTGGAGACCAGGAGGGGACCTAAGGGAGGGAGGGGCGGGCTGAGGAAATGCAGGAGACAAGGGAACAAAGAACAGCGGTGAAAGGTGAAAGGGGTGGGTGGGGGAAGGCGAGTGGGACACAGGGGACCAGGTGTCCAGAAAGACAGGGAAGGGCCTCCGAGAGGAGCACGGTGGAGGAGAGAGATGGACCAGCGGGGGAAACAGGAAGACAAGCTGGCGTGGAGCTTTCAAGTCTGTGCGAAAGCTGAGACACTTAAAAGGCAGGAGAAGGAGGCTCTGCCAGGCAAACAGGAAAACGGAGGGGAGGAAGTCTAGTAATTAGGGAAAACCTGACCAAGGGCCCCAAAGGAGGGAAAAAGCACTGCGATGGGGAAGTTGCAGAAAAGCAGGGCGGGAGATAGTGGCGAGGAAGCCTGGAAGCAGGGGAGTGGAAACAGGGGAGGCAGAGAGCAGAACTGGGCTAAGGAAGGGGGTGGGGGGGGTGCGGGAAGCCAGGAGATGGAACAAGCAAAACACAACACAATCAGGGAAAGAACCATTAAAAGAATGCTTACCTTACAGTCGTAAAAACTGGAATGTGTGTGTTTTGGCCTGGGGCCATTGTCCAGGAAACACAGTGTGGCTTTTAAGCAAAACACGGAGTGGCTGGGTCCACATGTTAGTAGCTGGCCCTGGTCTGCTGCTTTGAAATGCAGCTGCTGTGAGCTGCCCACTTGTTGGCTGGCAGCCTGCTGCTGGGGACATCAGATGGAGCCTGGGGTCCCTACCGAGGGTCATCCCTGCTCAGTTTCTGGCGCTGTCAGTTCAGAAGCGCTAGCTTCTCTTTCAGGGCAATCGCTTGCCTTCGTGGGTGACCTGTTCACTGTCTCTCGAATCAGGGGCCCCTCTGAGGATGCTTCCCAGTGGGACTGGCGTAGAGGCTGGGGGGTTGAGGGAGTAGAGAGGGAGACACATTAAAGGCAGCGTAGGATGGAAGTTCAGGGAAGGGCCCTGGGGTGTGGTGGCCACAACTCAGTTCCTGGTTTTACCATTTTAAAGTGTAAACTAACATGTTACTTAGTCTCCCTGAACCTCAGCGGCTCATCTGTGTAACTGGGCTCATAATCACACCTATCTGATAGGGTTCCGATGAGGTTTAAATGAGATGATCATGTGGCTTGCAGAGTGATTAGCTCATATTAATTCTCACTAAATATTAGCTGTTCTTTTTGTATTATTAAAGACCAGGTGAGAGAGAGAGAGAGAGAGAGAGAGAGAGAGAGAGAGAGAGAGAGAGAGAGAGTGTGTGTGTGTGTGTGTGTGTGTGTGTGTGTGTGTGTGTTGGGGATCATTCTTTGAAAGTGGAGTTAAGTAGCTTAGGTTTGAAGGTATTTTAGCAAGGAATGATCTGTGCAAGTCATTGTTTGGGAAGGTAGACCCAACAGTGATGAGTTTCCCGCTTTGGGCAGCAGAGGTAATGACCACAGCATGCATGAAATAGTGGGTACCTGGACTAGGAGTCATGGTGGCCAAAAAAAAAAAAAAACCTTAAAGGGTATTTTGAGAGGTACCGCAAACCCAAAGAACTTTATGATCAGATGGCTAGGTGGTGGGAGAGGGACATTTTAAGCATGAGTCCAAGATTTGGGGGCATAGGACAGAGGTCAGAGGGAGCTCTCAAGCTAAGAATGATTTTTACATTTTTAAAGGATTGTGAAAAAGCAAAAACAAAGAACATGTGACAGGGATTGCATGTGGTCTGTAAAGCCTAAAATACTGTCTGCCTGGCCTTTACCTCTGGCCTGGCCTAGGGTGTCTGAAGATGGTGCACTAGAAATTGGGATGCCTGCAGGGGTTTTGGACGGAGTGCAGTGTCCCCCAGAAAATCAGAGCACTGGGACTAAAGCTGAAGCAAGGTTTGTGTGAGTCATACTCTACCAATGTAAGAGTCATCGTCATTGCACACATAGATTTTGAATGTGGGATCAGGAGGTGGACTGACCTGGTTGAATCCTGGCTCCAAGTTCCTACCTGTGACCTCACCAAGTTAGCAACCTTTTGTGTCCCAGTTTCTCCACTTGTAAAATGGAGATGATAACTGTACTTAGGATATTTTTTAGAGGATTAAATGGGATTGACATGTAAAGCATTTAAACAGTGTCTGGTGCACAACACACAATAATATTAGTTTTTATTGTTATTGAGAACCTGGAAACCCAGAGATGGGAATATATGGCATGAACATGAAATAAACAGCAATAAGAGGGTGAATTGTTTTGGTAAATAACAGTAAGCAGATATCACTTGCTATTATTATCATCAATATTAGCATTGTGTGCCGTTTTTAGAACTTGGGGTCTGATCTTGGGACCCCAGTGTTTCTTATCTGTAAAGCATAAGGTTTGCAAGATCCCTTCAATTCCTTCTTTTTAATTTTTGGTCAATTTCTTCCTCCCTCTTCACTTCTTTCCTCTCTATACGGCTACAAACACGCTCAATTCCCTTTGATATTTCTGACAGCCGGCTGTCTCTTCCCATCCTCTTTAAAAATCCCGATCGTGTAAGAACTGATTCTCTTTTTCCCTTCATTATTCCCAGTGATCTCTCTTCTTTTGCAGCCCCTCCCCCTCCAGGCGCTTCCAACAACAGAGTCAGGTCATTTTTCTTGCGGTATCAGCCTAGTGTCAGCCTCCGAAGCATTTGTCCTTGTTTCCCTGAGTGTCGGAAGTTCTCTGTCTTCCCACTAGGACTTTCTGAGAGCATGGAGTGGATCCCAGAATTTCTAATCCTCCCTGCTGCAACTGAGCCTCTTCCCACACTCTGTTTGAGAAAAACGATTGGGGAGAAAAAAAAAGGGGGGTTGGAAAAGGCGGGTGGAAGAGCAAGGCACGCAGGCCTGGCCTGCTCTCAGCCACTTGGGGTCTGTGCTGGCCGACAGCTGCGCCCTGCTGGTTGCTTACCGCTGCCTTGAGAGGCCGGTGGGGGAGAGAGATTAGGGTCATCAAGATAAGGCAGAGAATATTCAAACTAGAAGCAAAAAGGGGCTGTTTTTCCAATAGTAAGTAATCAGGGAACAGGAGGATGTCATTTGTAGATTAGGAAAGTGAACAAAGAACATAAAATTAACTTTATAGCAGAGAGGAGCACAGTCTGTTTGAAGAAATAAACCTCCATAAAGCATTATTGTTGATAAAATCAGACTGTTGATTTAAACTAAATAGGGAATATGACCAAATCGGGGAGAGGAGCGGAGCTCAGCGGAATTTGGGTTGAAACTTCAGCAGGGATAGAAGGCTGGGATGGGCCTGGGAGACCTGAAAGGGGCCTCTGTGTGTGCATGTGTCTGTGCATGCGCGTGCGTGCACGTGTGTGTGTGTGGGGGGGCAGAGGGGGCAGAGAGAGAAAGGGAATGAGAGAATGTGTGAGAATGATGCCCAGACCACTGCCTTCATTTAGGGATTGTGTTTATTTAAGCAATGGCACTGACTTCCAAGAACCGGGAAACAGCAGACACGCTCTTGCACAGGCACTGCCCTCCCCCACCCATATTTAATTCTCAGATACCAACAAACACTCGTCTGAAACACCAGCAGCTCTCCACTTGAACACCAGCACTGACCTGTGTACCAACTCAAAACAGTCCAAAGCAAGGCCTTTGATGCTGAGGTGATTAGCACAGGGCTTCTGTCCTCTTTTGTCATGGATGTGTTGATCAGATTAGGATGACCCCTCTGTAGCAGCAGGCAGTGAGAAACCCAGGCAGTGCTGCAAGCTGCTTCTGTTTTCCCCACGCCAACCTTTCTTAGCCCCACATTGACTAAGATGGGAGACTTTTGTTGTTTTTGTTGTTTTTGACCTGCTGAGGCAGGACTGTGCCCAAGGACTGAGGTTCAGAGAAGCATCCCTGCTGCAGTGTGCTCAGAAGTCTGCATTTGCCGCTCCAGCTCCACCCTCCTGCCTTTCCCATCCTGCTCTGATCCCTGGGAGCTGCATCCTGGGAATCCCTCACCTCCCAGCTTATGGGAGGCACCAGGAGGAGACTTTTTCTTCTTTCCTGGCTTCCTTGGATAGAAAATGCCTGAGCATAAGGGAAGAGAAATCTGTTGGTTCTGGAGGTTCCCATTCTTTTTCATCTCTAATTCTGTTTGTTTATATTAGCTGACATCTCAGCTCCCAGACTCCTATTCATTTATCCTTTCCAATCTGTCTGGTCCTTGAAGATTTCTCCCTGGAGACGTTCCTTCAAAAGGAGGGTAGGCCCATGGTTAGCTGGAAGGAGGGAACCAGAGAGCAGGCCCTGGACAGTGTACCACTTGGCTGGCCTGGCGTTCAGTCCAAGGCTGGGATTTCTTTCAGTTCAGAGCTCTCTGAGGACAGCTGACATTTTTCAGGGACCTTATGTTTTCTCCTTTATGCGGATGTCACCTTCATAACTGAAGGATTGGGCCTCTGATTTTTCATGGTAATTTCTCAAACCTAGATTTTAGGCCAAACAGATCTCTCACCCAACCCAACCCATAGTCCTGCCTACCCCCAAACTTGCCATAAGTGATCTTGTACAGAGATTTTTAAGAAGTATATGGAGTAAGGACTCTTGACATTTTAGAATTTAAGTGTATGACCTACCTACCACGGTTAGGTCCAGATGTGGACAGAGTTGTGGGTGGAAGGAAGTTTATCAGTAGTTTTTTCCATTCACTCTCATTACCCTCTTTCATTTTAGCATCTCAATTTTCAGATTCTTGACATCCATAAATGTTCATAGCTGACCAATGACCCTTTGCAGTGACTTTACCAGGGTCAACTAGACCTCATAATTCTGACCCACTGAATATAAACTAATATATCTATGGCTGCCAGACTCACTGAATACTCTCAAACATATGATAATTTGATCTATTCTACTATCCATCCATTCATTCATCCACCCCCTTAACCAGTCTGTTGAAAATGTTGATTGGGAGCCTTTTATGCACAAAATGATAGACTTTCTATGATAGATAATACACACACACACACACACACACACACACACACACAATCAGTCATAGTTCCAGACTTAAGAAATATAAGAATCTATTTTCAGACCAAAACAAATAAAGATAGAAAGTTCTCTCACAATACCAGTGCAAGCCAGGGCTTATGTGATAATAGGCATGGTTGAAGTTCAAAGGAAAGAGGAAGCACCAAGGGTCAGAGCAATAAAGACTGACTTTAGAGAAGAGATGGGAATAGAGCCAGGCCTTAAAGGATGAGTAGAGTGTATGTGAGTAGAAAGGAAGGAGAAAGCTACCAGAGAAGGCCTGGGGGCACAGGGCATGTGACAAGATAGAAGATGGAATTTTAGAAGTAGACCTGTTTGGCTGGAGTGGAGCCTTTGAGAAAATAGCCATGGTAAGGCTAGAAAGGCTGGTGGGGATGGTTTCTGGAAAAGAGGCTGGAGTGTGAAGCTGAGGAGCATAAGCATTTCCACGGATAATAGAGAGATCCTGACGATTTTTCTGGCCAGGGAGAGGCATCTAGTAGAAGTATGCAGAATAACTTAGCGTAGGGAGTGTTTGCATTATTTATCTACTCACTGACTCATAGATTCATGCACAAGTTTAATGAACTCTACTATGCCCTTCAATGATCATGGCTGGACACTAGTTATTACATCAAACTTCCTTCAGAAATTAAAGGAGTCTTTGCTTTGGGGAGAACTTCTTATTCATCAGAACCAAAGAGTCAACCCAGAGATGAAAAATAAAAATAACCATTGCATTTAACTCATCTTTAAAAAATTTTTTTATTGTGAAATTAAACATAGTACAGAAAACCAAACCAAATATGTAGCTAAGTGAATTATTATACAGTGAATACCTTTATCACTGAAACCAAGAAATAGAATTGCCATTTACCCCTGTAACCTTCTGAGTGCTTCATCCCAATACAATCCCTCCCTATCTCCAAAAGTAACTACTGTTCTGACTTTTATAGTAATCACTTCTTTGCATTTATTTATGACTTTATCACTCAAGTGTGGATTCCTAGGCCCTATAGTTTAATCTTGCCCATATATTTTTTAACTTGATATGTCTTTTAGGTCTCTTAATTTATGGTTTCCTCCTCCAACTCTTTCTTTTCCCTACAATTTATCTGTTGACATATCTGGGCCATTTAGTTGTCAAGTTTTCTACTGTTCGATTTGCTGACTGCTCACTCATAGTGTGGTTCTATATGTTCCTCTGTTTTCTATTTCCTACAGCTTGGAAGCTGGATCAAGGAGCTTGATTTCTTTAGCAAAGTTATAGGTGGTGTTATGTCTTGTGTCTGATTTATGCTGTTTTTTGATGTTAATCAAAGTAGATGCTTAATGTCTATATCTATTACTTCATTGGGACTTTAAAAACAGTAAAATTTTATTTCTATATTTTCTTTTTATTTATCAGCTGGGATACTTTTATAAATAGACACTTCACCTCATTTATTTTGTTATATCTAGTACAGTTCATATAGGTTAGGTAGGATAAGGTTTGATTATTTCTGTTTATCCAGTTTTCAAGATAACAGTTGGATCATTGTTTCCACAAAAGGTGACCAATTGTTATTTTTTAAAATATACATAATGAACTCTTGGATTTATATGTATCTGATGAGTTTCAATCTATTGCAAAGAGCAAATCTTTGGCCAGTGGCGAACTCTTCAAGGTGCTTCCTGATTCTTTTGAAATGACCTTCGTGATTTGACAACTTCCTTCTAACTGCACGACAAGATGTTCCAAACTTGTTATGGACATTTCTTGCCTCAGACTTGAAATTAGCCATTTATTCAAGAAATCCTGTTTAGTTCAGTGGGATATGTCATTTGAAGATCAAATTTGAGCCTAGAAATGGTCACTGTTATTGGGTTGACTTTAATTCCTAAGTCCTTTTAAAAAAAAATGGAAATAGCGAGAATAAACAAATACTTCATGAGTCCATGCTAATATTTCTAATTCAAGTTCATATTTGCAGGGTATTAACATCTTCTGTATTGCCTCAGTAGCTCCTTTCTTTGCCAGAAAATCCTTGAAGGCATGAGAGATGGTAGTATTAAGATGTCCCATAATTAGCATTGGCTTTTTTCTACTTTACATATATGACATTCACAGAATAATACTTGTACTATCACTGACATTATTGTTACTGAAGGATGATAAAACTTTTTTTTGCATATACCAATCACCTCTCCATTTTTTTTGTAGTTGTAGTATACTTGCATTTTAAGCCATATAGCCATTATATACTGGAGTTTCTACATTTTAACCCTCATTTGGTCTTTTATCTACAATATATCGAATATTCACTATCAATACCTGTCTGAAACTTGTTCTTTAGAAGACTCTGTAGGAAGGGCTCATGAGAATAATATTCTCTGAGTCTTTGCATGTTATTAGCAGTTTGTGATTTCCTGGATAAAAAATTCTTAGTTCACATTCTCTCTCCTTGAATATCTTAAATACATTACTCTAATTTCTTCTAGCAAAAAGCTTTGCTGTCAAAAATATCTGAGGATAATTTAATTTGATTTCTTTATAAGCTTACGCTCCTTTTGCCTAGCTATCCATTTTTTTTTCTTTTTCTTTCAAATACAATACTTTTTGTAGAATATGTCTTGGTTTGGGGCATTCTGGGTCAATATTCTCAGGGTCATGTTATGTTCTTCAAATACATAGTTTAAATTCACTTTTATATTAGGAAACTTTCTGAATTATAGTTTCAGTATTTTGTTTGTTCTCTTGAGGTTCCTATGCTTTCTTGATCTTTCTTCTTCTGGTTCTCCTATTAGTCATGCATTGGATCCTCTTTGCCTGCCTTCCAGTTAAATCTTTTTAATGTAAGTTCCAATTGTTTGGATTTCATGATAATTCATTAGAGTTTGGGGCAAATGCATGCCTACTTAAAAACTGATGTATGATTTGGGGTAATGACTGACAATGTTTTTTGTTTGTTTGTTTTAAATATCACTTTCATTTTATTAGCAGGCACTGAAGAAACTAGACTAAAATCCCCAGGGAACAGTGTGCACTTATAGTAAAGTGGTAGGCTGGCAGAAAAGAGAATTAGTGCCCTAAGACTTTTGCCACCATTCTGAACATACAATCAGTCTGCAGCTGGTACTGGAGATAAGAATACCCTCCCTTTATGGGACCAGAAAGCCTTTCTTTGCCTTTTCCAAAGATGAATGCCACTTAGGATCAGAAAACCTTGCTTTCATGAAGCATACAGATTTAGGGAGATTTCATTTATTTATTTTACCATAGAACCTAAAGTAATAAGACTGAGGATGGTGTTAGAGGCTGGGGGAATGATATGAGCAAATGCATAGAAGCTGGTCTGAGAAAAACATATTTTGTAGCTTAATAGAATCATTTGTAATGGAGCAGGAATAAAACAGTTATCTTCCAACATCCTATGTTCTGTGTGGTTCCAAGTAAAACCATTCATTATAATAGTGTGAAATTGCTGATACACATGACCTGGACTTTTATTTTTGAAATATTTTAGTTTCCTCTTGCTGCTGTAATGAATTGCCACAGATTTCTTAAAACAACAGAAATTTATTCTCTTACAGTTCTGGAGGTCAGAAGTCCAGTATAGGTTAAAATCAAGGTGAGTTAAAAATCAAATGTTGGCAGGGTTCCTTCTGAGGCTCTGGGGGCAGAATTTGCTTCCTTACCCTTTTCAGCTTCTCGTGATCACCTACATCTCTTTGCTTGTGGCCTTTTCTTTCATCTTCAGACCACATCACTCCAATCTCTGCCTCCATCATCAATCACATCATCTTCTCTCTGTAGTCAAATCTCCCTCTGCATTTCTCTTATGGACACTTGTGGTTACATATAGGCCCTTTTGGATAACCCAGGATATTCTCCCTATCCTCTCAAGATTCTTCACTTAATTACACCTGCAAAGTCCCTTTGGCCATGTAAGATTTACAGTTCCTGGTGCTAGGTGGTAGGTATCTTGCAGGCCACTATTTAGCTTATCATATGCTAAGCTTTTTGCACCAAAGAATCCCTAATAACAGAGGGAAGTAAACGCAATTCCAGATTGGTGGTAGGGCTGAAGCTCAAAACAGCTCCTGGAAGCCTGCATTTTCTTTGAAGGCTAACATTTTGCCTTAAAAATGTTTTGAATTTTTGGGTCAATTCTACATTTATGCTTGCTTTCTGATAAGAATTATCTCCCTACTCTATTCTTCTGCAATGAAGAAAAATTGGTCTGGGAAGATGTGCCATGATTCTGCTATGACTGTTAGGACTGGAATATTCCCTGGGGAGAGGTATCCCAGCAGACGGTGATCATCTCTTGCTCAGAATCCCCATTCATGCTGGCTGGAGTCCCATGAGCAAAGCAAGAAGTCTCAGTGGGTCATGAGGTAAAGACAGCCAGCAGGTCTAGCTCTCTTCAATTAGAAGGTGAGTCCCTGGAAATCACGGACACCATCTCCTCCTGGTGTTAAGTCAGGATGACCCTCATGGATGCTCATCTGTGGCATGAGTCTCAGAATGGACCTTCCTTCCTCCCTTTCCTGACCCAGGGTTCACTGCTGTGCACAGAATCAGCATCCTGGGCTTACTTTCTGCTAAGGGAGGAATGGAGAGCCTCAGTTTTGCCCTGCAGCTCTTTGCTCAGCAGGCCATGCATAGTTATTATGCATGCTTTCTGAGAATCCCTCCTCCCCCCTTCCTCCAGCCCCTTCTGCTCTGTAACTGCTCAGGGTCCCAGGACAGTTGAAATCTGACCAGCTGGGGTGCTATTTTTAACTTCTCCACGCATCACAGCTGAGGACTTGGCCTTCACACAGGTGCATCCACAGCCACTTTTTCTTCCTCTCTGAGGATGCAGACAGAAAACCAATGCCTGTGCCTGGAGTGGAGGGGGCAGAGGAGGCGGGAGACCTAGTTGTTGTCTCTCAACCTCCTGGTCCACCCAGCTCTGCTCACTGCAGCATGCAGCGTGGCAATACGGCAGTTCATAAAATGTGACATTCATGTGTGCGGCACACCGCTGTGAGCCTGTTTTATTCTATGATAAAGAATACATCTGTCAGGCCCTATCTGCTCATGTTCAGGCCAGGGAGAGGATTATATTGCCTAGAACTGCTGTCCCCTTCTCTTTTACGTGAGGTGGACTTCTTGTCCCTTCTTCCAGAGCCACCTTAGGAATCTTCTCTCGAAAGAGGAAGGGGTAGGCAGGAATCCACAGTGGATCACCTGATATCAGGAAAAGGATGAATCAGCTTCAGATTATTTCTGTCTTTAAGGGACTTTCCCTAAAATATCAGAGAATCTCTGTGACCTATTAAAAAACTGATTACACACACACACCCACTATATGGTACAATATATATTACATATTATAATAATACATATATGTGTGTAATACCTGTATATATATTTAAAATTTTTTTAACTGACTTTAGTTTTGAAACTTTTCACCAGGCATTTTTGTTTCAGTTAATCACGTTTCTATTGCAGCCTGGGGACTTTTTAAAACATTTCTAGAACCCCCTATCTAGCTCCCAGAGGCTTAAGCATTATTTGATAATTAGCCTTCACAATTATGTTATACGTTTTGGAGAGAAGTGTGGGCTGAGGGAGGGTGGGAGGAAGAAAGTTGTGTGTGTTACTTAATGTGGGAGGAATGAGGGGTATTATCTGGGGATTGGAGGAATGCTTATGAGAGAAAGAAGTTCACTCCGTCGAAAGTACGCTGGTTGCTAGTAATCTGTGAAACCTTCGCTTAGACACAGGGAAGGGCGGTCGGTGGGGGAACGTGGGGAACTTTCTCGCCTTTCCTAATTAAAACGATGCCAGAAAACAGGATCCACGTCGAGGCCAGCTACATGCCATTTAAAAAGAGATACGCTTCATTTCATTTTCTCTCCATTTCCCGGAACTCACCATGAGGAAGAATACTTGTTAAGATTTTAGACCGAGTATTTTGGTACCTACGTGACTGTAAGCTTGATAGCACAATGAAGTAACCCTTGCTGAAATGACAGTTTTTCTCCTTTTTTTTTTTTTTCCTGCCCATGTTCATATTCCTTCTGCCTCTCAATGTCTACATTCTCACAAAAGCAAAGCACAGTATCCCCGGTTCTTGGAGCCTATCTGTTTGGTTCATGTTCTCTCTGACTCTCTAGAGGAAACCATCACGTTTTCATCTCTAAAGACATGTATTTGCTTTGTGTTTTCACTTTATAAACATTATTTTATTTCTTTTTTAAGGAGAAAATTTTGGTTCTGTTGATTGAATTAGATTTCAACACAAACGGATATGTGGCTGATTTTTACAGTGAGAGGGAAAAAGCAAGAGAAGGGACTGTATGCTCCACTGTGTATTGTGCATGTCTGTGTGTGTTCGTTTGCACACACATGCAGTGGGTCTGAGGGTTCTTACAGTACGTAAAAGTGTGTACCAGGGACCACTTCATTCTTCATCTTGTTCTTCCAAATTCAAGATGTTATAGGACCATCATACCTAACCCAAGCTGCAGTGGGATTTCAGGCAGTACTAGACAATGGGAAAGACTTTTTTGTTTGCTCGTGATTTATTAATATTGTTATTAGTTTTTGGTAGAGGGTATTGATGAGAGGAATTACTGAATTTCTTGGTCCTTCTAGCATCACATGGCATATAGAGCTAGTCATGTTAACTGTTTTTTCTCGGGCATTACAGGTAGCTTGTTGGAGAGCAGAGCTTACCAGTTTACCTGGCCTGTAGGGGCCAGGACTGTGATGGAGATGAGAGCGGGAGAGCACTGGGAGTGAGGGGATTGTGCGGACAGGGACTCGCTCCCCAGCTCCAGCCTCTGCCGCTGGTCAGGAATGTGAGCCCAGTGTTGTCAGACCATTGTTTTTTTCTGGATTATTATGTGAAGTTTCCTGATTTTAAAATATTGATCACTGATTCAAATTAAGAGGCGGGGAAGGCTATGGGCCAAATCAAACACATCAGAGATCTGGATTCCTCTGCCATCGAAGAAAGGGCAGTGAGTGCATTCCGGCCCGCTGACAGGCTGCGTGACCTTGGAAAGGTCTGCTTAATCCTGCGCGGAGCCAAGGACGTGGGTGGAAGAGCTCCAAAATCTCTTCTTTCTTGAACCCTTCAGGATTTTATGACTCGAGTCCTGTGTTCAGACCTTCAAAATCCCTTCCTCTCCTGATGTTTCACGAAGAGCTGGGAAGATGCCCCAAACAAACAAACAAACAAAAGATGAAGCCTTTGTAGATGTGGGTCAGGAGGGCTCAGTCACAGGAGATGTGGTCTGCTCATGTGCCCCTACCTGCTTTTGCAGAAAAGACTTCATGCTCTGGATTCTTCATGAGAACTTTACTCTTTCCCTCCCTGGATACCCATTGTCCTTTTCCAACCTTCTACTTCAACAAACATGTTCATCCAGCATAGTTTTAAATGCCTGCCTGGTGCCAGGCATACTCTATGCCTTTTGTCATTTCCCCCCTATATAATTGTTTGAATAAAAGGATGGAGAAAACTTTACTTTCTGAACCGTGAGGGAAGGAAGACTGGTCTGAGGCCTGTGCTCACCATCAGGAACCGGGGAGGGGGGTTAGGGGGGAAGGGAGCTTACACTTCACAGAGGGGCGGATGCAGCCAGCGAATCACCTCATGGGGAGCCCCGGCTTTGGGAGCCACTGAGGGGAGCGGGGGTCCACCGATTGGCAGAAGACCATGTGGCAAATGACGCCACCCTTCTTGTCTCAAACTCTTTCAAAAGTTGCCAAAGTCATGAGGTGCTGGTGCCCAGTCGTGGCAGCAGGCTCAGGCGTGCAGCCTGAAGGAAGGCCAGGAGTTTGCAGAAGCCATCGGGCACACCGTGGTTTCCAACGAGCCATCACATTGGCCGGGCCAATTTCTGAGATGCAGTGAGGTTGCCAGGTAACATCTAGGTATACTCGGGTACATCTGGGCACATCATCTCTTTGAGTAGGCTGTGAGTGGTTTGAGAGCAGGATCCTTGTCAAAGCTGTTCCTGTTCGGCTACATGCAGCCAACACGGTGCCTTTGCGCAGAGCAGATGCTCAGTAAATACTTGCAGAATGAGTGAGTGAGAAAGCTGTTAATTGCCAGTCCAGGAACACAGAATGCAGGCATTGCATGGATAGGCAGACTAGAAATAAACCAGTCTAGAGAGTGTTAATTTTTGCCTTCAGCGTTCACTGGAAGGATAATGTATGCTAGGGAAGGAAAGCATTAGTCTCTCCCTTTTGAAAGCCCCGAAAAGATTTGTCTGCAGCGCGGATTTAAATGGGCAGCATACAGGTGTTTTCAGAGCTGCTCCAGCCCAGAGAAAGCCCCGGGGCAAACCAGAGAAGCCGGTACTTGGAAATGAGAAACACTCCTCAGCTACTCTGCATGCTTCAGTGGGAAAATGCAAATCAACTCATTTCCCCTTTTGAGGACAACTTCAGATAAAGGGGTCCCCAGGCAAAGTAACCCCTTCAGTGTGCCTGGCTGTCTTTCCCCATTGCTATCTTTTCCAGCGCTACCTGCAGAGCTAGCTGTGGGGATTGGGGAGGGGCTGTGCATTGGCTGCACAGGAGATGAGAAAGGAGATGCATAGTAATGGGAGCTGGGGGAGGACAGAGAACGGAGGGCCCTTTGTGTGTAGGTACGACTTTGTGGAAAAGGCCTTGAACTAGGAGGTAGGATAACCTAGATCTAGTTCTGTCTCTGTGGCCACCAGCTGTGGGTGACCTTGGGCAGAGGTGGGATTCACAGACAGCCATAGCTCAACTGAATATTGGAAATCATGCCAATTCCACTTTCTTGGTTTTTACTACTTTTTTTTTTTTTTTTTACCTTGGGAAAATGAGATCTGAACGAGGAATCAATGCGGAATAAGGGGAAGGCAAGGACCAGACTATAGGCCTCCTGGCTGCCGGAATAGAGCCCCTTCCGCCATCCCAGGCATTGTGCTAGGGGACATCTGTATCAGCAGATGTAGGAGTCCATGTTTTATAATTCGGATGCAAAGGTTACTTTTCTTTTGGGCTCACTTAAGAGTTTAAAGTCCTGTATTTCAAAAATTATGGTGACGTCTAACTAGGTAATAAAAAGTAAAAACAATTCAAAAATGTAATGAAAGTGTAAGGAAGTAGAATAAAGAATTAATTTTTTCCATGATGACTAAATGATGATTTTCAAATAGCAGATTGTATTAAAGTTTTTATATTGAGTGTTCCTTTTTTTACCAGTATGTCTCAGGCACATGCTTTTCCGCTTATTGGGGAATTCAGTGTATGGTTTTGAGTGTCATCAGGTACTTATTTTTGAGTGAGTGCACACGAGGGTTGTGTGAACACACGTTTTGGCAGTTGTCGTTACTTTTATATTTATGTGGTTTTCTATGCTATTAAGTGCATGTGGTTTTTGGGGGGGGGTGGTGAGGATGTATGCATACAGATGCATATTTCTCTCTACAGAATGAGGCAATCAAATGATTGCTGAAATTGGCAGTTTCTAGTTTGCTACATGAGATGACACGTAAAAAGAGCCTTTCACATGGCCTATACTCAATTCATAAAGGTTACTTTTCTCACCAGGTAAAAGGTAAAGCTATTCCAAATTAATCTTGGTCTAAATTTGAAATCGTCTTGGACTTGGATTTTTAGACAAAGTCGTGTGTCATAGGAATCAAAGAATGGGCAGATCAGTATCAGTCTACTAATTTTCCAAATTTACTGTTTATGGGTAACAGATAAGTAACTTTTAATTTTCTCTCAATCAGCAAAGAGTTTACTGTAGGTTTTTTTCATGCTTATATATTAGATCCTTATGTATGTGACATATGTATAACTACATACATTATACCTACACACACACGCCCACACACGGCTTCTGTTTTGGCTTGGCTTGGCTTTCCAGGAGCTGGACTTGAGATGGGTCCCCCACATTCTGGTGCAAGATCCATAACCCGGAGTCAGTTTAGCTCCAGGCAAATGCTCCCTATCTGTCCAGAAGACTTTGGCCTCCATTGGAAAGCAGTTTCTGCATGTCAGTGGGAGACACTCCAGCTGAAGTCTGGAATTATTCCCAATGATCATACCAAGAGTTGGAGGAATTCACTGTAGAACACCCTACATTTTTTCCCTCAAGTGATTTTCTCATCTGTCCTTCTAGTCGATTCTTAGAAAAGATCACCATAACACTAAGCTAGAGTTTATTGAGTCTTCAGTGTAGGCCAGAGGTTCTCAGGGGTGGCAATTTTGCCTACGGTGTGTACCCTCCCCTTCCTAAAAATATCTAGGAATATCTGGAGACAATTTTGTTTTGCCACACTGGAAAGGGAGGCGTGCTCTTGGTACCAGGTGGCTAGAAGCAGAGATGCTGCTAAACAGAGTACAGTGCAAACACATCTTCTACCCAACAGATTATCGCTCCAAAATGCCAGTCGTGCTGAGGCCGAGCAGCCCTGGCGAATGCCAAGCTCTGTGTCCCTTCATGGTAGTCACGTCTCCATCAGTCTTCTCATGGATTCAGTGGGGTAGTAGTATCGTCCACCCCCCTATCTTAGAGATGAAAGGTAAAGTGGCACATTGAGAAGTGTGACATGACCAAGGCCACCAAGAACTGCAAGTGAGCCAGACCTGTCTGCTTCCAGACACTCTGTGCTGCAGACGTCCTTCCTTCTGTTCGCCTAGCGCTCTGGAGAGTGAGCCATTTCCACCCAGTGTGCTGGCACTCCCCACAGGTAGAGGCGGGCTGTTTCTGCACAGGGGAGACCCCTCTAGGCCTTGTTGTCCGCTCCCACCAGTGGGGAGGACTTCCCATGCCTAAAGTAGCCTGTAGTGTAAAATTTGTCCTTGGTTAGCCCTTTCGTTTCCTTCCTTTTCTTCATTTCACCCTTTTGCTTTTTGTGTACTGGAGTAACGTAGTTCTCCTTCTAAATAAGAGCCCCTTTCTTACAGGGCCCTCCCATGGCCCTGTAAGATGCTTGACTGGATGCTTGTCCCGGGGGTGAGGGTGTTGCTTATTGCCACTGGCAGGAGAAGAGGACATTTCCCTCTGAGACCGGACAGTCCCTGACATGCTCTTATAAATCCTTTTGATGAAATTCTCTGGCTGCTCAGAGGCTAGGAAAACGAACAAATAAATCTGAATTCAGGTTTCAGATTGGGCCAAGATGTCACAGAAAAGCTTTTTTTTCCACAAAAGCCTTCTGAGGAATTCCTTTATCGAGAGAGAAAAGCATTCCTGGAGATCTCATTAGTTAAATTACTCTCAGATTAACATATTTTATTAATTACCTATTATGAGACTCAAAGCTAAACAGTCATAAAAACAACAAAAAGAAGTAAATATAGTTCCCAGTGACTAATAGATGCCATGAAAGACAACCAGTAAAATCAATTATATGCATTATTATAATGAAAGGTACAGTTAGTGCTTTAAAAAATAATTAGGTTATTGGCTAAGGGGAAACTAGGCCCCCTCCCCTACCCCTGCAGCAAGCCCCCAAGGCTTCACTCAAAGGCTTTTACCATAGAAATCATCGGTTTTATTGGCCAGGCAAATTAGTGACTCCATTAGCTTCGCCAGTGGGGGACCCTGGTTTTCTGAAGTTACCAGGTGCTTTTGATCTGGTTGTGCATTTTCTCGAGTGGAAAAATACACTGTTGGTACAATACATTAAGATGCATACAAAATATCTGCCAGTCTAAATGTGTGGTGAGGGGAGGGACCGAGGTCAATGAAGTGGAAGAGGGGGTGATGGCTTAGCTGCGCGTGTGGCGTGTGTAGTTTGTGCGGCGTGTGTGCTTCTGTGCTGCACGCGTGCACCTGCCCGGTGCACACACACTGTGCCACTTAGCGCTGGTCGACACTATTTCCAAACCTCTGTCCCGAGCTCAGCTTGCCCATCTTGCTTTGCATGTAAAAATATACCACTGAAACCTGTAGCAAAGCTACCTCCAAAGCGCCAATAAATAATATATGCAAAGTTTTTTTTTTTCTTCTTCTCAATATAAAGAAATGTGGAGTTGTGAGGCTGGCGAAAACTCGCATTAGACAATGTAATGAAGCAGGAATTAGAACAGCGTCGTTCCTCTGGCCATTATAAATGGGGACGGCAGCTACCTGGAGAATGGGAAAACTGATGAGTACAGTCTGTTGGGGAGAGCAGGAGGAAAATTTCCCTCAGGAACACGTTTCAAATTACTTATTTATGAACTGATGAACTGGGAGACCACCTATCGAGACATCGGAGTGAGCAGGCTGCTGCAGACAGCTCCGGAGCGCCCGGCTAATTGTGCGGCTGTTTTCTGTTAGAACTCCTGCTCTCCAGCTGGGCTTCGGAGGCAGGAAATTTAGGCTCTGACTAGAAGTTACGCTTTCCCTCTTTCTTGTCCGCATAAATATATACATACATATTTTAATCCACTTGAATCGTTTGGCAAGAGCCTGGGAAAAAGCTGCTGCAGTTGGCCCACGAGGGGCTGGGGCAGAGAGGAGGTTTTGGTGTTGAAAGGTTTGTAAGTTATGCCCCACCGTGTGGGAGGGAGATTGAATTCTGAGCTCCCGTGTTAGCTCTCAATAGGCTATTGGATCAGGCCATGGAGAGCCGTATCTTTCTCCTTCTCTTCTTGGTCAGCATCCTCCTCCCCCTTCTCAACACCTTGATCGCCATGGCGACAGGGTATTGCGTGCTTCCTCAGTGCTGGGCTTTCTGGTTGTTTTACATGAGTGATCTTCACTTTATCCTCACAAGGACCCTATGAAGGAGGCACCATTGTCATCCTCATTGCATAGGTGAATAAACTGATGGATGAGAGAAGTGAAGTGACGTGGCCACAGGCAGGAGTCCAAGTCCATCTGACCTCAGGACTCAGACCCTGATTACCTCCTGGATGAATGGAAATGTTCACAGGAAGGAAATAGCATTTTACACTGAAATGCTGTGGACTTATTCTCTGTGCTGCAGGCAGTATGGTGAGGGGGAAGGAGTCTGACAGGCAACTGGAGTCCGGTTAAGGAGATAAGTTCCTTAGGGATTTTCATTATCATCTCCAGTTTAGAGATGAGGTAACAGAGACTCAGCAAAGTACAGCAAACTTGTCCTAAGTCATACACGTAAGTTGCAGAACGAAGATTTAAACCAGATCTAGGCTGTGAGCTTCCTACTAGGTAGGCAGTGAGCTAACTTAGAATTATCCCTTGAGGGTAGGATATAAATCTTATTCATCTTTAAGTCCCAACACCTGAGAAAATACCTGTGGAATTTTGGAAATGGACCCTCAGTACATAGTTGTTGAATTTAATTTTCAATTCCAAATCCAGTAAGCTTTGGGAACTCTTGCAAAGATTCCCATTCCTTGGCCAATACTGCAATAATAATAACATATAATATATATTGGTCATCTAACTGTGTGCCAGGCCCTTTGTCACACCAGTACATGGTCATCTCATTCAATCCTCAGGACCTGATGAAGCAGATACTTTTTATCATCACCATCTCTAGATTACAGTTGAATGCATTGAGGCTCAGAGAGGGTTAGTCAGTGGTTCTCAAGTGGGAGTGATTTTGCTCCCCCCAATCCAACCCACTCAAGGAGATGATAGACAGTCTGGAGACATTTTTGGTTCTAACACCTGGAAGGCACTTGTTCTACTGGCATCTAGTGGGTAGACACTGGGGTTGCTGTAAACATCTTGCAGTGCATAGAACATCTTGCTACAGCAAAGAATTACCTAGCTCAAAATGATGATAATGAGATAGGTTGTATTGAGTGCTTGCCTAAACTGTTAAGTGGTAGAGCCAGGATTCAGATTCCCGTGTCCTTCTTCAGAGCCCCTGAGCTAATCATTCAGTGGATGGCTCTTCCTGCCCTTCCCCGCTTGGGTAGCTCATGTTTTGCTCAGAAGACTTGGTTACATTATAACGTGAGTCAATGGAGGGTAAGTGACTCAAGGGGATGAACTGGGAGCCTCCGGTGTGAATCTTTATGCCAAGTCTTTATTTTTAGCCCAAGAGTTGAGCCCTGACTATACCAAATAACTAAATGCTATCTGCATGGCAGTTCTGTCAGGGCCAAATAAAATGGGAGCCTGGGCGACTTGGTGGAAAGACAGCAGGGCTGGGGGTCCCAGATTCCAGACTGACTTCCACTGTTCTCTCTCTGTCGCCTCTGGAAAGCCCCGGACACTCTCTGAGCTTCAGTTTCTTTAGCTGTGGGTCAGAGAAGGTTCCACTCTGCCTCTTCCCAGAGCTGTGTACAGAAAACACCTGAGACAATAGCTGCCTAAGAGGTTTGAAAAGGTTTAAGGGCTACACATTGGCTGGGACTCCGTTCATTACTTCAGGAAACACGTAATAATAACAGGGACAGCTTATACCACAGCTATTGAATATTTACACTTTGTCAGACATTGCTTTAAGGACTGAAAGAGCTGATCTCACTTTTTTTCTTCAAAACAATTACACAAAGAAGATACTAACTTATAAGGGCCCCACGCTTGATCCAATGCTCCGATGTTACTGTAACTCTGATGTAAGTTCTAAATAGTATTTGAACAAGGGGTTCTGTGTTTTTATTTTGCACTGGGCCCTGCAATTTATGTTTATTGCTATATACCACATTTTGGAACAGTGCCTGGCACATAGTTGGTATAGCAAGTATTGGTTGCCATGATGCCATGTAGCAGTCATTCACAAAACTTTAACAGTGTAGAGTAACAAGCAATTAAATGTGACTTCCTTGCTGACATGTCAAGAGTCAGTTGGATGTTGGCTAGGTAGGTTTTATCTGGGCTTGCTCGAAGGTCTGAGGTTCAGCTGATCATTGTCTAGTGTGCCTAGGGCAACTTGGTTCTGCTCCACATCTCTCTCCCCCAGCAAAAGGCTAGCCCATGAATATTCTCATGGTCACGACAGAGGTACCGGAATGCAAGTGGAAATGCACAAATGCTTTTTCAAGTCTCTGCTTGTTCACATCTGCTAACATCCCACTAATCAAAGCAAGTTGCCTGGCTAAGCCCAGAGTCAAGGAGTGGGACAAGTCATCTTGCCCAAGGTAGGAGGGGTGACGAATTTGGGCCCATTTTGCAATCAGTCTATCACAGTTGACTATCAATAAATATTGAAAAAAGAATTTGTGCTTAGCACATGGTAAAGGATCAAAAAATGGTAGTCCACAACTGTAGTAATAATTATCCGGTAAACTATGGATTAAATAAAAGGGTTATTACTCCAGGAGAGAGATTTGACTATCCCTGCCTTTTGAACAGTCATGCCTATTTATTGTTGTTATTTTTGTTTCCTTTAAGCTTCCAAAGTATTTGGGGGGAGTCAGCTGGATTTGCTTTCATTTTTACTTTTAAAATGGACTAGAATTTCACAGGTGACAAAAGTAACTGATGAAACAATTTCTCCAGAACCAAGGTACCACAGGACTCTTTGAATTTGTCAAAATGAATCTCATTCTCAGTGAATTTCTCCTGACACCTTTTCATATCCTGACTCCATTCCTTTATTTTAACCCAATGGGGCATGGACCGGGGTTTTGAGCATAATGATTATTTAAACATTCCCTTTCACGACTCCTGACAGCCCCTAGGATGGAAGCAACTCACCTCAAGCGTGAGTATGGCCCAGTGCCTCTTGGCAGCCCCATCTGTGCACTCCTGAGTGCTGGTTCTGGAGCAACAGGCCCCCCAAATTCTGATTTCTTCTAAGGGGATGAAGAGTCTGCTTCTGAGTGAGTGTGTATGTCTCTCTTTGAGCTGCCACTGTTTGCAGCGACAATGATGACAGGTTGGTTTAATGCAGCTCTTGGCAAGATTAAGGGGTTGTCAGACAAGTATCATGGGAGGCTGAGGGATTGCTCTGAAAAGCCATTCTGAATTACTAACTAATAGAGAACTGGCACAGATAGAGGTGGGTTCTTGTATTTGAGGAGCTTCGGAGAGGCCCTTAGCCGAGCTGACCTCTCTCCTCATTCTGGGGGCAGATTAGGTGGGCCACTGAGATGCCTCCAACTTGGGGTTATGGGTCCCAGGAGGGCCCAGGATTGGACATGAGAGGCTTCTATCTTGTAAAACAGCATGAGAAAGTATTTCCTCACAAACATATGACTATTTCCTCACAAACATATGACTGTTCCCCCACCCCCACACACACCACCCCGGGGACAGAGGACCATAGCTTACATAAGAATCTCAGGGTTTATAAGCTATCCTGTTCAGCACACTGTCCCCCAAATAGTGAGCTATCCTGTTCAGCATTCCAAGTAGGGCTCTGTAGTTAATTTTGAGAAGTTTTGTCTGGATACTAGAAGTAATAAGCATTTATTAAAGTATTTTAAAAACTAAGGCAATATGAGTCAGCCTGATTTTCAAAAAGCTTACTCTAAGTATAAAATCTAGCTATAGAATTACTATAAAAATTGCTATAGCTATTTTTCTCTCATTTATGTCTCATTAATATATATGTTGAGTATCTCCTCTGTGCCAGTGACTGGGCAGTAAAGATTCTGGCTCTTAGAGTGCCTACCTGCATGGAGATTAAAATCTGGGAATTCTAGTGCAGTATGAGAAGTGTTCTTTGACCATCCACTCATTTTCATTCCATAAATATTTATTGAGCCCCTACTTTGTGCCAGGCCCTGTGCTAGGTCTTGGGGACATAAGTGTGTTTTAGACAACCATAGTCTCTTCCTTTATTGGATTCACAGTCAAACAGGGAACACAGACAGGTGAACAGGCCATTACAGCATGTGGTGTCAAATACTAAGGGAATGTACAAGGGCAGTGAGGACACAGGAGTAATACATCCTACTTGGCCCCAGGACTTGGGGACAGTGAGGGCTCACACAGCATTGCAAATGGAGACGGAGAGAACACAGTCACAGACTCCGAACGCATTTCCTGCTTAGTAGGCACTTCAGCATCTTGGATTAGTTGGCTTTTTTCTTGCTTATCAACAGGCATGTGGATTTGCTGAGGGCTGGGAGGTTTAATAGTCCCACTTCTTTACCATGAGTTGAATGTCAGAAGGCTTAGGGTCTAACTTATTTCTATTTTGTATTAGCTGTGTGACCTTGGGCAAGTCACCTTACCTCTCTGAGCCTCACCTGTGAAACAGGGTTAATAATATATATGCTTTGTCTATGACCAAAGGATAATATGTGTATTCCTGCTCCTCTGCCTATGTGGAGGCTGCTAGTATCTACAAGAAGAGTCTTTGGCTCTTTTCTTCACAGCTGAGGAATTCCTACAGGTTCTCTCTCCTAACCTCTACTTTATCTCTTCGAATCAGGATTTACTTTTTCTAGATCCATCCTATAAACTTGTACATGGTTTCTCTCACTCTCTCTGACATCTTTAGATTGGTGAGCTAGTTTTAGTTTCCTAGGATGTTGCCTCTTAGAACATTCACCGCAGATTCGCATTTTATAGTTGACTCCTGGGACCCAGCAGTGGAACTTGGGTCCAGACCTCTGGGCTCCTACCTGTCTGGTAGGGGGATTGGATACAGCGAATAAAAGGAGATGTGGCAAAGATAAATGTTGAACTCACTATGCTATTTCCTCTGTGAGCTGCAGGAGAATTACATTCCCCAGCCTCCCTTGCAACTACATTGTGGCACGTGACTGAGTCTGGCCAATGAAATGTGGACAGAAGGGAGGTACGCTGTTTCCCCGGCTGGGCCTTTACATCCTCATGTGATTCTTCAGCCCTCTCCTTCCCTGCCTTAGGGATCACATGTCCTAGAAAGTGTAGCAACAGTTTAGAGAAGGGCTACTTAAGTCCGGTGGACTGTGATGTAAATGAGAAATAAACCTTCGTTGTGCTAAGCTTTTAGGGTTTATCTGTTATAGCAGCTTGTATTAATAATTTAATAAAGGTGGTAACATGTAAAAGTTCTTTGTAAACTTCGAAACAACTTACATTTTTATGTTTTAATTATTATTTATATTCTCTCACAGCTAAAAGATGTCCAGTGATTGCCTCATTCTCCTAATTGCTCTCATCTTTTACCTCTTTATGTTGCAAATGACAGGGTCTCACTCAAATAAGCTCTAGAGAAAAAGGAGAATTTTGGGGGAGGGGTGCACGTAGGGTTTGCGTAGGGGATTCTTCAGGCTTAGTATTCTGAATATTATGAGGTCTTGTTGTCTCTCTCCATCTCTGAGCTCCTCCTTCCTTTCTGTTGGCTTTGTCTGCATCCACACTGTCTTAACAGGGCGCTGGCTGCTCTGCGTTTATGTTCTTCTACCTAGGAAGTGGAACAGAAATTTGAGACTACTTTTTCACCATTGGTTCCAGAAAATCTTTGGGGAGTACTTTTGTGGCTTGGTTTGTGTCACCCGCCCATCCCTGAAATGATCAGGCATATGTGGTTATTTGATCAGGCTTAGATCACAGGCTCAACTTTGGGCACTGGAGATGGTGACAGCTCTCCGCTGCCAACCACGGGTTGGTTGGACAGGTGGAGAAATTGCTCCCCAAAGGAAAAAACTGGCGCGTAGTATCCAGAAGTGTAATAGATGTCCACCACAGCCGCATTATGATAATTAAAGCTAATATTTCATAAGTGCTTGATGTGTGTTAGAGACAGTGCTAAGCACTGTTTATGTTAGTTTCTTTATATCTCTCAACAACCCTAGGAAATTCTGTTATCTACAGAGCAGTAGCAATGGAATTGTTGATCACTTTTCATATTACAAATTTGATGTGAATTAATACATTTTTTAGTGCTAACATGATTGTAGCAGTGACTGTACCCATTGATAATCTAATTTTTCTTGCAGTAAAAGAACAATGGAATTTCAAGGGAAAGAATTGTCTGGCATGGGAATGTTCTTGCTTTAGTGATTTAGGCCATTCGAAGAAACAAGAAATATGGGGCTTACGCTGTATTTATTCGTGGAAAGATATTCATATAACACTGTTCCTGTGTCATCAATACAGCCGTAATTCATGATCCTGACAACAGAGCAATGCATTTTGTGTGGTCTCACCAACGAGGAAACCTGAATTTGGAGCCGAAGCTGCCAAAACAAAAATAAAAGCTGTAAATCACAGATATTCAAATTCTCCTTTCTGTTCTGACACACACAACTTTAGCATTTCGGGGCCAAGCAGGTGAAAGGAACCTCTTGTTTCACACCTCGTAAGTTCCTCCCTCTAGCTGGACTGTCAGATGTTCGGGCATGCTTTGAAGCTGACCATGGAGGAGAGAAAGGCGAGGGGGAAAGGGTTGCAGCTGGGCCAGTGAGCAAACGCGCTGAGAGACTGGGGCAGTTGGAGGGCCATGTAATGCATGTGTGAGAAGAAACAGTGTGAACAGGGCAGCTCTCTCTTATCCACAGGCGAGGAGACATCCTCTCCTTGGTTATGAAGGGCGTTTTATCCTTAGGTGTTTGCCATGAATTTACTCTCTGATTTTCTGTTTGGAGAATCGAGTTCAGGACACTTTGATTAATACTGTTCCTATTTTCACTGACAGAGCAGTAGCTTTTATTTGGGCCATGTATTAGGTGCTTTCCCCAGCTCAACTTCAGAATGGCAGCAGAGGGCTAATGCTGGTTGTGACAGATGGATAGCTGTCCGCCCGAAATTTGTTGTCCTCTTTCCATAGTGTGCAATTATTACTGGGAGGCAGTTGCTTAGCCAGAGACTACGTTCTCAGCATCCAGTGTATGGAGGTGTAGCCACATGTCTAGTTTTCTAATGTGAAAGAGACCCTTTCTTGGGTTTTCCAAAAAGTCAGGTGACACATCTGCGTTCTCTCTCCCTATTTACTACTTAAACACAGAGGCCTCTGAAGCTCTAGGGTATGTCCTGGAGTTATAAGATGCAAGGTGGCCGGGTCCTGAATCAAGACAGGGAGGAAAAAATGCCCTCCAATTAGGAAAGTTCGAGCAAACTTTCAAGAGAATGGCAACATTTTGGAGAGTCTGAAATCAGAACCCTATACTCCATTAGACCCTGGATTCTAAGGTCTCTTATTAAGACTTGCCCAGCCTGGAAATACTGCTGATTCTAGACCTGTGCTGGCCAGTATGGTAGCCCCTAGTCACATGTGTTTACTTAGACTTACGTTTAAATTAAGTCAAATAAATAAAATACTAAATTCAGTTTCTTGATTGCACCAGCTACATACCAGCTCAATATGTGGTACTATACGTGACAGCATACATATGGAGTATGTACTTCCATCATTGTGGAAAGTTCTATTGGGCAGTGTTGCTCTAATCGAGTAGGTGAATTAATTTACAGTGAATAGCAGAGAAGTCTGTGAGTAGTAATAGGGCTTCAGTATCTGGACTACAGTTTACCTATTTTTCACTTGTCTCTCTTCTTGCTAGAGGCTGTGAGGTCTTTTAAAGCTAGGATTCCCTCATGCATCTTTGTATCTCTTTGTATCTCTAACATCAAATATACATAGTAGATATTCAGAAATGTTTTTTGAACAAATAAAGGAAGCTTAGACATCAGGATAATTTGGGAGAGAATTGCAAAGAGTTGGAAACTGGCATTGCTAAGGTCCTGCCTGTCCATGCATGGTGAGGACTTGTCCTAGAGATGGAGCTAAACCAAATGATCTCAGAGACAGGGAAGGGAGACATGGAGGGAGAGACCAGAACCTATACAGGGCTTGATACTATCTGAAATCATTTTGAGGTTGTTAGGTGACTGGCTGGCTAATCTGACCAATTAAATTATTCTAAATAGCTTCCTGGGTAAACTCTCATGACCTATTTAACTTTGCACATAATAGACACTTGAACGATATGTGTCGAATGAGAGCATTTTAATAATAGTGTTTTTATTTGTTTATTTTCTGTCTCCCAATCCTGCAATTCATCTGTGCTTCTATTTCTTAATGGAATGCAAGCTCTGTGAGGGTAAGGTCTTTGTTTTGCTTATGGCTGCATCTTTAGTACTTGGAATAGTCATAATATATCATAGCCTAATATGTCATAGCTCAAGAGGTATTCTGGTTTCAGTGAAGGAAGAACCTTTAATAACTTAACCCGAAAGAACTGGACAAAAGGACATATTAAAGATTGTGGCAGAACAGTGGGAGAAATTATTTTGGAGGACAGTAGTAACACTGTTGAGGGGTCTCACATAATCTCCTAAAAGGACCCACTGACTAGGCAGGCCCTCAGAAATGATGTGGCTCAATTTGAAATTTAAATCCCCACAGGACTCTAGGTGCATACAAGGCATAATGCTAAATGGTTGATAACTTATGACATTTATTTCCCCACATGAAGAATCACAGGGCAGCATCTCCTGTTAGGAAGGAAACAGATTTGTCAGAAAGGAAACCAGCCGTCATATCTCTTTGTATTTTTATGATTTATGTATTTATTGGATGCACCCACCACTTAACAACCTCTGGGTGCTTTTATATGTTTCATAGACAAAAGGCAGACACTGCCATCGTGGATTATGAGGTGGAGGGGTACCAACAAAATAACATCCATAAATCCCAAAGCACATCATAAAATCATCAAATGCTGCAGAAGCCGTACTTAGGCTCCCCCAAGTAATCAGACCCCGAAATGGAAAATTCTGAAGACTTGAGCTTTGGTCCTGACCCTGGCACTTATTAGATTCCATGGCCTTGAGTAAGTTTCATAATCTCTCTCATCCTCATTTGTTTATCTCTGAAATGGACATAGTAATAACAATACTCGCCTGGTTTATCTTGCAAGGTTCGGGAATCAAATGCTCATGGCTGTGCTTTATGAATCACAGAAAATCCCCAGATGTAATAGATTAGGATTTAAAAGAATTAAATTCCATATCTGTGTGAGTTTGAACTTCCATGGCTTTCTGTGGTATGAGCCCCTAAACAGTGTTTTGTCATTACTTTGTATTGGTTTCTTCTCCAAGTGTGACCTCTGGTTCCTCCCTTATGACTTGGGTTGTGACCATTTCTCTGCTTGGAACTTCTCTTCTGGGTCATTCTTAATTGTTAAGTTTCTTTAGAGGAATTTGAGTTCATCCTTTGACTAAATACTGAACTATTAGAGATAAAAGACAAAGAATCATGTCAATATCTATAATTTATTAAGTCTTTACTGTAAGTCTGGCATTATGATTTTATGTATATCAGCTCCGTTCATCCTCATTAAAACCCTATGAAGAAACAGAGGTTTAGAGAAGACAAGTAATTTTACCAAGGTGAAGTAGATAATAACTGGCCAGGTCAGAAATGGAGCATAAAACTTAATTTTTTAACCTCTACTTTAAAATGCCTGACTCCATGAAACAAAAATTTCTCTCTCTTGACTCTGATTGAATGGGATTTGATGTAGTATAGTTTCCTACATACGGGACATATGTAGTATAAGGAGAGAGTATTAAATTGGGAATTTCAATTTCTAACTTTGTTTCTACAGAGATAAGGTGATTGTCTTGGAACACATAATTTTATCTCTTTAGCCTTTTCCCAGACTTTCTACCTAGAAAACGGCAGGTGAGTGGCAATTGAGGTTGATTAGATAATCTGAGGTTCTCTTTATGTCTAATACTAATTCTGTCTTAAAAACAACAACAACAACAACAAAAAGCATGTACCAACTCCTCTATTATGCTAGAATATTGGCAAGATAACTTTTTTTTTTTTTTTTTTTTTTTTAGTTTTTAGTGAAATTGGATAACATTTTAACATCTGAGAGGTCAACTTGTTCTATTACTTTAGACAATTTTAATAGCCTCCAACTGGTCTTCTTGCTTCTGCTCTTGCCCTTTACAGTCAATTAACCACACACTTAAAATCTCAGAAGAGTTTACTCGGTTGTATCTACTGTTTTCTCCTTTCTCTCTAATCATATTTGAATCTTCACCACGCCACTGAAACCCTCTTGTCAATGGCACAGTGACCGCCATCTTGTTAAATTCAAGGACTGATCATCAGGCCTCATATTACTCATTCTGTCAGCAGTATTTGTCAAAGTTGACTCCTCCTCCTCCTTCTTCTCCTCCTTCTTGAAACACTTTCTTCACATAACTTGCTCTGTGCCACAGTCTCTTGATGTTCCTTCTTTCTTGCTGGCTACCCCTTCTTGTTCTGGTTAGCTGCCTCTGGGGCTTTTCTTCAGCCTTCTTTTCTTTTCTCTTCATCCTCACTCTCTAGGTCATCCGATCCAGTCCCATGGCTGTAAGTATCTCTATGCAAATGACTCGCAAATTTATATTTCTAACTTTAAAATCTCTCCTGAGTGCCCGACTTATACAGTTATTCTCTTCGTCGATCCATTTGGATGTCTGATAGGCACCTCTAATTTAACATTGTTGGAACTGTTGACATCCCTTCACTCTCGAGAGAAATCCCACATCTCCCACGGAGTCTCCCATCTCAGGAACGAGCACACCATTTATTCAGTTGTTTAATCTCCAAACCTAGGAGCCACCCTTGGCTGCTTCTTTCTTCCATTCCCACACTAATCCAGTTACCAATCCTGCTGGCTCTACTTTCACTGTTTTTATCCTTCATCAGAGGTAGAAGAGAACATTCTTTTAAGATCTCCTTCAATTTTATCATGTCTGGATCAGTAGCTATGGTGATTGGGAAGCAGGCATTAATCCTTAGTGTAAAGAATTTACTATAGGGAATTTTGAGGTGAAATGCCTCCAAACCTTTGGGCAATGCAACACATCCGTATGCTCTACAGATCTAGATGTGATGGCAATGACTGGAGGAGGAGTTGGACATTGTCCGTTCTCGCGGCCACACTCAGGTCACCGGGCTTGTGTGCGAGCACAACACTTTCCCCGTAGTGGTCTGGGAAGTTGTGAAACAACCACCAGTTCACTGGTTGGATTACAGAAGAACAGGAGTTCATGCGATGCTTGGCCTAATTAGGGAAGGCTTTGTGGGGGAATTAGAATTGGAATTAAGCCTTAATGGATAGATTAGAGTCAAATACAGAGGAAAAAGAAGGGTATTCCAGTGAGAGAGAGGGGTTGTGGGGACAAAATGTGGGAATATTCAAGTTATAGTTGGATAGTCCATGGGCAAAACAGGAAAGCTAAAGTAAAAGGTTTAAACAGGTTATAGGTGGAAAGTTTCACATTATAGATTTCATTTTTAACCTAATATTTATGGAATATATGTTATATCTGCTAGCACTGCATGCAGTACTTCAGTTATTGTAACAGCCCTGTGATATGTATACGAATCTCATTTTGCATAAGAGGTGTGGCTCAGGAAGGTAAAGAGACTTGCCCAAGTTCATTTAGCAGGGGACAGAATGCAGAGTCGAATCTAGCCATCTGGATTCTGGAGGCTCAGTTTATCCCGCTAAGCTTTTTCGGGAGGCAATATTATCCCATTGTGGTGACAATGTAGAGAGAGAGAGTAAAGCTTTGAACAATGCAGAGGGCACATATTTTTGTCTTGAATATTTCTAAAAATGTTAGGCTTAGACCATCTTGCAAAGTTCAGTGATCCTCAGTGGACAGGGCATTCTGGATTCTGGTACCTTCGAGACTGGCATATAGGGCAGGACTCATGGAAAATTGACAGCTAGCTCAAGCTGCCTGACAAGTGACATACTTGCCTTGAGAGAAGATTTAAATGAGCCAGTTTGTCACCACCTAGCATGAGGTGTCTGTTGGGTGGGGTTTGATATCAAGTCAATTGGAGACAGTATTGGCTTTATTCACATTCAGTCTGCAGCATAGACTTTCGGTTAGGACCAGGGGATTAGAATTGGTTTCCGTCTATACGGGCACCAGAGTAACTCCATGACAGCAGTTGGAGTCAGTGCCTGGAGATGCCAGCAGTTAACTGAGGTGTGCCAAGGAGGCCAGATGGAGACTGCTGGGACTGGTTCGAAGAGGTGACTGCTACTCAGCTTCAGCTGATTCTTTCCCTGTAGAAACAGAGGTTCAGACGATCTTCAAAAGAAGATTTCAAATCCCAGTACAATATACTGATTTGTGAATATTGACAATTAATTAAAATGAAAATAACAAAGCATATTTTTTTTTGAGCCAAGGAAAATGGGCCAGTTTGCTACTGCTGACTTTAATCTGCTTCTTCAGTATTGGGAGATATCTGGATTCTCAGAAATGGCTTTGGGATTAGTTTCTACAGGAGAATTTTTAATGGAACTTTGAAGAATGACTTAAAGACCAAGTCGGCTTGCCTTTGGTGACCAGACCTGATGCATCCAGAGCCTTCTCAATTTGAAAGGCCACCAGTTCTCCTGTTTCCTTCACCCTAACTGAAGTCCTGAGTGTCCTTTCGTATCTGTGGAAGCCTGGGGACTCTGGAATCGATGACCCAGCAGTGTGTTGCAGGAGCACCGCACCCGGAATGCATCACCCTTCACTCCCTGGAACAGATCAGCCATCAGGGGAAGCTGATTGCTCCCCTAGCCATGTCATACTTTGATTCATTTACATTTAAGTGGTGAAAGTGTTTTTCCCCCCTCTCTCTCTTTAAATGCATACCAGGAGGGGCTTGGGAGTTGTTAAGGGGAGTGCGGACTCCTTGGACATGCTCCTGGTTGCATTCTCAAATGGGCCACTCAATTAAGGGTGATATTTCATCGACCTGTGTATATGATGGCTCCCTAGCCAGCAGTGCTTTCTAAATAGTCCTGAGGCAAGACTTTGGGCTTTGAAAACAGCCCTTCATCACCTTTATGTCTGAAGCTGCATTGGTACAGCCTGGTTGAAGCAGTTACTTCCATTAGGGGGAGCAGCCATAGTCTCTGGTTGGAAGTCTTGACTTGGCTGGCTTTACTTGCCAAAGGAATAGGTGTTCTGACATTATCTCGGGCTGAGTTCAGGCAGCTTCATTATCTACATGTTGCATCTGACCATTCAGGTACCTATCTGGATTTCCTATAAGCGCCAAAAAATAAAAACAGGTTCTTGATATCCTTTTCTGGGTCTGCACAGATAGTGTAGATATGTTCAGATAATCAGCATTATTCCAACAGAAGACTATGTCAGTATGCTTCAAATTGGCCTTAGGTTCAGGCGTGAAGTGTGCAGTTGCTTTGTTTGACATTTACATTAATAACACAACTTTCCATAAAGAAATTTCATGCCCTGGGAAGGTGCGTGCGTGTGCGTGTGTGTGTGTGTGTGTGTGTGTGTGCGCGCGCGTGTGCGAGTTATGTTTGTGTTCTCTAGTCTCTAGGTGTAGAAGATGGTAGTGAAATTTTTCCTAGTGACTGGGAGAATGCTCGAGGTAGATGTAGGTGACTTTCTGCTCTCTCTATAAAACGGGCTTGATCCAAATCTATATGAAGTAATTAATTTGGCTTAGTGATAAAATGTTCTCAGTAGATAAGACTCCAACATCCTTATTATGACTGTACCTTTGTTTCTGAATTAGTGGTTGTGTACAATTCATGGCAAATACAAAGTTTAGGAAGCAGCTGCCTATTTTAGGATGTAGAAGACTATTTGGTAGCCTTGTGAGGACAAGAACTGCAACAATAAAAGCTAAAGCAAATTGAGTGTGCTATGTACAGATAACTTTCTGACAATATTGACATACTTTACATCTGTGGACTCGTTTAATCCTCGCAGCAGCCCTATGAGGTGGTTATTATTATTATCCCTATTTTGCAGATGAGAAAACTGAGGCATGGAAAGATCAGTTACTTGCCCAAGGCCATACATCTAGGTGTAGCAGAGCTTGGACTTGAAATCAGGCAACCTGATTCTAGTCTGTTTTTCTACCCTGCCGTCATCAATTTCTTGTTCCACAGCTGAGTCCCTGAGTCTTACTCAGTGCTTGGCCCCTCTCGATAGGTTGGGTAAATGCTAATGGCTGGATAAAAGCCCTTTAAAAGATACGTTTCCATACAATTGGTAATTTGTATTGTTATTTTGGATGACACTATCATTGTTAGTAATGACAATGTATATAATAATATAATAGTAATTTGGGCTCTTTATATGTGCAGCCACTAAGCTAGCACTTTGAATGCATTATTGAATTTCCTCCCATAGCAACTTTATTTGCAAATGGGAACACTGAGGCACTGATCACATAGAAGTTCTCTGCTAGAAAACAAGTGTCAGAACCCAGAGGTCTGCTCTTACTCCAGAGCTCATTCCTGTGGGAGTGTCCATGGGAAGGATGGGCAGCGTCAGGGAGGAGAGGTGCGGTGAGCCTGTCCATGCTCCTGGAGGAGCCCAGCCTCCTGCTTGCCGGTCCTTTAACTTCCAACTCACTTCTGAACACGTCTCCATTATGTGTGCAGACCCAGAGTATGCAGCTCCGAGTCACAAATCGGATCTGAATTTAGGTCTTGAGAGCCAAGGGGTCACATTTCAGGTCATCTCACCTCCCTGTCACACTGAAACTGACCTTTTCCACTTTCTCTGTGTGTTTTTAAACATTTATAGCACATACCATCTGTTTTCAATTTTGTGAAGAGTAATGAAAAAAATCTAATCCAGTTTTTCAAAACACTTAATTTTTTTAAGGAAAAATAGTCTCTTTTCTCATTTTAATACTTCGGTGCTTAACAAATGATATTTACTTACCAACACACACAATCTTTGTAATTTCCCACTGAGATCTGTTTTTCTCTAGTCCGTTCTAACACTTCCTGTCTTCTTGTGCTAGCTGTTAAAGATTGAGAGGAGTTAAAGATTTAAGCCAAAGCAGGTAATTCCTGAAGAGAAGAAATGTACCTTAACTAATTTCTCTTTGTTAGATCATTTTATTTTCCTTTCATTTGGCTCTTTGTGAAAAACAAAAAAGGGAAAAATGTGTGACAAATGTCTTTTGGATCCAAAGAGATGACAGGAAACCTCTGAAAGCATAATTAAAAAAAAAATTAATTTCCTAGAACCAGAACTGGAGCTGGCCTTTTAGCACTGTTGCCCATTAATGCTGCTTTCCCTCCCATTGGGATGCCGAGGCTCGAGTGGCAGTCATTACTGCCAATAGCACGGTTACCCAATGGATTCCTGGAAGGGCTCACTTAAAAGATTCAGCCAGATCCTCTCCAGGGGCTTCCAGTTCCCATCATCCCAGGAATGAAATATTCAGTATCATCTTTCTGCACCTGAGGCTGCCATGGATTAAATTCTTGCCGCCTCCATTACTAGGGCAGCCAAGAGCTCAGGCTGTAGGGGTTGGACGTGAAGTGCTTAATGGTTGCCCTTGGCTGCGAAAGGGAGGGGAAAAGAACAGGCCAGAACCACAGTCACTTGTGGCGAGCACAGGCTGGAGAACAGACCTTCCAGAGATGCTGTGGCTCAAGAAGAATCTACTTGAATTCCTCCCCTGCCCCTACCACAGACAGCATATTTTGAAATCACATTGCCTACTTATTATCACCTACAGTCACCCAAGCAATACAAACAAATCTGAACAAATGGTGCTGCATAGTAGGTCTCAACCTGGACAAGTTCACATCGGTTCCCCCTTTCCTGTTTGTTCCAGAAATGTGTAGATTTTCCCCAAATCTTGTCTTTAGTTTTTATTTCTCCCTCTGCACATTCTCTTTACATAAATTCCTACCATCTATGAATTATGAGGATGAATTCTAAATCAGCTCTTTTGGTGTGATTATCTTCTTGGCACATTTGAACTACCTAATAAATGATTATTGACTTGTCGAGTGAATGAATGAATTTTGCCCAAGTTCTAGACTTTCCTTCCGACCGCACATAGAACATCTCTTCCTGCATGCCTGTGGTAGGCCGAGTACTGGCTTCTCCAAATATGTCCAAGTTCTAGTCCCTGGAATGCTACTCTAGATGGCAAAAAGTGCTTTGCAGACGTGATTAAGTTAATGATCCCGAGATGGGGAAATTATCCAGGTTTATCTTGGCGGGGCTGATGTAGTGTCTTGTGACAGCTCTTTAACGTATCTGATACCAAACTCACTACTTCTTTTCAAGATCTCGCCCTTCAACCTCAGCTAATGGCTTGCTCATTCTCACAGTCTCTTGCTCTAGGGAAATATGAGTTTCCTTTGCTTTCTCTCTGTTTCTTACCCTTTCAGTTAAGACTGTCAGATTCTGTTCATTCTATACCTGGGATGTTTTCAAATGTATTATTATCTTTATTTGTGGCTGTGGCAATATCCCCAATAAGTAGTACACTTGCCTAGCATATAACAGTTCTCACTAATAATGAATGGGAATTGTGATTCCTCTTTCTTGATTCCTTTAAAGTATTCTCTCCTTGTGTCTAATTGCCATTATGAAATCTCTGAGGGTAGGGGCAGTGTCTTTTCCCAGCACTCCATACAGGTCTGGAACACACAGTCATGCAAACATGGTGAACAAATAAATGAACTTACTCCTTGTCACTGCTCAATTATTGAAAAATGTCAGGCAGTGGCGAAGAGCATCAGTTTGGGAGTCAGATGGAATCTGGTTTATGTCCATGCTCTGTAGTTATCTGGTTGTGTGATTCTTTTGGCAAGATACTAACCTTTTCAAACTGTAGCTTCCTCAGCTATAACATGGGGCTAAGGACCGCACCCACCTTTTGAGTTGTTCTAAGGAAAGCGCCGGGGTCTGACTCAGGTAATAAATGGATGAGAAGTGTGAACTCCTAGCATCGTTTCTCTGTAGACGGGAAGACCCACCTTAAGTCTCTTTGTTAGCCTGTGGCTGGAGTGTAGGTTGCATATGCACGTGTAGGGGTGCAGGGACATTGACAGAAAAGGAGGGCCGCGTGGGGATGGGGAAGGCAGGGAGGAAGGCGTTTTGCATTTGATAATCTAGTACAATTTGGAAACACTTGCCTCTTGCAGTCCTCAGCTGCCTGTGAAATTCATCTGAATCTTGTTCCGTTGGCCTATGGGGTATTTTCAAATACAAATTAGGTTGGCCAGAATTCCTTTTCTGCACCAGCTCTCCTGGGTGCAACTTAGGGGTTATTAAGATGCCTAATAAAAGGAGAGAGTACATTTAATAACATTACCATCAGCTCGATGGAGCTGAGCTATGTGGGTCCACGGTGCCCCAGAGCCCGCAGCCCCCTGCCTCTGGTGCACTTGCTCAGAAGAGGCCCTATAATTATCCACATTTAAAAAGTGCCATTAAATCCATCAAGGCAGTCATGTCCCATTTGCAGGCCTTTCTGCCCACATTACTTGGGAGACCCAGGACCTGACTTCTTGGGGTAGAAAGAGAAAGGAAATAGTTAGAAGTTCCTGGGCTAAATTGATGGCTGGTTAAATTCACAAGATGCCACATCTGCTACATGCCATTGAAACCCCTGTAGGAGCTTTTCTTCCCTTTATTTTAAATATTTATTTAGCAGACATTTATTGAATTCTTGCAAAGTTTTAGCGCTATTGCAGCGCTTCTCATGCAGGATTCCATTTAATCCTCACGACTCATTAGTAGATTGGTGATTCTCAGTAGTTTTTCCCTTCAGGAGACGTTTGTCAATTTCTGGAGACATTTATGGTTGTCACTACTGTCATCTAGTGGATAGAGACCAAGGATGTTGCTCAACACCCTGCAGTCTACAAAGCAGGCCCTCACGGCAGAGAGTTATCTGTCTCGAGTGTCAATAGTGCTGAGATCAGGCAGCTCCTTGGTCGATGCTACTCTTCTATCAATGCTACTCCCTTGTAGATGCTACTCCTTTCCTCATTTACAAATGAGGAGACTGAGACCCAGGGCAGTTACGAGATTGGTGTCACCCAGCGGGTAAGTGGTGAAGCTGTCAGAGCCTGTGTTCCTAGCGCTCTGCTAGACCACCTCGCAGCGGCTCCCCCGACGCCCGTCGTTGGCCGCTGAGCTCCCTCCCTGCCCCTGCTCCAGCCCAGCTGCCTGCCCTCACTAAGCCAACTGCAGTTACAGTTGTTGGGAGTCATACGAAGTTCGCATTGGTGGGAGTTATTTTCTGTAATGAAGACTCTTTTGAGCTCATATAAAATTGTTGCACATTTCGAATGAATCAGCGACCTAAGCAAGAGCTTTACTGTGGGCGAAATGTGAATACAAGTCCTCTTTTCCAAGCACCTAATGTCTATGTGAACGTTCAGAGATATTTCATTCCAAATAAAGGGCCTCTAGTGGTTCTGGAGGCAGCGATCTGTGGGAGAAGTATCCGGGGGCCTGCAGCAGGAAAGCTATGGTGTATAGGAAATGATATTAATCTGAATGCAGGCAGCCTCCTCCACTCAGCCACTGGGCCTTTGCACAAGCCATTTCCTCTGTCAGGGACGCTCTTCCTCTCTTCTCGTGGCTCATCTTTTCTCTCTTTTTCAGGTATCCTTATAAAAATATCTGTTGGGAAGCTTTCCCCAGATCTTGGTTAGGCATTCCTGCACTCCAAATCCTTTAGATCAGCTCTGTCCAAAAGGTATATAATGAATTGCAAATGCGATCTAAAATTTTCTGTTAGCCATTTTAAAAAAGTAAATAAGTGACAAGTGAAACTAATTCTAATAATCTCTTGGCTTAACCTGCTATATCCACAATATTAACTATTCAATATATAATCAAAACAAAAATTATAAATGAGATATTTTGCATTATTTTGAACTAAGTCTTTGAAATTTGGTGTGTATTTTACATTTAACAACACAACTCAGTTTAGAGGCTAAATTTTCAGTGGTTCAAGTGAAATATTGAAATATAGTCCTGACAAAACAACAGTTGCATTTAATAGAAAATTGCCTTACATTGCTTTTGTTTTTAAATTGAAATTTATTAAAACTAAATTTAAAAATTCATTTCTTCAGTTTCAGAAGCCACATTTTAAATGTCCAATAGCCACATGTTCTAGATTATTACAAGTTATATCATGTTGAAATTGCCTGTGGATTCGTCTTTTCCTCCCACTGTTCATCCCAAGGACTATGTCTTATTTACTACATTTGCTAGTGTCTGGCACAGGTTTTGGCACATGGCAGGCCCTCAATATCTGTTGAATGGCTTGAGATAATACTTCTAATCCAAGCTTGCCACTGATCTACTGTATAACCTTAATAATCCAGGTTCTTCTCTAAGAAAATGAGCATTCTAGACATTTTTGAAAGTCTCTTCCATGAGAGGGTAACAAATGTCACGTGATCAGAGGGATTTGTGGTCAGATGCAGGGATCAACGAAAGGAGCAAGCCTCTTTGCTGTGGGACTTCCCTGGGCCTTGAAGGTTTCAGTGCAGTGTGACTTGCCAGGAGGATAAGCTTTTTAATTTAATTTAATTTTAATAAATTTCAAATTTTAAACTAAATTGGGTGTCCTATTCTGCCAACATAGATGACCATGGAACTTTTTCTTCTTGGAGCATTCGCAGGATGGGTGCAACCCGGAACACAGTCCAAGAATGGCTGGGTTGCTGTCAGATATTTTAGCTGTGGATTCCTCCAGATTGAGCTGGTATTTAGGGAGATGATCTCAAGGGCCCATGACACCGTACACCCATTTTTTGTTTGTTTGTTTTTTGTTTTATTGAATCTATTCCTTAACAAAAAAGGAGTGGTAGAGAAACAACTCACTCTTTGCCATAAGGTGACTCAGAATTAGTGCTTTAACTTATTCAAGAAAAGACTGTTTCCCCATTGGAAAGCAGAGTTCTTCAAATAATTGGTCATTTTTAGAGGGATAGTGAAAACAGTCTCCTTCTATTTCTTCCTCCCATCCTACCTAACAAGGTACATGATGCAAATATGTGAATTGCTCTTTTCTGAACGGCCAACGCAGTGTCTGAAATGGAAAGGCAACACCTGATCACGGTAGAGATAACTAACTAGCTTAAACTGTATGATTTTTATCAATATTCAACCACTTTTGAGCTATAAACATGACAATTTCACATGATTCAACCTACTAGTTGTAATAAGTATCTCTATTCTCATCCTGGTTATTAGGAATCCAAGGTGGAAATACCTTTCTAGAGAAAACAGTTTGGAAATATATAGCAAATTTTTGTTGCTGTTTGTTTGTTGGTGTAAAACACTTTATTTAAATCCTCTCAAGGGTAAATGTTGAGAATTGTGTGAAAAGTAACATATCAAGCCATGTACACATCATGGATTCAACTACAGCCCCACAGAATAAATTTTCGTATATCCTGGAGCCAGTATTGAATTACTACCCAGCCCTGTTTTCTTCATGCTGAGGAAACCTAAGTTTTCTATCCCTTTGGTATAGGTCTGATATTCACCCTTAAACGCTTTTTCAAGTTCCCAGCCATGTCCCCCTGTTCAAACCTGAGCCTGACCTTCTTGGAGGATCTTGCTTGGCACATTTTGTCACCTGGCTCCAACCCTGCTAACAGCGTTGCAAGAATTGGGTCACTTAATAAGCACTCAGAGACTTTAACTTGTTTATACTGGCCACGGTCTTCTCATTGTGCAATTTTGTACTCAATGTGCCAAATGCCAGGCCCTGAATCTTGGACCAAAAAGCCAGGAGGAGGCCCAGAAAGAGCAGAAAGGACACATGCTTCGGTGTCCAACAGACCTGTTTTCCTTGCCAGCCCTGCACTTGGCCAGTGGCAGATCTCATTGTTTAGTTTTCTTAGCCCTCCGATTACCAGCCTAACATAAGGGATATTATAAAGAATACAGCTGAACAGCCAGATGAAGAAGTACATGGAGCAGCTTCTGAAAGGGTCCCCAGAGCAGGAGCTTGTGACCCTACGGAACTAGACTGCACCGCCCTCCAGGCATTTGGGGCATCCACCAACCTGGAGGCTTTCGAGCAAAGTTTTACATATGGATGTATGTGTTTGACTCTACAATTCCATATTCAGAAATTTATTCTAAGACCATAAAGGCAAAGCACACAAAGATGCTTGTATAGGGACATTTGTTGCAGTGCTGTTTATAATAGCAAAAATTGGAAGCCATTTCAACTTCCAATTGATTAGTCATAGTATAGCTACATAGTGGAGTATTATGAAGGCATTAAAATGATGTGTATCTGCATTTATTGGCAGAATGATGTCTCTGGCATATTTTAAAGGACAAAATGGATTATGGATTTCAATTTTAGCATGATCTCATTAAAATAGATATTTATTTGTGAGTACATATGTGTATGTATAGAAATATATCTAAAAAGATTTGCATAAACATATTAATAGAAATTCTATCTGGATCATAAACATAAAAGAAATTAGTTTCCACATGGGAGAATGCTTAAGTTGTCCTTCAGTGTCCACATGTAATAGAGATTTCACACTGTAGGAATTTCAAGGCTTTTGACCCAGGTAAGATGCTTGGGTGGGAGATGAAGACAAGTTTGTTTTAACTCTGTGGACTATTTTTCCTCCGTTGACTTTTGACTCACACTCTCTGCGAGTTCAACTTCGAGAAGGAAACTCTGAGTTGATTTTATAATCTTGGAAGAAATTTTTTGTTGTCCTAATATGTAATAATACTTTATGTGAATAATAATGTCTTACTTTCAACTAGCTTTCTGGCCTCTGCCACACACATTACATCACTTCTGTTTACTGAGTACCAGATCGGTGGTCATGCATGTATCTTTATTTTGATCCTATATGTACGAGGTGGGAATAATTTCTCCCACTTTGCTAATGAGAAAACTGAGTCTCTAGGAGGACAAGTGGCACAAGATCTGACAGCCAGTGAGGACAAACCTAGGTTTGTGCCCTTTCCATTGTACCGTGTTTATTTCACATTATTTTATCATAAATCACCCTTCACATCTGATTCCCCAAACATACTGTAGGAGCCCTCTGCCTCACACGTCTCCAGACATTTCCAGGTGTGGAGAGGAACCGTGGATATGAAACACTGCGGGGTCAGACTTCTTGAGACTGGAGCTTACTCCACCACTTAATGGCTATGTAACCTTGGGAAAGTTACATAACTTGTTCACACCTCCATTTTTCCTCTGTAACATGTGGGTAAATGATAACCATAGCTACCTACCTGATAGGCTTGTGAGAGGACTTACTGAGACAATGTAGGTAAAGTAGTATAGCCCAGCATGTTCGGTTCCTTGTAAGTGATGGATAAATGTTAGTCACTGTTGTTAACCTTCTCTTCCTTATGTTATTCGTACGACCACCACATGGGCCAGGGAATGGAGACAGAAGTTATGTACCTTGTGTAAGGCCACACAGCTGAGAAAAGATGGAGGAGCTCTTTTTAAACCTTCCCGTTCAGCAGAAGGCACATGTGTTGTGAGGAGCGAGCAGAAGAGGCGACAGGGGGCTCAGGGTAGAATGGTGTTTCTCCTGGTGCTACATGCAGTAGGTGGATGGAATGAAATAGCAACTAATCCAGCCCAGCCCCAAACCACAAATGTCAACAGATATTTTATGGCATGGAAGGTGCCAACGAACATGTCACATGTTCTTTTGAAAATATAATGAAGCCACATAGGGACTCTAAAGTAAAAAAAAAAGAACTGGGCAGTTTATAGATCTCCTCTGGCTCCAGTTTATGGTGTTCCAAATGCCACGGCAGGAAGAAGCACTGTAGGAGAAGCCCGCGATGTGACTGAGGAGTCACCGGGCTCTGCTGTTATCTGATTGCATCACGCCGGGCAAGTGACATACCGGGCAAGTGATTGGGGCCTTGGCTGCTGCGTCGTTGCTGGTGGGGGAGTAAACTCTGCTCGTGGGTTTGCTAGAAAGATGATTTGGGGGTTGAGGTCTTAGATTGGTTTCTCTTTCTAAGCCGAAGTTCAAATAAAATAAATGCAGTGGTTAGTTCCCCTCTAGAAGCCATGCAGGAGGCGCCTCATTGGATCAGAACAGTAAAGCTCCTTGCTGCTGGTTCTAGTCCCCTGATCTTTAATTTTTTTTTCTCTTATGGGTAGATCCCTTTTTAAAGAGGAAATTTAATGTAGGACCTTAATATTGAAAACCTAAAAGGAATGCTGCTCAGTTGAAACAAGAGGGTCACCTTCGCCAACTTTTCCCTCACCCAGGGGCCATCCCCATGTGTCTTCCCCAGAACTAAGGGCCCAGGAGACCATAATTTGAAAATGGACTCTTAAAGCTTGGTCGGCACAGAGTCAGCACTGGTTACAAAGCAGATGCCTGGCCCCACTCTAAAATGACAGAATCAGAATCTAAATTTTGAACAAGATCCCTGATATATGAGAATTGTTGACCCCTTACAGGCTTTCATCTTACAGGCGAGGAAGCCAATGGACGGAGTAGGGGGGCTGCTTGTTGATGGTCACACAGCTAGTCAGCGATGGGTCCAGGCTGTCGTGCAGGCCCCCGGCCCCAGGAGCTCAACTTATGCAGGCTCCGTAGTTGCAAGCAACAGAAACTCTGGCTAACACAAAGCTGAGCTCTTTAGGAGGCTATTTCACAAAATGGAAGGGAAAACACAGTTCCCAGGAGCCAGGGCACTTCTGTCAGAACAGGGGACAGGAACTCACAGTCTCTTCAGGCCGCACTACCAGGACAAGTTGGCTTGCACGTTTTTAGCCCTCGTGTCTCCTTATCAACAGTTAAAATCTCAGGAGGGAAAGTCTGATTGACTCAGCTTGTACAGGGAGGCATGGCTGGGGACCACAGGGAACCTTAACCGGTAGTTCTAGGAAGAGGTCACCCAGAGCTTATGAGGTGATGATACCAGTGAAAATGGACATTAGGAGGCAAAAACAACATCTGCCCATGCACTTGGCCACCTGCCTGCCATGTGCTGTCCCCTGTTAGCCTTACTGCTTCACAGAAAAAAATACAATAGAAATGGAAGGGTTAAGGCAAATTCAGTGGCCTATCAGCCAAATGACATTTTAACAGCCTTTTTAGCATATCCTGGCTGGGCTGCAGAGACCTTCCCTGCAAAATGCCTTAATCCTTGGCCTCTAAATAGAGAGTTATTTTCAATTTCTCTAGTTCCTAATGTTTTAAATGGAACTACTGTTCCCCTTAGAGCACCCAGTGTCTGGCTGGAGACCTTTATTGATATATATATATAAATTACCTCAATCCCCTCTGCTGCCTACAGATCCAATCATATTGAACTAATGCGCATATAAATAAAAACCTGGAAGTGTGGTTTATGGCAATAAGTAGTGCAGCCGAAGTTTATACTGTTCTGCAAAGACACCTTGATACATTGCTGATAATCTTCATAATGTGTTTAAAGAGGCAGTGTGTCAGCTCAGGCCGGAGCACCTGAGGAACCGAATGGGAAATCTGATTCCCAAGCTTCTGATGGACCAAGAGAAGAATCTGTCCTGCCAGGAGGAGGCCCACCCCCAGGCTAGAAGGTGCCCAGTGGCTGGAAATCTTTTCCCCAAATCACCCCCTCTAATGAGATGGGCCAGGCTACAAAAGGTGCAGGGGTTACATCAGGAGTTCAGCTGTCCTTTTGCAGCCTGTGCTCTGTGGCTTGTCCTGATGCGGGGCCGGCCCCAGAGTAGCTGAGGAATGGGCTTGGAGTCTGGACTCTTTCCCCTGCTCTACAGAACACTCCCTTACCAGCCCTCCTTCAATCTGCTCAGTACACTGAAGCCGGTGCAGTCCTTCCTGAAGGTGAATCTGGTTATAGCTGCTTTGCACACTTTTCCATCAACAGTGTCCCTCGCCCCGTGAGCCTTCCAGGGAGGGAGCCATGCCCATCACTCTCACCTCATGGAGTCCTGTATTCCCTGGACTGCCGGCTCCAGCCACTCTGGCCTTTTCTTCTTTGCTTTTTGAATGTTGTTGTCTCTGCCTGGATGGCACAGTCCTTATAATGCGGGCCCAACCCTCTGCCTGTTGGATTACTATCTTGTCCACATCCCCTATTCCACTGAGACAGAAAGTTCTCCCACCTGTTCACCTTTCCTCCCCACTACTGCTGAGCCTGAAGTGTGCCTCCTGCCACTTCCGAGTCCTGCGCACACTCACAGTCTCCTCGTTTATGCACCTTCCCCTAGTCCTTCCCCCAGAAGCCATCTTTCCTGTATTTCCCTTAGTGAACGTATCACTTTCACCTTACGTCCTATCAAGTTATGGTGTGTGCTAATTCCCCTTCTGGTCTGGGGATGCCTGGACAGGTCTGTCTTTGGATTCTCCAAGTTCCTACAGTGCCTACCCGCAACAGGGACTCAGTAAGTGTTTGCTGGTTGTAAAAATGAATGAAGTAGGAACACAGAACTGTTGGCCATAGCAGGAGATGCTAGCCCTGGACAAGAACTCAAAGAAGGGACTTTGGGCAGTGGGGATGAAAAGCACAAAGGTGCCCACATGCCTGAGGGCCTGGAAAAGAGGGGTGCGGAATATGGGGTGGAGGGGGCGGTGAGGAAAGGGTCCTGTTTTTGAACACTTTGCCCAGGGCAAGCCTTGGAGCTGAGTCCAGAGAGGAAACAGAGGCAAAATAGGGAAAACACATCATTCTTGCTGTGTCACAGAAAGTGGCTATGCCTGTTCCATTGATTGGGTCCAACAATATGTTTGGGCTTTGGGTAGGCAACGTTAAAATTCATGTTTATACTGATTACTCATCAAATCTTTAAAATTTTGATATCTTTTAATATGTATCTAATATATTAGTGTTGTTATACATGTCTGCAATTTGAAAATAGATACATTTATACTTAGATATTTATATATTGGACTGGAGGATGATTATTTTTTTTTTTTAGCTAATGGAGTGTGCAGTCAAAACAGTTTACCAATTGCTGCTTTAGAGATTAAGGCCCTGCACTAAGGCAGAGCCAGCCAAAAATCTTACAACCTGAGCTGAAGTTAATAATTTCACCTATTATTCAGGAAAAATGTAAGGAGGGTCCTTCGGTTTACCAGTCTGTATGCTGTCTTAGGCTCCCAGCCGAAGTTCAGTGTAATGTCGAAGTAAAGAGCATTAGCCTTGGGATTGCTCAGCCTTTGTTTCCAATTCTGGCTCTGCCACATTCTGGCACTGTGATCTGGGGCACATGTCAGCCTCTGTGGGTCTCAGTTTCCTCATTTGTAAAGTGGGATTAATATTAGTACCTACTCCAAAAATGCTATAATTCTTGTGACAGCGTAAAACGCCGGGCACAGAGTTGAGGCTCAGACACTATAGGTACCAAAGGACTTTGTCTAGGAACAGCTATCAGCTGGTGACCACTTCCTCATCCCGTGCCCATAGCAGACATCACTGACTGATTACAACTTGTTTTCTTCTGGGCTTAGACTAGACCTCCAGATTAGGTAGGTCACATAATTTTTTTTTCCCCTGGGGACACTTGCAATCTCTGAAACGCATTGGCTGAGAGAAGCCGCTAATGTGCAGAAACAACCTGTGGACTTCTCAGCGGCAGGAGAGATCCCAGCGAGACCTGAGGAAGCGCTTTTCCCGCTCCGACCCCAGTGGGATGTTATCAAGCAGGCCTTTGGAAACTTTTCTCTAAGGGTTTCTGGGGCTATGGCAACAACAAGGAGGATAACGCCTCACATTTTGAGCAGCGCTTTATAGTTTTCAGAGCACTTTCATGCACATTTTCTAACTTCGTCTTCACAGCAAACCTGCCTGGCAAAGCAGATCAGGCATTAGAATCAGAAAAATAGCAATTTTTTTGAAGGTGAAAAGAACCCTAGAGACTTTGTCCAACCTTATCATTTTGTAGACAAAAAATTGGTGGCGGAGACTGTGGCTTGTTCCAGGTAACTTCCTTGAAGCCCAGACCCTCCTGTTCTACTTCTTGGTATCACCCTCCGAGCCTAGTAAATGCTTAACAGATAAATAAATGAATAAATGAATGAATGACTCTGTGAGTGAATATAATCTGTTAGTGGCCAAATCAGGACCACAAGAACCTTCTACCTGTGACGGAGTGGGGGACATTTTCTTCAAAGCCCTCCTGTAACCATTAATTGCCGTTGCCTGGGGTTACCAGCAGCTTCCAGGGATGAGGCATGTCCCAGCACAGGTTTTGGCTCTGACTAGAAGCTGCAAACTCTTGGGGAGGAAATGCCACCATTTTGAGAAAAAGTGTACGTGGGGAGTCCTAAAATTTCAGAGTGTTTGAGTCAGGGATGGAGAAGGAGCATTGTTGGTGATGATTTTGAAATACCAGGCTTCTGATAGCAGAACCTGGACCTTCCTCTTTGAGGCTCACACCTGTCCTCCCCTAGCTCAAGGGGACCCACCCCACCCATCTGGGGTGTTTTCATAAGTTCCGCTTAGTGAGGAAGGGGGCATACGTGGCTGATCTTGTGCGAAAGCCTAATTTGGGTTGGCTCTATGACATCAGAGGCTCACATGGAAGTAATGAGAGTATGGTTTTCAGTGTTTGGGGAGACTAGAAAAGCAGCATGCATATTTCTTCTTGGGGCTAATGTGAATTCATTTCTTCCTTTCTTCCTTTTGAATTGGATACTTATTCTCTCCTTGGCACTCTAAGGAAGTACAGAATTTAAAGACCATCAGGAACCAACAAGTGGGTGATGAGGTCAGAAATCTATCTATAAGTGAGGAAATTAAATGATAATTTGTAGATCTGACCAGAGTTAAAATGGGTCACAATTATATAGCATTAGGAGCTGTGCGAAGGGGTTCACTACGGGCTGTAGTACAGAACTTGCATTGGATGCAGAAGCACAATATCTGTATTATTTAACAAATCTTATAATAGCACTTATTATATGGCAACTATTCTTAGTTATTTATAAATATTGATTTATTTAATTCTCATAACAAGCCATAAAGTCGGTACTATTTTCACCACTTTAGATGTAAGGAAATCAAAATACACAGAGCTTAAATACCTAGCCAAAAGTCGAAGTGGGATTTGAACCCCGACAGCCCAGTGTCCAGAATCTTAGCCACTATGTTGTCCTGTTTCTGTGGATATAGGGGATTTGAAGGGAGAAGACGGAGGCAAAGTGTAGGCAGCATATAAGGAAAGAGTTGGTGTTGACAACGGGTACAGTGTGTTCAGAAGAACCAGCTGAGTTGGGGGATAGACATTAATACTAGGAATACTAGCGTAGAGATGTGAAAATAGGTAAGTGGGAACAGGGCCTGATTATAGATATAACGTAATATAGCATAATAGGGCATAATATAAATAACTTCATATTATGATCTGATTCTAGATTTGTGGTGGTTTTAGGTTAAGTCCATGAATTCTTTGCATTCCTCCCTTTAAGAGGTAGAGCTTGACTGCCCTCCTCTTGAGTATAAACTTGTAGAATTAGTGACTCATTTCTCGTTGAAGGTGGCAGGAGTGATGGTGTGTGACTTCCAAGACTAGGCCATAAAGGTATGTGGCTTCCTCCTCTTTCTCTCTCTTCGGTATTCCTCCGGGAGAAGTCAGCTGTTAGGCTGTGAAGACACTCAAAAAACCCTAGGGAGAAACCCACATGGTGAGGAGCTGAGGCCTGCTAACAGCCATGTGAATGAAGCTTCTCAAAGAGCATCCTCCAGGCGTGGTCAGACTTTCAGGTGACTGTGGCCCTACCTGACAACTTGATGCAATCTCGCTTTAACTGCTAAACTTCTCCTGGCTTCCTGACCCAGAGAAACTGGAAGACAATACTCATTTATTATTTTAAGCTGCCAAGTTTTGCAGTCACTTCCTGTACAGCAGTAAATAACCACTACAGCCCTCAGCGCTATGTAGAGGAGTATAGATTTTACCTTATAATCCTAGCCCCATGCCTAATAAGAAGTGCCTGGTTGACTGAATTCTAGATGATAGGAGCCACTGGAGGTTTTTGGGCAGGTGAGAGAGAGCTGGGCCCATGCTTGTTTGTTTCCCATAAGAGCCTCAGACCCTTGCACAGTGCCTGGCACATAGCAGGCACTCAGTGATATTTATTGAATGAATGATTGAATAAGTGAGTAGGTGGGTGAGTGAATGAAAAAGTTAGAAATGTGGTACCCCAGAAAACTTTTTTTTGACTTTTCTTTAGAAATAAAAGCTCCCCAGGGTTTCTATAGGTGATGTCTGGAATTAAGTCTCAGTGGTCGCAATCTGTTTTCTCTTTCTGTGACCCTGGTTGGGGCCAGCCTGTTCTCGAAGCCCATTACTGTTCTGAAGCTGATTTTAAAACATTCCTTTTCTTCTCACATCATTCATGCCACAAACATTTATTGGGCATCTGTAATATGCTTGGCATCATGATGGGCCCCGAGGGGAGACGATGAGTGAAGGAAGGTCCTGTGGCGCTTCAGTATTTCTTTCTCTGCTTTTATCTCTAGTCATCTCAGAAGTTTATTTTTGAAATAAAGATTCATTTTCTTAGTGGAATTCTTAAGTGGGGAGCGATGAGATGAATTCGGGCTTTTAGGAACTGCTTTTAGAACTTGTGGATGACTTCCACTGTTTGCTGTTCACCCTTGCTGATATGCCCTATTAATATTCAAAAGCTGTCACTTTATTTTATCTTTGTTCTTTAGTAGACTAGACTGCTGGCTGGGAGAACCTGGGTTGTCTGGTTTAGCCTTGTCACACTGCAGGATAGGACAGAAAGAGACATGGCCCAAGGTTGTTAGTTAAAAAAAAAAAAATTAGTGGGGAGTTTCTGCATATTTTTCTTGGTATCACAATCTGTTTAATTGACTTCTGTCCCTTTTTCTTGTAAATAAAATTCAGCCTCATTAGGAACAATTCCAGGCAAGGCCAGCCGTCGAGTGAGCAGTTACTAGAGGGCACACGGTCTGGGTTTGAGGCCACAGGAAAGCTCCAGGGATGATGCTTACGTATCAAGGGCGAGTCCTGATTAACAGCAGGGACTGAGGGGACCCTGTGCTGGCAGGGATTCTGACGTGTACTTGGGCACGGTGGGAGAGAGCAGCGTGCTCAGCGAGACACGACTGTCTGGCGGCGTGGGGATGGGGATGGGCGGCGCATTTTTGGAGCATTTTATTGAAAGGCTGGGTCTCAGTTCAGTGTTCCGGATAGGGAACCAGGTGAATGGAGAGTAGGAAAGTTTTCATTGCCTGTGACTAGCTTTTCACCACGTCTCGGTCATCTTCTTTTTCATCATTGCCTTCTTTCTTCCCTTCTCCTACTTCCCTGCTCTCCTCATGATCCACCGTTTCTCTTTTTCTTCTTCTGCTTCCACGTACCTCTCTTTCAGCTAATTTAAAAAGTGGCTTTCCACACCCGCCCTGGCTACATGCGTTTGGCATAACTGCGTTTGGCTCTTCTCCTTTGGTCTAGAGGCAGATCAGAACTCCCTGGCGGTTAGGGCGATGGAGGTCGGTGGCTTTACAGTTCCTCAGGCTCCATTTCGCCTCTGAATCCTCTGGCCTTTGTCACATGCTGGCAGAGGCACTAAAGAGGCCGCAGGATTTGCAAGGCCATAGCCCACGTGGCCAAGAAGGCTCTGATCTCTCCGCATGAGGAGGTACGCACACTGTGCCCTCTGCTTTCCTCTCCCCACTGTGCCCAGACAGTGCGTGTCCCCAGAGCGCGCTCTCTGCTTCTTCCTGACAGGATTAACGTTTTAAAAGAAAAAGTCTCTGAAAATATTCACACGGTTGACTCTAAGGGAAGAGCTGTGTTTCATTCACATTTGCTTTCCATTTAAGTCGAGGCGGACACACTCAAAGCTGCTTCCTCTAGCAAAGGCGGACTCAGCTATTATGATAATGCTCCCTTTTCCCCCTTCTCCCCATTTAATAACCACATTCTACTCTTAAATATTTAGTTTTCTTTTATTCAATCTTTTAGGTTATTATACTGCTTCAGAAGGGAGGGGGAGACCGTCTTTTTCTCATCCCAGTTGATACTCATCTGTCTGCCTAAAATTATTATTTTTTCTTTTTCTTTTTCTTTTTTTTTTGTCATTTACCACCATTTTGTCTGGTGGGTACAGGGCTTTTTTTTTAAACCTCGAAGCACATTGAATGTCTTTAGGCTTGCACGTTAGACAGGAGACTGATAGGATAATGATGATGGAATGTTAAATGCTATCTATGTAAATCAGCTCCATCAATGGGTACAAGATTTAGCTACTTTAGGCCTTTTTTTTTTTGACATACATTTTCATTTTTTAAGGAGAATAATATTGGATTGTTATTAACCTACTTTAGAAGAATCTTTGCATTACCGACACATTACTATTTTGCATAAGGCCATATTAAATTTTGGTATGATGTACAACATCATTTTCTCCTAAATGCTGCTTTTAACCTCCAAGTAGTTTCTTTTGTATTTTTGGTGGATGATTGGTTTCTAATAGCCAGATCCTGATTGGGAAGTAGGAAGGAAGAAATGAAGATCTTTGCATGCTTTCTGCAGTCAGGGGACAGGAACTTATATTTTCTCCACTTATCTGAAGTATGGAAATCGAATTGGTAGATTCTGAGGGTGATTATGTTCTGAGTGATTAGTGAAACCTCTGGTTCATCTTTGGGTTCTAGGACAAAGCTGTCGAGAGCCAAATTTGCAGAGGATTGGATCTGATTAAGGGCATCAGAGTGGTTATGACTCTTGGCTACAAGTGATAGGATCCAACTCAAACCGGGTTATAAACTAGGACACACAAGGATGCAAGTGGCCTCAAGGGTGGCCTGGGAGCTGGACCTAAAGTTGTCATCAGGCTTCTGTCTTCTCTCCTTCATCTCATTTCTCCCCCATCCCTTTCCATCTCTTTCTTCACATCTGTCTCTCCCCATATCTTTCTCGCCCCACATTTTTGCTTTCCTCTCTTCCTCATTTCTCTCTCCTCTCCACCTCTTCCTCTGTTTATCCCTCTGTCTCCGTATTTCCCTTTCTCCCCTCATGACTCTCTACATCTCATCTTTCTCTCTCTTCCCCATTTTGCTCTGTGCCATCTCTCTCTTCTCAGTTGCATTCTCTCATCTCTCTCCATCTTTGTCACCCCCTTTCTACCCACTTCTCTATCTCCCTGTCTCTAATTCTATGTCTTCCCTTCTCTTTCCTTCCCTCCTCCTCTCTATTATTCCATCTCTCTCCCCTTATTTTTCTGTCCAACCTCTCTCCCATCTTTCTTTCTCTCTTATCTTTCTTCCAACTCATTTTCCCTCTGCCTTTTCTCTTTCTCCTTCAACCTTTCCCATCCCTGGACCTCTTCATACAGACTTCGTAGTGGCTTCCTTCGCATAGCTGGGGACATGGCACAGGCAGCTCCAGTTTTACATATCCCCAGAGGAGAAAGAATGGTTTCTCCCCTAGACTCCAGTATTACATAAATCACAGAGACGTTTTCCATTAACCTGGCTTGGGTTATATGCCACTTCTTGGGATGAATTCACTTATGCCAGCAAAATGAGAAACTGTCTCACCTACTTGGGTCAAATGCTGATCCCCTGTGGCCAGTGGCGATAGGGGTGGGGACAAGGTCTTAGGATTGGCAGCCCCATCACAATCATTTAGAATAGGAAAGAATCCTTCCATTAAAGAAATGGGAGTGTTTTTAACAGAAGAAACAGGAAACGGACTCTGGGCAGACGGAAATAGCAGATGTCTCTCACAGCCCCAAGACAGAGGCATGGTAAGAAAGTCCTCCATACCACTGGCTTGTTCTGGGCAGATAATATGTCCTGGTAAGGGGGTAGAAGGGTGTATTTCTTGCTAGTGGATATAGCTGGTGTTTTCTTTTTTTGGTCTTAGGGACCCTTCTAATTGATTGAAAAGACCCATTTTTTAAAATCCCTTTATGACCTTTTCTCCTTGTTACTAATGTCTTTTACCTACCAGCTTATTGTGAGAGGATGCTCCAGGGGAGCCAAAACAGCCACACATCTGCCACTGTTGGCCTAGGCTGCTTCTTATTCTAGTTCCTTGGGTTTTTTTAATTCCAATAGCAGGCATGGGCTAAGCCCTCTTCATCCATGATTCAACCTGAAATGGGTAGACATATTTCAAAGAAGGAGGGTAAAAAGAGCATAAACCATTCCCAAGAAGGAAGGAATAATATAATTATTCAGTATTGCAATGGCAAATTTGGGCGTCGGGGTGTGAAGGACCATGTTTGGCCTCATGGTGTATCAGCAGTTTGTGTTGATTTACAGAGATGAAAATGGGCCCTACAATAAAAGAGGAGAGAGAAGACCAGAAAAGCGAGACCAGGAGATTGCTGATGCTCCCTTCGCTCTGTTCACACAAGGACGGAGGTGACTGTCCTTCACTCTGTGTAAACAAGCCAGGATTTGGGAGCTCGGGTGGGAAGAAATGACAGGCACACCTTTAACTGGGATGGAAAGCATTTGGTTGGATTTGCTCGCTTCCAAATGCCTTAGCTTAAGAGAGCCAATCCTGATGATGAGTCGAGGCCAATTCAGTTTCTCCCTGATAAATAGACCCAGGCGTGTTGACAATGTGCGTCAACGGAGAAACCAACCTCATGGGTCTTTCTCAAGATGTTTATGGAGGAGGTCGTGGGGCAAGAGGAGAAACTGGGCTCAGGGGGTGGTGCTGAGAGCTCTGTTTCCTCCACCAGGATGTTAATAGCAGGTCCTGGCCAAGCCTGTGGCTTGAGCTGCCCATTTTGGATTTGGCTGGCGCCTTCTCTGGGCAGGCTTTGTGCCTCTGTCTGTTTGTGTTAGAATGCGACACATGGACCCAGCAGTTAGCCAGGTGCCAACCATGTAATTTGACACCATATGTTCCCGAGTCAGGGGAGAATAGAGGAGGTTTTTTTTTTTTTCTTCAATTTTGGAAGTAGGTTAATTACATTCATATAGATTTTCAGCTCTAAGGGTCATAGATGTGAAATTACTCCTGACATATTTAGGTGGTCATTTAGGACCCAAATCATTAAGTGCAAACTTTACCATCTACAAGGTGGTACAAAGAGCATATTCTCAGAGTAAGACCATAGATAGCTCAAAAATATATTCCCTTAGGAAGACTGTTCCTCATTGGTACTATTTTTACAAATGGATTTAAAGAGTCCTTTCGAGGGGAATAGGTGTATCTCATTTTACCAGCATCCTCCTCTGCCCAGATGTTGGTTTGTTTGTAATATTTAACCAGTTTTCCAGGGAATATTGATGGATGGGGCCAGCTGTGCCATTTCTCCACAGCTCTTTGTTCTTAAAGTTTAAGTATAAGAGCCAAACTTCTGACTAACACATGAAGTCTATTTGATTCAGGGCATTTAACCAATGAAAGCCACTGACGGTCTTTCATATTGGCTGATGTTTGTTGAGAGTTTGACCAGTGCCAAGAAGGTGCTGAGATGTTTATATGCAATATCTTCTTCAATTCTTGAACATGTTGCGTGGCAGAAACTCCAGATGTGTGCCTTACTCTCCTCCACCCTGTTGTGTGCCAAGGAGGCTGACAGATACGGATACATCCACCACTTTCCTGCCCTCTGGCTTGCTTTCGCCTTTGGCCAGTGAAGATCCCTGAGAAAGAAATTGGAGGGATAGAGGAAGAGAGTGACTTTGAACTAAAACTAGAACTAATTCAGTTCTGAGCTGAACTAGACAATTTCGATATAAACCCAACCTCTTTACTCTGAATAAGCTGCTAAGCATCTCTGCTCCTCAAATTTTTACCTATGAAATAGAGATGATTCTACCTATATCTTGAGTAGTGATGAGGATTAAATTAGATGATGCATGTAAGAATATCTAGCCACATTTCTGCATAATAAAGGTGTATTTTTCCATTTCCTTTGCATTTTGCAAGTAGTCCAAGGAGGTGATAACTTTGCTACCACAGTCTGTTCCCTAATGCAGCAGCTGCCCTTACCCTGCCTGGATCCCCTGGGCCCAATTGAGAGGTCACCTGCACACAGTGCCTTCATTGCAATGCCTACCTTTGTCTCTTTGCCTGAGGGAATGTGCTTTGTCCTCAAGAGGAGCCAGCCAGGAATGCCAATATTTTCATCAATTCTTGTATTTTAAAGTCTTTTTCCTTAATACACAATCTTGCAAATTTCACAAAAATTTGTATTTTGTCAAATTCCTTCTCAGTGTACGAGGTTCATATATTTTTCTCCTTTGATTTATTAACATGGTAAATTATAGTAATAAGTCTTCCCATGTTGAACTCCCCTTGCATGGTTGGAACATTATTTTAATCCACTATTTGGTTGTATTTGCTAATATTCTATTTATTTTTGCATTCATATTTACAAGTGGGATTGAGCTGTAGTTTTAGGGTACAGTCTTTATCAGATTCAGGTATCAGTGTTATAGTTGCCTTATAAAGGAACTAGGAAATTTGTCTATGTGTTTTATTCTCTGGAACAGACATAATCATTGAGATTATGTCTTCTTTGAAGGTTCAGGTTTTTGTGTGAAATCATTTAGGCCCACTGCTTTGTTCGTTTATTGTTTCGTTTTGCGGTAGATATTTGATAGTTTTCTTTTTTTTTCTTCTAGGAAATTGGTCTGTTGAAACATTGTCTACTGGAATCAGTTTGGTGAATTGTATTTTCTCAAAATTTTCCATTAATTTAGGTTTTCAAACTTTTGTACAGATTTATAAAAAATATTTTCTAATGTTTTCTGTTTCTGTTTGCCTTTTACTATTTCTAGTTCTGTTTATTTGTGTTTTCTCACATAGTTTTCTTGATTAAGTGAGCTAGTGGTTTGTCTATTTTGTTGATTTCTTAAAAGACAGCTTTTTATTTATCAGTTACTTTTTCTTTTTTTCTAAAGCATTAGATTTTGCTATTTATTTCTTTCCTTCTGCTTTGTTTTGGTTTATTTTGTTCTTTTTCAAGTTTTGATTTAGTTTAATCTATTTTCTTTCATCTTTAGTACTAATCTCTGCTTTAGTTGTGTCCTTTGGATTCTGGTATGTAGTTTCTAAGGATGATCACTCTGATGTGTTTTCTGTATCACTTATTAAAATTTCAGGTATATTTGAGTCTTTTGATTTTAGTCTATATCATTTATCTGTCTTTTTTTTAGGATTAAAAGTTTTAATTTATAGCTTTGTAATACATTTGGTGTATGATACATGTGATAAGACAAATTACTCCTCACCACATTTTTTTCTTTAGATTTTCCAGGCTATTTTTACTTGTTTGTGAACAGTTTTTCCAAAAGTGAGTTTTATAATCATTTATCAAATTTTAAAATTTAAATTTTTTTAAGTTTTTAAAATTGAATTGATTTTTATACATGTATTGGGCAGAATGGGTATTTTCATGATACCAAATCTTCTTATCCAAGAACAAGTTATATTTTTTCATTATTTGTTTGTACCTCTCAGTAATTTTATTTTTACATTTTTCATTTTATCACACCAAATTTTTGTTATATTTATTCCATGTGTTAGGCTTTTAATTTTTTTGCTCATGTGATTGGGACATTTTACTTCTTTATTCTGTAAGTAGTTATTGTTTATAAGAACAGTATTGATTTTTATGTATTTCTTTTGTAAGTGGCCACTTTATTATGGTTTTCTTGCTTCTATTTTTTCTTTTGTGTTTTCCAATTTTATAATCACATCATATGCAAATAATAACTGTATATTCATTTTCCAGCAGTCGTATCTCTTATTTTGTTGATTTTACATGCACCAGCTAACACTTCGAGAACAATATTAAATAACAAATGTAAAAGAATGCCCCCATGTCATATTGCTGACTTTAATGGGGATGCTTTTAGTGTTTCATTAGTTACCATGATTCTTAATTTGGGGAAATATATATGTCCTTTTGCAAAAAATGAGGTTTTTTTTTTTTTTTTTTAAGTTAGAGATGGATTTGAATTTTTATCAAATGCTTTTGACAGTTTTCTTGGTAATCATATTTTTCTCCTTTGACCTATTTATGTGATGAATTTCATTAATGGGTTTTTAAGATCGAAATACTTTTCAATTCCTGGAATGAATCAATTTGCATATTATACCGTGGATTCTCATTGTAACACTTTATTTAGGGTTTTTTACACTAATATGTTTAAAGTTAGGTTGGTTAGCATTTTTTTTATCTTTGTAATATTTCAGCATTAAAAATTTAATTCTTAATGGATTTCTAATAGTCTGCCTGTGGATGTGCCCCAAATAGTTTTTTTATATATATAATTGTTTCTTGTTCAATAGGCACTTGTGTGCTTCTAATTTTTCAGCATTGTGAATAAGTCAACAGTGAATAGTCTTGTTAATCCCTCCTCCTCCTTTCTCTCAGCTCATTTACCACTGTCTAAAAGAACCCTTCCCGAGTCCCTGGCTACACCCGATCCTCCAGATGCATGGGGTTGAATTGTCTTTTCTTCACAGCACTCGTTAGGCCTATAATTTACATTGACTGTGTATTTAGTTGATTGCTGTCCATTCTCTAGTGGATATAAAGTGCCATGAAGTCAGGGACAATGTCTGATATTACACTTCACTGCATTCTTCAAGGAGCCAGACCCATAGTATATGCTCAATAAATATTTTCTGGACACTGATTACCATCTCTCTACATGCATTTACTTCTAAGGAGGGTAAGCCTGTTACACAAAATAAAATTTTAAATTTACTTTTATTACCTGACTGTTGTGCGTTGAGATAACAAACTTGTTGGTTGGAGCTGGGGTGAAGTGGATTGTTTTCATAACAGAGGAGAGAGGAATTTGTCTGGAGCAGGGATGGTGGAGAAGGGGCAGGTGACAGGAGTTAGAAATTCTGACATCTGTGAGAGGGAAGCCCAGACTTAGGCCCTAGAGCATGGTGGTGAGAGGAGTAAGGAGCTTCAAAGCAGAGATTTTTTCATAGGAAATGCTGTGTAATGGGATCCTGCTCCATAACTCCAAAGTCTTCAGCAAAATTATTCGACTTGTGAAGTGCTCAGCCCAAACAGATTTCTTATGAAAATCACTTTTGGAAGCTTAGACCGTGTTAGTAATTCAACAGGTACAAAGATACCACTATCAGCTGAGTTTCACCAAGGTTCAATCAGAGGCAAATATAAAACCCTGCATGTAAATAAAATTTAAAAAATAATCAGTTGCCCCAGTAGAGGTTTGGGAGAACTGACTTTGATAATTTTCTCTTTGAAAATGTGGGCAAATACCTGAGTGCAACATGAGCCAATTATGTGTGATCAGTATAAAAACTGAAACAATGACTGTAGTGACTAATAGGAGTATAGGACCACATTCAAGGTAGATCACAGTTCTACCTTACCCTATCGGTCAGATTACATTTAGAGTACCTTTCTAGTTTTTCACTTTAGTCGTTGGCAAACTTGATAGCACCCAGCACGCTGTCTACACGGGAGAATTTGGGAAGCCATGCCCTCCGAGTAATATATGAGGGAGTAGGAGAAATTTAGTATCAGAAAGAGACAGTGGAGTCACGTGATAGCTGTCCTTAGTCTTGTTGAAGGACTGCTGTGTTGAGGAGGGATAGATCCTGTTCTGTGGGCTGCAGAAGACATTTGGGATAATGGCAGATGTACAGGGCATACCATGTAGACTCAATATATGGAAAAGCTTTATTATTCAACTGGAAGGTGCTGCTGTTGGAAGAGGGAACTTTCTGGACGTGAAGATTTCAGCAGAGGCTGCGTGACCATCTTTAGAAGAGATTGTAGAGGAGATTTCTGCATTGGGTGGGCTGGACAACATCATTTCTTCAATCTTTTCCAATAGTCTATTAGAAAGGTTGGCTAACTCACTGCTTTCACTCTCATTGTTACTGGCTTAGTACCTGCTTTACCCTTCAGGCTGTAAGCTCTGTGAGGATGAGGACTGTGAACATCTTGTTCACACTGAATTACCAGGGCCTGGAATAGAGCTTTGTGCTGTGTAATTACTCAGTGAAATGAAATGAATGGTTGCCATCCCCAGTAGCCAAGGCCAGTGGAGCAGTTTAGTAGCCAATGGAGCAGAAGAAATTAATCAAGAGGACTGGGTCAGTTGATTTTGTCTCTCCCTGCATCCTATCCTTATTGAGCCAATAGCAGGGCTGGTCTTATTGCCAACTGTATCTTTTAGGTATAGACTTTCATTTCTCCATTCATGAACCGGTAGACAAGAAATATTGCGGAGTGCTTAAGAGCACAGTTCCTGGGCTCAGACTCCTTTGCATTACTTTCACAGGCTTACTGTGAGGAGTGTGTGTGTGTGTGTGTGTGTGTGTGTGTGTGTGTGGTGTGTGTGTGTGTGTGTGTTTAAGCTGTTATAAATTGGTGTAATTTTTTTTTTTTTAATTTAAGCTATAGGAAAATGTAATACACATAGTAGAGCTTTGGTTTACATGTGTGATGGTGAATTCTCTCCCTATATATAGGAGCTTATGAAGAACACGTAAAATTTTTATGCATCACCATTTGTACACATACTAGGAGGAAGAAGGCTAGATTCGAGTCCCGGCTTTGCTGCAAGCCATGATCTTAGGCAGGCCATTCTCCTCTCTGAAACCTCAGTAACACGGAGCCGAAATATCAGTCTTGACCAGCTTGAGAGTGAAATGAGCTGAAATATATGGCAGAGTCTTGATAACTGTAGAGAATAAAATGTGTACTTCAGTTTTGTTATTGTTTATATTTTCAGATCCCCCTCCCCCACACTTCATAATGGGGACCTGGCTCAGCTGCTAGCCTGCGGGGAGGGCATTTTCCTGTTCTTGCAGATTTAGCTCCTCTTTTTATCATAACCCCTTGCTGGAGGAGGAGGGGAGGGAATACCGGCTCTTTGTGTTAAAGCTGATCAGGGTGCTCAGGTGTAAGGTCCCAGATCAGAAAGAAAAATTGCTATTTTGATTTCCACCCTGTTCTTCCATGCCATTTCTTTCTCAGTCCCTCTTGAAATTTCCCTAGTTCTCCTGTGGTATAAAGTGAGTCAGAATGGCAAATGAAACATGCAGAAGACATAAATTCCAGGCATAAATATATATCAAATATACATCTATCAATTGGCTTTATGCTATCTGAGCTGCCCCCAGGGTGTCAGTGGATCAGGTGAATGGATTTCTGCCACTGTGGGTAATTCCATAAGGTAATAGGGCGGGCCCTAATGCAGTGGAGAGGCAATATTCTCCCAGTTATATATCATGGTTTAAAAGGGGAATTTGTATATTTTGATTTTGCGAGTCAATGAAGTTGAGTCCCCAGGGCACTCTCGGAGCTCAGGCTTTCTGAGGCTGTGGACAGGAACTGGCTCAAAGCCAGGAACACAGCCCCAGGAAAATGAAGCCACCTTGAATCTAGAGGCCTGGTCCAGAAAGATCAGTCCTATGACCCTGAGAAAGCTCAGGATAGAGAGAATTACCGTATAACTGTTATATATGTATATTTTCTATCTAATTGGCCAAATTAACTATTATACCAAATAGTGAATTTGTCTAACCAAATGGGAAAAAAAATTCAGGCCATGTGATTGACTGACAGCATCCAACCAGAAAGGCCAATCAAAAGGTTAGCTCTGCTAATTGTAATGCAGTAAGAGAGAGAAGAAAGGTGGGGATGATGAGAGAAGCACTAGGAATAGCTAATACTTATTGAGAGAACATTTTGTTTTCCAGGTACTGTGCTTAGTACTTTCCAAGCACTAACTAATTTAATCCTTTTACAACCTTAGGAGGTAAGAGCTCTGATTATCATTCACACTTTATGGTTGAGGACATTAAAGCATTGAGAGGTTAAGCACCTTGTCCAGAGACCACCAAGTTAGTGCTAGAGCAGGGATTTGAACCCTGTCTTAATCACTGTACCAAAGCTCTTTCCAATTCAGGGAATGGTTTTCTAGGTTCCAGGAAATCTGATGACTTAGGTTCAGAAAAGTTTGATTGAAAACGAGAGTATTAGTAGTGTGCCCGGAAGCAAGTTAGTACTCCTGAATATACTGCAGCTCTGCAGAATTAGTGGGAGGTATGAAGAAACCTACTTCGACCTTACTTTAGGTAAGATCTGTTAGCAAAATCCATATTTGGACTGGAGCCCAAGCAGAGTTGTTAGAAATCTGATGACTTGGCTTAGATTTATGAGATTCCAAAAGTAGGGCCTAAGAAGGATACAGGTTTTGATTATTGAAGTAGAACTGTTCTAAACATTTCCTATCATGGGGAGTTCCAGGTCCATATCCTAATATACAAGATGCAGCAGATGAATATCTAATATTCAATCCCTTTCTCCTAACAGAACTCAGTTTTATTCAGGCAGTCACCCCTCCTCCATGCAGCCAATTACCCTCAGACACAGCTGATCTCAGTCCCACATCCCAGGGGTGGGCCTAATTGGATTTAAGGTAATCCAATTTCTCCAGCCTGTGATTGGTTCAACAGTGGACATATGACCCAATACTGACCAATTGGGATTGAGAGGAAGTTCCAGGGGAAGGGAGAGAGGTTGAGGCATCTGGGTGAATTTTCTTCTATTTTAAGAGAAATCCTCAGAGAGAGAGAGAGATTATCTTCCTTTTTTGTTCCCTCTGGGAGTAGCTGTGTTTGTATGGTGATAACTGCATATATCCAACACTGCATTATAACTTTCTCAGAGATTCAGCTAAAATTAGCTTGAAGAATACAGGTTTATTTTATAATTGATCATGTAACAATAAGTTCAGAGGTAAGACAGTTCCAGGGTCGATTTATTCTAGTAGCAAGAGATACCTTCCAGCTTTCTGTATTGTGTGTTGGTAGCATTCTATGTAGTGAAAGAAAAGATGGCTATACTAGCTCTAGGAACATTCTCACACAGGAGAGATAAGAGCGTCCAGAAGTAGGAAAAAAGACAAATTCCTGCCTTGTCCCTATATATGAGTGTGAAAAACAATTGTAGAAGAGCCAGACTTGACTTCCCCTAACATTGCCAAAGTTTCATATGTGTGGATTCTTCAAACTATTGTAGGAAGACAAATGGAATGACCATAATTGGCTTAGCTAATTAATGTTTACATACAGGAGGAGTTAAGGTACACTGGTATCTGATACCTGAACAAACCTGGGCTTTTATAAGAAAGGAAGAAGTGGGGGAGTATCACTGTTAGATGGGTCAGCCACAGCCTGCAACAATTGTAGTCATCAGGCTACCAGTTTGAATGAAGCCAATACCAAAGATGACAGAGTGGACAGATGGAGAAGATCTGGATCCTTGATGACAAAGTGAGCTACTGAATCAAATCAAATAAGATGCCTGCACAACTTCCTGTGGACTTCTTGTCATGTGTCATACTTTCTCCTATTACAAAACCTATTTGACTGAAGTTTCTGTTATTTACAAATGGGATCACTATCAGACACAAAGTGCTTGGTACTTGAATGAACGAACGAACGAATGAATGAATGAATGAGTTAATTTGAGGTTTATGTCCTAAGGATAAAAGTGTTTTATTGAATATGACTTTAAGATGGGCAATTGTTTTAAAAAGTAAGGATAAGTCAGATTTTGATATTGAGTCATAGTTAATATGCACCAGAAGACACATAGTGAATCCTTTTGAAAAGACATGTTATATTTTATTTGCCTTACAAATTTTTATTTTTAATTGAGGCCTATCTGTGGTCCTTATAGTTGGGAGAAAGTTTTTGTGAATAATCAGGCCTTTTCTGGATGGATACAAAGTAGGCAGATTAGGTAAGTATGCTGGGGAAGTATTTAGTAAAACATTTATCAGGTATTTGTTGAGTGCTTCCTACATGCCAGGCATTGTGGTTAGCTTCAGCATACAACAGTGAACAAGACAGAGATGATCTTGGCTTTCAAGAAGTTTGGAGTCTGATATGACAATTATTTCCTCTGTGTTTTAAGGATATAGACTGGAAGATCCCCAATAGATCTTAAACCAGTAGTGAATAATTAGCGACTATTTTGTTTTACTAAAAATTATACTAAGTGAATATGTAATACCTGCTGGTTCTATAGTCCTTAGGAAGAGTAGGTGTATAAATAAAATAATATAAAAATAGTAACATTAATAAATACTTACCATTGATTGAGGACTTACTGTGCCATACACAGTTCTAAATGCTATATACATGTAGCCGTTACTCCTTATAATGATCCTGCGAGTAGACACTGTTAGTAATTCCATGCTGCAGATGAGACATGAGGCAGAGAGAAGTTAAATATTTTTTAAAGTTTACACCCCTAATAAGTTGCTAAGCTGGGATTTGAACTTTGCTAGTCTTGTCTTGGAGCTTCTTCTCATAACCACTGCTGTACAGGCATGGTATTTTATTACCAATTGTGCAGACTTGGTTCTGAAGCTCAGACAGTGGACATGAGTCACCCTTCTTTATATTTGGAGGTATTTGTACCTGTCTCACAGGGTGTTCTAAGTATTAAATGAGAGAACATGTAAAAATGCATTAATTCGGTATCTGGTATATATGAAGCCTTCAAAAAATAGAAGGCTTTGTTATTATAAATCTAGGTCTTGGTTTTCTGGCCTAATGCTAAGGATTATCACAAATATATGAATTTTTTAAAACTCCAGCATTTCTTTGCCACACTCTTTTTTTCTCAACCCTCTCAATTGATAGGCGGCCCCTATTTGCTTTGCAAGCGTTGCAGGGGGAAAATGTGAAACGCAATACAGGCTCTTGAGTGGAGGTCAGAAAGGTCATCTTCTCTAGTGGCCTCATTTCACTCTTCTGAGAATGGCCAGGTTAGCTCAAGCAGTCCAGAAGGACTGGACATTGCGTTCTCCGTCACTTTTCAAAAGATGGCTTATCACAGAATTTTGAAGAGTGGAAGGGATTCAGAGGACATGTAGTTTGATCTCCATTTGAAGCTGCGCCTCCTGCTTTGGAATCCCCACCAAGAGACACTTTCTGAAGTTTAGATTTGGGCCTGGGAAATATGTGAAGATGTTGATCACTCTTGCATCACCCAGAGAAGAACAAACCAGGTCGCTTTAAAAAATAATACGTTTTGGTTGAACTCTCACACATACACAGAAAAGAACACTAATCATTTAGCTCTGTTTATTATCACAAAATGAAACAACAGAAAATAGCTAGATGAATTTTCACAAAGTGAACACACCTGGGTAGCCAGTACCCAGAGAAGAATTCAAACCTCATCAGCACCCCTGAAGCCTCCTCCATGCCTTCTCCCTGTTACTAACTCTTCAAAGGCAATCATTATCTCAGCTTCTGATGCTATAGATCAGTTTTACCCATTTTTGAATGTAATATAAGCAAAACCACATAGCGTGTACTCCTTAGAGTCTGGTTTCATTCTGTCAGTGTAATGTTTGTGAGATTTATCCATGTTTCGTGAGGCTATAGTTTGTTCATACTCATTGCTGTATAGCTTTCATTTATGAGCATGCCACAATGTATTTATCCATTCTTCTGTTGATGAACAATTGGATGGCTGCCAGTTTGGTCTGTTAGCTACAGTGCTACTGTGAACATTCTTTGACATGTCTTTTGCTGAACATTTGTTCACATTTCTGTTGGGTTTATACCCAGGATTAAAATTGCTGGGTCATATGCATGTTTTGGCTTCAGTTGATGCTGCCAAACAACTTTCCAGAGTGATTTTCTAGTTTAGAAAGATTCAGTTTAACTTTTTAAAAGACAAAACCCAGTGAGAAACATTGGAATCCCCATTGTAAGTGATGCTATATCTGGGCCTAAAGGATTAGCAGCATCTGGTTAATAAATTCATTTGCTCAATGTGTGTTGATGAAGTACTTGCTATGTGCTAGGTACTGTGCTGGTAGCTCTGAGACTAATAGACTAATGGAGAGAGAATTTGAACATAAATTCCTATTGATAACTCTACATTTATAAACTGTGATAAATGCAATGAAGGAAAGTCCAGGATGCCATAAGCCCAACAGACTAGTGCCTCTCCCACCCACCTTTTCTCCTTTCTAAAGGAAAAAAAACAAAAACAAGAAAACCAAACAAACTACCTCTAACCGTAATAGACTTAATTGTGAACCAGCTTCTAGGCTGTCAGATTGAAACCTAATTAATCACTGAGGGTGGTATGGAATTGATGAATTGCTTTGGTGCTCTTTTACTAGTATAAATCTTTGATTTAATGATTGCTGCTCTCTGATTCATACCATACCACCCTAGTGATCAATATGTGTGATGAATGACTGATTTTCAAGAACCACCCACTTGGTAATGCTCCCTTACATATACAGTGTATGTATATATGGATTAATACACAAGATAGATTTCTGACAAAGAGGCAGAGGGTGAGGTAATATTATGGGTTAGGAGGAGGAGGAGGGCAGAGATGAACAGAATTTGCTAATAGAACTTGGGAGGCAATTTCCGAAAGGAAAAAATAAAGTATTTAGAAGCATTTAGTGGGAGGACTCTTCTTCATTCACTTTTTACCTGTCTACCTTGGCTTAAGTGCTTCGGTTCAGGGCTCTGCTGAACCTTTGAATGAGGCTTCCTACCCACAGCTTCTTCAGAATGAGAAATTCATTGTAGGATCAGAGCTATATATAATTTACTAGCTATGGATTCCCTTGTTTCATTTCAGAGTTCCCATTGCTGAGTGGGGAAGAGGGCGAGGAGCTGACTATGGTTTGTAGTTTGGTCTAGGAAGACCTCTTTTGTGCTTTGTTCATTAAATCAGAACTGTTGATTGAATACTTGTCATAATCCAAACCACAAACCAGACATTGGTAAATAAGACAGGTGCAACCACAACCCTCAGGGAACTTTTTATTTAGAAAGATCTGTGGGGCTATTAGGGTCTTCTTTTGGTACAAGGACACACACATGCTGTACTTCACTCTGGTGTTGTTGGGTGCCTGGTTTCTAGTTTCAGAGACTCACTCTCTCTTTCACTCACACATATATTTCGTAATTTAGTTTCCTTCTCTATGTAACCTTGCTGTCTCAAATTTATTAGGGAAATCCAGATACATGCAGTATTTACTGTAAAGCAGTTGAGACCAGTTCTTATGTAAGTTTTCCAGGATTCAGTTTCTTTAATGTCATGCTATAAATATGAGGCCACTTGAATAGTGAAGTATTACATAAACGTAAGGTGCTTTGAGTTCCCAGTCACTGTCATTTGGAAGACATATTCAAAGAAATGTTAAAAGGCTTCATTGTTTTTAATAGTGAGAAGTTCAAAAAAACTTAAAGGTCCATTATTGGAATTACGGTCAAATGTAATGATGTGATTCAAAATGATCCTGTAGACTGCTGTTGATATGGAAATAAGTCCATATCATATTAATGAATTTTTAAAAGGTTAAAGAATAACGTGTAATTATGATCACAATTATGTAGTAGGTATTCAGTAAATATTTGTTTAATAAACTAATAACTGGAGTTTTGTAGCTGTCCCTACCTCCTTATAAGCAAAAAGACATGTCTAGAATGATGCTTCCTAAAACGTTAACAATGGTTATCTTGGGCTAGTGGGATTTCAAGTTTTTTAAAAAGCATTTTAAAAAATGTGTTCAAAATAGTTTGATTTTTTTAAAAAATGAGTGACTTTTTTATATACCCAGAAAAAAACTAGCTATTTTCATTTTTTAAAGAACACTGTTCTGCATAAGAATATTTTCCACCTGTTCAAAGGGAGGCTGGAAACCTCTCTTCTCTGGGATTTTTTCTGAGTGTGAGAGAGAATTAGGAAGAGCAACTCCGGGGCAAGCAGCAGAGTCTCTTTGTACAAGGCCTGGAGGGCTGTTTCCGTCAAGGCCCCTGGAGAAATCTTAGTGACTCTGCGCTCCCCTCCCGGGGGCTGGTCTGCTCTCCCACTCCTGAAACTGTGGGAATCTCACATTTATTACTATTGCGGCTTCTCCTCCCCTCTTCCTCATCTCACCCGGGCAGATTTTGTGTTTCATCTGGCACCCAGTAGAGCTCTGCTGAGTCGAGGGCCTGTCTTCCCCACTAATCCTCATCCAATTAATTGATAAAAAATTAATAATTTAATTTTAGTTATGGGAATTAATACACCATTCACTGAGCTCCCTCTTCACCAGGAGTCCCAGAGTCGCTTCGTAAAGACAAGCACCTGAAGCAAGGGGAAGGAACACTTTCTATATTTTAAGTGGATTTGGCCACTTGAGCATCTTTGATTGGAGGGCATGCAGAAGAACAGGAGGCACAGAGTAAAAATGGTCCCTCTAGAAATCAGGAGGTTGAAAGGAAATTGGTAGGGAAAAAAATCACATTTGTTCCCTCTGTGCTTGTGGATATTTTTGGGACTTCTGCCAACCTACTTACTTATTTTAACCCTGAACTCCATTGATTTTGGATTCATTTAAAAGTAGGAGCTGTGAATTCAGACAGTCTTCACTAGCTGTGGAACCTTTGGCTTCAATGTTTTCAACTGTAAAATAGACGAATAAGATGACCTACCCTATGGGGTTGTAACAATCTATGAGATAATGCACTTACAGTACTTTGCCTGCTATTTGATATTTCACAAGGGCTCAAAAAGTTTTAGCTATCATAATGACTGTTATTTCTGCAATTCACTATTACTGATTATTCGAATAGAGGCTGGGCTAAAATGAATCATCTGGAAGGGGATTTTCCTTCATAAGTTAATGTTAGTCTAGGAAGGAAGATTTCTTTGAGAAAATTTGCTGTTTAAAAGGATATAACATGATGGCAATAGTTAAACAACTCAGAACATTTTCAAATCACCTCAGGTGTCTTACAAGCAACTGACATGGAAATCACATATTATTTTTAGTTAGTTATCCAAGTTCACCTCTTCTAAATAGCCTGTCAACTGCAATTTGAGTTACTATACATTTTAAAATACTACTTTATTAAATATGTTCTTTAAATCAGATGTTTACTTAAATCAAAGGGAGCTTTATGTATTTTGAGCCAATTGGTGGGGTTTCAATATATAATCATATAGGTAGTTTAGACTGTGTTAAAATGATAGGAGGATTTGAATTAAACTGTTTTGAGTATTATTCAAGTAAATTTCATGGTATGAGGAGCCATGCAATTACTTGTGTCTTATGTCTCCTTCATTCTATAGTAAATTCGAAGAGATTAATAACTGCTTTGCTCAATTATCTTTTGGTCTCTCTCATACACACACTCCAGTGATAGCTGGTGTGTAGTGTAGAGTAGATGCTCAATAAATGTTGAATAACTGATGCCAGGAGTTTCTGTAAACAGGTATTTTTAGGGCTGCTTAAGGGGAAGATGGTCTTAAAACATGCGCATTTCATGTCAGCCTGTTTTTATCTTCCACAAAGATTATAAAATCCTTGGGGTCACTGTGTTTTCTGTATTTCTTTTGTGTCTTTCCTGACGATGTCCAGAAAGGTAGAGATTTGATAACTACTTATCGAATTGGACCAAAGTAAGTAGAAAGAGGTAAAGGTAAAATAGGCTGCTATCGATCTTAAACTAGGAAAGCAGTTGCTATGATTTCATCCCTTCAGCAGAATTTTTGTGAGCTTTTCCAGCCTTCCAGTGCATGGGAACAAAAATTGATTGTCCATGGAAAACTGGTCATATCAAGAAAAAGTCTCATCTCCTCAGGTTTTTGCACAAAGAATTATGACTTATTTAACAGTTTGAATTCTCTAGCTAACTGCTGTATTTTCTCAGCCCCTGCTTTCAGCTGTGGAAGGGCTCTGGATTTTTTCCTAGGTCATTGCAGTTACCAAGTTCCCCCTCAAATGCAGACAGAGGAGAGCTTTGGGGAAATGGTTTCTGTTCTTCCAAATGGTGGTTCCTCTGTGCGTGAAGCAGAATGAAGCTACAAGCTCAGCCTCATTGACCAGGCTGACACTGACTCTGGCATTGGAGGGACACCTCACTTTCCCCCCACCTCGAGCGCGTTAGCTTACCTAGGCATCTCAAAGCTTTGTAGCTGGGAAGACTGGATCCGAGGAACTTGTAGGAAAGGACTTGAAGAAGGATTGATGGGAGTGGGGTTGTTGTGCAGCTGATGAGAATGGCTCATTCTTACTGGTTGGAGAGAGAGAGACTGCCCCAAACTCCATAGTGAAAACCACATTATGTGTGAGAGGGAGAGCCATTTTGTTCATGAGCAGTAGCTGCGGATAGACAGACAAGGGGAGTGAAGAACCTCAGAAGTCAGCCCTCCAGGATATTTTTCTCTCTGCACTCCTAGAGAGGAGATAGAGTGGAATATTTAGATGAGAGTGAGGAGGCCACCAAACTGGATACCGCCAGCTGAGTGTATCCAGCCCGAGCAGGACAAAGCTCACCAGCCAGTGTAGCCTTCATGACAGCTGCAAAAGCAATGGCCACATAAACTTTCTCAAGGGGGGGAGAAGGCGGAATGTGAGAGACGCTCTTGCAGTAAGAAAAACATAATAAATCCAAGCGCTCCACGTAGCCTGGGGGTTTTTATGACCGTAGCAAGGCATGAAGGAATGACTGAACTTAACTAAAGCTGTTAATTACCTGGGTGAGATCAAAAGCCTGAGCAAGGGAATATATTTATGATGCACCTTACAGGATATGCTTCAACTTCTTACATTTTTTTATTAATTGGTTTGATTAAATAGATTTAAAGAGCCTGGCAGAGCCTTTTAAATCATATTCCATATTGATCTAATGATATAGTCAATAAATTTACTAACATAGCCCCTTTCCTTTGTACAGTCTGGAGGGAAATGCTTCATTGAATGGTTATAACTCAACTCCAAACCTCACTGCTATTCCCCACAGTGACTCATAGAGAGCAAGAGGATGCTGGGAAAATCTTTTAGGCCATTTGTGGGAGTGCTCGAATAAGTGGTTTAACACCTGTTTACAGACTACTCACCACCATCCATCCTACCCCCCACCCCATGCCCTTTGGTGCTTCATGATGGACTTTACTGGAGCTGGCCAGTGTTGGGTGCCTTACAAATTCTGTGCACAATTTACCAAATTTACTAATGCATGCCACCATCTATTACAGCTCTGACTCAAGGGGCTTCAAGACCCTTGAGACCTTCAGTTTTATTAATTTCACCCATTCGGATCTGTAAAAACTGACAAAATGAGGCTCATAATACAATAAAATGTGTTCAGGTAAATAACAAATGTATAATGAAGATTTCTTAATCTCTCATTAAATCTGGACTGAATCACAGGAAACTGAAGTGGCTTCTTCGTGTCCCACCTCTAAGAGCAAAGGGAACCTAGATACTGGAAAGCATTTGGGTAAGGGGTATTTTAAGGGATTTTTTTGACACAGACATTGCATGAATTTCTTTCATTGAGTGTGGAATGGAGCAAGATTTTGCATTTGCCTTACAGTCACTAAAGGTAGTGAAAGGAGGCCTACAAACAATATTCTGGGGACATGGTTTCTTTGGGCTTAAGGTGTCAAGTCAGCCCAGCGGTGACAAAATTAACTTTGAAAATCCTTTAATGCATGCATGCAGGACAGTGTTTTGTGCCTATAGTTCGTTAAGTAATTTTTGTGTGTCAAGCATAAGAACCCCTGCTTAAAGGAACAGGAGCAGAGCAGGCATGCAGCTCTGAGGAATTCCAAACATCCTATCTTTAAAATCACTATGGAATTCTCAGTTCTGACTGAGGGATGGGTGGGAATACCCAAAGTGGTCCTGGCAGCCCACAGGCTTCAGTGGGCTCTGTTTTAATCGGAAGCCTCTGCAACCTTAACGTGGTATCACAGGTTTATTTGTGATTGCGAGGCTTAAACCAGGAAATGGAGTCTCCTCTTGGAGGACTGGGATGGTGGAGTGTGGGTGGGACCGAGCCCTAAAGCCTGCTGAGCCTACCCATAAATTAGGCTTTGATGCAGCTCTCCTGTACTTGAGAAAGCATCAGAATCCGGAATCCGAGTATCCAAACCAGAGCAGTTTGTGGATATAAAGTGACTTTAAAATTTAAACGCCATGGTGAATTCAAATGTTGAACTCACTCAGAATGAAGGAGAAATCTGTGTAGTTGAGGCCTTTCTCTCTCCTTCCTCTCCTCCCTCCCCGCCCCCTCACTGTATCTTCAATTATCTGGGTAATTTGGCCTGAGGGCATAAATTCCTTTATAACTCAAATCCATTATGCAGAGAAGAGTCATCAGGAAATTACTCAGATTGCATCCCAGACGCAGTGCTGAAGGTTTTGGAGCAGATCCGGCCTTCCATTAGCACAGCACCGCTCTCGAGTTTTCCATGCGGGCCTGGAAGTTGGACATTCACAGCTCTTCCCTTCGTCCCTCTTTGTTTCAGCAGAAGCCGCCTGTTGGGATGCCCCGTGCTGGCGCTGGCTGGCAGAGGCTTTCCTCCACCCGATGTCACTGTGGCTGCCAGCTTCCCTTGGCCAGTGTAGACACACTCATTGTAGGTCAGGGAGAGCTGCCACCAGGCGGGAGGCATATGCTTTCCTCTTGTCTCTCCATTTCCAGGAGCCAGGAACCTAGGCCTTTTAATGTCTCTAAACCTCAGGCCTTCTGGTGGAGAGCTGGTTTTCATGTTTGTGCCCTGATGGGGCGGTCTTTGTGTTGCTGATGGCCTGTGAGCCGCCTGCCTTTGGGTTTACAGGCACTCAAATCAAATGCACACATTTGGAAGAGGACGTTTTAGTGTTCTGGCAACCCCTTTAATCTGGCTTTATTCTTTCTAGATTTCTGATTTTCCGGGGATACTACATTTGGGTTTGCTGTTTATGAGTGTGCGCTTTCCCTCACCTTCTTTTTTCCCCGCAAAGTGATGACTTGGAGGAAGGCAGCATGTGGAAAAGTCTTGGATTTTGGCATCAGGCAGACTTGCATTTATTGCGTCTTATCTGTCTCCCCTGACAGCTGTGTACACACCAAGAGATCATGGATTTTGTCTGCCTATTTTCTCCTATAGCTCCAGTGCCTAGCATTGTTGCAGGCACATAGCAGGTGCTCAGTAAATAATGTAAGTGAATGAATGAACAGGTTCAAATTCTGATTTCTAGTTAGAAGCTTTGGGACTTCATGTGAGATTTTTAAAACATCTCATTTCTCAGTTTGTCCTCTGCAAAATGATCATAAAATGTATAAGATCATATAGAGGGTATCTGGCATCGTTATATATTTAACACATTCTAGAAGCTCTCTCTCCTTCTATTTGTCAACCACAGAGTGCACTCTTCAAGGACAAAGGCCTAGTCTTATTACTCTCCATATCCCTGTCCCTACACACAGTAGGCATTCAATACTATCTGTTGAACGAATGAATGAATGAATGAATGAATTTAATCCTCCATGGGCAGGGCAGTGGTGTGAATCAATGAGATGGACTACTGGGGACAGGCTTAGAAACATACCTTTCTGTCGTGCCTTCCTCTCGCTTCTCAGTTTCTATGTGGGGGAAATAGACTGAGAATTCTCCACAGACCATCTGGATCTGTGGCTTGTGGAGACCATTTGAAGTGGAATTTAATATTGGAATGGCTTCTTTTCAGCCAAAAAAGACCATTCATAGAATAAAGCGCCAGGTCTTGTGGTGACCATAATTCTTCATATATTTATAAGATTTTACACTGTTACATAATTTTTTGCAAATTTGGAACGTTAAGTTATTTGACCCGCTCTGTGAGTTAAGTATACTTGTTCCTAATACACCCATTTGGCAGGTAAGAAAATTAAGGCAGAACTGGGAGATTCTTCAAAGACTGACAGTTATTTAGTGACATACAAATTAGAAACTTCATTTCCTGGCTCCAAACTCTTCAGGAGATCATGTAGCTTTTATGATTATTGAGCTATTAGAGGATACAGGTGACTCCTATTCACTTTGTCAATTGGCTTATTTGCAAAATCTCCTTGTCTCTTTTTTATTATATGACCCGAAGTCTGTATCTACCACACCATTTACAAATCGCTCCAAACTTTATTTTTCTTTTTATTTCTGACCTGCAGTTTCTTACCTTGTGGTTTAATTGGTCTTGCTTGAGTAGTTTTGAAGGTAACTTGTGTATAGTTGAAATTTGGAAAGTGGTGAAGAGTCAGTCTTTCAGCTTTCAGTACTATTTCCCTCAGATGGAACCCAGCCAAGAAATTCCGTTTTACTTTCCACGTTAAGGGTGTGCCTGTTTCAGTGTTCAAGAGGGCCATCGTCATTAATTTTATCTCTCTTTTGCGAAAAAAGAATCTTTTTTGCTCCTGTTTCACTGTAAACTTTCCAAAAGAGGTTCTTATGCTGGCAATCTGAGGCTTTTTTATTTTTTTATTTTTTTTACCTTTAATGAAATAACATGGAAACTGACACACAAATCAAATGTGACATATGATTTCTTTACTGTTGACAATCCTTCCTAGTCCTGTCCAAAGCCACGAAGGATGATAAATTAAGTGCTTTTTCACTTAGTACAGATGATGTTCAATGCAAACCTTTTTAAAAATGAGTTGGAGGAGCATTTTTATGAAGGGGAATTAATGAAATACAATACCCTACTGAGGAGACAATTACCTGAATGTAGATCATATACATACCTAGGTGATTCTTCTCTAAAGTTGCTATAGAAATGGGCATTCGGATGCAGGATGAATTCTCAAACCATGGATTAGCTCAGTACTCCTTGGTTAATTGCTAAAGCATAGACAGTTCTATAAACTGGGTTTATATGTTTATTTTTTACTCCATTGGACTAACAGTTTCTATATCAAGAATGTGTTTTCATGACTTGAGTGCAAACCCTACCATGGCCTGTGAGGCCCGTCCTGATTTGGTACCCTCTCAGCCTCATCTGGCTTTACTCTAAGCTTTGCTCACCATACTCCATCCACACTGGCCTTCTTTCTTCTTCCTCCATCACATCAAGCTCGTTCCTGTGTAGGATTTGTCTATACTGCTTCTTTTCTATGGAATGATTCTCTACCCCTCCCCCCCCACCCGATCTTCATATAACCCAGTAGTTCTTTAATAGGGTAAATCTATCCCCCATGGGAACATGGCAGTGTCTGAAGACAGTTTTGAGTGTTGGGACTTGGAGATGGGCTTGCTACTGGCATCCAGTGAGCAGAGGCCAGGAATGCTCCTGAATGTCCTGCTAGTGCACAGGATAATCCCCCACAACAAGGAATTATCCAGCCCAACATGTCAACAATGATGAGACTGAGAAACTGAGGAACCCGGAGTTACGGCTCATCTTTCTGCACATTCCAGCGTCAGCTCACATGTCAATTTTCCCTCCAACGGGGGCCTTCCCCACCATCTTCTCTAAAGCAGCCTCACTCTCACCCATTACTTATCTCTCTCCTCTATAGCTCCAAGCGTTACCTGAAATGTTCTTGTTTTTCACTTGTATTTACTTGTTTCCTGTCTGCCTTCCATCTCTAAAATGTGAACTACACTGGAGGAAGATCTTGTCCTTCCCGTGCCACCACTGTCTTCCCAAAGCCCAGAGCAGTGCCTGGCATTCAGCAAATGCTCAGTACACATTTCTTAGAAGGAATAAAGGAAGGAAGAAAGTAAAGACAGGAGGGAAGAAAGAAGCAAGGAGAGAGGGAGGGGGAAGGAGAGAAGGAGGAAGGACGGACAATGGATAATGAATAAAGAGACTGAAAAACTTATGATCATAAAAAAAAATACTTTGTTTTATAATGACAGGTGACAAAAATGTCTACTACATAAACCCTGTTTGACCATCACATGAAATTTTATGTTGCCATGAGAATACTACTGGTAGTAGTTCCAGTGAACCACGGAAGTACATGCAGTGAGTGGTTTTCAGTGTGATGCCCCATTCTCGGAAGAAGCTCCCTGGGCCAATAACACTGGTTTCCAGTCTGAAGGAGTCATGGGCTGCATTAGTTTGTTACTGGCACAGCTGGAATCTCGGACACTGATTCTGGGATCTAGTAATTAATATGAATATTGATGTTTGCCACTGGGACAATCTGAGACTCTTTTGTATAAGTTCTGAGGATTATAGGGCCTTTCTCCATTATTTTCTCAGTTAGGGCTATTCTTAATTATCACTGCTTTGTTTTACTGCTGCTGGTCATTGCTTCCTGACCTCTTTTGCTGATTACATGTTGAGACTATACTTTTGAGCCTGGCCATATCATTTATAGGAACCTTTTTGTTCTTTGGCATAATTTGTGGATGGTTCAACCAATCAAATATTTTCTTAAGAGAGAAGTATCATAAAAAGTCACCCAGATTATCAATTGTGAAATAGTGTCAACGCGTGGAAACACATTTAGCGCAGATATTAAACTGAACAGTAACTGAATTAGTATTTGATGCTTGAGAAGTCAGCTCAGGATAACAACGGGCTCACACTCAGCAGTGCATTTGAATTGTCCCTGCCCCACAGGTGGTGAGAGTGCCAGCTGAAGAGAGGTTCCCTGGGTGTGATGGCAAATACGTTTACATGGAAAACACATGCTTCATAAAGACATGACTTTATCGACTTTCCTTTGCTTCCTACTGAGCCTTTAAACTCTGCTTTCATCACACTTCTCCCCCACTTTCCAGTCTCCATCTTTATCCCCTAATTACATAGCTTAACTTCTCCTGACTACAGAGAGTCAAGAAAAAATTGGCATATAAAGCCCTGTTGTGTTTTGTTGACTATGGGTCCTTTAAACGAAGCCAGGATACAGTGTGGGGCCTGAGCTGCTAACGTCTGGACCCCCTTAGAAGTATAAATCTCTCCAAACCCAGGGGGACTTGAATGTGTTGATTTTCAACCTTCTTTGGATTGTGACACCTTATGGTTTGATTTGTAACACCTTTTTCCCCTTTTAAAAGTAACAGGTGTGTCATATGTTTATTTAAAAAATTAAAGTAAATCATTATTTATACATTTTTTTTTATTATTATTTAGCTTTATTTTGGAGGGTGAGGGAAAAGGGAAGTCCTTTGGAGAATTTTAATGGCCATAATAACTGGTTCCTTGGGGCCAACTCAAGTTTAATCCTCTCTTTATCCGTGACCCCATTACCATGATTTTAGCTAGTTTAACCTCGCCTTCTTTGAACTGTCATTTGTACTCTCTTGTGTGATACTTGACCATATGCCATTCTCTGTTGTTCCCTAATTGCTTCCTGTGTGCTGTGTATCTCCAGCGATATCATTCTCTTCGGATCTGACCCAGTTCTAAGCATAGAGTAGATGTACAGTAAAAAAAAAAAAATCAGTTGAGTACTTGGAGACATCCTTAATTGAGAGTGGGGGACACAGCCCATGTTTGAGCATAAACTCTCAGTGCTCATTGGGTAACTTCTCAGAGGAGAGAAGCAAATCTGCCCTGAGATTCACTGAGGATGTATGCTGTACAAATGCCATACAAAGAGCAGTGATAGCCAAGTCATCAGACACTACAGGTGTCTGCTCTTTGTGTATCTGGTTGGAAATCGGATCTTGTAAAATGGAATTCAGAGGACATCAAAGGATGCCCCAGGAATTCTTGGCTATTATTTCAGGTGCTTGCTTCTACTCTTTGATAATGTAGGAAAGACAGCCATGGCCATCTTGGCTGTCTTGGTATCTCACCAGCCATCATACATGGCCATGGCTTATTGTGCTGTTCCTCTCAGTGAGGTGGGAGGAGGACCTCTCCCTCTAAGCATCTCGTTCCTTGGATGAGGATTCTAAAAGGCATGGCTTTATTTTTCATACATCTCTCCCAATATCACAATTCTGTATTCCATTTATTTCTTTAGCTCTTATCTCCAGAGTCTTGAGACAAGTTCCTGTAAATGAGGTTGGATTGAGACATCTATGAGAGATGTTCCATTATGTTGCATGCTAAAAGCTCCCTTTACATCTATAATAGATCAGTGACCTGGGATTTAGTCACTGCCTCCCCCGTCTTCCTCCTTGCAGGATGAAATTTCAGTCTGGGTGCTCTTCAGATAAAGGGTAGGTAGTCTACTTGCTCTTACTTGAATCTTGATCTCAATATTCTGGGAACCTACCTGTATTAGAAAGCTCACCTTCCTAAGGGAAACTTTCTTACTCTTTATATCTCCCTGCACTGGGCCACAATTAGATTGAGGGTGGCCATCTGACTCAAGGGTGACCAGTTGATAACTTTGCCAGTTACATAGTTTAGTGTGAGAGATGAGCTGGCTGGATCTGAATCTCACTTAGGACCTTGAATGCGGAAACTTGGAGAGACCAAGACAGCTAGAAACAGGGCTGAAAAATACCCCAGGTTAGAATCATGGCCAGCTAGATTACATGCAAGCAGAATCTAGGATGGAGCAAAAACTATGAGTAAATAGTGGATAGATGGGGAGAATGGTACAGTAGTGCAGAGAGAAGCTAAAATAACATGAGAAAGAGACCATGAGATCTATGTGAAAGCCAGGGAAAGTATTCGGACCCTAGGTTTGATTCTATTTCTACTTGACATTTATGCTTACAATAAACTCCTCTTTTTATGAGCTTGTTTGAGTGAATTTTGCCCTTGATACCAAAAAGCCTGACCCCAACACTCTCCCAGCACTCACACAGCATATGATTATTTTCTCCTGGGAAGCCCTTTTGCTTCTTATAAGGGTGCGACTTCCAGTGGCTGACCTTGGTATGCTAGAGTCCTCCGAAGAAATGGGTTAATCGGGTCCCTGGCTCTAAGTATGGTTTAAAACACACAAAACAACATTTTTGTTTTAGTAAGCAATGCCACTTTTTAATTGAGGACAATATTAAGCCTGTTATGAAATTGCTCCAGTCACAATCACAATTCATATCCCTATTGACGACTTTTCCACCCATTGACCTGTTGCTTAGCTTGGTGACTCACCTTGGCCAATGCAATACAGGCAGAAGTGGTAGAGCACCAGTCTGAGACTGGGACTTAAAAGGCATCGTAAGTTTCCACATGTTCCCCTTGGGCTTCTGCCATCAATGGGAGAAGAACATGCCCCAGGTAGCTTGCTGGTCCCAAAAGAATGAGAGGCACATGGAGCAGAGCAGCCCCAGCCAAGGCATAGATCAGCGGCCTGAGCAGAGCGTTGCAGCTGAACTGTAGACCTGTAAGCAGGTTAATAAATGCTCATTGTGGTATGCTAGAGAGAGTTGTGATTGTTATGTAATCATACCTGCTTAACAACATCTGCCGTCTGGAAATTTCTCTTTCTTTTGTCTATACTTCCTTTTGATTTTACACCTGCTCTTTGGCCGCTCCTTCTCACTTTTTTTTCCATAAGCCTCCCCTCTTTTACCTGCCCTTTAGCTGTTTGTTGGTATCATTCAAGCTTCTGAACAAACTCTCCTCTATTTTTTGACATACATTCTCTTTCTAATCTGATGACTCAAATTTTGTCTTTGGTCTAGACTTTTCGTCTTCACTTTCAGACACACACACACACACACACTTGCGCGTATGGGTCATCTTCTCTTAGACGCTTTGTGGGCTCCTTGAAATCAACATGTCTGTGATGGAATCGAACATTTCTTCCCCCAGTTTCAACTTGCTCTTTCTCCTGTATCTCTTCTCAAGTGACTAGCATCATCACTGGCTTAGCTGTCCAAGCCCTTCTGTTCATACACAGTTAGTCACAAATTATGTAGTATTTTGTCCCCTGAATGCCTTTCTAAACTGATCATTATTCCTGATTCGCGGTGTTCGCAGCTGCACCTGTGTCCTCTATTCTCTCTCACCTGGACTACGGCAACTGTTTCCTAAGTGATCATGCCGCCTCTGGTGTGGACCCCTCACCATCCATCCCCTTGGTCTCTGAAATCCATTCTCTGATTTTACGTTCAGAGTAATCTTTCCAAAAAGCATATATGAGCATGACTAATGTCTCCAATGGCCTCTTTTCATACCCTTCAGGATACAGTCTAAACTTTTTAGCAAGACATAGAAATCTCTTTATGAACAGGCTTTCTCTACTTTTTACTATAATCAACAAGACATAGTTCCTATCCTCAACCTTCGAGAGACTAACAAATACACAGAAAACACTTGGATTATAAATATTAAAAAAAAGAGAGTTAGCAAGCACAGGGTGCAGTGCATGATGGATGGGGAGGCAGGGGAGGCTTCCAGATCTCCCATCCTAAGCCAAGGCCTTGGGGAAGAGGACATGTTAATCACAAGAGATAGGGGGAGGGAAAGCATGGCCTAGGCAGTAGGAAGTGTTTGGACCAAGGTCAAGGTCTGGAAGCAAGCACCATGTGCTTAAAGCACTAAGAAAATCAGGCCAGGGAACCAAAAAGAATAGTGCTGCTGAGTACAACTGAGGCTACACTAGACCTTATGGGCTATATTAAAGAATTTGGGCTCTGTTAAAGCAGCAACTGGAAAGCAAGAATAAAATGTTGATCAAGCAAAAAAGCTATATAATTACTCAGAAGAATATTTATTTGGAGGATTCTTGGAATAGACTTGATTACGTCTCAGGTTTATAGTTTTTTAAAGAATTACAGTAAGATTACTCTAAAATGAATTTTTATTGACTCTCAGAGCACAAAGGTGAAAGAAACCTCCAGAGGTCATTGAGATTTTAGCCATGCCTTTAGGCAGAACCCTACATAAATCTTTCCAGACAGATGGGTGTTTGTTGGCAACGGTATTCTGCCACAGAGAAGTAATCGCTGCTTTTGTTGACAGATTTAGAGATGTTTTGCCAAACACTATCTTAAAATAGTATGATTAGATGTAATTTTGCAAAAATGAGTCTAAAATGGAGGTGATTCACTTACTGTATCAGCTAAGGAGTATCTTCTATTTACAGTTTATTTAATTTACATTTGATTAATTTATGCAGAGTGCAAGCAGTTACACTGTAATTATCTCTTTGCAGACATCAGGATACCTGCAACATTATGTTTGGAAAATTGTGAAGTCACTATATGTGAACATAGAAAACACCCATTAAGTAATCTCTTTCACCTATTTACCATCAAAGCAAATGTTTCATGACTTTAGATTCCTGAGATGTTTTTCAAATCTGTATTTCCCACATATCCCAACACAAAATATTATTTACCTTTCATTTTCACTATCTAATATCTAAGCTGTCACAGACCACAATTTTTGGCGGGGGGTGGGGGCGGTGGGAGAGGAGGAGTTTGTTTGTTCTGCTAACTCTACTATCATTAGGCAAAGCAGTTATTTAAAAAATATCTTTCAGAAAATCATAAACATTTATATCCTATGAACTTCTCAGGGGCAAGAACTGTGTTCTCTTTAATCACTTCTTTCTTTAATTTTTAAGATATTTATTGTGCACTTTAGAAACTGTGGTGGGTAAATTTGAATATTAGTTATGCACTTCAACACACATTTGACTCCACACACTGTAAGCTCCAGGGGTCAGCAAACTGTATGTAGTCCTTAGGCCAGACCTAAGGACTGCCTGTTTTTGTATGGCTTTTGGGCTAAGAGTAGTTTCTACAGTTTTTAGGTGGTAGAAAAACATTTAAAGAAGAATATTGCATGGTGTGAGTATTATATGAAATGCAAATCTCAGTGTCCATCAGTAGTCTTGTTGGAGCGTAACTGTGCTCATTCACTTCCACATTATCCGTGAGGGCTCTTGTGCTATAAGGGCACAGTGCGTAGTTGCAATGAAGACTGTATGGTTCGCGAAGCCTCAGATGTTTACATTCTGGCTCTTTCCAGAAGGAGTTTGCTGACCTCTGGCCTATAGTGATTGTGGTAATCTCATTTCCCCAGGGAATGAATGGTTTGAGAATCATAAAACATAAAACCTCATCCTGGGTTTATCGGAAGTCTGCTGAGGGCTTTCTGGGAAGTTTCTAGCTCCTCTCAAGGAAACACAGGAAAAGATAATTTCTTTCTTACTGTGTCATTGTTGCACCTGAAGGAAGGGCCTGGAGCAGTGGCAACCCTCTTATGCCCATGAAGACGCCTACCCGAAGGCAAGGCTGCTTCACTGAGATGGCAAAAGGTAGATGGGAAGAGCCAGGTTCCTGATGTGGGTGTTGAATCATTGAGTGAGCCCTTGGTCCCATCCTGTCTTTGTACTTCTCGTTGTATGAGATGACACACTTCTCATGCTACGCCTGTTTGGGTGTCATTTTCTGTTCCTTGGTGCCGAAGCTTCCTACGTAGGTCTCTATAGTATCCCAGCCACTGTGCCAAGTGTTGGGACAGTGTTACAATAACACCAAAAATAAGACATAGTCCCCATTCTCTGCCAGGTCAGTGTAGAAACCAAGTCTAAGAAGAATGGGATGAGGAATGCTTTAGGCTTGTCTGGGGGAGTTGGGGTGAACTTCACAAAAATGCTAATATTTCATTTGGGCTTTGGATGGTGATTTGGACTTCATCAGGCAATTTGTAGGGGACCACCATTTCCAGGGAAAGAGAAGAATATATAAAAAGGCAGAGGAATGGTGAACAGCATGAGGTTTGAGGGTTGCTGCATGCAGTTTGGTCTGGCTGGAGAGAGAAGGAGAGGTCAGTTTCCTCAGCACCAAAGCTGGGTGTGCTGTTGCAACCACTGAACCACCACTCACTACTTCTAGTTATAAACAACTACTGCAAACAACTTGGTGTTAACAACAACAGGCATTATTTATTGAGTACATACATACTGGACTATGCACTTTAAATATACTCTCTCATTTGATTCTCATCAGAATTCTCTGGGGAGGGCCCTATAGCCAGTTGTTCACGTTTTAAAGATAATTTTCCAAGGTGCAGTGAAGCTACATGACTGATCAAGGGACATTTAATGAATAAATGTAGAGATGGGAATGAAAACTTGATCTTTCACCATTATTGTAACTTCAGGAGCAGCAATACAGTTGAATTTCAGAGGAATTTGTAGTCTTTTTAAAAGTACACATTTGGAAATTAACATGGAAATTTTAGATATGCCCTTAGACTTACAGCTTCAAGTGCTCTTCACTTCTGTGCTAGTAGGCACTCTTGGCCATGCCGTTTGCACAGAGACTTTTAAACTTTCTAAATGCTGATGTCTCTATATTTTAATATCAAGTTGCAATATAAATACATGTTACTCTACCTAGTTACACTCTGTATGTACATCCCCTAAAATGCAGATTTCCAATACCCTGCTTTATGAAGCAAAAATTTGAGGTGCAAGGAGAAAGAAGACAATTTCAGAATTCAGAGGCATTGGCAAATAGTGAGACCAAATGAAATGCAGAGCTAAAGCTGCATTGTCAGGGCGTCAGAGGCAATTAAAAGAAGTGGTTTCAAATGAGTGGGGGGATGGGAAAGTGAAAAAGAAACGTGAGAGGCTCTGGGGTCAGATGGGAGTAATGTGACAGGGCAAAGCACAGGAAAGGAGGTAGTAGGAAATGAAGGAGGTCGCTTGTGGTTGGAATCTGCAAAGAATGGGGTGAGTCTGCAGATGGAACAGGTTCCAAGTGGGAGTGAGGGCAGGGTTACGTGTCTGTGGAGCCATGAGACACCTGGGCCAAGGGCTCAGATGGCCCGCATTCCGATCCCAGGTCTGCCACTGTACCACCCAGAGAGGGCACCTGGATCTTTTCAGCCTTTTTCACCTCATATGTAAAATGGGGATAATCATAGCACCTACCTTGTAGGGCTGTTAAGAGGATTAAATGAAATTATCTATGTGACGTGCTTAGCACTGTGCCAGACACATAGTAAAATGTTAAAAAAAAAAAGACGTCACCTGCATTGATATCGTCATATATGGCAGGATAGAGCTAATCAATCTTCCAAACTCCATGCAGAATCTTTCTCATGAGGCAGAAGGCCGATATCTGTCCAGGACAGGCATTTAAAAGCCATCTGTTGAGTGAATGAATGGCTCTTACCCTGTGAATTGTTATCATTATTATTTTTTTGCTGGACCACTTCTGCAGTTGATTTACCCGTCCTCGCGCAAGGGTATACAGTGGTGAGAATTTTAATGCATGAGTGGTTTGGGCAACAGCCTCAAAATGTCTTATTTTTACTACATATTATTATAGCATTACATTCATAGTTAGGGGTCAGCTGCCATTTCCTGAGGTTTATAACATGCCTGTTTTAATTAACATCAAGCTAAATTTTGGCATACAGGTGGTCAGCCCAGATGTGAATGTTATTTTTAAAAGTGCCTTATGGCTGTTAAATCTCTTTCTTTAAAATAGCAAGACATATATGAGTGTGTGTGTGTGTGTGTAGTGGGGGAGGAAGGTGGAGAGCAGTAAAAATCTAAAATACCGATTATTTTAGGCCTTCTTTAGACAAGCTTCAATGATGAAAAGATTCCTTCAAAATTATTAAAATATGCTTACATAGGCCACAAACTAATAAGTTGAATAGGAGCCAGAATAACAATAAAAAGGAGGTGGCCACACACTGGATAGATAAAAGAAAATAGATAGAGGGTTGCATATACATTCCGCAGTTTAGAAAAATAAGCACAGAGCATGAGTAATATGTCACAAGGATGCAGTTAATAGAGGCAGGAGATGGGCACAGGTTTCTAACTTTTATTTAGAGGTAAACAATGCTTACATTTTTAGTTTATCTAAATAATATATCCTGGGTATGTGTGTATGAACACATAGTATACACACAAATATCTTCTCTCTCTCTCTCTCTCATGCATACATGTCACATGTATATACAGTCACATACACATAAACATAGGTTATATGTTAAACAAATGTCAGTTTCAGAAAAAAAATTTAATTTACTCTCCTTGAGTCTTATTCTTTCTTTTCTAAACAAGGATGCTGAACCCAATCACTCGTGCAAGCCATCATTGGTACCCTCTTCTTCCTTATTCCCGTCTCTAACCCACTGCCAAGCCCAGGTAATTTTACCTCCTATATATTTATCAAACCTTTCTACTTTTCTTTATTTACCACCAGCTCATCTAAAGCTACTGCCATCACGATCTCAGCCACTGCTGCAGCTTCCAGCCTGGTCTGGCTGTCTCTGCTCTTGCCAGCCTCCAAATCTACTTTCCACACTACTTCCAGAGTCAGCTCTTTGAAAGGAAACCTAAACATACTATGACCGTGGTTAGGCCACTTGGCCTTCCAGTCATTGCTCTTTGGATGAAGACACCACACTTTTCACCATGACCTTCTGGATTTCTACCCTGTAAACATCCTGGCTATCTTGTATTTCCCACAGTTCATACTAACACAGAGCCTTTGCACAGGCTGTCTTTTTTTTTTTTTTTTGTCTAAATTGGTCTCCATCTTTCTTTCAATTATTACATAATCAGTGGGATCTAAAATTCCTTAACCCGGAAACAGTGTCTCTCTCTACAGTGAAAAGGCACGTGCAAATGCAGATACCTTTGGCGCAGGGAGCTCACTGATTGTGTGAAGGTGTACATGACACATCTTGGTTTTCTTATAGACGGTGTGTCTTGATGGAGGGGAAAAATTAGAATCGATAACAATTCCTAGCCATTGTTAAAGGACACGGACTCCATTAAAATTCCAATTATATGTATCTCTCCCTTCTCAGAATCCCATCTGATCTGTGGTATGAGGCGAATGCTATCATTGTTTCTAGGGGTTAGGAAACTGAGGCTAGGTGAATTTAAATGACTGACCCAAAAGGACCTGCTTAGGAACTGGCTGGGCTGGAATTCAAACACATGCTCTTTTTAAATCTAAAAATTATAGCTCATTTCTGTTATCGTTCCGTTACCTACATGTGGAAGAACAAAAAGGCACAAGTATAGGGTTCTAGATGCCAATACTAACAGTCAAGATGGCTTCTTGTGTTTAGCTTTGTAAGCCAATCTGGTATTAAAGAAAAGTAATCCAATAAAATTTGACCCCATGGTGATGCATCTCCATGAGTCTCCAAGGTCTTTGATGTAACTGGAAATTGCTTATTTTCAATGGAACTTCCCAATGGAAGTTTCCCAGTCCTTAGTTGATACCCTGGAAATAGCAGAGTGAGCAAATCCCGCCCACAGAGAGGGTGCCCTGGCTCTCTTAACATGTTTATGGCAAACATTCACTGAGCCTGCTAGAATTAAGTGGCAAAATTCATCACAACTAATTTCTATTTGTCATCTATTAAGCTACATTGTTTTGTCCTCAACGTCAGGTTAAATAATGAACCTCTCGCAATGGAGTAAATTAATCTCCACTTTATGTTCCTGTCATTGTCAAATGGAAACATCACATGCACAAATGAAAAAGATTCATTAGTAACACAAATGCACAAGCTCCACTCTAGTAAAAGATAAGAGCGATTGAGACCTTGTCATAATGTGCCGTCTCAGAGCCCCTTGTTATTTATGACGCCTGCTGTAATCTTCGGAGATTATTTTCAGCAATGGCAATTAGTCCGCAGTGCATCAGGGCAATTATGGGGCAGAGTCTGCCTCTGACAGGTATGCTGCCCCGGCTTCCAGGGGCCGCGATCCTTGAGAAATGTAATCCCATCAGCATGCTGCCAGGAGTTCATCCGTCATTGGCAGAGGCTGGGGAAGTAAGCTATGCATGGCCAGCTACCTCTCAGTGCTCAGCTGCTTGACGTGAGGAAACCTTCTCGCTCACACTGCTGCCTGATTCAGGAAGGTCACAGCCCGTGCTCATAGATAGGATCCAGCATAATCTGTCATTTCGCCTGATTTCATGCACACCTCATTAGTACAAACATTTCTCAATTGTTCAGATCCTGATTGTCTAAGTGGTGATTTATTTGGGTTTTTTCCTTCTTCTCTTTTCTGTTGCACCTGTTCCTATGGGCCTTTTATTGCATGTTCGCCCTTTCCTTAGGAAGCAGATAAAAAGAATAATGATAATGTATTCACATACTGATGGGAATGTAAATTCGTATCCTCATTTTGAAAAGCAGGTCAGCAAAGAGGACCGAAGCCTTCAAAGAATGTGAGTACCACATTTTTACCACAAAAATAGGTGTGCCACTTCTGAGAATTTACCCTAAGGTATCAGGTGTGTATACGTACAGAGATGTAACTGCAAGTCATCTTTATGTTAGAATACTTAAGACAGAGGATAAGACTTGTGTGTTTGGCTATTTCTTTTTGCTGAGGTAGATTTCTTGAAGAAACACAGTTCTCCTGCTGGTTATATCTTGGCTAATCCTCTCCTTTGGGGTATTCTCTGCTCCCATTGGCTAAAGGGGTGACCCATGTGACCCAGGCCTGGCCAATCACCATATCCATGTGTATGACCCCAGCAATAGGTCCAGATGTGGGGACACTGATTCAAATCACACAGTCAGAATTCTTCGCTGTTTTTTAGAAAAATGAAGGTTAGATAAATGCACTTTCTTTACATTTCTGTTTGTAGAATTCTAAGGATATGAAGCTGTCAGCTGCCCGTGTGTTTCTGATCCTGTGGAGAAGGCAGACTGGCCATTGAAACTGACACCTTGAATAGCGAATTCATAACTAAAATTTGCCCAACACATCTTCTCAGTCTGAGGCGCGTGTAAGGCCTGTGATCTGAATGAGCCACACTTTTCCTTAATTCCTCTTGAAGTGCAGAATTGGAAGCAGTGACAGTCTCATCTTTCTTGAAAGGGCCTCGGTTTCTCCATATTGTAAAATGAACTCAACAATACTGACTTGTTCCCATGAAGGGGTGAAGCAAGGTTGTGTGAAATGAGAGTTCATCAAATGCTTTGAGATCCTGGACTGAAAAGCACCTGAGGCTCTAAAGTGCAATTAGCACTTTGCTCTTTCTTCTTTGTTTTTCTTTTTGGCATAAAGTTTGAAAAAGTTACTTTAAAATGTTCTATTAAATCGGTTTTCAGGATCGTGAATGCCGGAAGATTGACAGCTCTGGGAAGAGCGCCATCTCTCAAGTGCGCTTTTCAGGAGCAGCAGCGAGTTGAGATCGCTCCCCCCACTCCCCCTCCCCGCCCCACTGCCTTAGGAGGCCTGTGCCGAGGTGAGGTGCTGTGCCCAGCACTCAGCACCTGAGGGAGGTGTTTCCGGGGCTCTTTCGGCTCTCACTCACCCCTTTTGCCCTTTCCTCCGAGTCACTGTGACTTCGTGGCGTGTCCTTGTGAGTGTTAATCAAAGCACCTCTAACTTGTGCCATCTGGCTCACTGAGGTAACTAGGGAGAATTGGGAAGCAGGTACAGATCATCTTCAGCTTCTGCTGTCTGACTTAGGGACGGATTGGCTGCAAAAATCAGAAATGTAGCCCAGCTGGCAAAAGTAAAGGGGAAAGTGGAGTTTTTATTGCAATTGGCCACCACGTGTTTATGCAGGGAGCAGAGTACAGCCGGGCCCCTCCGAAGGCCAGGAACTGAGGGGCCTTCCTGTTTCTCAGAGTCATAGACTCTCATTATTCTCCAGCTTTCTCTGCTGTACACAGCCTCCCTCAGCCTCTACTCAGCCTCCACCCTACCCAACCTGTAACGAGGCCGCTCAGACGTCTAACTCATTAAGTGTCTGTGTTTCTTGGTTCAGGAAGAGAGAGAGAACGTACATGTAACTGAAGGGTCAGTGAGGCTGTGGATTGGTTTTCCTCAGGTCAGGTGTCATTCCTAGGCCCATTATCTGTATCCAGAGATGATCACGCCTATGTAGAGGAGGGCAGAGAGTACGAGGGTGCTGGTGAGCAGGCAGGAATTGGCGTTACTCATCCATTCTTCAGCTGATGCATGGTTTTGTAATATAGAAACTTGGCTAGATTGAAATTCATATCTCAGGACTTCTTTCTGGTATGTCTCCAGGTAGACTGGGCCACAGAGAGATTCCTTGTGTGCGATTTGGAGGCCGGAGAAGGAGCAGCAGCCATTCCGTGGCTCCCACTCCTGTACCCTGTCTGAAGGCTTACCTCCTTGGTATGCAGCAGCGGCCAGGCAGGTCTGCAGCTGTTCCTCTTTCTTGAGGGCCCTCTTTCAACTTTTCTGACTTTCGGGTGATGTGTGTGTTTATCTTTATGATGAAAGGCCCTGGCTTCTGTAAGAAATCCACATCATCAAGGTCAGAAGCAATAAAAAGCGACATCCTCATGGGCTCCCTCTCATGTGGTGGCTCCCAGCTTGTCCTTGCTCTCCCTCGCTTTACACCAATCTTCCCTTTCCCATCACCTGCCCTGCAGGCTCCAAGACCCAGCATGAGATGTGAAGATTACAGCCTTATGGAGACTGCTTAACCAGCTCCCACAATTGTGTACAGTCAAATCTCTGTAACGAATCCTATAATATGCACATGCACATAAGTATACGCATACACATCCCTCCTAGGGTCCAGTTTCTCTGACTGAATCCTCACTAATACAGTTGATTGTCAGTGCTCTGACCTAGCTGACAGTGAACCTTTCTTTCTGGTCACATGCCCAGTGCTTCTGCCTTTTTGATTTCCAGTTCCTGTACTCCTTGGGGAAATTTCTTGTACTTTTTAAAAAATACATTTTTATTACAATATATCTAACGTATAATATTGTATTAGTTTAGAGTGTGCATTGTAGTTATTCAGCATTTATGTACCTAAAGAATTGATCACCATGATAAGTCCTTTCGTCAGCTTTATATTATCCTCATCTATCCATGAGATAAATTAATTCACAGTAAGGTGTTAGTTAGGAAGTTATGGAATGATTAGGACAATCTCCTGAATTCTCACCTAGCCCCCTTTCATCTCCTCCCTCATTGCAACCACAATTATCTTTTTCCAGTTCCTCGAATATGACAATATCATTTCATATCTGTCACTTTTTTATGTCCTGCTCCCCTACCTAGAATGCTCTTCCTCTGACTCTTCCCTTATCTGCTTTCATTTTATCTTTAAGTTTCGTCCAAAATGGACCTTTTTCAAAGAGGTCTTCCCAAATCACGACATATTATGTTGAATTTGTCGATGGGGGACAGTTGTTTAGACCGTGGTATTAAGGATTCTGAGACTGAATGTAGGCTCAAAAGAAAGGAATACTCTAATGGGTTAGTGATGTCTGCCACTGATATGGGATAGAGCACTCCGGAATCTTCCCTGCGTATTTCTTTTTTTGGCTTAAAGGATTTTGCATTAACTAAGAACCTAAATTCTGGTCGTGCTGCTGACTTGCTGTATGATTTCCATGCAGTTATGTGACCTCTCTACCTGAACTTCTTCAACAGGTCCCCACAATGATCTCATAGATCACCAACACATGTGAGTGGTGATGGTGGGGCAGAGGTGGGTGTCCAGTAGATCAATGTGACTATTCAATGACATTTTTGAGTTCTTGAGGAAGCAAGAACATTTTAATGCATTATTTTTAGAAATAATGACCCTTACCTATATTTCTAAGCAAATATTTATATAAAGAAACTATTAAACTTGGCTTTTAAAAAGCTAAAAGGAAAAAAAAAGAGTCCATGTGGAAATGCCTTCCGGCTGCCTCATTCTCTGAGGGCACTAGAAAAACTGCGTCTCTCTCGGATTGTGCAGTTACTAACCAGCCATGTGACCTTTGAGCAAGTTCATTAATCTCTCAGGGCATTGGCTTTCTAATTGGTAGCAGGCATATCGCACTTCTATGATGCAGTGTCAGACTTCCTGCAATAAGAACGTTGGCAAGGCAGAAAGACTCTAGAAAGTGGTGAAATTAAAGGGTAGGAGAGGTTCTCTGGGGAAAACAATGGGTTTGCTGGTTGCCGAGGCGGGACTGCAGTGTAGCTTTAGGGAAAGTGGGAGATCTTCAGATCTCTTTTCCCTGGTGTCTCCATCCTGTTTTGATCTGTGACTTTAAATTAGTGTGTGAATGACAAGACACTACAAAGAAGCATTAGGTGCTTTCGTGGGCAGCCTTCATGTCTCCAGGGAGGGAGAGGGAATAGCCGGGGATCAGCCTTGGTCTGGAGAGACACTGCTACCTGCCAACTGCCCCTTGGGGAGCCCAGCAGCGGGCTGGGGAGTTACATGACTCCAGGCAAGTCTGATCAATAAAGGGCATCCTTACTATAGCAACACAGCAAGGTGGCAGGGCTGCCTCTGGATCACGTGCCCTCTCTCAGACACTGTGGGGTTTGGAGCAGGCAATTAGAAGTTGGGGGCAGCTTCTCTTGGAGGTTGAAGAGCTGACAGATGAGCAAAGAGCTTTCCTGCTCTTCCATCCAGTGTAGTCATGGAAGACTTTTAACCACTCACCTTTGGTATTAGCCCTTCTTGGATTGTATCAGAAAAATCACAGAAAAGGCTTAGGAGTAGAAGCATGGGGAAGTCCACAAAAGGAAGACATCCTCTGTTAATAATAACAATAATTACAGCTAATTTTTATATTCTGTGTGCCTCTTTGACGTCCGTCTCCCTTTCTAGACTGTAGTTCCACTAGAACAGGAACAGTGAGTGTTTTTACACACCCCTGTGTCCACAGCAGCTTGTGCTCAATATTTACTGAGCTAATGAGTCAACTGTTTATTGTAAGACAAGGCACCATATTGGGGGTTGAACGTAGACCTTCTTGTTCAATCCTCATAACTGTTCTGTACGGTAAGTACTCTTATTCTCCCATCTTGCTGACAAATTGAAAAGAGGCCGCGAGTGACCTAAGTGACCTAAGGTGACCCAAGGCACCTTGCCACAGGTCAGCAGGAAGTGTCTGTGGTATTACAGGAGGCAGCTTGATTTTAGTTCTTGCTCAAGAACTAAAGCAGGGTTTCTTAACCATGACAAGACTGAGATATGGGGTTGGGTAATTTTCTGTGGTGGGGGTGGGGGGCTGCACACTGTAGGTACCCAGCCTCTACCCACTAGAAGTCAATAGCAGACCTCTTCCTCCTCTTTGTGACCATTAAAAATGCTCTCGAGATTGCCAGATGTCCTGTTGAAGGGAGCCACTCGTAGTTGAAAGCACTGTGCTTAAGGAAAGCCCCAGCTGAGAGGAGTTGAGTTCTGAAAGACAGTTTATCTCACGTGCCCTTCACACTGTGTATGAACGATGGTGTGTATCACACTTATTGAAGGTGTTGCAAACGCAAAGCTTTAATGGGGTGTTTTGCGAAGTTGTTTCAGAGTATTTATGTGTGTGTGAGCAAGGGAGCGGGGGGCTCCGCCAGGAGTCATGTCATGTGTGGGCTATGGGCTTGTGGCCCATTAGTTATAAACTGGGCAGTTCAGCCTGGCACCCGGGAGAAGGGAGAGGACCCCAAAGTGTCTGGGAGGTCCTTCCAGGGAATCACGTCGGCTCTGATGGTGAATTGCAGTAGTCCTAGAATGATTGTTAAAGACAGCCTAATATATGGAAGGAGAAAAGGCTCAGGAGACCTTTAGACTCTAATATGAATGTTCATAGACAAGTCATTCAACTGCTCTGAGCTTGTTTCCTTTTCTGTAAAATCAGGGATTCTGGGAAGATAGGCTTGGATGATGGTCAGTTCTGAGGCGCCCAGGCTGATAACTGTTCTCACTGGGAACTATGGGATTTTGTGTGAAGACAAAATGGATGGGCCAACCCAAGTTTCCCAGGGATGACGTCTTTATTTCCATTATTGTCCTTATAATTTGTAACCTTTACTGGGCACTTTCTATGTGCCAGACACTGTTCTAAAAGTTTCATATGTATTAACTCACTCAAACCTTATAATTTATCCTGATAACAAACACAGCCATGTGAAAATGAATGGCTAGGAGATCACAAAACTAAATTCCAGTGTCTTTCCATCGTCAGCATTTTGGGCATACCCAGTAGAAGTTCTTTTTGTCAATGAATTCCAAAAAAAGTAATTTTTATTCCTATTGGCTATATATGGAATTTTGGAACTCATGATATTTTTAATTTCATATAACGAATATGGTAGGATAGTTTCCCAATTATTCTTAAAGCAAGTTGGGACCTTCATGCTGATGAGAGAAGCAAAATAATTTCATGTGATTCTCCCACAATACAATACATATTGCATAATTTTCCTATTGAGAAGAGTGATGTTTTCCAGATGCACTCATATATAAAGCTAATTATGAAATGTCCACCAGGGTGTAATTTAAATTAATCTATTCTGCTTTTTAAAAAATACATTCATCCCACACCGAGATATTTTATTTATACTTTAGCAAACTCTATAATTTGAATTTTTAACTATCACTCCTAATTCCTCAAAGGAAGGCCATTAGTCTTTGGAACTTCTTTCGTTTGCTGTAGTAAACCTATTCATTTAAAAATTCTGCTCAGTTCTTCCTATTCTTTGGGTTTGGAGGCCCTATTGTCCAGGTAGGGTAGTAATTTCCACAGACCTATATTCTAAACTATTCTCTTCTACTATTTTGCTTAAAGTAATTGTTTACAAACTTTTAATGTCACACCACTATCAAAACATTTTGAGCATGCATCTCTAATGTATGCACAATTACTATATATTATACATGTTCCTCTCTTGCTGTATATTAATATTAGTCAATATCCACTTGTTTCCTCTTTATAAAAACCAAAATAAAGATAAATACAAGTTGTAATGTTTCCACATCATTTGACTCATTTTCTACACATCCTATTTGAGGGTCCACTATGACAGAGAAGTAATATGCCCTATTTTTTAAATTTAATAAATGGAAGATACCATCTATCCTGCTTATCTCACAGAGTTATGCATCAGATGAAATAATAGTGATTAGAATAACTGTATCAGTTAGCCATTGCTATGTAACAAACCGCCCTAAAACTCAGTCGTTTAAAATAGTAATTACTTCTTAGCTCATGATTCCGTAGTTCAGCCATTTGGACTAGGTTCTTTTGCTGGTCTAAACCAGGCTCATTCTTGTGGTGATACATCAGCTGGTGGTTCGTGAAGGGCTCGATGATTCACAGTGGCCTCATTTACATATCCTGGGGTTGGTATTGGCTATTGAATGGGTTTCTATGCGGTCTCTCATCTCCAATAAGGCTAGCTTAGGCTTTTTTTTTGCATGATGGATTATTATCATTATCAGGATGAGAATAGAAGTGGCAAATCTTCTTAAGGCCTACGCTTAGAATTGATATGTCACTTCTGCTACATTCTGCTGCTGAATGCAAAGCACAAAACCAGTTCAGATTCCAGGAGTAGAGAGAAAGACTCCATCTCTTGATGGGAGTTGAAGAGTGCTTGAATCTGGGTTAGTTAAATAACTCGTCCAAAATAAACTTAAGATACTGGTATCTTGAGATGCTTTAACAGTTGGTTTACTCTCTGGGTTGAAAGGCTTCATTTTTAGGGCTTAGCATGAGTTTTCAACTGTGTTTTACTAGAAGTTTTAACTATTACAAATTTAAAGGACACAAATACTCATCTAGTGCAACCTTTTCTTTGACAGATGGTACAACTGAGGCTTAGGGACATTTGACATTATGATTATTTATGCTTCACATATTCCCCAAGGATCTGAAAATACAGATGAAATAGAAGTGAATGCATGGATACAAGTTTAGTTTTGTTTAGTTTTGTTTTTTAAGGAAAGATAGAAAAAGGAATGATTGAATAAAAAAAAATCAATGAATCAGCCTTTTCCTAGGCTAAGGAAAGCTATTGCACTTGGACCTAAATATAGGCTCCAAGCTTTCAAGCAGTTAGAACAAAAGGAGAATGTGTCTGCATACCTTTTATTATTCAATGAAATAAAGCATTATAAGAAACCATCTCTTTTATTTCCTAAATTTGAACTCAGAGAAGACTTGGCCTTGCAGTTGTATATATCAAGAGCATCATGACATGATTGCTGATGTTTTTATGAGATGTTTTACATATAGCTGCTTTTTATGCCAATCTTGCATAGAGAGAATTATGCATAGAGAAAATAAATGAGAGGCTATAAAACTCTTGGGCAGATTTGAAAAATAAAGGAAATAAAAGAAAGTAAAAGGGTTATTGGAATCAAAAGCTTAACAGATGAATCAAATTGCTGATTATATGTTCTTAAAGAGGAAAATTGTGGGTTGGAAAATAAACCTGAAGAAATTACACAGAATGCAACATAGAAAAACAAAGAAATGGAAAATGTTAAGAGAAATGGAAGACAAAGAGTCCAAACTGTGTCTAAACAGAGTTCCAGAACAAGTGAATAAGAGAGGAGGTGGCATTTGAGGAGATAATGACCGATAGAGTTTTCTAGAGTTAATGAAAGACATGAATTCTCAGATTAAGAAAGCATGAACAGGATAAATAAAACTAAATCTGTAACCAAACACATAATAGCAAAACTTCATACTATCAAAAGAAAAAAATCTTAAACTTAAAAGCAAACAGAAAAAAGGTTATGCATTTACTCAAAATTTCCACAAATGAGAGAGAATGAAATGAGGACTTTCAATAGCAATAATGGGGTCCAGAATGATATCTTCAAAGATTAAAAGGAGAAATCTATCAACCTAGAATTATATATTTAATTAAACTACATTTCAAAAATGGTTGAACAAAAAAAAAAAACTTGCAGACAAGCAAAAACTGAAAGTGTTCAAGTTACCAATGTTTCCTAACAGAATCACTCCAGAAAGGATGTACTTCAGAAGGAAGGAAAATAATCTGAGGGAGGAAAAAAAGTAGAATGAGATAATACAAGCAATTCTAAAGAAAGCAAGAAAGAAGAGAAAAGGAAACACACACACACATACAAATAAGACAAGTAGAAAGCACAAACTACAATGATAGAGATAAATCCAAATATAATGTGATAGTTCGAATATAAAACAAGATAAATAGTCTAGTTAAAGACAAATGTTTTAGGGCTTGATTAAAGAAAACTGCACTAAAAACAAAGTAAAACCCAGCTATATGTTGTTTAAAAGCTATCTACTTAAAATTATGAGGACATAGAAAGGTTTAAAATAAAAAGATAAAAAAAAGGATAAACCATGCAACCAAAAGATTGTATACCTATGTTAATATCTGACAAAATAGAGTTTAAGGCAAAACATTACTGAAGATAGAGTTACCATTTAGATGAAAATGTTTCAACTCATCAAGAAATATAATCTTAAATTTGTGTATGACTAATAATATAGCTTCAAATTATATAAAGTAAAAATTGAAAGAATTGAAAGAGAGACTGACAAATAAGTATTATAAAGGGAACTTTACCACAACTTCTCACAAAAACTGACAGATGAAGCTGGTAAAATATCGGTAAGAATAGAGAATATTTGAATAACACAATTTAAAACATTGATATAAATATCGCAAATGGGGTACTGTCACATAACAATGAGAAGATATTCATTTTCAAGGATACATACAACATTTATGAAAATTGGCTCCTATCTAGGCCACAAAACAAGTCCCAAAAAATTTAAAAGAAATTAGCATCATATGGATATTGCTTTACATAGACCCCAGTCTCTTACCATAGTAAGAGATAACAAAATGAATCCATTCCTCAAAATATCTTATATACAGAAAGTTAAAAGAGCATAATTCTAAGTAACTTCTGTGTCAAAAGGTATGTAATACTGGGAATTAGAAAATTCTTGGACCTGAACAATAACAAATACATGACATATTAAAATTTGTAGGAAATAAGAAAGATGGTATTAGAGGCCAATTCAAAGCTATATTTGCTTAAAATGGCAAAGAAGAAAGGCAAAAAATTAGTACGCAAACATCCATTTAAGTAAGAAAAACAGTAACAGAATAAGCATAAAGAAAATAAAAGCAAGGAACTGGCAAAGATAATAAAGAAATGAATGTAGGAGGAAGCTTTAAACTTTTAAAAATGCTAGCTGTGATTGTCACTAGGACTGTTCACCAGATATTTCTGCTTCTGGGCAAATGGGATAGCGTTTTCTCAGCCCTTGGACTATGTGTGGCCATGTCGTTTGCTCTGGCTGATACAAGGTAAATGGAAGGGACATGCATCATTTCTGGGTGGAAGTTTTGGTTACTACTGCACAATTTACAAAACTCTGACTTCCCTTCTTCTGTGCTAGACAGCAGTGCTCCAGATGGTGGCTTCGTCATTAGCCTGATACTGGAGCAGAACCCCCAGCCTACCTAAAATGGACAGGTCATATGAGCAAGCAATGAAGGTTGCTGGTTATGATTTGGTGACTGTTTATTATAACAGCATAATCTAGTGCAGTGTTTCTCAACCAGGGGGCGATTTTGCCCCTGAAGGAAACATTTGATAATGTCTGAAGACATTTTGGGTTGTCACAACTTAGGGGGGAGGGGTACTGAATGTAGTTAGAGACCAGAAATGTTACTAAACATTCTACCATGGACAGGACCGTGCTACACAACTAGGAATTATCTAGCACAAAATATCAGTAGTGCCAACATTGGCCCGATCTAGTATATGTGGTTTGATAGAATAGCATAGGCATTCTAAAATCATCATTTTTCTCTGTAAGGGTGGCAGACATGACCTTGACTTGAAGATATCAAGTTATAGTAATAAGCAAATGATTATCAAAAGAAGTGAAAGCACACTGATTTTTTTTTGGCTTCTACTCTAGTGGACTCTTCACTAAATCTTCCCGACTCTGTTGAATAGATTCAGGACCTATCGTTTTCCTCTTTTCTCCAGTGAGATTTGGTGAAAATCAAGCACAGCAATTAGGCTAAGAGTGTTTATGTAGAGTGGAGTCACTACGTATATCATGATGTACATAGGTTACATGCCAGTGGAGGTTTCTCTCTCTGGCTTTCTGGGTAATTCTCTTCACTGGAGTCATAAGGCTGCTCTCAGATGCTTAGGGTCTGTTTCTGTTTCTCTGTCTCTTTGTCTCTCCCTCTTGGCTTTCTTCTTTTCTGATCCTCCCTCCCATTCAGCTTCAGGGGCAAACTCAGGGATCTCTCTGCTCTCTCTTCTTTCATGTGGCAGTTGGGTTTGTGGGTACTGCACTGACCTCAGCCCAGGCCAGCTTGATGCCAGGCGTTGCAAGCAAACATGCTCTCTTTTGTAGTCTGCGGATGTCTGTGGATATCTGGGTTTATTCATTTTGGTGCAGGCAGGTGTGATAGATTGATTGTCTAACTAGGCACAAGCAGTGTTCCATATGGTCCAGTCCAGCCCACTAGAGTTCCCTGCACTGAGGGTTGGAGCCAAAGTCTCTGCTAATAGTATTACTTTTATTTCCATCTGCCATTTTTCCTTGAGCATATATGTCCCCCGAGCTCTCACTTGGGAGGATGCCTGTAGTTTGGGGTAGGATTTGGGTATTTTAAGACTCCTGGGCCATAATATTATATAATTGCAGGCCAAATAAACCTCATTTCTAACACTCTCCAACAATTTAATTCTCCAGTTTACTAGACTGAGTCATGATTGATCTCAGTAGAGAATTTTTATCCTCTTGCCCAATGCAGTCAATGATGAATTAGTTATCAGCTAACATATTTTGAGTACTTAGTATTTACTAGGTGGCCATATACGCATTTTACATGAATTATATCATTCCATTCTCAGGAACCCAATTCTGAACAGGTACTTATAATCCTTACTTAGCATGTGAGAACGGCGGAAAGCAGAGAGTGTAAGGAACTTGCTATTAAGGAGAACAGCTGGCGCTGCGACGTGCCACTTGTGGCTTCCAGAGACTGAGCTGTGAGCCCCTCTGCCACATGGCTGGGCAGTGCCTTAGACGGCTAATCACCCCGTTTTTCTTTCAGGTTAGAAGGCGGTGGTCTTCTGACGCATAGTGGGACTCGTCGACAAAGGAAACACCCACCCTAGGTAGAACGTGGTGCTGCCCCTTCACCCAAGCTTGTCCTGCCTAAGCCCTGGGAACAGCAATCTGAAACATTGGGTCTCAGTATATATCATCTGCCCTCGGAAATCAAAATGGAAAACTGACCTGTGTAGCTGCAGACATGTCTCTCTTACACTGAATGCAAGGCCTCTGGTAGAACCTTAGGGGATGTCAGATGGAAAAGCAAGTCCGTCGGGTTGATTTGGGAAATCGGTGCAGTAAGCGCCTCAGAAACACAAACCTAGCGTTTCCTTAATTAGAAAGGTGGTCCTCCAATCAATATTCTTGCTATTCCTTGCAATGCCATTCCCCTTGCTTTCCAGCTAGCCACGCTGGGATTTGCAGTTGATGACAATGCAATCCTCCTGGGGCTGTGCACGGCACAGAAGGGGAGAAGGGAGCATAATTTGTTGGGCTGTTACATGGAGTTGCTAAAGCACAGGTATTGCATTCATCAAAGCCAGCATAGTTCCCCCCAGTTTTATATTCAGGATGCGTGTTCCCTGGTTCACTTATGAGCGATGCAGCAGATACACTGAGGCGTTGTCTGGAAATACTTAAGCATTTTAATTTTTTTTTCTTTTGCTGCAAGAAGAGAATACCCAAAACTGCAAATAAGGAACCACACTGTCCCCAAACCTGAACTCTGCCCAGGTGTCTGTTACCTGCTGCTTAGGAATGTACACGTATTTGAGAAGGAAGGATGGAACTTCCCTATTACTGTGGGGATTTGAAACTAGTTTGAACTTTGCATGTGTATCTTCCTACCCAGTGAAAGAAACAGAGGTGAGAAAAAAGTAAATAGCAACAACAATGATTTTTCCTATTATTTATTGAGTACCTGTTATTTACCGAGTTAGGCACTAAATGATTAATGCATCACCTCATTTAATTCTTACAACCATCCTACAGGTAGGGCTCTAACATCTGTATCCTATGTCTGAGGAACTGAAGATTAGAGTAGCAGGATAAATTGTCCACAGTCCCATGGGATTTGAATTCTGGTCTCATTCACTCTGGAACTTCTTCTGTGAACCATTGGTTTGAATTTGATTTATTTGCTCACATGAAATTAAGAATTCCCACTCCATATTTAATGAATCAAGACTCTCATAATCCTGCTGCCGGTATGAAATAAAACTGATTAGTCTTAAGGCATGGGCGAAGTAGGTCTCCTAAGCTGTGTTTATAGGGATAATATAATTATAGCATTTTTCAGTAGTGTTCAAGTTCCCCTAAAATAAATATTGATGAGGAAAGATAAGTTAGGGGCCCCAATTATCCAATTGGATCGGTTTCATTGTCTGGATGCATAACTCTGCAGTTCACTTTTCTTGTATAAACACAGCTGTGATGTACCAACACAGCCTCGGCATGCTGCATCCAGAGGTAAGATGGCCGTTCTCAAAGAGAATTCTGGAAACTTTGTTTATCATCTTGTCCCTTGCCACCTTGCCTTAGGACAATTTATTTATTCGACCTAAAATTGAAAAGAAAAACAAAGCTCAGCCAAATAGCCCGTTTACAACCTGAGGAAAAGACCTTGAGTTGTGACCTTAAAAGAGTTATGTCGATAAATTAAAAAAGAGTCCCCTAAAACACTTATTCCTCTGTAAATTGAGCATTTTGCTGTTGTTATTGTTAAAGAACAAATTGGCATAGCATTTCACTTGCTCTCCATATTGGAACAATGAGTAGTCTAATAAAATCTCAGGTCGCTTTCCAGAGGGGCATTGTCTAATGCCGAAGACATATACAATTCCTGAAACCTGGCCTTTGTTTGGGAAGTTAGCTAATAACATCAAAGAGAATGTCTAGAAGAGCTCTGAAGAGAAAGGAAAACAAAGGGAATTAAGTTTGAACAGGGCTGAATTTATACTCCAGCATCAGGGTTTGACACAGTGTGAAACTCATCAGCACTTCATTGAGGACCTCCTCCGTGTAAGGGATGAAAGTGTGAGTTCATCAGGTCTCAGGGACTTTATAACCTGAGGTGGATGGCAGCTTACAACTGAGTAGTTTAGTTTAATGCCTTCTTTTAAACATTTTTTTACACAATTGTCTCTAAAGAATGTTCTTCCTTGGGCTACTATTAGCAGAGGCAAGGGGAAGGAATCACCTATATATGGAATGAAAAATAGATTTCCTTTCTTGTAACAATACTGGTCGGCAGAGTCAGTTTTGGGAAGATGACTGAGGCCAAATCTGGGTTTGATTAGTGATGTCTCTCATAGGCATAAGAGGCAGGCTATTTTATTTTCCTGATGTACGTTGTATGTCTTGAACTGTAGCAAAGGCTGTGTCTGCCCACCCCGCCACCCCAAGTATCTTCTTCACTGTTTTACTCCTATACCTGAAACAATCACTTTATATTTGTACTTGGCCTGCATTATTATTACAAAATAAAATTAAATAGAAGCAGACGTGTGTTGGATTCTTAGAACATGCCAGGCAGTACTTGCATTTTGCACATGTCTTATTTAGTCCTATTTTACAGATGGGAACAATGAACCTTATCTCTAGAAATTGAGCCAGGGTCCTTTGGGCGCAAAAGTCTGTGTTTCTATGACCCAGTCTTTTGGGGTTTCCAGTGAGGCTTTTCATGCCCTTCTTTGCACCTCTCTTGAGAAACCAGGGAATATTGAACGAGAGCATGGAGAACGGAAAATGCAAAACATAGTCCCGGAACAACTTTGCCTGTAATACGCTGCCAGGCACAATTCTCCAGGCCACGTAAGCTGCTGGTTCTTCAAAAGGCCTTGGCTCATGTAGTTAAGGGCCTTCTTAGGGGTCCAGTGTATTTCCTAAGATGAGGAGGTTGTACATTTTGCTTTTATTAGGAAATAACTTGAAATTTCAGAGGACACAGAATGGGGCTATATCAATGACAGGGGTGCTTAGATGGGTCCCAAGTACAGAATGCTCAGTGAAGACAAGTCAATGTGGTCTTTGCAGAGGGGAGCCGCATTCCTTCACCTCTTTATCAATTTCTTGTTTATCCAACATTGCCTACTGACTTTGCCGCAGGCATTGTGTCCGATGCTGGGGATAAAGGTTCCCATTCACACGGAGGTTTCAGAAGGGAGAAGACAAAATAGATGACACGCTCACAGAGCTTGCTTAGGATTGCACCGAATCCCACTGTTTCCACTTGGAGAGGCTGCTTTCTTCTGGTTTGATATCGCTAGTATTACAGCACTCACGTCACCATTCTAATTCTAAACAACATAGATGAGACATGAAAATACGTATGCATCAAATTAAGTAAAGAAAGTCACATACAGTGTTTTATCTACAGTACGATCGTGGCCATTTAAAAATTATATGAGTGTAACAAGATGACCTAACTGAAAATATGTCTGATGATTTTGAAACATTTATGAGTAGAAGCTGAAAAAAAAAATACACCATCGTTTAAGAGCTGCAAAGATTTTCTATCTCGTAAGAAAGTCGGCTTTCTGAACCTTTCTGGGTCAGGCCACTTCTTTGTCTAGGAAAATCAGTGAATCGTCTCTGTGTTACCCGAGTGCAAAGCACGTTGCCAGCTGTTATTTGGGAGGTTTGTGAAATCACAGACACACCTCTGACTGAGAAGCCAAGTGCCCTGTGTTGTGGCCGTGTACATTTCTCGCCTGCGTATGAGCCAGAGCTCCCATGTTGCCTTTATCTGTGTGGGCTGAGACTGCGTTGTGTCCTAACTCTCGTCGCCTGTGTCTGGGGTGCCGTGGGGGTATTACCTGAGTCGAGGCCTCCCAGGGGAAGTGGTTTCCAGGAGGATAAGCAGACAGGGTCTTTGTTTCATGCTGGGAGGCGCAGACTGGGCTTGGGGATGGGGGATGGATTGGATCTTTGGTTCTCTATTTGAGACCCGTAGTTCAGACTTTGGGAAGTGCTCTGGTTCTGAGCTATTCTTCTCTTATGTTAACTTCATGTGGCGGGGAGGGGGGGGGACAGGTAGGGGGAGGCGGGGCACATCCTCATGGAGGAGGGTCGGGCTTGCTCGGGGAGAGAATGGTATTGCCTCTGTTGGCCACCCTGGCTCAGAGTGGATCTACTGGGGACAGAGTCAGGAATCTGGTCCAGAATGAGGAATTACTTCTTTTCTCTTTGGGAGACTTGGCTATAGGACCTGGACCCTAGGAAGGGAGGCGGGCTTGGCCATGCTTTGAGTTGAGGCAAAATGCTTTTCCACTTGGGGGTTCAAGACTAAAGAGTGAGCTCGCATCTGCTCTCCCTCTGAAGCCAGTGTTCTGGAGCCCAGACTTGGGTTCCTCGAACTGCAGGAGAGAGAGGCAGGCTGCAGTGAAAGTCACCTACCTGGCACTTCCTCTTCCCAAATCCCTGCCCCGCCCCCACTGTTCTTCTAGATGCAGAATGGGAGGGAACCTTGAAAGGGGAGCCCCTAAGATCTAACAGTCCAGCTGGTAAGGCTTAGAGACTTGAGCAGGCAAATCGTTTGTAAACAACAGAAAAGAAGGGGATGGCAAATGAAAAAAAGAAAAGAAAAAGGAAAAAAGAAAGAGGAATTCTAGAGAATTATTTTTATTATTAAATTGCTACAGTTGTAATGTTTTTGCAATAATCAAGAATGCATAGCAGCACTATCGTCGTGACTTTACAGTCTACAAATGCAGTCTCCGTACAACAAGGGGTTAACATCTGCCATTAATTCGGTCCGCTAATGTCCAGAGTCAAACTGGAGGGTGTCATCTGTAGTGATCTCTTCCACACAAACCTGCTAATTGAATTTTTTTCATGTCCCAGGTGGGAGTTTCTTGTCTTTTAATTTATACCGAGTCCCTTTGTGTAGTGTCGCAGGCCTCAGCAGGGGAGCATGTTGGTTGCTGAGTGCAGCCAGCCTTAAGAGCTGATTCCTAATTCTTACTGTGGCTTGTAAAATCATTTTCATCATATTTATTTATTTTTTTTTTAGAATGCCAAAATCATGTTTATGGTCCTCACTTAAAAGATACCAAAGGTAAACAGTGAAAATTCTTTTCCATCTTTTCCCACTTTTCATTTCTCCTATGTTCCCCCCCCCACCCCAAGTAGCTTATGCGTATATAGCAAATCCCTGTATCTATGGTGTTCTGCGCATTTAAATGCTCCTGTTGAGCCTGGCACTCCGCTGAGCAATTGCCATGCTTTTGGTCATTTGACTCTCACAACGTAGCTCCGGTTAGGGACTCAGGTACAGTCAACCTCCCTACTCTGTAGAGGCAGCACTAAGGCTCAGAGCAGCACTGCGCTGGCCTGTCGCATACCAGTTTGAGAGAGCCAGTGGTTAAGGGGTTATAGGAATTTCGTGATCTCTTGACTGCAGGTTGGTAGCTTGAGATAGGCCACAGTGGGAGCATTTGTACCTGTGGAAACTGGCAAAGGCTACAGATCACATCCATCTATCTACCCAGAGCTGGTTGTTAAATGTTTAGCAGCCCACCGTTTCTCAGAGAGGTTCAGTGACTTGTTCAAGATCACAAACTAAAGGTAGCTGAGCCAGGCCTCTCTGGTTCCAAGACCCATGCTCTGAGCCAAAACCACACTGAGAAGTGGGAGAAAACTGAACTTGAACTTCTAGTGCCTATTCTGGTGATTTCTAAACTTTTATACTCTCCAGATCCAGGCTGTGTTTCTCTCTCTCTCTCTCTCTCTCTCTCTCTCTCTCTCTCTCTCTCTCTCTCTCTCTCTCTCTCTCTCTCTCTCTCCTTCCTCCACCCTCCCTCCCTCTCTCCTTCCCAATTCATTTTCATGATTATTATCTTAACAGTTTGTTTTCTTCTCATCATAAGCTAACCCATGGTTATTGCAGACAATAAAGAAGTTATTGAAGGAATAAAAAAGAAAATAGTCACTACTCTGAAATAACCGGCTCTTCCATTTCTTCACCTTCTACTGACTTTCACCTTTGTGCTTCTGATTGTTTGAACTTGATTCCTATTTGGCGCCTCTGTTTTACCTTTGGACTTTTTTCTCTCTGATGTGTTACTTGATGTTTCTTAGCACCTTTCACTCTGCCTGTTCACATAAGATTCCTAGCTGTGACATGGGCTGCAATTAACCCCATTTTAAAGCACTCATGTGTAGCATCAGCATATATGGTGAAAAATGCTGTAGTCAGCTTTATCCTTGCATCAGGCTCAGTGCAGCAAGAGGCTCACAGTGGGAGAGGCACGAGGGAACCCAAACCAGAGGTGGGGCACTGCCGACTCGGGTCGTCCGATTCACACTCACTGTGACATGTGTGTCTTTTGAGCGAGTGGAGGGCAGAATCACACACGCCATTTAAATTTCTTTTCCCCTCGCGTTATTTTCTTCCTCCAAGCTCATATGTAATCATTGCATTTATGTACTTTGTATGTGCAAATGACAAACTTTCTCAGTGAAACAGAGCAGCAGCGGAACTGAAACACTGAAGTCTTCAGAAACGTTGAAAATCAGTTGCTCAACATTAGTGCATTGTTAACTTTAACTGTCACAGCTAACAACATATTCTAAGAATATTATAGTTTATCTCTAGAATGTGTCTGTAAGACAATATCTGGGGTGTGTGTGTGTGTGTGTGTGTGTGCGTGCGCGTGCGTGCATGTGTGTCTCACTATACAAATAAAACCGGAGTAACTAATTCTGTGTCAGGTAAGTAGATTGGGGGTGTTGAAGAGGAGCCATTTTCTTCACAACGTTTCAATAATGAGTAAATGGCATAGAAAAATACAGGCTGTCCCGAGAGGCAGAGCCCGTCCTTGGCTCTGGGCTACAAAAGCCCTGTGGGTTCTGAGCACCAGTGATACAAATTGTGCCAATCTGTTAGAGCAGACCGGCTTCCCAGTGGTTTTGTGACTGTCGCCTGCCTCTGCATCTCTTATAATGAAATGGTTCTTGGACAGCTGGGTTATCAGCAAAGAGCTATGTAGGAAGTGCCCTGCCCAATTAATCAGATGTCATTCTGACCAGATTTCTTTAGCACATTGCTTCATGGTAAGCAGCAGAGTATTAATAAATGAAAATCAAAATGAGACAAAGGAGAAAGGCATCATTTTTATGTATACTTGTCTTTAGGCATATTTTTCCATTTCTGAAACTTGAAAAATAACCATCTGGAAAGAATCACATTATAGACAAGGCATGTCATGACATTTACAGCAAATATTTTTGCTGTGAGGATCAGTATTCTCTCATTGCCCCATCAACTGCCATATAATCAGATACCCATAAAAGTATTCAATAAATAGAGCGTTCCTGCAATAAATCAATAGTGCATGAATAATGTTTTAAGTGTTCACATTTTCCTTTGTTTATCCTTTTTTTTTAAACACGCATTTTTGCATCACAAACCTCCTTAAATGTTTGTCTTTGTTTCTTTGCCTCTCAGCCACACAGTCTCTGGCAAATGACATTAAACTGCGCCACTGCAGAGAGATCTCTGGCATAAATAAATGTATCAGGAGGTCAAGAGGTCAAGAGCATAAATGAGGCAAAGATTTCAAAGAAATCACCGACCAAATGATTTATAAATCATGGAAAATTCTGCTGTGGCCATAAAAGAGAAATTAAATTTATATATCATGAGCTTCAGGATGCTTTAGGTTCTGGTGGGTAACTGGGTTAGAAATGGAAGAGCTTATGTCATCCTGTTGTTGGCTTGGAGCCTTGTTATAGCGGCATTTACCCCAGAACTCTAAATCAGGACTGAGATTAAACTCCCCTTCCCTTCTCTTGCATCTCCAGAAACATTTACTTTTACCTCTGACCTGGGCTTCCCATCACACCAGGCTCACTCCAGTGGAATAAGAATCAATTCACTGTTGGGCAGAAATGATAATACCCGTGAGTGAAGACAAGCCTCCCACGTGTTGGTGAAAGGCTGAGAGTCCTACTTTCGCGTATAGGAAAGTAACAAAGAGTTATAGCATCCGCCCTGGCTGGGCGAGGAAGCTGTGAAACTGGGGACTTCTGGAACATAAGAGTCCAACCATCTAGAAGAGAGAGTGAAATGAGCCAGTCTCTGTAAAAGAACAATAATACTTTATGCTGTAATGATCTGTAAAGGGAATCTGTCCAGAACTTTTACGGCTTAAAAATAATCCTTTCTACTTTTGGCCATATTTTCTTCAAAGATGATGTTCAATCATTTCTCTCTTCTACACCCCACTCCCCCATCTTCTTATTTCTTTTTCTTTTATATTTGAAAAAATGTCAGATTGGAAACTGTGAAGCTTGAAAGTGTCTATTTATTTTAGCTCTATATGCATTCATGAAATGTACACAATGATCTATACATAAAACTCAAGTAATTTCATGGGGAACTTGCCGAAAACATACTCAATTGGGAATGTCACTTCCGAGTTAAACAGATGTGAAGCAGCAAATGACACCATGAACAGCCATCACAGTTTGGAATTGATTGCTGCTCTTTATGACCTAACCGATGGAGACTTAAAACTTGGGGCTAGTTTTAAAGTTTTCCTGGAAACAAATTTTGCTAATCCTGCTCAATGGAAACAATATGCTGGTTCCTAGCCTGAAATACAGATTTGTGGTGATGACAGAGAAAAACAATATACTGTGTCAAGATTCCTTGGCTCTCACAATCCAAGGTAGGTTTCCACAGATCTCTAAGTTAGTTTCTTTCTTCCTCCCTCTCTCTCCCCCTCACTCTCCCCCTCCATCCCTCCCTCTCTTTCTCTCCCACCTCTCTCCCCACTTCCTTCCCTCTCTCCCTTGCATCCATCCATCCCTTACCTCCCTCCATCCCTCCCTCTCTCTTTTTCCTTTCCCATTTCCTCCTCAAGCTTCTCTCTTTAGCTCTCAGATATTTATAAAAATGAAATCTGTTGGGGGTCAGTACATTTTTGGTTGTGTGTTTCACTTTTTAAATTTCTTCAGACACTTTTTACTCAAGTATTGGAAAAAGGGAAGATGGAATATGTCTTTCTTTTTTAAAAAATTAAAGTATAACTGAAATACATTATATTATTTTTAGGTATATGACATAATGGTTCCGTATTTGTATATACTGCAAATTGATCAACACAATAAGTCTGGTTAACATCATCATTATAAATAGTTACAGGATTTATTTATTTTTGTGGTGAGAACTTTTAAGATTTATTCTCTCGGCAACTTTCAAATATGTAATACAGTATTATTAACTATAGTTGCCATGCTGTGTATTATATCCCCACGACTTATTTATTTTATGACTGGAAGTTTGTACCTTTTGACTCCCTTCACTTATTTTGCTCTCCCCTACCCCCTACCTCTGGCAACTACCAATCTGTTTCTCGTACCTAGGAACTTGGTTTCTTTCTTTCTTCTTTGTCTTCTATTTCTGTGTTTTTTGTTTTTCTTTTCTTTTTTTTTTAGATTCCACAGATAAGCGAGATCATATAGTATTATGTCCTTCTCTGTCTGACTTATTTCACTTAGCATAATGCCCTCTAGGTCCATCCATGTTCTTGGAAATGTCAGGATTTCATTCTTCTTTATGGCTGCATAATATTCCATTGTGTGTGTATGCACACATACACACATATATATGTATATGTACACACACACATATAACAGACACACATATGTATATATAGTATTTTCTTTATCCATTTATCTGTTGATAAACACTTATGTTGTTTCCATATCTTGGCTATTGTAAATAATGCTGCCATGAATGTGGATGGGGGTGCATATATGTCTTTGAGTTAATATTTTTATTTTATTCAGATTAATATCCAGAAATGGAATTACTGGATCATATGGAGGTTCAATTTTTAATTTTTTGAGGAACCTTCATATTGTTTTCCATAGTGACTGCACCAATTACCATTCCTACCAATAGTGCACAAGGGTTCCCTTTTCTCTACGTCATTGCTAATGCTTGTTATTTCTTATCTTTTTGATGATAACCATTCTAATAGATAGGAGGTGAAATCTCCTACCTATCTGGTTTGGGTTTTTATTTCCCTGATGATTAGTGATGTTGAGGTCTTTTCATTTACTGTTGGCCATCTGAATGTTTTCTTTGGAAAAATGTCTAACCAGATTCTCTGCCTATTTTGTAATTGTATTATTTGTGTTTTATTTTGCCATTAAATTGCACAAATCCTTTATATATGATTTTTTAACATTTCCTCCCATTCAGTAGGTTGCATTTTCATTTTTTTTTTTGATGGTTTCTTTTGCTGTGCAGAGGCTTTTTAGTTTGATGAAGTCTCATGCGTTTATTTTTTATTCTTTTGCTTTGCTTTTGGTGTCAAGTTCAAAAAATTATTGCCAAAACTGATGTCAAAGAATTTACTACTTATGTTTCATTCTAGGAATTTTATGGTTTCAGGTTTTACATTCAACTCTGCAATACATTCTGAGTTAATTTTTGCCTATGGTATAAGAGAGTAGTTCGGTTTCATTCTTTTGCATGTTGCTGTCCAATCTTCCCAACACCGTTTGTTAAAGAGACTGTTCTTTCCCCATTGTATACGCTCAGCTCCTTTGTCTTAAATTAATTGATCGTATATACATGATTTTATTCCCGAGCTCTCTATTCTTATCCATTGATCTATATGTCTGTTTTTATGTAAGTACCACACTGTTTTGATTACTGTAGGTTTGTAATATAGATTTAAATCAGGGAACACAATGCTTCTAGCTTTGTTCTTTTTCTCAAGATTACTTTAGCTATTCAGAATCTTTTGTGATTCCATATATATTCTAGAATTGTTTGTTCTAGTTCTATGAAAAACGTCATTGGAACTTTGATAGGGATTGTACAGAATCTGTAGATTGCTTTGGGTAGTATGGACTTTGTAATAATATTAATTTTTCCAATCCATGACCATAAAATATCTTTTCATTTGTTTGTGTCTTCTTCAATTTTTTTAAAATCAATATTCTATAGTTTTCACTTTATACATCTTTTACCTCCTTAGTTTAAATTTAACCTTCTTGGTTAAATTTATTCCTAGATATTTTTTTTCTTTTTGCTGTAATGGTAAATGGGATTGTTTTCTCTCTCTTTTTTTTTCTGATAACATATTTTTTCTTAATTTTCTTTTTCTAGTTTTCCTAAACCTATATGTATGTTAAGGAAAATTTAATTCACAGTTTGCTGATGGATTTACACTTAAGTCATCAAAATTGAATTTTGAGTCACCTTGCTCAAGAAGTCTCTCCATCCCCCCTTTTCTTTATATATGGGAAGTTGGGCCTCTTCTTCCCATTTATTGTGAGTGAGGCCACAAATTTCTGTGTTCAGAATCCAGGCTCCTCAGAATTGTGTGGCATCATTTTCTGTGTTCACTTTAGAAGGATACCTATGTTCCCTACTTTGGAACCTCTCTAAAGACCCCAAATAGGCCATCTATCTTTAGAATTATTCCTTTCCCCCAAAGAGGTTTAGTATAATCAGTTGAATAGGTTAAAAAATAATCTCTAAAGGCTGTATCTGCTTTTCTCTGCCTTAATGTATTTCACCTTAAACAGAAACAAATCTGAAAATAAGATTGAGATTTTTGTAAAGATCTGGACATGGTAGTGTACTCTTTTTTTAGTGGTTTCCCCCTGACATTCTCATAGCAGTTGGCTTGAATTATGTCTTCATTACTCAATAAAGGACAAAAAAGGAAGCTATTATTGCATGTCTTGACAAACAAGTATGAAGTGTATGTTTGGAGAGAATCAACTAAATTTAGTACCAGGCTAATGATTAGTTTATTTGCATTTTCAGGTGAATTAGTAGGAATTTAGAAGGTTCTCTGTTCCATTGAAGTTGGTTGTCTTTTTAATCTCTTCCTTTTAATCTCCACTCTGGTCTACGGCCATGCTACCCTGAACAAGCCCGATCCTGTCTGATCTCGGAAGCTAAGCAAGATCAGGCCTGGTTAGTACTTGGATGAGAGACCATCTAGGAAGACCAGGTGCTGTAGGCATAAAAAAATAAAATAAAATAAATAAGGGAGTGTAAGATGACAAGGTCCTTGCAATCTGTGAGGTCAACCAAGGGTTACCTTGCCTAAAAAAAAAAAAATGAAGAATAAAAAAAAAATAATCTCCACCGTGGCTCTGGTGTTCTCACACACAGCTGATGTCTCAGAATGAGTTTCCATGTAGTTGGGTCCGTTGTGCCAAAGAAGAAGGCAGGTAATCTTTTCTTTGCTGCCACTAAGAGAGATTGTTGAATTTGTTATATCTTAAAATTTTAGGTGTTGTTGTGGAAGCGAGCAACTTGTATTGCCATATTTGCCTTTTCGGGCCCATTGGCTTTTGATTACATCTATCGATTTTGTAGCACATGACGTTTTGTTTGCACCGATAAAGTATAATCTTGAACATGCAAATAGATAGGGGGTGTCTTGTAAACAAAATGTGATGGGTTTATCTATCTTATATGACTGCAAAAAGGTGTATAACACACACACTGGATAATAGGATGACAGTGTGGTGGGAGTCCAAGTAGAGAGGAACACAGTGATTCAGTAACACTAGTCTGCTTGGGGAAAACAAATCTAATCTCTTTTACTGATTTTGGCATAGCATTTCTTTAATAATACTCTTATTTAAGAGATGTTACATGCAATTTCTCAAGGTATGTTGTAAAGACTAGAGAAGAATCTTTTACATTTCAGTTCACCATGTACCAAAGGCTGTTAAGAGTTCTTGACGTTTTGCTTTCTCTCGTGTTGTTTAAATATCCATCCCCTCAGATTCTCTTTGTTCCATTGACAGTGTTGTCTAATTTGTAGTGAAAGTGATCGGGAGCATGGTCTCTGCAGTTAGGAGTTCAAATTCTGCCTCAGTTACAAACCAACTGTGATCATATGCAAGCTACTCGACCTCTCTTTGCCTCAGTTCTCTTCTCTGTAAAATGGTAAAGACAGTATTACCCATCACGTATAGCCATGGTGAGATTTCAGTACATGGAAAGCGGAAGAGTTGTTGGCACAGCAATACCACTTATTAAATGTTAACTGCTGCTGCTATTATTACTGCTGTTACTTAGCAAATTACTTAACATACAACTTTTACATAGATAATTTAAGGGAAACTGGGCTAGCCCATGCTCACATGACTCCAACTTGGTTATGTGTGAATTATTAAAATTACTAAAATACTCCTGAATTAAGACTCTGATTCCAATTACTCAAAGGCAAACTGTAAGGTCGAACATTCGATTATGTATTGGGTAGTACCTATGTAAGCACGATTATTTTATGGTTAAAAAATGTGAAAACGTGGAATGAAAATCTGATACTGAAGGAAGAGCATGGATTATGACTTGGAAGACGTGCCGCCAAAAACGAGTTTGACTTTGAGCAAATCATGTGTCCTCCTGGAATCTCATCTGCCAAATGGGAAAGGGAATGATGAGATCCACTCTAAGTGTTTCCCAGCGTTATTATGGGATTTGATTAGAAGAAGCACAGGCACAGGAAAGCACTCTGAAAGGATGAATGTGCTGTTCAGGCAGGAGGTGGTGCAAGTTGAATGACAGCAGATTCCTGCCCATCACTCCGGCACTTCCGCCTGTTACTCTTCCAGCTTGAGATGCTGGAGGGTGGCCTGATTGCAAATTCCAGGGCACACATGTGGCCTGTTGACTGCACTGGCACCTGCCGTGCAGAAGGAGCCGGGGTGCATTTTTATGTGTCAGTTCCAGACAGACAGACAGTCTTACTTGGGAAATAAAGAGGCTTTTCTAGATGAAATAGGACAAACGATGGACCCCAAGCCCTGTAAAAGAACATCCAAATGTTCAAAGCATGGTGCCCTTTGATGTCTTAATGATACCTAGTAATTTTGTGACAGTCTATTCCTTACTCAGAGTCGCAGAGTTCAGCAGCCACCCCCCAGAGCCCTGGCAGAGGCAGTTTCTGAAAATGCCAGAATAGAGAGGAGTTAACGTACAGCGTGGAAGAGCAACGGCTCAGGGAGCCCGCATTCCCAGCCAGGAGACCGACTCCAACAGCACGAGACAGAAAGAGCGCAGCTCAGACAAACAAGGAGGACTAGATATCATGCCTATGCCACCAATCCAGATGCAGAAATAAGAGGAGGGGGCCTGGTTGGGGCCCTAATCCATCACTTCCCTGGCACAGGCAGGGCAGTCACAAGCCTGGCACCAGCCACTGCGCTCCGGGGCTGCCTCCCCACCTTGGGCGCAGAAGGGCTGCAGGATGAACCGTGACGTCCTGGGCCTGTGCTCCTCAACAGATGGCACTGTAAATCTGAAATATTCCACAGGAGGAAGACAAATGGGAATCAGCCGAGAGGGCTCGGAGCCTGGCATACGGAGCGGAATAAATAGAAGCCCAGCATCCTTACGGAGCCATTTCTTCCCCCTGCTCTTAAATATCACACTTCCACAGTCCGCTCCCACTGGAACACCCAGCAGCTGAAGAGGTTCATAAACACAATTCTCTCTGGGCAGAGGGAAACCGAGAACCAAGGATGTTACCCCTGTGATTCCAGATGGCAGTTAGGTGTGGCATTTCTGTGCCCTGACTCACCACCCCGCCCCCCACCCATCATTCAGGTACAAATAAGCCCTTCCCTAATCTTCCCTTCTAACTTTCTCAGACATTTATTAAACTGCGTACTATATACCAAGCTCTATCATCCATCATTCACCAGTCATTTATTCCTCTTTTATTGAGCATCTCCTTCATGCCATAAACTGTGCTAGGGATGTCATGGTGACAAACCCTCAAGAAGTTCAAGTTCAGTGTCATGGATAGATATTAAACAGGCTTACAAACCAAATATAACGGTTAAAGGGCCTGCTCTGCAGATTGGGAGAGAAGCTCTGTGTATAGTGATAAGATTTGGAGTCTGGTATTATCCTGTCAGCGATTTAATGAACCCATTTATGACAACTTTCACCTGAGGTGCTTTAGAATCTCTGGTGTGGGACTGACATATAGTTTTTAAAAAAAAACATTAAAATGTTTTTATGGCCCACATGTAAAAAATAAAGATCAGCTCTCCCCGATTGTGCCGCAGCTTTGCCCACCTTCTTGAATGCCAGCTGCTTTGCTGTCTCTAGTCTGCATGCATGCCGTTCCAATCCCATGGGACGCTCTGCCCCTTCTGTTTGTCTGGCAGCCTTATCGCAGGCTTTCAGGTGTCAGCATAGGTCACATTTCTCCAGGGAGTCAGGGTAGTGTAGACTCTGGAGCAGGCCTGCCAGGATCAAAAATTGAATTTGCTCCTTGCTAGCTGTGTGACCCTGGACAACTTCCTTAACTTTTCTGTTCATCAGTTTCCTCACTTAAAAAATGTGGGTTGTCATGATAGCTATTCTCTGGAGTTGTTAGGGGGTTTAAATAAGAAAATATATGTAACATATTTAGAGCAGCGTTCAATAACTATTATTTTTATTGTTCCTTGACCATCATATCTAAGTTGGTTTACTCCTGCTCTTCTGTTCTACTCTCTTTTGCTTGCCATTATAGCATTTACCACACTTATGTAAGACAATTCTGTATTTATTTACTTGTTAATTTTCTATATGCTCCGCTAGAGTGGAAGCTACGTAAGGCTCTTTTCTTTACCATAGTATCCCCAGCAGCTAGTATAGTGTTTGGATATAGTAGATGTTCAGCAAATATTTATTAAACAAATGAGCAAGGGAATGAATGAACAACTAAAAGCTAAACCAAAATATACTTGGATAGTGGGGAGATACAGAAGATACTAGAAGAAAACTTTGGAGTAGATATGAATTAAAAAACAAAGTTGGGGATTGATCTTTGAAACATAAGCCTTGGAAATCATTCTTGGTTTACTAATGATGGAGGGTTCTGGGGTCCAGACAGAATTTCACAGATTTTCCCATGTCGTAATGGGCTTTGGAGATAATGTTTCGAAAGGGAAAAAGGTAGCTGTATCTTTTTCAGATACAGGTGGAAAGGTTGCATTGAATCTTCCTAAGCAAAATCAACAGCCTTAAGAATTAAATCAAGTTGATAGAACTAACTATTCAATCTAACTTACTTATTAGCAAAAGCACCTAACTACCTGCCTCGGATCCCTGTTGCTAAGTTGCCTCAAGAAACAAATTGATTAATGGATTTTCTTTTTCCTAAAGCCCTCTATAGTTAGCAGGTCAAGTGGGTATGATTTCATTAGGCCCACTCTCCTCAGTGATAGCTGTGCGATTTGGTTCTAAACACCTAATTAATAGATTGGCCTAAGCCCCACAGCATTGATAGTGTTGGGGAATTTGGGAAGCCTGTGCATTAAAGATAGTTTTTAACTATCTTTAAGGAATTTGGAGTTAGGAAGAGAAGCAGGAAGCTCTGCTAAGAAGCAAACACTTGCCCGTTTCATTCAGTGCAGTGAGGCATGAGGGCCAGCACACCCCCTTCCACACCATGCTCTCAAAACCCAAAATATATTAAAATTGTTTGTGAATATCAATAATTTTTTATAAGAACTTCTTAAATGGAGAATTGGGAACAGGCAAAATATAGTCAGTCATACACTGATGAAGAATTTGAAAATAAAGGAGAGATGGTGAAACCCAAAAGTTGAAATTTGATATGGAAAAGTTTAATTTTGATAACTGAAACTTTTTAAAAAAAAAACTTGATCAGGTCTTCAACTGTCTGCCTCATTTCGGTAACAGCAGGACTTCAAGGGGTTATAATATTAGGGCAATAAAACTCAAGATATATATTCATTTCTACATATATTTCCCTACATCCGTGTATCTATCTCTTTGCTTATATTTAAGTTTATATCTCTCTATGTCTATATCACGTATAATTGTGGTTCATATTGTGAACCAAATCGTAGGTGTATATAAAATACACTTATGTGATATATAGTAGTGAAGGAATCGAACCTGGGAAGACAGCTGGAAGGCCAGTGGTGAAGGAAGACTAGGAAAGTAAGGGCGGCTGCAGAAACTCAAGGCTCCACAACGAAAGATGCCCAGAGTAGGTGCTTCTTGGAGGAGCCCAGTGAATTTAATTTTATAAGATAGGTATCGAAATAGTTTCAGAAATTACAGTTTTCCTTTGAGTTTCTAGGTATAGCCGAAAGTCAATAAATGGTCATTGCCAAGGTAACTTTCTTTAAAGGATAGAGTTGGGCACGTTTTTTGAAAGCTGAAGCAGACCTTAGAAATTCTATTTTTTTCCATTTTAATAAACTTTTAGAATATTTATTCATTTTAGGTATGTAGAGAAGTTGCAAGAATTGCAGAGTTCCTGTTTAGTCTGCTCTAAGTTTCCCCCATGTTAACATTTTGATAGTGCATTTGTCACAACTAATCAACCAATGTTAATACAAAACCCCCTCATTTTGAAGGTGAGGAACCTGAGCTCCAGAGGGTTACTTGGTTTGCCCCCAGCCACGGCAAGGGGAGAGCCAGGAACCGGGTCCAGGTTTCCCTGCCTGTCAGTCAAGGGCTCTTTCTAATAAACTGTGCTTCTCCAGCTTGCGACTTCATATTTTTCTATGCTATTTCTGATGAATCAAATTTGAAGCGTAGCCCACTCCCTCACACCCATCCCGTGGGGACACCTGAGGCGTCTTTGAGTAACTCTTACAGCCCAGAGGAGGATAGTTTGGCAACAGCCCTGCACTTGGAAGGCACCTTGTTGTAAATTAACCATTGGGCACCATGTGCCCTCGGAGGCTGAGATGGGAATGTAACTGACTGAATCAAGAGCCAGCATGAGAAGAGAGGTGCCTCCCAGATGCAGGTCGCAGGTGGGATGCGCCATTTGATAAGAAGCATTTTCTCAACCCTTTGAGGTTAAGCCAGTTAAAGAAAGGAAGCATATTTGAGTTCATAGAAATCTTCTAATTTTGTCTCTAGTATTGTGTATTCTAGGAATAAGGGGAAACTTGGCTGAAAGGATACATTTGAGTCTTCTTTAATGTATCCACTTGCTCTGCTTTCCCCATTCCTAGAAAAAAATTCACTTCTTTCTCTTCCTTAATTTTCTCTTTTACCAGTATGAGGTAAGGGAGAAGAATGTGAATAAGAGACAAAAAAAAAAAAAAAGAATTAAAAAAAGACAGTGTGATATAAGGGCCTGTGTTGCCGCCTAGAATCAGAAAAGGTTGGGCTTTAATATTACCATATACTAGCTGTGTGATCTTGCGGGAGTTTCTTTGTGATTCAGTTTCCTTATCTGCAAAACAGGAATGATAATTATGGCAGGTACTCCAATATGTTGCTGTGGGAATTAAATGAGATAATGCGTTTAATGCATAGTATTGCCCCAGGCCTGGGACATTGTCAGGACTTGATAATCATTGGTCGTTATCATTTTCACTAGTACTACAACTGCCTGCATTGTTGTCAAGAGCAGAATAAATGTATGAGATTGAACAAACAATTTTTCAATGGCAAACCTATCAATCTTTTGCTGTTAGTTGTCTTCTTTAGAATGCCTACCTTTTCTAAAGTATTTGCTTTTTTCTTTGACTTTTTTTGATGATTATTTGATCATCATCATCATCATAATACACTTCTCAAACATATAGCATGGTTAAGTTACCAGGTTGAATTGACTAATTTTATAGAGTTTTTCTTTTCTTTTCTTTTCTTTCTTTCTTTTTTTTAACTGACTGAGCTACAGGGATATGGAGTTTCTAAAAAACAAAAATATTTGACTTGCAATTTTTTTTGAGTCAGCTTTTTATTCAACCAGTAATTATTGAGTGCCTACTATGTGCTAGCGCTGTTCTAGGCATTTGGGGCATACAAAACAAAGATCCATGCCATGAGTCCTAGTTAAACCTAAGATAGCATAATGGCAAATTATATTGTATGTTAGAAGGTGGTAAGGACTATGGAAAAAGAAAAAAAAGTAGGGCAAGGTAAGGAGAGTTGGGAACACGTAGGCCAAGTTTTATTTTGTTTTTCATCATCACATGTGACCACCTCCCCCACCACCACCCACCGGAATTCTTTATGCTGTAGGCCAGGCCTTAGTATCTGAAGAAATAACTAGACGCTGAAAAGGGCTGATCTTGCTGTTCTGTGTTCTCTTGCATTCCAGTGGGTCCTTGCAGCTCAGCTCACGTACATAGCTTAATTCCTGCCTGCTACCCATCTCAGCAGATCCTTTTTTTTTTTTTTTTTTGACAGGTCAGAACCAGGCCCATCCAGTTCCTCCCCCATAACCAGCCAGAGGCAGATGAAAGATGACATTCCCAAGCATGAGCAATTCTCTCCTCCCTGTGGTTTTCTGGGAGTTTGGGCAAACGAGGGGAACTCCGTCTGGATGTGAGGCGGAGGCCCCGTTTCTAGTCTCTCTTGTAGGAATTCCAGTTTTCATTCCCAGGTGAGCTGCCAGAACTCTCAGGCACAAGGTAGCATTATCATTAATCTCCCAACCAGGGCTCCCATTAATGTGTCACTGCAACAACCTATTTTCTTATACTGGTTCCCACCCCCCTGATATACTGGACATGTGTCAAAAAAATCAGAAGCCATCCATATCTTACCTTGCATTAGGAAGAGTCATGTAGAAATGTCCCTTCATTACCAGGACACTCATGTCAAAAAGAATCGACTTATTGTCAGCGTTTCTAACCTAACAATGTTAATGGAGCCTTTAGACATCCTTTCTCCTCATTTGTTTCTTAGATGCCTATCAAGGAGACAGTTGCAGGAGAGTTTCCAAGCTCTGGGGAGCTCAGTGTATGTGTATTAAATGACAGCACTCTAGGCTGCTTATTATAAAGGGATCCAGGGGTAGGTGGGAGGATTGAGATGGTGGGGAGAAGGCGTGCTTTTGGCAGGATGCCAGGGTGGTAAGAGACTCCAAGCAAGTCTTCAGGCTCTAAAGCCAGCTATTGTTTGTCCCCTCTCCTACTCTCCCTTCCAGAATTATCTAGCACCACATAACAAATACATTTACTGAATGAAGGTAACCTTTAAAACCGTTCTCAGCAATGTTTAAGATACAACCTCTCTCCCTTAATTCGTACATGTAGTTCATTTTTTTTTTTTTCTTGAGACAGAGGAGGAAATAGAGGAAGAAAGCCTTGGCTGGAGAGTTTTCTAGGGCCTTCAGACAGTGCCTGATGCTGGGGCGGAGGGTTTTCAGGCCAGGGCTGCTCTCGGAGGAACCAGCTCCTGGCCAACGTGCCGCCAGCCATCCAGTGCTGATCACAGTAATGAGACAACAGGCTGATATTAGTGAATAAAGCAACGAGCCATTTCCCCTGTAGAAGTTACACAAATGCCTTGTGCTAACACTATGAAACTATTGGGATTTTTCTAGGAAACACCCATGAGCTTTTATAGTAAATCTCTTTCACGAACGGATAACTCATCCTTCTTTCTTTTAAAATACAATGTTTGTGCTTCTTAGGTCTATAGTCCTAATCAACCCCATTCGTGGACAGTTGAACTCTGTCCACTCACTGTGATTCAGAAAGATATAACTGACTACTGTGTGCAAAGTCCTTTCATAGCCTTTAGGATTCCCTTCTCACCAGCCCCTGGCAGGCAGAGAGTAGGCTGATGGTCTAGACTTGACCAACTAGATGGCCCATCTCGGGCCTTCAGTGGTGAGCCGAAACAAAGATGTACATTCAGAGGGAATTATCCATGCTGGTAGCACCTTGTAGCAGTGGCTGCAACTTTCCATGGCGATGTTACTGGTATCTAGCAGTGGCCATATTTTCTCTGGGGTGCTCCTTTTGCAATTGGATTCCTTGGATATGGCTTGTTTTCCTGGCTTTTGAACTTTGGGGCTAATACTTTGTCACCAGACAACCTTGTAAGAGCACCTGTCTGCTTAAGTTAACAAGAATTTGTTTCTGACAGTTAGAGATGCTTTATCTTATTGAAGTCCATCTTCGGCACTGAGAGTGTGCGATGCCACATAGCACTTTTTACATTTTATAAACTTAGGACAAAGTGGAGGCTCAGCAAGGACAATAAGTTGCCCACGTTTTCACTAATGAGTGGCAGAGCTGAGACTTGAAGCGAGCCCGTGAGACCTGTGGAGGCTGGGTCCATGTCTTATTTAATATAACAAATGTAATATGTCCAGGACTTGGCAAAGGACCAGACTCAAGAATATCTGGACTCTATATTCAGCCTACAATATTATCTCTGTGGGAGAGAGACTGTGATCTGCTGTATATTCAAGCATTTCTAAGATAGAAACGCTGGTTGTTTTTCAGGAGAATAGGCAGGAAAGCAAGAGTGCAGCCGCCACCACACCTAGCTTTCTGTTCAAACCGATCCCATTATTCAGCGGTTAAAGGGGGGGGCGGAGGCAGGGAGAGGCATTCTAGGAAATAGAGACCATAAAGCTGGGAGGGTGGAATGTTATTAGCTTTATTATTTTGTTAGTTAGCTTTTAGTGAACATGCCTAAAATGGTTGCTGTGTACCAGTGCCTGACATATATCTATCTCATTTCATCCTAACAATGGTTGACAATATGATGCAGGTGCTTTTATTGCCCTTATTTTACAGATGAGGAATCTGAGACTGAGAGACGAAATTCCTTGACCCAGGTTTACAGCCAGTGCATACAGCACCAAGTATGACTGATGTCATGGCCCAACTCCTGACCAATATATTATACCAATGGGGCTTGTTGACATTTGGTTCTGGGTTTGTTGATGATGGTTGACTGCTTTTGAGCACATTTCATTAAAACGAAAAGTACAGAATTGCTTATGTAATTCCAAGATCATGGTCTGGAAAGAGTTACCCCCTCCCTCACTATTTTTATTTTTTGTTAGAGAAAGCTGAAATTTGGAAGTCTTGGCAAAGAGAGTGTTAATGTGCTAACATCAAATGAATTCCATGGATTTTCTGTTCATTAAGGCCCATTTCCCTGCACATAACTCACCTCAGCTTGGTTATACTACTCCAGGGTACGCTAGTAAAAGCGGGTAAAATGGGGAAGCTGGCCAGAAAGAGGTGTTTTTGGCTGCAAAAATCAACTTACACCTACCACCAAAGAAAAACAGAAAGGCTTTGCCAAACAGTAAATATCAAGTTCATTGCCTAAACCCCAGAAGAAAATGTATTAAGCAATTTATGATACCTTTTTGGGTCTATAGTCACCTGATACTACTTGGCTGTGAATTTTGGGAGTTGCAATTCAGCAATTGGGAGGTGAATCCTAGCAAAAATTCTGGTTATTTCACAGATTGACTGAAGTATGGGAGATAGCAAAATGGGAGTCCCTTTGCATTATATAATGAAGTGTATGTTTATCTATTCATTCACTCAATTTACTATGTACCTCCTATATACTGGGCAGTCTTTTAACATGAGGGATAAAGCAGTCACCTAGATTTGCAATATCCCTCTCTTCCAGAGCTTATAGTCTGGCTAGGGAAGATGGATAAAATTAAGAAATGAATAAATGAATAGTTTCAGAGAGTAATAAGTGACTCGGAGAAAATAAATCAAGTGTTGTGATGGAGGGTGTCAGGTAGGGAGAGAGTAATTGAGATCAGATGGTCTGGAAGGTCTCCCTGTAGCCTGAATATTAAGAAGCCAGCCATTCAAAGGTCTAGAGCAAACGCTCTAGGTAGAGGGTCAGCAAGTGCAAAGGACTCATGGAAACAAAACTTGGTGTGTTGGAGAACCAGAAATAACTATGCACTGGAGCCTAGTGGGAGAAGGAAGAGAGAGAAGGGTTGGGGTCAGAGGTCAGCAGACCAGATCATGCTCAAGAGTCTGTCTGTTCCTTCACTTATGAGCAGTGAGAGGCACTTGAGAGCATTCAGGCAAGAGGGTTGATATGTCTGCTTGACAGTGATTAAAGGCCCCTTGGGCAGTATTAGTAGAGGGTGGTTTGGAGAGGCCTGGAGATAAAAGCAGGGAGATGGGGTAGAGCGTGGTAGCCATAAGGTGGGAGTGGCAGTGTTGCTGGACAGGGTGTGTGTGTCCTAAAGTGGTCTTCAGGCCTAGCTGCACATGCATGTCACGTTTGAAACTTCTTAGAAATACGGTTACCTGGGATCTATCCTTGAACATTCTGACTCAGCAGGTCAGGGAAGGCAGCTGTTTTTTTAAGAAACAAGGAATGGGATTCTGAAACCTAGCCGGGGTTAAGAACGACTGCTTTGAAAGTGTTTTCACATTTACTATTTCTTTTGATTGTCCTGCGGTCTGTGACGTAGCTGTTGTTGCTGCCCCGTTTCATGAGTGAGGGCACTGAGGCTCGCAGAGGGAACACGGCTGATTTCAGATCATATGGCGAGCCGACACCGGAATTCCGTTCTCTATGTGCAAGCCCAATGCGCTTCCTCTTATCTCACCACGTATTCCTGAAAGTAACCAGCACGTTGGTTATTGTCTTTAAAAATCCAAGATAGGGAATTGGTGATTACCAACCAGCAAGCAACAAGCATAATGGAAATTTGGAGACAAAGTGGGATCCCATGGCTGGAGGGTGGAGTGAGGAGGCATTTCTGCATGGTGGTGTTTAGGAAGACGGGCCAGCCAGCATAGAATCTGAAGGGGTGATGAAAATAGGTTTGAGGGGCTACATGTGGGAGAGTTTAGAGGGAGGGTGGTAGAGATGGCTAGGTGTGGAGAGATGAAGATGCGTCCATGAACCAATACTCTAGTGGGTGTCTGTTGTTTTTTGGCTGTTTAGCATTCATTTCAATTTCTTTTTGGAGAGTGAGAGGTGGACATTTCTTCTCTGTTGGTCCTCTACCAAGACACTTTGAACTGCCTGAGCCCTGTTCATTTTAAGTTTGAATTTGCAACCTTCCTTTTGATCCTGAGAAAATTTATGTCTTCTAACAAACCCTCTTTTTGCTGTACGTGTCCAGAATCAGTTTCTATTGCTTTCAACAAATTACGCCTACTGCTGTTGATATGGTGACCATTTAGAGAAGGAGGACTGAGTGTGCAGTTCTCTCTAAGTTGGCAAGCAGGCTAAATCTGCATTCTTCCATCCTGCTCCCCACATCCAACCTCTCTATACCTCTCCCTGATTTCAGCTCTTGTGAAGATCACCGACTTCTTCTCTGGGATGCACGCCCTCCATTTATTTACAGTGAAATGAGGGTCAACAAGGAGAGACATTGTATATTTGACAAGGATCATTTATTTAAAACAGTCTTCATTTAGCAGCCAGAGTGATTTTTTTTTTTTTCATAATGGAAATGTGATCATAGTACTTCAATGCTCAAAACTCTTCAGTGGCTTCCCATTGGCAATTAGTGTAATGATGAACCCAATAAAGTGCCTACAAAGTCCCAAAAGATGTGACTCTTACTAGGATTCAGCCTCATCTTGCCACACCTTTGTTATCTAGATTCTAACCACACATATGATGTTTTTGTAGTTCCATGAAGGTACTATGCTCCAGCTGCCACAGGGCCTTTGCACGTTCTTTTTCCTCACTCAAAAGACTCGTTCCTTTCCATTTTGCCTTTTAATTTTTCTTTACACTTCAGAACTGCATCATTTTCCCAGATAAACCTTGTCTGACCATTCTTACTAAGTTACATTTCAGCTTTCTCCTCTTTCCCCACCTCCCCACCCCCCACCCATATCCTCCCCTGCAAGGAATCACACGCATCTCATTTGAAGCACTAGTCACGACAACGTCACATTTGTTTTGGCCCCTACTTGTCAGTAAATTCTGTGAAAGCAGGTCCCTGACTGTTTTTCTCATCACTGTGTTGTAAGTTCACAGTACAATGCTTAGTGCATAATGATAAAAATGATGATGATAACAATAGCAATAGTAGCTACCTTTTCATATTACCAACTGTTTTAAACTCACATGTATGAAATCCTTTAGTCTTCTCAACAACCTTATGAAGGAGGTTCCACCATTATTCTCATTTAAATATGGGGAAACAGAGATATAGAGATGCTACAAGACTAGATAAAAGGCACAGTTAAAAAGTATCGGAGCCAAGATGAAAACCTACATGGAGTTGGCACTGTTCACTATGATGCTGTCTCCCTTCTGTACATCATAGGTGTTCAGTACGTGTTTGTTGAATGAAGAAATGGATGAAGCTATGAACAAATGAACACACGACTCCAGAAATCTGGATTAGAACTCCAGAGGCCTGAGTTCGATTCCGGCTCTGCCTGACACCTCTGTAAAATTGCCTCCTTAAAGACTTCCATTCCCTTTGTGTGACAAAGGGGGAGGGAGACAGACAAGAGTTAAGCACAATTTGTGACTTCAAGCTGGCCTGATGTAAAAGACCACATCTGGATTCAGCTCTTGAGCTTTGAAACCTTAAAACAAAAATGACCAAGGTAGAGAGCTTATTCCCTAGATCCTAAGGGAACTCAGGGCCTCTGGGAGATGGAACAATAAAAGGAAAGACCATCTGAATGGAGCCTACATCGCACTTCCAGACCCAGCAAGGAAAGTCTGATAGCCCTTTCTCTGCCTGTCATTTTGGGTATCACACATGGTAGGATTTAGATAATTATCAACAATCACTTCCTTCTTGAGATATATTCATTATTAGCAGTTGTGAACACGTGCTGGAGAAACCACAGAGTTAATTTTCCCCTTTCCTAATGTAGTTATACAAAAGTCTCATTGCATTAATACTTTTGCAATTGTGCTGTAACTGAAGCCGCAGAAAACTGCTCACTGGGGATCGTGAGCCTCGCAAACAAGTCTCTCTAAGTCTGCATGGAAAATGCATACATACTCCTTTGTTGCTAGTTAAGCTTGCTGGGACATTAATGCATGCCTCCTACAGCATTTTGGACCCAGGCCCCAGGCCCAGGCCCCCATCCCCACCCCAAAGCTGCCACCAGGGCCTGCTGCCTGGGGCTGTGTGCCTCCTAAACACTTGGCTGCGGCACTTGGGACATTTTATTGAGGCAGCTTTACTGGAAGGATCCAATTACAGGGTATGGCAAGTTAGATTCAATGCCCCGGTTAACAATCCTGTGAGAACACTGAGGCTCCTTTGGCCCTTCCTGTGCAAAAGAAATGAACAGACGTAATGGCAAACAGCCCCTGACGTGGCTGCTGCTTCTGGCCGTGGACACACCAATGGGTTTTTTAAAAAAAACCTTTTATATTTTTATTCATGTATAAAAAGCAGTACATCATAGGTGCAGGGGGAAAAAGTGAAACACTAGGAAGTAGAAAGAATAAAAGTAAATCTCTCCCCTTCTCCCCGTAAAATCTCTCGCTTCCCCCAAGGTAAGCACCATTTTCAGTTTGTCGTATATCCCTCCGGATCTTTCTTTATTGCATTTACAAACAAAATCATATTATTCTTTAAAAATTTCTATCCACATTTTCTATGACTTTATTTTTTGCTTTAACAATACATCATGAACATTTTCCATGTCAGTGCATACAAGTCTACTTTATTCTTTTTAACAGATGCATTGCAATTTGTATGCCTCTATTTCAATGTCTCTATTTCAATTCTCTTAACCATTCCTCCTATTGATACATATTTAGATGTTCCTAAAATTAGCTATTACAAGTAATGCTGTAATGAATATCTTTGTAGTCTCTTTGAGTGTGCTGTGCACACATGCAAGCGTTTCTATAGGGTAAATTCCAGAGGGTTATTTAGAGTATTAAATGAAAATAATTAGTTCTAGAACGTTCAAGTTCAGGTTTTCCCTAGAGTTCAAACAAATCTTCTGAGAGGTTTATTTTTTAAAAAATATAATTAAAAATATAAAATAATGCTACAATTGCATGACAGATCCACATATTTACTCTCGTTACTATTCCTTATCCAGCCAATTCAACCACCAACCCCACAGGTGACCTCTGCTGTTAGTTTCTTAGCTATTCCAAAGCTTTTTATGTACAAAAAAAGCAATCGTGAATGTATTTTCATATTTCTTCCCCCAGTGTTACATAAAAGGCAACATATTTTATGCACTAATGTGATCTTGCCATTTTCTCTGACCCATACATCAGATAGGTCTTTCCATATAAATACATGAAGAGCTTTTTCATTACTTTAAACCATTTTAATTAATAGACATTTTTAGAACAGTTTTAGGTTTACAGAAAATTTGAGTAGAAAACTACCAAGATACAGAGCACCGAGTTTCCGTATTCCGCCTTTGTACTCCCCTACAATTTTCCCTATTCTTAGCATCTTACATTAGTGTAAGTGATACAACTGATGAATAATTATTATGAACGACAGTCCATAGTTTACACTAAGGTTCACTCTGTGTTGTACAGTTGTACGAGTTTTGAAAAATTGCAGTAATGTCATGTACCCACCCTTATCGTATCGCACAGAATAGTTTAATTGGCCTAAAAATTCCCTCCCCGGCAACTACTCATCTGTCTTCTGTCTGTAGTTTTGCCTTCCCCATAATGTCTTATAGTTGGAATTAAATCACTTCAGATGTTCAGAATGGCCTTTTCAGAATGGCTTCTTTTCTTAACAACATGCATAGAAAACCTCTGTGTTTTTTCATGGCTTTTGATAGTTTTGTTTTGGTTTGTATGGAATGACTTGTATGGATGCACACATGAATAGTGGGTCTATTCATACCGCTTTTGAAGGACATCTTTTGTTACTTCCAAGTTTTGGCAACTCTGAATAAAACTATTATAAACACTCATGTGCAAGTTTTTGTGTGGACATAAGTTCCATACCAGGGATTGCAATTGCTGGATCATACGGTAAGATTTGTTTGGATTTGTAAGAAATTGCCAAACTGTCTTTTAAAGTGTCTGTGCTCATTTGCATTTCCGTCAGCAATGAATGAGAGTTTCTGTTGTTCCGGGCCCTTGCTAGCATTTGGTGTTGTCCAAGTTTTGGATTTTAGCCATTCTTACAGATGTGTAGTGGTATCTGGTGGTTGTTTTAATTTTGCAGTTACCAAATGACATATGACGTGGAGCACCTTTGAACATGCTTATTTGCCATCTGTGTAACTTCTTTGATTAGGTGTCGCTTTAGGTCTTTTGCTTATTTTTAAATTTGGTTGTTTTATTGTTGAATTTTAAGAGTTCTTTGTATATTTTAGATACAACTCCTTTATCAGACAGGTTTTGCAAATATTTTCTCTCAGTCTTTAATTGGCCTTTTCATTTTCATTAATGTCTTTTGAAGAAGTTTTTTTTTTATCTTAATAAAGTCCAACTTATTATTTTTTTTCTTTCATGGGTTGTACTTTTGGTTTTTTAACTAAAAACTCATCACCAAACCCAAGGTTACCTAGAGTTTCTCCTGTGTTTCTACCTAGAAGTTTTATAATTTTGTGTTTTGCATTTAGGTCTATGATTCATTTTGAGTTAATTTTGTAAAAAGTATAATGTTTATTTCTTTGTATGGGATATTCAGCTGTTTCAACATTATTTGGTGAAAAGAATATACAAAGATCAGTTGACTATACTTGTGTGAGTCCATTTCTAGGCTCCATGTTCTGTTCCATGATCTACTTATCTATCCTTTTGCCAATACCACACTGTCTTATTTACTATGGCTTTATAGTTAAGTCTTAAATTTGGGTAATGTCAGTCCTCTGACTTTGTTCTTTTTCAGTGTTGAGTTGACTGTTGTGGGTCTTGTTCATTTTTACATAAACTTTAGAATCACTTTGTTGCTATCTACAAAGTGACTTGCTAGGATTTTATTAAGATTGCATTGCATCTCTAGATCAATTTGGGAAAAATTGACATCTTAATAATCTTGAGTTTTTCTATACATGAACATTGAATATTTCTCCATTTATTTAGATATTTGATTTCATTCATCACAGTTTTGGAATTTTTCTTATATGGATCTTGTACCTATTTTGTTATACTTATGCCTAAGTATTTCACTTTAATGGGATGCATATGTAAATGATGTTATATTTTAAATTTTAAATTCCCATTGCTCATTGCTGGTGTATGGGGACGTGATTGACTTCTATATATTACCTTTATATTCTAAACCTTGCTATAATCTCTTATTAATTCCAGGGGTTTTTTTTTTTGGCAACTTTATACATGAATAATCATGTCATCTAAGACAGTTTTATTTCTTCCTCCCCAATCTGTATACTTTATTTCTTTTCCTTGTCTTATTGCATTAGCTAAGTTTTATTACATCATGATCAGAGATTTTTATCTCTATATTTATTGAAGGTTTGTGGGGCCTAATAAATGGTTACTTTTTAATGAATATTTATAGGCACTTGAGAACAAAGTGGTTTGTCTAGATTTAGAGCAGAGTTTGATATATACGAATCATATCTATCTTAATAGTTATGTTATTTAGATTCCTATCATTATTAATTTTCTCAATATATTATTAACAGAACTCTCAAATATTGAATAAGCTAAAGGACTTTTACAATAGCTATTTATATTTTCACCATCTAGGTTTTATCATTAATATTTAATATACTTGCTTTATCACATACCTATCCACCTATCCATCACTCTATCCATTCTTTAATCTCTTATTTTTGATACATTTAACAATAAGTAGTAAGCATCAGTACAACCTCTGTTAAATACTTCGGCATGCATATTATTGATCATAGTTCAATATTTGTTCACAGTTCTTTTTTCTTTTGAGGTAGATTGCATAGCATGATATCTTACAGATATTGCTCAGTGCCTTTTGCCATTGAATATTGAAGGAGAAAAATCGGAGAGCATTTTTCTCCACCTTATAAGTGATTTAATCATTTTACTGACTCCAGGGGATTTCTTCTTTGTCATTAAAATTCAGGAATTTTCCAGATATTATCACTGTTTATCTTCCCATATCAATCTTTCCTGGCACATAGTACCATCTTCCAATGGATAAATTCAAGTTATCGTTTTAAAACTGAAGTTTTCTTAAACCATATTTTCCATTGTATGTTCTGGTCCATTGTTTTTGCTTTATTGTTTTATTTAGCATGGACTTTAATTACGTCTTTGCTGTATCTTCTTATCCTTTCTTTGATATCTGTCTTTAGTCATTAATTCTTTTAAACTCTCAGTTCCATTTTTTCTTTTACGTTTCTTCTTTGCTGTAGATTTAATTACTTGTGCTTCTTTTGCTGTTGTTAATAAATATGTCTTTAGTTAACATAAAGAATGAGGGGAAAGTTTTATTACTTTAGGTTGCCTGGATCTTTTTGTGTATGTCAAACATTGCTCCTAGTAGGTGTGCAATGATTGTTTGCATAATTGAATTCTTGGACAGAATGGATTGTAATAGAAGAAAGGAGAAAAAGTGTAACTAAAGCTCTTTTTATTTTACCATGCTAATCATCCTCATAATCATGTGAGTGAGGAGTTCTTCTATGCCAAGATCCCATGCCAGGCAGTTGTATAAATAATTTAACCAAAAAGCCAGAAGTCTTGTCTTCCAGCTAATGACAAAAGATGTGAAATAACACTGGATTGTTTCTGAGCTTCAGAGCTTAAGTTTTTTTTTTCGTTTTTAAAAATATTTTGGAATCCCCTTTTATGACCTAGAATCTATTAGAGTGGGCAAAAAGTTTACTCTCGATTTTATAAACTCAGTATTATTTATTGTACTTTTTATAATTAACTATGTATTTATGCTAAAGGACACATCTTGCAAACAAGTTTAGTTTTTGATCAAAAAAAAAAAATTCAATCGAGGTGAGTAAATTCATGGGATTCTCTTTGCTCTGCCGCTCCCTTCTTGCTGTGTAGGTCTCTCATCATGGCCATGTGTTTCAGAGCCTGATCTGGAATCTTACTATATGAACTCTCCAGTGTAGGGGTAAACTCTATTTTTTATTCTCTTCTTTAAAATGAAAGAGTCTTATCTTTGCAGTATACTTTTATTTGCTTTATTCAACACAACCAGACATCAGATGTGTTTAGCCTTCCCAGGGTTCAAAATCTTACCCAGGGTGTGAAGCAACAACACGGTCTCTTGCTCTGTAGATGAGATGATTACCGAAGCTCTCCCATGCTGGTGCTGTGAACATCCCCAGTTAGAGCATTTATCGATGCAAAGAATGAGAAGCCATACTGGGAAGGCTAGAGCAATCAAGAGTCTCTCTGGTTTAAGGAATCAGGGTGTCAGATATTGCTTTCTTAAGGGAACTGCTCTCTGTGGACCGAAGGAGTGTGCCTTTTTATTCATATGATGGATTTGGGGTTCTGAGATGTGTGTGTATATTTAATTTTATGATAAGAAGTGGTCTGATGAGAGGAAAAAAACCCTCTTATTTTATTAAAAGCAACACTTGTTTTACTGGGGAAGGGCAGGAAGTACAGATGGACCATGTGGCTAATTCGGCTAAGTGGCCAAATCAATGCTCAGTGGCATATTTGAAAGCAACCAGTTTGAAAGTAGAAACTGACTTGTCCATTTAAAAAAGGGGGTGGCGGCAAGAAAAGACATCTTTGGAAATTAAATCTGCTTAATATGGCTTAAAAGCATTAAAGATAATAAAATAACAATGCCTTTTCCACAGACTGACTCTCTTGCTAAAGCGACACCAAAGCATCATTCAATTTTCCAGATGCATGGGCTGGTTTTCAAAAGATGGATTCATGTTACCCTGTGAAGCTCCCAAACAAATGATGTCTCTTTATTGGAAACAAATGAAGAAAAAAGAGGCTCTATGGGGAGTGGGAGCTACATAATTGTATTAATGCGTAAGCTCAGCAGCTCAGTTAGGGATCCGTGAGAGGGCTGGTCGCCCCGGCTTTGGGTGGAGAGAAGCTGCGATCAGAGCTATTGGATAGGGCGGCCTTATTAGTGAGTGAGAAGGTGATGGGGAAAATCGCAGAGCCCCAACTCAAGAATGCATTCAGGATTGGGTTTAAATTAGTTTAGCTTCCACTCTGGGGACCCAGAAGACCTTGGAGGTTGGAGGTCTGGCAGAGGAGGTAGGAACGGGACTCGGTGAGATAGGAGAATGTAGCTCCTAACAGTTCACTCTGCTCTTTAATAGTCGTGTAAGTTTGCACAACCAACCCAATCACTCTGATTTTGTTTTCTTGTTATTTATTTATTTATTTATTTATTTATTTATTTTTGTCTGTAAATGGGGATACAACCAGCATTTACTTCATAAGATATTTGGAGAAATTGAAAAATGCTTACATGTACAAAGCATTTAGAAAATTAAAATAAAAATATGGCTTTGGAGGAGAGCTCTGTGGATACCCTGGACCACCAGAAAGCCTAACAAGTGTGTCCCTGGGCAGATTGCTAGAGGCAAATATGATAAACCTGAAGCTGTCCTCTTTCAGACCCATCATGAGAAGGCAAGGTTCTTTTGAAAAGACAATAATGCAGGGAAAATAGAAGGCGGTGGAGAAAGAGGAAGATGAAACATGAGATGGATTGACTCTGTAACAAAGCCACAGGCATGAGTCTGCAGGAGCTGAGCAGGGCCGTTGTGGACAGGACACTGTGGACATCACTCATTCACAGGGTCACCAGGGCCAAGAGCCCACTCAGTGGTATGTAACACACACATTTAGAAAATTGCTGAGCATATAGTTAGGATACATAAATGTAAGCTGCTATGTTTTTGCTAAAAAAGTCATCGTCATCATTGTCATCATCATCATTATCATCATCATCATCATCATCATCATCCCAGGATTTAAGTTCAATGCACAATTTTCTCTTCATATTCACTAATTGTTCCTTCAGTCTACTCTTTGGAATACTTCTTCCCACATCTCATTTCCCCTATGTCAAAGAATTTGTATGCAAAACATGCATTTATTCATCTATCCATCATTCATCCATCCATCTATCCATCCATCCATTCAACAAACATTTATTCAGAAGCTACTGTGTGCCAGACTCTATTTGGAGCCAGGGATACACATAATGTTGAAAAAGGTAGATTCTTCCTTTCTAGGCATTTATGACCTGGTAGGAGACATACATATTAAGCAGACTAATTGAACTAGGTTCTGAGTATTTGAGAGGAGAGTGGGGTTTGGGCAATGGCTTTCTGGAAGAAGTGTCTAAGTTGAGACCCGAGGGACAAGTGGGACTTACTCGGGCGAGGGAGAGTCAGGAATGGGTAAGCAGGGACAAGTCTTCTGGGAAGGGAGAAGTGGATGCGCAAAGGCAGTCATGTGGGAAAGAGAACGGGCGCTGCCTGTCCAGCGTGCTTGTGTGTGGGATGTGAAGAGAGGAATGTCCAGGGGTAGGGGACGGTTGTAGTTAGACATGAAGGGCTTTGTTAAACACTTTCAAGGAGTAGTCATTTTACTCTGAGGACAGCGAGAATAGAAAAAAAGAAAATCCTAGCATTTCAGTGAAAACACAGGTCTCCGGTTTTTTTCATGCCATTTTTATTTTAGTTATTCCATTTCATCTTCACAATGAGTCTAAGACATAGAGAAGGGCAGGCATTGCTCCCCTTTGTAGCTAAGGAAACAGCGTCAGAGTCATGTCCTCCCAGGTCATTGCCACGTTCCATTTTATAAGGCAGCCTGATGATAAAAAGCAGCTCTTCCCTGACCTCCCAATACAACTCCTTCTCCACATTTAATCGATGGGATGTTGATGCCGAGATATTGTTCAAGGAGAACAATTTACAGAAAAAGACAAGCCCTTTCAGAAGGAAGGTGACCCACGATGGGCCCCTACAGCTCCAAAACCACTCGATTCCATGGAGCTCAACATGCCTTGGCCTGCCTTCTCCATCTGGAAGCTCAGGCTGGGGCTGTTTGTGAAACCCATCGAGGAAACCGTGTGAGGTTAGCTCCATTATTCTCTGAAATCTTCTTCCCTTGGAACAGGAAGCTGTTAAAAATGAGTGGGAATTTAAAAAAGGTCCAAGTGCAGCAGAGCATTGAACACAGATATCAGGGAGGGTCCAAAAGCATATAAAGCAAGCAATTTTAATCAGAGCTTCGTGGGTCTCAACCAGCCCAAATGACCATACGAATGTCTATGCATACACACACAATAAGTGAGCAAAACAAACAAACAAACAAATAGACATTAAAAACAGGGATGTACCCAGCTTGGAATTTTCCCAGCCAACAGAATACTCTTCATTTTCCTTCACCATCTTAATCATTTCTTTCTCTTTTGCTTTCTTACCTTTATGAAAAGCCAATGGATTCATGAACAAATCCTGACAACCAGGGAGAATGAATAAGGGATAATTGTTATAGGAGGCAACTTTTTTTTCCATTTAAATTACAAGATTTTGGTATGAAGAATGCCACACTAGTTACTTGGAAGCAGAGAACAAGGAATTTCCTTTCAGATATAACAGATAACTAAGGTAACCACATAATCCATTGTTGACTATTGAAAAAATATTTTTATTTTAAAATGATTTTAGACTTACATAATAGCTACAAAAATAGTACCTGTAGGCTTTGTACAGTGTACATTTATTCTAACAGTTAATGTAACCAAGGAATCCATTTTGGGACAATACTATTAACCAAAGTATAAGACTTACTTGAATTTCACCAGTTTTTCCACTAATGTCTTTTTTTTTTTCTGCCCCAGTATTGTACATTGCATTTAGTTTTATATTTCCTTAGTCACTTCTAATCAATGACAATTCCTTTGTCTTCCCTAGACTTTTTTGACCTTGGCACATTTGAAGAGTACTTGCCAATTTTTTTGTAGAATGTTCCACAATTCAAATCTGTCTGATGTTCTCTCTTGATTATATTGAGATTATATATTGAGAAGAATACAATAGAGCTGATGTGCCCTTCCCTGGGTACAATTTAGGGATTACATAGTGTTGATATACATTGCCGATGATGTTGACCTTGGCACTTGGCTAACATCCATCACCTGGCTGATTGCCTGGACTTTCCACTATAAACCTTTGAAATTACCAAGTATTTTTGAGAAGATACTTTGGAATTATACAGATATTCTGTTTGTACCTAAACTTTTACTCATGAATTTCAACATCCATTAGTGGACCTTGCCTGCAGCCATTACGGCTGCCAAGTTCTAACACTGATTTTCTATTTCTCTCGTTCCTTTTACATGCATTAGTTGGAATTCTTCTGTAAGGAATTGTTGTCACTTCTCCATTTATTTATTATTTATTCAGCATGGATTTGTGGACTTTTTTTTTTCCTTTGGGTTATAATTCAGTGGTATAGTTGTTTATTTTATTGTTCAATTGTTTGAATTTTAGGCATTGGCAGTATCTCCAGACGGGCTCCTGTGTCATTCCATATGCTCTCACTTTTTTTTTTTTCTTTTTTGAACACTTCCTTCCTTTCTGGCACCACAAGATACCCCCAGGCTCATGGTACATATTTCCCTGCCGAATCCAGAAGTCACCCAGTTCTCCAAGAAGCCTGGTCCCTTTTAATGGAGAATATAATTAAGAAGCCAATGTCTGAGTGTTAGGTCTGCATATTGCTACTGAAGTCTCAGTGTTTCTAGGTCTTCTTAGTGGACAGAACTAGGAAATGCATGTATGTGTACTAACTCATGCACACTTACACATTTATATTTCTTTATCTATCTGCCTACCTACCTATTATGTTTCTGTTTCATCTTGATACCTCTGACTTCAATCCAGTACCATAGGGTTCATTCCAGTCTCCCCTTTTCTCATCTTAAACTACTTTCTCTGATAGTAAGAAGCTTGACGCCCATTATGTACACATTGTATATAGTTATTTGTTCAAACTTACACACAAATATAGTAGTTTCAGAATTTCTAATCCACACTCCCATGCTAAAGACATTTACCAGCGAGAGTATAGTATTTGTGTATAGTTCTTTCTGTCTTAAGCCTAATAGTACACTCTCAAAACAGTGTTTTCCAAAGTTACTTAGGCCAGCTGTGTTCTCCTCCAATCCCTTCAGTGTGGTTGTGTGATTCATTTGTAATTCAGTTAAATTTTTTTGCCACAAGCTGCGTTTCTTCTTCCCCACTACATACTGGGGTTTTTGTTTTTGTTTTTCTTTGTGGTTTTTTTTTTTGCATTTACATAAAATATGAAATTTTTGAGTTTAATTTTATAGGAAAACTCCAGACTGTTTCCAAAATGACTTCCTATTTTACATTTCTACCAGCAATACATGTGAGGCCTGATTGCTTCACATCATTGTCTGAACTTGATATTGCATTTATTGCTGCTGTTTTTTCAGTTATTTTAATATTTATGTAGCAATATCTTCTTGTGGTTTTAATTTGCACTTCCTTAATGATTAATGGTGTTGGGCATCTTTTAATATACTTATCTGCCATTTATATATCTCCTTTGTTAAAGTATCTACTTTTATCTATTGCCCATATTTTAAATTAGATTGTTTTTTATTATTGAGTTTTGAGAGTTCTTTACTGTGATATATTCTGGGTACAGGTCCTTTTTCAGAAATGTGATTTGCAGACAAGCCTATTCTGTGGCTTCTTTTTATTCTCTTAACAGTTTCCTTCACAGAGCAAAAGTTTTTAATTTTAATAAAGCCTAAATTATTTTTTCTTTTATGGATTATGCTTTTGTTACTGTATCCAAAGACTTTTGCCTAAACCAAGGTCACACATATATTCTTCTATGTTATTTATAGAAGTTTTGTACTTTTCCATTTTAGATTTAGGTGCATGATCCATTTTGAGATAATTTTTATATAAGGTGTGATGTATAGGTTAAAGTTCAGTTTTTTCATATGACTATCCAATTATTTAAGCATCATTTGTTGAAAAGACTCCATTTAATTGCCTCTGCATCTTTGTCAAGAATCACTTGACTACACGTGTGGGTTTATTTCCAGGTTCTCTATTCTGTTCATTAATCTATATGTCTATTGTGTTACCAGTACTACAGTGGTCTTGATTTATGGGAGCTTTATGTCTCAAAATGGGTAATGCAAGTCCTTCAGCTTTATTCTTTTTCAAAAATATTTTGCCTGTTCTAGATCATTTGTTTCTACATACATTTGAAAACTTTATAATCAGCTAGTTGTTTTTTGTTGTAGGTTTTTTTTTTTTTTAAAGTCTGCTTGTATTTTGATAGGGGCTGCAATGAATCTATAGATCAAATTGGAGAGAATTGATATCAAAACAATATTCTCTTTTTCCAATCAGTTAACATTTTATAACATTTTTTTTTAAGTGTTTGGTAAAAATTGCCAGTGTGATAATCTAAGCCAAGAATTTTCTTTTCTCTCTTTGGAAGATCTTAAAATCATGCTTTCAATTTATTAAATTAAGAGAAGACTTACTGGTTATCTCTTTTTTCTTGAGTTTTGATTACTAATGTTTTTTAAGAAATTGAAACTTATGGAGTTGTTTGTAGTGTTCCTTTGTTTAATGTCTGTAGGTTATACTGTGATATATTTTTGTTGTTATTCCTGATATTAATAGTTTGTGTTACCTTTTGGTTAGTATGGCTAGAGATTTATGAATTTTTGACAATCTTTTTAAAGAACCAGCTTTTAGTTTCATTGATATTTCTCTATTGTTTTTCAATTTCCAATTTTTTTTTTCCATTTCAGTTTAGTTTACTCTTCTCTTTTTGATTTCTCAAGGTGGAGCCTTATATGAATGATTTGAGTTTTCCTTTACTTATATAAGTGTTAAATGCTATTAGTTGCTGTTAAACACTGCTTTAGCTGCAGCTTGCAAATTTTGATATGTTGTTTTTGTATTTTGACACAGTTCAAACTACTTTATAAGTTTTTTTGAGACCACTATGTTCCATAGGTTGTATAGAAGTATATTATTTATTTAATTTCCAAAAATTTGGATATTTTTGAGACATCTTTTAATGATTTTTAGCTTAATTCTGTTATAATGAGAACATACATTGTATGATTTGTGTTCTTTAATTTGTTGAGGTTTCCTTTATGGTTCTGAATATGGTCTATGTTATTGAATATTTCAGGTGCACCTGGAAAGAAAGTGTACTATTCTCCTTTTGGGTGGAGTATTCTATGTAAATGTCAATTAAATCTAGCTGGTCAATAGTGTTTTTCAGGTCTTATATACCCATACTGATTTTTGTCTACTTGTTTTTCAGTTACCGAGAGAGAAATGATGAAGTCTCCAACTGTAGTTTTGAATTTCTTTTCTTTCTTTTTTCTTTTTTTCCAGTTCTATCAGTTTTGGCCTCACATACTTTGAAACTCTTCAATTCAATTTGAAGTTAGTGTTATCAGGTCTTCTAAGAAAATTGACTTTTTTTCATTATGCATTTTCCCATTTTTATTCTTCATAATCTTTCTCATTCTAAATTCTACTTTGGTATTACTACAGGTACACCGCCTTCTTTTCTGTAGTGTTTGTAAGGTATATCTTTCTCCACCCTTTACCTTTAACCCATCTACGCCATTATGTTTAAAGAGAGTTTCTTGAAGAAAGAATGAGTTAGGTGTTATTTTTTTATTTAATATGGCAGTCTATGTCTTTTAATTATTGTGTTTAGACTATGTACATTTAATGTTTATATGACTGGTTTAAAATCTATTGTCTTGCCAGCTTTTCTATTCTTTCCTTCCATTCTTTTTCCTCCCTACCCTTTTAATGCCTTTTCTGTTTAAGCATATTTTAATGATTTCATTTTATCTCCTCTATGAACTTACTTGTAATACCTACCCTTAAAATAATTTTATTGAATGCCCTAGGGTTTAAAATATACATCTTTACTGAGAGTCTAGCTTCAAATAATACAGCACTTCCTGTGTAGTATAAGGAACTTATAACAATATATTCTCGATATTTCTTTCTCCCATCATTTGTGCTATTACTTTTACATTTGCTGTAAAAGTACAATATATTGCTACTATTTTTGCTTGGTTAGTTGTCTCTTAGAGCAATTAAAAGTAAAAAAAAATACCATGAATTCAATTTTACCTTCATTTATTTCATTCCAGCATCATTTCTTTTCATCATTTCTTCCTGTAGGTTTGTTTCAATCTTCTATACCTTTTCTGCCTAAATATATTTTTTTCCTCCAGCTTTATTGAGGTATAAATGACAGCTGAAAATTGTATGTATGTATTTGAAATTTCAAAATGTGAGACATTAGCAAGATGGCAGAATAGGAGGTTCAAACCCTTGTCTTCCCCTTGAAAACAACTGAAACAACAGACAGCTACAAACTGCCAAAAATATCTCTGGGCGAGCTCTAGATTGCAATGAAGAAGAGGGAAAAACCCCGTGGAATGTGAGAACTGAAGATCATGGCATAGAGAAGTATAGGAAGCATTTTACCTGCATCACCTGAACCCCCAGTCTTGAGTAGCTTGGTGCCAAGAGGAGTTCCCTGAAAGGGGCTTCATCCCATGGGACAAGGAGAACAGGTGGCCTCCAAAAATCCTCATCACCTTCATGGACATCTACAGTCTTGCTAACGAGGAGCCTTGCAATCTCACTGATGCCGAACTCAGCTGAGGAAGCTGCTCGGAGTTCCTGCCACTGCATGTCCTCCCCAGGACAGAAGTTGTCGCTGTATTGAAATCTGCCTCCAGGAGCCTGAGTTGCTGCTGTGCCCTGCTCTCTGTGATGAGGATATCACAGTGCCTTGCCATCCACTGGACTGGAACTGTCACTGTGCTGTGCCCTGCTTTTTGGGTCTTAATTCATAGCTTTGACCCTCTATCATTGGAGCTATGCAGCTGATTGCTCTGTACCCTGTCCCACGGGTCCTGAGTTACAGATATGACCCACCATCACCAAGGCTGTGCTGCTGCTGCTCTGTCCCCCATGTCCATAAATAACCGGGACTGGCCTCAGCAACATGACCAGTTAATTGTGCCCTCACACAACCCAATTTGGATCTGAGGCTGAAACAGTGCTGCTCTGTGCTGTTGTTCCCCTGTCCTTTAGAATCACAGTGTTTCCGGGTTGGAGGAACTCTTAAACACCAAGCATACAATGATTCTCCATTTTCATTCTGTCACAATGAAAGGAAGAACGATGTACACAAGGATATGAGTCTCCCATTGATGTAGGTCAGTCAGTCAGGTTTACGCACCACAAAAGTCATCTGGTTCGTGGGTATGTGTGATTCTTTTCTTTCAGTTCTCTTAACTATTCCAGATCTGTCCAATAGTTTCTATTGCTTAGAATCGAGAAACTGATCTACAGCCATTTTACCTTATATTTAAAAAATTAACCACTTTTTTGTTGTCTGTATCTATGAATTTATTTAGTTTGTATGCTTTATTTATTCATTTGTTGCTTTTTGTTTTATATCCTACACCTGACATTTATATAATGTTATTAACCAATGCTATTACAGTGAATTTAATAAAAATAAAAAAATTAAAACGTTAACCATAAATATTGTTCTACGTTAGTAGTAACAAGTTACCTATGATGTACCACATAAGTGATTGTGACCAAGGCAATGTATCAGAAAGCAAAGTTGCAAACTTCTGAACTAGTCTAACTCTTCCCCTGAGTTTTGAGACCCCTTTCCATTTCTGCCCAGTAGTTATTCACCCTCTGCTTGCATACGTCCAGTGACAGGGGTCTCACTTCTTCCTGAGGGAACCCCAATTGCTAATAAGTTTGGTCCAGATAGAGATGAAATCTGTCTGAAGTTTTTCCCCATTGGTTTTATTATATGTTCTTAGCCATGTAGAAAGTAAGTGTGAGGAGGTCATGGCACATGGCAAGCCTTTGGCTCTTTTCCTGTGGTCTTAGCCAAACCTCCAGTGGTACCATTGGCCTTGGTCTTATCTTTCTCTCCTCTTTTTTTTTTTGCTTGATGATTGAGGCTGATTAGCATTTTAGAATTAGGTAAAAGAGAGCATTTTGAGCACATCCAACTAAGAGAAGCATTTGGAGCTTGCCCACTGGGAGAACTTAGAGGTGAGGAGAGCACAGAGAAGATGCCCTTTACCCTCTCTAAACATCAGCGAATACCAGTCTCACCCAAAGGAGCAGTCGAGTCTAAGAAAGGAATTTCATCTCTAAGGAAATGTATCCCGATCCACAGCACAAGGGCAAACAAAATCATTTTCTGGACACAGCAAGAATTTCTAGATAGAATAATAGAGTGTTCGAGATTCCAGATTTCAGAAAGAAACTGGGAATGAATCAAAGCTCAAAGCTCTACTACATACTAGTCATTTGATTTGGAACAAATTCTTTAATCTCACTAAACATTAGCTACTTCATCAGTACATTGAGAATAATAATAGCAGTATGTCATAGGGTGATTATGGGAATTAAATGTGAAAAATCATGTAAAGGATCATCAAAGGGCATCATTACTTATATATTTAACACTTTACATTTAAATTTTTAAAAATTGCATTGGCAAAATTTCATAGTTAACATAACCCATGCCCTTTTCAAAATTCAAAATTAAAAATTTATCCAAAGTGGGAATTAAACTCATGTAAATGGCCTCCCCATTTTCTTTTTGTTCACCTGTTGACTGTGTTTAGAAGCAAAAGATAGCTTTGTGAAAGACAGCTTCACAAAACTGCTGGTTGTGCCTTTCTCTACACAGAGATTCAGACACACAGGACTCTTCTTCTCTGATGTTACATACACAATCTCCAAAATATTTTGCTTTAACTATTTGGATTAGAAATTCTGCACAGACATAGCCAACATTGTTGCCAGGGGGAAAATATGAAGAGACCAAAGGGAGAAAAAAAATCACAGTCTGGAAGTAAAAGAAGAATCAATGGGAAGAACAATTGTAGTTTTCATGAAGAGCATTGAGATCAAGATTTAAGCCAACAATGTTTATTATGATCTGGGCACCAATACCATAGATGTTTCACATTTTACCTGATAGGCCAAAATAGTGTCTCATGGCTTGATTTAACTGAATTTGAGCATTTTGTCATATAGTAAAAGCCAAACTATTTCTTGTATTGTGAATTTTTTGTTCATGTTCTCTGCCCATTTTCTATTACTTGTGTTAGTTTTATTTGTAGGTTTTTTCCTTTATTCTCGTCGTGTTATTAACCTTATTATTGGTTTGTAAAAACTTTTTACATATCAAGGAAATGATCCCTTTTACATGAAGACATTTTTATATTTTCTATAGTTGAAATCATGACATGACAGTGTCTAAAACATAAATCAGGAGAGCATCAATGTGTCTTTAAGTTCTGAAAAGTGATTGTGTGTGTACGTGTTTATTTTATATTCTCTACTTTCACTATGGACATAAAATCTCACCAAATTAATACATATTCTGAATTAAAAAAGCAAAAACAGAAGTTCAATTTTTACTACTGCTTTTTTTTAAAAAAAACATTTCTTATGATGCTTTATACATGTGGACCCCTTTTATTCTGATGCTCTCTAAGAGTTTTATTCATATACTTTAGTCTTAAATGCATGTTAACATTGGGTAAGAATTTAGTTAAGAATCTCACCATTTTTTATTTTCTCTGTGTTTCCTTTTAGATATAGCATTGAACAACAATCATATCTTGCTTAAGGAAGCTCGTGGCATACAGTTGTTCCCAAGGTACTGTTTTATACCTTTGTTTCTCTTATTTTTACAATGTCTAGTGCTATTTTAAACTTTAAGTGTTCAATAATGCTTGGTATCTAGTTAAATTAACAAGTTAATCGGTACATTATTAATATTCATAATGGTGACAATAGTAGTAGAGTAGTAGTTAGAGCTGTTTTTAGCATTTCTTTTTTGGGATATAAGAAAAGAGGAAGCTATGATCAGTTTTCTGATCTGTAGAATAGGAGCACAAATAGGGTTTTTCCTGTGAGATTTTTTTTTTTTTAGTTTTGAATGAATTAATATATGCAAAGCCCTTGGACGCATGCTAGTATATAACAATGTCTTGATAAAAATTAGTTTTTATTATTATCAACCAATATTAAACCCTGATTAAGTAATGTCATTGGCACTCCGATTCCTTTCAGCCACTAAGTCACACGAATAGCTCTGCTTTTCCTAGAGGCAATTTCCTAGAGGTAGATGCTAGAACTTGAGCAAAGCCCATGGAAGAAGTTGAGTGTTTCTTTTAGGGTCAAATTTGTCTGTGAAAGGGTGTCCTTTCTCTATTCCCAATAAAACCCACAGCGCTCAGCCATGCTCAAATCACTGCCCAAATTTGCTAAATTAAGTCCTCTAGGAAAATTACCTGAGCAGAGGGAGGAAAATAATTGCAAGCCATCCCGTATTGTACGCATAGTGAGGGCTTGAATTACAGAGTCTGATCTTGCGCTTGACCAAGAGAGAAATGCGTTCGTTCTAATGACTCAAGCACATAGGAATTTGGAGACATTCATCGTCAGCAATACTTCAGGAAGCGTTTCCCCTCCATTGTTGTGGTTCATTATTGGATTATATGATACTCATTTTTTCTATCCCCAGACTTAGCACTTAAAATGCTCCATCCTTTGCAATCAATTGTAATTCTTCAGCTTCATTTAGAAGCAACAATAGTGATGTTCTATGAAATGGAAAAAGAAAAGGTGGGAAAAAAATAGAGAAGAGATCTAATTTACCAGAACACATCTTAAGAAATAGGAAGAAGGTAAACCTGTCCCTGGGAGCTCACAGGCTCCCACACAGGGCCCACTGTTGGTTGTAGGGGCTTTGGGTTTTGGGGACCAATTTCTGGAAAGAAAGGGTTTTGTTGGAATGGGAGTCACAGAGCCATGGACATGTTGCAAAAATGGGGCGAGGGAGCTGTTTCCATAAAAGGCACTGAAACAGTACCAAGGGTAAGAAATACTAAAAATAATACTACTGCTAATAACAATGTAGAGAAATATAACCCAACTCCCTGGGTTGGGAGCAAGCTTCGGAAGTGTGAAGGTGGTGTAGGACTAAGCACCTGGCTTAGAAAAAAAAAATCACTTTTCTCTGTAAAGCCCGGTTTGCCACATCCACCACTCGGTTCTTGTTTCTGGCCATGAATAGGGGAGAGCACCTGCTGGGAGTCTGAAGAACCAGGAGTTCACAACCACACGGCAGCCGCAGTCATCAGCTCTACGAAGGGCTGAGATCGAGGGTTAAATGTAAGGAGGTCCTTTCTGAGCGAGTTAGGCTCTTTGAATAAATCCGTTTTTGTGTGAAGCCCTGGACTTTCTGACCACAGGATCATTAACATTATCACTCTCCCAGCTGCTTCCACCTCCCACCACCCACCCGTTTCCCATGCATTTTTGGATTCTTTTAAAACTAGCCTGAGACACCGACAACAAGTAGGATCGTTAGACTTACTCTTGCATTTTAGGATTTTAGAACTGGTTGGGCCCTCAGGGATTTTCTGATGCACTTTCCTTATTTTAGGAAAGAGCAGTAAAATCATTTGTACCAGAAAATCAGATGCTGCTGCTGCCCGGCCCTGAAACCCCAGGCCCTACCATTTCATTGCGGTTGGTCTGACCACCAGCCTGGCCTTGCACCCCAGGTGCCCGGGGACTTCCCCTGGCCTCTGAAGCCCCCTCCGTTCACAGGTGTGACAGGCCAGAAATGCCTGGGGAATTACTACCCTGTTCCCCAGCGACCTTTTGCCTGTGATAGACAGGAATTCATATGTTAGTACCCCACTTTCCTCACCATTAGCCCTCACCTTTCCTGTTAAATAATTCTGAGGGTATGTTCTACGCTGGCTCCCAGAGATCCCAGCAAATTAAATTCTACTTTCTCACAGTGGTAGCTTAGAGATATAATAACATAAGTGTAATGATATATTTATAATATTATAGTCCCCCCTGTGCTGACATCCTTCCCTTCCCTGACTCAGTTCCCCTCTCCTCTACCCGGGTTTCCTAGATGCCTTCCAGATATCTGTCATTTGCACTCAATCCTAATCTTAGGTTTTGCTTCTGAGGGAAATTCAAAGATTTCTCTTCACCTTGCACATACTTTTTACTGTGTTTTTCTTTTTTCTTTTTTTCTCCCTAGCACAGGGTTTCCTAATGATTTGTTTTTTGTAGCCGTGGTCTCTGCCATTTGGTAGATTTGTTGATATTGTCAATGGTTTTGCAACTTTACTTTCTCAGGCCTAAGTGTGGTCCTAGCGTAGTGAGATGCACTACATGTTTGTGGCAATGAATTGAACTGAATTTGCAAGATTTCTTTACCGGTTGCCCCGGAGCTGGAAGAAAGTGCCCGGGGCTCCTGACTCCTGTGGTTTCCTTCATGCAGCAGCAGCATCCGTCCCTTCTGCGGGGACTTCTACTGCTTACGCACCCCCCCCCCCCCCAGCGTGCACTCCGCCTTGGCCGGTCTCCGTGCTGCGGCAGGATGAGTCTTCTGATCCACGCGGCCCGTACCGCTGACCGTGGTGATCTGTGCGGGGAACCACACTGATGGAGAAGCTACTCCTTCCCTTCCCTTCCCTTCCCTTCCCTTCCCTTCCCTTCCCTTCCCTTCCCTTCCCTTCCTTTCCCTTCCCTTCTTTCCCTCCCTCCCTCCCTCCCTCCCTCCCTCCCTCCCTCCCTCCCTCCCTCCCTTCCTTCCTTCCTTCCTTCCTTCCTTCCTTCCTTCCTTCCTTCCTGTCTTTTCTATCTTTACTTTTCCTTTCCTTTCTTTCTTGTATTCATTATTGTTAGAGTTACTGTCCTTATAGGAAGGAATATAAGCCTAGCATTTCTTGGTGAACAGTTGACTCCCAAAAGTGAAATCAGAAGAAGGAAAAAGGAAAGCCAGAATTAGTGCTCAGGAGGGGAGAGGGAGAGGGAGAAGGGGCGGGACAGACAGACAGACAGCAGAGTGAGCACGCATGCCTCCTAAAGCCACTCTTTTGTTTCAGTCCCTGCATACAGTTGTGCTTGCAGAGCTTTAACTTTTCAGTATGCGAATCAATATATTACCATTTTTGCTTGTCCGTTGAGTTAAGTTTCTTAGAGTCGGGTACAAACTTTGGTTAAATTACCCACCCTGCCCCAGGCCAGGGACCCCCGACTCAGGAATGCACAACTACCACCGTCCACAGAGCATCTGCATGTTGACGAGTGCTTTGGGGAGTAACATTACGACACCGTGCTTTTAATCTTCTTGGCTTCCTTTTTCTGGAGCCACCGTCTTCTTTTCTTCGCTTTCAAAAGAGACAAAGAAGCTGGGTTATTTTCCTTTCAATTTCCCCAGTCACACAAAACTCCTTCTAGTCCATTTTTTTTAAGAGGCCAGCATATCCTGGTTGTTTGTTCTGTGTGACGAATGTCCCCATTGCTTATTAACCTCCAAAACACAGGCAGCCCCGCCATTAGAGCTTATGGTCTATATGAGACAACATAAAAACAAGATACATTCTCCACCACGCACATTTCAAATGAAATGTAACGGAAGAGAAATAAATAAAAATGGGGAAAAATGCCTTAAATGGTTTATGTTGGAAAATGTTATATGGGCAATAATGGTACTTATATGGGCTTTGGGCAGAGACTTTGATAATGAAGGTTAAATGAGGGAATGTTACAAAAAAAAATGTTCACTGTTCATAAAAATAAATCTCTGGTATGAACCAGAATGAAATAAACAGAGTCGCAGGCACCGGGAGCATCTGGGGTGACCTCAGCCTCAGGTTGGTAATCGCCAGACTTGCTGGAACCACACACTCTCACCCCAGCAGGGATCACTTAGCCTCCATCATGGGGCACCGAGCTCCGTGGGCCTCCGGGGTGGCTCCTCGGCCGTCTCACCGGAAAACAACAAAGGGCTTGTCGTTCCCTGAAGTTTTCCTCCTCCTGTCCTGACAGGGTTTCCAGACACCCTGCCTTTCTGGGTTAAGTATCAGGCTAGGGGTTCAGACACACACGTGCTTGGGAATAGCAGGCTGTGGGGAAGTGAAGTGGACGCAGACAGGGTAGAGGCAAGTTGGAGAAGACATCCCCCATCTGAAAGGTCACGGCTGTGCGGCTGCAGCTGACAGTGAGAACGCGAGTCTGGTGGGGTACGATCTTGCCGATTTTCAAGGATGCGCCGGAAATCCGATTTTTTTTTTTTTAATTTTAAATGTTGGCAACCAATTTCTGAGAGAGATGATATATAGATGATAGATAGATAGATAGATAGATAGATAGATGGATGATAGATAGATAGATGATAGACAGATAGATAGATGGATAATAGATAGATATTATAGTGTGTGGAGCGGGGAGGGCAAAAGAATACATGTCTATGGTACAGAATTGGCCTAGCGGCAACCAGTTTGCAATTCTTGCTAAATGAAAATGAGGTTGTAGTTATTGTTTGGTTTCACTGGTCTTTGCTGTGGAGCTGTCAGATTAAGGTCCTCCATAGCACCCCTGGAGCTAAGAGCTTTTATTAGAAACGGCTGTTCTTTAGCACGTACTATGTGGTAGACATTTTGCTGTGGGTTTTCCATGGATTGTTTCATTACATGCTGCATATATTCCTAAAAGGGAAGCACAAGTGTTAGCCCATTTTATAGAAGGGGAAACTGAGATTTCCAGAAATGAAGTATTTGGCCCCATTATATAGGATGCCCTTTGTACACCACCTCACATCTTCTTGGCCTTGCCAGCCAAGGCTACCGCTTCACCTCACTTGCCTCTCTCTGGCTTCCTTTGGTTGCATAGGGATGTTAACACACAGTAGAGCACCCTCCACCAGCGGTGGCAGGAGCTCATGGGTAAAATCCTTTGTCCTTGGCTGACAGTTCTGACACATGTTCCATAAGACTTCTCCGAAGGTCCTGTGTGAAGTCACCAGTCACCTGCAGCAGTTAACTCTCTTGTGTTGGCTTTTCCTCCTCTCCTGTTCACTTTCCTGCCCGTCATTTGGGGATCTCTTCCCCCAATAAACTACCCTACACACGCATCTTCATCTCAGGCCCTGCCATGGGATAACCCAAGCTGAGACAGCGAGTGGTAGAACTGGAATTTGGACCTGTGTCTGGCTGGTCCCCAAGCGAATGCTCTATCAAACCGGCCGCTAAAAGTCTCTGTGTGGTTTCCTTTACCAGGTTCTTTCCAGTTCGGTCCTGAAATAAAGCTTGAGAGTGAAAAAGGCTCTGAAAGGATTTTTAAACCAGAAAGAAGGGCGGATGGTGGTGTGGGGAGTTGGTAATCAAATCAAATGGGGAAGGGAAAAAAGACACAATGTAATTTTAGTTCATAATGCATTTCATTTTTCCGCACCTACTATATGTCTGGCACTGTGCCAGTACTGAGGAAGGCGCCTAGAACTCTAGAAATGAAAACTGTAGGGTAAAGACCAATTTCCAAAGTTTGTCAGTGATTTTAGTCAATCTTCAGTGCCCACAGGGGCTAGGGGAGGATCTTGAACCAGCCTGGTTTTTGTTCGCATACCAAGCACAAATGAGCATAGTCCTCACTCCTAAACACAGTTTGGGTGTAGGTTTTCTTCTGTTTTTCTTCCAATAATGGCTATCTAAGTCAGCCATTCTTTTTACTACTTTGGATAGAGATATAGATATGAAAAATACTTCTTTTTTAAAGTTCTTTTTATTTGAGATATGATTTACACGTGACCTTGTGTAATAAGGTATACAAAGTCTTGGTTTGATACATTTACCTATTGCAATATGATTACAGTAACATTATGGTTTCAGGTGTTACATTTAGTCTTTCGACACTTTTGAGTTAATTTTTGTGAGTAGTGTAAGATAGTGGTCTCGTTTCAGTCTTTTGCTTGTGGATACATTGAGGGATTGTCCTTTCCCCGCTATATGTCCCCCTTCAATAATCAGTTGACCACATATGTGTGGGTTTATGTCTGGCCTCTGTATTCTATTCCACTGGTCTATGTGCCTTTGCTATCCTTTCCAGTCTAAAGAAAGCCACTCAAGGGTAATGGCTAATGGCAATTGATCCTGTCTTCCTGTCAGGGAAACGTAATGGAGGCTGGGAACTGGGGAGGCCGGCCCTTCTGTGAGCTATGACTCAGCTCTAACTGACTGTCACTGGCCCCGTGGTGCCAGATCTCCTAACTGTTCAGGAGAAGTCAGAAGCCTGAAAATGTTTGTGGAATCTCCAGATTTTAAAATGTTACAATGAATTCAGATTTCTTAAAATTGGTAGGCAAGCCAACCCCGGAAGAGCAAACGGAACACGTCTGCAAGTTGCAATTGACACACAGGTTTGCTTTCTGTGTCATAAGCACAGCTCTCTCTCTCTCTCTCTCTCTCTCTCTCTCTCTCTCTCTCTCTCTCTTTTTTTTGTCCAAAGTCCTTGAGCCACACCATGTTTTCCCAGGGGAGTTGCAGGACTCGGAGAAGTGGCGCAGTGCATGAGATGCCATCGAATTTGTCCCTTAGGTTCTCTTCACTTTCTGTCTCTAAGGGAAGTAGGTTAAGACATGTTTATGAATGCGTGTGTGTATGCATGTTGGTTAAGGGTTCAGAAACAGATCTAATTTAAGAAAAACAAACAACTATGTATGTTGACTTTCTTCGGAAACTATAAAGAAGCCAAAGAAAAACAAATTAATTATCCAAATCAGTGCCGTTAGCTGATGGATGGTGGTATCTGAACATGGTAGGAAGAGTTTCAAAACAAAAGGATTCTTAAATCAGCGAGAAGGCAATATATGACTTTCATTTTTTTCCTCTGTGTAGAATTATCGTGCCCCTGACCAGATTTCTACTGGCCTTGATGATTCGTTGGCTATTTTAGTAGTTCATTGTCTCAGCCTTTAGTGAGAGCCCCTCCTAAATGGTACGCACTATGTCATAACTGTATAAAATATTCATTAAGATGGTGCTGTTAATGGATTTGTTTGGAATGAGCTCGAGCAGAGGGAGCCACCACTGATTTGTGGAGTGGCGAGGCCGTTTCGGGACTGTGTCTGCTCTAAGTCCTGCCGTATCCAACAAGGCCCTTCGCCTTGCAGGCTCCTGCCTGAGGGGGGGCCCTGAGACCACACCGATAGGGTGTTTTGCAGTTAGCAATTCTATTCCATTTGCACGAGTGTGTTCCAATTTGGTCTTTTCATACTCTGTTCAGTGGGGGTGTGTACAGCTCATCTGGATGACACCGGAATATGTTTGCCATGTAGAATCAATTGCATAGTGTGTGGTACTCAAGCCCCAGAATTAGACGAATCTGGCTTCGAATTCTGGCTCTGCTGCGTGCCAGTCGTGTGACCTTCAGTCAGGTCTGAACATCTTTGAGCCTCAGAGTCTTCATCTTTTAAATGAGAGCCATCCCAGCGCAGCAGCCTTTTTACTTCAACTTCGTTTCTTTACAATGTCAGCGAGACGCCACAGGAACTTAACTCTCATTTATATCAGTTAGCCTACGGCAAAACTGGTTCTGTATCGGTCGTTTTGCTTTAAGTCACAGAATGTATCCACGATGTTAAGTGGGGACTTCCTATACATTTGAAGATTGAATGGTGAAGGTTTGCAAAGTAGCCTTGTGCCAGATGCCATTTTGTTCTTGTTTTATGCCAACCCTGACAATAGAGCAGGTAACTGAGAACATTCTTAAACAAATGAATGAATTGTGGACCAGAGGGTTTCAGTGAGAAAATCACATTGCCCTGCAAGTAGTGATGGGACCTAGGAATAGAATTATTTAGATTTCTTTCTCAGTATTAATTCCAAGCCTTTATATTAGATTAGCACCTTTTCTTTTCTCTTTATTTTTAGTAACCAGAGTACATCTGAATCTGAAATCATGCCATCATGATCTCTGTTATTTAATTTCTATCTGTGCATCTCTGTCCTGTGCATTTACAGTCCTGAGCTTTTAACTTTTTTCAGACTTTTTTTTTTTTGGCACACACAATTCCATTCCCTCCTGATTCTGTATACTGTATCTCTGTTAGGGACTGTAATCCACTTTGGGGTGACCTTAGGGAAATTACTTCACTTTTTGGGGTGTCCGTTTCTCTATCCTTAAAGTTAAAAAGATGATTAATTTATTAATAAGGGAATAATACTTCCATATAAATGTATGAAAGACGTTCAATAACAATCAACTTTGCCTTTTGCCCTATGGGGCTGGGTGGGCCTAGGGCTTTATTTTCATAATATTCAGACTGACATCACAAACAATTTTTATAAGATTGCTGGAAAAATGAAACAGCCATTTCTCAAGGCAGGGTCCTGTGAAGTGGCAGGTTGGAACAATTATGTGAGAATGGGTCAGAGGCTACCTCAAATAGGCTCTTCCTTGGCTTCTCAGTCCTGGGATGGAAAAATTAGTTCATCAAGATCCTGGTTGAGCAGGGGTTGCCAACGGCCCCCCCACCCCACAAAACAAAAATCTGTCAAGATTTAATCCCATTGCCTCATCTCCAAGACCCAGTCTCTGGGTGTTCATGAGAACATTTTGCTTTGTCTCCAGGCCCTGAAGCGTGTGCCTGGATGGGAGTCGTGGTCTCTTCAGGGTTTTTGCTTGAGTGGAAGATTGCTTTTTATTCTCCTTTTACTGTCTTTTGAGTTAACAAGAAATCCAAGATGACTGTAGTTGGGGTTGGGGTGAATGAGAGAGAGAGAGAGAGAGGGAGAGAGAGAGAGAGAGAGGAGAGAGAGAGAGAAAGAGAGAAAGAGGAGAGCAAGGGAAGAAGGCCGGGGAGCTGGGGAGCAGTGTGAAGACTGTCTTGGAGCCCAGGGAGGCTGTGTTCATCAGGCTGATACTCCCTTTCCAGGCCATCGGCAAAATGAAAATGCCTCACCCAACCACATTTCAATCCTTTCATTTCGGTCTCTCAAACCCTTCTCCAGGGAGTGTGCTTTGGAGTGTGAATTCCTCCAGCTGATTATCTCAGTGTTAGTGCACATGTCACCTCCCACCCACCTTTGGTCCTCTTTCCATTATAATGGCCCTTTTCTGGGCTTTGTGACCAAATTGATGCCGGCGCATGGGTAGCTGCATCTGAACATGTAATTAGAAACAACACAAACACTGCTCTCTCTGTATTAATTAATGGAATTTGATGTTTATTGCAGTCTTGTCAACCAATCACTTTTTTTCAGAAAATTAATTACACTGTGGGTAGGGATTTAGAAGCTGCTACTTGAGGCTAAGGGCTGGTTGGAAGCCTTTGGGACTGGGGAAGAGAACTGAATCTATATTTTAAGTTGTGCATGAGCTTTGTCTAAAACCACAGACCTGGATCCCGCAGACTCAGATTCTGGTGCTAAGAGGATAGAGAGGGAGGTGGGGGAGGAGTCTTGCTGTCTGTTACCCTTAATCGCTCCTCACTTTTGCTATTGGATTATTCCTTCTTGCCTCCTCCCACTGTCCCTGCCCTGTGCAGGGGAAATCTACCCCCTTGTCTATGAGATAAAGTGTGGAATAAACAGTGGCAGAAGAACTCCATGAGAAAAATCTTGGCGGGGTTTGTTGGGATGTGGTCATTTTCTAGGCCAAATAAATTTTCATTCTATGGATATACTACCTTTCGTTTATCCGTTCATCATTTGGTGATTCTACTTTTTTGGCTATTTGTATGATGCTGCTGTGAGCATTCGTATACACGTTTTTGGTTGACAAGTGTTTTCAGCTTTGTTGGCTGTCTATCTAGGATTGGAATGCTATCTCTGTATCTCTGGTTTTCAAAATAACATCCATCAATCAAGGCCAAAGCAGATATGCCCAAGCAGGTATCATCTCTCCCATCTTGGAATCTCTCTAACAATTTGTTTCTATATCTCATAAAGCACTTACCAAATTTCACCGTTTACTGTAGCTGTTTGTGTGGTTATTCTGGCAAGACATCTTCTGTTTCTGAATCATAGTACACAGCAAGAGTTTTGTCTATAGCACAGGCTGAGTGGATATTTGTCATTCTAGAAAACAGCAAAAATATATAGTAGAGAAGGAGTAGAACTGGAATTAGATGAACTGTTTCAAGAAGGTAAGTTGTCTCTGACTTCCTTCTTATGAAAATGTGTAATTCCCTTGAAATTTTTATCAGTGTGTGTGCTAGGTGAGAATGACTAACGCCTCAAATAACTTCCTACCCCTCAAAAATTTTTCCAGAGGAGAAACAATATCAACGACAAAAATATAAAGAAAAAAATTTCTTGGAATCAGGAGATAAACATTCTGGCAAGATTACTAATCTGTTAAAATCGGCTTGGACCTGCTGCTATGCTGCTATGTGTCTGTTCTCTCAGGTCGACCTGTGTTTTTTTGTTTGTTTGTTTTTTGTTGTGTTTTTTCTCCTGCCACACTTGAGCACTGCTGGAAAGGGAAGAGGGCGGTGAGGAGCGAGCTCTCCTCTCTGAGAGTGACCAGCTGACTATGTTCAGAGTTAACATGTAGGACCAAGCAAACCTCTGATAAGTGTGAGGCTAACTCTGAAGCATCCAGTGGATGTTTTACCCACCAAATTTTCAAGTTTCAATACTGTGGGATAAAGAGAAACTACTCAATAGCACATGGATATAAAACTTGAGCCTCATGCAAAACTTTTCTCCACCGCCTCTAGATGTCTTCAGCTCTAAAATGGTGCTTCTCAGACGTGAGTGCACATCACAATAACCTCGCGAGCTTGTCAGCACACAGATTACTGGGTTCCTCTGAAGACATTCTGATTCAGTAAGTTTCTAACAAATTTCTAGGTAACTCTAATGTTCCTGGTTCAGGGAATACACTGCAAGAGCCCCCACTCTGAAACCACCAATGCCCACCTAGTCCTATTTTATATAATTCCATTTTCCCTGAATGGTGATTTTGTTTAGCTGTAAGGAAGGATAACGATCTGATTAAATGAGTTTCTTTGACAGCTGACCGTCTTTGCCGATTTTGTATTCACAGTCCCTAGAATAGAGAGCTGTGGATAGTAGGTGCTCATGTTTTTCGAGTAAATGGATAACACTAACCTCTACTGAGATATCAATGATCTATAGAAGCTTAATGTGTTGCCTTCCTTGGGTATTTAAATTTCTAAAGGTGAATCAGATTCATATGAATTAACTCTAAATTATAAGAATATCACCAAAAACACACAACCAAATTTTTTAAATGTCCAAAAGATTTGAGATACTTCACCAGAGAAGATATACGAAGAGTAACTAAGCATATGAAAAGATACTCAGCATTAGCCATTAGAGAATTGCATTAAAATCATGATGAGATATCACTGCATACATAATAGAGTAGCCAAAAGAAAAAAAAAGACAATATCAAGTGATGGCAAAAAATGCGGAGTAACTGGGACTCTCCTACGTTCGGGCAGAAATGCAAAAAGCTACAGGACTCTGGAAAATGGCTTAGCAGTTTCTCATAAAGTTAAGTGTAAACTTACTATATGACTCACCAGTTCTATTGCTAAGTATTTACATGGGTGAAATAAAAATCTGTGTCCACAAAACTCCTGTACACAAAGATTTATAGCAGCTTTATTCATAGTCAGCAAAAACTGGAAACAGTTCAAATGTCCCTCAACTGGTAAATAGATTAACAGTCCGTGGAACATTTCTACAATGGAATATTACTTAGCAATAAAGAAAGAATGGGCTACTGATACATACAAAACACGGATGAATTTCAAATGCATTATGCTGAATGAAAGAAGCCAGACTCAAAGGAGTGCACGCTGTATGATTGCATTTTACATGACATTATGAATAAAGAAAAATTAATGGGACAGAGACTAATCAGTTGTCGGCAGTAATTAGGCGTTAAGGGTGAGTGACAGCAAAGGGGTAGCATGGAGGAATTTGGGAGGGTGGAAGTGCTCTTGATTGTGGTTGTGGCTATACAACTATATACATTTGTTAAAAGCTCACAGAATTGTACACCACAAAGAGTGTATTTTTTTTGTATGCACATTAAAAGTAATTGTTTAAAAAATAATGTCACTAAAGATTTTTTTGAGGAGAGTTGAGGCAACGAAGGCTGAAGGTCCATGTATTATAGCACAGGTGCCCTGAATTAGGTGTGGCTCTCTGACTGAGGAATTACAGTAAATGGTATGCTGCCGGCAGCGAGAGCTAGTGGATAATGACTTAACTTTTTAGGACATCGAGGAGAGTTTAGGAGTACCAGGAAGAAAAGTGGACAATTAAAAGGAATATTGTTTTTAGAATAGAAGTGAGGTCATGGGGAAGCTACTTCAATTATGAATCATATAAAGAGAAAGGGCCAACAATGACTTGCTTCTTGTGAAGAAGATGTGGAAGGAAAAACATATAATAAGCATGATGAAAAGGTTCCTCCCTGAATGATTATCAGCAGCAGCATTATAGATTCTAAAGGGAATATACTCAGTGGTCCTCATTAAAAATCCAGCACCCACCTCCTTGTAGAATGCTTGTTTTGTGAAGGAAGCTTTCCAGGGATTTAGCTAAGGGAACAAGGGAGTCAGAAAGACCTAGATGAAGATCAGCTCTGTTGTTTACAAGCCTAGAGCCTTACAAAAACCGCTATGCTTTTCTAATCTTCAGATTCTCCATCTGTAAAACAGGGTTGAGAAAATTAAATTGAGATAATGCTTGTATAGCACTGAGCCAATGAGCACAATACTTGGCAGATAGGAAGCACTCAGTAATTTGTAGTGAGCATTACACTATTGCCTGATTTCAGGAGCATGCATATGCTTGTTTTTTTTCCAAGTTTATACTTGTATTTTTTATTATTATTATTATTTTGGTCAGCATCTCATCAGTAGGACATCATCAAGCCTAAGAAATATCATCTTGCTACCTAGAGTATAAAAGAGAGAGGGAATTTGAAGAGAGACATCTTACTCCCAGAAATATAGAATCTTTTATACTCAGTACAAAGAACCTTCAAAAGCGGGAGCTGTGACTTCCTTGCTCCAGAACTGGTTAACCTGTTGGGATATTTGGTAGATGAATTCTGCACCACGCTCTCTCCTTTACTATCCGCTAGACCAGAAGGCAGCAGCTGCTCTCTATGCTCTTCTTCCAACACAGAAAACCAATTTCCCAGCACCAGGGGAGACCATAAAAAAGGGGAAAAATGCAAATGTCCAACATTGATTAGTTTTGCCAGCTGCTCTTCTTCCTCCAGAATCAATGGATTGGTCACTTTAGCTGCAAAGTCCATTGGACGGAACAAGGGTGTGTGTGTGTTTGTTTATTACGAAATGGAGTTAAAGAATAAATAATCCTTTCCAGGTCAAACCTGTCAAAAAAGTTAATAAATGCAAGGAGTATTTAAATAAGGAAAAGAGCGAGAGATAATAAGCCTCTATTAGACTGTTTCTGAAAAGATGTTCCACTTTGGGAGGGTCTGGTTCTTTTAAACATGGTACTGCAAACTCAAATGCTTTCAGAAGCCAGGCTAGTTACGTAAGTGTGTGAGGAAGCACCTGGGTGTAAGGCAATAGGGAGTGGTGGTGAGTTTATGCCATATTTTTTCCTACTACTCCGAGACATTTGAGTATAAAAATGTTTCACTTTTTTCTCAGCTCTGCCATAGAGGGGAAAATAGGGACTGTGTGATGGAAAATGACAGCTGACAGTGCCTCAGAGATGTGGAGCAACCTCGGTCGTCATCTCGGTCAGGCAGTGGACCGAGGAAGCTCGGGCCACATGTGAACTGAACGGCGTTCGCTCAGCTTCGGTTGGGCAAGGATGTGAGCCTGGCATGGCTAAATGTTTAGGTGTTGAAGAGACAGCCCCACATCTTGATTTTAATGTGATTTCTCTAAATGGTATCAAAATTCTGATAATTTTAATGCTAGCAGTTTATTCCATTTTGAAAAATAATGGCGTGGACCAAACACAGCAAGTCTATCTATAAGTTCTAGCCAGTGGCATCAGTTTGGACCTCTGCTTTGGACCTCAGTTTGATGGCTGCATGGAGGATAGTTCTGCTTTTTGATAGATGATGATCTCTGATAGAAACAACTTGAACTATGTTAGAAATAATCTCTTGTTGATCTTTAAAAGGATTATGAATTAAAAACCTGTGAAGTAGGAAGTCGTTTATGAAAGCAGTATTCTAAAATCAAAAGATGGGAAAGAGACTGAATGTCAATAATAGAGGAAGGTAACATGAATTCGATCACATTCAAATGACAGTATGTAGCTATTAAAACTGAGTCAGTACCATAGTACAAATATGGAACCCATGTTATGATATGTCATTATATGAAAAAGATGCAGAGAATTGAGTATAGCATGTTACTGGTGTGGTTTTGAACAGACGATCTGTATGAAACCTCTGGAAGCATATGACAGGAGCGGATAGCAGCAGTGGCTCCATCTGGAAAGGGGAGAGAAACTAGCAAGCGCGAATGCGGGAGGTTCACTTGTCCTTTTATGCATATTTGGTAACATTTGAATTTTTTACCACATGCATATATTCCCCCATTCAAAATAAATGTGATAAAAATTAAACTTGAAAAAAATAAAAGAATTCATAGGAAATAGCTTCTTCCGTAGAGGCGGTGGCGGGTAGGGATGGGCTGTCATCACAGTAGAGGCGATGGGCATTTCTGTAGGAGACGTCGTGGCTGCTACGTGCTTCATCATCTTTCCACCACCTGCTTCTGGGAGACGGTAATACTGGCTTCAATGGGTGGTCACAGATGCAGATGTGAAACACAATGTAGTCACAGAAATGATTAACTCTGCTTATCAAACCGAACAGGAGCCGTTCACAAAGGCCCCAGTGGAGACTGTGACAGTTCAAGTGCATGCAACTTGCTAGCAGCTAGATTTTCCTGCCACTTGCTCCATCCTGTTTCTTTCTCTCCTCCTCCTCCTCCTCCTCCTCCTCCTCCTCCTCCTCCTCCTCCTCCTCCTCCTCCTCTTCTTCTAAAAGTGTGTTCCTCGTCTACCTGTTGGCTGCCCACTTTCTTGTCTTGGGCCTGAGTCTGGCTCATTTGTAAGCATGGCTGGTGTCAGCTTTCGGCTTCCCTACTGATTTCACGTCGCCTGGCACAGACTTGGATTCGCCTGCGGTTGTCTAGGCTCTGTGGTGAACATGCACCTCTTACGAGGAAAGGCGTGAGATAATGCATAGACATTCTTTATCTTATTCCCCTCGAACTGTGTATATAGTTAGATATATATGGATATGGATATCAATGGGTATAAATATGAATAAAGACCTGAATATACACATATATATGAAAGATGTAACAGAAACTGGCAACAGTGACCACCCCTGGGGAGGAAGTGTTAAGCGTTGTTTTATGCTCGATAAGCTGATTGTGGAATTGACAAACCGCATTTTCAATATCACAGGTGCTGTGCTTGCAATGAGGAAAGAAGGAGAAATGACCTAGTTTGAGATATTTAAACTATATCTGTCTGAAGTAAACAGAAGAAAAGTGAAATTTCTAATCAGTTAGGGCAAAGTTAGATATTTTAATAAATGATATTGAGACCTTTGACTAAACATCTAAAAAAATTTATATCCTTACCTCATCCCTTTCACCAAAATAAGTCTGTGGAGGAGAGACTTTAGAGCGGTTCTCGTGTCCCTGCTCCTGGTGTTCGTGCCTCTCTGTCATTCCCTTGAGTGTGGGAAGGATTAGTGACATTCTTCTAACCTTTGGAATTTAACGAAGGTGTTGGGTTGTACGTGGCCGTGTGTGTGTGTGTGTGTGTGTGTGTGTGTGTGTGTGTGAGATTACATAATAGTGTAAGCCCATCTTGCTAGGATTTCTCACTTTCTCTGGCTTTGATGAAGCAGGATGCCATGAGTCCTATAGCATCAGGAAATGAATGTGGACAACAGTCTGAGGGAGCTTGGGAGTGGATCCTTCCATTTTTGAGCTTCTGATGAGAATACAGTCTGGCCCAGGCCTTGATCACAGCCTCTGACACCCTATACAATGTTAAACAATGTTTGGCTCCTCATCCACAGAAACTGTGTAATAATAAATATGTGATATTTTAAGTTGCTAAGTTTGTGGTAACTTATTAAGCAACAATGGAAAACTAACACAATTCTATATGTTTTAATGAATTAATTGTAAAAATAAAAGATTTATAAATCACTGAGAGAAAATGTAATGGCTTTTGTAATCTTGAAGTACAAAGATATTTCTAAAGAAGAAATGAATTCCAGAAACCACACATAGACACACACACACACACACACACAACACAAAGATTAACAAATTTTACTACATAGAGTGTTTTAAATTCCACCTAAAAAATACTATACTATAACCAAATTTTCTTAATTGTTCAGTGTCTGCAAATAAACAAAAAGAAGAACCAAAAGAAAACAGAGCCCAGGATATTAGCAATAGACACAAAAAAATAAACATAAACATCTTTAGCATTCAACAAAAGGCCCAGCCATACAATTAAATAAATACATGAGATTTTATTTTTCACTTAGATTCACAAAGAGAAAAAGCTTGATAACAGTGCTATTGCTTGGAATGCAAATTGGTGCAGTCTTTTTGGCAATAAAAATCAAATTTTGCAGCATATCTACATTTGCTAATCTTCTTTTGAAGTCTATTCAATAGTTATGTTCACACAAGAATGCAGTGACTTTTGAATGGCAAAAACTAGAAATAACCAAAATCTCATTAATCTGTTAAGTAACCTTAGGGATAGCTTACTATGAAAAAGAATGTTTTGTCTCTATAAGTCATGATAAGGAATGATTTACCAGCCCTATTAAGTTGACAGAGTCAACATTCATATAATGAATACAGATAATTTGCTTCTACTTTTTCAGAAAGATATCTTTTAATAAGTGTGTGTGTGTGTGTGTGTACACCTTGGAAAAGAACAGTGTACCTGAATTTGACCTTAGCCTAGGACAGTGCCAACATGGGGACGGAGAGCTAGGCATGCATGCCCTAGTAATCACATATTCTAAGAAGTAGTGGCCAAGACGGAGGTTTCAGAAATGTGTTGTGGACATTAGAAGGGTGGTCCAGGAGCAGGAAGCCAGCAAGGTGGACAGGAGCAGTCAGATCCTGGAAGTCAAGTGGTCAGGAGTCGGTGTGTCCTGTCGCTTCGTGGTTCTAGCAAGCAGAGAATTCCCCAAAGCGCCTAATTCTGGAGCAGAAGCTGTTGTCTGTGAATGCACACAGCAGATTCTGTGCTAGGCACTGGAGATGGGATATTGGAAAGTACAAAAAAGAATAAAAATTGGTCTCTAAAATCTAGTAGAAACAAAGCATTTAACTAAATAAATATTAAATATTAGAATACCACATAATAATATTTTTATACCCATTGAATTTGAGCATCATTTAATATCTATTCCCTGGAGTCTAAATTTGCTCTCTAGGTCTAGGTAGTGATTTTCACCTATGTTGTCTCATTTGATCCTCACAACCAACTTTTAAGGGAGCCTCGTGACTCCTGTTTAGCAGGTGGGAGTCAGAGGGGCAGAGGTCTCCTCTTTAAGGCTTTAGAAAGTGGTCTCAGGATTGAGAGGAAACTTGAGTGTTGGGGGAAACCAGACGCAGAAGATGAAAGTAAGGTTGGATCCAGTGACGGAGACTGATTTTTAAATACCTCGACCGATCCAAAAGAGGATTCCTCATATTGCCCCAAACATGCTCATTTCCTCTATCTTCCATGTCAACAACTATTTTTTTTAATTTTAGCATCTCCTATGTGCTCATATCATGTTTCTAGGAAATGGGATCATGTAGGTGAACTAGGTAGACGTGTTTGTCTTCTCTCATGGAGTTTTCTAGAAGGAAAATAAAGAATGAGGGAGTAAAAAATAAGAGTAACAGTCTAAAAAAGAGGAAGAGGTTAAAAGTCACATACACAAGCAATATAATTTTAGGTTTTGGTAAGTTACAAAGAAGAGTAAATAAAGTAAGAGGACAGATTCATGGCAGGAAGAGGGTAGGAAAAGGGTTTTTTCAGTGTGCTTAGATAAAAGCCTCTCTAAAGAGGAGTTATTTGACCTTAGATCTGAATAAAATAGAATCATGAGAAGACCTGAGATAAAAGAGTACTAAGCAATGGAAAGGTCAAGGGCAAAGGTGGTCAGATGGCCATGAGCTTGCCTTGTTGAAGGAGCAACAGGAACTCCTGCATGACTATAGGGTGAAGTGAGCAGGGGGCAAAGTACAGAGAAATGACGTCCCAGGAGTGGGCAGAGGCCAGGTCACATAGGGCCATATAGGCTTGAAGAAGAGCTTGGATTTTATCTGTTAGGAAGCCATTGGAAAGTTTAAAGCAGTGGAGGGATGAGTTCTGGTGTTTGTTTAGAAAAGATGGCCCTGCAGTAGGAAGGACAGGTGGAAGCAGTGGGCTGCTAAACCATTTCAGGTGATAGGTGGTGGGGCTGTGAAGAGGATAGAGGCCGGAGAGGTGAAGACAAGTGGCTAGGTGGAGATAGAATCTATAGAATTGTCAAATGGATTAGATATGCAGGGAAAGATCAGTGATGGATAAGTGTAAGGTTGACTCAGATTTTTGCCCTGAGCAACTGAGTGGTGCCAGTCATGGAGACAGAGTAGAACCAAACCATCATACTTCTCTGCTTAGGCCCCTGCTGATTCCACGTCACCCGCAGAGCAGTTAGCATGGCCTCTAAGCAACTTCCATAGTCTAGCCTAACCTACCTGTCCAGACGCATCTCAGCCCCTCCATTCTCTTCCCCGTGTTCTCTAGCAACCCCCCTTGCTCCCCTGTACACCATGCTTCTTCTTGACTCTGTGCCTTGCTTATGCTCACTTCTCACTATAGACCCCTCATCTCCTCATTTGTGCCTCATCTCCGATGCCACTTCCTCCAGGAAGCACTTTTTGATTTCCCAAGTTTAGATTAAGCCCTGTCTGTCTTCTAATTATGCCTTTTTGATGCTCTGGGCTCCTCTTGAGGGCAGGAACCATATGTCGTTCATCTTGTGTCTTGTGGCCTTGCACGGTGCCTGGCACGTAACAGAGAGGTGCAAATTGTGTTCAAAGAATGAAGGAGTGAATGTGTGTGGTACATGCATATGGCTGGTCCTGCCTGTGGTTAACGGTTCACTGTGAGTACATTAAAAATGTTTGGACGTGAAAAGATCAGAGCGGGAGTTCACTGGAGACTCTACGGCGTGATGTGATGCTTCTGAATCCTGGGACCATGCCTGAATCCTGAGACTGTGCCTGGAACCACACGGGAAACTAAGTGATCCCTGTGAGGGCTTTGCAAGAGGGCTGTAGAGACAACCAGGCAAAGGGACCCACCTATAACAATGACAGGAGTGAGTGCAGGGGAGGTGTGGCCTGACCCTCCTTTTTGTGCTTCCTTGATAATGCCCTGCCCCAAAAGTCATTCTCCAGCCACCTCCTCATCTCCCTGTCCCTTTACTTTTTGCTTGTAGTCCAGACCGTGTGTCTGAGGTACATGATTTACGACCCTAACACCACCCTCTCCCCTCCGCCTTAAATGCGGCCACACTACCGCTAGCCTAACTCTGACAGAAAAAAATACAGTCCTGTCGCAGTCTTGTGGCAAGCTAGATCTCCCAGCATTAAATCACCATTAAGGGCCTCTGTGAGTTTGATGGCAGCTTTAGGTTTTTTTTTTTTTTCTCTCTCTCTCTCTCTCCCTCATTTACAACTCAGCTAAAGCTTTCCTGCTATGGGGGCGGAGAGGCTATGCAGACAGACCATCCACTACCCTGTCCTCCACGGGGCGCCCACGCTGCCATCGGTCCGTGAGAGGACTTGGCCTGTCGAGCGGCTGGCAGAGGTGGAGGATGTGATGTTGACATCCGCATGTCCATGTATGAGATGCTTTCACATAGGCATCTCATTGGATCCTAACAGGAATCTTGTCAAAAGAAGTACTTATTAAAGATAAGGAAACCATTTTGAAGATAAAGTTCACAGGCCTGGACTAGTTAATGAGACCCCCCGGATTGAACACGGGGCCTCTGACTTGGAGACTGGAGATCCTAAGAAACTTCGAATATTTGCCAAGTGATTTGTTCTTTCTCAAGTCTTCCCCATGCATATCAGCTCTCCGAAGGTATATAGATTAGGTTTAAAGCTTGGCTCTGCCATCTACCAGCTTGGTAACCTTGAAGATGTTGCATATCTACCCCTATACCAACTACCTAGTGCCACAATAAAGCTGCTTAACAAACAACTACTGAACTTCGATGGCATACAAGAATAAATATTGATTTTTGCTCAAGAGTCCAGAGAGTAGCTGCTGTGGTTCTGCTGATCAGGGCTGAGCTCACCTATGCATCTGCAGTTAGCTGGTGGGGCAGCTGGGAGTTGGCTAGTCATCTACTATGAATCAGCTCTGCCCCACACATCTTTCAAAATATATAGCAGGCTCACTTTGGTTTTTCACATGAATAGCATGGTTTTAAGGAAGAGGGTAGGAAAAGGGTTCTTTCAGTGTGCTTAGATAAAAGCCTCTCTAAAGAGGAGTTATTTAACCATAGATCTGAATAAAATAGAATCACGAGATTCTATTTTAGCATGCAAGCCCTCTTAAGGCATCAGCTCAGAACCAGCACATGGTCACTTCCGTGAAATTATTTTGGCGAAAGCAAGTCACAGACCAGCTTAGATTTAAGGTATGGGAACAGACTCCTTTAATGAGAGGAGCCATCAAGTCACTTGACAGAGTGTGCATACCCAGAGACCATTAAGTGGTGCCATTAGTGTAATCGATCTTCTGAAATCCTTGAGCTCTTTTGTGTTTATATTTTAGAAATAGGAGTTAAAATAATACCCATTGCATGGGGGCATTGTGAGGGTAAACTGAGGGAACGCATGTAAACAGCTTAGTATATGGTGCCCAGTAGTGCATACAACAAATACTCAGAGTGTTCACTCTTACACTTGTTATTTTGAATTGCCATTTCAGAAAAGGGACCCTTTTCCCTGCTCCAATTAGGCAGGGCTTTTTTCAGCCCCCTATTATTTCTCCTTTAAAATGTTTTCATCCAGAAGATGATGTTAGCACATCAGCTTTTTCCCACAACACTCTTTGTTATGTATTAGAATTTTGAATGAACATTTAATTAGATGAAATTTCAGGGTGACCAAAGTGTGAAATGACAAAGAGTCATGGGCAGTGTGGAGAGAAGCTCTGGCATACTCTAGAGGACATTCCGATGCTAGCCTCCATGACATCCAGCTGATAGTACAACTTGTCCACGTGCTTCCTAAGTTGGATCATACTGAAACAGCTAGTCCATACATTTCCACATGTGTTAAATCATTTCCTCTCTTGAATTTCTGTAGACCTTGCTTTCTGTCTAAGTTCTTCTCTTTGACAAGGACCTGAACTTGGTGCTTTGCACTTAGGTATTTCCAGTGTGTTTACTCTGGTGGATTAGCTTATTTCTGTTTCAATTTGGTATTTAAGAGACAATAAATAGTATTTAAGTAATAGCTTTCTTTCTTTCATTTATTTTCTTCTTCTTCCAATACAGAACACCTACCATACATGAAATGTGTCTTAGCAGATGGAGGAGAAGAGCTGGACCCTGCCCTTTAGGAACTTATGACCAGGTATGGGACCAGGCATACAGTCACACAGGTAACTGTGATACCAGGGCAAATGTGACTGGGCAAACAAGATTTAGAGAGGACTCCTAGGAGGACTCCGGGCTTCCGTAGAGTTGATAAAGGGAGCACTCATGAAGTCAGTGGCCTTTCTACTTGTCCTAAAGGGTAACGAGAGATTGCCAATTATGTTTTTTTTTCCTTATGTGAAACTACTACAGGTCTTATAGAAAAAAATTAGAAAAATATAAATAAAGGAAGAAAGTGAGAGTCATGTCTTGTGTCAGATTCTGTTTATTATTCAGGGCAGCAGTGTGCCCCCCTAAAAGGCTACACTACCCGCAGCATCCTTTGCAGCAGTTATATTTCCCAGGAAACTGAAGACCTTCTAATGAGGTATAAGTGAAAAAGTGGGATTTCTGAGATGGCTTATTAAGAGAGGTGACTTCACTAGGAGTTCGGCCCTTTCCCCCATACTTACTGTTTTTGACACCTAGAACATGAAGATGATGGCTAAATCTCTGGCAGCAAAGGTAGGCCAAGAGTGATTTTGAACATGCTCATATGCATTAGTCAGAATAGTCTAAATTCTGTTACAATATCAACAATCCCCAAATATCAGTGGCTTCATATTTCTTCCTCATCTCAGTGTCTAATAGAGTTCAGCAAAGTACCTATGTTAACTAGAGTCACTGTGTCACCCACACCGATGGAGGCTTCCTCTAGACCTGTGCTCTCACAGTAGTAGGTGGAAAACATACTCTTAAAGCTTCTGCTCGTTGGTGACACAGTCACTTCCCCTCACAGTTCATTTGTCAAAGCAAAACATGCCATACCAGAATTCAAAAGAGGAGGAAATTGCAGTCTTGTCATGTGCTTGAAATGAGAGAACAAGAGTATAAGGGAACAGAAATAATGATTTTGTATGACCAAGTGCTAGAATGAGGAGCAAAAGTTTAGAGGATTCCTGAATTTCGAATGATTGTGTGAGTTGCCATCCCAGCCCCAGACTTCCCACCTCCAGACTCTTCCACTTGACAGAATAAACCCCTGTGTTTTCAAGTCATTATCATTTTGGGCTTTCTGTCGTGTGGAGTCAAATCCAATCCTAACTGGTTTATTCTCCTCTTATTCCCCATTCAGGCATAACTACCAATGTTATTTGATGAATGCACTAGAAGGGAAACATGAGTCTTTGAGTGCAGCTTCTGAGAGGAGCAGCCATAGCGGTTCCTGACCTGTACATTTCCAGGTATGTGTCATTTGATCACACCACCTGCATGTGTGTAATTGGATCAAGGTCAGAGGCACCTGTCCTTGGGCTGAGCAGACTACTAGCCATGAAATGCCCAGTACAAAGGCTCACATTCGGTGATGGCTAAATGATGGAGTTAGACTTTCTCATTCATATTTGGAATTTGAGGCACATGGAGGGCATTAGAAAGAAGCTGAGAGAGCAGCAGAGGCTGAGAGAAGCTGCATTACGTGAATGCCTGTCTCTGGGGCATCCGACCGCCTCACCTGGCACAATATTGAATTTTTGAAAAGTGATTAGACGATTCAGTTTTCTATGACTTCTGGCTGTGTTGGTCCGTCCTGAAGACTTTCCTGCTTTTTGTTTCCTCTTCGTGTGGCCTTACAAAAAGGTCTCTATGATGTGAAAAAATACAGCCTAACCAATACATTGTCTGTGTCCTTCGCTTATCTGTCTTCCATATTGTGTCTATACATGATTTTAAAAATGGTACTTATTCTTTCACTTAACAGTATATTATGACCATATTTCTATGCCATGAAATATTCTTTTAAAGCAACATATGAACTCGTGTATAATATTCTATTGCATGACTATATTTAATCAGTCCTCTAATATTGGATACTTAGGTCATGAACTTTGTTTTTCATTTGTTTGCTTCTATATATAGCATCACACTTAACATCTTCAAAATGAAATGTTTGTACACATGCATGATATTTTTACAGGTAGGAGTCTGATAGGAGGATATTTGGTAAGTAGGGAGACATCTCACACTAAGGACACAGCATGATATAAGTGCAGAATTGTGAAGTAGAAAAACATAAGGCGTGTCATCAAATAATCAAAAAAGTGTCGGCTATGGGTAAGGAGACAGTGGCCAAACTACTGACAGACTTGAATGCCAACTGAAGGCCATTAATAAGGGCTTTTTTTTTCCCTGTATGTGGACGGAAAAACTGGATTATTACAGGGTGAATCTCTTTGTCCTCTGCAAGGCTATTGGGAGTGTTAAAGAGAGGATCTGCTGAAAGTAAATGGACCCATATCACAGAAGTGTGATCTATATATAGTAAAGAAACAAAAAATATCCTTTTATACTTTGTATTGTGCTTCATTAAAAAATAAAATATTGTGCTTTTAAGGGGACATCATCAGTGTAGATATAGTCTTATTACAAATAATGGCATAAAAAGAGGTAACGATTATGGATTAACACCACCACTTTCTATTTGGGCCTGCCTTTTGAGATAATTTTTTCAAAGTATGTATGCATTGTTTCACTGGATCCCCAAAACAGCATGGCTCAAATGAAAGATAACCTGCTCATTTTACAGATGCAGGAACTGAGGCCAGGTGATTTTAAAAATAAAATGTCAGAGCTAGCATGTCAGAGCTTGACTTTTCAAGGTTACCTGAGCCCACATCCGCATAGGCTGGTGGTGATGGTGAGGCTTCGCTGAGCTATTACCCAGCACCACACAGCTCTGATGTGGAGGAAGCAGACCCATGCTCCCTTCTTGATGTCACATTCCGTTTTCTTTCCCTTCACCACGGGGTCATCCAGTCAGTCAGCAGTCTGGATACAAGGTTGGGTGGACTGCTGTCAAGGTCAGTACTTTTTCTGATAAAGGAATGGAAGTACTCTTGCCTTCGCTTCCTTCCTAAAGGAATTCTTAAACTTCAGCTTGCACAAGAATCACCCAGGGGCTTGTTAAATGTAGAGGTTGCCCAGGCCTGACCCTCATACTCAGCAGACCTGGAGTTAAAGCCAGATATGCGTATTTTTAACAAACTTCTCAGGTGATTATGATAGAGATATTACTCAGTAGACTTTAAGAAACACTGCCTGTCTGATTTCAAGCTGGAAATCTGCTTTGTCTCCTCTTGCAGCATGCCTGCTCTTAGGGAAGTGACTCCAGCCCCACTGTGTTGTAACTCTTATCAGTTCTATGTTTTTGCAAATTGCATTTGCTCTTCATTTATGGACAAACCAGGTCAGCACTGCCAGGCCAATAAGAGCTGGATTTCCCTGGCCTCATGCATCAGTGACATATTTGCCAACACCAGCCCAGTTCCGACATCCTTGCAATCGGCAGTAGTTGATGATGATGCAGGGTACTCATGACTCGATTTGCAGAGCCGGCGAAGCTTTCAGAGAAGTCAATAAGAAAAATCTCATTTTGATCTGCAGATTGGGCTCATTTGATTTGGAAGTCACTGGTGGCAAAAGAAATATAGGGCCAGGGATGTCTCCTCAAGGCCCTCTTGGCTATAAACCCCCTCAAAGCAGTTTTCTCTATCCGCCTCCTCCTCCCCACCTTCTCTATAGAGGCAATGTTTCAACAATGGATAAAAAAAAGCAAGCAAACTATTCTCTGACTTTCTAGATGATTCTTCTATATCTCTGTACAGAGGAGAAAGGGTCAAATCGGCACCACTCTAGGATGGACCCATTCTGTGCATGGCTCCTAGGAAACCCAGGTGGCCCTGTGATTCCTCCACACAGCTTGTGTGTCTGTCAGCTTGAAGCGGTCATAGAGTAAGAAAGAAAATACCATTATGTCTGAGATGCAGCTCGTGGTCATGGGTGCTTCACGGGCTCATGGGCATGTCAAAGTGGTTCCCTTTACTTCTCAAATACCTCTTAACTCTATTGAGATCTATTTATTCTTCATTATGGCCCTAATGTTTCCTGTAGATTATACAATATCCTTCTTTCTGATTTCCCTGCTTTGCTCCTTTTCCCATCAAATCCATTTTCCAAGAACAGCTTGAGCGATCATTATATCCCACCCCTTGTTATGGCCTTTTGGCGGCTTTGCGTTATCCTAAAGATAAAGTAAACCTGTGGTGTCTAATGCAGTAGCCAACAGCCACACATGGCTTTGGCAGCTGAGAGTTGATAAGTCCAAATAGAGATAAGCTGTAAAAGTAAACATCAGATTTCAAAGATTTAGTAAAAAAAGGATGTAAACTACCTTATTAATAATTTATATTTGTTATATGCTGAAATAATATTTAAATATTGAATTAACTAAATATGTTATTAAATTTAACTTCAGCACTTTTTTTTACTTTTTAAGATGTGGCTACTAGAAGAGCTAAAACTATACACATGGCTCATTATATGCCTTGGACAGTGCTGGTCTAAATTCTTCAACGGGCTTGTCCTCATCTTGCTCCATTCCCTTCTTGCACCCTTTAATTTGACCATTTGAATTTCCCTTTAATCTCTCAAATGTATCACTTATCCTTCTGGGATTCTGGTAGGCTATTGCTTCCTTCCACCACTGTTTTTTCACTAACTCTTACTTCTATTTCAGTACATCTTCTGGATTCATTTCTTAGATGTCACTAGCTCTAAGAAGTCATCCTTGAATCCCTGAGTCTAGCTTTCATGCCCCTCCTGTGGATCCAGTAGAATCTCTGTATTTCTCCTTTGTAATATTTGCCATACTCCTTTGAATTTGATTAAATTCATGTATTATTTTTACCATTCCACTAAATCATAAGCTCCATTAAGACACAGTTATGTCGTCTTACACAACTCTGACCCCAGAGTAGGGACGCAATAAACGTTTGCTGAGTAAATCTGAGCATCTTATTTAATAGGCAAAGAAACTCAGGTCCAGAGCAGGGAGACTTGTTACGCAAGGTCAAACGGTGAGCTCATATCAGAGCACCTCAGGTCAGCGCCATGCCTCAGGGACATGCATTTAAAGAATCTATGACAATGAGGAATTTTTAAAAAGACAGTGTATAAAGATTGGTGTGTTGATTGAATTCTGCCCAAAAAAGGTGAAGAAAGAGTTAACTACCTTCTGTGGAAGCAGATGAGTTGCCAGGCCTGGTCCTGGCTGGAACGCTCTGCACCAAAGGAAATTCCTTCCCCAGCAGCTCTGACTCAGACACTTTGCTTCCGGCACTGTTGGCTTGGGAAGAATAGGGGTGTGGGGGGTGGCAAGGCCTTGGTGACTGGGGCTATGTAGAGATGGAACAGATATACAGGACAAGCTGAGTCAGGCTTTGATGTGCTGCAGGGAGATTGTCCACCTGGATTACAAACCAGAGTCATCTCTTGAGACGCTAGCACAAGCATTCCTCAAGTTGACAGGTTTCTGCACAGAACAAAACAAGAAGAGCGATTTCTAGTCCAGAGCCTCTAGGGTTTCTCTGTCACCTCTGCCATGCTTGCATCTGGGAGAAAAGTCCTGGTCCTAGCCATACAGATCTTAGTACATTTCCACAATGTGTCCTGTTAATTACATTCTTTAGGAAAAAGCGATCTGCAGAGAAGTCTATCTGTTCTCTGTGGTTTTCTACTGTGATTGAATCTAACTTTTTTTTTCTAATTATATAAGCTCAGTGCAGGAAAGTTAGCAAATACTAACACAAAGAAGGAAAACTTCCTTCATAATTCCATCACCTAAAATAACCCTGCTATTTATACTTCCTGAAAGTCCTTTTAATATTCTTTATGTTTATTCATTTGTATAGTTTTATAAAAGTGAGATGTTATGAATACCATTTAATAATATTTTTCCTATTAGAAATATATCATAAACAATTTCCTATGTCAATAAGTACTCTATTGTAATATGATTTTTATTACCTACTTAATATTCCAATATATTTGACCTCTCTCAACATTCCTCCATTATTGAACATTTAAATTGTTTTCAATCTTTTGGTATTATAAATCACTCTACAGGAATTCTCTTGTGTACTACATGAATCTGATTTTTCCAAAGAATAAATTCATAAAAGTGGAATTATTTTCTAAAAGATAACACACATTTTAAAGAATTTTGGTATTTATTTTTAATTAGCCCCTAAAAGATTTAACACAGACTATTTATAAAGTACCCAAGTATTCTCTGCACATAAATCCTTTCAAGTTTGGATGTTGTATCATCTGCTATCCCCAACTTATTTCTCATATGTTGATGATACATTCGAAAGGGAAGGAATTCCAAACGATGTCAAAATGAAATAAATTCAAGACTCCCAATTATTTTGGTGCCCATCTCATTATGTCCACTTTCCTCTAGATCTTTAAAAGTGGCATTTCCCAAAATGCTCCATGAGAAAGAGTTCTGTGGTCAGGTAGGTTTGAGCAAGTTGCATCCTCCAGCTCCAAGCAGGTCTTGAAAAATCCTGCAGTAAATTTGAGCAGGTTCAAATCTGTTTAAATCGATTTTCTTTCCTAAGGTTATTTGGCTACCAAACTCTTAAAAGAAATCGAATTCTACAAATATCCCATGGTAAGCTCTTAGAGAACCACCACACAGAGTAAGCTCAAGGCGGTAAATCACAGGGGCTGTGTATGGTTTTCTTTTAAGCCTGTGTTCTTGACCACAGGTGGTACAATCAGATGAGTTTGAGTTTCTGTGTCCATAGCCACATGACAAAGCCGAAGGACTCTCTGATATCAGGCCTCAAGAAGCTTTCCAGGAAGCCGAGACCATTTTCCGATGTGCAAAGATTAGAACACAGGCTTTATCCCCAAAGCTCTTTTCTGTCTCGCTCTGTACCGAAAACAGGTTTCTGTATGACTGCATGATTGCAACCGAAGGGCTCATGTGAGTCTGTCTCAACTTCACGTGTAGGAATGCAAAGTCATTATTGTTTATGTTTCATTTCTGCCCCAAACTATTTCAAGACTCAATTAGAGAATACGTTAAAAAGTATACTAGTTAAAATTCTCCCTTAGGCCAAGTTTTCTTAGAACCAGAGAGATAAAAATCAAACAGAGCTTTTTGGTGCTCAGCATGTCTGTGTTTCTCAGATATTAGTGTTTTGTATACTACCATCGTACTTTCTTATTGTATTACCTATTACTATTTTTTTCTTAAATTGATCCAGAGTTTTTCTTATATGTCTCCTTTACTTTGTCTTTATCAGCAACAAAAAAATCTGCAAAAATACCTATTTGACAGTTTTGTCTTTTCTAACAGATATTAAAATAAACACATAACCATTAAAATAAAACTGTTTGCCTGTGAAACACTTAAAATTTTCTCAGGTCTTGCATTGGCCAACTTTTTCTGCAACATGCCAGATAGAAAGTATTTTAGGGTTTAAGGGCCATGCGGTATATGTCACAATCGCTCAACTTCATTGTGCAAAAGAAGCCCAGACAACAAGTAAACAAATAGGCATGGCTCTGTTCCAATAAAACTTTATTTATAAAGGCAGGCAGAGGGCTGGATTTGGCTGATGGGCTGAAGTTAACCAACCTCTGTCCTAGATGAAACAAAGAGCGTATTGACCCTTTCACCTTCTTAAGTGACTACATTGGTTTATTTTAGGCACAATGTAAATGCACTAGCCTAGGCAATTAATTGAACAGCATTTTACCTTTTTTTCCTGAGATAGTCCCAATTTCAAGCCATGTCTTGGGATCAGATTCATCACTCTGAATCGCATAAGACTAGTATTAAAATAAAATCAGGAACCAGCCTTTGTAACAAAAGAACGGACATCCTGAGACAGACTAACCTCAAACCACCTTCTAATGAACTTTGCAGGAATGCCCTGCTCAGTGAGTTTAACCTTGAAAAATTGTTCTTCATAGGAGGAAAAAAAAAACCCCTCAACCTAATTTACGGACACATTAAATTTTAAAACGTTAATTAACAGAAACTCTGTTTGAGAGAAGCAAATTTGCCATTAGGTCCAAACTTTGCCAAATCTAGGCTCCTATACATCTTTTGTTTGACTGACTTGGTCCAGGGTTTACCTCAGTAGCCTCAAAATTTACAGGGGGGGTTACTTCCTAAACACGATAGAAAGCAAGACTCGCCTCTGCCACACTTGTGCAGCAGGCCACAAGATTGGCCTTTGTAGACAGGAAGAATATATGTAGAGACGGTAAGCCCGTGTCCACTTACAGCTCACCATTTCTTATCCTAGATGTTCACAAATAATAATACAGCTGAATAACATTTTTCATATTTACAAAGCTTTTCCAAATACATGGGTCCATTGAAGTTGCTCAGTCGTGGAGGAGTTCGAGAATTATTTTCCTCACTTTGCTGGTGAAGAATCTGAGGTTAATCTGGCAGCCGAACGGCCAGCCACACTTTAAGGAGAACCCTGGAGCCATGCTAGCCCATTCCCACCTGCCGGACTGGCGTTGCCAAGTCTCACGGTGATTTTTCTCCCACTGTGCTCTGCTGCAATCTTCTCATCTCCATTGTCCTGGGTCATACCCCTAACCCAGCCCATCACCTACCACAGTGGTGCTAATGGGGACCATTTAAGGGTGCCTGGGTGGGTCAAAGTACGCCCAGCTCCAACACAACGCCACTTAACAACTCCCAGTGTCAGCTCCCATTCCTAACTTAACTCACATCTACTGTGCTATGTCCAGTGTTTTCCTAGACATTGTAGCTGTTTCTGAGACACAGAGCAACTAACCAAACTAGTATTGGAAGAGTTGCTGATTCCGTTTTCAGTTATGAAGGGTAATGAGAGAATGAGAATGGGATTGTAAAGCACACACATAGACGAGTTTTTTTTTTTTTTATTTGCACGTCATCTGAAAAGGTTCATCTGGAAGCCATACGTGAGTGTTATAACTGAAAGGCACCTTAATACCACCTAGTTTAATTCCTATATTTCATGTTTAAGGAAACATGGGAGAAATTTGCCCAAGATAATGATTAATAGATAATAATATAGAATGGTTCTCTTTTCTTTAATACTTACCATGTGCTGGGCACTAGTTTAAATGCTATAAATGCCAAAGGCAGATGGATTATTACCTCAGTTTAGAAGCAAAGCATCTGAGGCATGGAGAGCACAACCCACGTGCCTGAGATCACAGGTGTGTGGGTGGTGGGGCTGAGGCACAAGGTCGGGCTGTCTGACTCCAGAGTTCCCATCGCATCACAGCTTCCCAAAGCAAAGCTCAGTGTTGAGCTGGGAATGGCTCCATCCCGTGTTGAGAAGGATGCTTCCCACGGTGGTCTTCTCTCAGACCCATAGTGCCAGTCCAGCCATGAGAAAAACATTGTACAAGACCCCACTGCAGTCTACCTGGTGTCTGAGCAGCAGGCAGTCCCTGAAGAATGCAGGGCCCTGGACCCACCTCCACAGACACTTGTCACTGGTCCTGAGTGAGGCCAAGGGCCTGGCATGTTTTAAAGCTCCCACTGATTCATATGCAGCCAGGATTGAAATACCACCAGGCATGCGTTTTTCCCAGAAATAGAGAGCTACAGAATGCTCTAGGAGGGAAGAAGACAGTAGATTTAGGGCTGGGTGAAGGGTTCTGTCTGGAAGAGGGGTTCTCGCTGCCCTGGGCTGGCAGAGTCTTTTCACTCCAGGAAGGGGACACAGGGGCTGGCATTGAGATTGGAGGCTGCCAATATCACCTTTCCTAATTGAGAGGCTATTTCAGACCAGCATTTAGGGATCACTTTGGTTCTAATTATCACCACATCCTTTGCTCAGCAAATTGCCGTCTTCCCCTGCCTTTTCTCCCTTGAATATTTTGGAAGTTAGTTTAGGGTCTGCCCCACACCTAAGTGGATACTTTCAGTTATGCACCAAAGGGTGTGTGAACAACCAGCCTTGTCAGCTAAAGAGGAGGCTGACTTCTTGCATTTAAAATGAACATTGACTGGAAAAGAAGGGGGCAGGGAAGAAAAAAAATCCAAAGTGAGAAAAATGGCTGACTCAGGCCAACCTCAATGCATATGGTGTGAAATAACATCATTAAGAGAGTTTGGCCAGGGGTTGAAATTATGCAAGAGCCTCTTTCAGCAAAACCCAAGATGTTTGTGAAAGTTGCTCTGGAAAGTTCTGTGTTAAAAGGTTAGGAAGAACTGGGAGGCCACCCAGGAAGGTATATATAGTACTTCAGAATTGTTAGAGATTCTCATTACTACAAAGAAATGAATGTTACTTTTTCTGAGACTTCAATGAACTGAATCCCCAAACTTTTGAGCTTGACAGATGGAGTTTAAATCCCAGCTCCTCCACAGTTACTTGATTTCTCTGAACTGCAGTTTACTGGCATCTGTAAAATGGGATTAACCATATTGTTTCATGGAATGGTCAAGAGGATTAAATGAGTTAATTTGGTACACAGAAATCAGTGACTTGGCCCAAGGTGACGTAAATTGGAAGTAACAAATACAGGTTTTGACTCTGGCCTCTAGTTCTGTACATTCCTGTTTCACCTGTATCCCCCTTCCCGGCAAGGATGCAGAAGGGATGGATAATCCAGTCATCAAAATGTGTGCTTTGGTTGTTGCTAAGGAAAGGATGTCCAGAAAGGACACAGGACAGCTTACTTCTTTCCCCAGTTCTATAGGGAGTGTCTCTGGAGGGATCTTGACGTTCTTTAGTGAGAGAAATGGTAGTAAACCTCACACTTATGCAGCTGGAGGAGACCACAGTGAAAACCAAGATCTTATATGTTATTAGTACTTAATAATTATTGCCATGCTTTCCTCCATATTTTTTTTTTCCTGGTGAAAATTTGGAAATTGTTTTCAGCTCCTGCCTCACCTGCACGTCCCTGAACCCAACCAGTCACCAAGTCTTGTTCCGCCTTAGTGAAGTCCCTTTCCAAGTTGGGCTTCCTCAAGTACACCTCTGCCTGCGTGACTTGCTCCGCGTACAGTTTTCCTAAAGGCCATTTCTCTCTCCTGGGGACTTCAGTTGATATTCTCATCCTTATCTCCTACTCCTCCCTCATTCGCGCCTGCAGCCAAACATCACTACTCAGTGTGCCCTGGACGCAGTGGCAGTCCCCTCTTTTGTATGTGTTTAGAACTCACTCTGCCAGTTGTGCTGTCACCCCCTCCCCAAGTACCTGAAAGAAGTATATCCGTAGCAATTAGAAACATAAGTTCTGGATTCAAATCCTGACTCAACCTTTTAAGATATGTGTTCTTGGGGGAGTTATTTAACCTCTCTCAGCGTTCCGAATAAACAGGGGATGATAATAATACCTACTTCATGGGATTGATGGAATGAGATGATGTAAGTCACCTGCTTTTCAGTGTCTGGCATATAGGAGGCACTCTACAAGTGTTAGCCGATGTTATTACTGCTGGTTTCTTCTTCTTTTTACTATTGCCTATCTGAACAGACCCATCATTAAATATCACCTTTCTCAAGGAGGCCTCTTGATAACACCCATGCCCCTGGAGAAGTAATCTTTCCTTTTTTATGTCCCATAATACTTCTTAGATATCTAATGAGCACTCTTTTGTGTTTTTGTCTTAGCTTTTTCTTTAGATTATAAACTAAGTGATTGTGGATGTTATGTTAGTAAACTTTGTAGTCACAAAAGCCCTTATCACAGAATAATGACCAAATATTTGTGGAATGTAAATAACTCAAACAAATAATAATAATATATGCCATTGAATCTGCTCACCTGAGAGACTACAAGCACAGGGCGTGAGTTGTAGGAAATGCTCCTTGAATGTTAGCTGCCATTATCATTTATTGTTTAGTATGCTATCTCATACATCATCTAATTTACTCCTCACAACAGCTCTGTCAGGCAAATTCTGTTAAGGCTCCCAGTTCCCAGTTGAAGGTTAAGGCATAGAGAAGGTGAAATCATTTCCCCAATATTTGTAGCTAGTGACGGGCAAAGCCAACATAAGAACCCCCTGGGTCTCACTCTATTCAAAACCTTGATCTTCAGCCATGAGTGGAGAGTCTCAGATTTCATGGCCAAGTAGCAGATGAAAAAACTGATACACCGAGAATCGATACTGGGTTGACTAGTCCCATGGGTTATGCATAGAAAAGAGAAGAGGCCCATAGGTGAAAGAAATGTTAAGCTCTTTATCTTGTATCAAACTCAAGTAAAAATCAGTTAGATTTCATCAAACCATTGATCAAAGTGCCAAAAAAAAAATGGTTTAATTTTTTAAAAACATGTGTAACTTCTTTTTATCTGCTTGACTAGTCAAGCCAGTAAAAACAGTCCAAGCAGTTTATTTCATGAAAAACACCCACACCCTCACTGCGGTTGTTGGGCCAAGTTGGCCAGCCAAGCAGACAGTTAAAATGGTCAACCAGGTGTAGATAGGGTCTCAGAGGGAAATGCCGAAAGAAGCCATTAGCAACATGCTTTAATGTCTTTAGAGAGCATTTAGAGTGTGTGCTGAGGTATTTGGCCGAGGAAGCTATGGCTAAGCAAGCACAAAGCAGGAGGAAGGAGCTTTGGAGCCTGGGCACCTTCTGAGAGAGTTGGGACTGAGCCCTCCTTCTTTTATCTAAAATTTGAAGCTATCTGAATCTGTTAGAGTAGCTGAGTGGCCTTGACTGACTTGCTCAGTGGAAGAGAGTCCTTGAGAAGTTTGAAATAAGTCACTCTGGGGGTTGAAATCCATGGATCCAGGACTTTAGCCCCTTGTTACAATGGTGAATGGGATGGCTCTGGAGCAGGGAGAGGGCCTGGGAACAAGACCCAGATTCGGATCTTCTGGGTGCATCCTTGAGCCTTGGGAGGCAGCTTTTTCAGTGAATTAAATCACACACATACAGGAAAACAGGCGCAGATACAAACTATAATGTGGGCGTCCAGGGTAGTTCTGCTGGAACGAACCGGGTGTAGCACTGAAGACCTATTGGCTCTTTAGTAGGGATTCGTACTGGCGATGACAGAGCACCTAGAGCCCTGTGGTGCAGTTCTTTCTGGAACAATTGGCAACTTCCAGCAGTAAAGGAGTTTTCTAGGTTCAAGAGGGCACATTGGAGTTCTGGCTCCACTGGGCAAGAAAGACCAAGCATGGCTTCATCTTAGCATGATCAGGAAATGGAGGGGCTGGGTTCCTGCTAATACAGTCAGGTCATCCTGTTCATGCTGTGCTTGGGGAGGTGGGAAGTCGGGATGCTGCTCGGGGCAACATTATTCACATCCAAGGTTATAAAGCTAGACATCCAGCTACTGGTGACTTTCCCAACTCCATTTGGCATAGGTAAGTAGATAGGTAGTAGATGATAGATAGATAGATAGATAGATAGATAGATAGATAGATACTGAAGGTAGAATAAAGGTTTATTTTTGAATGAAGGCAGGCCCAGAGGAAGAAAGCTATTAGAAAAGCTGCACAATTGAGGTTAATTCGGAACCCATTTTAATGAGAGAAATGAAGAAAATAAATTTGGTCAATTAGAAAGTAGTGAAGACCTTGCAAAAATAACTATTGACAAAAGGCTAGAGAGGAATTTCCTGAGCAATTTGAGCATAACACACAGTGTATGAATCAGCAGGTCAGAGAGTGTTGCCTCCTAGGAGATTATAGGAGTTGGGATCATGCCTACTCGATTTTTGGCAGTTATTATTTGTTTAATTTAGCAAGCAAAATCGTGATCTGAAATGAACCAGAATCCAGACAAAGAGAGTTGCAAACTTCAAAACCAGGGAGAGGTCACCTAATGGTGACGCTTCAGTTCAGCTATGGCAGGTGCATATCAAGGGGACTGGTCCTGAAGGAAGGGTGTCCTAAAACACAAGCACAAAGAAATTCGAAGGTCAGACCATGGCCTATTAAGGTAAATTTATAATATATTAACCAGATTTATCATCAGATTATTGAACAATAGCGTAGATCATTCCAGATAGATAGTTATCAGAGGGGTAGGCTGTGTGCAGTCTTCTTTTCAGAGTGAAGGATGAGGGCATCATTTCTTTTTTGTTGTGTATTTATCAGGGAAAAAAAGGTAAAGAGCTCAACTCCTATAGAACTGGATTCTGTAAAGTTTCACTTCCAAAGCAAAATGTGTGTGTGCGTATGTGTGTGCACGCATGTGTGTGCACATGTGCATGCACTTTTGTTGGGGGATGGGACTTTGAAAGACCCTAGGTAGTCTCTTCCTGACTGGTGCAGAATATGGGTAATGAATGCAGGGTGGATGAGGAATTACAGATGTGGGTCAAGGACTTAGTGTGATTATGAACCTATGGGAACTCAGGAAAACATTACCCATATCGTTAAGAAATAGTACTGTGGGACGTTGAGTTGAAGGAATTTTAGGAATCCTCTAGTCCTGCTCATCTTCTTAGGCCAGAGATGTCAGCTCTTTTCCTAAAGCTACATGGCATGCCCATGTCACAAACTGAACTGACACTGTTTTGGGGGAGAGTGGTCTTCATATCACATCATCCCACTCCGCACCGATGCCAGGTTGCGGCATCTGGTGCTAACTACCAGACTGAATAACTAACTCTTGAGTTAGAAAATAAGAGGAAATTCCATTGCAAAAGAAAGCAAACAATTAGTTCTCTGTGTAAAAATAACCCCAATGGCCATCTTTACTGGTGGGCAAATGCCCTACAAGTCAGCATGCTGGGTGAATCTAGAGGGGGATTTAGTTCTTTGTGGAATCGTCTGGCAATGGGAAAGGCCTCACTTGGAACTATTTGTTAGGTGACATCACAACAAAGGAAGGACAGGTTTTTCTGACTATATTGGCACCCCCTACTTAAATTTCGGAACTACTTCTAGGGTAAAAAATAATCCTAAATTGGAGGGATTCCAGACAAACGGCACATAATTAAGGGAATGGAATAGAGAAAATGATTTATAGAAGGCATTAAAGCAACACATTTTTATGGCTTTGTCACAAATAAGGGCATGTCTTTGACATATATCAGAGACTTTAATTGGAATAATGAGTTAATCCAGGGAGAGATGATTTAGGCATGATATCAGAGGACAGGATAACATGATGGGATTGGGAAATTACCTGTTGAAATGATGAAATTGTCATCTTTCAAATGAAAGCCAGTCAGAAATAGAACAATTAGGAAGATGGTGCTTAATAGTAATTTTATATAAAGGGATTTGAATTTTAGCTTTTGAGAAAACTATGAGCCCGTAGATTCATGCTTTCCATGTTTCCTTAATTCTTAGAGAAACTTGAACTTATGGTGTATCATCAATTTAATAGCAGCTATTATGTGGAGGAGAAGAAAACGGCTGCATTAAATGTACAGGTTGATTGCAATCTACATCTCAATTTGAAAAATGCTGAAATGTGAAAAACGTATTTATTTTAGACTTGCAGAACTATAGCAGTTATTTAAGCAATATACATACACAGCTCTGTGGTAGAATATATATTTTCTATGGGTTCAATTTCTGACCATTCAGGGACTAATCATATAGTTTATGATTGTTGATGTTCTAGTGCATTTGTTTGCTCTGTCTTCGTCGTCTCGTCAAAGAATCTGTTCCCATCTTAGTGATTGGGGAATTGACCAATTCTTCTGTACCAAGAATAAATCTATTTGGGTCAGGGGAAAAAGAGAAAGAGGTGGTCAGTTATACGGGAGGTCAAGTAAAGCTGAGGCCAGCACTGGGCCACGGCATCAGTGCTGTAAACCTAAAGGAGTAAGAGACAGCAAAGCCATCAATAAAATGGAAAGAGATAGCATGGATTAAGAAAGAGCAGATGTCTAGTGAACATCCGAGAAAATAGGTGGGAAAGTAGTAATGTGCTCTCTCACTTATGGCTCCGTCTCCCGTAAGGCTCATGCGTGACTCTAGGAGAAGTGGAAGAAGGAGTTTCCATGCCTCACTTTCTAATATAGGTTCCTCAGTGTTCACACTGAATTTGGTTTCTTGTCTTTGGATGACCTTGAATTTCCCTTCAGTAAGGACACTTTTATCTAAGCGAGTTTGAATGGGTATCTGTTCCTGGCAACTTTGATCCCATTCCCTCTACTCCTGCCTGTTTCATCAATACCTCACAGTTATAGGATGTGCAGAAGCTTTTCGAAGCAAGCTTGCCATGCTGACACAGGCTGGATTGTGACACGAGCCGTAGGAACCCTCCAGAATGAACAGACTCACATGATTTCTGGCGCCTAAATAACTGGCTGCTGAACCATTGTCTCAGCTGTCGGTGTAGGTGTGGTGCACACTGGGTTGCCCGTTGTCCAGAAGCCAGGTCCTCACTCAGCATGTGTCCTCTGGGTCTTCTTGCCTTTCACACTTCCCAGGGAGGCCCATTCTCCTGAACTGTTCAACTATGAGACTCTTTACCCAGCCCCGCCCCTCCACCACCTCCAAACACTCTTATCCAGGACACTGGGACCAACATTTACGTTCTTAGAATGTATAAGTTCTCTCTTCCCAACAGCCCACGTGGTAGTCATTTCGATAACAGGCCACTCTGATGTGAAGAAAACCTCATTTTCTGCTCTGAATTGCAGTGTCTTCTTCTGCTGTAGTCCCCTCAGCAAACGTATGAGCTGTTCGCTCTGCTTTCAGCCCTCATGCATTTTTAATGATTTACAAGGAAGAGATTTTTCCCCCTCCTCTTTCTTTTTTTTTTTAATAATAAATTTAATGACTTAATACACATCAAGTGAAATTGTTGGTTTGTGGTGATGGTTTTATAATTCCAAGTTCAAGGTTTTGTTTTGTTTTGTTTTTTCCTATTTAATTATGCACAATAACTCTCATGGAATATAATGCAATAACAAAAACATGCACCAATGTTGGCATAAGAGCCTGTTGTTTATTAGTATTGGTTCTGTGCTTTATGTTTGAAATAAAATATTTGGAACTAATGTTGGCCATGTTTCCTCTAAACTAGATAAAGAAAAAAAAAAAAAAAACAACTTTCTCCCTGAAAATACCATGCTCCAATCTTTGGCGATAAAAGCCAGCAGCTCTTGAGATAGCAAATTAAATTTTATTTGTAGAAAGCACTGTGCTGTGTTTTGTTGCTTGCTCAGAGTTATTTTTTAATACTAATAATTTAATAAAGTGAAAGACTGATACATTGACCTGTGTTCTCCAAGGCATCAGAGTATTTCCCAGGGTTAAAAGGCAGAGCTTGCTGAAAGGTTGTTTGTTTTACATTCTAACCTATTACTTATTTCTCTTGCCTTCTTGCCAGATCTAGCCTTAGCTTTAAGAATCATTTTTGAATTTTGGAAAACAGAAAGTGGCTGAATTCTCAGAATCTGCAAGTCAGACTTTTAAAACTTCAGTGGATAAGGACCAGTTTTTCTAAGATCTAATACATTTGAATTTTGTATTAATTGCTAGTAAAATTGTTTTTATTCTACAGTTTGAAAACAGATTAAGAGTTTCTTGGTAAAAAAAGAAGTAGACATCTAATTTTATCAAATGAATTCAGCAAGGAGACTTTTTCAGCATCCCCACATTGTACAGGAACAGCTTTCAGTTTCAAAATGAGAGAAATTACCCATAGTCCCTTCCTGATAAACTGAGGCCCAGGGTTCTAGACCAAGGCAAAAGTTCTGAGAGCCCGGGTGTTTTGTGATGGTGGAGCAGGATTAACACGAGGGCTTCAGAGTGTTCAGTTAAGATGGAGCTAAAAAACAATGTCTAAACATAAAACGGAAGACAAGCCAGGCAGATATGCTAAATGAAGCATCCTTTTGAAGGAACTGGGGGAGAGCCAGGACCCCAAGTATGAGGTGATAGTATAGAAACCAGAAGCCCCAGAAGAAAGCAAGGATGAAGGACAGGGACAGTGCCTGGAGGCATTGTCTGAGGCCTTGGAAAGACCCAAGGATTCCTTACAGAGCGCCTGTGGCCTTGCTGTGGAGAGAAATATAATGCAGTAGTAAAAGGTGCAGATTCTGGAGTAATAAGGTCGTGGGTTTGAGTTTCAACTCTACTGCTCAACAGTGGTATGTCCTTGGCAAGTCACTGATACTCAGTTGCTTTGTGTGTTAAGTGGGGCAAGTTAAGCCACTTTGCAAAAGGCCGTCCTAAAATTTCAACAAGATAATGCTACTGTTAGTTATTGTTAGGGATTAGCCAGACAGGAAAAGCTGCTAAGTCATATTCTTTCAATCTTTTGTTTTCAACATATAGCGTAGACTTCTCCCAAAGGATAATTTCTTAGGCACTACTTTCTGATTAATTGATTGATTATAGAAGAATAGAGGCAGGTATTTTTCCAACCTGTTTCTATGTTTGTATTTGTATGTATGTACATATATATGTATGTATGCATGCATGCATACATGTGTGCATTTAAACTCACAAATATCGCTTCCTCACGTATAGGTTTTTGGAGGATAGCAATCTGACTTGAATATCCTTTATTTTCTGCATACAGTGTAGACTTCCCCTAGACTGTTTTTGCATATGTGATTTTTTTAACATTACAGAAGACCCAGAGTCTAATTCTGAAAGGATCCACAGTCATGTGAATGACAGATTTGGGGTATGACTGGGGATTGGAACGGACACAGAGCTCTTTTATTCTGTCTAACAAGCCACAGACTAATGTTAGGAATGTTTGTGTGATCTCTCCAGTGTGGAATCAGTTACCCAAACACAGGAGTCTTTAAGAGTCCAAATAATCATAAAACCATTATAACCACAAGACCTCTTCGGAGTTATCCCCTCAATAGTGAATGCTGCCTTTTTAAGCCAACTCTTATATTCAGAGAAAGATTGTAATATCTCCAGCCTGGAAGAAATCCCTATTTCTGTGGCTCATTTACTTCGTCTCTGTGGTTCTTGGAAGGAAAGATGGAGTGAAAGCCACCCCAGGCAGCCGACTGTGAATTCTAGTCTTAAGCAATGTATGGAGAGCTTCAGTAAACTGTGGCCATTTGGCCAGCCTTCATTCCATGGGAAATACTGTCCAGCCATCCTCAAGTCTCAGTAAATTGTTTGCCATGGCACGATGCTTTTTTTTTTTTTTTTTTTTTTTAATGGTGCTGGGCGTTCTTAGGTCTCTGATCAGAGTAGGAAACTAACTGCATGATCTCTGTGCACATGCTGCGAAGAGAAATCTGCCTTCGGAGTGTCAGGTGCTTTGAGATGGGCATCAGTGGACATCGTTTCCATTCACTATGTATGTGTCTTGTTTACACTGACATTTTCAGCTCAAACACAGTTCTGGGGACATAGAGGGCACTTCATAAATAAATATTACATAGAAAGGAGAATGAACTAAGGTAGGAAAAAGAATGACATGAAAGGAGGAAATGAGAAGCAAGGTGCATCTTATTGGATGTTGGCTGTCTGACGGGGGGTGGGAGGGGACAAAAATTCCGCTGGTTTTGAGTTATAAAGCAAGGTTAGAACTGTCACTTCACTGTAAATTCACATACTTGTAATTTTTTACTTAACATTTCTATTCCCTACTTGACTGTAACTTCATAAAGCTAGAAACTGTATTTCTTATAAAAATATCAATACCATCACTTTGATCTACATAAAGAGCCTGGCATCTGAACCTATCCTGGGCAAGGCGTTTAAGTGGAACCCTGCTCTAAGCCGATCCAAGAATATTTCATGTTTGTATTCCCCACAGGGTCTAGTTGGCACAACGTGGTTGTTTAGTAAATATTTCATGAATAAATACCTGATTAAAATAATATGAAAAAGCCTGATACCAACAGATCTTTGTCATGTTCTAGAAGTCACTAAAAAAAACAAAAAAACAGCTTTGCTGAACATGAAATGGAAGCACCAAGCCTTTTCTCATGTTTACTTCATTTCCTCCTGCCACCATGAGTGATGCCAGCATAGAATCTCTAAGACGTGATCGTGAGATCTCAACTCATTACGTGATAAGGAGAATTTTCCAGAATTCTCAGAGCTCCTTTGTAAACATTTCTACACAGGTTACATCATGATCTATTTACTCTTTGTGAGGTAAAACACCATCATGAAAAAAGAAAGCCCCACCTTTACCAGCTAATAAATGTCAGATTTCATGTCTCAGCTGCATGAGTTAACAAAAAAAGAAAGAAAGAAGGAAAGAAAGAAAGAAAGAAAGAAAGAAAGAAAGAAAGAAAGAAAGAAAGAAAGAAATCATAAAGTAAGATCATAGCCTCCTGTGATTTTTGAATCAAAATGGAAATTAAGAAATGAAGGCTTCATAATCCTTAATGTTTGCTCTTTGGGAAGTCTACTGTTTGTTGAGAGACTGGCACACGTTGGGGAGTGGACGGTAGAGCCCGGGCTGCTTGTCAGCGCCCTGCCCTTGCAGCGCTCATTTTTGTGAACTTTCTTGCTTCAGGATTGTGCACATATACTATCTGCCCAATGGCTTCACAGCATGAGACAAGGCAAAGCTGAGGAGATGCCAGGCCATGGTTCTGAGCCCTGTTTTCAGACGAGAGCTGGAACACAAAGATAACACAGTGCTCAGCATTGCCCATCTTCCTCTCGTTGCTTTGAACCCGGGGCTTTTGATGGCTGTCTTTAAGCTGCCACAGATATATAGATAGAAATGCTCTTCTTCAAATCTTCCAGAGAAAGAAAATTCAAAATTCCCCTTGTTACATATGCCACAGTAGAGTATTCAGCACTCACAGACATTTTGGAAAGCATTTCGTTGGCATCTACAGGGTGGCTACCCTGCCTGAAGACACGTTGGTATCTCTCATACGTGTGATAAATTTTGGACTTTTATTTATACATTAGTACATATCAAATGCTTTATTGATATGATGATATAATTTGTGATAAAATAATATTATTGTTTCCAGACTTGAAGCCACCATGTATTACAGTCTTAATGTACACACTCTTATAACCCACACTTCCACTTCTCATTTTCTACTTACACATGGGTCAAGGAGGCATAAATAGGGATGTTCACTGCAGTGAAGGTGACACTTGTGAAAAAGTTGTTAAAATTCTAAATGCTCAGTATTGTAGTTGTGCTTAAGTAAATGCTGTGTATATGGGAATGAGGTAACAAGACTTGTTTAATGAGATAATAATGAATAATATATAATGAGATATCAGAATGACTTCACACATAACAATTATAAACTGTGGACAAAATACAAAAATGCTTACCCTAGGGCTCTAGAGAGTGTACAACACTTGGCAGACTTTGGAAAGAAGTCAAAACTTAAAGAAAGTTTCTGATTTGTGTGCCTTTGCCCTATATAGGCAGCAGGTTTGGCACAGAGCAGGGTAACTAAAGCTTTAAGAAAAAAAAAAACAAAAAACCTCGCTATCTTTTTGGTCTAAGAGACCAGAGACGCAGCCTGAGGCAAATGCCAGTATTAATCTGGAGGGCCAGTTTTAACAGCAGGCCACGGGTTTCTGCCTTGGTTTAATAATTTGTGCAAAGATGCAAATTATTTATTATTGAAAATTTAATGACTGCATTGGGATCTTTCCCTTAAAAAAAAAAATAAGCTAAAGCACACACAAATCTGCATGTAATTATGAAAGTGTTACCGATTCTTAAAAGCTATTTATAATCCCAATTTAAAAAATTAGAAAAGCTCTGCTGTAGGATAGTCCCCTTCACAACTGAGGCCAACAGAAGGTTGGTAGATCAAGGAGTAATATCATGGATTAAAAAAATCATGTTAAAAAATGTAGTAAAGGAGGGGATGTTCCAATAATTCAATTTGTAATAAATGTAAAATCTTGCATTTAAGTCTAAATAATTAATTGCAAATGTACAGAATGACAAAGACATGACTCAGTGGCCTCATAAATTGAAAAAAAGAGTTACGGAATTTTGTTGATAATAAGCTCCATTATGTGCTATAAATAGTATTATTTGCCTGCCAAAAAAACAAATGTGATCTTCAATTGCTACAATGGAAATTTAAGTTTCTCAAACTGCACTGTACAATATGGCAGCCCGTAGCCACATGTAGCTATTTAAATTAAATTAAGTTTAATTTAAATAATACCAGAAACCCAGTGCCTCAGTCACAGTAGCCACATTTCAGGTGTTCAGGTCACATGAGCTTAGGTGGTTGCTGTCTTAGTGTTGATAATGTTTCCATCATCACATAAAGTTCTGGTGGACAGCTCTGCACTAGAGCAAGGATGGCAAGAGTTACGCTGCCCTCTGCGTTGGTCAGAACACACCTGTAATAGCAGACGCTTGTCTGCTGCTCAGAATGGCTTCCTCCCTTTTCCTGGAAGCAGAGTGCTAAATGTCTGAAGGGAAAACGCCCTTTGCCATTCTCAGCCGCAGGAATTGGGTGGGATAGTGCCTCTCCTCGCTTCTGGGAGGGGCCCTTATTAGCTTTGCTGGAGCAAACACTGACGTGGTAGAAGAATGGGAGACAGAGAAATGCAGAGATGTTTTGGTAGCATAACTGGGGAGTCCAGGCCTGCTGAACAGTTGCCTGAGGATCAAACTAACACTGGATGATAAGACGGAGAGACAGAAGGGAATTTAAAATGGTGACATTTTCTGAACTGGATTGAGCTTCATCTGAAGCCCACCCTATTTCTTTTGGATTACATGAACTCATAACCACTCTTCAGTGTGTAAGTCACTTAAGTTGGGTTTCCTACCACTTGGAATACTGAGAGCCCTAACTGATTGCCCTGCTGTATTGAGTTCCGTTGTGAGTGTTCCATTTTGGACAATGATACAGTTGAATGGAATGTTTGCAGAGGAGAAAGACCAGGAGGGTGAAAGAACTTCAAGGAAATATTCTTCTTCTATTCCCATGACCAAATTAAGTCTTCATTCCCAGGCTAGTCCAAGTGGCTGATTTGACCATTTTGACATTTTATAATTTCCCCTGGGAAGAAGGATTTTAAAAGCTTCCAGTCTTCCTTTAAAGTAGGATGGTAGAAGAAACAAGATCATCTGATGAAGTCACGGAGTCCATGGACCTCTTTGTATCACCAGGACAAAAAAATAAGAGAGCAAATCATGTAAAATTACTTTCCTTTTAAATATAAGTGACACTTACACCAGCGCGAGACTACATTTTAATAACAGCGCTACTCTAAAATGTGTCATTTTAGTTGTAAAAAGAAACCAGGGAGATTATGTTTGTGTCATTTTCCAATCCAGTACATTTTTATAAAATTCTGCAGGTTGAATTAATATTTTAAAGCTGTGTATATAATGAAATTTGAAATATTCTTTGAAGATAGCTTTCCTGAAAAGCTGATAGAAATGTGTAATTAAGGGCTGCAAAGATTCGTTTTCAGAGGCTGGGGGCAGGTAGAAAGACTTTCTCTTCACTCTCAAAACTGTTTTTAAGCTCCTGTTTTGTGGCTAAATTAACTAAGCTGCCCACTTGCTCCTTACCACCACCGCTGGAATGAGAAGTACAGGTTCTTCAGAGGTTACAAGCTGTAACACAGGAGTTCACATCTCCTGGGGTGGGAGGGGGTGTAAAAATATGGACACTATTAGACAAATAATTACTATGGGATCCAGCAATTCCATTCTTAGTTATTTACCCAAAATAATTGAAAGCAGGGACTTGGCAGTACGTGTATAGCAATATCTATAGCTACATTATTCACAGTAGCCCAGATGCGAAAACAACCCAAGTGTCCATCAGTGGGTGAATGGATAAACAAACTGTGTACAATAGAATATTATTCAGCCTTAAAAAGGAAGGAAATTCTGACACATGCTACAACATGGTGAACCTTGAAGACATTATGCTCAGTGAAACAAGCCGGACACAAAAGGACATGTATCAGATGATTCTACTTTTATAAGGTACCTAGAATAGGCAAATCCATACAAACAGAAAGTAGAAGAGTGGGTACCAGAGGCTGAGGGTAAGAGAATAGACAGTTATTGTTTGGATGGCGTTTATGAAGTATTCATGTTTGGAAAGATAAAAATAGTTCTTCAGATGGATTGTGATGATGATTGTACAATAGTGAAAGGTATTAATGCCACTGAATTTTACATTTAATATGGTTAAAATAGTGAATTTTACATTTTATATTTTAACCACAATAGATGCCAGAGTCCCATCCCCAGAGATGCTTATGTAGTTGTTCTGGGAGAGGCCAAGTATTGGGATTATACAGGCCACTCAAGTACTCTTAATGTGCAGCCCCGTGCCTTAGGGTCCAGGCAGTAATATAAGTGACCAAAAGCAGCCGGATGGGGGCTGTGAAGATATGAGGGGCTCGTGCCTGTCTTAGTGGGCAGCTGCGACCACTTGGCCCTGGTTAATTATACCCTGAGGGAATACAGTTCCCAGAGTGACCAAATCGTCTGAATTGTTAAAAGAAGCATATATCTGATCTCTAAATTGTCCTAACCTCGAATTTCAAAAGAAGCAAAACTCTAAATGACAAAATAAAATACATATGAGGGCTGTATGCTGGATACCAACCATCTTTGTTTGCCCAGAAATGTTCCTGTTTTAGTACCAAAGTTCTTGTTCTGGAAAATCGCACAGTTCCAGGCAAACCAGGATGGCTGACCACCCTAGAATGCTACTAATTTACATCTTCTCGTCTTCTCTACTGGAGAGTCAGAATAACAAGCAATGGCCTTGAACTGGTGGTGATGGTACAAGGAGGGCCTTGGCGGTGTCTTTGTCTCGCTGTGATGTTCATCGGCAGTCCCTCTACCTCAAAACATTATAAACAAATGTGCAGTTTAAGTAAAAACATCACACTTGCTAAGCAAACCCAGTCTCGAACTGAGCATTCCTCCTTATTAGGTTTTGCACATAGGCACTTTCTTTGCAGAGAATTTGGAGCCACCACTGCCATAGGCAGCCACTCAGGCACTATTCTGGCAAGAAAAAGCCATGGTTATGGCTATGGTTTCTAATTCTTTTTTGTTTTGTTTTAATTGAATTTATTAAATAAAATTACATAGATTTCAAGTATACAATTCAAGTGTACGTCATCTGTGTATTGCATTGTGTTCACCACCCAACGTCAAATCTCCTTGTATCACCATATGTTCGACCCCGTCACCCTTTTCTGTCTCCCCCTCCCCTCTCTCCCTCTGGTAACCACTAAACTGTCGTCCGTGTCTGTGAGTTTTTGATTGTCTTCTTCACTTGTTGCTTTCACTTTTATATCCCACATATGAGTGTAATCATATGCTTCTCAATTTTTCTGTCTGATTTGTTTCACTGAGCATGGTTATCTCAAGATCCATTCATTTTGTCACAAATGGCAGTATTTCATCTTTTCTTATGGCTAATAGTCCATGGTACATATGTATCACATCTTCCTTATCCAATCATCTATCAAAGGGCACTTTGGTTGTTTCCATGTCTTGGCCACCATGAATAATGGTGCAGTGAACATCTGGGTGCATATATCTTTACAGATAAATACTTTCACATTTTGGGGGTAAATACCCAGAAGATGGATTGCCGGGTCATATGGTAGTTCTATTTAATTGGGGGGAACCTCCATACTGTTTTCCATAGCAGCTGTACCTGTTTCCATTCCCACCAGCAGTGTATGGGGGTTCCCATACCCCACAACCTCTCCAGCACTTGTTATTACTTGTCTTGTTGATCATAGCCATTCTAACAGATGTGAGGTGGTATCTCATTGTGGTTTTGATTTGCATTTCCCTAATAACTAGTGAAGCAGAACACCTTTTATATGTCTGTTGGCCATTGTCTGTCTTCCTGGGAGAAGTCTCTGTTCAGGTCCTCTGTCCATTTTTTAATTGCACCGTTTGTTTTTCATTATTGAGTTGTATTAGTTCTGTATATATTTTGGATATTAACTCCTTATTGTACACATTGTTTGGAAATATCTTCTCCCATTTAGCTGGTTGCCTCTTTGTTTTGTTGATGATTTCTTTTGCTGTGCAGAAAGTTTTTAGTTTGATATAGTCCCATTCATTTATTTTTGCCTTTTCTTCCCTTGCCTTTGAGGTCAAATTCATAAAATCCTCTCTAAGACCAAGATCTATGAGTTTATTATCTGTGTTTTCTTCTATGCAATTTATCATTTCAGGTCTTATATTTAGGCCTTTGATCTCTTTTGAGTTGATTTTAGTATATGGTGACAACAGTCTAATTTCATTATTTTACATATGGCTTTCTAATTTTTCCAGCACTATTTAATGAATAAGCTTTCTTTTCTTCATTGTATGATTTTGGCTCCTTTGTTGAAAAATATTTGCCCATATCTATGTTGGTTTATTTCTGGGGTCTCAATTCTGTTCCATTGGTCTTTGTGTCTTTCCGCCAATACCATGCTGTTTTGATTATTGTCGCTTTGTAGTATAATTTGAACTCAAGGACTGTGATACCTCTGGCATTATTTGTTTTTAATCAAGATTGCTTTTGCTATTCTGGGCTTTTTATGGTTCCATACAAATCTGGTGATTTTTTTGTTCTAGTTCTTTGAGAAATGTGATTGGTATTTTTGGGAGGATTGCATTAAATCTGTATATTGCTTTGAGTAACACGGCCATTTTAACTATGTTGATTCTTCCAATTCGTGAACACAGTACCTTTCTTTGTGTCTTCTTCAATTTCTTTTAATAATGTCTTGTAATTTTCAGTGTATAGATCCTTCACATCCTTTGTTTCTTATTCTTTTTTGTCGTAAGTGATATGGAAACAATAAGGAAAGACACCATGCTGGTTCTGAAGCAGTTCCTGGATGTTGCTTAAGATTTTTCATTGGTCAGGTTTCTAGTAATCTCTGTGGCTCTGACCATTCCCTGCTTCACCCCCACCCCCTGCACTAAGATCAATAGCTCTGCTTAGAGATCTTTTCTTTGCTGGGTGATAGATTTATTAACTTATGTGTCTGTCTTTAGGGCTATTTACAAGTGTTGTGGTTCCTTGCTTTCTGGTCACATGACTTTCCTGGGCCTCAGCTTACAGACTCATCCTACAGATCTTGGGACTCGCCCTCCTCCCATAATCATGTGAGTCAATTCTCTATATTAATATCTATCTATATATAATACATATAATTATACACATACATCCTATTGGTTTTCTTTCTCTGGAGAACCCTAATACAGCAATGCATGTAAAGGTGGGCACTGTATATTTTCAAGCTGTTTCTTTTTAATGTGTGTTCAAAGCTCTTTCAAACCGGGCCTAGACCCCAGCCTCTCTTCCCAACACAACAGTGATGCAGCTTCACTAGACATGGAGCTTCCCCCCTTCCATGCCTTTTGTACATTGTCCCCCAAGTCTGGATTGCCTGTCTCTTCCTCTGGAATTATATATATATATATATATATATATATATATATATATATAATATATATATATATATATATATATATATATATATATGTTATTGTTATTCAGTTGTAGTTCTTTACATATTTTAAATATTAATCTGTTATCAGATACACGATTTGCAGATTTTTCCTATTCTATGGATTGTCTTTCACTGTCTTGATAGTGTCCTTTGATGCACAAACATTTTTAATTTTGATGAAGCTCAATTTATCTATTTTTTCTTTTGTTGTTTGTACTTTTGATTTCATATCCAAAAAAGCATTGCCAAACCCAATGTCATAAAGGTTTCCCTCTATGCTTTCTTCTAAGAATTTTACAGTTTTAACTCTTTAGGTCTTTGATCTATTTCAAATTAATTTTTGTATATGTTATGAGGTAAGGGTCCAACTTCAGTCTCTTGCATGTGAATATCCAGTTTTCCCAGCAACACTTCATTTGCTGAAAAGACGATATCCTTTCCCCATTTAATGGTCTTGGCACTCTTGTCCAGAATCCATCGACCATATATGTAAGAGTCTATTATTAAAAGTTAAATAAAATTTTACTTGTTTCTGATATCTTAGAAACTATAACAGAGTATAAGGAGCAAACAAACAAATATTACCAATAATTTTTCATCCGGATTAACATTGTGGTATATCTCTTCTTTTTTTTTTTTTTTCTAATTAACAAAATACAGATAATTATATCTATTTATCAGGTAGGTCTAAATGGAATACAAAATGCAAAAGGTTAAACAGTGTCTGCCTTATATGTGTGTCTATGCTTTTGTAATCAAATTTAAATTATATATATATATTTTTTCCCACTCAGTATTACACTTGGACATTTTTCGCATGCTTACCTATTCTTGGAAACATGTCATTGTTTAAGATACACCTGAAATATCACCATTTCCGAGAACCTTTCCCAGCCCCCCCACCCAGCTTCAGTCCAGGTAGAATCTGGGTACACCCTGCACTCTTGGTACCCTTCGGCACTTGCTGCCACATAGTAGGTACTTTTAAATGTTTGTTGAACTAAAGAAAGTGCCTCACACAGAGCTTGTATTAATGGTAAACGGTCAACTTGAACCTACGACGTACTTTCATCCCCTCTTTTGATCCTTTTATATCATATCACTGGACAGCAGTAGGGTCTCAGGATAGGTCTGGCACCCAGGTGCTGGCTCGCCGGCAAGTATTATGGAGGCCAGTGTGGCACTCGGGGCCCAGGCTCGATTCCCAAGCCCTCGGTGACTCCAGAACCTGAAAGGGGCTCTGTATCAAGACGCCCATTCAGTTCTCTTCTGCTCTGCTGCTCAAAGATCGAGCATATAGTTCACAGGAAGGAGGAAATGAAATGATAGTCTTTAGACAGATGTTATGTCACTGCTTTCTTGCTTCAGAGAGACGTGTGGTCTGACGAGTAATGCTCTACCTATGGTTAGGTAGCCTGACGCCCTAGTGGCTTTCCTCAGCAACTCAGGGCGAAGGTGTAGCAAATGTACCCCAGCTCGTGCCGGTCATGTCAGCTCCCTTTCCCTCTCTCTCCATACCTTACACTAAACTCGGGAGCTGAAAGTGTACTCAGAATATCTAGGCTCTGGCTGCGCCTCTTACTTGCAAAGATTCTGAAAGTCAAAATTTCAGTTCTGTAACCTACGCACGCAGAATGCTCTCCAGAAACTCCCCATCCTTTCAGCTTGAGCGAGAAGCCTTCGGCTTTATGCTTGAATGACAAACGGAATGGCACCCGCTCCTCTGACGGGTGGTCTATGGAGGTTTCTCCAGGTTTCAGGAGGTGGGTAAAGAACACCCTGGCGCTGCCATCTTACCCTTACCCATTGGCATGGACAAGGCCTTTTGAGGAAAAGCTATTTGGTCAAATTCATAAATATCAGTTAAAGAATTATTTAAGGCTTAGAAAATATATGATTTCATTGTATTTATATAAGGATTTAATGCTAAAATAAAATAAGGGAAACTAAAACAAATGAAGCTTTAACTCTATGCCAGGAACTAAGCTGAATGCTCTATACACTTTTTAAAAATCGAATCCTCATGACATCATGGTCATTTTACAGTTGAAGAAATGGAGGTTCAGTAGCTCATTGGAGGTTGCACAGCTAGTAAATTATTATTTAAAAACTGATGGTCTAGAATCACCAGAGCCCATGCCCTTTCCTCTTTAATTAAAAAGAAAAGGAAAATATATATAATATTTCATGCCCAAGTTAGAGATGTGTGCTACTTAAATAATTAGAACTAGTATCTATGTGTGGCCATTGCCGGAAGAATTTTTGTTACAATATTAGAAAGAAATTTGAATCATATTGACTGCCCCATGAGGAGTAAACTCTCCATCGTTGGTGGGGGGTGGGGGGCACGGCGTGCTATTCACGTAGGGTGGAAGGGTCATTGTTACTCACCTGTGTAGCAGGACTGAGTCCTGCCATGGGTGAGTACTTGGGATAAATGACCTTAACACTCTCTCGTTTATAGGATCATAGGTGAAAGGATTCTAGTGAATCCCTTCTGCATTCCCCCCACCCCCCGCCCAGTTTACTTTCTCTGGACTGTTCCTCCCCACGTCCAGAAGGACACAGGGATGACCTCCTTGAATTCACATTGGTTCAGCTTGACTCTGTCCCTTGCCATAGATACTGGGACCGGAGACGTTACCAGATCCAAGATGAGCCAATCGGCTTTCCTTCCTCAGGAATTTGAAATTGGGATTAAAAAAAAAAAAGCAAGTCTGGGTGTGTCTTTAAACAGAGGCAATCTAATCCGAAGGGCCCTGAGATTGAGGGAGCCGGTGTACAGAGCGGGAGAAGCAAAGACGGCAGTTGGCAGGGAAATGGCGCTGCGCTCCTGATGGCCTCAGTTACTTGCAATGAAGCAGAAGAGGCTCAACGAAGAAAGGGACAACCTGGGATCACCTTCTCAGTGAACGCCGGTGAGAGGACAGGTGTCCCCTGCTTTGCTAGGCCACAGCAGCACTGCGGCTCACAGGCCGTAGGGTCTTCACACTGTGATTCCCCACCTCCGTGTCCTTGCCTTTGCTGCCTTCAAGTCCGTAGACACTCGGGAGTGGCCATGTCTGTGTTGGGGAGTTGAATGAGCACAAGGGAGATTTGTAGGACTTTGTTTGATTTAGCTGTGCCTTAAATGGTTTAGTAAAAAAGGGAAGGAAAGATTACAACAAAGGAAGCTCAGGAGCCTGCGTTTCAGACCAAACCCAACAATTACATCTTAGAGTTTGGTCCAAGCCTTGCTCTCTTTAGGTGCGGGAGACGTTGTTGTCACTTCTGCAGTTCATAGAGATCCTTGGTTCGAACATGATAAGTCACCTTTGAGAATAGCTTCAGGGTGAAACTGGTGAAGTCTGTCTTTTGCTTTCCAGTGCAAACCTTGGGGCTCTTAAGCAAACTCTTGCAATGGCCATAGTTAATCAGGAGAAACGTTACCCCAGAGAGACAAATAATCTTCCCATTCTTAAGGAAGTCTGGACTGTTTTTCTAGCACACATGGACAACTCATAATTATTCTTAAGTAACCCTGAGAATTTTAACATGAATTGAGTTATGTGTTTCTTGTTAAATGGATCAGATTTCAACAAAGCCCGGGAAACATCTTGAAAAATCACATGAATGCAATTTCCAAAGAAAACAATCCAAGAATTACTGCCAAAGAGTTTTATTTCCACTAGGAAGGAAGAGAAGAGTTTCATTTTGCCCCCCACACAGACTGTATGTTCAATTTGCGGTCTGCAATGGAAAATTCTGCTGATTTGGCAGAATTCAGGGGAGGAGAGAAATGAAGGAGACTATTGTTGTTTGAGTGATAAAACCGTCCTCTTTCTCTAGTATTAATATGTTATTAACATTTTCAATTCAATTCCACCAATACTGAGGTTTAATGGTGTATGGGGTACCATAGGAGGGAAGACAATTTCTTGTCCTATGGGCCTTATAAGTTAGACCTACCTTAGGACACTGTCAGCCCACCCAGAGTCCTTGTATAAATTAGAAAAGATGCCCTTTTCTAGAAGATATGTTCTGGTGGGCCACTAGTGAGCACAAGGGACATTTGTGCAAATTAGGAAAAAGCCCCCTCTTCCTCTGGTGGGCATGGTCTTGTGCCAGGGTGCACATCTTGCTTTCATCCTCCTTCCCTTTGACCCAGTGCTCTTGTGCTGGACACTACTTGCCGACAGGCATGTAAAAGGCTAATCTGAGGATCACCCGTTGTCTAAGCTGATGCAGTGCGATCATCCTTCTTCATCTTCAGTGAGAAGACTCACTTGGGAGCTTGTCAGGAGCACCTAAGCCTCACCGCAGGTTTATATTCTCATTCACGACACACTCCCTGGGAGTTTCTGAAGCCAAGGATCCAAGAACAATAGTTTGAGAAGTGAAGATGTAAGGAGTAGATGGTCTGGGTCATCTGGAAAGAGAAGAGATCAAGGCTGGCTCCGCTTATTGGAGAAGACCTACAGAAGATGGAGTATTTTAGTTATGGGATAAACTGTACTTTCTGGTACTTTTGCTTTAGTAAAAAATGTTTTCATTTCCCAAAATGGATGAGAAAAGCTCAGCTACGCTTATTTGAAATTGTCCAGAAGAGAACAATGACAGCTGAAGAAAATCGTTTCTAAGATAAATCCTTAAAATAAGCTTTGTTTGGGGACTGAAAACTTTGCAGCCTCTCGTGCTAACTTCTGCCTTTGGATGAGAAAAAAAAATGATAAAGAATCAGATTCCTAGCTGGGACTAGGCAGACAGTGACAGTGACACCAAGACACCCAGAAGCAGGATACCTCTGCAGCCACCTTTCCCATCAGCTCCCCAGAATGTCCCTAGAGGCACCCCTCATTCTGCAAGGCACCTCCGAGACTAGCACTGCGTGCTGATTAATAGGAACCGGCTCCGGCTTCTGGCACTGCTAGGCTTCCTTCGGAAACCGGGCTGTGGTGCGTATGGGATCGCGGTCTCCATTAAAAAACTTCATGAGAGGTTCTAAGGCCTTCAGCCCAGAGCTTCGCACTTTTGTAAAGAGCAGTACTCTGTAATAAGAAGTATTCGCTGGCGCAGGAAGCTTCTCTTGTTTCATTTCCCCCGTAGTAACCATTACCGTTTTGTTGGTGTTACGGTTTGGGAAGAGGAGTCCTCACTCGTTGCTGGGTCAACCAGCTATCTTTCTGTTTCGTCTGTGGCAGAAGCTGTAGTTTTCTATGTGGGGACCACATCTGAGAGAACCCAGAGCAAGGAAAGTGGGAAAAGAGAGGTGCAATAGCAACCCCATAGCATAGCCACATGCTGGGGAATAGCACGTGGAAAACACTGCATCTGTTAATTAGATGATAGAATCATAGCAGGGTCGTCACCTCCACCTCCAGAAGCGTTAGCTCCTCGGTCATCTGTCCTCTCATGTACCCATCATGTACCCTTGCTCCTTCCCTTATTCCTGGCCAACATCCCTCTTCTCTTTTCTTTCTCGGCCCTTCCCACCATGCCCTATGAGACCTCTATGAAATGAAAAATGGGTCACCCCGTCTCTTCAACTGTTCACATACCCGATCTCGGCCTCCTCTCATGTCCTCTAACATTCTTGAACTGAAACCTAGACCCCCCACATTCTAGGTTTGCACATCCATGTCCAAATATCTGTTCCAACTTTCCACTCGCATGTCCTAGAGATGTCTAAAACCCAGCGTGTCACAAATGGAAATCAACACCTTCCCCACATCTGCTCCTCTACCTATGTTGGCTTCAGTCTAAGCTCTCTCAGTAGATAGATAGATGGAACAATACGTATGTAGGTAGGTAGGTAGATAGATCAATAGATTGCTTGATTGATAGATGGATATATGTATGTGTGTATGTATATCATAGTTATATTTTGGATATGGATTGTTTGACTTGAACTGAACTCTTAAGAAAAAGACAAGCTGGCAGTAGGATTTTAAAGCTGTGATATTCTTAGTGTCCCCATCCCTGGTATTAACTTAAAAATATTAAATTCTTATGCCATAAGTCACGAGAAGGTAGTATCCGTGTATCTCAAAACGTGACCGTGGCATGTGCATCCTGCATGACTTTAATAGAAATGCTCAGAAGGGTTTCAGTCTGAAAAGGGATTGGGAATGCTGGGTCAAACACTGCATTGCTCGACTGTGAGGTTTCTCAGGGTTTTTACTATGCCGATTTACACTGTGGCTCTGCAAGACAGAGAGTGTGTAACATTTGCAGACTGGTTTTTAAAACTATAGAATCCTCTTTCTACTTCCACCTACCTTCTTTTCTACACACACACACACACACACACACACACACTTTTCATAATTACTGTTCTAAGGAGTATACTTTAAGAAAAATTTACACCGGCTTATCTGGTTCTCCTAAACAAATAATATCCATCTTCTCCAAAACCCAGCCTTTCATCCCAGTGACTAACGACTTCACGGTCTAAGATGAGCTTTACTATCTTAGAAACCCACAACCCCCATAGCTCATCAGGAGAATTAAATGAGGAAATTACCTTTATATGAAGCAAACAGAGATGAGAAAGAACAGCAGTGGGCGGTATGGGTTGGAACCACCGTAGCAGACCAGAGAAGGCTGTAGCGGGCCTGTCACTGCCGACCCAGCATCCACTTCTCATTTCTCCTTCCCGGAGGAATCCTGACCTTGTTCAAGTGTCACCCTCTCCCCATGAAGCCTAGCACCTCAAAAAAGGTGACCCTGCCTTCATCTCTAGGTTTGGGCCTAGTCCTCCCCTCCTTGTCTGCGAATAGTTCCAGAAAGGGCACTCGGTCCAGTCTTGACAATGAGACACGAAGGAACGATTGCAAGAGGACTTCTGGTGAATGTTTCTTTTCTCATAAAATAGAAAGGTAAGAGGAAATGGCCTCTCACCTTTCTCTGAGTATCGTGTCTTGGCTAAAGCCTGGAAATGCCAGCTTGATCCTTGGCTGAAGATTAAATTAACACCACGACGACAAATCAGATGGGAAGAGCTCAAATCCTTGATGACAACACTGAATTCTGTCTCCCCGAAACTTGCCCTTTCTCTCAAATTCTGGATATTTTTTAAGTTCACCTAAGTTGACATTTCCATTGCTTAAAATTGGAAGCATTCTGGTGGTGACTGAGGATGAGATAAATGTGTGATGCAGTCTCTGGGGAGGCTGCCGGTGACTTTTCACAGTCATCTTCTCTCTGTGGCAAGTCAAGACATGCTCTGCCCACAAATCTTGAGCTGAAGCTACGTGGAAATAGTATATGGCAATCTGAAAGACACTGTCTGGGGAAGCCCATCTCCATTAACCACCTGGATGTGGCGAAGACCAGGAGAGTGAAATGGTTTTGGTGAAGATCAAACACTGGGAGCAGAACTGGAGTTGCTCCCTAATTCTGCATCCTATGAGCCACGTGACCTTAGGCAAAGCACTTAACCTCTCAGAGCTTCAGTCGCAACTGTGAAAAGGGGATAGGTAGTTGTATGTACATCATGAAATTTGTTTCAGTGAAGATTACATGGTGTAACCCATGAAAGTTCCCACCGCATAGTAACTGTCAGCTTTCAAAGGGCTGGCTCCCAGCTGTTCAGGCAGAAGAAAGGTAGTCATTGATCTCAGATGTCAGAGGTTATTAAAATAATTTCTAGTTACCTTCCTATTATTGAACTCTAAGTCTCATGAAGGTAGGACATAGAACATGTCCTATCCATTTTATATCTTCCACTACATTTAGCACAAAAAAGTTATTCAGCCAACTTTTAAGAAGCAAAATTAAATCCTGGGGCTTCTAAAAAAAACCTGTCCATCCTAATTGTGTGTTGTGGAGATTTCAAACATGGCTGTGAATTCTTTGGCATGCCTGCCATCAAGAGTTGGATCTGTGTTAACTCTTGAATCTGGGTGGGCTTATGACTTGATCATCAGAGTACAGCAGAAACAGTACAATGTGATTTTTGAGATTGAGTCATAAAAAGTCATGTGGCCTCCACTGTGTTCACGGGAACACTCTTAGAACTCTGATCTTGCATATAAGAAGTCTGGCTACTACCTTGAAGCTGCCATGCTATGAGGAAGCCCAAGGCACATGCTGAGGCCACGTGTAGGTTCCCTGGACAACATCCTGGCTAAGATAAGCCTTCAAGTCTTATCAGCCTAGGCCCCAACATACGAGTGAGGGAGCTTTTGGATAATTCCAGCCCACAGCTATTCTAGTCCCCCTACCTCCCAGCTGTTTGAATGATCTCAGCTTGAGGCCCCAGACATTAGGAGGTAGAGATAAGATATCCTCATCATGCCTCATCTGAATTCTTGGCATACAATATTTGTGAGCATAATAAGATGGTGATTGCTTTATGCCACTCAGTGTTGAGGTAGTTTGTTATGCACCAATAAATAACTGAAAACCTGTCATTTCTAGTTTGATTTCATAGCTTAGTAGCTCATGGCCCAGGCTTCTTTTTAAAAATGACAGCAGATATTAATAATTTTGAGAAGAGTTCATTCAGATACTTTATGACTGCTCCTTTAAAACCAATGATGTAATTGGAGACACCCTGGTTAGAGATGATACTTGATATTTGATTGCGTTCAGCTTCCTCCTTCTAGATTCTGAGGAATAAGATATAGCTCTTGATATACCTGAAAACTAAAACAAACAAACAAACAAACAAAAAATGATGAGTTAACCATATCTTTGTCTGATTTATCCACTTACTATCTTATTGGTGTTGAAGGCTGAATTTTATTTACTTTTGCAAAATGAGAATGTTACTTATGTAACCAAGCTCAGTATCAGCACAGTGTATAACACATAATAGATGCTCAATAAATAGTTGATTCATCGTATACTCTCATGTATGTTATATAAACAGTGTCCTTTAGTTGTATTCATGATGAACATAGATCAAATGAATTTAAATTATTTACTTTAATATAAAATAAATTCTATAATATATCTGAAATTTCATATTCTATGGTTTATTTGAACTGGGCCTTTTGGGACTAATGCTACTAAGTTTTTGAATGTTTTCTTTTCATGTTTAGGTAGAGAGAGGTTCTTGAAATATGCAAACAACTTAATTTGGCACATTATAGTTTTTTTTTACAGCTTGCACATAAATGTAATATATATCTTTTGTTCCTCCAACCAATACTATGAGGTAGAAACAGTACAGTTTTTATTATTGTTGTTATTATTATTATTAATTATCTCCAAGTTATAAAGAGAAAGGCAGATTTCAGAAAATTCAAATGATTTTTCTTAATTTTTTTTGCCAAATAGGGCAAAAGATTGGAATACACATTTTTTCTACTTCAATACTCTAAATTTTTGTGCTATATGCCATTTTTTCATTTTAACTTACAGTAGACAAAGTTAAAATCTGTTGACTTGAAGTGGCTAGTAGTTAAATTTAAAAATTAAGTGTTTTTTTTCCTGGTTTATTCCATAAACAAAGATCCACACTTGGAAGCCGAGGGGTATGTATAAAAGTACCTGGATTTGAAGTCAGAGTTTGAATCTCAGCTGTGTCACATGGATGTGACTTTAATTACAGGTCCCTGTAGAATTTTTAGAAAAATACAAATAAACAAAATAAATAAGAAAGAACAAATAAGACACTAGAAAAATCTGTATGAATTTGAGACCTTACTTACCCATTACTTACCCATTAGGTAACATAGTTTTCGCATCTGTCAAATGAAGCTGATTATACTTATGACACAGGGTTGGATAAAAATAAATAAATGAATGAATAAATATTTTAAAAATTCTCTCAGTTCAGTTCGATGTTTCCATATATCTGGCTTGGGGGATTTTTATTTTAAACCAATTTTAAACCAATTCCTTATATAATGACTAGCTAATTAAAGTCACAGTAGTTTTGCTTTTCATTATCCTTGCCCTCCTACATTGTAAGAAATGTTAACAGTGCCATACTTTTTAGCATCTGGAAATTGTATAAAATTCAATTTCTGAATAAAAATATTCTACCATTTTCTGGTGAATTCATTTTGTTAAATTCTAAAATTCGACTCATCCCTTTGTAAATGATGAAGAAGGGCAAAAATTAATGCAAGGTTCAAAAAATTTGTTTTTTTAAGTGACCATCCCGTTCCCTAAAATAAGTCCACAAATTAAGTAATGTAGAAATGCTGTTTATGACTAACATCCAGTTCTAAGAATGAAACCACTTACGGTTTTCTTCATATAAATATTCATCAATAAATATGTATTGAGTACCCATTATGTATTAACCATTATGTTGAGTAATGAGAATTCTCTTTGCAGGATTCCAAAAAAACACAGAATGTTTTCCTGGGGATTACATTCCTTGGGCTTTCAGTCCCACTCCTGCAACAGCTGCAGAAGGTTCTCAGAAGCACATTAGCAGTATCTCCAACTACTTTGTCACTGTTGGCAGTAGGCAGAATCTTAGGTGGAGCTGTTCTTTTAGTATATTAGACAATGATCAAAACTTTGCTCATTTTTTCCACCACTATTCGCCATCTAATTTTCCATAACCATTAGGATACTATGTGTGTGACAAGTGTGTATAGGATCATATGTATAACAGAAAGAACATGCACCACACAGAGGAAAACAAATAAAATATACTGGGTTGGGGGCATAATTTATTTTACAGCTTTAAAAAAATGTATATTCAACCCATAAAAGATATTTGCTAATTTAAGATTTTGCAAGGGACATTTTGCCTAAACACCATATGTTCCTATTTCTGGTAGCGTCACCCTAATTTTATTTGGGGAGACCAATGCTTTTCTATTCTCAGTCTATGCGTTTTGAGTTTGCTACCCAGTTCTAGTTGTGAGCATGTCACATAAGCTGCCAATCACCATATGCCAATCCTCATACCACAGTTATTGGCTCTGGGGCAGTCATGTGACTCCAGCTAGTCCAATGAGAGGTTCACCCAAGTGGCTGGAAGAGCCTAGATAGAGGCACAAGGTCTCCTTTCAGACTGCTAGCAAATTATGATGTATCCATGGGACTTTAGGCTGCCGTCATGCTAACAAATGGGAAGATTCATCCAGAGAGTGGAGCCAACCCAGAAGGCAGAGCTGAGATGAGGGGAGAAAAATCGTACCCCATGATATCTTAGCCTTTTTCTTGAGACTAAAAATTCCTTAAAATTGTTATTAGCAAACCTGTCACTTTTAGTAACTTCTTCTACCTCTGTAGCTGTTTATAAACTAACCAGTATGTATGTAGTGAACACTTACTTAGCGTTAATAAGCTGCCTTTCAAGCCATTAGAGAAAGATTTAGAGGTTAAAGAATGATGTGCTAGGTAATTTATGTTTGAATCAACCTCCTATTTTATAGACAATGTTAAAAAGTACCTGTAAATATTTCTTCTTGGCATCGTCGGCAATCTTTCTGGGTTAAGTGCCCAGCACGTTCTGCGTGTTGTTCACTCCGCAGTCGTCCACCTGAGCAGGCATGAGCTTCCCTCCATCTATCCCTTTTCTTCTCCTGTTTCCATTGTTACTTCGCAGGCTTTCTTCTATGGTACAGGGTCGTGGATCTCTGAGAAGGTCACTGATATTGATGTATTCCTTACCTTAACTTCCTGTTTTGCCCCCAGGATCCTGATTCCCATAATAAAATCAGGTGGAAATCCAGGAATATTGATACCTTTTTCAGTATCAACCCAGTCATTCTAACCCACCATGAGCTGCTTTTGTGAAGTACTGGCTTAAGAGACAGCATCCAAGAGGATTATAGCTGGAGGGAACTTTACATGTGATGTAGTCCAGCCTTTGTCCCCAACACCTGTTTTGTACTTTTGAAAACTAGAGTCCAGATCAGGAGGTGAATGCAAATGGTGCCGGCACTAGATCCAAGTCCTTGACGCTCTCCGAAAACCTTTTCTACTGTACTTGTGTGGCCTTCACACTGAAACCTGAAACAGAATGCAGCTATGCTCTCCTCTGCAGCCTGAGCTCAAAATTGTTTTTAGAAAAAGAAAAAGGATAAAGGAATAATGCGAAACCTCTTAGCCGGTGTCATGCTATCCTGCTGGGGTCTGTGGCTGGTTATTTTGCATACGGGACAGAGAACATCTGTAATAATATATGCCTACAGTGTTCTGAGGATATACTATGTGACAGCCCTTTGTTCATTCATATCTTCTCTCTTTTACTGTTCACACCATCCTTAGGAAAGAGGCACCAGCCCTGCCTCTGGGTGTGAAAAGTGACGTTAAGTGATTTGTCCAAACCGCTCAGTCAGGACTCGACTATGATTTTAGTCCTAGAAGGAATGGCAGCTCGCCCTACTTTTCTTTCTTCTTCTCTTTCTTTTTCTTTACCTCCCTCTCTCTCTTCCTCCCTTTCTCCCCCCCTTTCTCCACCCATCCTCCATTCCTCTTCCTCCTCTTGTTTCTCTTCTTCCAAGGACAAGACCCTTGATGTGAGCCAGTAAACCTGCATGTAGGTCATTTGTTATTGTATATGAGTGCCTGGCAGTGTGCACTTCCCCACATAGCACTTTCAAATGAGGTCAAAAACTGTGTTTTTGCCAACGTAGAACAACATGTTCTAAGATGGTCAGAAAGTTCCCTGGCCTAGGAATTAATGGAGATCATTGAACTTGAATCTCCTGTGGTAAAGGGAAAGTCTGGGATATTCCTGATGATGAAGAAAGAAGAAGAAGGAGGAGGAGGGGGAGGGGAGGGGAGGGGAGGGGGGAGGGGGAGGGGAGGGGAGGAGGAGGAGGAGGAGGAGGAGGAGATGATAGTGATGATTATGATGGTAAACAGTGACATTCACTGAGAGCCAGTGATGTCTCAGACACTGTTCTCAGGGTTCTGTATACATTATTTCTTTTACTCCTTACAACAGCCCTAAGATGTAGGAATCATTATTGCTCTTGTCGCTTTTATAAACAAACTGAGTTAGAAATAGGGTAAGTAAATTGCCACAGTTCTAAGCAGGTAGTGGAGTTGGGAATTAAAGTCAAGCAGTCTAGTTCCTGAGCTTGTGCAAAATAAAATAATGGTTAAATAATAGAATTGAATGGCTTCCCCAAATCAGAATGGGCAAATCCCAGTTAGATCTTTAGGAATGGCCGGGAAGACCATATTTCATGCTTCTGTTTTATCTCTCCAAGCCCCTAGGACAACATCATTATGTAGAATAATGACAGTATTGGTTATTAACACATTATAAGAATGTACTCTATATGTTGGACATGTTAAGCCCTTTGAAAACATTATGTTATGATGCCCCATGGTCATCCCATGAATTGGGTACTATTATTAAATTCCCCTTATAAATAAGAAATTACATAACGTGCCCCATGTCATTGCCCATGTTGATAACCTAGCCCTTGATCAACATACTTCCTGAATTACTCAAGAGAAGTGCTTGATCTCTACCTGTTCCAGGTCTAAAAGTGTTAGCATACTCCATGAGCTTTTGAGACATTAGAAGAGCTTGGTTATCACTTACAGAAATGATTCCAATCTCAGTGTGGCTCTTGGTGGCTGAGAACCTTTCTGGGATGCTGTGTCTGGAGTTTCGTCGAGCATTTTCCTATGATAGCAGAATGGACTGACACAAACTCTAGTGTAACCAACCCATACTGGAAGCCAGATGGGGTCAGGCCAGGGCTCAACCTCTGAATAGAAGTGATCTTTATATGTTCATTGTTCCTGATCATTCCTGATATAACGTCCATGGGAAATAACCAGAGGGCTCCCTTTCAGAAAGACTTGCATTATAATTTCTCATCAACGAATTACCCAAACCTGAATTTTCTAAAGTCACTTAGTTGTACATATCTTCCAAGTATAATTTTAATAGCTTTCTTTCCATTAAAGCTTTGTTCTTTTTCCCACTCTTACTAACAAAGCAGCTCTCTAGCTGATTTCCTGTCTGTGGTTTTGAGTTGAGTTAGAGTATGTGGGCTGGGCCTGCAGCCCACAGTGAGCTCTCTCCCAGTGCCATCTGCACACCTCATTTGACACTGAATCATGCATTCTTCCGTCTTAATGTGTCTCTCAGGTTGCAGATTGTATTGTTATTTAAATTTTTGTGTGTTTAAGTCTTGTCTCCTCAGCTGGCTTGTAAGTTCCCTGAGGTCGAGGACTATGGTTTTTTTAATCTTCTTTGCAGCCCCCATAATGCTGTTCGGTACATTGCCAGTGAAACATGTTGAAGGAACTGGCTCATGTGCTGTCTGAGTTCTCTGTGCCTTGCACATTGTGGCAACTTCATAATCTTCATAAATGTGAAGTGTTGTCTTTGCTCCAGGCCTGGCGACAGGTCTCCAGAAGCTCTCAGAAATGGTGGATAAGGTTTAGACTGCTTTGGCTTGTACACCAGTTCCACCACTCATTAGCTGTCTGACATCAGCAATTTTTAACCTCTCTATAATTCAGGGTTTTTTTTTTTTTCAATAATATGGTACAAATCATTATGTCTACATTCTAAAGTTGCCTTAAGGATTAAGTGTATGTATGTATGTGTGTGTGTGTGTGTATAAACTTAATATATATATTTATATATATATAAAAAATACATATATATATACTGCTTGGAATAGGGCTGTGTTTTTGGTAAATAATCAATAGATAGTGGCTATTATGATTGTTGTTGCTATTATCAATGACCTTCAACCAAAGACCACCAGAAACACACCTATAGTTGAACAAGTTGGGTTTTGTACTCATTGAAGGAGAACACGCACCAAGGGGAACCATGGGGCATCTCAGTAAGAGAGTATTAAGACCTTTTGTAGGGTTTGAGCTTGTGTTAGGTGCTGTCAGAAAGTAGGGATAATCCTATGATTGGGTATCTAAAGAAATCAAATTCAGAAGGAGAGTCTAGATGGAGGTTGAGTATCTAAATAAATCTCGTGTAGAATTAGAGAACAACAGACAACACTAAGCTGTAATTTCTTAAGAAGCAACAGATAAAGAAAGCCATTGTAAAAAATAAAGTCAAATAGAAGTAAAAAACAAACAAAACAAATCAAAAGAAAGACACAAGCTTGGTTATTTTTGTGGTTTGGACGATGTTCATGTTTTTCTTTATGCAGACATGATTATGAGGTGGTCTTATTTTTGTCTTGACCCATCGTGGTCATAGAGTGGTCTTATCTGATGCTGATGCTCAGTGAAATTGTTTATGTTCAGTGGAGAATAAGCATCATGGCCTAGCTAACAGTACTAGGCCAGCTCCTGGCTGTCTGCGGTGGCTTGTCTCATTCTCACTATAAATAAAGTAGTAATAAGGGCCTCCACTTACTGAGCACTTTACTTCCCAGACATTGCGCTTATCAGTTCACCTGTGTTAGCAGGTATGAGTCTTACAGCCATCCTGTAAAGTGACTGTTGTTATTGACAACTTACACATGAGAGGACTGAGGCCCCAAGAGGCTGAGTAAACAGCTAAGGTTACAGAGCTGGGAAGCGATGGAGTTTTATGACCCACAACAACCAGCTCTGAAGTCTGTGATAGTCAACCCTATGAGAGCAACAGCTGATTGAGGACCTACATTTGGCCTGACACTTTGCAATTACTCCTTTGTTCATGATCCATCTCTCAAAACCTTGTAACTTAGGAAGAGAGGCAAGGCTAATATACACATCTGTCATATTAGGCAGATTACGATCCAAGTCCATTATACTTATAGACAAGAGAGAGTGATACATTTATTCGTTCAATATAGATTTATTGAATATCTCCTCAGTGTGGAGGCACCATGCTAAATGTCAGGTCTAGAGTCTTATGAGTGAAATAAATTAAGTCTCTGACATGTCACAAATTACATTTTGTGGGAAAGAGAAACATTAAACAATGAAGCAAATAAATAGATAATTATATAATCAAAAAAGGCCTCTGAAGCTAGGGAGCGCAGAGACAGGAACAACACAAGGGTGGGGCAGACCTACAGCCCTAAGCAGGCACAGAGGGACCTCTGAAGACCTAACAGCTGAGAAGGAGACAGCTTTGCGAAGACCCAAGGGAAGAGCATTCCAAGCAGAAGGAATAGAATGTGCAAAGACTCCATGACTGGAGAAAGTGAGGGAAATCCTGGAAAGGGAAGAGAACCCAGGGTGGCTGGATCACACAGCATGAGATGAGATGGGAAGGTAGCCTGGCAGATTATTTAGGGCTTTATAGGTTTAAGCAAAGAGTCCAAAATTCTTTCCTTGATGCTGTGGGAAGCCGCTGAAGGCTTTTAAGTAGAGGAATGAGTTAATTCCAAGCTAGATCCTAACAAGGACTTGATGGTACAGTGGTTAGGGGTGAGTTGGGCCATGGAGGAAGGATATTATTAATAAAGGTGGAGAATGATATACCACAAAAAAGCAGATTATGTGGGAAAAGACACAGTGCGGGACCCACAGAAGAGGTGTCAGGATAGGTGAGCAATTTCATGCTACTGGAGAGGAGACTCCATGCTGAGGGGGGGCAGGGGGAGAAATGGAAGGCAATTCTGGAAGTTGTTCTTGGAGTCAGACTAGGAGGCTTGAAGTCCAAATTTCTATAGGGAATGGAGTAATAATGTTGAGGGACAGAAGACTGACAGATGGAACAGAAGGCTCCTTATTTCTATGGATTGGATTATGAGTATTCATTGGTTCTTTCAGGTAAAACCCAGTGATAACAGAGCCAGAAAGACAGATTTGCTTTGCTCATAAATGCAAACAAACAAACACAACCTTTGAAGTTTACGATATTGAAGAGATTCATTTTTCCATGTTGCTAATGCTTTATATTGCAATTATTGTTTTTAATGAACTGGCTCTCCAAAAGCCTCAGACTTCTAGATTTTGGCTGGCATTAGAAAAGACTGATCAATATTCTGCACAATCATGTGACTTTTCTATTTACACAACAACTTTTGAAAAAAAAATGTCTTTGCATGGTTTTTTTGCCATAGTAGTAGTTCAAATGAAACTGAAACTTCTTGTGCTGTAGTGAGGCTTTGTCCTCTATTTGGACAAAACACTAGTATGGCTGTGGGCCCAATGCTGCTCTCGTGATAGGACCGTGTGAAACCGTAGGGAGGGAGGAGGTTGCTGGAATGTCATGCTGTAGCTGTGGGCTGTATTATTGAAATTGGTAGGATTCCTTATAGTTATAATAACTCACATCATCTAGCTTAGGAGAAAAAATGGGGGGTATTTCAATAAGAGTAGGCAATATCTCATATAACTTTTGATCCCTACTCTCTACCTTTCATATGGTAACTATATATCAGCCCTTCTGGGAAATCACCTCTTCCCCAGTAGATCTGGCTTTCCCTCTGGCAGTGGGCTGGCCATGTGATTCAGGTCCGTCAGCTAGAGCATCACATTCTCCCAGGCCCTGGGTATTGCCTCAGAAGAGCCAGTTTGAGCCACCGAGAAGTATTATGACTTTTACTGGGAATTCTGCAAAAAGGTCTCACTTTTGCCACCGAGAATAAACCTACCAGAATATAGTGCTGGAAGATGCTGGGAGCCATCGTAGCAGTATGAGGGATGAGCCTGCCAGAGAGCTAAAAGGAAGCTCTCATAAGGAACCATAGCTGAGCAATGGAGACAGAAAGCAGTTGCGTTGCCTGAGGCCTGGATCAAGCAATGCCTGAAGCTGGACCCCCAGATTGTTCACTGATATGAAACAACAAACTCTCTTGCTTAAGTCAGTTTGAGTCAAATTTTTCTAATCTTACATCTGAGAAATACAAGGAGGTGAAGAGCATCTTATGAAACCAAAGAACAGGAGTCCCGATAGGGATCAGAAAAAGACTAGCAGCAGAAAGCAGAGACTCATGCAGAACCCCAAGCAACTTTCTTTTCCTTTCTTTCCTCTCTGCTTCTGCTCGGTGCCTTGTTATCCTTTTCTCGCTGTAGACTGGCTTCTTCCCTTCAGCAGTCGCCTTTGCAAGACTTGGCGGCCAGCAGCTCCCAAGCGTGCATGTTACATACACCCTAGTCACTGGAAGAGACCACCAAGAGTCTTTCTAAATCACCTGGAGAGAAGCCCCGAATGACTTGAGTTCGGCTGGGTGGTTTTAGAAGTAAATTCTATTATCTGAACTTTGTGAGGGGCTTTGGATAGAAAAGGTTCAGCTTCAAAGCAGGTTTATTACCCCCATTCTAATGCCACCCCTCGTTTGTAGGAGGTTAGGAATAGGGGGTATGAGAGGCGTGCTCAGCATTGAAAACGATGGACTGTCATGTCCTTTGGTGAAATGTTTTCGCCTGGGTAAGGGCCATCTGCTGTCAGTCCTTAGCAACCCTGTTCAAAAGAGGTAGGACCAGCTGTCTCAGTTTTCTTGGGACTGAGGACAGGGGACTCTAGTGCTAAAAGCAGGACAGTCTTGGGCAAACCTGGGTAATGGTTGACCACCACAGGTTTGCCAGTGGCAGGCTGACCAAAATTGTGGTTTTAGGATTCATGCAGACCTCTCCTTGTTCAGACCTCTGACCAGTGCCTTTGTTTTGTGTCATAAAATAGCGCTCGCTCATTAGCACTTCCTCTAAGTAATTAGTACGGTGTTGGTAGCTTCATGGACTGGTGGAAAGAAGTCACTTCTGTTGTTGTTGTTGTTGTTGTTGGCCAGGGGTATGGAACCTAATGGAGAGGTGGTGGTTACACAGAGTCAGGCCAGAGATAGCATATCATGGTGTGACTTTTCCCTGCCCCTGCAGGGCACACAGCAGTCGCCGACATCCTGTGGAGGGAGAACTGCTAGGACAGAGAAGGACGCCCGGTTCTGGTCCCACTTCTGCCCTTCGGCATTCAGACTTGTCTCGCCACCACCAAGAATTTCGAGCTCACAGCCTGGTGCTTGGGTTTAGGGAGTCGGGACGCAGACCTGTCTGGCTATCAGCATCACTTGCAGAGCTTTCAAAACCCTTTCAATGCCTCTTCCCTCTCCCCAGATGGATAGGATTTGAGTCTCTGGAGCAGCAATTCAGACTTTGGCAGTTATGAAATGTTCCCTAGATGATTCTCAGGGGCAGCAGGTTAAGAGCCTGGTGGATGGGACTGTTTGTTTACAAAGGATGGGGTCTCCTGGTTGGCAAGCCAAAGTCATCAGCGAGGCTGTGTCCTCTCTTGGAGTTGGGTGGAGGAAGCAAAGCCAGTGTTCAGGTGTCGGACAACAGTCTTGAAAGTCTCTCTCACTGCACGTCCTAACCCCCGCCCACCACACAGCGCTTAGGCCCCGTGTTGACCTCTCCTTCTTGTCCACAGAGGCTAAGTAGGCAGAAAAGTTAGGGCTGTGGTTCACTGCCAGTGTTGCATTGCAGCCTCCTGACAATGAAGATTTTTCAGCATCCCGGGGGGGCTCAGGTGTCACTGTGTTGTGGTCAGCTGGCCAGAGAGCTACGCATCGTCTGGCATGGACTTGGCCGCTGGAGTCCCAGCCTTACCCTGTGGATCGTGGGTCAGTGCCTAGTAAAGGGAACCGTTGTAAACCTGATAAATACTCCAAAAGTTGTCGAATATAGTCATTTCTTTTCCCAAAAAGAAGCGCAACAGGTGGAGACGAAAGGGGCATTAGCGGGGTTACATCCCCCGTGTTTCTCATCCGTCAGACCTAACACCCCTCCACACCCTCCCCCACAACTCCATGTTCCGTGCGAAGAGGGAAGTGCGCTTGGGAAGAGAAAGGAAGGCACGGAAGAGAAACGTGCCAAAGCAGAGTGGGGCAAGGGCTGCAGCACCTGGGGAGGGGTTGGAACCTGCTTAGAAACAGCCTGTTTGGAGTCCAGTTGCCAAGAGAACAGAGAGTGGGGAAACCTATCCGCTTATCCCGACCAGAACCACCACACACTCCAGCCTCTCCAGCAGGGGGAAAACCCTGACCTTGTTTGAACAGCTGGAGCAAGGAGTTAGCATAGTGCACTTGATCTGTGTGGGTGCCTCTCCTTGGAGCAATTAAAGCCCCAGCATCAGAGAAAGGCCTGCAAAGGGCCTTAGTGCCTGTCGACTCTAATCACTCACTCACCTTACCAAGGAGGAGAGGAGGCCCTGGGAGGGGCAGGGCTGGAGAGTCTCCATGAGTAAGGGGCGGGGCGAGGACTGGCTGCCTGGCCTCCTGACTCTGGCAACAGCGAATGTTCCACTTAGAAACAGAACTTACCAGAAGGAGGAGCCCCAGTGAATTTCCACATCCTCATCCCCTGCCAAGTGGACCCTGCGTCCCCTCTTTTAAGACAGAACATTTTCTTCCCAACTGCCACCTCCCACTCCCAACAGGGTCAACCCTGAGTATGGTTGTGAGATAGTCACTGGACCTCCGGACGGATTTCATTGTTGAAGAAAACATCGCACTCACAGTGCGATTACACCAGGACTTTCTCCAATTCCGCCATCCTGCGGTGTGGCTATTTATTATGTCATCATATGGCATTTGGGCTTATTTTTTTTTTCTTTCATTCTTTTCTTCTCCCTCTGCCCCTTTTTTGGAGCAATAAATCACATTATTTCAGACTAGCGAGACATGTCCACATGGATTAGTGACTATGATAAATTTGACTATGTTTTCAAAGGAAAAATGTTTTCATTATTTGGAAATATACTCCATAAACCCAGTGAGGAGACTCAATTTCTTTTGAAAAGTCCTTAAGGTATCTGCTTAAAAGTAACATACGTTCAATAAATATTTTTAGTGCCTGATGTATGTTGCTGTGTCTGCTGTTAGAATTACAACAATGAAAAAAAGTCCATCTCTGCACTTGAGAATTTTGCAGTAGAGTGGAGGTAGAATAATAATTAATTAAGACAATAGTTGTTTGTAGGGTACCAGTCTCTAAAATGGTTGATAAAATGGATCTTTTTCAAGCAGCTTAAACATCTTCCAGTCATCTACCTCAGAGTTTTTTTTTTATGCTCTTGATGTCCCCAGCAAACCTTTTCATTATGGAAAGTATAAAGAGCAAGATCAGCTGAACTCCAGTTCAAGGGATTGTAAATTCTGACTCAGTGGAGCAAGATTGGATGAGGTTTTCCTTGCACACAGCAACCCCCCGCGGAGCATATAACCTTTCTTTCACCAAAATAACAAATCCAATGCGTGTGTTTGCTGGTTTGATAAAGGCAGTGTGTCTCGCTGTCCTAACCTCTGCAAAAGACATGAGGGTGGGTCTCCCTTTGGCCCCATCTCTAAGTCACCTCTAGCCCTGAATTCTCAGCCTCTCCCAGGCAGTGGGGAAAAGGGGCTCCTGTTATCTCGCTTTGCTGATATGCCACGCTAATGGCATGAAGCTCCCTTGGCTGTCCAGAATGGAAGAAACAGAACACCAATTTAAATCATGAAAAAACGTCAGTGAATCTATCATCATTAATCTTGCTGTCAGTTCTAATTTTGGGGACATTACCTCACTCAACACCAGTTGAAAAGAGCTGCCAAAACCGATGATGTCATCATCACTAGCCACGTCTGACCCTGCCTGCTGATTCTCAGAGCTCAGAGCAAGTTAATAAATCCCCTGGCACTTGGACACACAGTAGAGTTTTATTACAATGAAGGTATAACCCGTGATGTTGTTTCAATTAAATGGCCTGAGAAAATACTTTCTTGTGTTTAGCAAAACTGTAAAACATAATTATCCTCATGCAGTTGGGCCTGTTTATTGTGCTGACGTGATGATTATATATTCTTTTCTATATTCTTCTCTCTCTCTCTCTCTCTCTCTCTCTCTCTCTCTCTCTCTCTCTCTCTCTCACGCACACACAAATAATTTCAGAGAGGAGTAGAAATAAGTCCAAACATAACTCTATAACAACTGAATATTCCACACAAATGTCTTTTCTAGGTCACCACCTAGAGACCTGGCTGGTGACTGCATAACTACACAACTACTGCACTGAGGCATCCAGGAGTGTCCGGTGTGAAAAGCAGTTGAGGAAAGTCTGGGGCTTGGCGTTTGAAATCTCAGGCAGGGCAGAACGTTGACTCTCTCAAAAAGGGGGTGCACTGGGGGAAACCTGGAGAATGACTGCTGCTTGCTCAAAACTCAGACCTTGTCTTCAGATATTTATAAATAAGTTCCTTCGACAAGTTTGCAACTGTTAAAAATATTAGTTGTTGCTGGTTCTTCCCCGTGGCCCATCTGAAGTCCCCTGACCCGACACTCCTGTGAAGTCACCCCACTGAACGGGCGCCATCGTGTCAGGAGCATTGCCACAGCGTTGGCATGTGGGGCCAGAAAGACAGGTGTGGGCGGATGCTAGGCATTTCAGTTGGAGGAGAGCTGTCGGGTATGCTGAGACGCCTCCTGCCTTCCCGCCCAGTTTCCTGTTAGGTGGCATGACAGGTTTAGACGACATCACGCTAGGTGCATGATGTCGATGAGCAATGTTTTCAAAAACTCCTTGGGGTGATTATCTCTTCTTTTAAGCACTGTCTTTATGATAGGATACTAGCTGTGTGTGGCTGCATGAATGTACACATGGGCACACATGCACACACCCCCCACATTTTGAAGTTGTTAAGCATAGTGAGAATTGATAAGCATCGGAAACCTGACTCAAGTCCCCATAAGTACTTTCTCTCTGAATTATTCCACATGACCCCTCCTAAACTCTTATTGGCCCCTCCAGAAGCTCCCTAAATGGCCCACATCAATCATGCCCTGTGGCTCAATTGGCTTTGCGCAGAGTGCAGATGAAGATGAAGGGAAGACCCCCAATCTCATTTTTCTTGCCCATCTCAAACAGGAACTGATCCTAGGTCTCCAGGGGTGAGCGAACAGTACACAAATTCATTGTCCCTTTTGCCCTCCCAGATGGAGGCCCTTGGAGATTTTTTATTATTATTTTTAATGGTCTAATATAAAGTATATCCATTCGCAAGATACATTGCCTGATGTAAGAATACATAACTGCATCCTGTTAACAATTCCTGCTGTTTATGGAATATTGTCTCGACATACTTGTTAAACCTCCATAAATATGTTTTTAATAACCATATGCTATTTAACATGTAATAACTGTCTTATTAGGTCTAAATTAAATTCTTGCTCGTGACACTTAATTTAAAGTGTGACCAGTCTTTTCCTGGCTAAGAAGGAATTTGAAATAACTATGTTACAGATACTTCTTTTGAAGAGGAGAGACTGTTTAAAAATCATGTGTTTTAATGATATGATTAAAACAAAATTGCACTTTAAAAAAATTCATACATGGGGGATTCAAGCGAATACAACCTACAGTGGAGTTGTACTAATCAGGAAATTGACGAGTTAAAGGGCCACATTCAGAATGCAGTTATTTCATGTGTGGTGCACTGAAGTCTCTAAGGTATGCCAGGAGAGCGACTGGGCTTCTCTCTCTCTCTCTTCTCTCAATCTCTCTCTCTCTCTCTCTCTCTCTCTTTTGTTCTTCATGTTCTTTCTCACTGCCCAGCATGAAGGTGGTAGACAAAGCTGATTCTGGACACAATAGTGAGGAACAGAAATTAGGTCACAATCCACTCATTCCTTTACAGGTGACTGCTCTACCCTTTTTTATTGTTGTTTTTGTCACTTCACTCATTTTGTCCCTTGTCTACCCCATTTCCTACCTAGGTGCCTGAAAAAGGCTAATATAGCCTTTCATGCTTCAGTACTTCCCTTGACACTTTGATAATCCCCATTGGAGGGAGAGCAGACAGAAAGAGGCTTGCAGAGAGCTGGCTGGGGAGATGCGTGCCTTGGTCGCGTTGTGCATGTTGGAATTTGTTCAGGCAGGGAGATCACCCAAGTGCTTTGGAGAAGTAAGGGGTGGAAGGTGAGTGTAAGTCTTAGCCCGAGAAGCACCTGCTTTATGGGGTTGGGTGAAGCATATGGAAGAGAAAGCCCAATGAGGGCAGAACAAGAGTGAAAGATAGAGACTGAGAGGCTGAGCCCAACCGGCTGAGGAGCCAAAAAAGAGGAAGCTGTACCGGGAAAGGCTCTGCGAAAGTGGTGGCACTTGATGTCAGCCTTTAAAGCCCCGGGATGGGTAGCAGCAAGCCCTGGTGAAAGGCGAGGTTGTTTTAGTTTAGGCAGTGGTCCTGCGGTCCCCGACCGGCAGCTTCAGCATCATTTCGGAACTTGCTAGAAATGCACGTTCTTGCACATGTGCCCCGTACCCGTGCCCCTGGCCCCAGCTCCCCACTGATCTATAGAACCAGAAACTCTGGGAGTGTGACCCAGCACTCTGTGTTCTGTAACTCCTCTAAGTGACTTAGATGCATGCCAAAACGCAGATCCTCCATTCCAGAACACACTTTCCCAACCTCAGCACTACCGACGTTTGGGACTGGATAATTCTTTGTCGTGGGACACTATTCTGTGTGTTGTAGGATAGTTAGCAGCATCCCTGGCCTCTACCCACTAGATGCCAATAGCCCTTCTGCCCCTCCCCAGTTGTGAAAACCAAAAATGTCTTCAAACATTGCTAAAATATCCCCAGGGAGCAAAATCTCTCTCCCCGACTGAGAATCACCACTCTAGAAGAAAGAAGAGTATATATGAAAAATTATGGTGGTGGGAATCTCAGGGTATATTTCTGAAATAATAAGTACTCCAGCATGAAGAGCATTCTAGGTATAAGTATAGGAGTGTCAGAAAATAAGCTACAAAGGAAAACTAGAGCCTGAGTTGGGACATCACCACTTAATGGGTAAATTTGTTTAGACTTATTCAGAGAGTACTGGTGGAGTCACTGAAGGTTAAGATGGAGTGTAATATAACTAAGTCTCTGCTTTGAAATACATTAGGTTAGAGCAATGAGTATCAAACTATTGCAAGAAATATATTTACATAATGGCTCAGAGCACACACGTATACCTTTATTGAATGTTTAAAAAACAATTTTTATGATACTTATAACACAGTCTGATTTTTTTTTTCTATTTTATTCTATGCTGTTCTATTTTGTTCTGTTCTATTTTATTTTAAAAATTCTGGTTTTGACACTAAATGATTTCATAACCCACTAATGGGCATGGCCCACTGCTTGAAAAACACTGGATTAGAAATGAAAGATGTTAGAAATGAAGGAGCAGAGAGATTGGGAGAGGGATAGTCCAACTGCCCAGGCAAAGGACACTGGGAACCTAATACTAGGGTGAGAATGGGGCAGAGAGAGGAGGTGGCTGGGACCTTTCAGATCCAGAGACTGTAAGGAAGAAGTAGAAGTCAGAAAAAAAATGTGGCTTATATTATTTTTCAGTATTATTATTATCTATTTTTTTTCAGTGCTGCTAACATAAATAGATGCTGAAATAGTAATGTTAGGGAGGCTTGTTTTTGTTTCTATTTCTTTACTGATTTTTGGCCGGGGAGGAGGAGGAGATGTTTTGGCTATGGGCTGCAGAGCCTGAACTGCTTAGCATGGTGGAACTGTGCAGAAAACCACAGGAAAGGTAGGCCGTGGCATGGAGGGGTCAGGGGTGGCGCCGTGGATTTATGAGTCATGCCCATGCGAGGCCTGGTGGGTGAGGTCACCGGAGAAGGGAAAATGCGGTTCCTGAGGCTAATAGCCTCTCCCTGTATCTTGATATCTATCTGAGTAATAATATTCATTTCTAGTGTAATAAAGACCCACTCAGCAGATGGTATCACATCATAAATAAGTCAAAGCAAACCCAAGATGTGATCCTTGCCCTTTGAGAGGCTATAATTCATTTAGGCCCCCTGGCTTGAGCTGAATGGTGTTTTCGTCTTTATTGAGCACCAGCTATCAGCCACGTACTATTCTAAGTGCGGAGAGTAAAGCAGTGAACGAAATCAATACCCCTGCCAGCAGGAAGCTTATTCTCTAATAGAAGGATATGGACTATAATATGGACCAAATCAAATAAGCAGACACACAAATAAATGAAACATATCATGTCAGATGATGGTAAATGCTGTGGAGAAAAATAAAGCAGGGAAGAGAAGGGGGTGCCTGATGGAGGAACTGCAACCTTAAATCAGAGGGGTCCTCTTGAAAAACTGGTGATTGAGTCCCCTGGGAGTCCCTGGTTTCTTAGCATGACTGACATGTCCAGGGATAAAAGCATGATGAGTCCAGTCCTTGTGGTCTCGAGGCAGAGCGTGATGGAAGGCTTTGAGTGGGGAGGGAGGGGCAGGGGTGGGGGTCTTACTGGGAGGCTGGGTTCTGTGCTCTCGTCTTACTCCTGCTTCGGAGGCCAGGGGAGGGCTGTACGTCCTCGCCACCTTGACTCCTGCCTACTTCATCTTTCTGCACTCCCATTTACTAACTCTTCCTTTCCAAAGTGCTTTCCTATCTTATTTTTTATTTAGAAGTCACAAAACTCTCTGAACATGGGATCTCAGAACTTGTTCTCATGACTAGGGAGAAGCACTGGTCTCGTGTTCTAGGTATGTCTGTGTGTAGCTGACTATGGGTCACTGCTTCTGTGGGCTATTAAGAGTTATTACATAAAAATAGGTTTTTATGGTCAACTATATTTGGGACATGCTGGGCTAAACAAGTTTAACAGGATTTTTGACTGTAGGAGTTTACAAAATCTGTAGTGTACTATTGGGCATTGCGAATCTTCGAGAAGAAAATAGATTGTGCATGGATTTTAACCTTATTGGCCGTGGAAGCCTTCTGTTGTGAAAAAATATCTCAGGGGACTGTTGTCCCAAGGTACACACTTTGGGAAATAGTCAACTGCTATGTTGTATGATGATGGGCAAATCACTTAGTCCTTCTGAATCTTACTCTCCTCATCCATAAAATGAGAATGTTGGCCTACTGCCCAAAGAATGTCAGCAGTACCACAGGGTTCTGTCCTTGGTCTTGGACTTGTTCATGGTTTTATCAGTGACCTCGGTGAAGAGAAGAGCGATTATTATTACATCTGTAGATGGCACCATGTTGGAAGGGTGACTAATAGGTCAGATGACAAAATCAAGACTTAAACTTTTCTCAACATGTTAGAATGATAGGCCAAGCTGATCTGTAGAAAACTTAATAAGGATGAATATAGTGTCTTGCTTTTAGTTTCAGAAAATTGATTTTTCAAGTGTAAGGTGTGGGAGAGCAGGTTTGACAGCAGTTTATATGGAAAAAAAGATTTGAACATTTTGATTGACCACAAGCCCGAGATGAGTCATCAGGGTATATGGCTGCTCTAAAACTGAACACAGGCCTTATGAACAGAAATTATTCTATTCTGTGGGAACTGTGGGCTAGCTTTGCTGATCAGTTGCCACCTGGAGTATTAATATCTAATGTTTTTGAGTGTATATTAAAAGCTTGTCATTGTACCATGCATGTTGTGTGTGTCATCTGATATAGTCCCACAATAGACATGTGAGGTGCTATTATAATCATTTCCGCTCCATGGATCGGGACACTGAGGCTCAGAGATCACACCAAAAGTGAGCTGGAGAGCCCAGATTTGAAAGCAGGTGGACTTGGCTATTTTGACTTCTTCCAGGATGGCAGGATGGGATTCATAAGAGTTGAAGATTTTAGGGAACAACTGATGCTGTTTGAAAGGATAAAGGGGGTAAGGTGAGCAAACCTCCTAACCCACAGCAGTGCCTCTGTTGCAGAGACATTGATTCTCACTTTGCTACTTTGTTGGGTGGAACTAAGAATGGCTAGTGGAAGTCCCAGGGAGAAAGATTTCAATTTAATATAAGAAAAGACTTTCCATGGGTCAGAGCAATACAAAATGTTAGGAAACTTCATTAAATAGCATATTCTTCCCCGCCCCTGACTCTCCTTCTCAGAGTATTCAGGTAGAGGCTAAATGATCATGAGTTTCAGTTCTTGGCCAGAGTGCTGAAATGCATTAATTGAGCTGGCAACTAATTAATTTAATAACTCAGTCAATCTGTTTGGTCATAATGCTTGAAAAACTTTGGGATACACAAAGTAGTATGACACGGTCCCTGCTTTCAAAGAACGCCTTGTCAAGTCAGGGAGGCATATAAGCAAATTACAGGGGATCCCGGGTTTTTGGTGGCTCGACTTGTGAGCTCTGCTTTCGTGACCCATTTTAGCCTAAATATTGCTCCCTCAGAAAAGAGCCAAAACTTGTGTTTTGGGTTTCCCAGTGGCTGCCAAAGACATAGTCTTTTGACAATTAATGGTAGTTAGAGTCTAAGGCAATTCAGGGCGCTCTGATTGAAATGGGAGAGCAAGAGATCATTGAGGAGAAGGAGGAGGAGGAGATAGCTGAAGAAGACTAAGCATAGGGAGGGCTGTGCCACCAAGAAGCTGTTTGTCCCTGACATGTTCAAGTGCTTTCAGAGGCATTAGCATCCATTGAAATACAGGGCTTTTGACACCAATGACCGCACTCATGAATGCCATGCAGATCATGGTCACCAAGAAGAGCGTCTGTGCCTACTCCAAGGAGGATAACCAGAAAAAGGACTATGTTCCATCCAAGCTCATTCGATTCTAGTTTTAAGAATCCTCATCCAGTCTACCCCATGATGAAACGTTCCTCAGAAGAACTTTTAGAATATAGCATTTGTGGTCCGTGTTTTATTTTTATATGATAAATGCTTTGCAAAAACGTTTTTTTTCAACTCACTCATTTTCTGTTAGGTTTTGGAATTTTTATAGATGCATAACTTAGAACAAACTCTACCCCTATAGCAGTGAACCAGTTGAGTCCAAAGGTAGAGGTCACCAAGCGTAAGGCCACCCTTGTAATTGAAATGTGTGTAGGATACAATGGGGGCCGAGGAGGGGGTGACGGACTGCTTCCAGGGGGCTTGGGAGGAGGTCAGGGAGGTTCGTGATGAGGTGCTGCTTGAATTCCAGTAGGAATTATTCAGGCAGACAAGAGAAAAGAGGACGAGGAAGTAATGGGATCAGCTCCACAAAGGCCCATAGTAGCGTGGCTCTGAGAAAACCTTCCACTTCTCAAGTTGTTCTGACTAGATTATTCTCTACCAGAACTATTGGACATCTGTTACCCGAGGCATACAGGGTGATTTTAGGTGGATGGCACAAACTCATAGCATCAAATAAGACTGAATCTCATAATAAAAGTGTTTCTTTTATAAAATTCTCTTAATCCCCTGATTAGGTCAAGGAGAAAATCTTAGATCCATGTTGGTAGGCAGACTAACAGCCCTTAAACACAGAGAGAGGAGATCTCAAATTTTCCTCTCTCTGTCTCTGTAGTCTTATCTGCAAAATGAGGGGTGACAGGGTGACAATTAATTCAGAGAGTTGTGACAATTAACTGAAATATGTAAAGCATTCAGAATCAGGCCTGGTACATAGTAATATCTCAATAAATATTGTAAATTATTATTTTAATTTTTGTTGCTATTGTCAACATTTTTATTGTTAGGAAACATTTACCTGGCTAAAATATAATGATATGGCTTTGTTTTTATTAAATCCATCTTTACCATAAACAGTTACCTTCTGTATATTGTAATTGATACTGATTTCTTTAAAAAAAGATTTATGAAAGTAAAGAATAATAAATAAAAGTGACACATGGAAAAAGCACAAGTCATGCAGGCAGAATGTGAATGAACACAGTTTGGGAACTATAGACCCAGGTGATCTTAAAGGGTCTTTGCAGTTCTAAAAGTCAAAGATTGTGCTGTTGAAGGAGGGAGGCCCAGAGAGGATAGAAATTTTACCCAAGGTCACTGGGCTCATTAGTGGCAGAGCTAGGAGCACGTCCAAGACTTCCAGATGCTCAGCCTCACGTTCTTCCCTCTGGGTCTTGCTCGTGGTCCAAAGCCCTGAGCCTTCTCAGCTGAAAGAGCCCTGTCTTGGCTTTGCTCTGGCAGAAGGGGCACCGGGAGAGGTGCAACCCCACAGAAACCTCTCCCCCACCTCCTTCTGACTGCAGCAGACCCTGAACTATACCCTAAAACCAACAAGGGCCTGTCTTCCTCTTCCTGCGTTCTCACTGAGGCCCGACACCATGTCCAACACTGGGAATTTGGGTGGGCCTCGAGTGAGTGCCTTTAGTATTACTGCTATAATTCAAAACATCCAAATTATTATTTTCTCCACAAATTTCAGCCAGGAGAGTGCTGTTAAGTGGAGGGAAAAGTGTTTGTTACGCTAGGCGTTCCAACAAAACGTCCTCCTTTGCCATTAAATCATAGCATTTCTAAATGAAATGATATGTTGCAAACTTTGGCAGTGCCTGAAATTTGGACATTGTGCAGATTTTTTTCTCTTTCCCATTTTGTGCTTTTTTCTCCATGTGATCCCGATAACTACTATTTTCTGGCTTTACTTCTCTTATTTATCTTTCCTTATGACCCAAGTTGTCCACTTTCCCTAAGGACCTCAGATAACTTGATTTTCGGCCCATAACTTATCATTTCAATAAATAGTGAGGATGATAAATACAAGCCATGGCCCAAATGGGTTGTTTCTTAGTATCCCCCTTTCTCTGGGATTAATCCTGAGGGCTTCATGGAAAGAGATCTGCTCGTTGCCATGACATCCTCAAACAGAAAATTAATGAGGGCATATAGCTACGGCAGTTAAATCCACAAAGACCGAAGTCTGTCAATAAAATCGATGAAAAACGGCTTCAACCATCACGACCCCTCCACTGGGGGTGGGGGCAGTCTCGTGTTCTCTGCGTGAGCGTTCCTTCCGTCTACCCACTCTAATCTCCGCCACTTCCACGAAGCAGCTCTGGGTGGAGCCGGCTGGCTCAGGCGCCAGCTTTTCTCCTGTTCTCGTTTTCCCTGACAAGGCCGGCACACTCCAGCAGGGTGGATTCTGTATCCCCGGCGCCACTTTGGGTGCTCAAAGACTGGGATCAGCAGCTAAGGAAATCCATGGACAGGCTGGGGTGTGTCTGAGCCCACAGCTGGGCTGCTCTTCTTCTCCAGGGCCCCGGGGATACGGACTAGGACTGAGGCCGTAAGTCAGAAAACTCACCCTGCATTCTGGCTTACGTTCAGGGAAAGCCCCCTGGTGAACTGGGAGGCCGCGTTTGGGTGCTGCTCTGTTCTCTGGCCCCCGAGCCCACCATGCCTCCTCTCCCAAGCATCTGCGGGCAGTGTCTCGCAGTAGGCTTGGCTGTTTCTCTCTTTGGGCTTCTCTCCCTTTCTTGCTAGCCCTCTTATACAATTATTGAGCCTGTAAGCTAACTGAATGCTTCGCAGTACCTACCCTCGGCACAAATGATAAATAGAGCAATTCTGTTCTCCTCTGGCTTAGCCTGGAAGTGAGAGATTCTCATTAGTCGAATATTCTTGGTATTCATTCACCCACTTATTCATTTATTTAACAAACATTTATTAAGAATAGTGTCAAGCAACCCCTTTCTAGAAATTATCTACAACAAAACAGACAAGAAAACCTCCGCTTGCATTGGGACCTTACATTCTTAGGATCAGGACCAGCTTCATAGTTTGCAGGAACCTAGTGCAAAGCCCTAATGTTCGGAAATTGTTAAGGATTCCAAGATGGCAACAATGGAGTATTTTTAAAACATGGGGCTTCTAAGCATAGGCCCCAGCTGTGACTAGCACAGGATTGCACACCCACGAAACCAGCCTTGGTAGGGATAAGTGGGAAAGTTAACATGTGCACCACGATGGATGGATAATGCAAGGATTGAACATGATAAATCTGCTTTCTACAAGAGGGTATTAGCTGGATTCCTCGGTGACTCAGGGATCAAAACAGAATTTTTCTCGGGTCTCAGGCATTATTACTTTATCATTATCATTGTACAATTAAAGTATTGGCTCTGTGAGCTCTGCGTAGTAGGATGATAGCTTATTGAGAGTCAGTTCTGCTTGGGATTCTAAAAGGGATCATAAACCTACAGAAATTGACTTTTTTAAGATTAAACTGAATAGAGTTACTTCTCATGATTGCTTTCTGCAAAACCTCCTCAAAATCCTCTCAATATCCGAGCGAAAGTAAGCACGTGATGTGAATACCGAAATTGTTACAGCTACAGTTATTCTGGACAATCTGGTTTAAAGGGACCCCCGTGGCATGCCAGTGCAGTGAATGGGTTCAGGGGTTAATTTTTCAGATGATCCTCAATGTGGTTTTGAATGCATTGACTTCAGATATTCGCGAATGGTGACTCCATCATTTCCTGAATTTCAGCCCCCAAGCTTGTGCCAGCCGCTTCCTTTACCCCTGTTCAAATGCTTCTCTTCCATCCAAAAGTAATGAAAAGCGAGCCAAGGCTCTGACAGTTAACTTCACTTCTGGAAAAAACATACCAAGAACATGACTCCCACTTCCAAGGCCAACTAATGAGGAGGGAAATGCCGGTGACTGAGCTGGCGTACGCATCCTGGAGTTTTATGAAAATAAAGAAATCGTGTCGTCTTTGGAAATGAAAACCAACTGAGTAATAGCACCGTGTAGGGAATTCTCAAGGTGACTGTTTCACAGCTTGGGCCATTTGGGGACTAAAATGTTTGACAGGTGATGGGGCTTGTCACTGTCGACTAGTCCAGCGTTAGAAAGGTCACTGCATGAGGAGTCAGAATAACCGGTTTTGAGCCTTATCTCTGCCACTAGGCCAACTTTCTAGCTCTCTGAGCCTGGGTTTCGTATCTGTAAATGGGGGTGGGTCCATTAATGAGCAATATACATATGTGACAGTACTTACAACCTGAAGAGCGCTTTACAGAAGTCCGGATTATTGTTATTATTGTTGCTGCTGTTATTATTAGTTTCTCTTTTCCAAGGCGAGCTCTTTAGAGGGCAAATACAAGGATGGCATGAAAGAGACGTTGCAGGTGAAGCCCTCTGATCACTCACTTTTGGGGAAGGAGGCAAAGTACAAGGTTTTGCCTGGCAGTGACGGTCGAGGGCAGCTGAATCCTGTCACAGAAAATTTAAAGGCCCTCCCCTTTTTCATTTCCCTCCATGAACTTCTGCCTGTAGTAATAAAAACCCCGTGTTCGTGCCTGTGTCGTTTCATTGTAGGAGCTTGACTTTTATATGAATCTTTGTTCCTGTGTGGGGCTGCTGACTGTTATTTCTGCCTCATCTTACCAATGAAGAAAGGGAAGTGTGTGACATTAAATGATTTGCCCAGGTCACCCAGAAAGTCGGTGATGGAGTCCGTGAAAGAAAGAGTCAGTTCTTACTCTCTGTGCTCTGTGTCAGTTACCAGAGGAAGAAGCCCTGTAGTGTTCAGAGTATTCTGATTCGGCCATGGCTGCCTCTCTGTGGACACATGCTTGACCTCCTCCCAGCTCCAACTGACTGGTAGAGCTCCATTTCCTGTATGAACAGCTATGTTATCAGAACATAGGGATTATAAGCGATATTTACTGGCTAGGTACCAGCAGATGCTGTGAGGGGGCCTGACACATTGGTGGCGCAGGCACAGCCTATGGAACAGAATTGGAGAAACCAGAAAGACCCGTTAACACCTGGCTTTGAATCTCAGGGTAGCCACCTTACAGCTGTGCTTTGAACAAGTTTTACACAGCCTTCTGAGCCTTCCATCCTTCACTTAAAAAGGGTAGCTTTGAGCATCTACCTCAGGAGGATCCTTGTGAGCGTTCGTCGGGGCTGTTTCTGAATGCATAAATGTGGGCGTACGTGGAGAATGAGAGGGAGAGAAAGAAGGGGCGGGAGAAGGGGACACCGGCACGTGCTTAGCACATGTTAGGAGTGCCAGAAACGTCATTTCCACTTTTTTTTTTTCCCTTCAAACTGGCCTGTTACCAATCCTGACATCCTGGACTATAGGACACTTCTCAAGAGCTGTCAAAGAGCATTATGCTCTTATTCAAGTTAAACCCTGCATTGTATTCACAGAGAGTTGTTGGATTATTTCTTAGTCCTTAGAAGGGACAGTTATTTTATGACTTCTTAGAAAATATTAGGCCCTACAGCAGAGTAGGCTTCTGGCACTGTGGTCCCCAGGCCTCCCTCTGCTGCCCCAACATCACCCTCAGAAGGGCTTCTTGCCATTGCTTGTTTCAGTTTCTGTCTTTCCTGCCAGGCCATCAGTCTTCTGAGGGCAGGGACAGTGTCTGTCCTGTTCAGCCATCTCACCCACACTGAGCCTACCGCCTGCACATTCTAGTGAACCAATAAATGTTACCGATGACGACTGTATGAAAAGGTGACGGCAGTAAAGTTCATGAGTGCTAGGTTTAGAGTGAGTGTTGAAGAAGATACGTGCATTCCAGGCCCAGTTCCATCTTTTTGGTATTGGTGCCACAGGGCAACCTGGCTGTCAACACAAGTTCCTCTACAAAGAAGAACCTTGGTCTGGCAGGACCACGTGTTCACTCATTAACTCAGCAAGGTACGTTTAGCATCAGCTGCATGCCAAGGACGGTTCTAGGTGCGGGGGTACATGTAGATGCGACCTGAAGAAACCTCAGCTCCTTCATGCTAGGAGATCGCATTCTCGGAGGAGAAACAGACAACAGACAGATAACTGTACACTGTGGCAGGTGGTGCTAAGTGCTAGAGGGAAAATGAGCTGGATGAGAGAGCGGGAAAGTGAGAGGGGAGCTGTTGCAGATGATGGGGGAGGGGGGCATACGCTAAAGGGAGATCCGAGCAGAGGCCTGAAGCCTCTGGGTACCGCAGGAAGCAGTTTAAGGTAGGAGATCGGCCAGAGTCACGAGGGGCCGTTCACTTTGCTGGAGGCTGGAAGGCAGAGGGTCGAGGGGAAGCTGTCAGAGCCAGTATGGTGACTGTAAAGAAAATGTGCCTGTCACGATGGCTCAGGGCAGTCCCGGCTTCTCTATCACGCAAATGCAGGTGGCCATTTTCATCTTCGGGCTAGAGACACAGCCGTGGCTGTGTTTTATATTTTGGCCATCTTCTCATGGAGTTTTTAACAATGGAAAATGCAGAGCTGCCGCAGTGACTCCCACACTACCTGAAGGCCAAACCCCGTTAGCTGCCCAGGTGGCCGCAGGGTCTGGCCGAGACTTCGTGGCTCTGGGAGAGTACGGGCCAGGAAAATAGCTCTTGGGAACCAGAGGAGGCAGATGCTGGCCCCTTGCACCCCGAAATCCCTTCCTGATGAATAACAGGAGAGCGAGCGAGGGCAGGGAAGAGGAGCGGGCTACGAGAATGCCCGCTGCAGCAGCGAGACAGTTAATCTTCCATCTAAAGACATGTCAGACAGCTTAGAGAGAGGACATATTTCCAATTTCTCCGAGAGGAGAAAGTGATGGGAAAGTCGCACCTCCCCGTCGGTCCCCAGTTCACAGCGAAGAGCCTGAAAAATCACACACGAGAAGATGCGAAACAGATAAACAGAGCTGAGAGCTCCTCTGAGGAGCTCCGAAGCACAGTGGCAGCTGGAAGACCTTGTTTTCCTCAGGTTTCCAAACTTCCCTCTACGAACTTCACTGTTGGCCTCCGTCTGGTGTGAATTGATTAATTCTTATAAATGATGCCGGGAGTCAGAGATCCAGGGCTGCTGTTTTCTGTTCTGAAACTAGCAAGAAACAGATTTTGTCACTACCTGCTAGTTTTTTGGGGGGTGTTTTGTTTTTGTTTTTTGTTTGTTGTTTTGTTTTATCTGATCCTCTCCCCAAATATTTATGCTGGCAATTTAAAGTGGCCAAATGATGCTGTTATTTACCTGGGGAGAGTTTACCTCCATTCATTGTTTTTTTGTTTGGTTTGGTTTGTTTTATACCCTGTGTGCTTTGGCCACAGGACACATTCGTCAGCTGATCTTAAGTGCTATTATTTGCTTGCTCCCATTCCCAGAGGTGAGCTGTGCTTGGTAAAAGTTGGGGGAGGGGTTGACCTGGACTAGGGGGTCCACAAGAAGGTCAAGTAGGTTGAATGGCTGCCCAGTTTTCAAATTATCTCACAGTGTCTGGTGAACTATTTATTGATCCAAAATTATTTTTATTTAGTGCCGACATGTGCTGAGTGTTGGGATTACAGAAATGAATAAATAGTGACCCTCAGTCTTCAGGAGGTCATGGGTTGAAAGAACAGTATGGAAAAAAAAGACCCATAGTAATGGTGGAAGTGGTAGTTTACCCAGAAGTTTGTCCCTTCCCTCCTCCTCCCTCCCTTTCTTCCTCCCTCCCTTCTTTCCTCCCTTCTTTCTCCGTTCTTCCTCCTTCTTCCTCCTTTCCTTCCTCCTCCTTCCTTCCTTCCTTCCTTCCCCTCCTCCTCCTCCCTCCCTTTCCTCCTCCCTCCCTCCCTTCCTCCCCATCTCTCTCTCCAGTACATATTATTGAGCACTTTACCCCTTAGCAATTGCCAGTTAATAGTCCATAAGACCAAGTTGTCACTCTCATGACACTGATTCTTTAGTATCTATTATCTAGTGTTTTAGTGAGAAATGGTCTTCTTTAGAGGACCAGTGGCTCCCAAAAAGCTGGTCCTTCATTTTTCACAGCTTTAGCCACAATTTCTCTAAGACGCCTAGCAGCTGCTGAGGGCAGGAAACTCAGTTCTTCCAATTCTCCTCTACTTCTGCTTTACCCGACACAGAGTAAACAGCACAGTAAGTATTGAATGAGTGAGTGAATGAATGAATAAAATATTCAAATTACCACAAAGTGGCTGGGAGACTTGACAATCCACCAGAAAATTGGATCGTCATAGGTGGCCAAACCAGATAACTGAGGCCACAGTTGGAAAATTTACTTTGGGGTTTCAGCTGTTTGCCATAGACATAACTCACTAGAAACATGTGGCTTTCCTGCCCAGGAAACTTCTAGACCCATCTAGGAATGACACTCGCTTAAAGTGTCCTGGCAGCTTTCTTCACTGCTCGAAAGCTGGGTGTGAGTAGCAAGAACATTTTACCAGCTCTTACCTGGAATGTCCTGGTTATGCCCAGATGGAGCCCACAGATGGCCAGCGGGGAGGCCACCGTGCCTCCTGTCCAGACTGTGCCCCTTCACCACCACCGCCCTGTGGCCACAGCTCTAGCCTTGGATTCTGGCTTGTTCTGTGTAGTGGGGCTGGTGTGGCAGAAAATCTGGAACAGAAGATTGCAGTGAAGGGATCAAAGGGCAAATCGTGATACCAGCTGTATGATCTTAAGCCCTGTATTAGTTTCCTATTGCTGTTGTGACAAATTACCACTCTTTAGTGGCTTAAAGCATCACAAATTTATTCTCTTACAATTCTGAAGGAAATAAGTGCAAAACGGGGCTCCTGAGGGTGAAAACAGGGCGTCCAGGGTCATTTCTTTCAGAGGCTCCAGGGCGAGTCCGTCTGAGCCTCTCTAAGTGCTGGAGGAGCAGGCCTTGTTGGCTCCTGGCTTCGTCAATCCCAGTCTTTGTTTCTGTGGTCACACTGCTGTCTCCTCTGCCGAGGTCAGATCTCCCGCTGCCTCCCTCTCAAAAAGACCCTTGTGATTGCATTGAGCCCACCCAGATAATCCAGGAGAATTTCTTCATCTAAAAATCCTTAACTTAATCACATCTGGACTGTCGTTTTGCTATATAAAGTAACATTCTGAAGTTCTGGGGTTAGAACGTGGCTGTCTTTGCGGGTCATTCAGCCTACCACAAGCCCTTCAGTCTCACTGAAACCATATATATGGTGTATATAAGCATCTACGTGACGTTCTATATCACTCTTGCACTATAAAGAGTATCAAAACACAAGTTGCCTGTTGTCATTACTAAGACTCTCCCGAAGGTAGTTGGACCCTACGTTTGTCATTTAAAGCAAGTTTATGGTCCTCAAAAAGGACTGTTTATTTTAGTGAATTCACTCATCCCCACGCAGGCCCCAATTAACTATGAAACAGCAAAATTTGTTTGATTATGACATTTCTTAAGGTACAGCTTACGTTCAATAAAGTGCACAAATCTTAGCTACTTTTATATATGTTTACCCTTAAGTGATCAGATGCAGATCTAGAAAATTCCCAGCACCTTTATAAAGTTTCCCCATGCATCCTCCTAGTCAGCCTGCCCCCACCCCTTCCAAATCACTCTCCTGTCTGGATGCTTTCATTGAGCATTATGTCCTTGAGATTCCTGGAGACTCCTCTATGTTTTTGCAAGAACCAGACATTCGTTATTTTTTCATTGCTGTGTAGTATTTTGTGTGTGAATATGTCACAATTTACTTATCCACTCAGTTATTGGTAGATGTTTGTGTTGTTTAGTTTGGGGCTATCACAAATGGAACTGTCATGAATATTGTTGCGCACGTGTTTTGGGGGGACATAAGTGATCATTTCCAACAATTAAGGAAGTTCATCATAAAAGACAAAAATATGGAACTATAAACCTAATTTTGCCATTAAATACAATGTAAGAAAAAATTAAAAATTCCATCCAATTCCAGACGTGGAGTTGTATAAACACAAAACATGAGGAAATGTTCTTAGTGGAATTCAGGAGGCCAGCTCCAATTCAATAGAAGAATGCCCGAGACCTTTACAATCAACTTCATGGCCGTGATTTTCTGTCTGGGGAACGAACCTTGGTTGTGGGTAGGAGCTGCAAGCTCGGATCAGGGCGCTGACTCAAACTCTGACATGTCTCCCTCGAAAAGGTGGGTTGGTAGGTGGTAGAAGGCACCGTTCGAACGCGACCAGGAAGAACCGTGGCTAAAGAGAAAGGAGGAGGAGTCATTGGTGGCTTAAGGCTATGGACACGTTGAAACCATCCGTGTCGGTTTATTTGATGACCATTCCTCAGAGTTTCCATCTCACGTTGGATTTTTCTGGGGCAGATTAGGAAGGGGAATCAATTAATGTGAATCTCATGTTACTGCAAACAGTTGGAGGTCTTCTGGGGCCAGAGCGAGCAGGTGGTCTTTCCCCAGCCAGCTCTCCTTTCACCTGTCAGTCAAGTGAGGAGAAGGCCTCCACCGCTCATTAGCAACCATTTGTCACCTCGAACCGAGCTTTGAAAGGGTTTCTTTGAACTTTGTTTGGGATTGATTTTCTGCATATGCTGAGCTGTTACTGACAAACTGGGCAACTGCTCCTCCGTAACAAATGCATTAGAAGACAGGGCGGGAGGATTTTAACGGCCTCCAAATTATATAGCCTAGAAGAGTGGGATCACCGCACACACCCTTCACTTTCTGGCATTGCATTATAATGAATAACAAGAACGTCATCCTTCGTAAGAGAATGGTCTTGCAACTTTTTTTTAAAAAACTGTCACTGGCTCCAGACTGAAATTGATTCCTAACAATGCTTAACTAAGAATGGACTTTGTACTTTTGCTTTGTTTCTTACTTTTCGAGGAACATTCAGGGGATGGACAGGCCTTGCATTCTTAAAGGCTGCCGTGGTACTGTCCAGATGACCCAAAATGCTCTTTTAGCCTCTTGCGTCCTGATCCCTCTTAAGGTCAAGGGCTATGGCTGGTTTGCTCAATATGATATCTGAAGTATGCTTCAATGTGCCTGGCACAGAGGAGATGCTCCATAAATATTGAATCAATAAATTCAAAAATTAACGAATGATCCCTCTTGCCTCGAGGATTAAAGGTGAAGACACATGGTAAAGTAACTCCACACAGCCAAGGAGAGTAGCCAGAGTTCATTAGTCAAATAAATTTTGGGGAGGAACCAGTTTTTATTAATTGATTTGTTTTATTGAGTATAAGAGTAAAGCTTATGTGTTGTGGAAATTTTAGAAAACATTCCTATGGAGGTGTGACATCCCCTCCCACAGAGCAGGGCGGTCTGGCCAGGAGTAACCATCTTCACCACGTTTTGGTCAAATATAGAAAGACCCTGAAGAATTCACAGTGTGTGAACTCTTATTTAAATCTTTTGTTCTCATTTTTCCCCTAGAACCAGAAAACATTCAGGCAATATCTCTCTCCCTCTCTTTCTCTCTTCCTCCTTTCCTTTCTTTTCTCCCTTATTCCCTCTCTCCCCTTCCCTCCTTTCTCCCCTCCTTCCTCTCTCTCTTTGTTCTCACTCTTTTCTTCTCTCTCTCTCTCTCCTTCCTTCTCTCTCTTCTCTCTCTCTCTCTCTTCCCCTCTCTCTCTCCCCTTCACTCCCCCTCCTCACCCCCACATCTCCCACTGTGGGAGGGTAGTTCCCCTGTGGCTCTGGCTATATTTTATAGACAGAATCTGTCTAAGCAGCTTCAATTCTTTCTCAGAGAGCCAGGGAGGATGAAGGAATGGAGTTCCCCTGCCACACACACATTAATAATTATCATGCCATCTCAAAAAAATATATATAAAATTATTTTAAAATTAAACCTTACCATACACACATAACTATTTTACACTTTTTTTTTTTTTGCAACTGTACTATAAATTACAGTATTGCATCCCACTCTTTAGCTTAGCCTTTGGAGCATTTCCCCATGTAATTAAGTAATATCCCAAAACATGCTTTATGGGGGCTGCCAAGATTTATTCTTATGGAAGCCACATTGTTTTAGACAATTCCCCTATTGTTTGGGCATTGGGGTTGATGTGGGCTTCGGTATCTCTCTTCCATTTCCTACCATAGGGAAGGCATTGACACTACAAAGTGGACTTTGCCAAAAGACAGGAACGAGCATAATGAACGAGGGGCACTTTCATTCCGGACCCAGGTCTCACATTTACGCTACGCACCCTCCTCTAGCTGGTCTGGCCTGGGGTGCGGTGGGGGCGGGGTGGTCAGAAACCGACGCCGGAATCAGTGGGAGCCAAGTGTGCGTCCTGCCAGCTTGACTCATGTTAGGAAGTTCCCAGATCTCCTGGGCCGTATCTTTCTTCAGAACCTGACAGATCCAGGCATAGTGCAAATTAAATAGGATGAGCCAAGCCAAATCTCCCCATCTTTCAAATTTCTGAGCATAGATCTGGAGCAGTAAGGGGACTTTTAACACTGACCTCTGGTAAAAAATGATAACATGCTTGTGTTAATGGACCTGGAAAACCCCCAATTGCTAGAATCAGTGTGTATGTGTGTGGGGGGGGGAGGAGGGAGAGTAGTATTTTACATTTTCATTTTTATTAGTTTGGTTCACTCTACCAGATTTTTATACTCTGTTCTTTGGGAATATGGAATGCCTATAAACTCTGAAAATTACACGGAACTTTGGGAATTGATCCAGCCTCTGGTTGCTAAAGAGATAAAAAAAAAAAAAATAAATCAGAAAAATAGGCACTTGTCGTAAGTCAAGCTTCATTTTCATGCTTGACGGTATTCATATGCACAGCCCCCTGAGACCATTTCTGCCTTAGCTTATTCATAGGGGAGAAAAACAAACAGTCATCTTGGGGGGCATCTGCCATGCGCCATGCATACCCCATTGCTGAGTGATCACTTGCTGGCCGACCCTGGCTTTCCGTGGTCAGAACCCTTGGAGAGGCAACCCAGATGCGCATGGAAAAGAAAACTCATCCATGAGAAGCCTTCGGTATTGGCTCTTCGCCAGGATCATGTTTTCAGATCACCAGAGAACACAGCACTCTGCGGGGTGTTTTCTTTCGCTCTGGCTTGCGTTATGCCATCCGGTTAGGGAAGGGAGGTACTGAGTCATCTCCCTGGTTTGCTTACAAAGGTGGCCATTCTTGCACTACATAAAAATAAGAAATAAATGTGAAAAAAATGACCCAAACCGGGTTGGTGACATTAATAAGTGATCCGGGTGGGTTGCATGCAGCACAGGTGTGAATGGGACTCGGGTGTCTAATCGCTGTCTCTTTGCAGCTGTATCACAATCTCTTGACGTAAACATGGGCTAAGCAGAGGTTGGGTTAATTGGAAATGATGCCCTGTGTCCGACCTGTGTGCATATTTTGTGGAGGTGCTAAACGTTGGCTAAGCCAGCTACCTTGTGCTGGGGATTCAGCGTTGTTTTTAACACTGACCTATCCTTTTCTACTAATATTAGCTTTTTAATGAGGTCATGCTGGTGTCCATTTTTTATATATAGAAAATTTGTAAATATCTGACCTTCATCATCTGTACAGATTTCTTTTTGTATATTTTCCTCATATCTTCTTCAATCTCGTGCTTTTTTCTTTTTCTTTTTAATTATTTTTCGAATCAAATAATACCAGAATCAATTTTCATATTGGAATTACACAGCATTCCTTTGTTTTAAGAGCCACTCTATTGGTCAGCTACCTCGAGGGGTGGCACGCACTTTCTTCCTTTCTCTGTGTGAATGTATTTATACTGTTCTCTCTTGAGTGCCAAGTCACCTTTGGAGTCCTGTAGAAACCACAGGGTAGCACGATGCAGTCTTTGCAGGTCACTCAACCAATGAAGACAACACAAGAAACTCTCTTCTAAAGATTTAGTCTACCACCATGCTAGGGCCGATCTTTAACTTTCTGCATTGAAGCCAATTAAAAGCAACCGTTTGAATGATGGTTTATTAGATATAAAGTATCTGTATCGAGCATGCTGGTTGTGATTCTAGCCCATCTGTGGTATTAGAGAAACAGAGTAGCTCTGTTCCAAACTCCTTGGTGCTCTGGAAATTCCTTCATTCACCTCTTTGTATTCCTCTCCAGTTTCACAATGTGATATCCATTGAAATTAAACTTTAAAAGTCCTGATTCAGTTAGAGATCATGAAAATGTTAAGGAATGGAATTCATAGCTTAGATTTCCCCATCTGTACTTTGTGGATAATATTTAAACACACAACAACAGGCACTGGCAAAACTACAAGCTGAAAATAACTAGGCAAATAAAGTATCAGGAGTTCTGATGAGAGCAAGAATTGAAGAGGTGGGGTAGGCAGCTTCACAAGACAATTTGGAGTGAGAGAGCACAAACTGAAGCAAAGTTAATAATGGCTTAAAGTGTTGACTCTTCTAAGAATATTTCTACTTAATACACTGGAAAAACCTTCACAAACCAAAGGATTGACTCTATAACAACAGAATATCAGACCAAATGACGGAAGTGAGGATAATTTTGGGTCGGGGTCTTAACACAAAGCTTTTAAGTCCCCGAATAAACTGTCCCTGTTAAGAAGCCTCTTTAAACTGAGTTTTGATAGTCAATGCCCCTGGGCTCTGAATCTTTGAAATCAGGCAATTTCTCAGAAAGAGTAATTAGTGCCTTGCTGTAGCACTGCCCCTGGGGCCTACGCTTCAGGACCCCATTATAACAGAGGCTGCTTTTTCACAAAGTGCTTCAGGTGGTTGTCAGAAACAAATCCCCTTTACCTTCCAGCTGATGATTTTAATCTGGTGAAGTCTGAAAACGATAAGAATAAGGTGCAAGGGTAGCTTTGAGCAATGGAAGCTGCACCAGATTTACCTGGAGGCAGGTTAGACCAGAGCTTGCTAGGGGCAGATGCCAGATCAGATGCACAAGGAAGCAGAGGGAGAGACTGAGAGGTCTCAGTGTTGTGCTGTTGTCCCTGGACATGTGTGATGCCAGTGCCATTGACTAGATGTGTCGGAGATGGCTGATGGTAGTACCAGAAAGCCTGCCAGTAGGAAATGAGCAAAAATTCCGGCTAGGCAAACACAATTTTACCATAGGCTACAAACTTCCCTGACCTGGCTCTTGTCTTCTTTTCCACCCCATATCTCACTACCCTTCCCTCATTCATTAGACTTCAGCTGTCATGATTTTGAAACAGGCCAAGTTGGTTTCTGCCACAGGACACTTGGACTTAGTACACCAGGTGTCCTATTTCCCATCCTTCTTATTTCATCTTCCATATCACCACCCAGGATGTTGCTCCCCTAATCAGTACACCTAGGTTACCCTATTATTACCCCACTCACATAAATTATGGAACCATCTTAGAAATTTGTCTTTTTTTTTTTTCTATCTTGCTTTTAGAATAGAAGTTTCTTTTCAATCAGGGGGCATATTTCTTCTTCTTAGCACTGCCTTCGAGTGCCTAGAATAGTAGCTGGCACAAAGTAACTTCTGAGTAAACATTTCTTGCATAGATAAATCAATAAGTGGATAAACAGGAGAACCAAGATGGGAACTAAAAGGTAGGCGAAAGATAGAAAGCCTTGGGATATAACACCGTGATCTAACTACAAAGAATTAAGCAAGAAAACAGCTACAGGGACCAAGGAGAGTGCCATCCTGAGCTTAGCAGTGAATACTGATGTGAAGAAAAGCTGCCAACATAGATGTCCTTAAGTTTCCTCTAGTTAGCGATCACTCTTAGACGTACAGCCTGAAGTCTGCCTGAGCCTGTAGCCGGGGCTAAGTCATTTTTAGAGACAGTTGGCTTGAGCTAGGAAGCTACGTGGACAATATGAACGAAATCTACAACCAGAACGGCAAGTCCTGGGCTGGCGTTGCTTCTGCCACATCCGTCTGCACCCACATCATAAACCGATCACAGGCTTTTGACTACTGATCCAGCAACCATCGGCTGCTCCGATGTACACTCCATGAGGGCAGGACTTCCGTCTGTTTGGGTCACTGTTTTGTTCCCAGCATCTGGAACTCTGCCTTTCACTTGTAGATATGTGGTGAGTATGTGTTAAATTAAATATTTGATGAGTGACTCAATAACATTTTGCACATGAGATATATTTTATTTGCCATTGCTGAGCTAAAGCAAAAAGATAAAGAATTAAAATTGGATTCGGGGAATTGTTATCACAAAGGGGCAACAACTAATCTGATAGTCCTGGAAAGTATTTCCATGCCAGGAGCAGGCCCCTGCCTTGGCGTCATGTGTAAGTCCGAAGTCTGGTGCTATGTTTAGAGCACTCAGCTAAGATTCAAGACATGTTCCCTATGCACCAAATTATACTTACTCAGTAAAAAATGCTGTATAGTATAGCAGGTTTTTTTTTGGATATTTGTCACATGCTGCGAGGACATCAATTCAGCATTTATTTACTACCTGCTACATACCTGTGCTATCCTCCTATCAAAGGGCTATAGCTGGGATTGCACATGAGTTTTATATAAAAGATCCTGATCTCTTTTTACTTGTTTATTTACACAACAAGTATTATTTGAGAACCTGTGTGTCAGCCCTGTACTGGGGATACGCAATGAATGATAATGTTCAGTTCTTATCCAATCCTAAGACCTTTTCATGGAGATTGCATTTTAATGAGAAAGATAGACAATTAAATCAAAACATAAATATATAATATAATCTCTGACAATGACAAATTATTTGTTTCAGTAGAGTAGTGGAGACAGGAACTTGATTAGAATGGGTTTAAGAAAGAATGAAAAATATTAGGAAACAAAATAACAATATGGGACAATTTTTAAAAATGGGGTTTGTTTTACAGGGAAGCCAAGAAAATTTATTGTAGTTGTTAAAGCATTGGGGTCAAGGATTTTATTAGGGTGAGAGACAGTTTCAGAGCTGGTGGCAATGATCCTTTGGATGGAGAAACTTTGCAAAAGAGAGTAGATAATCAAAGGAACAACGCCTTAGAGGAGGCACGGACAGGTGACCCCGCACACCTCTGCCAGCTGACAGCTTTTCTTCTGAGGACGGTGAAGGGCATTCGAGGAATGATGCCGCCCTGTCCAGGCAATGGTAGGATGCGCTGAATCTTGTTCCCATCTTTGTTTCTTTGTGTCAGCCTGTTGAGGAAACTGAGGTAGTTCAGTAGCTGGCTTACAACTGAATCTTGGGATGTGAAGAGAGATGAGGAAGAACTGTCGTCATCTTCAGGGACATCTCGGTCCAGTAGACGCCTGAAAAATGCATCCTTGTCCTCATATTAATGAGAGGTTTCTCTTAGAGAGTGACTCATTCATTCAGTGGATTGGTCGAATCATTTTAAATCCAGGTTTTTGTTAAACTTTCTTTCTTTTACACCCATTCTTGAGTATGATACCTTGAATTCACAAACTCCAATTAAGTATGCTTGGCTAATAACTTCACCACGAAAATATCTCAACCTATTAAAGTTTGAATAAAGTATTCTGCTTTTGACACTCTTAAACCTCATAGGATTTGAAAAACTTGAAGTATGCAGAGGGAAATCAGACTAAACGCTCACATATATTTTATTAGAAACATTTCTTTAAAAACATGAAGACGAGGGGAAAAAAGACCAAATTCAATTTTTTAGCTGGCACTTCAACTTCTCTGCACATAGCTCTATTCTAAACAGGAAAAATAACACCAGCTTTGTTCCTGAGCATATGCTTTTGACATTTTTTTTTCTCTTGAAGTCTGTGAATTATTAATAAACTAATTTCTCTTTATAGTTCAATCTTTGGAGATTTAAAGTGTTCACTCAAACGCACAGGGAAGAGATAGAGCTTCAGTTCCAATCAGCTCCAGTCCTCTCTGGAGATGCTGGCCTTGAGGGATCTCTGTGTCTTTGATATCCAGCTTTGATTCGACTGGGAATTTCTGATCATCTCTGGAACTGGTCTGTTAATACCACTTAATGCCCTGTTTAAGTTGGACCATTTCTGCCAGCTGATTTTATGCTTTCACTTGGCTCCTGAGATAGTTTATGTGTATGTTTATCACATATATCAGTACATATATCTCTCTGTATAGTTATACTTGATGGATTATTTCTTGGTGAGCGATATTAGAAGACAAAGTTTTTGATGACAGGGGATATCTAGCGGATTGGTTGCTCTTGTAATAAACCCTGTTGGATCTAAGTACTACCAAGGGTGTTTCCTCCCTCCTCAGTGGAGCTTAGAAGTGAGAGATTCTGGCTCTTTAGAGTTAATAAGTGCGTGTAACCCAGAGCTGTACAGCAGTAGCATGGATGAGCTCTGGGGTAAGTTCCTCCCCTTACCCTGCACCAATGAGCCTGTTAGGAGGAGCATCCAGGTGACTAGTGGTCAGAGGTGAGGGAGAGGGGATTCCTCCATCAGCTCGGAGCCCACATAATTGAGCCGAAGTCACTTCCAGCATTATAATTCTGTTGCTTCCTGTGGTCTCAATGTATGAAGATTATCATTCCTTTTTTTTCTTTGCCTTCCTTTTTCTTTTTTTTTCTTTTTTGCAGTGGGAGAAACTGAGACACTGAATTTAATTGACTTGCCTGATATCCTGCATACTGTATTAAGGGACTGAGCATGCTTTCCCATCTTTTTGATAGACCTTAGGGGGATTCGGATTCTGGATGAGGTCTTCTGTCTCTCTGATCTCTGATCTACTTATTGATCCAAAAGAGGGGGGGAGGATAAAAAATCTAGCAAACACAGGCCAAGCCCCATGTGTCAGTTAACAGCTCCTCTCTCCCTTGACCCTCTCTGTTTTCCCCCTGCCTGCCGCCACCCCCAGTGACCTGCTGGATTACCAGGATACAATGTTCAACGAGACAGTCACCGGGCACCATGTCAAAAGGGATGCTTAGCGGGCGCGCTGAGGAATTGAGATTCTGCAGCAATAACAGAATCGTTCCCAACACTGTGGGCTCATGCGGACAGCAAACTTGCCTCTCTCCTGAGCAGGCCAGGATCAGAACCTGAGCCACAGGAGGGAAGGCAGAAGGAAAAGAGAAAAAAGCTTTTCCTTGTATGTATGTATGTATGTATGTATGTATGTATGTATGTACGTACGTACGTATGTATGTATGTATGAATGTATCTATTATTTATTGATTGATTGATTTGATTTTTAAAGCCAGTTCTATTTGGAGAATTTATTTACTTTCCTGTTTGGTTTTAGGGGTTAAAGGCTCACAGCAGTGGAGGCCGGGGGCCGCCGATTGATTGCCCTTCCTCTGGACTCTTTGGGCAAATTTTGCCCGGTGGTGAGTGTCAGCCTCCTCAGCCTTCCACACCCAGGACCCAAGACCTCCGTCTCTCTAGGACCTGGGAAAGCTCAGTTCAGCTATGGCCAGGGCCAGGCTCTGCCAATTAGAGACCCAAGTGATTGTCCATATGAAACATCATCTCTTTTTACCAAAAGTTGGCCTTTTTCTTTAAGGACCCAGGAAGCTTTGGAATGAAAAGACCTATTTGTCCAAGAAAAAATTTTTTCATAGTTTGTAAGATTTTCAGCCATTCCTCATTTCTTCTTAAAGGGTTTGGTTTCCCCTTTGCCCTCAATCAAACTCCTGAGTTTCCTCTAAAGAAATATTTCCCTGTTCCACCTTTATTCATATTGCAGAAATATGTGTGCATGAGCACATCACATTTCTTTGTAGAGGTGGATTTGAAGTAGTTTGCATCTTATCTTTTTTCTGGAAGGAACAAGAATGTCTGGGGAATGGTGTGGAGAGTCTTGAATAGGCATTGTATCGGGGTTCTCCAAAAAAGTAGAGCAAGGAACTGGCTCACGTGATTGTGGGGCTGGCATGTCTGAAGTCTGCAGGGAGGGCTAGCAGGCTAGAAACTCCAGCAGGAGTTGATGGTATCATCTAAAGGCAGATTTTTTTTCTATTCTGGAAAATCTCAGTTTTTTCTCTTAAGGCATCTGATTGGATGAGGCCCACCCACATTATTGAGGCTAATCTCCTTACTTAAAGTCAACTGATTGCAGATGTTAAGCACATCCACAAAATACCTTCATGGTAACACCTAGATTAGTGCTTGATTATGTCACTGGGTCCTATAGCCCAGCAAAGCTGACTCAGATTAACCATCATCACATGCACCACCACTAAGTCCTGTCATTTATATTAACTAACCCTCTCTCAGACTCATTCACTTCTCTTTGTAACTCCACTCACCATCCTCATCTAAGCAGCCATCGTCTCTCCTGGTCCAGTGCAATCAATGGCTTCCTAATTCTTCTCCTGCCTCTGCTTTTCCCAAACTGTTCTTCACCCTACAGGCAGAATGACCTTTTCAAAATGTATACCTGATCCTATATTCTTCTGCCTAAAATCAGGCAGTTGCCATTGCCTGGATGTAGGATCAGTCGCAACTTCTTAATACCACCTGGAAGGCTCTACTGGGTCCGGCCCCTGTCCACTTCTGCAGCTGCTTCAGTGATCTCTGCACTCCAGCCACACTAGTCTTCCAGCATCTTGTGTTCATCCTGTGTCCTTCTGCCACAGGGTCTTTGCAAGTGCCGTTCCTTCTACTTGATAGCTGATGCCCACCCCTGGGCCTAGGTAACTCCTGTATATACAACTAGCAAAGTCACCCTCTTCCCTTCCTGCACCACCCTGACCAGATCAAATTCTCTAATTATATATTTTCATAGCCCACACCCCTCCTTTGGAAGACGTATTGAACTGGACAGGTTACATTCATTTGCGTGATTATTTCAATAATGCGTGTCCCCCACAGACATCGCTCTGTGAAGAGAGCGGTGATGACTTAACTCGTTCCCCACCACATAGCTGGTGTTCTGTGTGGTACCGATATGTGAAGGGTACTCAGTAAGTAGGTTCAACTGAATTCATGAATGAATTGTCCATGTTAGATGGAGGTCGTGAAAGGATGCTGGTCACATCCTGTCCTTTCCTTCTGCCCACTTCCCGTTCTTCCCCCTCTCGACCCCAACAATTTCCTCTGGCTTATGACCTTCTATCACAGTTGGACACTGAAACTACATGTTTTAAAAATGGCCAGGCAATCGACACTGTTGACTGCATTTCCACGCTTTTGCCTGAGCTTGTTTGGCCCCTGGAAGAGATAAGTTCTGCTATATACCTACTGTCTTTAGTCTACCATACAATTTTATAGTTTTGAAGACAGCCCCACTATTTTAAAATCAGGAGATTTCATCTCAAATGTAAATTTATGACTTCTCATTAAAAAAAGAAAGAAAACAAAAACTCTGTCTGCCCTGGGCCTGTCATCCCATACGACAAAAATCAAGTTGAGTTGAGCAGCAACTATCCATATAAGAAGGGACAGGTGGTGACCTCTAGTTCAGCAAATGCCTGTGAGGCCCCCTCACTCACTCAGGTTATCCATTTGGCCCTGTGTACAACAGAGTTTCAGGCCCGCACTATAACTGACAGAAAGTTACCAACGAGCTGACATTTTCCCCTCCTTTTTCTCTTCTCTGCAATAAACTCCAAGGAACAAGTTATGTGTGTGGGGGGGGGGGATGCAATATTTAAAAATTATTAAAGTGCAATCCAATATTGGGTTTATCGAAACTCTCTCTCATGGGCTGTGGCTGAGCAGAGCAAGGCCAGCAGTCTCTACCGTTCACTCAATGCTTTTGATAGGGGCGGGCCAAGGATAAAAAACAAAACTGTGATTTTACAGGCAGATTCTCAACAAAAACTGAAACAACTACTGTATCCATTCGTGCATCAGTTGCTTCTGTCTGTAGAATGGGAGTGAAAATACTTAGCAGAACCAACAGCCAAAATGGCACAGTTCGAAGGCCACATACAGGATCTTTTACAGCCTGATGTCTCCAGGGAACTTAAGTAAATTCCCTGAGCTTATGACCTTCCATTGGAAACAATACAAAGGGTCGTTATTTGCTTGATTCTCATGCTAAAGGAGGGGGGCGGGGTTGGGGGAGGAGGAAGTCCAGATGAAAGTTAAAAATAGGGCATGTGAATTTAATGCAACTTTCTCTGGGATCATAAGTCTGGTGAAGGGAAATTAAGAAGGAAGAAAAAATAGACACCATATTAAATGAGCTTCCTGGAAGAATGTTATTTGCTCACAAATATTTATCCAGAGAACTCTTCCGACTAATTCCCCATTAACGAAAGTGGCCTGGAATGTAGGTGGAACCCATCGAAACCCTTGAAGGAAACTTGAGAGCTAACGCAGAAAAATCTCAGGCTTATGGATGTTTCCCCTGCTCTGTACATCTTTCCCAATTACTCTCCTCCTTGTTATGAAGATTTTTTTTTTTCATAATAACAGGAATGCTACATATAATACTCCCACCTTTCTGGAAGGCAGAATTTTATTTTGGGTCATATGGCTAAGTGAGAAAAGAATACCCACCATTCCCAGTTTGCAGGATCTGTAGCAAAAGGGGCCCCTTGTACTTTGCAAATGTGATTCACTTAATAATAAACAAAGATTGTTTTCTGCAATTTAGTCTGGGGTGGGAAGGGCTGAATCTAAACTTCCAGCTCTGCCTCTCAAGCATTATTTTAATCAGGGAATTATGTCACAGGTGGAGACATGTCCTTGGGAAAGAAAGCATCTGCTTCCATACAAATGTCATCAGTAATAAAGAAGGATGGGGAAGCCATGTGATCCGGGCGTTGGATTGTGTCCATATCAGATCTGCTTTTCAGTTGTAAAAACAGTAAGTTACTCTCGATTATTCTTATGCACTCTGTGAAAACCTTTTCTTAGCTTTACCAGGGTCCACAAAGAGACGTGAGAAACTGGCGAAGGCTTTAGAAAATGATGGGTTCTGAATTCTGCCTCCAACTCCAAATGCCACTTCCTGGTTCAGAAGCAAGAGGCTTGGGGGAAAATAAGTTTAAGCTCATAAAAACACTCAAAGGGCATACTGGTCATCAAACAGCTCTGAGCAAACTGCATTGCAAATGAATCTGAAAACATGTGGATTCAATTTTCCTTGAAATGCCCAGAGGTTAAAAAATTAAGGGGGAATGTTTGGCAGAAAGAGCCTGGGGTTTGGCTATGCGCACAAGTTTCTGAAAAATAAATTGATTGTTTTGCCAGAGAGAAAATATTACCTGGTCCCCTTCTCAATCACATCTCTAACTTAATTACCAACGGCCCCGTTCTCATTGTGCCTGCGAAGCGGGCATAAGAGTTGAACTCATTTGAAAGAAAGCAAGTTTTATTCATGCCCAGGGTGGCCTTGTGCGTGGCCGGCCCAGAATCTCAGTACTGTCGTGGGTTTCGATTCAGTGACATGGTAGCAAGAAAACCATCTGCTAGCAAAGTTGTTTCTCCTTTGCCTGGTGCCTCCCATCTGCCTCCACTCATCAAATTTTACCCCTCTTTTGCCTTCTGCCAACCCCCCAAATAATACCTTTTTTATGACCAAATAAACACAGGCAAATGTGGAACTGCTTTAGAGCAAATCCAAACTTTTTTAAAAGATCATGAAAATGTAGTGTGTGTGTGTTGGGGGGGGGAGACTACATCTGTGAAAAGGCAGTGATTAGCCTTAAAACAATGTGAGGCCAACAGCACAGAGTCCCATTACGAGATGATGTTCGGTGCCTGTAAGTGGCTGTTCCTGGTCTCTGAGGTAGCAAAACTGTCACGTGGTTCTGTTGTTGCCATGGCAATAATCTGTAATTGTGCAGAAAATCCACAGAACTCATGAGCAACTCCTTAGTGGATGGGGCTGAAAGAAAATCAAACCCCTGAGTTGATGTGGTTATGAAAGTGTGTGGGCCAAGGCGGCCCAGGTGAAGCGGACCCGATTGTGTGCATTTCCTTCCCCGGCCCCGAGCTAACTATGGCGACCTCTCTCTTTGTGTATATGTTTCACACTTTTATGTTTAAAACTGGTAAGAGGTAAAAACCGTAGCTGACCAGAGAAATACTTCAGCTCGCTCCTTAGAATTCTGAGTGCACAGTTTGGAATCTGTAGGATGAGAATGGCGGCTTTTTCAGCCATCAGGACTTCTAAACCCTTGATGGACACTGAGGACCAAGCCTGTTTGTTGTACATGTAGGTAAAAAACAAAAAAAAAAACAAAACAAACAACCAAAAACAAACAAACAAACAAAAAACAGCAGAGTGTTCACAAGGCCAGGTAGGTAGTTCTTCCCCAGCAAAGGCACCAGGGACACACTGGCCAGGAGACTCGAGCGGCAAGGGTCTGTTGTTCCCGGGTCTCCTGGCAACAGAACACACACACGTGCACAGCACATCCACCTGAAAGCGCGCCAAGACTCGCCTTCTTTAAGGCTAATACAAACCATGCCCCAAATATGGCCGGGAAATAGAGGGTAGGTAGCATTTCTCCCTCGTGCGCTAGATGCTGTCTGACATTTATGTGTGTATCAGCCGTCAACCCCAAGTGGTGGAGGGCATGAGTGAGAGGGGGAGCCCCTGACAGAAAAACGAGCCGGAAGAGGAGCCAGACAAATCTCTCTCATGTTCCAAGCTTCAGTGAGAATCCCATGGGAAGACAGCTTCCGAGTAGATCCCATGAGAACATCAGGGATGAAGGCGCTCACGCCAGGCCCTAAACCCAGACTCATTAGTAGCGATGCTTTATTTTTTTTCTCATTTATTTATTTATCCTCTCATCTACCACAAGTATGATTTGCTTTCCGAAACTCTGCAACTTTTTCTGCTGGGAGCAGGCCAAGGAAGGTGGAGAATAACATCAAGCTGTACATTAGAGTGCTTTCTCTCGGATACCCTCTCATTTGGGGTTATGCAATTGCAGGCAGCAGAAACTCACTTTGCTTAATTTCAGCAGAAACTCGCTTTGCTTAATTTAAACGTAGGAGAGCAGAGGGCTCACGGATTTGGGGGAAAGGGTTGAGAATCATGATAGGAATCTGACGACTTAGGGATCTGGGTAGCAAGAAAAAAAAAAAGAAGTCTGACCATAGTTTGCCACTAGAATATTTAGTTTAACTGTTTTTCTTTTCTGTCATTTTTCTCAAGAATCGGTCTTGGGAAAACGAGTCCCAATGGCCTCATTTGGATCACGAACCCAGTTCTCTCGGGGCGTGTGTGTTGGGGGGGCAGGGGTGACAGGCATGATAGGGAGAGAAGGGAGAGCATAGCCCTTAACTTAGAGTTGCATCAAGATCCCACAGAGTGGGGGAGAGATAATTTCTCAAGACAAAAATGGAAGTGCACTTGCGGAAGGAAGGAGGTTGGGTGTTGTGTTGGTTGTGGCATTGGCTTGGTGAAGGGAGAACCCAGCAACACGGGGAGCGAAAGTGGAACCGTGGACGTCAGCCGACTTACGTTGGCACGCCTGAGCAGGGGCTTGCTAAGGAAAATGGGAGCAGAAGGGTAGGTAGGTGGAGAACGAGTGAGAGTCTAGAAAACATTGTGTTTGGTGCCCTCTTCCAGAAAGCATATAGAGGAAAGACAACAACCCCACGTCTGCCACCAGCCATGCTAATGGGGCAGACTTCCCGGGAGTCAGAGCGCCCGGTCAATGTCCCGTTCTCAGCACGTCTGCTTGGCGTTGACATTGACCGATCAGCACAACTACTCATTATAAGTCTATCTTCTCCCCGAGGTGCCGCTAACTAAAACAAGAACCATGTTGGTGCTCACACACTCCGTGGAGTTCTACCTTCCAGAAGCCAAATTAGTCACAACAGTTAGCTATTGTCATGGAAGTCAGCCTCCTTTGGCCTTTCCCCAGCCCCATTTCCTGTTAGGTGGGAATTCATCTCTGCAAAACTTTTCCTGGGGATTATCGATTTCCCACCCCACGTACTCTTAGCTGTGAGGGAGGAGCACACGTGGCGGGAGCTTTGAAATGCAACCTCACAGTGCTGTTCTGTGGAAAGCTCAGTGTTCTGGAATGCTCTGGCCTTTTGTCCTGCCAAGCACCACTTTTTTTCCCCCTAAAATCACAGCACGAAGGATATGCCTATATGCCTATGTGCACTTTATTTTTAAGTGGAGAGAGAAAAAAAGACACGGCTCGGTACCTCTCCATTTGCAAGAGAGATGCTCTTTAGACAACTGGGGCAAACTGCAGCCTTTTTTTTTTTTTTTTTGTTCCTTTCTGTCTTGATAAACATAATGGGCCACTTTGGTAGTTTCAGCTGTAAATGCACTTCTCTCTACCAGGAGGATGCTTTCATGTGCAAGAGTGGAAAGAGAGAGGATTGAGGCGCACCACGGTGACAGGCTAGCAGAACGGAAGGGGAGCTTGTGACACGATTACAGAGCACATCCCAAACTCTCTTGAATGCCAAGTCCATGGCTTCCGAACCAGAGAGGGGAACGTTTGTAAACCGCTCAAGGCCCAGTTCGGATCTCTATTAGGATTAAAATCGATACTCTGGGCTGGAGATGAGAAGGCTCTGCTGGCGTCCTTCCAGAGAGGCTGCCAATTAGCCTCAGGCGGAAAACGCCCTGCCCGAGCTCCTCACCGCGTCCCTTCTCCCTTGAAAAGAGGCAACTCTAGCTGCCCTTGACTTTAATACAAACTTTTCCATTTAACATTTGATGGTTCCAATCCTTTTTCCCCAAAAGAAACTCCTAAGCTGCTCTATCAAAATTCTTTTTGCTCAAATCGACTGTGCAGATGTAAAAGTTTCTAAGAAAGTCACTTGGCACCCAGTTGTAGGCAGGCACCCAACCTCAGAGTCGCTGCACAAATTGACTATCATAAATGAGACAAGAACGTAACTAAATGTTCTGTATAAAATAGCGGTTGGATGTCTTGACTATGGAGTCAAAAAGATTTCAGTTTCAGTTCTAAGATTACTAGTTAATTTATTTTGGGGGGTCTAAAATAAAAAGAGTAATAATGATGTCCACCACTTAGCGTTATTGGGAGGATTCAATGAAATAATGCACACAAAGCGCTGAGCCTATTATTTCTCCTATAGAAAGTATTCAATAAATGGTGAGACTTATTATTAATAATTTACATCTTGGGTAGAACTCCCAAACATGTGACCATCACAGTGGGTGAAGGGGAAGTTGTGTCTGGAGCTCTGGACCCTTATGACATGCCTACAGTGAGCCAGCACTGGATTCCTGATCACCTATGTGTCCCCAACTCACCCAGGTCTCCTTGCCCCTTCGTTCCCACCACTTATGCCTTTCGTATGGCCATGTCTTTAGTCCTACATCTCCTAGCTTGGGCAGGCTATCTACAATGGGATATGGAGGCTGCAGATGACTCATAAAAGAAGTCTCACTTACTTATCACATTTATCTCACAGGGCTTCAAGGTACCAGTTAGATAACAGAAATGAAGCAGGAAACACACGCACACACAACATGCACACGCATGCTAAACCAGAGTCATCCTATTACACATCCACGCACAGACACGTGCTCCTAAAGCTAACGCTTCACGACCGTCTATTTATCCTGGAAATAGAGATCATTTTGTACATCCACATGTTATGGATTGATTTAGGTTGGGATGACAAATTGCTACCAGCCAAAGCTCAGGTCAGCTCACAGATGGAAGGACGATGACCACCAGCGGGCCATTTCTTTGGACCCTCGTGCCTTTCTGTCAGTCCACACTCTCAGCAGGGAACGGGCCGGGTTACCTAGGGTGTGAAAAGGCAGGACAGAGCGTGTTCGGGAAGTGGCTGCGGGGGGCAGGAAATAGCATGGCTAGCTCTCACACAGGCTCAGGTTGCTCACTGTCACATACAATAAATCTGCTGAAAATGTCGAGGCGATTAAATACAGTAAAGAGAATACAAATGTGGGGAAAAAGCTATTGTAATTGGATATTCTAGAACTCGAGACTCAGGCATAATATTTGTATAATAGTGTATATAAGAGAGTGTTCTATTCATAGCAAACGTAACGAGGATTAAGAAATTGAACAACGTTATTTCAAAATATTTTCTGGGTTGGATCTTATGTCCCAGCGTCTCAAATACACACAGTTCTAGTTATGGGAATATGCAGTTAGGACAATGAGCTCCAGCCCACAGAACATCTGGCTTCAACCAATGTTCCCAATCTCTTGTTTTTATAAGTAGTACATTTGGAGGGCCAGGTTTGCATGCTTGGGTCATTTGATTTACTTGATGCACAGATAATTTTGACCACTTGTTATGGCTGGTGGTCAGAGACACCTGACTTCAATCCCTAGGAGTGGAAATGGCTCTGTTCTTTTAATTTAGTCACCTAGGAATTATTTTTAAGTCCCTGAAGCCTACATAATTCTCTGTGACGGGTCATGACGCATTTACAAACATATTTATCGAAAACCAACCGCAAGTCTAGTTCCCCGCTCTCACAAATTTACAGTCCAGCAGGGAGACAGACATTGGACAAAATCCACACCTAAATGGATATTTGGGTACAGTTGTGAAGAATGATGCAGGGGAGAAGAATGATATGTCATAGCGGGGATGCTCGCCTGGTCTGGAGGCCAGGCAGGGCTTCTCTAAGCAGGGCGATATTTAAGACGTTAAAACCAACGGCTGACTTGGTGAGGGGAAGAGGGAAGCGGCGGGAGGGGAGAAGGGCATTCCAGAAGGAGAGAGACCAGTGTGTGCAGAGGCCCCGAGCCAGAAGGGATGAGAGGTATGGAGGGACTCGAGGAAGGCCAATGCGGTGGGGGTGTGAGCAGCTACAGGGATGAGAGTGAGGAGGTACACTGGGCCTTGGGGAGAATGAGCGTAGCTGGGACCTAGATCATGTTCTCAAAAGCACCATCTAACAGAGAAGCAACTGCTTCTCAAAGGCGAATTGTGTTGACTAGGCTCTCAAAAAACATTTATCAACTGTATAATCACTCTTTGCAATTTGTCCCAACTGGCAAAAGAAAAAGAGATGCACAATTCAAGGTCGATGCTACCCATGGTGGCTGGCACAAAGCACAGTGCATTTCTGCTAGAGAGATATGTCCCCAGCTTGAGTCAGTTTGTATGGGAAATGGGGTCAAGGCAGATTAAAGTGAAGCAGGGACCAGTTCAGATGCAATGAATGTCTAGGTAAAAGATAACGGTGACATGGAATTGGTGGATTCGTGTCAAATTTCTCCAAAGAAAGAGAATGTCTTTCCTTCCCTTTCTTCCCTTCCTTCTTTCTTCCTTCCTTCCTTCCTTCCTTCCTTCCTTCCTTCCTTCCTTCCTTCCTTCCTGTCCATCTATCTATCTAATCTATATCTTATTATGAGGAATTGGTTCACTTGAATATGGGACTGAGAAGTTCTGAGATCTGCAGTTGGTAAGCCTGAGACCAGGCGAGCCAATGGTGTAAGTTTTAGTGTGAAAGTGGGAAGGCTCAAGAGCCAGAAAGAATCAGTGTTGCAGTCTGAGTCTAAGGCTGGAAAAGACCAATGCCCCAGCTCAGTCAGGGAGGAGGAATTCCTTCTCATTTAGCCTTTTTGTTTTATTCACATCTTCAACTGATTAGATGAGGCCCACCCACATTAAAGAAGGCAATCCACTTTACTAAAGCCATGAATTCAAACGTTCATCTCATCCAGAAACACCCTCATACACACACTAGAGTAATGTTTGACCAACTGTCTAGGCACCAGTCATGTTGACTCCTAAAATTCACTATTAAACAACCCTAATGATTTTTGCCACACTCATGTAACACTATTATATAAACAATAGTTTATATAATGTTCTTTCTTAAGCAAAATATTTTTTTCTTATTTATTTATTTTTTTTAGGCAAGGCAACCCTTGATTGACCTCACAAATTGCAAGGACCTTGTCAGCTTACAATCCTTTATTTTTTATTTTTCACGGCTACAGCACCTGGTCTTCCTAGGTGGTCTCCCATCCAAGTACTAACCAGGCCCAACCCCATTTAGCTTCTAAGATCAGATGGGATTGGGCAAAATACTTTTTTTCTTAAGAAAAGTTATTTATAAATGGGACATTAAATCACCAATTTAAATGGAATGTCAGTATTCCCTGCCATAAATGGAAGGTATACATAAAATAAATAGAATGATAACAAATGTTGATAATTACTGTGGTCCGGCCTGTAGACTGCTCTCCGTCATATAAAATGGGAGATTAGCAATAGTTAGAATAAAAAGATGTGCTAACACCAAACTGAGACTTTTCCTTGGCTCTGTTGATTAGTACAGGGTAACGTCATGTCAGTGTGTCACATAAACACATTCACAAACCACTGGTGGCACTTGGCACACAATTTGAGACACAACGTTGTTTTCTAGATAAAGGTGAGCCAACAGTGTGCAGTCTTAACCCGTTGAAGGAAGGTAGACCAATCCTCACTATGGCCTTGAATATGTACCTCACTTTTTGGAAACATAGTAGACACTTTGATAAGTTAGGCAATTTTTGTTAAAGACAAACATAGGCAAATATCCCAGAGAGCCTTTATCTGGACCAGGACTTGGCTCAGGTGGACCTTGAGACTAAGTTGGCCAGCCAGAGAGAATGACCACAGGGAGGACCTTGCCATGGGGTGGGCAGACAGGGTTGATGTCACAGAGTCTGGGGTACATGGGGCTGTAGGTGACCACTCATGCAAGTTAAGAATAACCCAGCAGCAGCCACAGGAGACTGCACAGTAACCAATGTTCAAGATGCAGAAGCTCTCACGACTGTCGATGCCGATGTTATAATTTTAAATATAGGTGCCTGCCTGTCATTGGCAGTAGCAGAGTCAAGCTGTTGGCAACAGGGACTGGGGATCAAAGACACCATCTCTGACCTGGGATGACTTGCAAGAGCCAAGGAAGAGCCAGGTCCCAGAGGAATTGGCCTATTGATCTGTTATTCATTCAGAGCTTAAGGCACTAAGGGAATGAGGAGAAAGTTTCGGTCATAGAATCTGGGGGCATTTGGCCACCAAAACCAGCTGGGAGCTCTACAACCCTGGAAGCACATCGGCAGCACAGAAGAGAGACTGGTCAGGTACTAGTTCCTATAAATACAGCACAGCTAGGCCAGGCGAGGGTTCTCAAAGTGTGGCCCCCAGACAAGCAGCAGCTGAATCATCTGGGGGCTGGTTAGGGAAGCTAACTCTCTGGCCCCACCCCTTACCAGAAACTCAGGTTTTAATAAGTCTTCCAGATGATGCTGGTGCTGCTAAAGTTTGAGAACCACGGGTCCGGGGAAGGGGTGTGTCTAAGTGCACAGCTAGGGGACAACAGGGCTGCTCCCCTGGCAGAGACACGCAGGTGTCAGGACAGCAGTCAGGACATTGCCCAGCATCCGTTCTGATTTCTTTGCATTTGGTAGTGGCTTCTTGCACTTCAGCTGTCACTTTCTCTGCCCTGCTCTTCTCTTTGTGCACACAAATGAATACCACAGTCCCAACAGGTAATGAGAGCACTCTCTCAATAATCGTCGTTAGTTTTTAATCCCAATTTTTTTCTTTTTAAAGTAGAGAACTTCCAGGGGAATTCAGATATATCTCCTAATTTATCTGATGGGGTGGATAATTGTAGGAACATCTTCTAAGATGTTCTGCTTTGTATTAATACCAGGGCTCCTCTGTATGACCCCACAGTCATCAGTGCTCACCTGGTTTTGGAGAGGACAGCCTGCTGCTTCTCCCTCCCCATCCACCATACAGATTTGGAGTAGATCAGGTGAAGAGGAGTGTTTTGCAGCAAAGATCCTGGCAGAGGGAGACAGCATAGGAGATAAGAGGGAAGGTGGTGTGGCATAAACTTCGGATCTGGACAGACCTGGATTCGAATCCTGGCTCTGCTGCATGCCCGCTGTTAAATCTAGGAGAGATCACCTAATCTCTGTTTACTAATAATGTAACAATTTCCTGAAGTTATTGGTAGAATTTAAAGAGATACCATATGCATGTAAAATGCCTAGCGTAAATTAGCTGCTCAATGAACAGATGAGATAAACTTGTATTGTTCTTTAATCTCTTTCTCATGTTTCATGAGATCCCAAGCAGGGTAGTTTACTGGGCACAGTCTGAGAGATAATAACCAATATTAATGAGTTCCTATCAGTTAGATGATAGTAATCAAAACCTGACTCAAACCAGTGTAAATGATAACAAATGCTATTATGTCATATAAGGAAATCTAAAGAAAGGAGGGGTCCCAGGAATGATGCAATCAGGAATCCAGCTCTATTTCTCTATTATTTTCTTGATATCTCAGCTTTCTCCTAAAACTGACTTCCCTCATGGTCACAAGATGACTGCCAGCAATAGCTGAAGTTACATGCTCCCTTGTTCATATCCAGCCAGGAAAAAATGTCTCTTCCCACCAGTGTTATTGAACTGACTCAAGTCATGTGCTTTCCCAAGAATCATAACAAGCACTGATTGGCTATTTTTCAGGAGCTCGAGGTTTCGGGCCAATCACTGGCATGTAGTTATAGTGATGGTTTGTCAAAGCAGAACCATCTCTGAACTTGGGGGACAGAACCAGCTTCCCCTGAGTTTCTTGGGCTGAGTTTGATGGAAGGATGAATAGCTGGCAGTAAAGAAGAGGAGGGCTAGAAATGTTCACTACAGCTTTCTATATCCCGGGGACTGTGCTGAGCATTTTAAATTTATTTTCCTAATTGAACTTCACAGTCACCCTAAGAGACTGCTTTTTTTTTTTTTTTTTTTTTTTTTTTTTTTTTTTTGTAGATAAGGAAGAAGAAATTAAGAGAGGTTAAATCACTGACTTGCTCTGTTTCACTCGCAAGGTTGACAGAATGAGAATGCAGACTCAAGCCCAAGAGACCCCAGAGTCTCGATCCTCACCTCTGTGTCGCCCGCTTGGCTGGCCTGTTTGGGGTGGGGGCTCGTGCTTTGGCTTCACGGCACAGGGCGTCCAGGATCCTGGCTCTAGCCCAGTGAGGTGGACTCATTTTTACCCCATGCCGAGGAATAATGGGAACATTCTGGAAAGAACTCGAGCTCAGCTCTCAGGTTTCCACAGTTATTTGTCTGTTGTTACCAAACACTAAAGACTTTAAAAATTCACTGTGGACATATAGGCAGGAAAAATGACCTCATGCTTGCAACCACAAATCCAAAATGCTCTGGAATCTGTAAGAGGAACTGCATTTTAATTAGAAGAGAGAAAGAGCAATGGAGACGTTTCTTGGATATTTTTTTCAAACCCTCCCTTGGCTTGCTTTCAGGCCAAAATGTGACAAGTGCCCTAAATCTGATAACAAACACACACTTCTGAAATCATTGTTAGCTTTCTTAAAAAGAAAAAAAAAATCACATTAGTTTCCTGTTACCAGTAAGAGTTCAAGAATGTGTAGCCTTGAAATATAGCACTTGAGAACACAGGGAATCATCCTCCATTAAATATTAAAATGTAAAAATGGAGCTCTCAACCCACTTTCCCTTCTGCTTAGAAGCTGTTTAACTATGTCAGGTCCTCAAAAATTTGAACCAGGCAGTATTAAAAAAGGCTTGCGGGTTATTCCCGAAATGTAGTCAGTCATTGGTTATTGTTCATGTGTTATTCTCAACTACTGGGTCAAAACTCCTAGCCGATGATGTTTTCCCAACTGACCATGGACAGCAATGATGCAGTATCAGTGCCCCCCCCCCACCACCACCATGGTTTATAAATAGCAATCCTTGGCTTTCGGCACAGTAGCTACTTAATCAAAGGGTGGAGTCAGGGAAATGAGAGAACTTTCACTTATTATATGTTTGTTATGAGGCATGCTTTACTGAGAACTTATTAAGTATTATCATCTCCTTCAGTACTCTCAACAAGCCAGTGTGCTATTTATCCCATTTTATAGATGAGCACAGTGAGACGTAAGGATGTTAAAACTGTACATAAGTTAGAATGACTTCAGCTGCAACCAGGAGACTACACGATGGAGGATCATTAAAGCAAGGATCTGCAAACCCTGTCTGTAAAAGGCCATCTAATATATACCTTAAACCTCTTAAGCCGTAAGATCTCTGTCAGGATCACTTAACCTTTATAGAATGAACACATCCAAAGATAATACACAAACAAAAGGTATGGCTGTGTTCCAATAAAACTTTATTCATAAAAACAAACATTAGGCTAGATTTGGCTATTGGTTCATAGTTTGTTGAAGCCTGGCTTCAAGCAATGCTTCTCAAACTGTCTACTACAGCTAACCAGCTGATTTTTTCTCTAATTTTCAGTGTATTGGGGATTGATACTTCCATAAAATATAATAAATTAATAAACAAATTTGAACATATGTTTAAATTATTATTATTATTGGATTCAATGGATATAAAATGATTCCCTCAAACTACTATAAAAGTTTATAAACACTCTCAATTTCTGTACTTGACATAGATCAGTGACAGTCTGTGGAATGACACCATTCTGTGACTGACACTTTGAGTAACTGTGCTTTAAGGATTAAGATATTTATTATCTCACCTAGCAATAAGTCCAGAAGCGAGCAGGCCCAACTACTTAACCATATATGCAAGGATCCAGATTTTCCCTGCCTCTCAATTTTTGATTCTCAGTTCTTGTCTGTCTTCCTGGTTCAAGATGGTGGCCACAGTCATTATTGCATCCTCACATACCAGTGTCCAAAGCAAGAAGGAAGGGCAAGAGGCAAAGGCTTTCTACTTGGGCTACTGCTTTTTTTTGTACTAGGCAGGATCAACTTGCCTGGAGTAGCTGTCCTCTCCTGCGGTTCATTGGCTATGGATCACATGACTCATACTTATACTAATCTCCAGGAAAAGGTGATAGGGAGCGCATGGTTGGCTTTGCCCAATGGTGAGTTATCCCTCAGACTGGACCCAGAGCCACCTGGTCAAAATGAGGATTTTGTAAACTACAGGGAATACCAGCTTCAGGAACATGCTTAAAGAAACCTAGCTATTTGTTTAAGAGCTGAGCTTGCAGTCCTGACCTGTTTAGCTCACAAACTATACTTCTTCCATTCTAATAGTGTGTCCCAAGTGGAAGAATTCTACTATGGTTTCAACTTTAGAATCTGTGTGGAGCTTTGACAATTATAGCATGCTTCCATGTGTGTTATAAATTTGAATGTCTGTGCTTACACATTTGTACAAATATCATGTCAGAGGATGGAATGTAAGCCTACGGATGATGCTTGAGATTATGCAGCACAAAGAGGCAACATCAGAACTCTGGCATAGGGCTTCTGACACTCTTCAGTGTGTTCTTCCCAAGGTATTTGACTTTGTTTGTTTGTTTGTTTGTTTTTGGTACTGATCCTTTAGCAGTACCAAAACAATAGCCAGCCCATCTAGAGAAAAGGTTAACATAGATAAGTGTTGTGAATTGACTGGTTGTTTCAACAGAAATGACCCATTTTCCTATCTTGTTGATGTGGATGGTCTCATGTACGATGACCAACTGTCCTAAATTACCTGGGACGAAGGGACTTCCTGGGATGCAGGGCTTCCCGTTTTAAAACCAGAACAGTCCCAGTTTTCAATTTTAAAACAAGTCATCCCAGGAAAACTGGGACAAGTTGGCCAGCCTAGTTTCTGGCCTCTCTCGATTGTCAAAATAGGCTTTTGTGTATTTTTTGGCATACTAAGTTCACAGGCCCCTAATTTTCCTAGAAAATCAATTATCAATGTGCCTAGTTTTGTCTTGCAAATGACATTGTTTTTCAGAATTAAAACATCTAAATTAAGAGAAACACGGACACATATTAGATATTCTTTGCTTCTTCACAGCTGAGGATTTCCATAGGAAATTCTTAGAAACAGTTTTTCTTGATTGTGAAGAGAGGCGTGCAGGAACGCCTTGTAAACATATTTCTACTTCTTTTCTAACTGTTACCAGCCCAGGCAGGCAGGCACTTGCCAGCAGAGCTCAGAACCTACTGTCGAGCTGAATGTACTTAAAGATGCTTCAGCTTCTCCACTCGTTATCCACTGCTGGTCTTGGACTGTCTATTAGAAATCACCTAGGGCCCTTTTTAAAAAATAAAAATAAATTAAAAATTCCTGGTCCCTCACTATGTCTGTATTGGAGGTTGGGGCAAGGAAGGGATTTCGGTCTCCGGGGGACTTTTTACCTTCCTCAAAGTTCCTCAGGTATTCCTAACATGCCGCCAGCCTCAGAAGGAACTGGCTAGAATATGTCAATCAACCTGTCTGAATGACAACTCGAACTGTAATTACACTGTTAAAAGAGAACCTTCGGAAACTGTAGAATTGCTCATCTTTGCCTTTCTTCCTTTCTCTCTCCTTTTCTGCCTTTCTTCCTTCTTTTCTTCCTCTTCTTCAATTATAGCAGTCCATGTAAACATTGGAGGCAGTGTTAGGAAATGGTCATGGAATGAGACTTGAAGTGAATGTAAATATGCCTTCTAAAAATTCCGGAGGATATTTGCCACTTAATGTCTATAGGGGCATGTGGCCTGAACAAAAGCTTGGAAGAAAGAGATCACTGGGTTTATCCTTAGCGAGGGACATCCTGAGCTGCATTATTCTTCCACTGTCATCACTCCGGTCTCTTTTTTATGCCTCTGTGGTCCGTACCCACCTGAGAATCAGTGGACAGAAGCAGATTTGATTTGCATTGCTCATTAGGCCACCAGTCTCTTGGCTGAGCCTGGCAACAGATATAAAAATTAGTGACAATTCACAGCCTTGCTTCCTATAATATAACAAAAGCAAGCCTCGTGGCAGTAAAGGTTCTCATTAAGGCCTCTTTAACTGCTCAGACTGATTCTATTTTTTAAGCCACCAGAATAGTTAATACAATGTGTGGGACAACACGATTTCCATTGGGGCACAATCAAAAAGGAAGCTTCTCTCCGCACTTTCTTTAATCTCTCTGCTTACATCAACCTGAAGTAGAGCGGAGGTCCCCCTGGGACTCCTGCTCATCAGCCCTGCCTCCTACAAAAGGGAGATTTTGCCTAGACAGCTCCAAAGAGTCCCGATTCAAAGGTGAAACAATTAGTACACATTAATCATCCAAGAATGGTACTAAAAGCAGAATCCTCTTAGAACTGGAACAAATTAAACTGAAAAGCAAGACAAAATCAAGCCGAAAAAGACCACACAGGCAGGGAAGATGAGGGGACACTGCTCTGGAGCCCCAGATCGCTCTGGCAGAGAGGGCTTCCGAGTCCCCCGTCTTTGGTCTTGATGCAGATGTGGCCCTGGCCTCTTTGGTTACCTGTAAAATCCACGCTGGCCCCATGCAGCCATCTCCTCACAAGTCTAGATGGTTTGGAAACACCTGAGAGCTACAGTTATACAGTCAGTTGTCTGATGGAATTTCAAAGGGTGGAAAGTTGCCCAAAAAGCCTGGAATCAGCCCACCAAGGACTTCTCCAGGAGGAGAGAAAAACTCTCCTTTTCTACAAAAGGAGGCTCTTTGTTCAAATTTCCCAATGAGGCTGGCCCTGGGCCAAAGTTTCATTTAGAGAACAAACGTCTACTTCCTTCACACCCTGCCTTATGGCCTCGTCTTCCTCCTTTTCTCTTTTCTGAGCTTTAGCCTGTGAGGCTAGAACATTCTGGAAAGAACAGCCACCTAAAGTAGTAAGTATGCTGCTGAGACACCCCCAAAAGCTAGAAGGCTTGGAGGCTGGGTCCACCGACAGGAAAGGTGCAATATTACGTGCAGCCTGTCGGAGATAGCGTAGAATCCAAAGGGGGCTGCGAAGGTGTCTTTCCCACTTTCTCAAGTGTCCCTTCATGGCCCCTTGGTGTTTTCTTTTGATCTCCCTCACTATGTCCGTCCTTTTTATACTCTCCCAGGTTCCCAACCGTCTCCCGGCCTCCCTTGTCCTAGAGACAGTCCCGATTCAGAGCAGTATCTTTCTTCTATAAGCCAACAAGGCTCTTTTGCTCTGAATGCTCAAAGCATCAGAGTAATAACCAGACACCAGTAAACACATGAGCTTCTCTCTTGTTCCCTCATAGCACAAAAGTAAGATAAGGAGGATAAAGGAATGATGAGGACAGAGAACCCATCCTGCCAGGAAAAGTGTGTGGAACTATTATTTGCCACTAAAAGGGAATTATAAAAGAGAGGACAGTGCTTCAAATGAGGAATTACTGGGGGCTTTCACACCAGTGTGGAGACTACTAGAGGTAGATAGATCTTCTTAGAGCTCATATATCCCTGCTTGTCAAGTTAGAACCTCTTCCAGATGCGATAAGACTTCTTACTAGAGAGAAACCCGATTTATAAGTTCAGTTGCTTCCATTTATTTTGAAGCTCATACAACTAGATAAATGCCCAAGATTTTAAATTATCCATTTTGTTCTCACCTTTTCCCACATTCTTCTTCTCGGTATATCACCACTGGAAACAGATAACATGAAGCTAGGAAGAAGGCCAAGGACTCACTGGCCTGAGTCGAGACTCATGTTTGCAAGCTCCCCAGAGTCCTAGCTCAGAGCTGTGAGTCTCAGGACGTATTTGGGAGGTGTTTGGTTCGCCCGCCCATGGCAGAGTTTGGGTCATGTGATTATGAACTTTGTGCCATTTCCAAAATGGAAAATAGTCAGCTTTTGATGAGATTATTAGCTCTCCTCCTGTCCGGGGCCAACAAATGAAAACCAGATTTGCATGTATAAATAACAATCAAGTGCTGAAATGATTTATTTAGTAAAGTTACTGTTTTGGAAACTAAATCGATGTGTCACGTCAAGATACAATCTGCCCTTCACTCACATGGCAAAGGAGACTTCTCGGGGTCTACAAGAAAAAAAACATGTTGGAATCCTATTAATAGTTTATTTCTGCCACGTGAGAATTACAGTGGAATCCAGCTAGGAGAATAAAAGCTTGAAATAACGTTTCAAGAACATCCTGATAGTAGCGTGTGCTATTTCCTATTGTATTCAAGACACACATGAATAACTCTCCCCCAGAATGAAAGGAAACAAAGCAAAGGGCAACATATTTTCCCACTGTGTAAATTTCCTTCCTCGACTAGAAATAGTTAGAATGGGAAGGCAATCTTATGGTCAGTACATGTCAGAATGCTGACGCGACGACAGCTTCAAAGGTGCGTCAGGCTGCACTTGTGTGTGCTCTTTTATAGAAAGACAATAGGCATTGAAAATTAAGCACTGCATCAAAGCCTTCCAACTCTATTGAGACAAGCCTATGGAAAACTGAAACCAAATGCAAGGGCTGTTTCTGAGTAAATTACATGGAGGTTTCGGGGCATGGAAATTGCATTGTCTAGGATGCTCCAAAGACAGCTATGCAAGTGGCATGTTAGAGCTGATGACTACAGCTAGTATAGAACCATCTGCAGCTAATTCTAGTCCTCCTCCGGCATTAAACCAAAGCTTGTCATTTGAATCAACTCTGTAAATGATCAGGGACCTCACTGTGATGACACTCAGTATAAAGTGGCTTGGACAACTGATAGTGCCAACCTGGAGCCCATTATGAGTACTAAAGACCAGGGAGCAGAGTGGACTAGAGAGAAGAATGATGCATTAGACAAAGTCCACTCAGTTATTTACCAGATGCATGGCTTTGAGATAAAATGTTTAATTTCTTTGAGCCTTAGTTTCTTCATTTGCAAAACGGGAACAGAATATCTAACTTGCAAAGGTATTGAGAAAATCAGAGACATGGCATGTGAAGTTCTAGGCACATGGTAGGGACTCAATACATAGTGCCGTTTATGCATGGATGTAGGCATGTACATATGTATGAATGTTTAGCTATTTACTTATTTACTTGCTACAGCATCCAATTTAATCCCTTTATAACAGAGACTATTAGCATGGGGATTAAAGACATATGGGCCCTAAACTGAGATTATACAGTGTCATGCATATGTCATGCATTTTCCCGAAGATGAGGGTTCATAACTTTCATAAAATTCTTAAAGGGGTCTGCAATCAAAAGAAATGGTAGAGTCACCACTTTCTGATGTTGCCTCACCTACGTGTTGATTCCTCAGCATGAAATGAAAAATTTGTGATTCTTGTTAAATGTTTGCTGTGCCTACTGTCCTCTCATGTAAAGTTCTGTGTGCGTATGGATATGTGGGTGTTCATAGCTGTGCATGCTTGTGGGTTTACAGAATGCTAATAGTATAATGAGCCACAAGCTTACTGAGAAAAGACAGAACAGTCGTGAGATGAAGAGGCTGATGACAGGTGCTCACATGGGGCAGAACCTGAGATGCTGTGGGAAGAACACCAAGGGAGAAAGCAGAGGAGATGTGGAGGAGAACAGAGATGGGGCAAAGCTGAGGGCCCATGGGGTCCATTTGGTTGGGGACTCAGCAGATACAGAACCCCTCTGTGGAGGGACGCTGCTAGAAGTGTGCGGTTGAGCGCCAGGAATAGAGACGTTTGGGGGAATCAACAGAGTGTGTGCTATCAGTAGAGGAGGCACCGCAACATGTTCTGGAAGAGAGAAATAAATGCCCAAGATAGAGGAAAATTATATAAATTAGATAAAACAAGTAATAATCTAGCAGGCAAAAGACTCGCGGAGATTTAGAAGTAGCAGAGAAATTCGTAGACTTGTTGCTTCCCACTTCGGCGGGCTTCCCTTGTCTCAGGCACCAGTGGTTTGACTCACCCGAGGGCCATGCTGTGCTTGGCACACAATGGTGAGGAAAGATCATGCACATCACAGGGGAGGCATGTCCTGTTTGCCAGGTGGAGGATGAAGACAAGAACTTGAGCTTAAAAATAATGTATGTAGGTATTCCTACACACATGTACACACAAACATACATACCTACATATTACTCAAGTTCTTGATCAAACTTCTTGAGCTTCTCCCCTGTAGGATATAGCTGTGTGTGTGCATGTGTACATATGTAGATATAACAGTAAACATGCCTTAATGTTTGCCTATTTGCTAGGCACTGTGATAAGAGCTTTAAAACTCATTCTATTTAATTTTTAAGGCAACCCTATGAGATAGGTATTATTATTAGTTTTCACTTTGCAGATGAAGAAACTGAGGCTTACTAAGGTGAAGTAATTTCACCAAGATCACACACCTAGTGAATTGTTAAGTTGGATTTCAAGTAAAACAGTTTGATGCTGAAGACTGCAGTATCAACAGCCATACTATTTCTATTCCTAGGGAAGATGGAGTTAGTTTACAAAATGTTAGGGCAATAATTTCAGCAGAAGGAGAAGAGCAGGGGTCTCAGGTTTGAGGTTTGAGGCTGATTTTGAGTCTCATGGAACCATTTCATAATATACCCCAGTGTGGGTATATGACATCTTAACCTTGTACTGTGCTCTGCTGTGTTTTATTACTTCTCTGTACACCAGGCAATAGAACTTTAAACAGAGAGGAGAGGTCAGCGTAAGAAAGGAGAACAAAACTATTGAGAGCCTTTTTATTTTTCTACAGCAGTCCCACAAGTCTGAGAAAGTCAAAGACTTGATATTTACCATTCATTGCCTCTACACAAATAAAGGTCTACATTCGGTAACCACAAAAACAGAAGAAAATGAAGTTCACCACCTTCGAGCATGTAGAAGGACTTGGTGATGTGGAAGGGCAGGTTGGAGCTGATTTTTGATGGCTGCTGATTAGTTCCTCATGGGCAATGTCAGACTAGAAACCAGCAGGGAGGGAGGGCCCCTTCTGTTATGAGCTTGGAAAGCGTCTTGACCTTCATAGATGTCTTGCAAAAGGAAGTCAGTATATTGCATATTTCTGAAGATGAGAATTTTGGTGAAGTTTCTCAAAAGTCACAGAGGCTTCTGAATGTTCATCAAGTTCTGCATGCTCTTCAGCCTCAACTGCTTGTATCCCCTTTCTTCTCTCCAACCCCTGCAGCTTGTCTCATCCTCCATATCGGTTCTCTCTCTCTCCTTTTTTTTGACTCACTAATGTGAACTACATTAGAACCATGTTAAGATAGAGATTGGATGGCACCCACCTGGGAATACACCATCAGAGTTCCACTGCCTGAACACAGCGCTGAGCTATTTGGGGCTGACTCGGAGAAATAGGAACATTATAACACATTGAATTGGTTGGATGCCAGTAGCCATAGGCCTATGAAGTACTGTTCACTTCTCTGCTGAGGTGTTGGATATGCTCTGAGGACATCATAAAATTCAGAGAAAATCGGTGACATTGAATGCATAGTAGATGTATGGTATTTTGTTGTATTTGTTTGCTTATGTGTTATTTTTTTCTGGCCAATTATTCTCCATCATTCTCTAGGTATAGAAGCTTCTGAAAATTACTATTACTAAAAATGCCAGTCGTTTTTATCACTGTCTTCCCAGCTCCCAAAACAATGACTATTATGTGGTTGGTACTCCACAAATATTTGTTGAAGAAATGAATGATGACTGAGTGTGTGAATTTGCACCTCTACCTAGATGGCCTTATCCATCTTTGAGCTCCTAGTTCCTAACACGGAGCACAATTTTGGTTAATCTAAACAGCCAATGTGAGCCACTCCTGTAATTCCTGAGTTGATGGGCTGTGGCACACCATAAGTCATAAAGAGGAACAGCCCAAAGCTACTTTTTTTCTTTGGGGATCACACTAGGGCAAATGGATGCCTGGGCAAGCGAGCAGCGGGAAGAATTAGTCATGCCTGCTCTTGGCTGCAGCACTGTCCCTTGGTTTATCAACATCCCATCACAGTGCCCCTAACTTTATTTCTGCTGTGAAATCCTATTGACGTACCCACTTCCACCTTCCATCCCAGGAAATATTTTCATTTTAACAGAAACTTTACCAACACAAACTTTACCAAAGGAGAAGCCCTAATAGTGGGAAGTTCAGAAAATGGAACAAGACCACAGGGAGACATTTGGAGGCAGGTGGTTATTTTCTGCCTCCAAATTCCATCGTTTTGGCATTGTCTTGTTCTACATCCACAAAAAGGGAGTCACTTCCTCAGTCACCGTGGTGATATTTCCTTTATTGGAGGGAGAACGAGGCTCTCAGGGAAGGAACCAGACTAGCCTAGTTAAAAGAAATAAGCTCTTAAATAACAGCTTAAGATCCTCCCCCACTTCCCCTCCACCATTTCAAATCAGTATTCTTCGTGGCTTTGCTTTAGAAGAGTTCCACCTCTCTTATGATTTTTTATGAGGTAAAGCAATCCCACTTGGAAAAGGAAAAGGCTTTGCAACTAGCATATTTGAAGACTATATTTTATTTATTGATTTTTGAGAACATACACTTTTAAAAGAAGTTTTTGCCGAAGTTATGTTTATGTGGTATCAGCTCTTGCAGAAAACATGACAGTGTGTGCACAGTATAAATGAGTGAATCCCTTTACATATAGGATAACAATCAGTGACGAATGAACTTCATTGCACATCTTTTTCCTTTGTATAATACTTTTATCTATAGTATTGACAGTTTTCTACATAGATATGATCTGTATGTCCTCTTAGAAGACTCTGAAAGCAGCTCTGGACCTAGGGTCAGGAGCTCTGGGGTTTTATCCTGGCTTTGTCTCAAACTTCCCAGGGGCCTTGGGCAAATCAATTGATTTTCCTAAACTTCAGTTCTCTAGGTTTTAAAAAAGATATTGTTATAGTTTATAGAATAAAAGCTCTGGAGCTTGACAGTGTTAGATTCTAGGTAGATTCTGCCAAGCTACATGATCATGTGAAACTCGTTTAACCTCCCTGATCCCTTTATAAAGAGGAGATAATGACAGCAGCTATCTCACAAGCTTACATATTAAAAGCCATAATCTTTGGGCTCCTGCTTCAAGGTTGGCTGTAATAGGGTATGTACTAGCCAGGAAAAAAAAAAAAAAGATAGATCTGAAAAACCAACTGAAAACAAAAGGGAGCTGTAGAAGCAACTCAAACTAGGTAAACTAAATGTCCAGGGAAAGAAGATCCTTTTATAGGAAATCTAATGGTTACTAGTAGTTTTCTTAACTGGAGCCTTTTGTAAATTCTGAGATTACCATAAGGATTGGACATAAACCAAATTGAAGGATTTTATGGAGGACTCATAAATCAGCAGAGTTTTTGACAGTCAAGAGGTAGCATGATAAACTGGAAAATAGGGGATCCCTAAACACAGGGGATTCCTGGAATGTGCACATTTAAAATTCCAAACCAGGAGAGTTTTAGGCAAACCAAATGAATTGGTCACCCTAGGTGTTTAGGAGAATAAGTCCCACTGGAGGGAGGGAGCCTACAATAAATATAACCAATTTTCTGCTCAAGACTTTTGCTAAATATTTAACTTGTATAAGGTGTGGAGCCAAGGAACTAAATTCAATATATACAGTGGTTACATTTTCAGAGTTCAGGAAATTGAGACATCAAGGTTCCCAGTCAAGAGTCCAGGAGGGCCATGCCTGACAAACCAAAGTTGGAATAAGCCTTACTAAAACAGCAACCCCATCACAACTCAAATAACCCCTGATAGCATTACAGTGATCAGCTCCTTACTTTCTCTGTCTAACAGAGGAAAGAGGAACCCCTTGTTCATAGAAAATATCATGTAGGGACTCTACGGTTCTTTTATCTCAATGTTCAGCATTAAATAAAAATCACTAGACAAGAGGCAAGCAATACGAGCAATAGTCAAGAAAAAAAAAACAGCCAATAGAAACAGACCTGTAGATAATCTAGGTATTGTAGTTTGCAGATAAGGAGTTTAAAATAATTATGGGTAATATGCTAAAAAAATTCAAGAGAAAATGGACAAAATAGATGAAAATATGGAAAATATTAGAAATCCATAAGAATTATAGTATATAAAAATAACCAAGTGACATCCTAGAACTTTGAAACACAGTCTTCAAATAAGAGCTGGCATAGCAGAAGACATAAATAATAAATTCAAAGACTGGTTAATTGACAATATCCAAATTGAGGCATAAAAGGGGAAAAAAGCATAAAAAAAGCAAGATCCAGATGGAAACAATCGAAAAGTATAATACATGTAGTGAGAGATCCACAAGGAGAGAAGACAGTGAGGTAGAAACAAGCATTTGAATAGATAATGGTCACTAATTTCCAAATTTGATGAAAACTATTAACCCACAGATGCCAGAAGCTTAATGAACTGCAAGATAAAAGCAAAGCAGACTACTAGGTGAATCTTATTTAAGCTTTTAAAAATCAAAAAAAAAAAAAAAAAACAAAGAAAAAAATGTTAAAAACAGCCAGAAGAAAAGATACATTACCTTCAAAGAAGAAACAGTAACTAATCTTCTTTTAGAGATTACTGGAGCCAGAAGCCAATGGAATTACATCATTTAAGTGATGGGGGGGGGGGAATATGCCAGTTACTAGTTCTATACCCAGCAAAAATATTCATTAATAATGAATGAGAAAGACCTTTTTAGACAAACTACATGTAAGAGGATTATTTGCAAGCAAATAGACATTCCAAGAACTTCTGTAAGAAATTCTTCAGGCTGAAAGACAGTGATTCCTAATAAAAGCAGGAAAAAATAAAGAAGGTTAGAAAAGGCACACAGATGGATAAATATAAACAAATGTTAACTGTTAAAGCAACAATGATAAAACTATCTTGTGAAGTCTATTACATCATAGAGGTAAAAAATATGTCAGCAATAGCACAAAGTATAGAAGGATAAAAAAGTAGTGAAACTAATGTTTCTTTTGTTTTTCAAGAAGTGGTAAAAGACCTAACTTAACATAGACTATTAAACTCAGGGTCGCATATTGAAATCTTGAAAAAGCATGCATAACTAAAAAACTAACAGAGAAAATATTGAATAAAAAAATATTTGCAGAATCCAAAGGAAGGCAGGAAAGCAGGAGTACAGAAAAAAGAATAATGGGAAAAATAGAAATCGAAAGCCAGTGAGTATAGTAATTACAACCAAGGTCATGGATTAAATACTCTTCAAAAAAAAAAAAAAGAATTTTTATAAAAGAACCAACTATAGACCATTTATAAAAGATACAAGTTAAATTTCAAATCACAGCTCAGTTGAAAGAAAGGATAAAAAGAAGAAATATTAAAATAGTAACAAAGAAAAGTTAGTATGGCTATATTTGTATTGAACAGAATATTTTTCTAAACTATAACAGTGCTCAATAAATTGTTACCTTAAATTATTGAGAAAATGTTATAAAAATCTGAAAGCTAATGATTTGGAATTCTATAATCCTAATTTAGGGATGATTTTTAAAATTTTATACTATTTCTTTCAAGCTACTTTCAGAACCTACCATAAAAATTCAATTTTAATTACCCAGGTAAAATTTTCAACTGATTTAATATATACAATATATATTATACATATTTAATATATATTACATAATATATTATACATATTTATACATATTTATAATTACAATATATATTAAATATGTGTGTCTGTGTATGTTATCATGTCACATATCACAATTAAAGCAAGACTGTATTTGTGCATTAAATATTTTCAATTTGGATTCTTCAAAATGTACCACGGAGGGCTGTGAAGCACTAGTACGCTTCAAATTCAGGCAGCTGTGGAAAATTAGAATTTGAAGGGTTAATCCTCTACGTTATTAAGCCCTCTGTGTCTATAGTCATTGAAACTGAAAGCCCTAAGGGAGTTTAGATGTCCGTGGTCATCTGCTTATATTACAGGTGAAGAAGATGTAACACACAAAGAGTAAGGAGGATAAACAGTAGACTCCTCGCCTCCTGAATCATTGTTCAATATTCGTGTAACTTTAATATCACGAAAACCTTCATGAAACTCATTCAACAATTATTTTGGAACATTTAATATGCAAAAGGCACAGATCTAATAATTGGATACAAAATAAAGAGCAAGGTGCTCCCGCCAATAGGCTTGCAATCTAACAAAGAAAATAGACCTTAAATTAAAAAAAAAGAGAGAGAGAGAGAGAGAGATTATTTTTTCTGAAATTTCTAATGAGTGCAACAACATGTATTGAGCTCTTAAAAGCGTGGGATTCAGCCCCATGTAGTTTTCATGTAAGACTTTCCCGAGGACGGGAAAGAAGAGAGACAATAATATTCCCATTGGAGAGGCGGAAGTGTGGTGATAGGAAGGAGTTTGGAACCAAAGGACCTGATGGAAAGCTGGAGTAGCTCGAGTCCAGAGAATGCATGCAGGTGGGAGGGAGGTTCAGGAAGGGACGTGTTACGAGACTTGAGATTGGAGCAGTAGAAATCATGGGCCAGACCATGGAGAACCTTACAGGGCTGTTGCTAAGGACTTGGAACAATTATTTCAAATGTAATTAGGTACCACTAAAGAAAAGGAGTGAAATGTCCGGATTTATGGTGGTTTCTTTAAAAAACAAACAAACAGATGAACAAAAAAACCCTCTGATTTTCAAACCTGTATGTTGGATTCATGAGGACAGAGACAATATTTTTCTGGTATAGCATTGAATCCTCAAACTCTAGCCAGTGCCTAGTACACAATAAATATTTTGTAGAATTCAGGAGATGGGGCGTGGAGGGTGGATGGAAGGAAGGAATTGTATGGGAAACGGGTTGAGGCAGAGTAAAGAGGAAGCAAAGCGGGGACGGGTTCAGATGCGAACAATGTCCAGGTGAAAGACAGTGGTGGCATGGAATTGATGGAGTAGGTGGTGGCAGCGAAGATAAAGTGTTTGAGAGATCTGAAGGAGACAAGCTTGACATATCTTGCTAATGAATTGAATATTGTGGCTTAGAAACAGGTATCAGTGGTGATTTTTAGTTTCTGTTATGAACACTGGGGTGGATGCAGGTGCCACTTATTAAACTATCCAGGAATAGGTTTGAAGAAAGATCTTAAGTCTCTAATGGACTTTCTTGCCTCTGCAGAGAGTGAAATGAACATAATCCAATCTCTCTTTGAAGGCTGAGAAACTTACAGGAGCAAAGCTAGTCATTGAGCTCAGCAGGGAACACAGGGCCATAGCTAGAGATGCAAAGCAGGAGGCACTGAAGCAGAACCTTTTACAAAGAAAATTGCTTTATTAATTAATTAATTTTCCAGCGAGGTGATTGTCCTCAATATCATGTTGTTGACTTAACAAATTTGGTTTTTCTTCTCATAAATTACCATATTTCATGATTCTAAGATGCAAATGTTTTCACAATTTAACATCTCGAAACGGAGATGTGTCTTACTATTCATAGTGCCTTGCCTAAGACTCACTCTTGGTTGCAGCTGCATGCAGGTAATTTATTTGGGAATGGGTTTCGAGGACCAGCCATGTGTGAGTAAACAGGGAAGGAGAGAATTTCAGTACAAGGTCATGGTATTGACTGGCCAGGACTGTAGGTGACTAGTGGTTCATCCAGACCTTCTGTGGAGAACCTTATAAAATGTGGCTGAGAATCATCTTTTGAGGATACTGTCTATAGTTGGTTGGGACACGGAACATGGGACATGACCTCCCCACATCTTTCGTTGCCAAGGGTGCAAGTACCAAAATTGCAGGCATCTCACATTGCAGTGCCTGACAAAGCCTGGGGTATAAAGTAAGATAGAAGTTGGCCAAAGACTGCGCATGTCAAGTGGTGCACAAAAGGCATCTGTAGTTTATGATTTAATTGCAGCTTTTCCTCCCTCCCTCTCTTTATCTTAATGCTACATGGAATTATGTGTATTTTACAAATGGTGACATCTTAGATTTAAAACATGGCAGACTATTAACCTTGCTAAGACGAATTTTGTTGAGGTGAAATATGAAGAAGCAACATTTGTAAAATCTAAATTAAGATATAGCTGTCTACAGGGCAGTATTGTAATCTTATATCTCTTGCCCTTGTTGGAACTGTACAGGTCAGTTTCCATATCCAAGGATATATCTACTATGCAAAATATCTGAGAAGAACAAATGAACTGGTAGAATGATGTTCTGTCTTATAAATTCGTATGGAGGAGCAGTTTTCATTTTGTTTTTTAAGAGTTGAACCCTTTATTTTTTTCAAATGAAATATTTTTCAGAACCCTATTTATCTGCTTCAAATAGATAAAAATAGAGATGTACTGACTAAAGCAGGATTTGAGGGTCCCAGGACCCCACAACTAATATGACTCCGTATCCCCTCTGGGGGTCTTCGAGGGTTTTTATGGAACCTTAGAGTTCCAAGAACAGAATTAGGAACCTGTGATGTGCAGAAGACTTGCTCCCCCAACCCTCAAGGCATTTACTTACTGTCCATTTACTCTTATTTTAGATACAGTTATAACAGGTTTGATTATTTGGATTCTTAGCTTATAACAGATTTATAAGCAATAAATGACAGGGAAGGGCTCATTCTTCAAGGCTGGCATAAGAACCTTCACAAAGAAGCTAGGGTTTTAATTATAAAACTACAGAAAGCAGCTCTTAAGAAAAGAACAATATTCAGAAATATTTAGCATGTGGGTAACAATCCAACCCATGTCAATAGCTTGTGAAGGTGTCAGAGTACTATGGAAATATGAAAGAGATATTTAGGATTATAAGAGCATTGCAACATTCTTTATTTGATATAATTTTTAAGGTACCAGAGTACATAATATAATTTATAATAATTCTCATCAAAAACAGCCTATATCAAATAAGTTTGATATATAACATGTCGAGTTTTAGTTAGGTCAAACCTTTGTGTATTGGTATTCTTTCATCTCTAAATGATAGAAAGCTCAACTAAAACAAAAGTCTAGAAGCTTCAGGTGGGGTTTGATCCAGTAGCTTACTCATGTTACCGAGGACCTGATTTCTTTCTATTCTTTGTTTTGTTTTTCACGTTCCCTGTAGGGTTGGCTCATTTCATGGCCACTGAATGGCTGATTGCTTCCTCATTTGTGTCCAACAGTGGTGGAGAGGTGGGCAGCAAAGAGAGAGAGAAAGAAAGGGAGAGAGGCAGGGAGAGGAATTAGTCTTTCTTCCTCAATCATTAAGAATGAGTCCTCAGTCAGACTGGAACAATAGTTTATGTGCCCATCCTTGATACAATAACGGTGGCAATAAGAATGAAATTATATTAATTAATTTAGGCCAATCATGGCCTACCTCTTGAGCTAAAAAGGTGTTAATTCTCATGGCCCCCATGGTGACACACACATGGAGAAATAAATGCCTGGGATGGTGACAGACCATAGCCACACCATGGTTATTGATCAACTAGACTCTAAGTATTGATCAACTAGACTCTAAGCTCAGTGGAGTTAGGAGCCATCTCTCTCTTACCTATTGCCATGGCTCCAGCATGAGTGACAAGGCCAACCATCAGAGAAGCTTAATAAATATTTATTTATTTATGAAAGAACAAGTGAATTTTTATCTGTTTGAAAAAATGCACAAGATTCTAATTTTATTTTTCTGTTCATGATGCTTCATGGGTGCACTCGTTGAGGAGGTAGTCCTGGCTGATGAAGCAGGAAGTATCAGGATCAGCGGTCACACAAGACGCATCTTTTCCTAAAGTGTTCAGCACTATTTCCAAAAAAAAAAAGAGGATGAAATTATTTGGAATAAGGCAAGATTGAGTCAGTCATTTATTTCCTTGATCATGAGGAAGAGAGAGATGGGAAGGGAATGGGAGGGGAGTAAGAGAAGAAAAAGAGAAGAAGAAAAGGAAGATGTAAAGAAGAAGCAAGGAATGAAGGAAAGGGGAAGAGAGGGAGATAAGGAGAAAGGGAGAAGCTATAACTGGAATCTGGTTCCAGGGCAGAGGCATTTTGAGATGGTGGTTAGACTATGACATGAATTTGCTGAGCGTGTGTGTGTGTGTGTGTGTGTGTGTGTGTGTGTGTGTGTGTGTGTGTGTGTGTGTGTGTGTGTGTGTGTGTTGTGTGTGTGTTTCTTTCCTGATTGAACAAACAGCTATGAGAATGTGGATAGCAAGTTATAAATCACTCAGTCACTTGGGTGTGGATAAAAGTCTTGGGCCAAATACCTGAGTGTCCACTTCATAACGAGAATAATAAAGCTATTTGAAAGCATGACCCAGACCCCAAACTATAGTTGTTGTTGTTTTTTTCTAGAGGACTGCCTGACGTGCTTATATGCACATATTGGAATTGTATCCAAGGGGAAAGAAAAACAATTGACTTTCTGACTTTATAGTCTGTCGTTGACTTTTAAAGGTATTTCATGAAATGAAGTAATAACTTTAAGATCAAGGGCATTTTCCTTTGGGTCTTCATCAATTATTTCACTTTCTCTTGGCAATGGCCTCCACCCACTTCTTCTGAAATATCAACCACTGGGCTGACATTACACTGGAAAAATTTACTCTCTCTCTGCCTTCCTGAATGCATGTTTCATGCATTAAATTGTTTTAATCATTTCAACTTTTACTAGAGTTTGGCAATTTGTACATTGCTGAATTGTGTGTTCTCAATTTAATGCTTTTAGAACGTATTTAAGTTAGTTCCAATACACTTAGTCATTGCTATTCAAATGAGAGAACCATATTTCAAGGAACAGAGCTCAGGGAGAGAGATGAGGTGAGTAATGGGTAATAAGCGAAAACCATCTATCAAGACACGTTGGAGACTGAAACAGATGGTGAAGAAAAGCCCTGAGCCCATATCCCCTGGCCTCAAAGGGTCTACCAGTTTTATTTCCAGCAAACATACACCTTGGCTGGCTTCCTCTCATAGCTTCTGGCTGATCTTTTCTATTTTAAGATCTTGGAGAAATAGGAAACTAACTTGTTTCTCAGACCTAAACTCATGAAAAAGTCAGCCTCATGGAAAGGATAAAGGATAAAGGCCAACCTTAGGAGCCCCAGACAGGTGCTAACATTTATGGAGGGAGCAATGGCACAGCACGCATCCTTGGCTCTGGTTTCTAATAGGTGTTAGGAATAGGACAAAGGAATAGCTGAGAGCAGACATTCAAAGCAGATAAAGCTTGTCTTCACCCCACTTTTATTACTCATCCTCCAGGTACCCATAGCATTCTGTGAGCCCATGAATGCTCAGTTTCAATGTTGAACCCCTCTCTTTCTTTGAGAAATCTACCCACTTTTGAGTATATAAAGTGGACGGGATTTTAGCAACTTCTCAGAGTGGCGTGTGGCTCACACCAGATAATGTGCATAAATCACCTCACAGAGTGAGGCACATGTGAGATGTAGTTCCTGCCCCCACATTCTCTCTACCCTGGCCTTTCTTACAGAATCTGGGGAGCTAACAGTGAGCTCCAAAGCAGGGGATATCTAGGACCTAAAATTTGAGAAGTTTGATACTAGCTCAGCAAGTGGTATCAAATCAACAGTGTGGGTCCTCCAGAGCAATTCCATGTTTAGGAATTTATGCTCGAGAGATACCTAAGTGTGCAAGATGCATCATAAAGACCCACATCATATTGTTGTTTATAATGACAAAGAATTGCAGACCATCTAAATGACCATCAAAAGGGCACTTGGTTAAATACAATGAAATAGTATTCAACTTCTAAAAATGATGCCATAAACCTTTTTTTATTGATATTAACATTTGTCCATGTGACAGTGTAAAATAAAAAGCGAGTTTACAAGTTAGCATGTGGAGTGCGGTTACCTCTATATGTGTATGGACGTTTAGCCGTATCCACACTTACAGCTATGCAGAATCAGACGCTACAGAGAGAGATCTGGAAAGATGTTAAACAGGGTTTTTACATTGGTTTATCTCTGAGGAATGGCATCTCGGGGTAAATTCTACTTTTGTCTTTATACTCTTCTACCATGTGTGAATTTTTTTAAAAAATAATGGGCCTATGCCATATTTATCTAAGACACTAAAACTATGTGTCTCCTGGAAATTTCTGGGCCAGCTCGAAACTCAGAACAGAGATCTTTCTATCTCCGTCTGCACTGAACTGTACCTCATCTGTTCTCTACTGCTATAATTACCTACGTAGCTGATTGTTTCCCCCCTAGATGGAAATCTCCTCAAAAATCAGGGTTTTACCTTGACCCTAGTCCCCAATGCTACCTATCATTGCCATAAGTGATACTCAGTGAATTTTTAAGGCTACAAGTCTGGTGATCAGGAAGCTGTTCCAAATTCTCACATTGCCTGACAGTGAGGTCGCGATCATCACCTTTTCCAGAAATGGCTCATCTTAAAGTAAAACTAGAATGATCTTGTAGATTCCTTCTATTAATTGTCATTCTGCATCTGAACTGGTCCAATCCTCCCAAATCTAATGAAATCAAAGATGAAAACATACATAGATCAGCTTTATAGACTCCAAAATGCTATAAAAATGTAATATGAGGTTAAAACTTTAAAAAAAATCTCAGTACCAACAACAATAATAGTGACCCATTGTATTTGATGCCAACACACAGAGAGCAAATCCTAGTAGGATCTAAATAATTTCAAATCACCCTTCATTTGCCCTTGCCCTCACCTCTGGGCCTCGATTCCCTGTAGAGAGTCACCACCGATGCTCAGTTTGGGGATTAAAGCAGGCTCTGACTTGGGCTTGCTCCACATTGCCCATGCCCTAGATTGAAATGGTAAAGGGCTTAGAATAAAAAAAAAAAAAAGTTGCATTTTCAGTAACAGCTTCACAGCAACTAGGGAATTAATGTCAGCCAGGCAGTGATTTCCCAGTGGCTGGGTTTGTAGCAAAAGTCTTCAACTTTTATGTGTGGCCCGTTTGAAGTTGAAAATTGTTGTTAGACTCTCCAAAGTTGTTTGAGGTGTCACTCATCCTTCCCTTTTGTGTTGGGGCGAGGATGTGAAGCGCAGCGGCTGGGAATAGTTCTGTGACTACCACCCCCAAGGCAGGTCTCTGCCAGGGCCCAATCGAGCCCATCTCCCAGGGAATTCAAAGCTTTCGGTGCGATATGTCTCTGCATCCAGCTGCAGCCTCATGCCCACTACTTCCTTGCAGGAACTCTTCACTCTGGGAAGAGGGAAGATCCCATGGCCCCAGGAGTGTGCCACACAAATGCACATCTCTAACATTTTTATGCAACGTACAATTTGCCCTCCTAGGAGGTTTTTCAGAGAGGAAGCAGCATGGGGTAATAATAATAATGATGATCATGATCATGATCATGATAACACAGCAACAATAATAATGCCAGCAGCTAATATCTTAGTTGGCACTGATTACAGGCTGGACCCTTCAGACAAAATTATCTCATTCGGTTGTCTCAATAATTTCATCAGAAATGGAGTCCCTCCATTTTATGGATGAAGCGATTGAGGCCCAGCAAATTTAAATTTGAATTAACCAGGGCCATGTGGCTGATACGCTGGGATTTGAATCCTGGAGTCTGACTCAGGGATCTGTGCTCCTTGTCATTATCAGCACCTAGGAAAGCACGGTCTTGGGAGCAGAGAGACCTGCCTTCCAGTCCTGTCTCTGCCACTTCCTGACTATATGACCTTAATCAGATGTGTTTACCTTAAAGCCAAGGCACCCGCATCTTAAAATGGGGTTAATAGTGTTTCTCTTTCAGAACTGCTGAGAGAATCAGGGTTAATATGTATCAGATGCCTAGCCAATGAATGGTAGCCACTAACATTGACCGTTATTCATTTTTACTCTAACCATTTTTCTAGATCATGCGCTATGGCCTCCTCAAAGTCATTGCTGGCTCCTTTTTCTTGACCTTGTATTATTTAAGAGAGATTTTTTAATTCATCCTCAGAACAGATAAAAGAGGGCTATGAGGAGCCCAAAGATCTAAAGCTTAGGTGTTCCTCTTCTAAAAACTACCTGGAAGAACCACATATCCCGGGAATTGTGGGCGCGGGGAGCCTGGGAAATGCTGGGTCTCACACAGATGTCTACCTGTATGAGGCAGGGTGGCAATTTAGTTCCTAGACTTTGAAGTCTGGGTTTGCATTCTGGCTCTTCCATGTTCTGAGTGGAGCAAACAGCTGTTACTGTAAGACAGCACCTCAGTGCCAATTCCAGTGCCTCACTAGCTCGACGGTCCTATTATAGAGCCTGGGAAGCTAACAGTGGCATTTCCCAGACTCCCTTGCAGTTAGGGCACCCGCAGGAGAGTTGGAGGTAGCCCTGGCCAATGGGAGAGGGTAGCTATGGCAGGGGCTCAGATCTTCATTGCAAGAAAGACCATCCTCTTCAGACAGCTGTGGCCCCTGGTGTCAGACATGCTGATGGACGGGCGCTGGAGGCAGTGGTGTAAGTGGGCCCTTCTCTGAACCTGTCTGTACCTGATTAAGAGGACCCAAATTCAGTTCTCGGTCTTCTGGGAGCTTCTGCATAATGTCTTTTAATAAACCATTCCTTCTTAAACCACCTGGAATGGCTTCTGTTTTCTGCAACCAAGAATCCTGACTGATATCGTAGAAGAGATGCAATAGATTAGTTACTTAACTTTTTTGAGCTCTAGTTTCCTCTTCTGCAAAACAATGATGGTAACAGGACTACCTCAGATCAAACAATGCATGTGAAATATTTATCCCAGTATATGGTCTGAATGAGCTCTCACAGAACTTACAGGGTACTAATGAGAACAGGCAAGTAAACACGAAATGACAATCAGCTGTGCAACATAGCCAGGGATAGTAGAACTCACACAGAACCCTGAAGTTCCTACAGCAAACACAGATTGGTCAGGAAAGGCTTTTTAGAAGAGACAAAACAACAAAACGGTGTTTAGGTTCAGATCTAAAGTTTGACTCCAAGATAGCCATGCGCAGGGCGGGGGAGGAGGGAGGAGTGGTATGTGGCTGTTCCAGGAAGAAGGAACAGAGTATGAGAAGGCCCACGGACAGAGACACACCTTGCTTGAAGAATGGAGAGGAGTTTCTTGTGACTGTGGTAGAGAGTGAGGAAGAGACGAGGACAGGATGTAGGTACAACAGACAGCAAACACCCTGAAAAACAGCCTCGAGGGGTTTGGAATTCATGGGGCTTCCCTCATCATATCACTGGCCTGTGGCATGCCTAATTTTGTTCCCTTAAGTCACCTGTTTGCAAGTATACATAAATTCCATCCAACCAGACTATAAGCTCCTGGAGGGTGGGCAAATGTATTTTATACCTGTCCAGGGAAGTGTCTTGCCTGTATGAATACTTGGCAATTGTACTTGGTGTTCAGCAAAGTTTAATGCAGCGTGTACTTTTGCTGGAGTATTTTGTGGAATAGCAAGTAGCTTTCTCTTTGGGTAAGGACCTCTGGGTCACACCCAACACGCATTTGGGAAATTTGTTCTCTTGGACTAGCATGTGTTTGGTGCGGTGAGAGCTGTTTATGGAGCGAAGGACTTATGGACACGGTCCCTCACTCTTGGACCTTGTTTGTTTTTCTCTTTCCAACTATGACATTAATTATTTCCTAACCACTTGAGGTGTTTTTTTTTTTTTAACCTAGAAATCATGCCTTGAGTTTGAAAGAGTCATGTGCAGATTTCTTGTTTGTTTTGTATTTGAGTCCTAAGACTTTTGTTTCATAAGATGGTATTTCAGCATTCCAGAGCTCTTTGGCTGAGTTGGGTGTTTATAATCTCAGGGTGAGGGGCCAGTCTGGAATCACCCTGGCTATTGCCCTGTGGACTTTTGGGGACAGCCTGGCCTGGAAAGACTTTGTAGATTCCCGGGGAAGAATTTAGACTCGAATTAAGAGGCATTTGGTGAATACTCGTTAGGAATCTAACAAATGTTCACATTTCTTAGGCTAAAAGGAAAAAAACACTTCGTTCTCCAATAGTGTGTTAGAGCTGGCTCATAACAGCTATGAAAACCAGTGATTAAGTAGTCAGGAATTTTTTTGAACCTGTTGTCAAACCATTGGTAGCTTGAAATCATCTACAGTGGGAGTATTTACACCATTGAAATTGGCAAGTGTTACGAATGAGGGCTTTCCTTCTGTTCTCCTTCTACCCCTTGGAGCTGGTTTATCTGCACACCATTTGGTCTAGACCATCTACAGGAGTATTTTGTATATCCAGACAAAAAAGCCTGTGCTTGAAAGCACTGAGGACAAATATTGGATGGTTTAAATTCCATGTGAGCAAGAACCATGTGTGTTTTCTTGGAGACTATGTCCCATGACAGTGCATAGCACAGGGTCTGTCACATAGTAAGTACTCAGTAAATATCTGTGGAATAGCTGTGGGCTGATAAGCATCTCTGCAGCAGCGTCAGGTCAGCCCAAACCAATCTCCTACAGGCATCCTTCCTGAGCCACACATTCTCTAGAGTTGTCCAGGAAGCTGGATTGTCACTCTCTTATAATACTGTGTCATTTACCTTTTAAAGACAATTGAAAATCTATCATGTATTCAGCAACCTCAGTAGACTTTAAGCTCTCAGAAGCAGACTTTTTCTTTCTTTTTTCTTTTTTTCTTTTTTTGCTTTTAACATAGCAGATGCTTAGTAAATCTGAACAACCAAAAAAATAAAGGGAGATAATAATCTTGTGTCAGGGCACAACATTTCATGGTTTCTAACATATTTGACGGATGATCCTTTATGTATGCCGTGGGATCTCTCTGAGTGGGCAAGATAGAACAAGTGTCCTTCCCAGCAGCCAGAGCAGTGCCTGGTATATTGGGAGCACTAAATATTTGTTGATTTAATTATCAATTAATCACCCTATTGCACAGATAAAGAAATATCTTATGGAAGTTACCTAACATAGTTCATTTTTAGATAGTATCATTTCTATTTATATTATGCTGCTTCTATTAATAGTCCCTTAACTTTTAAAAATACCTTATTATGTATTCTCACATTTATTCCCATAACGGTTCTATTATGTAGGCAGGTATTTGTATTCATATTTTAAGGGATAATAATATGTTTTAGAAAAATGCTTGAGGATACACAGGGACTTGAGGATAAAGCCAGTATTAAAATCTGCATTGTCTACAGATTCCTAAGTTTTTATATTATATAAGATTGTATTGTATTTTAGTTATTCATTCCTTCAGAAGGGGAGAGATCTATCAAAACAAGCCAACAAAAAATTCAGAAATTCCTCCTCAATATTGTCATGAGGTCCTCAGGCTTGAAACGCCTTAAAACATACTAATTTGATTAGAATTAGAATTTCTGCTTTGCCACTTACATCTACTAAATATTCCAGTTGAAGTTTCAAATATAAAATTCCAGGAAATTACCTATCTTCTCTTTTGTGAATGGAATTTTGATTTTTTTAAATCATCTGAGAAGGTGCTGATTTTTCATGAATATGGAAATTCCATGATTTGTCTTTCCCTTGGACACTAACATTTCAAAATGGCCACAAGACTCTTGTATGAATTTTGAAAAGGACACAGGATTAAGCATGATGACTTTTAAATTTATGTTGTAAAATCCAATGTTATTCCCAGCACAGTGCCTCATTTCCGATGAAAAGCATGCTGCCAGCTCCCCTTTTTCTGTGGACCATATCACCACTCATTTTATTAAACCCACCAGACACCCATGGAAGCATGCATGATGTCGTTACTTAATGCGGGGAGAAATAATTTTGGAAGTAGGAGCTAGTTAACATTTCTAAAACATGTTTTTTTTTTCTTGCCTTTCCCTTTTGACCTTCCTGAGGATGCATGTGGGCGTTAAATAGTTACCAAAGGGAAGGGCCGTTGTAACTACAGCGGGATCCACACACACAAAGACACACTTTCCCACACACAGGACTTGGCTCTGTTACACGTTAATGGAATGCTGAATGGAAAAGATGCAGGGTGTTTTTGATCTGCAGAGAAATTCAGCCAGTATAGTGTCCATCGTTTTTTGGTTGTTTTTTTTTTTTTTTTTTTTTTTAAACAGCCAGATGAACATTTGAGTTGGAAAGCAGCGTGTGTGAGGTGAGTGGGTGTCACTGGCAAATACTTCTCCTCTCTTTTAAAAATTATAAATATAATGCAGTCTGTTTATAGACATTTAAATAATGAAGAGGAATATAAAGTGAAAAGTAGAAGTAGCCCCTTTCCTCATCTAATCTCACTCCTTAAAGAGTAACCATTAAATAGTTTGACATTTATTTGTATAGAATTTTTTTCAATTAGTTTAAGAACCACTTATTGAGATTCCACAATATGTGTCAGTCATCTAATTTGAGGGTGAGAGTTTGGTCCAAAAATATATCTTACATTTTATTCTACACCTTGCCTTTTTTTAAATTTAAAAATATATTCTGGGTGTTTTTCCTGTTGAGGCAGGATTCCAGACTTTGGCCATTCTTTTTAAGGGCTGTATAATGTTTCATTGAATTGGCTGTGCCTTATTTAAAAAAAAAATCGATCCTCTATTGATCAGCTTGCTTCCAATTGTTCACTGTTACTCAGTGTCACCGTGAGTCTCTGTCTCAACAGGGTAGGGTTGTATTTCTCTAAGACTATTCCCTGGGAGCGAAATTTTTAGAGGGAGCAGATTATCAATACTTGTAATTCCAGGGGAGAATATTCGTGCTAAAAAAAAAAAGAAAGAATTTTCATTAAGCGACACATGGCGACACTCAGTTGCATGTGAGACAAGACTAGTTCTAAGATCTGTTCCTATAGCATTCTTAAAATTGGCTTCTCATTAGATTAACTTGGTGGAGAAGAGCTTCCTGAAACAAACCAGTGTCTAGATGGTACCCTGATGAATTACACCAGAATCTCTGGTGTTAGAGTTCAAGTACCTGTATGCATTTTTTAAATTTCCTTAAGCCAGATCGGGGACCACAGCTCTAGTAAAAGTGCTCCCAGCACAGCAGCAAGTGTGCCATCTTTATTGTTCTATGCCTAAATATATGTGTATTGCATGCTCAAACACATACCAGCATGTATGCTTTATGTAATTAGGTAATATGATTTTTCTGCGTTCTGCTTGGCTGTTTGGTACCCTCGGCCTCAATTGCTCTCAGCTAACCCAGAGGCATAGTATGTGTCATGTACAGCTCTGCATATAAATAAGGATCAGGAGGATAATCAAGGAGACAAATGGGAACTTTAATGGAGGAATGGTGAGAAGTCCTAGATGTGATTAAAGAGAAGATAAAAGGGCCATTAAACAACTGTGCAGAGTAATTTTTAGGCTGAAAAATTGTAGCCAGTCCTGTACAAACAGAATCCATATAGGGCATTAACTACCAAGGTAAATGACCCTTTGTCTTCTCCTATATTTCTTCAACTTACAAAGTTTGGTTGGCAGATGGTGTTAGGATGCAGGGTATCTTGAATGAGTGTGTCTAGAGGGTCAGACGTCTTCTATTGGACGGAAGCTGTTACTTGAAAATACTATATGCATCTATAGTATACTTTACAACAGATGAATTGCATTCATGTATATGATTTTAAGTGACTCTCACATCAATCTTAGAGAGAATATGATAGTACTTCCATTGTTCAGGAGATAAAACTAAGGCTTAGAGAGAAGGGGTGAGACCAAGGCCGTCATGCTGGTACATGGAAGAGCTGGAGCAACATTTTGCTTTTATATCTTAGTGGAACTAGCACATAGGGTTTCTGATTTCCAGTCTGTGTGTTTTTATGCTAATATACAAATGTCAGCCAGGGTGCGCGCCAGACAGCGGTGTGGACAGTGACAATCAGGAAAGAACGTGCCCTGTCTAAAGGCATTCAAATGTAAAATTTTTAAAATACTGTGTAGAAAAACAAAACAAAACCTTGGGCCAGATTCAACAGAAAGGCTTTCAATTTATGACCATAATTTTAGAAAATCTAGATTTTGCATAGCAGAAAACTAAAAGAAAGATCTACCTTAGAAACTGACAGTGGCATGTCCTAAACACTTAGCAAGGAGGTACTGGAAGTAGATTTTAAACATAGGTGAATGTGATCTGAAGTAAAATCTTTTTAGAATCTTTTTCTTTTTGTATTTCAAAAGTATGTATTAAAACATTTATTTATAATGCCATTTCCCTCCAATCTCTTCTTGAGCATGGTCTCGTCAACCCTGGTATTTTCAGGAACATAACTTCCATGGTGGTCCAGGGATTGGTGTTTGTTGCCTGGAGAGGGAGCACATTCTGACCCATTTCATCACAAGCTTGGATTGTTATCTCAATTAGTCAGTCATCATCTCTCTGAGAAAGCACGGGGCAGTGTGTCGGCATGAGACACCAGTAATTGGGGAAGTTCTGGGGACAAAGGGGTTGGGAGCAAACTGAGGCCGTAGACATCTGGAAGAGCCAAAGGAACACAGTAACAGGAAATTAAGGGGGAGGATGGGGCGGGCCAGTCAGTGGGCACAGCCCTAGCCCAAGGCCTGAGTTCTAAGGTTAGATCATTTTAACTTTTATGTCAAGGAAGCACTTTATATTATTTTTCTTTGTATTTTCTGTTGCTTTCCTCAACCATCCTGTGATTTCAGTGGAGAAGTTAGTATTGGCTCTAATTTTTAGATTAATAGCAGCAGGAAATGGTTTCATAAGGTGTCTAAGGGTGAGAGAATAATATTAATAACACGGCTGAGACCAGAACTCACGACCCAGTACAGAAATCCTGCCTCTGCATCTATCTCATACTTCCTGTTACAAAACTGGACAAGGGCTGGCCTGTGGAGGCACCTATCTGTTAGCAGATGCTTCAGTAAACGGGAAGACCTGTCTTCAGGCTCACATCTGGGGCATTGAAGAGGAAGAGGAAGGGAACTGCTTCAAGTCAGCAGGTGAAAAGAAAAATGACAGATGAGCTGAGGTTTTCTAAGTGAGAAGAGAAAATTATTTCTCCCCAGACTGCTAGGGAGGGAAGAAGGGGGAGGATAACGACATGGGTGTGGGTGTGGACGTGGATCCCATATTATGTTGTTAAGCAGAGCTGTTTGTAATCTTTGAGACCGTTTCAGGAATGAGATCCATGCCAGAATGCTACAGGCAAATAAACGTTTTAATGATTTTTTTTTTTTTAAATAGCCGATTCTGGGAACTATAGACAGGAACTTAATTTTAACTACACTTGACCAAAATTCTAAGGCGAGCCGTTGCCTAGAGAAGCTTTGGAGCCTGAGCAAAGAATGTGGCAAATTATAAAGAGCAAATGTTTCACTAAAATGAAGTGGACGAGGCTGATTTCCTTTAAAAAAAAAATTGTTACCACATTGAGAGATTGTGAGACATAAATCAACTCAATCTGAATTTTAGTAAAGCTTTTGTCAGAATTCGTTTTTGGAGAATTTGGTGGACTGCACACCACATATTCATTCTGATACATTTTAAACTTGTTGAGTAACTAGTGGTCTTAAATGAATCAATGGCCATGAAATGAATTCCGTTGGGACTGGACTTTGGACAAGTCACTACGTTTATACCAGTTGTAAAGTTCAATGCATGCCGTCACTTAGTCCACTCCAATACTAGTCCTAAGTGAAAATGATCTTGGGCAATCTAGAGGAGAATCTGCACTGTTACACTTGATTCTATTATCTACTCAATTCCCCTGAAAGTTTTAGCAAGTATTTACATAAATATGTGCTTTTGAAATTTTCAGATAAAGAAAAACCTGAGGGGACTATCAATATGATGTCACAGAGGTTTGACTTATCAGAAATTACTCGGAAGGTTTTAAATAAGAAATTAAATGGAAAAAAAAATAAAAAGAAATGTGTGTCTGGGGAAGGTGAGGAGAAGGGGCTTCCCACACTTTCCTCTGTGTGGAGTAAGGCAAGAGATCTGTGTTGTGGAGTGTCAAGCCATCCAGACATCCTTAGGTAGCCCAGGATGGTTGAAATAGAAATCTCAGCAGGTGCTTTAAGCTGAAGAGCAGTGGCGTGACTTTGGGAAAAGAAGAAGGATATTTGGGGAGAAAGCAGCATAGTGGTGAAGAAGAATTGTAGAGAGGAAAAGTGTGTACGAAGTCAGAAAGTGAGATTTGAGCACCTGTCATGAGTCAAACATTCCGAAAAGGAAAAAAAATTAACTGCTCAGAGCTTAGGTGAGCATTTTGTATACTGCCCCTTCAAGAAATTTACAGTGAGAATTTTACGTTATTTCTTAAGAATTTTGGAGTTAAATGGTTATATCTGAATGCCACACAGAACGCTCTGGGGGTCTCAGTTATGTCTGGTTTCTATTATTATTGCAGGCAACGAAGCTAGCTTTCATGATGATATGTAAATGAAAGCTCCTCAGGATTCCATCCTGCCCTCTTGTTTTGTCATCTCATCTCTTCTTAGTTATTCATTCCCATGAGTGTAGCTACCGAGACACCTACCAATGACTGTGGGTTCTATTGCTCTGTCCCAAACCTCTCTCCTGGGTTCCAGCTTGGAATTCTGTCCACCGGACGCTTGCAATTCCCAGCCACCTGAAGCTCAACGCACACAGCGAGGAAAACTGTAACTTCACATACTGGGGAGGGAAGGCTGTAGAAAAATAGGCTCTCAGTTTTCTTAACTCCAAAATGAGCAACCTCGGTAACGAGATCTTTTCGACTCTAACGCTTATGAGAAAATGAGATCGTTTTATTCTTCGTTGTCCTGAAAAGGCCAGAGTAAAAGTTACAAAGAGGTAGGTTTAGGTGTCAAATTAAAGTCTAGAACTTTTCCAATAGAACTACCTCTAAAGATGGTGAGTGTCCTATCATGTGAGGTAATTAATTCAGACCAAGCGTGGAACCATGGGATGGATTTCTCCCTGCAAAGAAGATTATACTAATGACTTCTGATGCCCTTTTTGACTCTGAAAGCTTTATGTATTTTTTAAACATTTTTTCCCACAGTTATAATTTTGCAAATTTCTCATATGACCCCATTCTCCTTGTATGGTAATTTTTTATAAATTCATATTTATCTTGATAATTTTCTCCCCTTTCTGCAATAAAAAAATTATATGTACTGTATATTCCATCACATTCAACCTTTTAGGCTATTTCGTATCTAAATCTTTTTACAGTTTTACACTACAAAGTAGTTCCTTTTATGGCATCCCGTCCAAAAGTTACTAACGTGGTTGATAATGCAGTCCCTGTTGTAGTGAGCTTCGCGCTGTGAAAAGCAAGGACATTATGCTAACCAGTGCAAGCCTGTCCCACGTAACCTTGGTCACAGGGTCTCATTAATCACAATATATTTTCCATAGCAATGAGATCGTACATTCAATAAAAAGCAATTGCTCTTAGCAAGAGTGAAACCCCAGGAGATGGAGCAGGAGAGCGTTATTTTTTATAATCACTAGAAGGCCTAAGTTCTATTAGAAGAAAATACAGTGGGAAAGTATAGTGCGGAAATGATGGCTTCCTGAGAGCAGGCCCTCAGGGTTAACAGCATGTGTCGGCTGTGTCTTTCCCGGTAAGGGAAGCAGCTCTGGTGATTGGCCCAGTATGTCACATGGCAGCATCTTACCTTAACAATGCAGTGGAAAGTAATAATTATAATAGTAGCAATCGGTTGCATCTGTTGACTGCTCTATGCCACGCTGTATTAGGTATCCCTCACACTTTATCTCATTTAATCCTCATGATAAATCTCTCACGTAAACCTTATTGTAGTCGCCGTTTGTGAGGTGAGTGGACCAAGGCTTCCTGAGTTGTCCGCTATCACAGCTAGTGGACCTCTGACTCCAGAGCCCACATTTTCAGCCAGTTGGTTAAGTTGCCTTCCAAATCGCGTGCTCCAGTTTATCTCCAGCGATGGAGTCAGTGGTCCTTGTGGGGAAATCATTATTAAAGGTCATTATCTCTCTTTGAAATTGGCCCAGAGGTTTTAAGGCTTCAACTCAAAACTCAAAAATTCATGAAAGGGATTGAAGAATGCCAACAGAAACAGGCCAGAAACAATAGTTGTAAAATACAGCCTCTGGTCTAAAAAGCTTAGAGTCTTATTAAAGCTTATGCAACTTGATTGGAAATCAGATTTGTAGTCCAAATCTGAAGAATTCAGAAATAGTGGAGTTCAAATTGAACTTGATTAGGGAAATTGTTCCAGAATGCCCCACACAGGCCTAGATTGAAATATGTCCTTCATATGTATTGGATGGATAGACACTAGCTAGATGCACCGATGGATGCATCTTAGATGTTGAAGGAAAGATGGTACTTGAAGTTGACATCAAAGTCCAGGTAGGAGGATTCTGACAGGTGCGGAAACAGGAGTGAGGCACGGAGTCGATTGGTCAGCATCTGACTTGCCACAGGGGTGTGAAGCTCAGTTTGGCTACGTACTAGCTGTGTCATTTAGGGCACGTCATTCATTTCTCTATGCATCAGTTTCCCTAATCTTAAATTCATGATAATAATTTCCATTCTGCTGAAAGAATGAAATGAGGCATGTCCCCTCTCAATCTTCCCATGGCTTACTCCTCGTTGTTCAGATCATACATAGCTCAGCTCCACAGGAAGAACTTCCTGACCCCCTCTCCCCGCTCTCCGCCACATGAGTTCTTCACTCTGGTCCCACCACTGTCTGCCCCATTGCCCTGTTTTATGTTATTCAAGTATTTGTCACTCTCTGTACCAAATATATTTATATATTTGTTTTTATGTTTGTTGGCCTATCTCTCTGGATAGAAAGCAAGCAGTTTGAGGCCAGAGAGTTTGTCTTTGTTTTAATATCTATGTCCCCAGTACTTAGGACAGGGACTGCCATAGGGTAGGTGCCAGTAAAGGGTGGTCCGATGCATGCTTAAATGAATGAAAACATGGTAACCACCAGGATGTTTACTAAAAACACAAATGCCCTAGAGACTCTGATTCAGAGGATCATTTTGGGGATTCCAGGAAATGAGAATGTTACAAAGTTTTTTATGTGATTCTGATACACAAACTTGGTTCAGAAAGATTAACTTATAAAAATTGCCTTTGCCCTCAAGCAACTTTCAGTCTTCAGGGACTGCCAATATCACTGCTTAGGGAAGGAAAGTAAAAACATCTCCACCAATTTGAACACCATAGCCCAAAACTTGGATTCCTTTGGCCTTGCTGAATTACAGAGAAAAGGAAAGAAAGAAATGCTTTAACGAAATGGGAGGAAAAAAGCAAAGGCAGGGCAGGATGAATAAGTACACAGTAAAACACTCCTTTGCAGTGGTCTGTTAAAACAATGATAAAGAAATAAGAAGGGAAATGCAGAAGAAACAGATGTAGCTGCCAGAAGTTAAATACACATCTGTTAAGAATGCTCTTCTCATACACAGGGTCAGAAAAATATGTACAAATGTAGCACCTTCCTGATTGACAGAGAAACCTCAGTTCTGGCACTGGGAATCTTGTTTTCTTGACAGCACTTTGTTTTAAAGCTGGAGGCAGAGAAATGTCTTATGCATGTCCTTAAACTGGAAGGCCTTTTGTTCAGGATACTTATACCATTTGCAGATAATGATGTGCATAGCAGTTTCAGCTGTCTGCATATGCATTTTTATGTTTTTTTATGACAGCTCTGCGTACTGAACTAAAAGGCCATTTAGAACTGTCAGGCACTGACAAGCATTACCCTTTACATTTACAATTCTGTTAGCGTGCATTGTCAGGTGGGCTCACCAGCCTGCAGAAATGTGATTTCCTTTGAAACCTATGTATGACTTTAATTTAATACAGCAGCCTCAAAAAAAAAAAAAAAAAAAAAAAAAGTGAGCCCAAGAGAGCTTTATTAAGTATTCTTTTCCATTAATCTTCTACTTTTTTTGTTGTTTTTATAAGACCCTTTCTTTCTTCCTCAACTTCTTTCCTCCTTTTTCTCATCCTTCTTCTTCCTCTCCATTATTTCCTCTTTTCTTTCCGTGCCCTGTGGAATCCTCCATATCAGGCAGGAAGGAAGGAGGACACCTGGGGAAATGACTTTACCTGGCTGAGCCGGGCCAGACTGTCTCTTTTCATACGGCCTGAGGTTAATTTTCAGTCAAACCAATTTTTGAAAGATGTTTGACTCAATGCGGGGCTGGGCAGATATTCAGGACCTGGATAGTGGGGCCATGGAAAGGATCTACTTAACCCAACTAATGACTTATCATTCTCATTAACACTACCACCCATCTCAGGGAGTCTCTTTCCCTCCCCTAAAACACTTCAGTAGTCTCGAGAGCCTGTCCTATAAAAGGTACGGACACATACCCTCTGAGCAGCATGAGAACAATAGGAAATAGTGGTTTTGTACTGCAGGGTTTTATAGTCATCTGGGGTGGCCAGCCATGTGTGCGTGAAACAGAAGTTTCAACTCAAACTAGACTGAAATGAAACGCACACATGTATGTGCTGACCTGAAACAGATTTATAAAAAGTGGCAAATCTTGAGCTTCTGCGAGATCCTCTCGCTTGCCTGACCTGTCTGCATCCAGGGGCTGGTCAGGAGCCAATGAGAGTTCCAGGTGCAGAGGAGAAGCTGCATTGCAAACAGGTAGCAGTTTCATAAACTGCTTAAAGAGATCACAAGATTAAAAGGGTTTGAATTCTCCAGCCCTCTTTTCGTAACCCAAATTCGTAGTCATCATTTTGTATTCTTCATCTTATAAAGGATTCCCCATGTTGTATAAGGCTCAAGTCCCATAATCCTAGACCTGTCTCTGAGGTTCACAAAGCATTGATTGGCGTGGTTTTGGGTCATCAAGGTAAATCTTCTCGAGAAGCTTGTCTTAACCTAGCCCTTGATAAGGCACAGGATTTGGCTAGGTGGAGAGAGGAGGTGGGCCATCAGTCAGCGAATAGAAAGCTTCAGAAAAAATATTGATCTACAGACAAAATTTTGAAGATCAGTGTTTTTGACAACAGACAAGTATGTTTCTACTTTCTAAACTGAGATAACACGTGAAGCACAACATGCACCCGTCTTGATTGTATGTATGGCTTGAGAAATTTTACTTTGTTGAAAACCTTGGGACCACATGCAGATCGAGATATAGAACATTTCCAGCTCCCTAGAAGTTTCCTGATCTCTGAGTATACAATTCATAATCCCCTCCACCAGGTTTTTTAGACACTCAGGGTAGGACATACTGAGATTGCTGAATTTGGTACCAGGAGATCATATTTTGTGTCGACCTACTAACGGTGTGGCTATTCAGAGAAAGAATTTATCCCAGAGGGTTGGGGAGTTACCTCCTTTTCTTTTTTTCATCCTAAGAAGTGGGAACACCCCGCCTCCCGGGGTGTGAATGGCCAAAAGTGTTATCTGGTATCTAGATGGGGACTTGCAATTTCACTAATGCCTTTAGGTCCCCACTGGGGTCATGACTTTGGGCTAAACGTTGCCCTTTGTGTTAGGTTCTTCAAAAAAAATCATATTTGCTACATTCGGTCTGTGAAGGGTGTCCCATCAAGTTCCAACGCCTTTCTTTAAATTCGCTCATCGGTAGCCTTTCTTCTCCTGCAAAGGAGGCAGAATAAGGCTCACAGGCTCCTGATGAAGGGTGAGGAGAGAGAGAGCTCTAATAGCAAAGCAGAGCAGGGTGTGGGATGGGGAGCTCAGCCATGGGCCCTGCACCAGTGCAAGCGTCCCCAGCCCCACTGAGAGCCAGGCTGGTCAAAGCCCCTCCTGGAGGAGGAAAGTTGAAAAAGAAAACAAAATCCATATAGTGTTCTCCCCCTCCACCCCTCCCCTTCTGTCTCCTCTGTGTCACTAACCTCGAATGCCCTGCGGGAACCAATTACAGTATTCTAATGAGCATAGTTTCCAATAACTGCATTTGGCGGGCATGTTACCTCCTCATCCACATGCTGACCGCCACACCTCATCTCAGATCACCTTTCTTAGCGATGAAACAGCCTGCCTGGTACTTACTAGCTGGCTGGGCATCTCTCCACAGAGTCACCCGGGACAGGGGGCCACAGGACGGCCGTAGGAATGCTCCTGTTTGCAGAATGCAAAGGACTGTGGGCCAAGCTGGCAGGGAAATAAACCAGTCAGGTTGGGGGCTTCCATCAGATATGGTTACCTTCTTAAAACAGTCTTTGGGGACTGAAATGAAAAGCCACTTTTAAGGAAAGCCCCCTGTGCCCTAGATGTGATTATAGAGCAAGAGTGAGGTATAGTGGTCAGAGCATGAGCTGGGAGCTGGGAAGACTTACCTGAGATTAACGTCTTCCAGCTGTGTGATCTCTGGCAAGTTTTTAATTTCCGAAATGAGCCTCAACTTCACTGTCTATCAAATGGGAATAATAGTAGGTGGTTGTAAATATTTAAAGAATAGTGTATGGAAAGCTCTCTGCTTTTTTTTTTTTTTTTTTTTTTTTTTTGGCTCACTGACTAAAATCAAGCTATCATTATTCTAATACAGCCTGTTAGTGAAGATGGAAGTAAACATGAAGAACAGAGATTCTTGCCACTCCCTGGCAAAGCTCTGCTCCCTTCCCCTGGCGCCACTCTCATCTCTGCCCAGGTCTGGTCCCTAGACTGCTCAGCCCTCTGGTGTCCTCCTCTATTCTGTGCAGCCATTACAAAGAGCATGTGACAAATCTCCATGCATTTGGGAGTGAGCTCTCCCAGACATATTAATTGAGGAAGGTACCTTTTTATTCATGACAGACGTGCACCTGCACATACATGGGTATGAACGTGCATAAAAAGGCATTGACCACGGTCTTCCCCAGGTGAGGCGTGGGAATGATGTCGATGGAGCAGGGAGGGAGATAATTCCACATTTTATTCTGTCTACTCCTGGATTCTCCATATCTTTTAAAACTAGAATGTATTCAGGCATTTGCACAATAAAAGAAGTAGTAAAGATGTGTTCATGTGGCCCAAAGTTCAAGGTTGTGGAGCGTTGCTGGTTGGGATCCTAGAGGTTCCCCGTACCCTGCTGCACACCCCACTCAATGAGCCACTCCACACCCACCTCTTACAGAGCAAAAGGACCGTGCATTGTCACTCTGCCATTCACTGCACAACTCCTTTCTTGGGGTGTTCACAGGAGACTGTGTCATTTGACCCTCTCTCCCCAGTGATTGTAGGATTTTGGAGTTTTATCATCTTTTAAAGAGTTTCCAGATTGCTTGTAAAGAAAATTCAGATTTACAAATAGAGAACTTAGAAAGTGACTATTGCTTTTGTATGGACGATTGAGAATGTACGGAAGCATTTCTTTAATTATCTGGCTCTTTCTCTATGGACACATCTGCTTCCTGCTCATCAGTTCCAGGAAGGAAACCAGGAGGCAGCATCGGCCAGTGCTGGCAATTAAAAATCAATGCCAGTGCAGATAAACGTTCTCTAGTGCCAAGCCAAGTCAGTGAGAACTAGGAGTGGGTCTGCAGAAATCTGATGGCAACTCCCCCTGCATCATGGTTTTTTGTTTTTTGTGTGGTTTTTTTTTTTTTTTTCAGTTTGCGGTTATATAATTCAGAGTCAGTAGTAGAGAAATTAGCATCTGTCTTAGGGGGTTTGTGTTCTGTCTGACCCTCTAAGTATGTGAAAGCCCTAAGTGTGTTAAGGTGCTTGTTGTCTGGATGGGAGAGAAGACCCAATCCCAGAGCCTTGGTGTGGGACTCAGGGCGGTGCTTGGGTCGAGAAGCCAGATTGTGTCGTGTGTTCGCTACATGGGTGAGGAACACACCAAGCCTCGATGGCTTGCTTGCCTTTCCCTTCTGCATCCTCCAGTGACCCCGCCTTCCTGACCGAGCAACTTCGCACAGGCTGTTCCCCAAGCCTCCAACACTCTTCCCCCAGTTTGTTGCTTCGCTGACTCTCCATCCTTCCAGTTTCAGCCTCCCCTGCTCTGGCATGGCACCTTCGACTTACCCAAACGCCCACCTATATTATAAATCCTTCCTTCTTACTTTTTCTCATAAACCCAAGTTGTTTTCCTTCATAGCATTTGTCAGTCACAGTTTATAACCACAATATTAGTTTGTCAGATGAATTTATTTAATGTCTCTCTTCCCAAGATTATGAAACTGTTTGACTGTAGGATTCTTAAGTGTTTTATCTTCCTGTTCAGTGCTTAGCACAGTATCTGTAGCATAGTAGATGCTCAATAAATATCCGTTGGATGAAAGGATAAATTAGCCAAATAATTGAATAAATCAGTTAGTGTAGGGATCCTGTATATGCATGCTTGTAAGTTTTTACTTCCTCTGCTTAGTCTCACTGAAGCTCTTTTTTTTTTCCCCATTTTGATGGAATTCTCCTCAGCCTCAGAACCCAGTAACAGTGACAGCAGTAATGTCGACGGCATTAAACTCCTCTGGACCTAGCAGTGAGAATTGTGTTACATGTAATCTTATTCGATCTTTGTGATGGTATTGTTATTATCAAATATCGAAGCGCCGGCACTTGGAGATCTTCCAGGAATGCAGCCTACACCTCAGAACCCCTGGTTCGCTGGGAGGTTGAAACAGCGCGGACAGTGGCTCGGCTCTGTGTGATTTGCACATGGTGTCTCCCTAGAGTGTCTGCATTTTAAGGTGAAGGGCAGTGGCTGTGGCTTCCTGGCTTTTGTAATTCTCTCCAGCGCACTGGGACTGCTGGAGTCTGCTGAGGAGGAAGAGCAGAGACAGATCGGTTATTGCTTTTCTGATGCTTTTGGTTACTTGGTCCTGGTGGGCGCTGGTTATAGGTGGAAGAAGCTGGAGATGTGAGGTAGCTCTCGCTTTAAGGATAGAAGATGGGTGATGGGGAGAGCAGCTTGCTGTGCGAGGCAGTAAAGTTATCATCCCCTTCATGCACTCCACCTCTCACTTCACCCCAAGTCCCCAGAGCACAGGAGGAAGGGAAACCGTGTCCTCAGAGGCCAGTGTGCCGTGCGCAAGCAGCCCTGACCGTGGGGCTCGACACTACAGCGAGAGCCTTCATTTCTCCATCTCTAAAGTGGACGCCGGAAACGGTTCATACGTTTTCGTGAGGAATCGATGAAGAAGTGTGTGTGAAACCTCGCACAGTGCCTGTACGGCAGCACGTTTTCGACGGGCGTTAGTTAGTGTTTGTGTCGTGTGTTCACTACAGGCCAAAGTCAGGCATCAGTCTGAATTCAGACTCAGACCTTTCTGATTCCTGTGTTTGTATCGAATCGCCCCTGATCAATTACAGGACGGTTTTTCACACTGTGAACAGAAGGGGGGGGGGGCGGGTTAAAGAAGATTAATTAAGAGTCATAAAAAAATTCACTCAATATCGAACGAGTGTAATATTAACACATGTAATTGCTTCTCGATTTCGGAAGCTTTATCAAAGATACAAATCAACTTCAGTCTTTTTCTCATTGTAGATTCAGACCATTATATTCATGACTAACTTTCTGAGCTGTATAATTTTCTCTTGGAAAGATACCTTTTTTTTTTTTTTTCCTTTGGCGCTGAGAGCAGAAGCCAGTTCCCAGGCACACCCTGGACTTGGGGGAGGAAGGGGAGCCTCCCTGTGGAGTCCCCCTCCTCCTAGGGCTGCGGCTGTCAGTGGGTCCACTCCCTTTGTGAGGAAACAAAGGCGATTAATCCCCCAGCCAGGCAAGTCTTGCTTTTGGCCGGGCTGCAGAATCGGCTCCCCTGATTTTACTGGAAGCTGGGAGCCCCGCGTGACTCCATGAGTGTCCTAGTTCAGACCCCTCCAGTGATCTCCAGCCTCTGGGCTTGGTCCGGTCCAAGAGAAGAGGTCCCCGAGTATCTTGTAATTAGGATTTTGTTCATTTTAAACAAAGGCCCACCCTCCCACCTCACCCTCTTGGCCCTCCGGCCTGAACCTGTCAGCTGAGTGACAGAGAACAGATCTGTGAAAACCACAGTGTAGAACCCCTCCCCAGAACCAAGTTAGTGCCTCCTCCTGGAGGAAAGAAAGGAGAACGTCCTGGGGATTTTCACCATGTAGGACATAAACATAGCCTCCTTCTAGGCTGCTCCCCCTCTGTCAGGACCTCAGGATAGAACCAGGGCAGCGGAGCACCCCATTTCGCAGATGTGATGTTACAGCCCTCTGAAACAGTGAGCCGAGGGAAAGAAAAGAAAATAGTTTGGCATTTTTTCTTTTCTTTTCTTTTTTTTTTTTTTTCGTTTTTCTTTTCTTTCAGTGCCCATTGCTCTTTCCAGGCCTTCCTCTGCCCCCACCCCCCTGACTCTCCCGCTTTGTTAAGTATCCAATTCTATGATGCTAGCTGCTCAGAGGACCCCTACCCAGGGCCGCAGCTTTTCTCTGGACGCCTCTCCTTGCCCTAGTCCTGTGTCAGGTGCTAACTTTTTCACCTGCCCTGGCTCTGCTGCTATCTCTGACTCAGCCAAGTGATCATGGAGACCTCCTTTTCTGTTGGACCATCTCTTGCCCCATCACACACACACACAAAATGCTGAGAGGTTTAAGATAGACTGACTTATCATTGAGGCCACATACAATAAAGTCCACAAAAGACTGCCAATACCTTGGAGAGTAGCTGAAACTGAAGTTTCTGGAGCAGTCTGTGTGATTTTGCATGGGAGAGGTGTGCCCTGAATCCCAAGGCATTCTGCACAGAGAAAATAAATAGTACCTTTCGGTCCCTCAAATCAAGTCCATCCTTGATTTGGGGCCCGAGTTAAAACTGGAGTCCCATGTACCACATGTTCAAATGCTATTTTTATAACTCCAGTTAATTATTAAAATATTTTCTTCTCCTAATTTGACAAATGTATCTTCATAACATTTTATAAAGTGCATTCTAACTTAGAATCTCTTGGACTCCTTGGAATTAGCATCAGAAATGGACAAACCAGGGAGAGTCTCCTGGTAGTGCCTGGTTCCCAGTCCCTCTGCCTTGTCCTACACCCATTTTTGCCCTATGCTGGTGAGAGGCCTCATGCCCACTGGAGATACCTTTGTCTAGTCCATTATTCCAACAGCTGCCCGTGCTCAAGCCTCGTGATGCATGCGTCTGTGCGAGTGTTCCCACAGGAGAACAGACTAGAAACAAGTCGTTTTAGGCTCTGAAAGTGGGTTCAGAGTCATTTGGGTCGAAAATTCCAAGGTCTTTGCACTAGAGTATGGTCTAGGAGGCCTGGCACAGACTCCGCATGGGCACTTTCCCATGGCCCCATGGGCAAGGTTTTAGGGAGGCATCTTCTAACTTCAGAGCCTCGGGCGGGATTTTTCTTTCCCAGGACTAATAGGAGTGCCCACCTAAAGGGCAGGGAGTCCCTGTCCCATGCACATCTTTGTAATCAAGCTGCTGCTCATATGCGCAACTCCACATGGGACGATCGAAGTTGTTTAACTTCAGAGACTGTTATTGAACAATGGTTTCTGAGTCGTCTGGGCAAAAGGACAAGGGAGCGAATGAGTTCGGAATAAGATACACGACCCCCTCCTGTATAGCCCTGACTAACACATTGTAGGTACTTAATAAATGCATGATGTGTGAATAAATGGTTTATAAAGAACTTCATACCTGAAAGGAGGGACCACTGGTGGAAATTTCAGACACTAAAGCCAATGAGAGAAATTTGATTGATTTGTAAACTTTAAGAGGAACCTGCTTATTAGATGGAGGTGACCCCTCTATATCAGTTGAAAATAGAACTTATCTCTACACCTAGCTGCACCCAGAGCTGAGAGAATGTATGCATGATGCTACTGAATCAGATATTTTTTAAGGCAGATGTCACGATTGACATGCAGGGCAGAAGTCATTCTTTGCTGTGGAGGACAGTACTGTGCATGGAAGGGTACTTAGCAGCATGCTTGGCTTCTAGTCACCGGATGCCAGTAGAATTACCCTCGAGGCGTGACAACCAAGTGTCCTCAGAATTGCCAAGCATTCCTGGATTAAGTACCACTGTTCTTAAGAGAACCGCATCTCAATAGCTTGGCGTCACCTGCGCCCAGCCTCCCAGCCGGAGTTAACACCCAGCGAAATTCACAGCAGGCTTCGGTTGCACCCAGATTTATTCGTAAAGGAAAATGAGAGTCAGGGGAAGCCAAGCTAATTTTGTGGTGTGCTTTGTTTCATCAGTCTCTAAAATCGCATAGCAAATGGCGATTTTAAGATAAAAAAAAAATGTGGAGCAGTGATGTTTAAATCTCTTATCGCAATAGCTTGCTAATTTCTGTTCTTTGTATTTTTAGTGCTAGGGAATGAGCCAGAGTGAATGTGCCGAAGTTCGAATGCAGAGTGAGATAAACAGAATGAGAGCACATATGCCCAAAGCATCTCTGCTCCAACCCCACGTGAGCTCTTGCAGAGAAACAGGAAAGGGGTACGTGGCACAGAGGTAGCCCCCCATTTCCATGGCTGTTCTCTAGGCCTTCTTCCTACTGGTCCTCTCATCTCTGGTACTTCCTTTATCAAAACAGGAAGTTGTAACTCAGTGGTATGCAGATGTGTGCCTGTCATGGCTCGCTGAAACTCATCCTTCATGAAGGTTCAGCCTGCATGGCCATGGATGTTATTTTGGGTACAAGAAACCCCCAGGATGCAATTAGGCATATTTACTTGTGTTACAAGTGCAAAAATTATTTATGCATGAGAACACACAATTTTGCCTCTTCCCCACTTTTTCCGAGCAGGAGAGGATTGTTTCTTGCTAAGTGAGCTTCAAGAATCTTTTGCTGTTGAGAATCTAGTTAGTAAAATTAAAGTAGCTAATTTAAATTATACAATAAAGAGCAAGGGTAGGGAGGGAATAGAAGAGCAACAATGACTTTGAATCCGTGAAAATGCTTGGAAGGAAAAAGGGAGGCAGAGAGAAATTTGGGGAGAATAGCTGCCACATATGTAGAGTAAGCTGTTGATGGTCAGCACATTTTTAATTAAAATTTTTTTAATTTAATTTTTTTATTTAAAGGGTATTTTAAGGTGTCTCTTCATCTATTAAGACTACTTGAAGTAAATAATAGACATTTTTAAAACACGTTTAGCTACAGAAGTGTGTTGTTGTTTTTAAATTTATTTGAATAGTACAATATCAGGACTGAGCCATGTGGGCTCAGGACTAATTCATCGGCTAAACTTGGGAGCGTCTGTAGTAACTTCTTGATCCGACTAATTGTCACACCTACTCTGAAGTTTGTTTTATATCTAGTTCCTCTCTTAATTTGTTGCTTTGACAAGAAGGCTAAGGAAAGATTTACCGGTCAGTACAAAATACACCACACCATTCATGAAATACAGATTCATTAAATGGCTATGATGTGATGGTTCTTTGTAAGATCCCAGTGACACAAACAAGAGGGAGACAGAGCCCGGCTCTCAAGGAGCTTAGGGCCTTGTCTGTAAAGAATGTAATAGATGCATCTGGTTACCCGCCTATGAGCTGAATGCTGTGTAGTCAGATGAAACTGGTATTTTAATAACAATAGAGCCTATTCCAAAATTGTACACAGCTTTCTGTAGAATCATTAACATTTGTAGAATTTTAGAATTAGATTGGTGTATATGATGTGAATAACTTTGTTAGAACTACTCCAGTCTTCACAGTTTGGGGATCTCTCTAAAATAACAGGATTCGGAGAGATGTTTATTACATTTTGTACTTTCCCTGCTAAACCTGATATGGCTCCAGCAATGAACAGCACATCTTTCTAACATAATGACTCAGACACAGAATCAACACAGTTTCAGGAGCAGGACAGGCAGCTGAGAAAATGCCCCATCTGATGCATGCCCTCCACTGTGTTTCCCCTGATGCCACATCAGACTCAGAGTCTAACTGGTCCTTAAACCAGCCGTGGGAAGGAGCCTTGCGTCTGTTTCCCCCTCTGGGCTGGGGACATGTTAGATTCCATTCGCAGCCTCTCTGGTTTTTCATCTGAAGCCCTTCCCTTGCCTTGGACATTGGCTAACATTTTCCACTGGTCAGAAACTTTGTTTGTACAGCTGATCAAGTTAATGGTTCATCTCCTCTGCTCTGTAGGCACTCCAATTCTACTGTCATCATAACTAGGGTTGGTTATTTTACTTGGCAGAATTAATTATCTCAGGAATATAAGATAACCAGATTGGATTGGTGATCAATCAGTTTGTTCAGTACTCATTCTAGTAAATAAAACCAACCTGGCTCTGGAATGGTTGCACTGTTACTGCAGTAGAGGCACATGTGAATCAAAGCTTAGAGACCTCAGGGAATTTCATAAAATCTTACTTTGCAACCAGATGATTGTCCTGCAATATACACTGTATTCTCTTATCCATACATTTCCGCCTTCTCAGTGCCTATAGCTAGTTTTCTGTGATACATAGTTGAGAAATACCACCATTTGTTAAAGTTGCCTTTCAAAGCCCCTGGACTCAGGGAAGAGACCAAAGGCCTGAATACTACTGTCATTCTAAATTGGTTAATAGCTTCTTATTTTTCTATTTCCATTTCTGTGTAAAATGCTGATATGAAAAGAATTTGGAGGATCATCTCAATCTTTGCACTGATAAACTCAGAAAATTGAGTGTTGAATCATAAATAAGTAAACTTAGTGTTTAAATATCTTTTGTTCAAAAGGAAAAGGATTTTTTAAAAAACTTGATAAGAGCTTCAAAGTTTACTATATAAGATATAATGGAGAATTTATCAGTAAAGTTTAAAATGTTTTTTTTTTTTTTTCAAAAAGAAAAACAGTATCCCAAGTTTTAGAAGGAGCTTTGCAGGTGATTTGTTATGTGAACTTAAAACATTTTATTTTATTTGTTATGTGAACTTAAAACATTTCATTTCCAGCAGAATAAAAAATAATAATAATTATGGTCCTAGCTACATCACCAGTCTTATCATGAAAACCAAATTTAACATTATATGTAGAAGCACTTTCTAAATTCTTAAAAGGTATTAAAAAGCACGGAGTGCAAACAGAGCTCCCCAAATTGTGAGATGAGCTGCTAGCAAATGAGAGACATGATTCGGGAGTGTTCAGGAGTTCACTTCAGGAACTGGACGAAAACGTGTTGCATGGCATAGTGAGAAAGTCAACCCTTCTTTTCAATTCTCAGTCACCCTTTCTGATTCCTACAAGAAGCAAGTCTTACTTTGGGGCCAGCATGTCTCCATTACCTCTTTAACACCTGCCAATTTCCCTTTCCTAAAAGAGAGGACAGACCCCAGGCATGGGGCCTCGAATGGGCAGATGTATTTAGCTAGATTTTAATAGCACGATTTTCTTGCCTGTGTATTTTTGTGGTAAACTGCTTAATGGTGAGTGGTGCTATTTTTCCATTAGTAGCAGTAATATAAAGTTTTATTCTGTGCAACTTTGTCTTAGTGGGGAAAAGGGCCATTTTAAAGAAAAAATATTAAGCAATAGTCAAGTGATATGCGAATTCAACAACAATTGGGAAAGTGAGATGGACATGTTTGAAGTCTGGGGGCTGAGACCTAATGTGTTTGTCTGCCAGGTAGTGAACTCTGTTTATGTTGCCGTGGGTTGTTCCTTACCCTCCCCGAACAAACCTCACAAAGAAACACTGGGGGGAAGAGGAAGGCAATTGGAACTTGCAGCTGCCGTTTTAACTTTCACTGATAAACCCATCCACGGAGAGAATCTAAGCTCTGGAATCCCCTTACATTTTCTAAACGTTTCAACATTAAAACTTGACAGTGTTGACGGCGCTGAAGAGACAGCCCCCTTCCCTCAAGTCCAGTTTGTCTCATTGACACTGGAGAGGGAGCCAGGGACACAGTGATTGGCCTGGCACATTCGGACACACATATGTAGTATATCAATCTCATTCAGAATGGGCTTCAACACTTTGAAGAAATACATCTTGCCCTAACCTCTAGAGATCCATGAATCCACAAACAATTACCATTTTGAAGAACTGTGGGCAAGCTAATCCCTTGTGATCAGAGTGTTTTCTTACCATTTTTCTATTCTCTCTCTCTCTCTCTCTCTCTCTCTCTCTCTCTCTCTCTCTCCTCTCCCCTCCTCCCCTCCCTCCCTTCCCTCCCTCCTTCCCTCCCTCCCTCTCTCTGCCCCCTCTCCCTTTCCCCTCCTCCTTTCTCCCTTTCTCTCTCAATTGGGAAAGGAGTAGAAAAATCTTTAAAAAGTTGTGTCGGGACAAGAAGGGAATTCTCTGGCCTGGAAAATTTGTTGGTGGGTTTTAAAATACTATTTTTGAAAATTTATGGATGAGCTCAATTTAGAAAAAGTAAGGAAAGCACATGATGCCATTCAGTCATCTTGGGAGTCATTTTTTTCCATATAATGTTGTGCTGAATAAAATCCCAAAGTAATGATTTCCACTTGTTTATAAATAATTCTTGCTTGAAGTGAGCAAGTCCTGAAGAAGAAATAATAAAAACACCACTAGGATCATCTTTATTTCTTTTAAATACATTCAGCTCCAACCCAGGAAAAATAACTGAACCCCTTATCCCAATGCTTAAGGCTGCCTTTCCTATGGACTGTTTTTTTTTTTCTTTTAATTGGTACACCTTTTTTTTCCCCCTATAGTCTTTTAGCCCATGGTTATTTAATTCTTGTTGCAAATGTAGGTCTTTGACACTTTAATAACTTCTTATTGCACTTTTAGGAAAACACACCCTTCTAGTACATTCTTCTTGCCTGGGTGTAGAGCGCCTCTCTAGAGCAGATGTTCATTGCCGTTACGAAAGGGCTTTAGAATGCTGGATTTAGATGAAGCTTGGAGGCAAGTGCCAATTATGTCATAGGGTGTCAGTGCCCAGTTATAACCCTAACAGGACCAGCTTTTTTATTATTTTTAATTTTCGTGGTTTTAATTATTCCCATGTCTACTTAGGGTTCTCATTATGGAAAACCAGAATTACAATTGCCTTTTTATTATTATTATTATTAATTGTCTAAAGAAGACAAGGAATTTTTTTATAGTCTGATTTTAGGAGTATCAAGAATATCTTAAAATAAACAAGCAAAACAAAACAAAAACCTCCTTTATAGCCTAGTCACGATGACTAAATGTATCTTCGTGATGTCTGGTGCCATAGGTTTCCAGTAAATTTGTGTTGAATGAATTAATTGAATAAGGATACTAACAGCACTTTTCTATTTTTTAATTTAGTTCAATTATATGCTTTCCCTATTTCTTAGGGTCTAGAACCATTCATATTTATGATACCTGGGGGGGGGGAATGAAATAGTGGCTCATTCACAGAAGAGCTATTCCATTTTTTAACATCAGTGTTTCCTCCACATTATTATTATATTAGAAATAATGGAAGCGAATTTGTTGAGAATTTTGTGGAGATTTTACTTTTTTGGGTTATCTGTTTGTTTGACTAGGACGAGTCAGCCAACCATGGCCCCACATGCTAAATTCAGCCTGCCCCCTGTTTTTGTAAATAAAGCTTCATTGGCATGCAGCCATACCTATTAGTTTACATAGAATTTAGGATAGGTTTGGCTATCCTAAGCTTGACAAAGTTGAATAGTCACTTTAGAAACCAGATAGCCTGCCCAGCCTAAAATAATTATTATCTGGTCTTTTACAGAAAAAAAATTGCTGATCCTCCGCTAGAAAAGGGACTGTTAGAGAGAGATAGGAGTTAGAATAGTATTGCATGCCTCAAATTCTATTTAAAGTGTTTGTCAATTCAAAGTTTGGCTTTCTATTGACTCAAAGATATATTGCCTTTATAAAATCTTAATATAGCATGGAAAATAATGTATCAGTTCATTAATACTAATTAATTTTTACTCCCATTTTTAATAGTAATGAAAGTAATAATAATTGTGACAATATACAACCTTTTCTGACAGAGTGAAAGGATATTCATTCCCAGGGTTGGCGAGGTAAAATCTGCATTCGTACAAATCAGCTACAGTCCTTTGCATCGAGATCAGACTAATATTTATGACTGTCACAAAAATAAGTCAATTTATACATTCTTTTCTCCAAATGTCCCAGTTTCAAAGAACAGTATTGAGGGGTCTCAGAAAGGTTTGGATTGTCTCATTGCATGCTGCTTGAGTGCTATGGTATTTCCTGACAGGAGCATCAGAGTCCAGTACCTCAACGTGTGACTGCTACTGGCAGAGTCCTGCTGGCTAATTTGGGGGGCTCACCTATTGGGAGAATAAGTCGCGTGTCAGGAGGATGCATTTGATTTTCTTCACCACTTCCCAGCCAACACCCTGGTCCTGTGTGTCTCTACTCGCCCCGTGCTCTGACCCTGGGCCAGTGAGCATGTATCCCCATGGCTCGAAGCTTGCTGGGTTCAAGAGGGAGCCCTCGGCATAGCCCTGGAAAGAAAGGCGAGGGCTTTGGTTGAAGTAGCCCCTCTCGCTCAAGAAAAGAAAGTAATAATTACCATTTTACTGGTGTCGATTATATGCCACGCTATTTTGGTCTAATTAAATCTGCTCCATAACTAATGGCAGCTAATTGAGTCCTACCCACAATCTAGAATACATAGTTCTGCACATTTAAAGATAAGGAAACCAGGCTCAGAGAGGTGAAGTAATTAGCCCAAGGTTACACAGCCGGTAACTGGCAGAACAAGAATTAGGCTCCAAAGACTTTGTTCCTTAAAATGCTACATGAGGGACTTTTTGCAGAGGATTGGGTTTCATGAGTAGATGATGTCATTTCACCCCTGACCTGGAGTTGTTCAATATAAAAACCACCTCTTGAAGGAAGTTATACTAGATGACCTCAAGCAGAAAGAATTTTTGCTGCATTAAGTCTAGGAGCATTCTCCCAGTCCACCTGATTTAGCTTCCCCGCAAACCTTGGCTGCTCTTTGTAGATGATGATCTTTCACCACTAAGAGCGAGTCCGATTTCCTGACGTTAGGAATACAAACTCTATTGCCCTGCTTTTGTCTCTACAGGAGACCAGGTCAGAGAATGATGTTCAGCCATTTCCAGCTTTTCAGGCAGTGGTATGGCAGCCCCAGGTCACCCACTCAAATATAGGACGTCCCCAAGCCCCTCAAAACCTCTGCCTGAAAACACATGGGTCCGTACCTCCTGCCAAGCTCTAGGGAATGCTGGCCGGGCATCTAAAAGGGAAAACAGAATTAGAATTAGAAATGGTACAGGATAAGGGGGAAGCGTGCGGCGCGCACACACACACCACACACACACACTCACACACTCCGTGTTAGGTGAAGAAAGGGGGCTCCCCTAGAGAGGTGGCCGAGGAGCGCATGTTCGGAAAGAGTGAGGGTCGCTCAGTCTCGCCATGTCCCAGAGGGGCTGCGGGCCGTGGCTTATTCCCTCAAGTCCCAGTTGATTGCCTAGCCTCATACCTGTGTCCTGGTCTTGGGAAAGCTGTGATTTCAGAAGAGCACCAGAACCTTTTTGGGCCTTCTTGGAAAGATCATAAAGGAAGCTGGGAGGAGGGTATATCCTGGGAAAAGCCTCTAATCACCAGGATTGAGATTTTTTTTTTCCAGAAGGAAGAGACAGAGCTGTCCCCCATAATCATTACCCTTATGAATTACAGTGTGCACAGTGATCCTTATTAGCAATGATTAGCCAACGTTTAAAGATCACTTTGTGCCAGGCGGTGCCCTCAATGCCTTCCATGCATCATATCATTAAATCATCCCAATGACCCGAAAAGTTAAGTACTATTGTTATGCTCATTTTATAAAGAATTATTGAGGTCCAGGGCTGCCCTGGCCAGCACAGTAGCCACTAGCCAGCCACATGTGGCTTTTGAATACTTGAGATGTGCCGTGAGTGTAAAATATACACAGTATTTCAAAGACCTAGTACAAAAGCTAAAAAGAAAAAAGAATGCAAAATATCTCAATAAATTTTTAATATTACTTATTGAAATGGTAATATATTGAAGATATCAGATTAAGCAAAATATATTATTAAAATTAACTTTTCTTTTTTACTTTTTCTCAGGTGGCCACTATAAAATTATAAATTACATATGGGCCTCACACATATGGCCTTGTGCTCTGTTTCTATTGACTAGCTTTGGTCTAGGGCGGAGGTCAACAACTATAGCCAAGTGCACCCCATAGCCTGGTTCGTACAGCTTACAAGAATTATAGAATGGTTTTTACATTTTAAGAGTTATAAAATTAAACTAAAACCCAAAACAATATGTGACAGAGAGTATATGTAGCCTGCAAAGCCTAAAATATTTGCTATCAGCCCTTTCCAGTAAAGGTTTGCTGACCCCTGGTCTAGATGACTAAGTGACACAATGGGCCTCAAACTCAGGACCACTGACTCCAAAATCTGCTTTATCCATTCTGAACACCAGCTGTATTCTGGATGCCAGACATTGCACAGAGTCTTTAGACACAATGCCTCATTTAATTCTGAGACTAAGTGATATTAATTATGTTTACTAATAATGTTATTGTAATACTTCACAAGATTAATAATGTTATTATATCCGTTATATAGATGAGCAAGTCTAGGCTTATAGGGATTCAATAATTTGTCTTAAGTCGCACAGCGAATAACCGATGAGACTGGGGTTTGAGCTCACTCTTCCTTAAAGGTACACCTGTAGGCCCTTTGATATCCTGTCACTGAATTTCTGTGAGGTCAGGGCCACCCCTTCATGGATTAGCACTGAGTTGCATTCTCCTTGAGTGTTCACTGTGGTGGTTTGGTCTTCCCTGGTATAGTCTAATCCAGGGAAGGTCAGCAAACGATGGTCCACAGGTCAAAGTGGGCCCCGCTGTCTTTTTTGCCTTCAGTAAATAAGATTTTACTGGAACACAACCCTGCCTTTTTGTATATGCTGTCTAGGGGTAGTTCTTGCTAAAATAGGAGTTGACTAATTACAGCAGAGACCACGCATCCCACAAAGCCAAACACACTATTTGAGCCTTTACAAAGAAGGTTTGCTGACCCATAATCTAACTCGTTTAGGACAGAGACCACAGTGCCTAGTATGGTGTGGGGATGGCGAGGGCCCAATAAGCATGGGGTGGGAGAGTGAGTGCGTGCGTGATGGGTGGGGAGGAGAGTCAGGACAGCACTGTCCTCTCCTCCTCCTGGTCCAGAGCCCACTCTGTTAGTGCGCACACATAGTCACCGCCCTGAGCTGCTGCCATCTCTCTAATTGCTGGTGTTGGGATTCTCCCATATTCTTTCCCCACTTCCTTCCGTAATAGTTGCTCGACCAGGAACATGTGGATTACATTTCACTTAAAAATACACAGGGAATTTAAAATTAGAGGAAAACATGTTTGGCGAACACTAAAATACTTTGCAAACCATCTGGGATGTTCTCTTGTTTGTGCTGGAGCTGAGCGCCACTGTCCTCCATGGAGCAGTGATTTCCTCAAATCCCTCGTTCATATCAGGACAATGGGACTCTTCACACTTAAGGAAAACCAACAGGAGTATGCACTGTTGGCCTTGCTATGGCTCGGGAGAGGGATTGGCAACCAACTGGATTGAAACAAAGGTGGTGATTCAAGTACATTTCGGGGACAGCCATGGCAAGAATTATTACGAGAGGCTGCCATGTGCCATTTCCAAACTATGTAATAATAGCTACCATTACTGAGTGTTTTCCTACATTCCGGGCACTTTTCTAAGCACCTTCTAGCTTTCCCTCAATGAAACCTTCCAACAACTATATGAGATGGGTCCTATTACTGTCCACATTTCAATCTGTGGAAACAGAATTAGGTATCTTAAATAATTTTCTCCAAGGCCACACAACTAGTAGTAAGTGGCAGGGTTGGGACTTAAACTCCAAACCAGGACTAACTAACTCCAAGGCCTGTGCCCTTATTATCCTTATTCTACACTGCACTGCCTGTAAATTCCACTGGGTCAGTTTCACAGGCCTTGTAACCTATAGCAGTGCTAGGCATGTGGTAATCACTCAGTACTCCTTTCCTCATTAATATTTTCAAAAATATGAATTTAAACCTACTTTATGCCAGGCACCATGATAGTTGATAGGTATTCAATGATGATCTAAGACAGATGGCTTTAAATAAAATTGATTTAAAAAATAGAAGAAGAAGAGGAAGAAGAAGAAGAAGACATGCCAGCTATCTCTGTTTCTAGAGGAGTCCAAACTTATGGAATTTGTGTCCACTTTATGCCCTTTGCTTATCCATTCCTTCTTACTTGGAGGACGATTTTTTTTTCTGTCTCATTTCTCTGTCCCTCTTTCTCTGCCCCTCCCCCCACCTCCAAAATTCCCAGCCCCAAAAACAGTCTGCATATTGTGAAAAAGATTTCTGAAACCACAGGAGTGATGTAACTCTAGGCCTGTTTTTTCTCTTCTCTCACACACATAATATTGGATATGAGTGAGATTTTTAAAAATTGGTTTTCAAATGTGATGAAAAGAGTGTCCTTTTCACCAGAACAAAACAACCCCTAATGCTGAAGCCTCCTTCCTGATATGGTTGATTTCCAAAGATGAGGAAATCTGTGCATTGGGCCACAGCCTCCAACCAAGTGCAATGGACAAAGGAAGCTATGGATAGGAAAGACCTTTGATGTTTAGAATGAAGCTGGAGGGTCCCTTTGGGCTCCGGAGGCTGCAGTTAAAGACATGGCCTGTATTTAGATGGGCAACAGCCCAGAAGGCTCACTTGCAATCCAGCTGATATGACAGGGTTTTTGCCATGGAAAGTGTTCGCATTGGAGCGTTTCTCAGCTAGTCACTGGCCATCAATTACTTAAGAGTCAGATCTTGGCCAGAGGCCCCCGTTCCACAAAGTATGTCATTCTGTGTTCACAGAAATGGAGTTTACAGTCCTGCCGCTAAATTAAAACTGGTGCTTCCAAATTAAAAGCAGACAGGACAGATGTGCAGGGAAGAAATGGAGACTCACATCTTTTGTGAATCAGCTAATCATGGTGCCAGAACTTGAAATCAGCTTTTCCTATAGAGGCCTCAACTGCACCACACCTATGTAAACTGTATTAAATGAGGTGGAATTAACGTTTTACCAGATATTTCTTTCACTCAGCCATCTGGAGAAGGATAAAGAGTTCAGTGGCGCCCCAAATCCCAAGGACTCTGCAACATGGGAACATGGGGTCAGCACCTGAGGGTGGCCACATCTAGCTTGTCCCCTCGTTGAGCAATATGAAGCCATTTAGGACATGAGAGAGTGGGTAAAAAGGACATGAAAACATGACAAGGGCTCAAGCATGACCTCAAAGCGTTGGAGCCTACGCTCCTCAGGAGAAAATGATGAAAAATAAGGCTTTCCATACTCTGCCTGAACTATCAATCTATTCATGATAGAAATATTAGGCTTTATTGAGCATTTAGTATATAAAATTTGAAAACCTTCAATATGATCATGTGACTCCTTGCTTACAAGACGTTAGTGGCTTCCCATTGCCCTAATGATAAAGATCAGCATCCTTTCTTGGTGTCGCTTAGGCCTATAGGGTCTGGTCCCCGCATCATCTGATACCTCTTCTCCCTCCGTCTCATGCTCCCGACACAGTGAGTTCTCTCACATGCCACATTTTCTTCCATTTCTAGTTATTCCCTCTGCTGCAGTGTTTTCCAACCATCTTCTTTTTTTTAAAAACATCTTTATTGAGAAATGTTAACATGCCACTGGTTTGCCCATTTAAACTGCATAATTTAATGGTTTCTAGTAAGTTCACAAAGTTGTACAAACATCATCATATATTTTAAAACATTTTAGCACTGCCAAAAGAATCCCCTGCCCATTAACGGCCACTCCCCATTTTCTCCCAACCTCTCTCCACCTCTGGCCTTTGGTAATCACTATCTGCTTTATGGCTCTATTCTCTCTCCTATTGTGGACAATTTATACCAATGGAATTATACAAGGTGTGGTCTTTTGCATCTGGCTTCTTTTACTCATCATAATATTTTCAAGGTCCATCCACATTGTACCCTGTATCAGTATTTTGTTTTTATTTATTATCATATAATATTCCATCACATGGCTCTACCACATTTTGTTTTCCCATGAATCAGTTGGTTGGTATTTGACTTATTTCCATTTTTTGGCTCTTAGAAGTCATGCTACTATAAACCTTCACATAGAAGGATTTATGTGGATATATGTTTTCATCTTAGGAGCAGAATTTCCGGGTCATCCTGTAACTCTATGTTTAAATTTTGAGGCCATCATCATCTTTTTGACCTAACATCAACTACTACTCATTCTTTAAGCCTCAGGAGTGTAATTTCCTCACAAGTGAATCCCTGTTCCTTCGTTCCCTCCTGAGTGGAGTGTTCCAGTTACATGTTTCTCATAACTTACTGTATCTTTTCATTCATTGTCTTATCCTAGTTATTATTTTTATGTACAGAATAATTTTGTATGTGTCTATCTCTCCTACCAGACGATATATAAGATGGCTCTTTAGCTCATCATTGCATCCCCAGAGCTCATGCTAAAGCACTGTGGTAGCCTTCAAGATGGGCCCCAATGTTTCTACCTCCTGACATTCATGCTCTTACATAATACCTTTCCCTTGAGTGTGGGCTTGACTTGGTGACTTGTTCCTAACATATAGAATAACGTAGAACTGAAAATATTTTGAGAGAATAGTCTATCAATGATCACTTGCTCTGAAGGAAGCTAGTGGTTGCCTCATGAGGGCACTATATAGAGATCCACTTAGCAGGGAATGAAGGCCCCTTGCCAACAGTCATGTGAGTGAATCATCTTACAAACAGGTTTACCAGCCCCAGTCAAGCCTTCAGATGACTATAATCCCAGTTCATGCCTTAACAGCAACTTCATTAGGGATCCTGAGCCAAAACCACCTAGGTAATTCCTTGAATTTCTGACCTAAAGGAATTGTGAGATGGTAAATGTTGGCTGTTTTAAGCTACTAAATTTAGAGTATATATGGCAATAGAAAATGAGTATAGTTATACTGCCTGGAACATACAAAGAGCTCAATAGTGAATGAATGAGTGAATGAATGTCATAAGTTTCTCAAAAATAAAGAAAGATCTTTGAGATGTAATATTCTGAATCTGAACTCATCATCTTCCCCCACAAGCCCATTCTTCCTCCTGTGTTCCCATCTCAGTGATGGATGTAACCATCTCTCCAAGACTCCAAGGCAGAAATTGGGGCCACGTTCTCATCTCTTACCCACTCTTTACCCCCTACATCATCCATGTTCATCCTCTCTCATCTCTGTCATGAATTATACCTTCCTCACTGACTTTCCCCGCTCTGCTTCCATACTAATCTTTCAGTGAGTGACTTTTTCAAAATAAGCCAACTTGCTCATGACCCTGATTAACAGCCAAACAAACAAACCCTGCTTATCAGGTCCTTCACAGTCCAGTTCATGCTTTTCTCTGGAGCTTCTATATTTTATCACCCTCCACTCAATCCTTAGCCAAATAAGTTTCTCTTTCTGGAAGTCACTGTGACTTTCCATATACTGTTCTCTTACTCGAACAGTCTTTTCTCCATTATCTCTTAAAATGGCTAAGTCCTATACTCCCAATTCTGCAAAAGAAAGAATGGAGGACATTAAACGCTATATTTATTGAACCCTTCCTAGGTTTAAGTGTTTATATCACTGAATGACCATGTCAACCCGAAATGGTACAATGCTGACATGCATTTCACTGGTGAGGAAACTGGGGACCAAAGAAGCTAGGAATAAGGACAGATCTATTTGACACCAAATCTGGAAAGTAAAAAGTCACACCAGACTGCCACTTGGCACAGCAGACTGTTTCCTTATTCATCCAAGGGACAACTTCAGCATTTCCAGGGTCTGAAGCAGGATGAAGGATCAACTACGTAGCACCATATCATTTCATTTTTAAGTTTTTTGTTATTTACTTTAATTATTAATTTATTTTAAAACATTTTTTATTGAGGTGAAATTTATGTAACATAAAATCAAGCATTTTAAAGAGTACAATTCAGTGATATTTAATACATTTACAATGTTCTACAACCATCAATTCTGTCAAGTTGTAAAATACATTCATTTATTTTAGACCTTGAGGGCAGAGAGTCTACTTAGTCATACTTCTCAGTATGTGGCATGTTAATATCATCATCAGGGCAGGGTTCTTTCTTTAAATCACTTATTTATGATTTCCTTTTATTCCTCATCATGGATGATCTGCCCCCAATTACACTCTCATGTCTAAGGCCTAGCTTATTGTTTACCCATGCTTTGTATTTAAAAAACAAACAAACAAACAAAAAAAAAAACAAAAGCGTATTTTATAACTTTGATCTTCCATTTTCCTTCAATATTAAATAATAATAATAATAATAATGGGGATATACCATTCATTTGTCCTGAAGTAGGAAGCTTTGCTTCTGTAGAATAAGTACTAAGTAGTCAAGAATCCTTTGTTCTAAACCAAGGGTCCACAGACTATGGCCCAAGAGCCAAACCCAGCCTTCAGCCTGTTCTGTAAATACACATTATTGAAATGCAGCCATGTTTGCTTGTTTATGTATTGCCTGTGGCTGTTTTCTCATGACTGGAAGAACTGAGTGGTTGTGACAGATACTGCATGGCTCACAAAGCCTACCATCTTGCCCTTGACAGAAGAGGGTAGCTGAGCCCTACTCTAAACCACAGGCTGTCCCCTGACTCTTTGTCTGGTCATTATCCCAGTATTTTCACCTCCTGGGCCTTAATGTCTAGTTCTTAAAATTGAGGCTGTAGTACCAAAACTATAGTTTTTAGTTCTCTTTTAAATTTTCTTTCTGCCCTATGTAGTAGAATATATTTTTCAAACAAAATATGTATGAAAAAGCCCAATGTGGAAGGTACAAAAGTGAAATATCTCTGGTAGAAGCAGAGATCTGCATGGCTGGCCTCCCCCTCATCTGTCTTTCCATTAGCCTCCAAGATATCATATTGATATGCCAGGACCCTGGAGACCTTTGTGAGAAAAGCAACCCACCTCTTAGATATTTTCACGGCCATTCCCCTCTGTGGCATCCTGCTGTTGTATGGTCTATGGAAAGCAATAGATTTAGGGGTTAGTTTAAATTCCAACTCCCACATCTGCCATGTGGCTGGGCCAGTCACTTTAACCTCTCTGAGCCCCGGTGCCCTCATCTACATGGGAAAATGGGGATAAATAATCTTGACATCGCATGCTGGTTTTGAGGCTTTGAGATACTATTTCTGAAATACCTGGCACAGGAATCTTCACCCAGCAAATGGGAGCTTCAAAGCATAAAAGAATAGTATTCATGCAGGGGAATCCATGATGCCTTCTTTGTGTGTGTTGTCCTGGATCCTCATTTAGAGTGTGCGTTCCTTGTAAGTTCAGTGATCATTCTAGTCTTTGCTTTCTGAATGTTGCATTGAGGTTGGAAAGATCAGCCTTCTCATTTGCATGGAAATCTATTACTTATGTACTGTGACTCAGGGACACTCCTCAGTATCTATCTCTGCTTCACACTGCATCCACAGTGGTCGGATGAGTGCTTGACATCCGCCATTTGTTAGCTACGGGTTAACAGGGCAGCACCAGAAGAGAGAAAGAGCCCAGATTTCTAAGTATCCTGATACAGAAGAAATCCCTCCATCTGCCTGAGTGAAAAATGGATTTTTATTGTGCTAACCCACTGAGGTCTCAAGGTTTATTTTTCCCTGGAGCAGAGCTGGATCCATTCTGACAAGTACAACAGTCAACATTTACTTAGTGCTTGCTCTTACCTTAAGAACTTTGTGCATATTTTTAGTATCTTTTCATCCTCAGAGCAGATCTCTCATCTCCTTACAGATAATGAAATCGGTAAATTTCTTAGAATGCACACACACAGTTAGGATGTATCAGATCCTGAATTTGACTCCAGGGCTGCCTTCTGAACCACGACACATAGCTGCTTCCCATAGAAGGTGCAGATAGTTGAGAAGTTAAGAAACTTGCCCAAGATCACAACACTCAGAAACGGCAGAACCAGCTCGAAACCCAGACCTGCGTGGTTTCACATTCCATGAAAGTTGCCATTATCCTTTCACTCTGCTTTGCGGCTTTGGGCTAGGCCGATGCAGAGCGACCACTGTGTGTCTTTCCCTAGGTTTTGCACACACTGTCCAGCATGTGGACCGTAAACACTCTTCGGAAGGTGCGAAGGCCATGCACACCCAGTCACTGCGGGTGTGGGAGCAGACAGGGCCCGTGGGACTTGCCTGTAGTAGACCCCGTGCACAAGGGAGGCGGCAGGTGCTCTGGCCTGACGATGACGCAGCCCTGCCTCCGGGCAGGCACTTCCCACACCACGACACTCTGTGCCCGGCTTGCAGAGCTCAGCGACATTGCCGTGGGTGGTCCCTGGAGAAACCCTGAGTCCTGCTATCGACAGGCGACAGGCGTATTGACTTTCAAACCCACAGTGTTGGAGCCTCAGGGCACTCTTTGACTCACATTTCCTTTTTCAGTCTCTAATGCCACAGAGGTTCAGAGAGGTAGCCGCCAGTCAGGCACAGCCCTGTCTGACTAGGTAATGAGGAGTGGACTGCGGCGTGAAGGGAAAGAAATGAAAGTGATAATAGCAGTGGCTAACATTCAGGGGTCCACGTGCCAGGCCGTGTTTAAGCTGCTCAGTGGGCATAATGTGAGAGACGATATTCTCAGCAAGCCTGAGCGATGGGTATTATCTGATTATACAGGGCAGAACATTGAGATTCACAGAGCTCTGGTGAACTACCCAAAGCGATGCATCTAGGATTTAGAAATTGTTGGGATTCCTCTAGAACCAGGAATCTTGATTTGCTTGGCCCTTTCAATGTTGATGTGCTTTATAAGTGGGTTCCTTTGACAGTTTTGCTATACTGAATAGTCCATTGGGGTTCTCACCTTGCAAAGAGTATATGTAAATGTTAATTTATTTGATCGTCACAAAAGCTTTGTGAGGCAGGAAGGATGTATCTAATTTCCTGTTCAAGGGCACAGAGAGGTAAACATCTCAACCAAGGTCACACAGTGAGTGGCAGAGGCAGGCCCTAAAACCCTGGTGTTATGGAACTTTGTCGAATGTCTTCTGGTGATCCCTCTCTACCCCAGGCTCTCTTCCTGGAATCCCAAGATTGTTCGGTGGCTAAGAGCTGTGTGGACCTGTACTATACCAAGTCCTTCTGAGTCCAGGTTTTCTTAGCCATAAAGTAAGAAGAATACTAGTAATACCCACCTCATGATTATTATGAGGATTCAGTGTAAGTTCATGTAAAGTCAGTGTTCGATGGATAGAAGCTATTAGTTTTCTGATACTATAAAATCTCTTCATCTGACTGTTGCTGCCTAAGAAAGATCACATTAAAAAAAAGAAATCATGACTGTGATAGGGTCCGAGACTCCTACCAGCTCATGTGTGTTTCATCCTCTGAGATCTCCAGGGAACCTCACTGTGCTCAGTGCCAGTTTTGTGGATTCTGTGAGAAGTAATGTCATTTGGCTTCTGGCCCTTGAAGGAGAGGTTGCGTGTAGGCTGCATGAAGGACCCTGCCCAGCCATGGATGGCTCCACGGTCTACACAGCCTGTGAGCTGCTGCCCCTCACAGCAGCTTCAGCTGCCTTCCCGATAACAGTGTTATTCTCTTCGGTCTTCTGGGACTCTCACCAGCATCATTAATCAAAGCACCGCCTTGCTTACGTACTGAAGTATTCTCACCGCCTCATCAATCATAAAAGCAGCAAAGGGTGCGCTTTGGATTTCTAAAGAAAGCTCCAGACAGCACCAGAAGGGGGAAAAACCCGGGTGGGGGGCGGGGGTAGCTTAATTATCAGCTGGTCCTTGGCCCATCACTCACGCTGGAAATGTCTTTACAGCTTTATTTGGGTTGTGTCTCTTTTTAAATCCTAGTAAACAGCCGTTAAGCTAAAAACCCTCATTGCTCGGCACAGGGAGCCCCACTGGTTTTCAAGCTATTATTTTAATAAGGCCTATTTTACAATTAAGGCACCATGGGCTTTAAATTACATATAAAATAAAATGTGGAAATTGAAGCATTAAGTGTGTGATTGCCGTTAGAGAAACAGCAGCCTCTCTTTGTGGTAAAATGCTGTCTGGTGTAAAACAAATAGAACAGAAGGCTGGGGTTACGCACCACCACGACACACACACACACACACACACACCATGAGAAAGGCCTGTTCACTCTTCTCCAGTTGAGTTTGAGGTCATGCCTAAATGGAGCTAAATAACAACAACACTATAAATAGTATTAATAATAATAGCATTTAACTTTCTACACACTTAATATATGCCAGGCACCACTGAGAACTTTCTCATGCACTGTCATCCTCCCAACAAGGGTTAGGGGAAAGTACCATCCTTAGCCCCATGGCAAAGAAGGGAATGAGGCTTGGAGTGGAGGTCACCTACTGGAGGCTTCGGTACCCACAAGGGACAGAGCTAGGAGCTAAACCCGGGTCTGCCTCACTGCAGACCCGTGGTTGCAGTCACTCAGCTTCAAGCCCAACCCTTGATTTTATTAACAAATATTTTTGAGCGCTTGTGCTGGACACTGAGCAGTCCCACTGGTGAACGAACAGCCACGGTCCTTGCTCTCGGGGTGTTTGTAACCAAGCAGGAGGTGCAGGGATCAAAAGGATACGATTGTAAGATTTGTGGCTATGCACGTGGTAAGTGTTAGGAAGGGATCAGCAGAGTGTGAAGATGGAGAGCAAGGTGGGAAGCGGCCTCTATGTAAAGAGAGCGAGGGAAGACCTCTCTGGGGAGGCGATGTCAAAGCTAGAGGAAAGGAGTGAGGAGGAAAGAGGACCCACTATGAGAAGAAGCAGAGCCCGTGCCACAGCCCAGCAGAGGGAAAGCGCTTGGTGACTTCCAGGGACCGAGGGAGGCGGCGAGGTTGGAGTGGAGATGAGGATAAGGGGGTGAGCATGGGTCGGCGCAGTCCCGACCACACTCAGGAGACGGCTTTACTCTACGTCTTGGGAGAAGTTTAGCAAGGGAGACTCATGCTCCGGTTTTAAACGGATTATTTGGGCTGCCAGTGAGGATGGAGCGGGATTGGGAAGAGTGAAAGTAAGGGGACGGCAAGGCAGGAGGGTGCTGCGGTAGCCAGGAGAGCCGAAAAAGCTGGCAACAGAGATGGAGACTGGAAGCATTCTAGCTACATGTTGGAGGTAGAAATGGCAGGGCATTGTCGACCACCCATCCATCTCCCACAGTTCCCATCCGCCTCTGTGTTGTACTGTCATCTGGTCCTTGTCCTCCCAGAGGAGGCTCTGTTCACCCCCTCAATCAAAGCTTCATGTTCCAAACTGTTCTGCCCCTCCCTTCCTGGACCGTCCATGGGTTTATGTAGCTGGTCTCGCCAGCTAACAACTCCTCCCTCCCATAAAACAAAAATATGTTTTTAAGCTACCACTCCGCCATGCTCCCCGTGGTTGGCATTTAAGTCCAGAGGGTTTGAAAAGGTTTGGAAGACTCTTCTACATGTAAATGAGCCACATGCAAATCAGACCTGCCTGCCTCTTAGACAGCTGTTGGCAGCGGGTGATGCCACAAATGTTCATTTGTCTTTACAAAGCACCACGACCCCGTGGGCCCGAGGCTTTTGCAAAATAGCACCGAGGGGATGGACGGGAGCCGCATCTTCCCCAGTGGCCAGAGATGCTCCGGCGGCAAGCCTTCATCTTCCCTCAGAAGACGAGCCTCCCTCCGAGAAACAGAGGGTGTGACCAGCTGTGTCATGGACTTGGAAGCTTGTCACTTTTTGCCCACAAAATCCAGCTCCTGGGTGGTATGAAGTCAAATTCATTAACATCTGACAGCTGTTCAGTGGCTTATGGAAAATGACTTGCAGCTTCATGGTTTCATTCGCAGTTTGGCCTTTCACAGCTGGAAGCTTCCTCGGCAACCACGCCAGAGACCCTGGGATGGGGTGAAGGATCTTCAGAAAGGAGCGGTCCTTTTGAACTCTTCCTACATCTCAGTGCTAATGGGAAACCTTCAGAGGCTAAAGTTGGCAGAGCAGAGCTTAGAACCTTCCAAAGATACTCAGTGTGAGTCTCTCTCTCCTCATGCCCCTAGAGGCACATTGGGAAGAGTCTCGGCAGAGATATCTATCGAGACGTTCCTTGGGCTCACCTTATGTAGAAGCTATCTTCCATTTTCTAAGAACTGATTCTCTTACCCCATCAATCCACATGCTTCCTGTGGGAGAAACTATATTTCTGCAATGGGCTCTCTGCCTTGGCTTTGGCTAATGGAAGACCAATCAGACTTTCTCGTCTAGGAAAGTAGAACTGAGATTAAGGTCTCAGTGGGGCTGGTCTCCTGAATGGAGGAAATAGAATCCTACTAGCTGGGGAAAATCAGGTTTCGCCTCAGGTAGTGTTGGAGAAATTAGGGCTATCTGCTACAATAGACAAACCGCAAATCTCAGTGGTTTAACACTGTAAGTGAATATGTCTCATTCATGCTTCTAGGAGTGCCACATGCACACGTGGCCTTCCGGTGGCCACAGCAGGAGAAAGGAGAGCTGGAGGGTCACCAGGGATATTTTAAAGGGTCAAGCCTTACATCATTTTCATTTGCATTCTACTGGCCAGGATTAAATGAGATGGTTCAAACACAACGTGAGGCAGGGAAATGAAGAAAACGCAATGTCTCTGCATGCTAAGGAAGAGGAAATGTATTGAGCATGTAGCATTGTTTCAAACACACATGAACCTGCAAGCAAAGAAAGGCAGTCCCCAAAGAGAGGAGGACATGAAGCAGGCACATGCTACAACAGCATCCCTATAATGAGCTCCAGTTGTGAGCTGAGGTGGTTCAAGGGGTTGCTGTACTCACAGACAATGAGCAGCATACCAAGAGAGCCTTTAGCATCCACTGCACAATAATGCATAACTTGACCTTGACCACTGTTCAAGGTAAAGTCCAGCTCCTCACAATGATAAAAAGGTGAAGTTCTCCGTGCTTACAACTCTGGGCTTCTAACCAGAAATGACTTGAGGACACAGGTATTGTTGTTGGCTCAGGTTTAAAAAGATGAAACTTTTCATACCGCCGACTGAGAGAGTACCTTCAATGAAGTCATGATTTTTTTTTGTTTGAAAGAGTATATTGCCTTTTTTCAGAGGTAATATTCTTATATTTTAGACAAAGCTATAGAGGAGGGAGGAAGCCTGAACCAAGAACAGCAAAGGAGACAGTTGCACCATCTGCAGCTGGGGCCGTTCCATATGCAGATGGAGTGGGTGGCGTCCTGGACAGTGACTTTGGTTGTGTCAGGAGAACCTCACAGGCCCCTACTGCTCATCCCTGAAACCCCGTCCTAAGCTTCATTCATTCTCATGGCTTAAGTCTTTATGAGTTTTCCCAACCTCATCTTCTTATACCCAACATTCCAAAGCTGGTGATTCCTGTCCGATTCCCTAGGCTCCATCTCATCCATCATTTTCTGTCCTTCTGTTCCTTTCTCTGTCCCAAATGTCCTCCTCTTCTTCATGGAAAATTCCACTAGCTTTTCTCCAGCCCTCCTCAAAGCCTTCCGGGTACGGCTGACAATGATTACTCCTACGGTACTGGTCACCTCCATTATTGCTGTCTTGTCATTCTTCTCAGTCAGTCTCCCTTGTGCCTGCCCAACAACCCAAAGCCCAGCCTGGGCCGTCCCTGAGGGCAGGATTTTCATCTTACTTGTACTTAAACTTCTATCTGAATCATCTGTTATCTGACACATAGTAAATAATTGACTAAATAAGTGAATGGGCAAATGAATGAATGAATGAACAAATGAATGAATGAATCTGTAAAAATAGTTGCATCTAGGAAGATTATCAATCATGTCTTAGCAAATATATATATATATATATATGTAAGTGTTAATTGATTTGAGCTTTAGGATAAATGGGGATAGTTTTCGTTACTGCTACTAGAGGCATTTATTTTTTCTCTCTGACTTTACTCCATGGGTTACGCAGGCATTTGGCTTCTCCTCTGGCCTTTCAGAATCCATTTACTCCAACGTCAAATTCTGCTATACCTTGCACTACTGTCTGCTCCTGCCTCTTGCTCCTAAACTTGCGCACGCAAACACAGCGACATACTTAACAGTATTGGAGCATTAGTTCCACGGGAAGGCCATGCCTATTGTGGCCATTGGCATCCTCAGTGCCTAGAACAGTACCAGCCACAGAGTAGTTTCTCAATAAATACTTGCTGAATAAATGAAATAATCAACAAATCAAGAAATATGTAAAGGATTAAAGTCCTTCCCATTGATATGTGATTGATTTCTTAGAAAGTCACCTGGGTTTTAGAAAAAGCTTTTCCTCCTGTTATAAGAGGGTGATAAATTGGTTTTATCTCATTTAAAACTCTGATTGGTTAGAATATTTTATGGAGAAGGATTCAAATTGAATTCAGTGGAAAAAGAGGATCTTGATTGATTCGTGGTGTCTGTCTCGGGAAAAGGAGGAGAAAATGGGGATGCAGCTTTATCCCTGAACTAGAGAGAATTCCAGGGTAATGCATAAGTAATGCTTGGTCACGTGGTTTAGGCTGTAGATGTCTGTGTAAAGTGGTGAGAAAAAAAGGAGGGCTGAGTTGATGAGGATGTCTGCAGTTCCCAGGTAATGTGAATTTGAAAAAAAAATAGTAAGAAGTTTTTAAAACAAATTGGTTTAAAATTTTCTATTCATATACATAAATAAATCTATCAATTTAGATTGCCAAAGCACTAAACTGTGTAACTGCAAAAAAAAAAAAAAAGTGCTTATCCAATCGTATTATACATAGACTGAAGCAAGTGTTTGGGTGTCTTGGAACAAATCACCTTGAGATTCTCTGTGGTATTCATTAGAGCCATTCATCAAATATTCCCAGTATTGCTTCTGCTAATGTATAGCAGAATTGCCTCTTATCTGGCTCCTTGAAGTTGGGTATGATCATAGGCTCGCATTGGCCAATGAAATGTGAACAGAGGCAACACGGGCCCCTTTGGACAAAAGCCTTTAAGGGCCAGTGTGCGGTTTGCTCTTCTTGGCCCCTCACACAGCAGCCAGCAAAGCTCCAGATGGCAAGGCCTTCAGCCTGAATCTCTGACCTAAGATGACACGGAGCAGAGCAGAGTCTCCAGCTGATCTGCTATAGACATAGAGCATGAACAAGAAATTAACCTTTGTTAACATTTTAAGCTACTGAAACTTGAGGTTTGTTTATTGCTATAGTATGACTGAGTCTGTCCTGGTATATTCTCCAAATTGGGAATTTATAATATATCACCATGTAGGATAGAGATAAGACAAGTCGATAAGGACCAGTAACTCGACTAAGCATCCCCTTTTCTAAACTAGCTTCTGTTCATCTGAAATATTTAGGAAAAAAGTCAATAGAGGAGAAATGAAAGCTCTGCCTCCCACTGCTCCTCGTCATGAACCTTGTGCTCCAGCTGAACGAAGCAATGCGCCGCTCTCTGTAATCACCCCCAGGCTTTCTCATTTCATGCTTTTGTTCCCACTGTCCTCTCTGCTTAGAAAACATTTCTATCACCATGTATCCAAGTCTCCCATCTCCCAAGGACTGGTCACCATGCCGACTCCTCCAAATATATCTTCCCACCAGCTAGGCGTGAACCTTTACCAAACTCTCAGAGCTCTTTATTATTATCTCTCCTGTTATACTGTTCATTGACTACCATAGAGGTTTATCGAACAATTGTATGACAAAATGAAGGGAAGGAAGAAAGGAGAGAAGGAGAAAGAGAAGGAAGCAAATTCAGGGAATTATGGTTGGCAGTGGGGAAATAATATTTGCAAATTGGGGAAATTGGTCTTTGCCTCTCTATTTTATATTTTGGGCTTCCCTCTAAAAACTCCTTATTCTAGATACCTTCTGTGATACTCCAGTTTTTCTGTGCCCCAGAGTTGGCTTCTTTTAACTGTGCCTTCTGATTAGTTATGATGAGTCAGTTGTTCAGATAAGATGCATCCTGTCTAACAAGTGAGGGAATCTGTGGTCCTTCCTGATTAGCTGACACATACTTCTATCAGCCTTCCCTTCATCCCGTGGTGGTGGCTCATAATACACACTGGTGGCAATTCTAGGTCTCCAGGCTACACTCTGAAAAATTATAACCTTAACTTCTTCAATGGCCCTTTTGAAAGACACAAACCAATTTTCAGTGCCCAGTGTACAGTGAAAATTCTGGGTCTTCTGTTTGAAAAGTTCTTGAGAATTTCGAAATGACAACAGTTGAGCATTAAACCAAAGGCAAGGCCCTTCCAAGTGTGAGGCTCCGTGTAACTGCATGGGTGCACACCCATGAAGTCCGCCCTTGTGTGTGATACAGGAGTTCTCAGTGCCTTCCAATCCTACAGTGTTGGGGACAATCTATTCCGTTATGTAGAGACCCTCCCCAAACTGGCAACACCTTCATCTCCTCCTCCTATCTACTAGGCATGTCCTAACCATCATAAAGACACTGACTTCCAGCAATTAGTTGTCTAAGGCATTTGACAACCTTCAGGAATGTTGCCCGCTCATCTTTGTCCCCTACAGAGAAAGTGGGATGTGTTTCAGCATCAAAGCAGCAGCTTCACTCAGCTTCTTCCAACCGCCCTTGGAGATGCTGCTATAGACTGAGTGTTTGTGTCCAGAATGCTCATGTTAAAACCTAATCCTCAAAGTGATGGTATTGAGAGGCAAGGCCTTTGGGAGGTGATTAGGTCGTGAGGATGGAGACTTCATGAACAAGATCAGTGTTCCTATAAAAGAGACCCAGAGAGCCCCCTCACCCCCTTTCTCTTAGGAAGACACAGAGAGGAAACAGCCATCTGTGAATTGGGAATGAGGCCCTCACCAGACAGCGAAGCTGCCGGTGCCTAGATCTTGAACTTCCTAGCCTCCGGAACTGTAAAAAATAAATTTCTGTAGTTGATGAGCCACTCAATCTATGATATCTGTTACAGAGGCCCAAATGGACTAAGACAGATGCCAAGAAAGGGTTTTGATTTGTCCTCATTTCATTTTAACAGTTTGTCTGTGTTCACCTACTGAGCACTTATCTATTTCTTCACAGAGTTGAAAGTTTGCCCAAGTCTTCTAAGAACTGTGGTCTTGATGGTATGGGAGTATGTTTTATTTTATCTTAAAAATTTTTTTTTCCCCTACCTAAATCAAAGGGAGGTTAAGAATACTTTTAGCTTATGTTGTCTAACTCCTCTACAGTTCAATTCCACATCAAGGTAACAGAGAAACTGTGGCGTGTTCTCCAGTAGGGCAGGCCAGCAGGAGTTCCCAGCATGGATCTGTGATGCTCTGTGATCCACTCACAGCTTTGGAGAGTATAGCACACATGGGAGGACTAGTCTGCTCCTGTTCAAAATTCTAGGAAACACCAAAAGATTGCTACAAGACCTGGAAGTTATATTTCTATTGTCCTTGCCCTTCCTTTGACGAACTAAGTCAGTAAGTTTGTTAAGTGAGTGCACTGGGCAGATGAGGTCAAAGTGCTGTCTTCAGTCCCCACAGGGCCAAGGCCGAGATGTTCTATTTCCCTGTACTACCATTTACAGTCCTTGTCTGCAGTGGTTAGACCAGCATCCATTCTGATAGGCTGAAGCTATGTTATATCAATTATTAAATTTTGTTGATTATTGTTCACATGACCATTTGCAATTTGGTATCACACAAATGTACAGCTGAGGGCGCCTGGAATGACGACATGGTGCAGCCAGCTTATACCAGCTCACGAACTCTTCCTACCCTGCATTCAGTGATATAACATTGACAGCTTAGAGTCAGCCATGGTGGGAGTATTTACACCACAGAAATCAGCAAATGCTGCAAATCAGGGCTTTTTTGTTTTTTTGAAAACCAATTTATTGACTCATCACACATTTTAGATGAGAGAGATGTGACTCATTCGGTTAGTTATCCATTCTTTATTTCATTCACGGTACAGTCAAAACATTTATTGCTGGATATTTTATCTCCCACACTAGGACATTTTCTAGAGTGAAAGGGGATGCTCTTAAGAATTATATCAGCACAATCCAAGGTAAACAGAGACTGTCTTGAACAAATGAGAATGTGTTGGCACCATCTTATATTGCCTCCAGGCCCTGTGCTGATTGTTGGGAATATAGCAGTCAGCTGAGGGACGTGATCTCTATCCTTCTGACATTACAGCCTAGTGGGCTAAAGGAATATATTAAGTAGCATTACTTACTCCTTTATCTCCCAGGAATATTATCAAGGGGTTTAAATCAAATACTTTAAAAAACAGCAATGTAAAATTCAATGTTATCTTTATCATCTAACTTTAAGAATTTTGAGTTGTGATGATATAATTTGTTTTACAAAACAAAACACATAACCACTACTGTGTTCAAAGGGTTACCCTAAGAGGCTGTATATTTATCCCAGAGAGACTGCCATCACAGAATACTCGAGTCCTGAGGATATTTTGAATAGCTTTGATGATAGTCAGCGTGCATCCTTGTAGTACAGATTCATCTTTTGAAATGGACCAGAAGTTATTTGGCATTACGTGTGATGGAGAAAGAAAGTGACCAGGTTGAGGAGAACACTTCATTTTAAAACAGGGTGGAATCATAGGTCACATGATGAAGTTTCCTATGTGGTGAGCTAAAGCGGCTTTGCAATAGATACTCCCAAGAAACTTTGCGAAGTGCAGTTTCACTCAGTTCTTTTGAATAAGCGATCTTAATTGCTTAGATCGCCCCCAAGAGCTTTTGGTCACATCTTATATAGTTCGGGTACATAGTAGTCTGCTTTTTTTTGTCGCAGCTTCACAAAAAGTGTACTGATAATTTTTTTTGTTTCCATCTGGTACAAACATTGTACCAGATGGAAAAAAAGCATTGACCAGGTTAGTCAAAAGTCCAAATGCCCTAAATATGGTTAATCTTAAAATGTTGCTATGCAGAGAGAGAGCAGTTGCTGCCACCAGTCTTTAGAAGGTGCTACCCGCACACGAATTCCTATTACTGGAAACTGAGCTCAAGCCCAGCTCCTGTCCCACAGCCATCCCATCAGCACAGAGTCATGGAGCATCTACCTCATAATAGATATCAGCTTTGGGCACAGCAGTGAGGGAAAGTCACAGGCCTCCTATGACCTTAGAAGTTACAGCCTAGCGGGGAGAGATGGGCTTTGCTCAAACCATACACCAGTGAGAGGAAGGTCTCAAACCACTGTACTAAATGTCATAAAAAGAAAGTCCAGGGCTCTATGAGAGAATAGAACCCTCCTGAAGAAGAAAGATTCAAGGCAGCATGTGAAGGATGAGTAAGAATTAACTGATCCAAGGGAGAGAACAAACAACAAACAAACAGATTGTGGGAAGAGAAGAGTATGTGCAGAAACTCAGAGGCTTAAGTTAGGATCTGGGAAACATTCTAATTTGGGGATCACATGGCCAAACTCTTCTATTGATAAGTGAGAAAAGTTGAAAGGTCAAGTGAAGAGACCAGATGTCCTGACTCATATGTGCCTTGTTCAGGATGTTTGCCAGCACCATTCCATCACTGCTTGAATTCTAGATGTGCCTGGAGCACACAGAGAACCTAAGCGCTGAGGGGATCAACAGGTGTTGCTCTTGAGATTAGCATCTGGGCTTCTACACACTCATACACACATATACACACATACCCACAAGTATATGTAGATGCGCATACATACAAATATGTGAAAATGCACAAAAACACACAGCTATTTTTACATATATATACATATGTTTTTTGGATTTTTTTTTGTTTATAAAGGTGGCTCTTTATCTACATTATGTTAAGCAGCAGGGTAGCATTGCAGGAAAAAAACACTGAATTCAACTCTGTCCATTTCAGTATGAATCACTATGTCATTTCATGCCTCTGTTTTCTTATCTGTAAAATAGGGACAAGTAACAAATCCTATGGTCTAAATAATGCACTGGTTTTAAAGAGGTGCTTATGAGAAGGTTAATAGAAAATCATTATGTGTACGTAATACATTATTATATTGTTATTAAACAGCCAGAAAGTTAAATGATGATTCAGAGAGGTCTCTTGTGCAGTGACACTACTACTTTGCTTCCTTCTTTACCTGTCAATCTGGAAATTGTTTACCTCCACCATGGCTACGTAATACAGGCTTCGGTGACCTAGCACCATGAGAACTACTCCCCGCCACCCCCACGCCAGGCTCAATGCCCTTCCCTGTAGGGTTCGGGTCACGCCCTGTGAAATCAGACAAATCCAGATCACTATTCCAGCTCCGTTACTTTCCAGCTCAGTTGCCCTTAGAAAAGCTGCTTGATCTTTTGAGTCCCAGTTTCCTCATTTGTAAAGTTTGGGTATTAATATTTCCCTCATTGACTTGTGAGGAGTGGAGGCCATTGTCTGGAATCCCCTGGGCTCCTGTCTGATACACAGGGTGCCTCAGGAGGCTGCACCATCTGACAGCGAGGCGCTGTGCTTCCAGCATCAGCTCCAAACATCGCCAAACGCCCAGAAGCCTTGTGCATCTGTTGCGCCATTATGAACCTGTCATTCTGCAAACTTTAAAAATCTTTCGGGGATACTATTTATATTTTCAGTCTGTTCCACGTCTTGGGATGGATTTAGTTGTTTGTTCATTCAACAAACATTGATTGAGGACCTACTATGTGTCAGACACCATCCTGGGCACTGGTGTATATCATGAGCAAGATAAACAAAAAGTGCCACTCTAGCGGGGGAAGATGGGTGATAAACAATACACACAACATATTCATAAATTCTGTCATAAGCTTGCAAATGATAAGTGTGGTGGGGAATGAAAGAGCCATGTAGTTGTTTAATGGGCATAAGGTTTCAGTCATGAAGATGAATAAGTTCTAAATGTCTGCCGTACAGCATGATGTCCATGGCAGACTATATAGGATCATCCGCTCAGATTTGTTGAGAGGATAGATCTCATGCCAGGTTTTCTTACCACAAAAAAAAAAAAACAAAACCAAACAGACAAAAGCAAAGGGACAAAAAGTGATAATGGTGTCATCTGTATTTGCACAAGCCGAAACTTGTCTAATTGTATACATTAAAATGAGCAGTTCTTTGTATCTCAATTATATGTGTAAATTATTTCTTACATATTAAACTTATAGATGATAAATGTATATAGGTTAAATATAAAACTTTTTTTTTATATATATGTAAGTAGTGTAAATTTATCAAGAACGCCAGGACGAGCAGTGGGTGCGCCTGTACGCGGAGTGGTCTGGGTGTGCATGATCGGAAAGAGGCTGCCTCAGCAGAGACTCACAGGAGGGGAGAGAGTGAGCCATGTGGCTCCCTGGAAAGTGGGGAAGACAGAGAATGCTCCACGCAAAGGGAACAGGAGCATGGCTGACACGTAGGGAGAGTAACAAGGAAGCCAGTGTGGTGGGAGCAGAGTGAGCAAGAGGGAACATATCAGGAGAGGAGGCTGAAGAGTTACGGAAGGCTGGAGGGCTTTGTTGGAATCGTTTAGACTCTGGATTTCACCCTGAATTTATTCATTGACAAATAGGTTGTTGTATGAGGTTTCTGTTTCATGGATAGCCATGTGCTAGAAGCTTCGGTAACCAGGAAAAAGTCAGACGCAAACAGAAATAATCTTCCGGTCTCTTTGTGATTAAAACTAGCAGACAATCAAGGACATCCGTTAATGCACCCTTTCTTTTGTTTACCTTCTCAACGCATACAGCCCTTCCTCTGGTGGCTGTCAGGACACAGCAGTGAGAAAAACCAGGGGAGTCCCTACACACATGGAGCCTTCGGTCTGACACAGGGTCTCTTCCTCTCAGGACCATGAACATTTTGTGCCATGTAATCCTTTGTCGTGGGTGCTGTCCTGTGCCTTGTAGGATGTTAGCAGTATCCCTGCCCTCTCCCCACTACATGATAGTAACACCTCCCTCAGTTGTGACCACAAAAATATGTCTGTAGACACTGACATTGTAGTGTCCTCAAGTGAGGACAGGCAAAATCATTCCCAGAGGATCACATATCTAACTGGAAATAATGGACTTTTGACACTGTTTGGTTGGTGCAGCTAAACCTTTGTCCGGTTATCTGGAATCCCTCACCTTATGAGATTCGGAAAGAAGCAGAGTCTATCTCCTTGTACAGAGTCTGAAAATGCCAGAAACTTGCCTTCCCAAGTCCCCTGATATCGAGGGTATGCACGTAGGCTTGGCTGATCGTATGTTAACCACCTACTCCTGGTTTCGTAACTGAAGACAGAGTTGCGAAGAAGCAGGGCCTCTGGAAGCCTCATGGGCAGTGATAGGGGGTGCAGCAAGATAGAGTTTCCAGGAAAGTAGAGGAAGGCTGGTCCTCAAGACAGCCTGATTCAGAGATGGTTCCCAAGACAGCCCGATCCATCCAGCAGTTCTCAGTTCCGGAGGAAGCACTATCCTGCTCATGCCTTTTTGTGACAGGTTGGGGTCATTTTCCAGGCCAGTAGTTTCTGAGTTTGGTTCCCACTGGCATTTTACCCCATATCCTCTTGATAAATTCTCTTCCTGCATCAGCCAGCCCAGTTCAGTTCTGTTGCTTGCCACCAAGAACTTTGCCCAAGACAGAAGGTAAGATGTTGAATAAACAGCAGCTGATTTCTGAAGAGAGACTTGAAGGGGTTGATGCCCACACCTTGGACAGAATGAGCTCTTTACCGAGTGTTGCCATTTGAGTATGCTTACATATTTTTGACTTTTTAGCATCCTACCCTCATGGCCTTAGGGTTTTTTAAAAGAGGAAGCAATCGAAATCTTAAGTGGTCAGAGGCACTATCTCAAGCCTTTTCTGAAGAGAGAATAACAACTAGATGCAGGTGACATTGTGCTACATGTGGGGACTTGGATTGTGGACGGAAGCCTCAGAGGGCTCTTTTCACTGAATGCCACCCATCACAACCTCTAAACTTTCTTTGAACTACCAAATGGTGGCAACAGTTTTTAGTAAGACTCTTCCGGTGGTGTGGCTTGGACCAGTAGGTGACCTTCACAACTTAAGACCTTTTTGGTATCTCTGCTGGTTGATAACTATGTTTGAATCTGGCCCTTCTTCCACCAGGTTCTGAGAGAATTAAATCCCAACATCTAATGCATCTTTTGTATGCAATTAGAGAGAAGATATTTATCAAATAATGATGGTAATCATAATGAATATTAAGAGCTAAGTCTGAGCACATTTCCTATGCCAGGGGCTGTTCTAAGAACCGCATATGCCTGTTTTCATTAATCTTTACCTTGGTGGTATGAAGCAGGCATGATTATTATCCACATTTTACAGATGGGAAAACTGAGCCAGCAAGAGGTTAACTTGTCCCATGTCATACAGTCAATGAAGGGCAGAGCTGGGAGATTAATGATGGGTTGAATGATCGATCGATTGATTGATTGATTTAGGAATACCCACCCCTTTCCACATAATGATTAAATCTCATGGTCTTGAAGCCAGGGGTTCAAGTGCTAGTTTTACTTCGTGCTAGCTATGAAACTTACTTTTCACATTAATTTCTCATTGTTAAAGTGAAAATAAATAGTAGTATCTAAACTCATAGGGATGTGAGAAGATTAAGTGAATTAACACATGTAAAAACAGAATGGTGCCTGGCACCAAGTAAACATTCAATAAATGTTAGCCAATATTCTTAATGTTATTGTTATTTCTTTGTGCATAACTCAGGCAGACTGACCCCAGAGCTTATGTTCTAACTACTGCCCTGTATTGTTCTTCATACTAGACTCCATGTCCTCAGTTCCTGAGCTGAATGGTTTATTATACATTAAGCTTTTGATAAAAACTTCTTGAATAAATGAATGAACAAATACGTGAATAACTGATTTAATTAGTGAAAGACACAGAGGAGAACTGGGTCTAGTCCTACTGCATGGAGTTAGGAGGGAGAAACACAAACTCATATTTTTTAGGAGAAAGAAAAATAATCACCTGTATTTGCTCTCATGAACGGATCAAGAAATGTGCCTTCTTTCGAAGAAAAGTGACCAGTTCGTCTACACTAAAGCAAACCACAGGCCTTTGGCTCTGGACCTCCCAAGTATTCTGAAGCACTGGTCCCTCTCACTTTCTCTTTGGTCTTCATTTGTGCCTAAGCCACCCCCCAATCCCAGCCTGTGCTGTGAATTCCATGGCCGTAGCTTATGCCAGTAAAAAGCCTTTCATGCTCTGCTAATGTGGCATTTGTTTGGTAATATGCGGGAGAGAGCATTAAAAATAAATCCAGAAATGGCATCTTATAAATTTGGATTTTCTGTTCTCATAATTTATAGGAGTTCATGTTAGAGAGCACTGTCTTATGCATAAATACAATTTCTTTGTGAGCTGATGATGGAATTTATATCAAAGGAGGTCGAACATATACTTCATGAACTCAGCATCCACTATTATAAGCTATTTCATGTATAACTGGAGACAAATGATCTCTCCTCCTGTTTGTCTTAACTTAAAATTCAGTTGGTTTGCTTGAATTCATTTCCAAGACACAGGAGTGGGGGCAGGGAACCCAAGATTTATACATCTTTAATATAATCAATTCTGAACATATCTTTAGACAAATAATTTAAAAATCTATGCATCATGAAACACCTCTATTAATTTCAGGATACACAGTTTGGTGAATTTTTATGTGATTGTGGGTTTGTATATTTAAGGAGATTTTAAAAAAATATATCCTTCCTCCTCAGAAAGAAATTTTAACAGGAACGTTTTGAAATAAAATCCCACAAGGAAACAATCCCCTTAGACAATTAGACTGGGAGAAGCTCCCCTGAGGGCAGACAAAAAAATCTGTTAAAATAATTGCTGTGCTGGGTTTCTGCTGTCTCTTGGCTGAGTGTAAGAAAAGGCAGTTCTGCCTGTTCTCACACTCGTAGAAGACACACACGCACATGCACACACACAGAGAGCAAGTGTGTCTGTCTCTCTATGGCGTGGGCTTGTGTCACTGCTATGTGTAACTACCTGACCACACTTGGGGCCTTCCTGGCAAGCATCAGTGATTCGGAGACTGTAGGCAATATAAAATAACAATCAGGTCATTGACAGGGTTCTGCCAAATATTAACCTTATATTCAATTCTCCTCCAACCTTTCAGAGCCCCTAATGTGAACCAGGCCAGCTCCCACATCACTTCCCGATATTCTGGAATGGGGGTGGCAGCGATGGGTGAGTGCAGGGAACTGGTACACCCTTGTTAGAAATCTTTTAAGGGAGCATGTTTATAACAAGATAATGATGCGGTTTGTTGCTGCTGTTGTTGTTTTAAGCACCAGAAAGATTGTTTAATTGCCCTCCTCTCCCTTAGGGGAAACACAAAGGTTCATTCGTCCAAGAAAGTAGGGTTTGCATTTGCCCTGAAGATAACAGAATTACTTGAGCTGTGGTCCAGGGTGTAGGAAACTGTGGTTTAAGGCCAGGTGGCCGAGAGGGTTTTGGCAGGGAAGACTAAAGTTATGGTTTTATGTGAGGGAATTGCTTTGGACGAGAGTCATGCCGTAGTGCGTTTAATGCCACACTTAGAAGTGCATCCAGACAGTTAATATTGTATTAATGTTTATTTTTAACATAGTACCGTAATTAGTTTTAGCACTTTAAAAGACATCATAGATTGGACCGTGACCTCTACTTCTTCACTTCTCCTTTTTTTAGCAACCACTTTTGGGCCCTTACCATGTGCCAGACACCAAGGTTGATGTGCATTCTCATTCTCTTTAATCCTTACAGCAACCCCTCAGGGTGAGTGCTGTTAACATCTATCTCCATTTCAGAGATAAGGAAATACTTTTCCTAGGTCAAGTCTCACTGAATATGGTCCTGGGTGCCCAGGCACAGGAGCCTCCTGTTTTAAGTTGACATTAGCCATCCACGCCTGCATCTTTTCTCCAGGCATTTCCGGTCTTTGCTTTCAAATGCCAAGGAGGCAAAGGCGACTGAATCCATCTGAGCCATGTCACAGAGAACTATGCTTCTCAAATCACTCCTGATAATCGTGATCCAATAGGGAAATAGCTCCTCAGAAAGCCCTTCTGTTTGAAGACTGGTATTTATGCATTCTCTCTCCCTGCTGTATAAATCCTCGCCAAGTTCTCTTTCCCCATCTAAAAACTGATCCTACCTTCCTATGGAAGGAAGGCCTGGGAGAACATCGGTGCAATTTCCAGCTTGAAATGAAGCCAGGTGACGGCTTCAGCAACAACGGCAACAACAATACTATTCTCTCTGGGTTTTCTCTGTGAATTGTTGTTATCACTTCTTCATTGGAAGCAGCGGACACATTTCTTGTCAGCCAAGACACTACATCTTACAGTTAGTGAGTCTTCTTTGAATCTATTTCTTTCTTTGTGGAGTGGAAGTGTGTATGTGTGGGGGGTGGGGGGGAGGGAGTCAAATTCTTAAGTGAACAGAGTGTTAGAATAAACAGTTCTGCTTGGATGTTGGGAAGGTGTTTTAAGGCGAGGACCGGGCTATGCAGTCAGGAGACCCAGTTATAACAGCAGGGCTGTTATTTTAACAATAGGTTACCAGATCCATTGGGCAATCTGACTAAAAGCCCATATTTATTTCCCTAATTTTATAAACATTTAATAGGTCCTTATTAAACACATCAGCCAGCATGATTTAATAACACAATCAGTCTAGAAGTTTAAGAAAATTGAAAACAGGATTTGAATGTAATGCAGCCACAATTACTGGAGATTATAGGGAATCATTCCCATATGTCTCCAGTGGAGAGCTGCTAATCTCTGTTTGCATGGAGGTGATTTCCTTTGGAACCCTGCCCAGCCTTCAACAGCACAAGCACTGAACAAATTAGATTTGAAAGTCCCCAATTTTATGACTAAGGTAATATACTCTGTGAATTTAGAGAAACACCGAGTTCCTATTTTCACTGGCTCTCAAATGCTGGACAGAGACCTTGATTTCATTTAGTTTGGCTCCACTTAGAATATGGTCATAGGTTTGAAGGGGTCAGCATATGTTTTTGTGTGTCTTTCATAGATACTCTAACAACTCCTCTCCACCCATATTGCTGAGGCATTTGCATCATGGCTCGATGAATGACGACAGGTCTCAGAAATGTACTGCAATTAAACCTGAAGACAGCCTGCTGCTCGGGGCTGGGGACCCCTCTCCCTCCTCTGCACGTCAAGCCCCCACCCCATTCTCCGTCCTCTGCGCAGAGGCCCTCCAGGTGGCTTTCCTTATACTCAGAGAGTGGCGACCTGGGAAACGAGGCTTTGCTCTGTCTCTGAGGCAGCTTCTAGGAAAGGGGTGCAATCTTTGCAAGGAGGTGGGATTTCTTGACTCTGGGTGAAACAACAAGGACCATTAAGCTAAAGACTGAAGTTCTAGGGGAAACAGTATTAGGGGCCAAGCTGAGAATAGGTTTCCCATCAGCCTGACGTCTCTAGCTTGAGGTTCTCCTCCCATCCTGCCTCCTGCTTTTTCACAACCGGAAAGGCATGATAACGCTGACCCCTGTTTCGGGCACTCACTATAGGCCGCACATTATAATATTAGGTACTTTAAACCTCATCACAACCTAATAAGGTCAGTATCATGAATTACATTTGACGGGAAAGGAAACTGAGATTCTGCCACCTTTTGTACCTTCCATGGTCTCAGCAACAGAAGGATTCAAACCCCAAGATGTTTCATTCCAGAGCTCCTATTTCTTAATCGCTGTTTGGAGCTTGCTTCCAGCAACAGTGAAGATAATGAGATGATAGCAATGCTTTATGTGTACATGAAGAGGAAACGTAAGTTTTTCCTAAACATCTTCCCACTCAATCCCAGAGTTCCGGTTTTATTCACTGAGTTTCTTCCTGACTGTTTCTGTTTATGATGGTCCTTGTAGCTTTTGAAGATACAGAAGTAGCCAAAGGGGGAAGAGCCAAAGGACTTGAGGAAGAATTTTGGCTAAGGTTTAGAAAAAGTGCTGGGCAGCTTACAGAGAACAAGAGGAAGTGAGATTTTAAAGTTCTTAAATTAAGATTTATCAACCACTTAGATGTGCTAGGCACTATTCTAAGCCCCTTTCTTATATTTCTCTTTACTTTAACCCTCCCAATTCTGTGAGGTAGTTCTATCCTAAATAATCCATAGTTTACCCATGTTAGATAATTCGTTCAAAGTTACCCAGCTAGGAGGTGGCATTTACACCCAGGCTCTTTGGGTCCAGCACCTATTCTTACCTCTACACTGAGGCAATTGTATATCAAATAGTCTTTTCAAGCTGAGAAATACAAATGAGGAGTTCAGGTTACTTTCAGGTTCATTTTCGTTTGCTAAATTGTATGTATTTGGCATTCATGGACCTCTTGTCTAAAGACTGGGGATAAAGACACGTTACTTAGGAGCTGGCTTTGCATTCTGAGCCCACACTCTCCTCCACACCACACACACACCCACACCCACACACATGCATGCATGCACACACGCACACATACACTATACACATTTATGTGATACAACTCACAAGCACAAACAAATTCATTACTATATATATTAAGGTTATATGTACTGAACATTGAAACAGAGTAGAACAAAACTAAACCTTTCAGACAATCACAAAGACCAAAATTCTCTATCTGTCCACCATTCTAGCCAGGGGTTGGGTTGCCTAAAGGTGTAAAGTTTGAACACCCAGACACCTGCATATAGACTTCTCTTTCCTTCTTTCCTTTAATCTGGAGCAATTAGCCCTGAACTTGAGCATGCATTAGAATACTATAGAGAATCGAATGCACCAAGGCAAACGGTCTCCCCTAAGTCGATGGGCACTGAGGGCTCTACTTGCGCTGTTGACATGAGACTCCTTCTGGTGAAAGCTGATTCAGTGGCACAACACATGGAGGCTTTTGAAGTACCCCAACCACCTTCTTTGTCTGAGGTCCCTTTCACCAACTCTGGGAGGTAGCCAGTCTAGGGCCTGGCCCAGTGTGATGCCATATTTCACCAATATTTTGATGGTGACTCCAGCACAAAGAAAAACCTCATCTTAAATTAGAATACGCCGGACTCTAAAGAGAACCTCAAAACTGCCCTGAAATATGGTTTCTGGGCCACATAGAGTAGCATCTTTTTTACAATGGTTTACTTTTTCTATGAATGACTCAAATGGTTCCTAGGTGTGTTACACACAGCAGCCCGAGTATTTGACAACTTTTCAAAAGAAATACAGATAAATTCAGTTGACCTCTCTGAGAACAAATCCAGCTAAATAAACAGCAAATAGGCTTTTCCGTTTCCAAAAGACAATGCCTTCTTGAGTATCATCCTATTCCATCACTAAATATTTTTTTAATCTTTTCAGTGCAGATTTCCACCAAACCCTCAGTGTTCATTCTAGTTACATAATGAGGCTGAGCGTTCCAGAGCGCCACCTCCCCGGAGCCCGCCTGCCTTGCTTTGACTCCTCGCCACTGGCTTCGTGTCCTTAGGCAAGTTCACTCCCTCTGTCTGCATCAGTTTCCCCAGCTAAAATGGGGACGATAGTGGAATCCACCTCTCGAGGTAGTCGTGACGACTATATTAGTTAATCCACGTGACGTACTTAGAACAAGTGCTGGCACATGTTAGAGTTTGATTGACGTTATCTCCTTTGCCCTCAAATGGGAAGATGCCTCAAACAGAGACGAAGTCATTGGGCGAGGTAGAGATTTGGTTTCAAAACAATAAAACCAGTGGAGTGGTACGTCACAGGCAAAGAATGGGATTTTAGAATCAATCGAACCGGAGTTCGTATCCTGGCTCTGCCTCTTTTAGAGCTGTTATCCATGTAACTTCTCTAAGCCTCAGTTTCTTCATTTGAGGATGATGATAGTGCCTACTTCAGGAGCTTAATGCGTGGAACCTGCATGGGGCAGCATGTGATCAGATACAAACACGAATGGATAACTTTTGTCCCCCATTTTTTTTTTTTTTAATCTCCATTGAAGATGAGAGCGTGGGGCTGAGGCCCATCAAATGTCTGGCAAAAACCTACAGAAATGACATTCCTGTGGTAATTCCTCCTAATATGCAGTGACTTAAGAACATTTCGAGCATATTATTTTCATGTCTGCTCCAATAACTGAAAACAATTTAAAGAAGCAAAATATCAGGGCCAAAATTTTTCAAAGAGATTTTTTTTTTCCCACCTCTAGCTTGAAAGCAAATTGTAACTTTCTAAGCAAGCAAACAAAAAGGGCTTTTATGCATATCTGATGAGCTCATTTCCTTTGATTTTGGTGAGTGATGTCATTTGGACCCAGCTGTTGGTATGCTGCACATGATTTCCCTTCCTCGTGTTTCAGCAAGCCATTTCTGCCCCTAATGGAATTACTTTGACTGGAACCCAGCGTTTTTCATGGTTCACCTCTCCTATCAGCTGATACCCAGGACTCCTCTGGAAAGAATGAGGAAAGGCTGCAAAGGCATTTAAATGCCTGCAAAACAACAACTTCACTAGACTCTGATCACCCAGTTGTCCTTTTTGAGGTCTCTGTTGCCTTAGCTTCTTCTCGATTCATCCTATAAAATCATAGTGAGAGCCTGAGGTGGATGAGGGGCTCTGAATTAAAGGGCCCAGGTCCTCAGAAGCAGACTTGGCCTGCCTCTTTTCACCTCATGTGCTTACAACCGAGCTGACACATTGGCGGGGAAGGCAGCGGGGCTGTGGAGAGAACTAGATAATGTATGAGAGCCCTGGCTTTCCAATTCTGCTGACCCCAGTCCAAGTCGCAGTGTTGTGCCTTGCTAGCTCAGTACTGCAAACCTCTGTTTCTTACAGGTAAAAAGCAGCGACTGAAAGTGGGCACAGATGATGGTGGAGGCTATGCACATAGAGGGGCAAAGTGTATATTGGGAAAACTGTACTTGACGCTCAGTTTTTCTGTAAACCTAAAACGACTCTAAAAAAAAAAGTCTTTTTTTTTTTTTTTTAATAGTAAGCACAGGGGATTGCCGTGAGAATTGGCCTGCAAAGTGCTGAGAACCCTACACGCACAATAGTCAGTATCGGCTGCTTCTAGTTATCTAATAAACTAGTTACTGATATCGGGCTAGGGCTCCTCCGCTCTGTGAGGGATTTTCCACCTAGCCACTAGGGACATTTGGGGCCATTTTTTACTTGTGGGGTGGGGGTGTCCTGTGAATTGTAGGATGTTTAGCAGCTTTCCAGAATTCCTGGTCTCTCCCCACTAGATGCCAGCAGCACCCCACCCCAACACACACACACACACACACACACACACACACACACACACTCAGTTGTAACAACCAGAAACATCTCCAGACATTTGCCAAATGTCTCTTGAGGAACAAAACTGCCATTGTTCGAGAACCACCATGCTAAGTTAAAGGGGAAACACTGATCGGTGCATTCCATGGCTCTACTTCACGGTCAAGGTGAAACTCTTCGAGAGTTTTGCTCACTTGTGTCTGTGGTACTCACACCCAGCTGCTCAGATTGGTCTCACAAGCATACCTGGCTCACCCACCGCTGTCCCTGATCTCCAGCTCTCACATCTGGAATGTGCTGTCTCTCCCTCCCCCTGCCCCGCCACCCCACTCTCTTGTCTGAACCCTCCCTAGCTTCAGCCCCATCTCCTTCAATAATAAAACATCCTGAATCCTTTAAGCCTTCTGCGTCATCTTCTCTTCCTAGCTTCTTAGTCTGCTGCTCAGTGTAGCACTAATTCTGCTCTGTCCTACAGAGATTGCCTTAGAGACGGGGGCTTTTAGAGCTTTTAGTGCAAATCGTGTAATCTAGTGGCCTCTGGATCAGACGAGGAAAGCAGGGCCCAGAGAAATAAAAGCACTTGTCCAAGGTCGCAGTGCTGACTGATAGCAGAGTTGTGCCCGTAACCCCTGCTTGGCAGCTATTACCCTGGAGCGCATCACCACAGGTCTCCTGGGATGTCCAGTGTCCCTGTGTCCGACCTGTTCCTTCATCCGCACGCAGCAGCTCCATCTGCAGACTAGTTAGCAGGTACAGACTCATCAGCTATTCAGAGATATTCAAAAGCTTCTGCTCTTTCCACTGATGCTTAGTTTAAGACCTTTCTTCCTTGTTCCTCCTTGCTTACACTACACCTTATTTAAGCTCAACAATCAGGGAAATGGTAAAAGCAGTACTTTTCCAACTTGAATCTACCAGAATCCCTGGAAAACTTTTTAAAACACAGATTGCTGGACCCCTCCGCCACCCGCAGAGTTTCTGATTCTATAAGTTTGGGGTAGGCCTGGGACTACGCATTTACCGGTGATACTGGCATTGCTGGTACCAGCCTCACTTGGAGAGCCTGATGGAAGTTTAGATAGTGATTAAGACCTGGGCCTTAGAACCAGATAACCCCTTTGACAGATGACTTAATCCCTTTGAGCCTCAGTTTTCTCACTTGTAAAATCAAATAATACTAATTAGAAATGCTTATTAAAATGCGCTATTTTTCATTAAACTTAATATCTTCTGTTTCCAGCATTTACCAGAACTCAGCATATATTCTGCCCAGAGGAGTAAAAAGAAGCCAATTTCCTTCTATTTGTTTAAACTAGTGGCTTGAGAGGAAACCGCAGGGCTGTCAAGCTCAGGGAATGTGTTTCGTTTGTCCGACACCCTGCAAAAATCACCTGATTTCACAGACATTTCTGTAAAGTGGGCACCGTAGCCTTCCTCTGAGTGTCCCCAGCCCCCAGGACCTATTGGACAGGTTTTAAAACATATTGCTTGATAAACATGACACTGTTTGTTCAAGTTTATTTTTACCCCGAAGCCTCATTGGCGTCATCCTTTGTTTCTGTCAAAATCCTATGTATTTTTCTTCCAATGGGCACTTCCTTCCTCCTCTAGCCCACCTGGCAAGCTCTCTTTTCTGACTTGTCTCTGCACCTAAGTGCTACTTCGCTATAAGCAGCTTGCTTTGAAACTCACCTGCCTAATGAGTCCTGTCTCTGGCTTTCTATCTAGAGCAAATGTTCTTTAAGGACCTGAGCTATGCCTTTCATTTCTTTTGAATCCCTCCAAGTGCCTGGCATCATTCTATCAACAGTCAATAGTTGAACGTTGGTCAAAGGTATATTATATATAATTTACATAGAGTTAATGTCAAAATTTTAACCAGGACATGGGAAAATAATTTCCTACATCTTTTTATTTAAGATGTAGGTCTCTTCGCCTCCCAGATTGTTGGTTTTGGTGTACTAGGGGTGGCCGCTGTCAGAATCCTGACCACTCGAGTTGACTGCCCACAGGAGGAGAACTCCTAGGGTCAATCTATATGCAACACGGTCCTCTGGTATTTCATTAACAAAATTATTTGAGGGGAATCAAAATATTAGGAAGCCGAAGCATGTTTGGCTTTCAATTGTCACATCCCTTTGTGACTAAAATTATGAAAGCCTTACACTGAGTGCGTGCGTTACCCAGCCTTTACAATTTGAGCAGACGAATGTTAAACTCTTAAAATAATAAAACCCAGAGAGTAACGAGAAGTGGAGCAGAAAGGAGGGAACTGAGAAACGAGATGAGGGCTTCTAGCCCTGGGTGGCTCATTTGTGTCCCACTAAAGTATAGCCATTAACTAAATAATGGGCTGCATAGAGTGCATGTGGTTCAGCTTGTATTCTCTGTCCCTTCCTAAATGGGCCTATTCTAATAGATTTGGGATTCTCCATGGGTAGGTTTTTCTGGGGAGAAGAGAGCCAGATCGCAAGGGTCCATGGAGAATCCACTAAGTCTAGAATCTTCCAACATTCTGGATGGGATTCTATGTTTCTTTTCTCTTGCTAGTATGTGTCACTTCAGGAACACTATTAATTGCATCTCCTACTCATTCATTATTGCCACATCCTCAAAGAGGACTGGGCACGCCAATCTTATTCCACCACTAGTTATGAAGACTGACTCTACTCAGCAAGGGGAGTGGCCTCTAAAGGAGGCAGCTGGGTGGAGGTGACAGGATAGTGGATTTGTAAGAAGCAACTTGACTCTCCTGTGATGCCCTTTGGTCTTCACTTTGGCCCAGGGGCTCTCAGCCATGGTCATGGCACACATGTGCATATGGTGCTTCAAGTCATGTTTGCTAAGCACAAAGAATGGCACTGGTGAGTGAATTTTTTCTTTATAAACTTGACTAGAATCAAAGGCCTCCTGGGACAAAAGTCACTCTCATATGTGTTCTAATGTGCTTTGTAGGGTGGGATTCAACCATTGTGCCTACATATGCCTGTGGGAGTGATAGTTGAATGCATCATGTTGAAAGTGATTTTAAAAGACTGAGAAACATTATATTAGATATTTGTATCCCATCCCTGTGGCCCCAGTGAGCAATTCTGCTATTCTTTTGGGGGATGCAAATAAGGACCATAAAAATCATTTCCAAGTTCCTATATCATAGAACATTATCTGTTCCCAAACCCCTCAAGTGGAGAGAAAGAAAATTTGGAGTTGTCTTTCCTCTTGATGCCTCAAACATCATTTCCAAGGTAGCGGCTGATTAACTCTCAAATCATACCATGTGTCCAGTGTCCAGTAATGGGCAGTCTCTGATGTGTGAACGATTTTAATTGTGGGCCCAGATGTTACTTTCAGGAGTAATTTGTCTATGATTTGAGGAGGTGGTCCCACACAGATCAATTGAGAAGGAGAAAATTATAATGACAAGTTAAAGTAATCACTGCCAGGGAAAAGGGTGACCAAACTGTTTCTGCCAGGTAGGCAGGCTGTTTCATGGGATTTAAAAGAAAAGCATACTGTGTGCATTTTTTTTTGTAAACATCTCTGTTAGCCAGATCTCCGCCTCCCAGGGCATCAGGAAAAAACCAATATGAGCCACTCAAGAAGGAGGTGGCTGTGTTTTGTCTGAAATTTAAAAAGAAAGAAAGAAAAAACTTGAAGCTAAGTTTTCCTTCAAATTTTGCCCAAGCAAAACTGAAAACATTAAGTTGTTGAGCTGAAGATGTTTGTTTCTAGTTTGTTATTTTATTTATGATGATGATGATGATAACGTTGCTATATTGATATTCTTTTTAGTGCACTGATCTAACTCCAGTTGTGGACAGCAGTGAAACAAACAAGAAGCTTTCAATCAATTGACAAAATCAAATAGCCCAGGGTAGATGTGGCTTTACCTATTGCTTGATGCAGGGTTCAAATGATGTCACCAGGACCCTGTTTCTCTCTCTCTCTATTTCCCAGTGACCTGTCCCTTGGTGCTGGCTCCTTTGTCAGGATCCACATACTCACAGAGTGGCTGCAACAGTCTCAGATCCTGTATTCTCTCTGACCCACTTTCAAGAAGGAGAAACTGATGAGCTCTTAACAAGACTCCTAGCCAAAGTCTCGCTGCTCTGATTGGGTCATTGGCCCAGCTCCAAGGCAATCACTATGGGTAGGAGTGAGGATGGAACACAGTAATGACATGCCTGGCATACATACATGCTTTGCCCCAGAGACCTGGGTTAGGAGTTACCAAAACAGATATCCATGATAAATATTAACACCCACTACTATTGCCATGTATTCAGAGCTATATGTCAGGCATTATGTAATATTATCCTCACAACCTCTCATTCATTCCTTCATTCATCCAGAAAGCATTTGTTGAGGTCCCACCATGATGGCCAAAACATGTCTCTACTCAGTTTAGAAGGGGAAGTATCATGAAGTAGGTATGGCTATCTACATTTTACAGATGGAACTACTATGGTTTCATAGAGTTATTTATATTTCCTACAGTATTACAATTACCAAGTGAGAAACAAAGATCCAAACCCAAATCTCAGTTTCTACAGCCCATGTCCTTAACTATTGTGCTAGTCTAAGTTGTCCTGCCTTGGGGTATATTCTGCCCCAGGTTGATATATGTTTATCTGTGACCATGTTCCCCATCGTGAGGATTAAATATGATGAGGAAGGGAGGGAGAGAATATAAAAGATCCAAGAAATATGTTTTCTCCCTCTCCACCCCATGCTGATGAGTCAATATTAAATTCTTCTACCTCCTTAGTGATAAGTGACAACAAACTGACCAACTAACTTTTGTGACTGTGCTTCACTTAACATTATGTCTCCTCAGTGCTTTATTAGTAACAACCAGTTGGGATACTTGGTCCTATGAAAGCATGTTTGCAGCTCCTTTGGTAAGATTAGAATTTTCAGTCCTCTGCAGCTTCCAAGAGTTCAACAGGCTACCTTATCCTACACTTGAGGAAACTGAAGCTTAGAGAGGTTAAGTGACTTGTCCAAGGTCACTCAGCTAGTAAGAAGTGAAGCTGGAGCTTAAACCACCTATTCTTTTAACTCCTACAGTCATGTTTCCCAAACTGCTGTCAAATTTATGAGTTTTTGGTCATATACTTAAGTATTTAAGTATTTACTCTATTGTCATTCTAAGCAATGATATTTTTTAGTTGGTGTTACTGAGTTAATGTTTTTCTAAAGCATCCTTCAATAAACATAAAACTTCAAAATTTAAAAATCCATGCATGTCTCATGCGCCATCAGCAGTAGTGTCCGACACACTGAGAGACAAGGTCTGCACTTTGTGAATGCCTCACCAGTTAGTCGGTCGTAGTTTGAGGACCAGGGCTTAGATTTACAGGAAAGCAACAGGCAATTACCAGGGAAAGTTTTTTTTTATTTTCAGGAAGAGACATACATGTATCAGCTAAATGGAGATGCGATCGTTTTCTGTTCCTTCCTGTCCATCATTGACCTTCCCAATCACAATCCTGTCCCCACGCTCTGCTTGCTTCTTGTCTTTGCTTATGGGTGAGACATACCTTCTATTTAAAGGCTAACCCAACTTTTCAAGCCCCACTAATATTTGGTGACTTTTATTGTCTTGCAACTTCCTTGAGATTTTGTGGTATATTGCTTTTATGGCTACCTAACTGCATTATTGTTCAAACTCAAAATATCTATTTTGGAGAGAGACTTCAACCGTGTAACTATTGCCACCTTCACTTCATTCCATTTTAATTATGTTTGGCTCCTCATAAATTTTCCTACTGATTTCCAAAGTTCTGTTAAACTCATAAGCCACTTGAGGATGAAATTCAGATCCCAAAGTGCATTTTTATTTCTAGTAACTTGGAAGGAAGAATCAGGTAAACTACCTAATACCTCTCTGTTTGAACACAGAGAATAGGTGGAATAGAAAAGACCCATTGCATTTGAGCACATTTCTTCACAAAAATTCAAGCTCTTAGAGGCGGCTCATTTGTTTTACCATTTAACAATGAAATTGAGGAAGTCTGTGTTTGTCCTCATAGTTATTCTTGGCTGCCATGATGCTCAGATTATTAGGGGTATTGAATGCTAGTAGTAGTTCTTAAGGGAAAGACTTTGCATGTTTATGTTTTTGTTTTTGTTTTTTCTCATGAGAGAATCAATCCACTTGCAAAAAAGCACTTCCACATTTTCCCAACTCTGCATTAAGGCATTAACCAGCTTACCGATTGCCATCGTTAACTCCAGACAGTTTAGATCATCTCTGCTACTCCACTAAACCCCAAATCTGTTGCTCATAGAATCACCTGAGATGTGTTTAACAAATTCTGATGCTTAGGCTCCAGGCTGACCAAATCAAATCAGCCCCTCTGGGGCTGGAACTTGGGCACCTTTTTGAAAGTTCACCAACTGACTCTCGTGTGCACACAAGAACCTCTTTTTCACAGCCTCTGGCTTCCAGAGTTTCTGTGGTGTTAGGATCAGATGAATTCAGGCAGGTCTGGGGTTGAATCCCCGCTCTACTTAATAGCTGTGACATGGGGCTATTCATTTAGCAATTCTAAGCCTTAGGTCTTCATTCTAAGTCATTATCTTCATCTGATAATGGCTCCTACCTTATGGGATGATTTTGAGGTTCAAAGAGATGATGCATGTACAGCACAGCCCACTTATACTGCAATGACTAGCTAACTAGTTCTTCTGCCTTTGAGTGTTAACTCTGCTTAGTTCATCTTATATACCAACGAATCTTCCCAAATCACTGCACCGTTGCCCACTAAGAAAGAGAAGAGCAGCCTCGGATATCTAGAAACTGGCTTCGTACACGTAACAAGGACCCCGGTTGTTAGGAGCTGGCCTAGAACTCTAAGTCAGGCCATGATGGCCTCCTGTTAGATGTAAACAATCTCACCAAACATAACATCAGACAGGGCTACTCTGGGACCATGAGGAAGTGAGACAAAAAACAAGACCACTTCATAATTTTGTCTAAGCACAAAAACAGATCAATGCAAAACTGTAAAAATACTAAACACTCTCAGCTAGTATGAGTGGCAGCTGCGCTTTACCTATTACAGCTTTAGCTTCATCCTAGTCTTTCTCCCTCCCTCCCTCCCTTGCTTCCTTCCTTCCATCCTTCCTTCCTTTCTTCATTGAAATTATACTAGTCTCAAAGATATCCATAAATCGATTCCTTAAGTCTGGACAACAGCCTTTGAAATAGGTGCTATTATGATGTCCACTTTACAGATGAGGAAATATAGGCACAACAAAGGTAAATAATATGCTTTCATTTACACAGTTAGTGGCAGACTCAGGATTGAGAGATATACCGATTTATCTTTCTAATATGGTTGTTATGAGGAAGAATGAGCTATGGCAGGTAAAAAGTATAACGTGGTTGGCTTCCCTAAGGAGTTTCTGGTATTTTCCCTGGTTTCGAATCCCTGTTTTGTTGCTGAAAACCTTTCTTTTGTACTCTCCCTACAGCATGAAGCCAGAGTAAATATTGTTGAATATACTCAAGTATATCTTGCCTTAACTTGTTCATTCATGGAGTTCTGTTTGCCCCCAAATTCAAGCAGCCATTTGGTGCTTGGCTAGGTCATCTTTGCCTTCCTGTTAAGAAAAGTTACATGACATATTTACTTATTAATCAAAAATGATCAGAGGAGTTACTCCAGTCCAGAAGGCTTTGTTAATGATTGCTTATCCAAATGCTAACACTCAACTATCTAAAACTGAATTAAAGACAGCTCACACATAAAGGATGTTTAGGAAGTCCAAGGCTTTATAAAATACTGCAAACACCCATTTGGAGAAGCCCTCTGGAGTTTTCAGGTTATAACCTTTTGCTAGATTAATTGATCACCTAGTTAAAAATAAATGATACACAGATCCCTCAAGTAGACTCAGAATTTGTATAAGACAATGGGTCACCTTCTTTTCTAGTTATTGCAGAAAAAAATTAAATGCTTCTGTATTGCATAGTTTCTGGGGACTTATTTAGATTTCTTTTAATACATATTCAGGGGGTTCTTTTTGATATTTGCCTTGGAGACACCCAACTCTATCATTAGGAGCTTCCACCACTAGGAATTGGCCTTGTATCCCAAAGGAAAAGAGTTTTCAAATGAGGTTGAAATGGAACTGTCTCAGGTGGGATTGAGACAATTTTAATGAGAGTAAGGAGTCTGGAAAGAGAAAAATCCTTAGATCAGTGGAGGCACAGAACACTGGGTTTAATCTGAAGACTTCTGGGATTTAGTACATTCTGAAAAGATAGGCATGTTCTGGTGTATTTGAACTTATATCGGATGACTTCTCACATTCGTGTGACAGGAATAAAACAGTATTTGTTTATAGTCTTCCTCTTTCCTCACTCATTCATTCTGTCTCTGCACCCTCAGTGTCTCTATCACCTTGTTCTCTAAGGAGAACTCCAAGTTCATTAGTAGGGGCTTTTGTGATGTTTAAGCATGGCAGAGGAGAGAGAGAAGGAAAATGGGAAAGCTAGGAATGGAAATCTGGTTTGGAAAGGGACAAGATTTAATCAAAGGGGAACAGAAAAAAGTGAAAGGAAGGATGCCATGGGGGAAATGTTGCCCTCCCCCCAAAGTTGGGTATCAAAAAAGAATTTGGTTGATTGGGAGTTGAGAGTGGAAGAAAAATTGGGGGAGATTAGAGGTCATCGGTGTGCAGGACATAGATGAGGAGAGAACATTTTCAATATGTTTCTCAGACAAATATACTTATCTTCCTGTCCTTTCAGAGTGATTAAAGATTTGAATTGTTTTAATGGAATTTGTTATTGACCTGTGTTGCTTGGCATGTGATGTTGCACATGGACTTGATCAGTTATAAGCTCCTTATTTGGGGGTCACCTCTACCAGGTTACATTCAGCCTGTAAGTGAGCCTGGGTCATATTCAGAATATTGTGATTAATTCATGGTGCTGTGTTTCAAGGGACCTATAGCTCAACTTGGATGCAAGCAGGAAGATGAAAGAGCTCAAAGCCATCTCATCTTAGAACCGTTCAAAAGAATCAGCAGTGTTTTAGCTTGGAGAAGAGATGTCTCAAGAACATCCTCAGAGCTATCTTAAAAGATTTGATTAAAGATAAAGTATAATATGTTTGTGGTTCCACAAGAGAAACCAGGATTGGCAGGAAAAAGATCTCTTTTTTAACCTCTTCTTGGCCTTTTGCCTAAGATCAAATGTAAAAAGATCTCTTTTCTAAGGAAAAAAACTTTAGCTCTAAGCTAAGGAGGAACTTTCTGACCATCCTGGCCACAGATGGGTGAGTCGGCAACCAGCAATAGGTACTTTAGGGGGGTACTCAAACAAAATATTTGGGGACAATGCAGAAATGCAGCAAGTGGATAAATATGAATTCAGTATTTCTGAAATTGGAATGATCATTATACCTGTGTCCCACGCCAAAGATTCTAATAAAGTAGGTCTAAGGAACATGTATTGTCAAAATGCAATGCAGGATAAATAAGTCCATATAATGGAATATTAGAAGAAATAATGAAGTACATGCTACAAAATTGATGAACCCTAGAAACATGATGCTAAGTAAAATAGTCACAAAGCCTACATATTGTATGATTCTATTTATATGAAATGCCCCAAACAGGCAAATCTATCGAGGGAGAATGTAGATTAGTGGTTGCCTAGGACTGAGAGGTATTGGGGGGAATGGGAAATTGCTAATGAATATGGGATTTTTGGGGGGGTTATGAAAATATTCTAAATCAATTGTGGTAATGGTTGCACAACTCCGTGAATATGCTAGAAACCATCAAATGGAATACTTTAAAATGGATGAACTGTATGATATTTGAATTACATCTCAATAAATCTATTATATTAAAAATAAAAGCAATCCAGATGACATAGTCTTTGGTGAAATTTGGGAACCAAATCTCAACCTTAGCTTCAGTTACGATCACCTAAGGATCTTTCGTAAGATGCTAGTACGTGTGTTCCACCACCTGAGGTTCTGATTCAGTTGAGACTAGAGCACCAGTTTTTAAAGTCTCCCACGTGAATTTACTACACCACTTAGGTTAAGAATCTCAGGAACAGATGAACTTCAAGTTCCCCTCTTCCTTTGAGATACTGCGATTTCTCAAACCTCTTATTTTATCTTAGTGTTTAATAAGAGCATGAACTCTGGATCAGATACCTGTGTTGGCATTTAGCTCTGCTTTTTGCAAGCTATGTGTCATTGAGCAAGCTGTTTAACCTCTCTGTGCCTGGATTTCCTCATCTGTAAAATGGAAGAAATATTAACACCTACCTCACGAGAGCTTTTGTGAGGATTAAATGGTGTGTGTAAATTATTTCATCTAGTGCTGACATGTAGGAAAAACTCATTGTTAAAGATGATGATGACAATGACAGTGACAGTGGATAACAACAATGATGATGATCCTTCTGCAAGAAGAAGAAATAGAAATTTGGATGTTGGGGGGCTGACTATTTCTTATGATGAAATATGGCCAAAACAGATCAATTTCATCTACAGCGGGCTTTGTGGACAAAGATTTTGGAGTAAGAGGGTCAGTGGCAGCAAGAAATATTCTTATCTGAATACTATAGGATTAAAAAATAAAGAACTACAGTTTCTCATTTTAATGATTCTCTTACGTGATGACATTTAGATGGGTCTAAGCATAAACACTGTTGCCTTCCCACTGGCTGTGTTAACCTAAAAAGACAGTTTCTGCTCTTAATATCTGGGAAAGATGGGGGATGTGTCTGAGAAAGTTCTCCATTAGATACAGACTGACAGTGTTTTAAAAATATGTATAATCAATAAACCAACACAGACAGCTACGAAGCATGAGAAAGCAAGACCACAATTTGAGCCTTCTTGGAGATCCGACCTCTATCACACATGTGGAAAAAATAATGTGACACAAACTTTCTAAGACTTTGTTTTCTAATTTAGGAAAACGAGAAAGATTAATGATGCTTAATCCGCCAGAGGATCAGTTCTCTGCTGTTGCTTTTCTTTTTTAATCCTTTTCCCCCTCCCCCCATACTAATGTAAAAACTAAATCAGAACCCAGTATCCTATTGGTGTACTTTTGGCAGATCTTGGCTTTGGCATTGTTTTTCTGACCAGTTTACTGCTTAGTGTTTATTACTAATCATCTGTGCCTGGAAACATGACCCAGAGAGGAGAAGGACCAAGGCAACAGCATGCAATGACATTGTTAGAATTATTCACAGTGTTTTCATCAGGCATCACTCAGCCCAAATCCACAACCACAACAGATGCCTTCGCACGCCAAATCCCAGGCATTGGCAGCCAGGCAAAGCTGGCTTCCCTTAGCACTTGGCAAGAGTCCTCATCCCTTTGCCTGGTATCTGGAACCCAGTGCTTGGCCAGGACTAAAGGTGAGACAGGCTGAGGGAATAAGAGTTTGCTGCATCTGAAAGCAATGCTCTGATGTCATCTATCTCTCCAGTACACTGCAAAATATAGAGTTGCAGTGTGCAAGAACATGGGCACACTAGAGCACAAAGGCAAGGGTCTGGGGGCGGATATCTACACACATCATATTTTCATTATGATGCCTCTTTGAGTAATTTAACCTCTCAGAACTCAGTTTTCCTGATGAAGAAATTTATTTACTCATAGTAATTCAATAAATGTTTACTGAGTGCCTACTATGTACCAGGTTCTTTGTGTTAAAAGGAGAGAAGTAGATGAACAGAATATTAAAATTTACTGTTCAAACTAACAATAAAAATTTATCTACATCTAAATCAGTGACTTTGGAACTGCCACTTCGGAGAAACTCAGCCTGAGGTTTACCTTACTGATAGTTATGATTACGTCATTTCTTATCAAGTCCAGAGCCTAAATATTGCTGCCTTTGCTAATATTATAGTTCCTTTGTCTGGAAATATATCTTTTAATAGTTAATTTTTCCTCTCTCCTTCCAAAAGTAAGAAATTCCTATTCTTAAATTCATTTAGAAAAGATGAGAACATTCTTAAAATATCATCCATCATCTTACCACCCCAAAACAATTATTCTTAGCTTTGGGGGATAGAATGGAGGATTTTAGAACATGTGGGGGGAATACATATACATATACATATACATATACATATACATATACATATACATATACATATACATGTGTATATGTGTGTATATGTATATCTATATATACACACACACACATATATATACATATATATATATATTTTTTTTAATTTCAGCCTAGTAGATCTGCTCAGTACAATGCAAATTCAGCTACCTGAAGCAAAGTCGGAGGCACAGTATTGTAGGGTTCTTTAGGAAATGATGGCTTCTTCTCTAGGTGAAATCTTCTGTTAATTTAGTATTTTTGCCAAAGCAGTAGGGTATGAGATTAGAAAATGATAGCAGATGAGGCGATGGTATTTTAGGAGCATATTTGTTTAACGAATGTCCTTTCACCTGTGAAGAGAATTCTAGGGTCCCAGAGGGTTGTAGCTGATCGGTGAGAATAGTTGTTACTTGTTTAGTCAGGGTTTTTATCTAGTGTCTTTCATCCGCCAGTAATTAGGTGAGGAGGCTAGAAAGCAGAGGTATACAGGTGTTTAATATGGGGAGCAAATGACCTTAAATTAAGCGGGTAATAATACTCAATGAAGTATTGTGGATTCATGCTATGAAGGGAAATGCAGATGAGGTCACATAGGAAGGGCCCTAACCAATTCTAGATAACAAAAGAAGTTTCCCATAATCGAGTACCCTGTAAACTCACGCAACCTGCAGGCAAAGGCTCCAGCCTGACCCACGGTGGAGATCATTGCAGCAGACAAGTCAGGTTAGGACTTGTATTCCAGCTGTTCAAAATACCCACCCTGCCCCGGGGCAATTTTGTACCTTGCTGAGATTTTGGCGCTGAGATGAGTACCATTACATAGTGAATCTGGGAAATTACATACTTATATGATCAGTCAGCTTTCTAACTGCCCTTCCTCAGAAGAGAACGGCCCTTCCTGGAGACCATTTGCTGGAGCTCCACCTTTCAGCATGTGATGTATGGTATTACTTTGGGCCTAGTTAAGGGAATACCAGGAATTCCAGGCTGTATACATAAATGGATACAGAAAGCATTAGATAGTTTCTTTGAGTGGTTGTGGCAAAAAGATTCCTCATGATTTATGTACTGTACATTGCGAGATGTCTGATATGAAGTCGACAACTGAAATCGAATGAATAATTCAGCGTATGGATCAATCGCATCATCTACTTGCCATGTTATTGCTATTTTGACGTAATCGCAAAGTGAAAAGTAGACTGATGTCATAAATAAGCAACTGTCATTTGATATGAATTAGACCCTATCATCATAAGGATATTCTATTTTCAGGTACCACTTTGAAGCTTTCTGTACAATTAAAAATTTGCCCTCAATAAAATATGGGGAGAAAGATCTGCACATGTTATTTCAATGCCAACACTGAAAGAAAAATAATGTAGAAAGATGAAGCAGCAGCTCTCATCTTCAAAGGCCGGATCTTTGTTGGTCTTGTTCTGGAAAACATTGCTCAAGAGAAGGATCTGACTGCCCATTACATGGTGTAATAGTACCATTGGCTCTGTAACCAAAACAAATACTAAGATTAATTCCTTTCATATTAGTTTTAAAAGTAGGTAGATATGAATGGACACAGTCTAAAAGCCTTCTTTCCTTCTCCACGTATCTTTCTTTGATAGAGTGCATAGTAATTCATAATAACTCCTTGTCATATTCATTTTATGACACTTTGGATGGAGAAAAACACAAAATGTGGTCCAGATAATCTCATATCTTGGGCAGTAGCTGTCATATCATTGTCATAGTTAATGCAACTATTAGCATTTGTTTCTTAATGACACAAAAAGGAAAATTAATTTAATTATTCATCTTTTTATTTTTTAAGGGTTTTTATCAAAGCCTTGCCTTCCTTGATCAGAAAAATTCCTTCTTAGAAATGTTAACAGAACTTGTTTTCTGGGTGGGAAATAGAAAATCTCTGAAGCTTAATCCTACTATAAAAACTAGAAACATTTTTATTTATTAGCCTTTGATCAAAGGATAAGCTCTAACTTTGTTTCTTTTTGAAAATATGTGTTATCAATAATAAAATTTGTGACTTTTCTAGCATATTGCACCCTTAACAGGTAGCTTTATATCTTTAAACATATTATCTGTGAAACTCTTTGAACTTCATTTGAACATCTATTAGATCCACATCAATATTTGCTAATTTAGAATAGAAATTCCCTCGGGGTCAAGTAGGCTATCTGGATAATATATCTTGTCTAACAGTGTACTAGGTAGTATTAGAAGTAATAATAACAAAACAAATACAAATTATAGCATGGTTTAGAGAGCACAGCCTTTTCTCTGTCTTTTCAGATAACTATACTTCTGTTTTGTTCATTCTTAGAATTGAAAACACAGTGGTTTTTAAAAGCCAAATATAATTTAAAATAAACTCTTGCATCTTCCTTTCCCAGCTAAGATCTGGGAATGGACAAGACCTAAGTGGGAAAGAATTAGACCTTTTGAACTCTTTGGAGGAAAAGTGTAGAGAGTTTGCAGGCTTCTGATGTTTCTCATCCGGGCTAAGTTTGTATCGCTGAGATGCTGGTGTTCTCGACTCTGTCCTTAAGTACAGCTGAGCATATTCGTGCACCAAATGTCATTTCATAGGAAAAATCAAATTTGATTTGGTGAGATTTCCAGAGAAGAATGAATCCAATCTGGGTTGCAATCAACAAAGCACACCAATTAAAACAGATGCAACGCAGCGCTCTGCGCATACCATTGTAATGTCAAAAGATGATGACTCTTAGAGAAATACAATGGTTTCAACTCAGAGGTGACAGAACATATACTCTTTTCCTTTTCTCTTGGTAGAGCTTCCATTCAGAAAGGAAGCAAATCTCTGTTCTGTCCCAGTGATCAGGGAGGAAAGACAGACAACCTGCTGCCAGAACCAAATGGCAGAAGATGTTTGTAATACTGACCAAGCAAATTGTATTCGTGGAACTGATAGATTCAACACTGCATGTTCAAAGGAATACCATGACTTTGTGAAGTGCACGTTCATCCGATCCTGTCTTGTAGAAGCTTGGTATTGGTTTCCTCAGGATTAACCAAAATTTGTGTAACTTAGAGTTAAGCGGGCCAATAGATGGACCACTTTCTCTCCAGTAATTCTCTATGTCAGATCACATTTACTCAGCCCAGCCCACATGTTGTTGGGTTCTTTTATCTCTGAAATTCAAAATTAGTGGCCCACTTAGAATCCTCTTCTTCACTATTCAAGGAGTAAACACTTATTTAGCACCAACTATGGCTTTTGCCCTTGAGGGACATCATCCAAGGAGGCTATGCAGGCAAACCGCTATGTCACAGTCCAGTGACACTGAAAGCTGGAGACATGCAAACTCCCCAGACCCGCACTGTACTTTCAGAATGAAAATGCAAGACACGCACTTTGACATAGAATTTTTTTCAGTTACAAATAAAGTGATAAGTAGGTAAAAGTTTAATGCATCATCCTTCTGAAAAGAGTACATTACATGACATTAGAAAATGCTTAGGAAAACTGGAATATATGACATCTGCCCAAAGAAGAAGTGATTCATTTTTCTGAAGACAGGCAGATAACCTGATTCATACTGAGGCCATGATAACTGATAAGAGGTGAAAGTGATGTCCCCAGTACCATTTACCTTGTAATGTGGGGCTATAATGTGCTAAGTGAGTAATATGGGAATGATGCTTGCAGAAATCAAACCTGAACATTTCCTGTAATCCAAAATGGAAGGCTGGGAATGTTCCCTTTAATAAACAAAAATAAAGAAAAACACACATTAAAAACAAACAAAACAAACAAACAAAAAAAAGAGTTCCCGATCCCCGGTGACCTTGGAAATTTTTGCCATGACCAGCAGTGGAGCAGAAGGATCTTGGCTAGAGCCAAATAAGATTTGGAGGGAGATCCCTAAGACTGATGGTGGTGACAGGAAATGTATGAGTTAATGATAGATGGAAAAAATCTTGGCAGTATTCCTCCTAATTTTTATTAAAAAATAAATCAAAGAAACGTGACTTTGGCAAAACTTTCTTCCCTGCACTTTCCTCTTTGTGTTCTTGGCTACTCACCCTCATATAAATGGAACCGCCCTTTAAATGTACCATCATTTAAGGGTGTACTGAAATGTTCTGGAATTCCATATTTTTACCAAGTTTAGTGCTGCTCATCACCAAAAGTGTTTAATTGTAAAAGTCTCCCGACTACTACTGTGGTTTGTAAGTGTCCCATTCCGGATGCAATTATCTCCAAGTACAATATGTATTAGTGTGGACTTGTCATTTCTTTCCTTTAATATGTGAGATTTTGGTGGTTTGAAGATGGCTGGAAAATGAGAGAGAAGATGAACAGCTTTTTGAGAAAAGACTGGCACTGATGTTTTACATCAAGTGATACCAGTGAAGTTACAAAATACCCGCCCTACCTGCATACACATCTATTTGCCTTCCAGCCTAAAGAGCCATATAATCACAGGAACTAGGTGAGAAGGCACTAATACAAACCAGAAATTCATTCTTGTGTTTTCTGAAGCTCAACTTTGTACAAAAAGCACGAAGATACTTCCCTAGTACGCTTAATAGGGTCATTTTAAGGACACATTTGTCGAACTTCACTCTCTTGGCATCTGTTCAGACAGCTACAAAAGTCATTTGTCTCTTACCTTCTGATCACCTACAGACCCCCACCCCAACAAATCCCTAGCAAATTCCACTTGCTGAGTGTCCTCCTATTAGCATAGTGGTGTGTTTTAATTTGGAGAAAAAGCATGTGTTTCCTATAAGAAAGTTGTTTTAGGTCTTTAAATGTCTCTGTCAAACACTTTCTTTTTGTTTGGAGAAGTAATTACAGATCAGTACTGTTGAAACCAAAACATCAGAGAAATTGCCTGTCCCAGTGTTTCTAATTTGGTGGATGTCTGCTCAGTGAATGACAAAAGTTTAGCTTGGTCATGCCAAGAAAAACACATCCAGTTTGACCATTGCAAATGCTGACTTGGTTATAAGGGATGACAGTCACTGCACGTTGATTATTTTCCTCACATCCCGTTGAAAAAATTCTCTATACAAGGGAAAATCTGTTCCCATGACTCCTATAATGGCAGACGCCAGATGAAACTGTGATGTCGACTATGGTTGTCTTCGGATGCTATTTTTAGGAGGCATCTCGTATTGGCCCAAGGATACTCACTCAGGACCACCACACTCACATCTCATCTGATGTGTTCTCTCTGTAAACAGTTCACCCTAGACTTTTTCCAGCCCCAGGTCTGGATGTGTTTTTGTCATAAACCTTACGGCCTGACTGGCTAAAGTGAGAAATACATAATTTTGGAAGACTTGAAGATAGTAGCATTTAAATGGATGGCATATTCATGGGATAAAGTCGATATGGATATACACATGCACACACATATGTATGTATATAAAACTTTAGAACATAGAGAAATGTATAAAGTAGAAATACAATCAGTTGTGATCAGAGCACTGAGCGTATATTAGAGAGAGTAGGGAATGGGCTAGTGGGAGGGAATAGATGGTGATCTAGGCTTTCACGCTTACTTCTACCAAAACAATTTTTCCCCTATCTGGTGTTTCGATTGATGGAATCCCAACATGAGGTTTCATGTCACGGAAAGTTTCTATTGATGAAAAGCACTGAAGTTGAAAAACTCCTTTCAAGTCACACAGTGAAACAGTAAGTTGACTGTGAGAACAAGCAATTCAGAACTATACAAAATAACACAGATGAATCTTTGTTCGATTCTACTTATAGGAATTACAAAATCAAACAAATAAGTCTCTGTTGTTAGAAGTTAAGATGGTGGTTTAGAGTAATGATCAGAAGGGAGCAATAAGGGCCGTGGTGCTTCTGGGGTTCTTGAAATGTTCTGTTTCTTGACCTGAGTGCTGGTTATATGGATGTGTTCAGTTCATGAGAGTTGATAGAACTACACTTAACATGTGCACTTTTCATATGTATATTTTACTTCAATAAAAAGGTAAACAGCCAAAGATTGGCTACTAAGGTAAGATGGTCACGTATTTCGGAAGTCTGTGGAGACATGGAAGCCTTAAAGATCTACTAGGAGGAAGAAGGTAGAAAGAGAAATGTAGAAACTTTGTGGTCTTTTAAACAGATGTAGGACTCTCTGGTATATATATGTATGGGCTGCCATGTCTGTCCTCTGAATTGAGCATCTGATATACCCCAATCTCTGAAGTCCGTACTTTGAATCCCAAACACACATTTAAGATCCACAGAAAATGTTCAACAAACATGTGTTGATCCATGCTTATATGCTAGACAAATAGGTCATCCAAGTAGATAAATGACATAATCCTTCTTTTGAAAATCCTGTATTAAAAATTTTGATTTATTGAAGCAACAACATGAAAACAGCCTAAATGTCTAATATGGAATTTTTAATTATATTACCTTAGATCCATGCAAGATATACTAGCAATCGTTTAAAACAATGTTTCATAAGAGTATTTTAATAACGTGAAATGTTCCCGATATGAGTGGAGAGAAAGCAGGCAAGAAGACATATTTTACAGAATGATAGTCAAATTATATACAGCTGACCCTTGAACAACCCAGTTTGTTCTGCATGGGTCCACTTATACCCCGATTTTTTTCAATAAATACCTGTACTGTTTTGATCCATGGTTGGGAGTCCGCCACTTTATATAAGGGTCTTAAGCAGCCATGGATTTTGGTATCTGCAGAAGGTCCTGAAACCAATTCCTCACGATACCGAGGGACAAGTCAAGTTTTGGGGGACTCAAAAGTTATATAACTACACAGGGGTTCAGCGTCCCTAACCCCCAAATTGTTCAAGGGTTAACTGTATAGCAACAACAACAACAACAAAAACAAGAATAACGTGCACCAAAATGTTATTATCTAGGCATAAGATGATGGCTATTTTGTATTTACTTTTCTTATCCAAATTTACTCAGTTTTTAATTTGGAGCATGTATCGTATCTGTAGTTTAAAAAAATACATTTTAAAAAAATAAGGGTCGTTCAGTCTAGGAAAGGGAAACAAAATATAAATATAAATTAATTCCAGGGAATATGTTAAGTGCTGAGCACAGATATTGACTTTAAATCTTATGGGCACAAAGAAGGAGCAAATACTATGAAGCCATCAGAGGCGGTGGGACTTCAGCTGAGTATGAATTCTAATATCAGTGGTGACAGAGAGCATCAGGCAGTGCTTGTCCTGTGCTGAGTACCTCATTTGAGTTTTCTATGCATTATTCCCCAATAACCTCTTACGGTCTGCTGGGAACTGCTTCATTTGAGTTTTCTATGGAGGTGATGATATTTCTCCTTGTTTTTGTTTTTTTTTTGTTTTTTTGTTTTTTTTTTTTTTTTTTTGTTGTTTGTTTTTTTTTAGATGAGAACTTTTTAGTACAGAGAAAATAACTTGTCCTAGGTCCCATGGCTAGTAATTTTCAAGCCAGTATAAGTAGAATCCATGTTTGTCTGATCCTAAAGACCAAGCTTTCTTCATCTTGCCTTCTTCTTTAGAAGTAGAAGTGGAATCCAGTGAGGTTACTTTTCTTTGTTCTCAGTCAGTGTATGTTTGGGGGTCGGGGAAGGTGGTGGTGACAAAAATGGAACCACTCAAGCAAATAGCATTTCCTCCACCTAATGGTCTTTTTGCCTGATATTAAGTTACGGGTCAGGAAAAATAGAAAAATTCTTTCTCTGTCTAATTCATCATAGGAAATCATTATGCAGAGGCTCTGTTGCCTCTTTCAGAATAAAGCGTAACGTGACACTTTGGGTTTAGCTTTTAGAAGTGTATAGCCAAATTTTCTGGGTTAGTTGATGTATATTGTCTTCCAAATCGTCTGCACTCACTGACCTGATTGGTGATGCTCTCTTTCCCAAACGGCACGGAGCTCATCCTCCAAGTTTCCATAAGAGCATTCTGGCCAGCCTGTCAGATACCTTGTCAGCGCTACAAAATGCAAGGACCTTTAAGAGGCGCAGTAAGCTTATGCAGGTGGTAAATCCAAATCCATCAAAAATAAGTTTTACCACTCTGAGGAAGTGGAAATAGAGAGTGAGAGAGGTATATAAAATTTATTCTTTCTAATGCATCACCCAGCTATAGAAAAGAATTAAAATTCTGAGTATTCCTCTAAACTATCTGAGAATATTATTTGGCATATATTAGACCAGTTCAGATATTAGATCTTAAATTGTGTTTAAGAACAAGCTTTCAGCTTTATTACATTTTTAAGGAACCTTTCATAGATGTTGTCTATTATAAAGGTAGGCCAGAATGACATTTTTTGTGTCTTTTGTTTACTAAATTGCAATGTCAGGATAATAGATGCTGTGGTTGGAGTATGTGTGTGTGTTTCAGTTCTCTTAGGGAATTCTGCACTTCAAGGGCTTTGCTCTTCAACATTGCAGATAAAACACTCCATCACAGTCTTTAGTAAAAGAGACGCTTTCTCCTTCAAGATGCCTGTTCAGCTGTTCCACAGCTGAAGAGCTGGGAAGACTTAAATTACATTCTTTTTCCTGCTATTAAAAGGGAATGGGGGGGAGGCAGAGATTGAGGGGACAAGAAACTTGCATCTGGTTCAATTTCTTTGCCAAATTCTTCATTTAATTGTTTTGTAATTTGAAGAAAACCACAAATGACAAGATGAAATTGCTAGGAATATAAATACAGAATTGAATTGTTCATGTCAGGATTTCAATTCCCAAACCATGGTAATCTGAGTCACAGTTTTTGGACCAACAAACAAGAAAAGCATTGGAGGCTGCTGCTGAGTTTGCTGAGGCTCCATGGTCCCAACTCCCTGACCCCACCCTCCCCACCCTCACCAAGTTCACATGACATCCTGCAATCAGAAAGAGAGAAAAAAGGGGGGAAGGTGACTCCTCTTACCTCTGTGGATTTGATCCCAACAGCTAGGATCCAATATAAGATTCCTCAAGAAAAATCATTCCATGAAGCCCATGAGCCAAAATAAACCAGCACGTAAGTGCTAAACACTTCACTGATGGGCTTCTCCAAGTTCAGAGCATCCTTGAGAGTAATGAGCTTTCTCCTAGAGAGGTGTCATTGCTTTGATTTATGACATAATCTTTCCTGAACCAAGAGGCAACTTAGACTAGTTGAGGCTATTCTGGATTTCAGATTGGGGAATGAGTAATACTCCCAGCCACCAAGCTGAGTTTGTCTTGTTCCACTGCCTAGTTCCATCTACAGTGCATGCTTAATTAATGCTTGGTGAATAAGTTTGTTTGATGAGCAAACAAATAGAATGAACCCTACCTCGGTTTTATAAAGTAGTTGAGTGGACAAGCTCCTCAATTCTCTATTCTGTGTTCTCTTCAAGTCTACGTATTCTCCAGATTCTAGTTTACCAGATCTGTATCTCATTTCCCTAAAGCTCTGGTTTTGGCTACTTTAAAATCTAACAAAGTACTTGAGACCAAGATGCTTTTGACTTGGAATAGTGTGCATTGCCATCCAATGCAGATATTTGCTTTTTAGCAGCCTGATTTGTGGTCAGAAATCTCCAGGGCTATTATAGAGTTGAAGGGGGACTGCGTTGGGGGCAGAAGCTCCTCTATGTGTCTACTACAGGCCACCTTTTCGCTTTCTTTGAACCTGAAACTTGAGAGTGGGATTTGATTCTAATCTTATTTCAAGGTACTATTTTATGGGATAGTTTGTAAGAGTGATTCTTTATGCTATACAGTGAAGCAATTTTAATCTCTCTTATATAGACATATTCATAAAGTTATAGAACAAAAAACTAAATGAATCACAAGAGAAAAATATAAAATTGCTCAAGTCATGTGCATGATTAGGAAAGTATATCATGAAAGATAATTATCCAGATTTTTGTGAGATTTTAAAGGAAAGTGAATTCTATATACATACTTTAAACTACTTTTTTCAATAACAGATAATAGACTTGATACATTAATTAAAGAGATATGGAAGTCTTAAAATTTATATAAATATGTTTTTTGCCTTAAGAAAACTACATTGACAATTTCTCCTCTTTACAATAATAGTGGAAGAACCTAGGTAAATCTTAGTTATCCATCCAATGTAGTTCACATTAGTGGTTTTCAACTGTGTTTAAATGAATCCCACCAATGTGTCAAAAAATCTTAATTTCATTATGATAAGAGAGAAAAAGATTTTTTTCCCCTCAATAAAAAATCTCTATTTTGATAGCTGCCCATTATGTTTTTCACAAACCAACTCTTAAGGATATCAAATATTATAGCAAAAAATACTGTTAGGAATGAATTGTTCTGGCTTTAATGTGCAAATAAATGAAAATAATGGTGCCATATATTCTTAAGTTGCACCATAATATTTTCCCAAGATTTTCTATAAAATTTCATCACATAACCACTTATTGGCTTCTTAATTCATCCTAATACACAATTATATTGAGAACCATTGCTATAAGAGGTATTGCAAGGAGTTCCTCCATGCAGCCTTTCCAGATCAGACCCATTCACTGCCATTCCCTGAAAGATCCAGAAAGAATTGATGGGTTTATCTCTGGCGATACACTTCTCTGGTGGGCAGTCATCATCTTGAGATGTCTTTATAACTACAGGGCCATCTACTCCTGTGTTATTCTGGAAACTACTCCCCGCCCTCTCTATAGGCATGGACCCCAGTAGCCATTTGGGCCAAAGTTGGACATGACACAAACATGGTGAAGCAATTCTCTTTTCTAGAAATCTGTAACTAGCACCAAGGGAAAATAGTAGAGTCAGGTTGTCTGTGTGATGAGAGGTCAACATGTAGACTCAAACTGGGAGAGGCCACAGTCAGCCACGTGTACCAGAGATGCAGACAAAGTAAAGAATGAAGTGCATTCAACAAGAGTTGAGGAAAAGGAAAACATGGAGGAATTCCTTTCAGCCTCCTAGTTCTAACCGCATCCTGAGGTCTGATTGATTCCTCTCCTTGATTTCTGTGAGACACCCCTATATCTCATAATAACTCTTTTTCTGGCCTTAAACTGTCCAGGTGTTAGTTTTTGTTACTTGCCACTTTAGTGTCCCAGTGAATTCAGCTGATGTGCTCTTGAGAGGTTTAGAAAATGTTGGCCCGACCTCCCCATTTGTCTACACGTTCTTCTTGGACCAGGAGCCAAGCCTCCGGCCTCTTTTGGTTGTTCCCATAGCCTGGTTCAGGGATCTGTCTTCAGCCTGCGCTGCAGACTGTCGAGTGGGGAGGGATGCAGTGGGGGTTCAGGCTGAGATTTCTCCCTAGATCCTAATCTCTCTGGGAACCATCTCAGCTCTTCCTAGCTTCCCAGCTTTCCTGGGGGAGGATTCAAAAACTATGCTCTGCTTGATGTTCTCACGCTTCTCAATAACAAGTTTCTATATGAACATATTGTATATAATTTTTAACTAGGATGCTGGTGGGAGTCGTCCACCAGATATCTTCTGATGACTCCAGTGCCAGCTGCCAATTATCGAAGCTTTGTTTTGAATATATTTAGTTACACTATGTGTCGAAGCCAATTTTCCTTTATTGTAGTTCATATTTTATACTTTGACTTTTTATTTCCTTCAGTCTCGGTATTTGCAGAAATTGCACCCTTGGCTTTAATAAAAAGTCTTGCAACCCACTTATCCCTGTTGCCACACATCGACATTGACTGCTATTTCACTGTGATGGCTACATTTTCTTCAGTGTCGTGCTGGGTTGGGACCCATGGAATCAATATTGTTTTGTTTTGTTTTGTTTTTAAAGTTTATTGGGGTAACATTGGTTAATACAATTATATAATTTTCAGGTGTGCATTATAGTTTGACATCTATATATTCTATTGTGTGATTACTATCCAAAGTCCCATTTCCTTCAGCTACCATATATTTGATCCCCTTTACCCACTTCACCCTCCCCCTATTTCACCCTCTTCACCCCATCTATCTCTCCTCTCCTCCCCCAACCCCTACCCTCTGGTAACCACTAGTCCATTGTCCATGTCTCTAAGTCTCTGTTTTTCCTGTTCATTTGTTGTTTTTAGGTTTTTATCCCACATATAAGTGATATCATGTGATTTCCCCCTAAATACCAAAGCCATCATCCTGAGAAAAAAGAATAGGGCTGGAGGTATCACTCTGCTCAACTTCAAATTATATTACAAAGCAACAGGATTCAACATTTTTTTCGTTTCGTTTTGTTTTGTTTTATAACTTGAGCTCGTTTTAAAGCTATTCATTCTCTCCTTAATAAATCATGTTTAATCATCTAAATTAATGGTTCTAAACAGTAGAGTGCATCAAAATTATCTGAATACCTTGTTAAAACACAAATTTCTGGATCTTACCCCAGAGTTTCTGATACAGTTTATCTGGGGTGCATACTAATAACTTGCATTTCAAATATGTTCCAAAGTGATGGTATTGCTACCAATGGAGACATAATTTGAAATGACCATTTAGAGTATAAAAGGAAGAGCTGCTCTTGGTTTTCCTCATGGGTTACTCAAATCACCAACTTTGATCTTCTTCAACCAATAAACTATTAGTATTGTTATACAAAATCAACCAGGCTAAAATCCTTGAAATTATCATGCTGTAACTCAGAGGTTAGTGAGGGTTTTCCAGAGAAACAAAACCAATAGGAGATAAATGATAGATAGATGATAGATGATAGATAGATAGAAAGAAAGAAAGAAAGAAAAGAAGAAAGAAGAAGAAGAAGAGAAAGAAAGAAAGAAAGAAAAATAAAGATAGAGGTAGAGATAAAATAAGGAATTGGCTCTTATGATTATGGAGGCTGAGGCATCCCAAGATCTGTGGTTGGCAAGCTGGAGACCCAGGATAGCTGATAGTATAGTTCCAATCTGAATCTGAAGGCCTGAGGACCAGAAGAACCGATAGTGTAAGTTTCAGTACAAGCGCATGAGAAGACCAGTGTCCCAGCTCAAGCAGTCAGGCAGAAGAAACTCTCTCTTACTCAGCATTCTTGCTCTATTCGGCCTTCTATTGGTTGGAAGGCCACCCACATTAGACGGGCAATCCACTTATTCAGTCTATCAATTCAAATGTTAATCTCTTTTAAAACACTCTCACCCAGACACACCCAGAATGATGTTGGGTCAAATGTCTAAGCACCCCATGACCTAGTCAAGGTGGCACATGAAATTCACCATCACAGGAGCCATTGTTTTCATTTATTTGAGTATTCAAGCCAGAATTACATGATTTATTTTCAACAGTACTTCCTACTTGTAGCATTTGATATTGTTCAAAATCAAAGTTCATGAAAAACATAAGGTAGTTATCAAAATAGGAATCTTCATATTGAGCAATAATAAAGATCTGTATTTTTCCATCATGATGAAACCAAGCTTTTGTGTTTATCATAGACATTTTTATGTTGATTATAACCAATTCAAGGCTATTGTAAGAATTATATCACTGTCTTTCATGTGCAAAACTGTGTTTTCTTAAAAAGGAGAGAAGAGTGTGGAGTTGCTTCTAGTTTACCAGGAATTTCAACCTCCACCTACTGTATTTATAACCTTTACTGATCCACTTTTGAATCATGTATATTTAAATGCTTATATTTCTTCATAATCTTTATGTTATGGGGTGGAGAAGGCTTTTGGAAGTCAAAATATGGTTTGCTTTTGGGAACATTTGTGAATGTGAACATCATGGATGCAATGGAAGGAAAAGGCTGAGATTCACTGCCTTGTAAGACCAGTCGCCACTTCTCCTCCCTTAGGTTTCACCAGCTACAACAGGAATCATAGCTCATTCTGAGTGATCAGGATGTCCCAACGAAGACATGGCACCATGAAAATACAAGTAACGCATCTTAATATTATCACAGATAACAAAAGATGTAGTAGATGGAGTCCCAGGTACTGTAACCCGGAGCCATCACCTTGCAAAAGAGATGATAGACCTGGGAGCTGGAGGTTAAGGGTGAGGCCTGGGAGGTGAAGAGTTAGGACTGCAAGCTGGAAGTCGCCAATACACACATCAGTCTAATTGATGCTGAAGAGCGTGTGAGGCAATATTCTAGGTACAGCAATCAATCCAGGCTAAAGGGAGCAAGAAAGGTTTCAATACAATCTAATCATTCATTCACTCATTCAGCAAAGAGGTGTTAGGCATCATGTCGGACACTGGAGATCATGAGACGAACAAGCTAGACATGGCCTTGCCTACCCAGAACTTACAGTAGCAGGGGAGAAAGGTCAGGAAGGATTAATTATCCAGTGATGATATAATTCTATTTCTGCTGTTATTAATGAGAAATACAAAGGTTTGGACAGTCAGGATAGGCTTCAGGAGGAAGCAAAGCTGTTTAAGCTGAGGCTTAAAGGAGTGAGAAGAAACTAATTATGTTTAGAGCAGAGGGCTGGAGGGAGAAGGAATATTATGGGAGAGTGTTCCAGGTAGAGGAGGCAGCGTGTATGAAGTGGCCAAGGGAAGAAGGAACAGCAGAGTGTTGGCAAATGGATGCAGGGGCTGGATTTCAGCCTCTACTCAGCCCCACAGCCAGAGATCCTTGTGCAAGATACAATCTATATACCTATGCAGTAACCTGGGTGCTTTATGTAATGGTAAATTCTTCTTTTATCATTTTATGTGACCTCCGTTTTTTTCATACCAGTTAACCACTGCCTTCCTCTTGAAATACTTTCTGCCCCTGGTTTCCATGACCCCACACTCCACTCACCTTCCTTTCACTTAGCCAGCCCCTTCCTCATCATCCAACCTCCATGTGATGGCGTGTTCCAGGGTTTGGTCTTCAGTCCTCCTCTCCTGTTTATTCACACTCTCCTGTGGTGATCTTTTCTGGACCTAAGTTTCTCTTTGAATTGCAGTGTGGTGATGATGTATTCACTATCATCTCCAGCCCTGACTTCCTCTTTGAGCTCCACATTCTTGAATTCTACTGTGACATCTCTACTTATATAAGTATCTAATACACATCACCTCATTCATACCATACATTATACTTTCCTATCTTCCCAATCCCAGGAAATTGCACTTTTATGTAGTTACTTGGGTCAAAAACCTAGTAGTTATACTTGAGTCCTATCTTTTTTTTTTTTTTTTGGCCCCATAGTCACTCCATAAACAAGTACTATCAACTCTATATCTAAAATATATTCCAGAATTTTTCCACTTCTTACTATCTCTGCTTCTCCCATCTTACTCCATGCCACCATCACCTTGTATCAAGGCAGAGGCAAGGCCCTTCAGCGATCTCCTTGCTTCCACCTTGCCCTCCAAAGTCTGCATTTCACAAAGAGCTTAGATACTTCTCTTCCTTGCATACAACTCTCTAATGAATTCCTATTTCAGCCTAAATAAAATTCCTACCATGTTCTACAAGTTCATATTTGTTTTTTGCCCCTGACCTCCTTCCTACAGCTCTCAGCTCTTCCTACCCTCTCGCCCACCAGGATCAAATCACACTGATGTCCTTCTGTTTATTAAACTCATTTTGCTCGTTCCCATCTCAGGACCTTTTGCACCCACTCTCCTCTAAAAGAACACAGCTCCCCACATATGCTCACCCCCGCCTCAACTCACCAATCAGGCCGCTTCCCAGGGAAAAAGGTCTTACCTTTAGTTGTCCCTCCCTCTCCGTGGTCAAATACTGTCCCAGGACTTGTTCTCATTCTCCTCGTAGACTTATCACACTTAGGAACTGTTTTGTTTGTCTCTCTACCCCTCCCCCTCTAGAATAAAAGATTCCTGAATACCCAGACTTGGTCTAATAGTAATTCAAACACCTAGAAAACTACCTGGCACATAACAGATGGTCAATGAATAATAAGGAGTGGATGAAGGATTTGAATTTTTGCTCCTTGAAATGTTATAATCAAGGCCCATTACATTAAATTCCCAAATGGACTGATGAATGTCTACATCGTATCTAGATAGTATGAAAGAACAGGTAGTTTCTAGGCCTAGAACCATACGTATATTATAAACCTGGAAAGGTGTTTAGTGTACAGCATGTGACTGATACGGTTAGTAGTTCATTGGAAGGGAGAGTGTTGAAAGGAGTGTACTCTTTAGGTCAAGGGACCTGAATTTTAATCCTGTCTCCAATTTTCGCTATGCCACTTTATAAATCTTTCTTAAGCTATATCATCAACTATACAATAGAAATCATACCATCTGACCTACAGGTCTGTCGTATGGATTAGCCAGATGTATAAAAAGGCATAATGTGAAATCTAGCACATAGTAGGCATTCAGTAAACTTCATTGGGTGTGGCATTTATACTGATACTACTTATGGCTGTTGTTGACTGAAGCTATGAGAGTACTATGCCTAACGTAGTCACTTTTCTTCCTTACCCCTGTATTTCCTCTTCTTGATTTAGTTGCCATCTTATCGCCCTCCTTTATCTCAAAACTTTAATCCAGAGTACCTCTTCCATGTCCTTCATGCTATACTCCACTCAGTCTCTGCATTCTCATCACCTATTCATGAAGGTATACCTCATTTACTGGTACATTCAATATGCTCATCAAATATTTATCGAGTGCTTACTTCATGCCAGATTTTAGGCTTCTGCAACAAACAGTACCACTTGAAGTTATCATATTGGGTCAGTCATTTAAGCTCTTATGTAAATAAGGGTCAAGATTAGTACATTTAAGGGGTAGGAGCCAAGTCTTATGGCTTAGAACCTGCATTTAACAAATGCTCAATAAATATTTAATGACTTGGAAGACTGCCCAGTATAGTAGAAAGTATTGGGGATTTGGAGCTAGATAGACCTGGGTCCAAATTCTAGAATTACCACTGGTTACCTGTGTGACCTGAAATACAACTCCTCCATGTTCTATCTTTCCCAGCAGCACCACAGACACCTTTCTTATGCTCTAAGCTTCCGCTCTGGCACACCGACCCTGACCCATCTCACTTCACGTTAGTCTGTCTCTGCGCTCTAGAACCCAGGATGACCTCAGTTTTAGTACTTATCACATCTGGGGTTACATGTCTGTCTTCACACCCAAGTTTTAAGCTCCTTGAGGAATAAAAAGAATCATATTTGTGTTTCTGTGTCCAGTCTCTAACAGAGCACACACAGTGGCCAGTGAATGTCTAAACTGGTTCCAATGAAATATGCTCACTGTCCTTTTGACATTGCCCCATTTGGTTTGCACACTCTTCATTTGCCCTGGTGCATGAGTTGTTTTGGAAGCATCGCTAGACATTATTTGAGTGTTTAACTTTCCTAACTAAAGTCTCAGCTCCCCAAGGACAGCCCGCCTCCCTCCCCCTGCCCCGCCATCTTCTCCTCCTTGTTTATCACTCCTGCTGACCTGTGCTCCGCTCTGGTCTGTGTAAATGTCCCCTGTCCATATTGTTGACTAAGTGTTGAGCAAGTAACTCTCCAAATGTTAAACCCCTTTGGCGGGGGGCAGGGGGCCGGTTCAGCAAAATTCCTATTTTTGCCATTTTTCTTGTTCTTTGAGGACAAAAGAATCCCCCTAGACATTCTTCTATGCTGTTCTCTTGCCATCAGCCCCAGATGACCTCCTTGAAGGCACAGCCTCTGTGTGTTAGAGGCATTTGTTCATCTTTATGAATGTCAGTCTCTTGACATTCATGGTAAATAGACAAGTTCTCAGTCTCTTGACATTCATAGCAAATAGACAAATCCTTCAGTAAATGACAGTGGTCCCCAGCATCACATTAAAAACTCTTGGGGATAAACACTCAAGGGTAGTTGTGGTTCAGGCTCAACTTTCAAAAGCTTTTTAATGTGCTTACCTACAAAAAAAAAAAAAATGTCTACTGTCACCTGTTCCAGCCTCAACAACGGCATTTTTAGAGCCCTCATCTATATTTAAACTTGCTCTTGCTTAGTCAGGAGTGAAGATGTTGCCTGCCAGCATTTCCAAACAGCAAGAGAGACACGGCAACTTCCAGTGTAAAAAGCACAGTGCATGAGGATGCTTCTTTGTTATTCACCGCAGCGTTGGTTTGCCAGATGATGCTGACCTTATGTACCACTGTCGTCATCCAATAACTTTTTCCCCGATCCTCAACAAACTCAAGGCCTTGGGCCTCCCAGTGGGTCTTTTAAGCCACAACCCAGTCATTATGCATTATTGAATTAACACATATTTATTGGGTACTTACTATGATTTGAGTACCGGCTGCTACTTTAGAAGTAGATTAATGGTTAAGAGCACAAACTCCGAAACCAAATTACCTGGGTTCAAAACCCAGATGTCTCACATATTAGCTGTGGAACTTCGGCGGAGCTCTCTGTACCTCAGTTTCTCCATTAGTCAATGGAGGATAATCATATCTTCTTTACGGATTGTGGTGAAAATTGAATTAACATCTAAAGAGCTTGGAACTGGTTAATAATGGCTGTCGTTAGTATTACTACTATGATTCTGGCCTTGAACAAGGCCCTGGAGACGCAATGAAGAACGAACTTGTTAAAGTTCTCGCTTAGAGTGTAATGAGAGAATTGAACAAAATAATTATGCTTTTAATTGTATACAGTAATTACAAGTTAAGATAAGCATATGCGGAAAAGGGATGTGAGAACAAAATCACAAAAGAAGCTGTCTTGAAACTGAGCATTAGGTCTGTGTTGTACATAATCTGGAAGCATATGCCAAGGCTGCATGAGCGTAGGTAGGCAGCGGCAGGCCAGGACAGAATGGGGCAGACAAGCTATCAACGGCTTTTCAAACAGTGCTAAAGATTTTAATCTTTATCCATTTGGAATAGGAATTCATCGAGGGATTTTAAACAGGTGAGGACCCGGTGCTGGATTTGTGTTTGAAATGAGTACGCTGGCTGCACCTTAGAAAATGTATTAGAGAGGTGCCTGAAAATAGAGATGTATTGAGACTGCTTACTCAAGCGGCCATTTTAATGATCGAGGCAAAAGATGAAAGTAGCTTGAATTACAGTGGTGTACGCAGAGGTGGAGATTCTTCCAGCTGGTATCTGTTACCTGGTATCTCCCACCCATGGAATACTTAGCGCTGCCTTTGCCCAAGGTGGTGGAGTGGTTTACTTCTGTGAACCTTTTGCCACACTCTAAATATTACCAGGTCTCATAGTGGGAGGCAGAGGCCACTAACTGATGTTAGAACGTCCAGAAATTATTTGCTAGCTGCATGAGAACTTCTGGTGATGCCAGGAAACCAAAATGTAGATACATGGTAAGGGAAAAGAGAAGGAAGGGATGACGGAAGATATTGTAAATTCTGTTGCTATGACTTTTCCAAGGTTGGATGAGTTTTATGGGAGGTGAACAGCTCTCTGGCGCTCCGGTAGAAAAGCTCATCTTCCTGGATAGGGTGAGACTTCGCTCTTGCACAAAAGCAGAAATTGGCTAATGTTTCACAGGCCTGTGTTGACAGTTTTCAGATAGGAAACTTTCAAAGGCAAGGCTTTAGAATATGAGTCTTAACCAGAGTGCTTGGTGCAGGAAGAAAATATTTGGCATTAGATTAGAATCTTCCCTCTTACTACCAGAAAATAGAGAAAGGAGAACAACTCTTTTGGGACAGGACACTGAGATGACAAGAAAGAGAAAGGATAAATAGCTTAAATCTTGTTGAGCACTATTATATCCTAGGTTCTTTACTTGGTGTTTATTTAATATTCATAGCAACGTTGAGGTATGTGGGGCTATCTTTATTTTTTGAATGAAGAAACTTAAGCTCAGAAAAGCTAAATAACTTGTTTGAGGTAAATATAGAAATGCAGATAACGTTTAAACCCGCTGCCATCTGGCCCTCAAACTTATTCCCATTTTACTATAGGAGATCTCTATGTTTATGGTATTGTTTATCCAGTCTTAATGGCTTAACCAGGCTTCTCTATGAGGTCTTTCCCTCTCATCCCTCTCCTGAAAGTGTAAATAGCTCCCTTTGGAGTAATGAGGAAGCAAGTCAAGCAAGAGGGAGAGAGCAACAACCCTACGATTTTTTTGTTTCTCTAGCACGAGTTTAAGGTTGCATGCCAAATTCTCGGAAGAAGGACCTGAAAGATATTTTATAAGAAAGCAACAGTAAAATGGGTTGGAAACATCATCCCTGGATAACATTTTATAACACTGAAATTGGTACCAGGTACTACTTTCTGGGGGCCTGATAATTAAGGAGAATATTGTGCTTAAAATGGGGTGTCCCATTCATTTCCTTCCCTGATGGTCTCTACCATGTGTGTCCCCCCACCCTCCTGGACTAGTCTCCTTTTGATAACCTTCTTCTCATCAGAATCATTAGCGGTGGCTTCCTCACCGGGGTGTTAGCTGGGCTGTGTGCAGTGCCAACATTCTCTGGAAGAACTAACTGCTTGAGTCACAGGCAATGGCATCATCAGACCTCTAACAGTCGTAGCAACGATGTGTCAGCAAGCTGTATTGAAATTCTAGGATGAATTTTAAAAATATATTTTTTAGCCTTGGGTCTGAATTTCAATCCTGTACCCTTTTCTTTTTATCTTTTTCCTGTTTTACATTGACGAGGAGCTATTTCTCTCTTCCTATGCTTCTGTAAATCACATCTGTAAGTTTAGCCACTTTCACTGTGTCATCTGCATTTATTAATAATTTAGTATTATTTTTCAGTCAACTTAATTTTTTCACACGTGGTTTCATCCCAGAAATATGAGACATGAAATGGTAGGTTGTTTATATATGTTAATATAAATGCATAGCTATTCTTCCCATTTACTGCCCGAATTAACCTTCCATTAGATCACTGATGTATGTATTACATCAAAGAATTTTTTATATGGTGAAAAGAGGCCACTCATAGGCCTTGTGGTTGCAGTCATGTTCTTCCCCCTCCTAACATCAGTCTCCCCCTCCGCAAAATGGTGAGACCACTACCTACCACCTAGGGTTGCTATGAGGATTCAGTGAGAGAATCACTTGTAGCTCAGATTTATTCAGTTGCTACTGGGTGCCTGAGACCACACCACGTCCTCGATGTGCATGTTTTCCTGTTTAATCCTGACAGAGACCCTGTGGGGAAAGTACTGCAGTCATGTCCACTTCATCCATGAGGACTCTTAAGGCTTTGGGCTGCTCTGCAACATGCCTGAGGTTCCTTTTTCATCAGGTGGCGAAGTGAGGATTTGAGCCGTCTCCTGCCTGAGGACCAGGCCTACACTCCTGCCCCTGACTCTGCAGGGGGTGTGCCTGGCGCCGGTAAGATCTCCGTAGCCGTGCACTCCTCTCCCTCCGTCTGCAGGTACCATCCTGGGCGCCAGACGGCCAGACCCTTGATGGCCAGACACCAGTACCATGTTACACAGAGCTGATGCCAAGAGCTGTTTGTCGATGACTTAACTGAAAGCTCCAGGGCCCCAGTGGAGTCACCTCTCACGTTTTTCTTGAGGAAGGTGGTTTTCACATCTCCCTCGTGACTCTAGGACAGTCCGGTCGTAAGCAGAAACTACAAAAGCCTGAAGCACTCACCGGCTGACAGGGTTCGAAAGTCTAGTTTCCTAGTTTTTCCCATTAGCTGGAGACTTCAGTCTCCAAGGAGAAGCCTTTTAATGACGTTCTCTGTTAAGCACATTTTCGGAGTGAATTAGGAATTGAGTTTGCATAGGGAAGTGGGGAAAGGTTGCATTTGGGTACTTGGTGTCTCGAGGAGGATAAAGGCCAGTACTGAGGTGAGGAAAGGGCGTGCCTAGAGGAGAGAGACTTTACTTCCTTGTACTTCTACATGGATCTCTCCTTACTCTGGCTATCTTCACTCCCTTGATATAACTATTATTAACCTATCTTATGTTTCATGATCTGATCTGATGGACGCTATCGGCCCTCTTCCTAGGAAAACGCATGCCCACACATACATGTGAATTTGCACACAGTCTCAGGGACTAAATGTACCCTCCTAAAAATCTATGGATCTTTGCCTATGCAGGTTACTAACGCCGTGAGTTCTGGAAACTTGATCCCCCCAGGGAAAGATGACAGTCTTTTTTGGGTTGACTTATAGGATATGGAAAACTTGGTGTTTGTTTCTTAGGAACTAGAGTTTTAAGAAGCATGCCAAATCAACAGTCTTTCAGTGAAAGAGAGTTACAGTAACACAAGAATTACTCGCTTTGGACAATATACTAATATTCTATTATAGCATTTAAATGAGAAGAAAAGATAACAAAAATGAGAGAGATGGCCTATTAATTATTATAATTAAACAAAAAAATCTAACCATTTAAAACTAACTTTCCTCTGTGTACATTTGTGCGCAACATAGTAATAACAGTGATAAAAGGAGAAACTTAAGTCGCTCTTATAAAGTGCTAGGAATTAGTCCACATGCTTTAACTAATATGTGTGATCTTGTTACCCTTTCCTCTATGAACACTCCAAGAAAAGGGAAATATTTTCTTATTCTTAGATGAAGGGAATCTGGGGGCAGGAGTGGGGGATTTAAAACACTCCATTAAAATGACTGAAAAGTTTGTATCACTTCGTCATTACGAAGCTTTATTGAGTAAGTTCTGGGGACTTAAAGGGACACACTTAACTGGCCACTTACCAAAGGCAACGGAGGTTTTCCAACTCTAAAGTTCATCTCGGTGGCAGCAAGTGGGTTAACTTTCCAAGGCCCCGCCTTTCCAGAGGAATCATGAAGCAAAATGCCTTGCTTACCCACATTGTTCTCTAGGAAAACTCTTGTTTTCCACCTCAATTGGTATGTTGCAAACACTCTATCCCAGAGACACTGGGGGGCCTTGGGGACTGGAATGTTGCCCGCCAGCCAGATGTTTGTAAACCTTAGCTCTGAAATGTGGCACAATACCACAAACTGTCAAGTTGTGTAAAAACTGAAGTAAAGACAAAAACAGAATGTAATATTTACCAGATGAGATTTTTGGTGCATGTGTGTAATCTTGCTGGAATCTTGGGAGTATCCAACTCTTATACACTTCAAAACGAGCTTCGTGTCCCACCCCATCCCACCCTCGCCCATCACCCTAGTTTTTCTTCCTCCTGCACAGGAGAAAGAGAAAGTTATTGGCATGAAAGCTTTTGTCCAGATAAACAATGAGTTCGATACAGCCTTAGGCTGTCGGCTATACATTGAAAGAAGTACAAGACATTTTTTGGCCCCATCTCAGAGGGAGAGTCCTGAAAATATTATTTTTGGAACAATTTTCAGAATTAATGCTAAACAATGGGATATTGTGCATATTGGCAATTTTTACTCAGCATGAGTGATTCAACAGTTATATAAGCTGTATGTTCACTAGCTTGTCCAAAATGTTAGGCCATATAAAATAAAACTAGATTCAAATGAAAATTTTCAGTCATGTGCAAGAAAATGTTTTTTCTCTGTACGACTGTTGATGTAGGTTTACTATGTGTATAGCCTGACACAAATAAATAGTCTGAAGAAATCAATATAAGATGCCCAGTTAAAGGAATTTAAGTTGGAAAAGATCAGAATGGGAAGAAATAGGAGAATTTGAAATGCATTTGGAACACAGCTTCTGAAGAAGTGTCAGGTTATTTTGCTTTTAATTTTGAAAAGTAGTTTGAAGACTTATATCACGAGTGCCCACCACCAATGAGTATTCCTCCTGTTGAGAGAGGAAGTGAGAAATTTGATCCCATGGCTTCATTGTGACAGTTTTTGAGTGCTGAGCCTAGGCCACATGGCTTGTCCCATGTTACCTCTCCCCCAGCACAGCTGTTTGGATCAGAGTAGACTCAGATCCAGGTGAGCCAGGCCATGGATTAGGCGATGACTAAATCAGTTCCCTCTTTCTCTTGAAAATCTGAACTCAGAGGCACAGGGCCAGAAATCAGACAATGGCAGGTTCCGAAACTGAAAGGTCACATTCAGATAGGAATAGGGTGGCCTTTTTTAGCCAGTTGCAAACTGAAGGATTAGCAGAGAAAGCCAATCTGCCCAAAGAAGTGGGAAGTTTGATCAATTTTGCACAGAGAAAAGGATATGAAGTGACGTGTCCCCAAAAAGAGAAACGTGGTAACTGTGGCTGCTTGACAAATGGGTGGTTTTCCATTTCAAGGCCAGGCGAGACCCAGGAATAGGTCAGTCTCTTTCGTTCAAGCCAGCTTAAGTAGGTGCCTTTCTGCAATTAGAACTCATACTGGTCTTTCTTAAATAGATGCCAGGCTCCAAAAACACTTCGTAATAGAAGGTTCCAGCACAATAAAACCCAATACTAGGGGAAAAAAAGCCAATTATTTCATTTATTCAAGTTAAGAAAACTTAAAGTTTAAATTTTTACTTATAGAGGTGAGGATTTTTTTTTTTCCATTGTTTCTTCCTTGGCTTATTCTTACAAAACTCGATTAGGCATCCCTGTGTGATGCTGGGATGCACCAAAGCCGGTGTAAGAACTGGATTTTCTGGGCAAAGCATAGTGACTGTGCTTAGCATAAATCTGTGTTTAATAATTGTGTATTGAGTGGAATTTGTGTTGTGATCCACAATAGATGAGAATAGGGCAGGTTTGCAAATAAACCTGCTAATAGCTACCTTCTAATTCTACCATAGATGGTTGATTTCAATTCTTTTTATCCAGCTGTGTTGAAGTAAGTGAAACTATAAGTGTTAATAGCGAATTAAATGAAATAGATACTGTACATGTGCATTATGGGAACCATAAGCTCCGTAACTTTAACAGAAGATTCTAGAGGAGGAAAAAAAGATCCCCATGGCATGCTAGCGGATAATTTGAAAGAAACTACCTTACTTTCAAGTTCCACTCTTGACTGATGGAGGCTCTGATGACAAAAGATCATGCTGCTACTTTGTGAGGTCAAGATTCTAGTTTCGAATTGCAATTAAAATGGATTTCTGCCTCACTAACCCCTCCTACCCCTTATCCAGCCCTTCCCTTCTTGAGACTGGCCCCTGGATTTCTCATTTATGACGTGGCCTTCCCAAACACTGAGAAGTAAGTGTCTTTTTTTTTGCAATTTAGCACACACATTAACAATGAATACTGTTAGTTGACACTTAAGTACAGTCAACCTTGCTAAAGACTTCATATTTTATCTCTTTAAGATTCACAGCAACCCTGGAGATGGACATTTTCCTGATCTCTCTTTTATAGCTGAGGAAAGCGATGCTCCTGGAGGTCAGGTTACATGCCCACGGTCACACAGCTGTAAGTGGCTGAGCTAGGAATGACCCCCCGACACACCTCCTCGTCCCCCTTCCCCCTCCCCCAACTGCTCCTGCCGGAACTGACCCCACAGCCTATTGGAAACAGCTAAGCTCTTCAAATTACTGAATTGTGTGTTTGAATCTTGAAGAATTCAATCTCAGGGTCACCTCTGATATTGGATATTTTCCCACAAATTCCATTCAATACACCATTATTAAGGAATCTGGATCAGAAGGCTATAGAGTCTCTAATTGAGGAAACACTGGTTCACAGTTTAGGCAGTGGGATTTTTCACGTGCCCAAGTGTGAAACGATCTCGAGGTTTTTTTTCTATATAAAAACAAAACACTCATAGTATTACTGTGGCATCGCATTGAGTTAACATGCAATAAATGTTTTATAAGTTTTAACTTAAAAGGTTATTCAATTTCATATAAATTAATATGCATACCTTTAGATTTCGTGCTTTGAAACAGTCTTGTCAACTCCTATTTCAAGGGACTTAGGACCAACCTGCGTCCAGCACAGGTCTGTGTGGGAACAAGATTCAAACAATAACGTAAAAAGAGTTCCTCTAAACAAACACAGAATTCTTTGGATTTGCTGGCTTTTCTTTCAGGAATTATTGGGAGAGAGATTTATTTAGAATAAATTGAGGCTGTTTTTTGGAGACCCATTTTCCAGAACAAAACAAAACATTCTCACATTCTGGTTTCCAGTTTGTTTTTAACCTTTTACCACTTTTTTTTTCTTAAATGTAGTATCAGGATAAAATCTAATCTCTAAAGCCTGTTAACGTTTTTTTCTGAAGAATAAGGTGGTGGAGTGGTGACACACTAGAGAAAATTCCTCACTGGCCATTGGTCATCGGTCTTGGAAGGGGGGAGGTTGGTTACTGTTCACCCCCTGGCCCCCGGTAAGACAGAAGGTCTTGTATACCGTGTCCTTCCGAGCTGAATGCTCTTGCACTTGCAGCTGCGCTAATATAGAAATGGGAGTCACAATTATGCAAATAAATATTTGTTTAATATAACAAATTGTTCTATTTTGGCTTCTCCACCTCTGTTGTATGATTTATTTTTCCTCTGAAAATAAGCGGACATTGGAAATAAAGAGAATCTAATAATTACTATAGGAAATATAGTTTGAGGATGGCAGAGGAGCCAAAATAGCAGTTGTGGAAAAGAGAATCGAATCATTTGATATTACCAACAGCACTAGAAATAGGGCTCCAAGGAGAGGAAGGAGCGAGCGAGTTCTCAGAGCTATTAAGATTCCATCAGCCTTTCTCTTGCTTTCAGCAGTCCTGTTGTGTACCTTTGATTGTTGGCATGGATTCAAAGCACAGAAGGGTACTTCACTTGGAAATTCTGTCTCATATGCAAAGAAGGATGGGGATAAATGAATATTTGGCCTAGAAATGGAAGCCGCAACACACCACTAAGCAAGTACCCATGGCTAATTCACCTACGACATCGCCCATACATACTTAACCCCATTGATCTCTTCTCTCCTCCCTACTTTTTTTTTTTTCTATTACTTACTTTCTTCTTTTTTCCTTCTTTAAAGAAAAACTTCATCTGATCTGGCAGAGAATAACCAACCTCAAAGTAGGCATTTTGTATTCTAATGACAAATGTTATCTTGGGACAACAAGCCAGGCCTAGATGTGCACAGAGAGAGCGATCTGGTTATAGTTGCGACAATGCCCGGTAAGGGAGAGCTTGGGAAAGGTCTTCCATCAATGGCTGGGTGAATTTTCTCTTCTAGGGAGAGTCCGTGTGAGCAGGTGGGATTCCCTCCTTGCCCACTACAAAGGCTTGGGGACATTAGTTAAGATTGCAGACCTCACCCTTATCGGAGTGGTCAGAATACGGTAATGCTAGCCCTTTTTTTTTTTTTTTTTTTTTTTTTGTCTCACCAAACATGAAACCCTGTCCCAAAGAAAGCGATAGGAAGCCCTTTGTGATTCCCGGGCTTGGATTGAGTTTAAGACGCTTCTCTGAATTCATAGTACATTCCAGCTCGGAGCTGCCCTACATGCTGGCTGTCGTGTTTGAGTGGGATTCAGGGCGAGGGGAGGGGAAGAGTCAAGGTTCCTGCTAAGACTGTTGGAAAGGAAAAGTTTTGCTTTTTGTTTTTATTTTATTTGGCCCATCACTTCCTGAATGATCTTGGAGAGAGCACAAAGTGAAGAATAGGGCCCACTTGGGTACTTTGCGGCATTGGAATGGTGAGAGAGAATGGGCCGTGAAGCGGGGTTATGTATATATAGCATCATCAGCACTAATATGGAAACGCATACATAATACATGGTGGGAGAAATAAAAAATGGGCGACAAACTAATGTGTATACCTCTTTTGTAAAAGAAAAAAAAATAGCATTTGTGTATGCACATATGTGCTTTAAAAAAAAATGCATGGAAAGAAATAGACCAAAATGTTAACAATCTTGTTTTGGAATGGGCAGTTTTACATTTTTTTTCTCTCTGCTTATATATAGCTTTTCTCTTTTATTTTTTTCTAGTGTGTTCAAGCTTTTATTTATGTATATTTCTATTTTAGATTAAAAGCTAAAAAAAGTAAGATATCAAAGGGAAAATGAGTCAGCAAAGGCTCCAGAGCCCAGATCCCGCCCTGACCCCATTCTGGCTGAGCTACAGGCGGGTTCCCACTTACAAAATAGTAGTGATAACCGTACCCTCCTCACAGGGTGATTGTAAGAATTTACTGATTTAATAGCCATGACAATGCTTTGTAAAGTATATACTTCCTGTGATTATAGTGTTGTGCTTACTAATATTTGGCCTCCTTCTCTTCCGGAAAAGCCGAGTCCTTCCTTAGGAGTTTTCTGTGAGCCCTTGTATGTAGCTTAAGGGGTGGTGGTTTTGCCCCTTCTCATGGGAAGAGCCCCATCAGAGTCCCCTCGCTTCGATCTGTCACTTCTTTCGTCGTAGTGACAGTGGTATGTGTGTGGAGCTGGAGTGACTCCTGGATATCTAGTCAGAGAAAGATGAAGCTGTGTAAAACAGCTCCGAGAGGAACTGTGGCTACGAAGGCGATCAGACAGCCCAGAATTTAACCGCCTGTGACACGAGGCACATAACCAGCCTGAATCTCAGCGTTGTCATCTGAGAAAGGAAATAGCGTAGTCGCTCACTCACGAGGTTAGCACGAGCCATGACGAGAGAGATGACTAGCAGCACTTAGCAGAGATCCTGGCACAGAGTGAGCGCTCGGTAAACGTCAGCTGCCGCCGCTGCTCATCCACCAAACAGTCCCTGCTAATGACGTTCAGTGCCAGTTGACGGTGGCAGTTATTTTTACATACTCTCCAGTAGGAGTAAGAGGAGTGGATCGTAATGTGGATCCGTTAGTGCCTGGATGGCATAAGAAGGAAATGCCCAATGGGCTGGAGTCTTTATGCTAACTTTCTCATCTTTTTGCTTTAAAACACATCAGGCTTGGTCCTCTGAATGGTTTCAGAGCTTTCATGTTCTTTCTCAAGAGCGTTTTCTTTGCCCAACCCAAGAGACAGGGGAGAAAGATCAGAGAGAATATGGCTCCTGCAGCTGGGAGTAAATAGAGCCATAACCTGAACACTCTTCCCACCCGGAATTACAGCACTTGCAGCCCCTTGTATAGCTTTGCCCTGATGGCCAAAGTCAGGGGACCTGTCCCTCCTGTGGCAGCACAGGGAGGCAGCATGGCGGGTGCTGAGAGGTTCGGCTCCAAAGCCCAAGGATCTGTTTGGGTCCTCACTCCTCCGTCCCTTAGTGACATGCCCCTGTGCAACCTCTCAGTGGTCATAAGGATGAGAAATGATGTATTTAAAGAGTGTAGCATAGTATCTACATGTAATCAACGATGTATTTTTTTATTATTAACACGACTCCTCTCACAAAGCTGAGTTAAGAACATTAGGGATGGATGATAGTCCTTCTCTATCCTGTGCTGGACATACAGACCCTTATTTTGGGCTCTGCTCTGATCACCAGAGTAAGAGGGATCTAACATGCTGGATCTAGCACACTTGGTTCTGGAAAAGACCAAGAGATGAGAGCAGCCAAAGCTGAGTCATATCATGGTTGTCTGGGATAAGGATATTTAGTCTAAAATTGAGAAGACAAGAAACCTCTTTACAGAGAACAATAAGAGTAACAGTAACAATTAATATTATTCTTCATTAATTATATTCTAAATTCATTGCAGGTAGTAAATTTTTTACCCTGCAAAGCAATTATTTGGGCTATAACATTACCCCTATTTTACAGATAAGGAAATTGGGCCACAGGATGGTTAAAGGCCTTGCCCAAAGTCCCACGGCTGGTCAATTTGGACACTAAGATTCAAAGCTCAGCCACCTACCTTCTGTGTCCATGATTTGCCCCCACTGTGCTTTATCCGTTTCTATTACCTAATGGGGTTACCAGGGGAAGAGAAATTAAACATCCTCTGCTACTACAGGAGGTCAAAATAGGAAAAGCAGTAGAAACTTCATGGAGAGGAATTTCACATCAACATAAGGAAGGTTAACATCAGCAGTAATTCAGCAATTGGCTGCCACGTGAGGTAGTGAATCTTCTGTTACTAGAAGTATTCAAGTAGTTGTTGGACAGCAATTCAGGATAGTCAAGTTTTGAAGGGATTCTATCTGGGAAAGGGTTTCACTAAGTAAATCCCACTTATTTAGGAACTCTTTTATAATATTGAGATTTTCCCATGCCTAACCTAACACATTGTAGTTGTTTAATAACAATTTCAGTAAATAAATAACCGAATGAGTCCACTTACATTATGAACATACATCAAAGACTTATTTAATACGTGCAAAGCAAAAATGAACTTTTCTTCCAAGTGCTTAAAGTGTTTAGTGGCTTTAGATATGTTAGTCAGCAATACAGGTTATCTTCATATTATAATTTTATATTTGATTGTTTTCTTTGCTATAATTAAATTTTAAAATCTTTGCCCAAGGGAATGATTCTTTCCTGAGCATAAATGAAACCCATAGAAATATGATTCAGTCCCAGGTAAATATTCTAGATGCTGCCAACCTGTCTTGGGTCAAAGACCTATCCTCAACCACTCATTCATTCATTTACCAAAAGTTGATGATTTTGCTTCAAATTAACCTTTACTATGTGCCAAGTGCTATACAAAGAATGAGAATGCCCCTGCATTCTCGTACAAAGCAATAGACAAACCCATGGTGGAGAAAGCATGGGTGATGCCCCAGGGGCCCAGTCATACTTGGCCTTCATGGTAAGGTGACCTCCAGAAGAGCCCCAACCCAAAGACACTGTACATCCCAAGACCTGGAGGTAGTTACGGCGCCAGGCAACAGGAGGCATTGATGACTAGTGTGCTCACTGAATACAGCTGATACACAGAGCTGCATCACGTAGTTCTCAGAGTGTGGTCCCCAGTCCAGCAGCTTCAGCATCATCCGGGAACTTGTAAGAAAAGCAAATTCCAGGGCCCCGCCCCAGGCCCGACTCAGGAACTCTGGGGCAGGGCCCAGCACCCTGTGTTTAAACAAGTCCTCCGAGTGATTCTGATGTACTCAGGTTTTGTGTCTTCTCTAGAAAACAGAATTAAGCCTAGTAAATATTCCCCAAACACACACATACACACACACACACCCCTTGCATGAGATTGTAGGTAAACACTGGCATGGTACCATTTCTCAGAAATGGCAAAGCTTTTCTGCCCACGGATTCTTCACAGCGTTCTCCCAGTGCAGGAAAGGCAGAGGGTCCGAGAGGTCAGCATCTGGAACAGTAACACACACTAAGAGGTACCTGCTGGCCCTGGCAGGCAGCCCCAAAGCCCTCTCTGATGGCGCATGGCAATATGTGGCTGATTTCCATGGGATACTCAAACGTGGGGATCCAGGTCTGCTCCCAAGTCTCCAAGGATAGCTCTAGAGTTAGGCTGAGTCTCTGGACAACCAAAGAAATGGAAAGTGAAAACAAATATGGGCGTTTGTTTTCCTAACTTACCAATTGCAAATAGAATTTTGTTCAGCACACCGTGAAACGATTCGCAGAGGTCTCTGTGCTGTTCTGAAGTGCAGCTGGCTCATGTAAAGGATCTTTTCCTCATCTTTCGGGCCATATACCATTTCCAAGCATGCCCGTTTGTATGTATTTATTGGGGAGGCCTGTATGTGCTTTGTGAATCAGAGCATTGGCAATCAGGCTGTCCAGTGGGCATGTAAATGAGCCTGCAGGGGTTATGAGCTGCTATTCATTCAGACACTCCTCCTCATCTCCATAGTCCCCGCCTCAGTCTAGGTCATCACCTGAACTAGGAAATCACTGCAAATCTCCAAAACAGTCCTCATGGATATCATCATTAGCTCTCTTCAATCTGACCTCTATGTTCAGAAGAAGTAAATTTTTTTAAAATATGCATATCTGATTATACTCACCATGGGCTTACAAGAATATCTTCACTACATCTTCGTTTATATTCTCCCAAGAATGTCTTTCCACTATACTTGGAATAAAACACATGCTCCTCATTACGGCCACCGGCCTCGCATGCAGCCCTTCCTGTGCTGTGGATCACTCCGCAACACCCGCAGTGCCCTCCCTCCTTGTTTTTAATTCATGGCAATTGCTTTGTTCTTCGCTGCCACAGGGCCTTTGTACTGTCTGCTTTAACCGCTCTCACTTCTGGGCTTCACCCAGCTACATTCAGTTCATTCTCGAGGTCTTATCTGAGCTGTACATCCTCAGGGAACCCTTCCCTCAACCCCACCAGGCCTCACACAGACTAGGTCAGGCCCTTCTGAGACTTTGACATATTCACTATCAAATCGCGAGAAAGTGATCGTGTACTTGATTACATAATATCCTCTTTTCTTGTGGGACACAGCTTCACAAGACCACTGACACCAGCTGCTCTGTTCACTACTGCATTCCCAGTGCCTGGCCCGCCACACAACATAGAGTCGGTTGTCAGTTATTGTCATTCAATATCCACTGAATGATCCAATGAATGAACTAAGTCTTTATGAAGATTTGGGATGTCTAGAGCAATTTAAATGAAGGGAGAGAGAGGTTTAGACCTAGGGTGAAGACCATTCTAGCATAGGAAAAGGTTATATTCCAACAAGTTTTTAGGCAGAGGATTTGTAACTCAGAGGCCACGAGATGAAAAGTCATCATTTGCGAGTATTCACACATAGGCTCCACTGGCGTTAGGGCCCACGAGCTCACTGTCCGGATGGGGGGAATAAGTGGAGCACCCCAGGACTGTAATACAAGATGTGTCTTTTTACTTAAAGTTGAGTGCCTTACTGAAAATTCTTTTGTGACATATTAAGCCAACCCCCGTTTTCAGAGTTCAGAAGCAAGAATGTTTTCTCTCGCCATTAGCATTTAAGGCCTTGATTCCCACCAGACTGTGCTTTCTAGAAACCTCTCTCCATAGACAATCCTAAGTGATGGGGCTCTGAGGAGCTGGACAGCTCTGGATATAGGGTGATGAGGTAGAGCAATGGATGCAGCCTGTGACACGGCTTTTCTTGTGTCCTTAGTCGTATCTATTATTACAGACTTGTGCCACCCAGGAGACGACATGTATAAAGATAGCCATCTACTTTTGAAGAAATCAGTGTTTTGAGCTAAACAAAATGCCAAAACCACGTCTTTATTCAACTCGCATGCATACACACACACCCATACACACACACACACACAGACACCCCCCCCCACACACACACACACACACGGTGGACAGAGCTCTGCGCTTCAAGACAGCTCACATCCCAGATCTACACTGCACCGTGTGATCCCAGTTTAACATGTCGTCATGTCTGAGTCACCTGAGGGATGCCAGGGAGGCCCCTTTGCTTTCTCTCCTCCCAAATATTTTCTGCTTAATCCCTCAGTGTCTGAAATTCCACCGTTAGGTGGACTTTCTTTAGAATAAAGCATCACCTTTTCTATATAGTCTCTTTAAATAACAAATGTTTCAGATTACATCCAATTAAGTATAAAATAACCTGCCTAATATTCTGTATCTTGATAGCAGTCTGAGTTACACAGATATATTTATTGGTCCAAACTCAGTGAAGATACACTTGAAATTTTTTCATTTTGTTTTTTGGAAAGTTTACATCAGAAGAAAAAGTAAACAATCCTGTGTTCTAGTTAATGATATGCCTTTTGAAGTATTTAAGGAAAATTGTACCGATGCCTGTAATTTACTTTGTAAGAAAAAGTAGACAAATTGATGGATAGATAGAGGATTTGCTATATGATAAACCAGAAATAGTAAAACATCAATGGTGTAATCTAAGTAGTCTGTAAGGAGAGTTCACTGTAAAATTATCTTGACTTTGCTATATGAAAAATTTCCAGTAAATGTTGGAGAAAAGAAAAAAATTAACCGACTCAAGTTCCTACTAGAGAACTTCACTGACGGAGTCGCTCGGTAGATGGGAGCTGCTCTTCGGTTGATGAGACGGCCGGCAGAGTGGGCTCCATCCTTGGCCGCTCTTTGAAATCAGTGGGAGAAGCTTTTCTACAGCACAGGTGCCTGGGCTTCCTCCCCACATTCTGACTTCATTGGCCTGGAATGGAGCCAAGGCATCAGCATTTTTAGTGTCACCACAGTTCCTTCTTCTAGTCAGAGCATTAGGAACCATGTGACTCCAGCATGGAGTGGCCGGCCACCTCGCCTTTCTCCTATGGCTGACTTAAAGAGCCCACCCTGCCCAGGGTCTGCCCGGCCCCATAGGGAAAGGCGTGGGAACGGGTTTTCTAATGACTAGGGCCTGAGCTCAGACCGGGGCCCACACCTGGCCTTTCCCTCTCCCCGTGCTGTGGCTTCCCTGTGTATGACTCAAGGAGAACAGAGAAGGAAAAAATCACATCAACGATAAGGTGAAAGTCACATCAACTTTTATCGAGATAGATGGCTAAAATAATCTTCATTACTTTTAACTTTGACAAACAGATATAATAGCATCCATGAAGGGGAAAATCTTCTTTTCTGTTAACTTTTATTCACCTTCATTTAATTTTTAAATATGTAGTAAACATGATTGTAGGGCTTCTCATTAACTGGGGTATCTTACAGTCATAATTTTTGATACACAACATTACTTACCAATTAGCCTGTCTTGTTCGTTTAAATTTCTTTGCTCATATTTTAATGGGAGCTAATGATGCCTTTGTTGACTTATTTAATGTTATGTAAATGTGGCTATAAACTGTGAAGGGTTTAAGCAGAAGCACTATTTTTGCTTACTCTTCAGATTTTGGAGTGTGTAGAATCCCCAAGAAACACACATATCAACACAATGAATGCAAGCTACTGAGGAGACCAAATAATAATAATAATTTTTAAAACAAGCAATGAAGGATGTTTAGAGTATGAGATTTTTATTTTCCTCTCGGTTAATTGTTTGGGTCTCAAAGGAGTTTCAAAGTTAACTTCTATACTTTTTTTTTCTTTTTCTGCTCCCGTAATCTCAACATATGTCCATCTAAGACCGTTGTCTAAGCTCAGGCAGGGACTGCTGTGCTTAGCAGTGGCTTTCAACAGAGCTGCTTTCTCCCTCACGGCCAGCACATAAATATTTGAATGAAGGAATGAAGGAAGGAATGAAAACTTTATCATTTCAACATACACATAGACGACCCTTTCAAGACAATGGCTTCTCAATGCTGTGGCCTTGGCTCCTCAGACGATCTTGGCCAGTTCCCCACCTCAGCCACTCCCTCCCTCGTCAGAGCGTAGACTTTGGAATTAGCAATAACCAAACACCATCTTATCTCGATGTCATGAACCTTACTCTCTTCTCGCCACTTTGCAATTTTCTATCCTACTTCCTCAAGTGCTCCAACCTCGACCATCTCTTTACCCCAGCAGGACCCCTGATGCATTGACCCTTACACTTTTTCTCTGTCCCTTACTTACCACATTTAAGTTCTCTCTTCCTTCCCTTCCCCACCTTCCCAGCTTCGATTCCATATTAGATCGTAACAGTCACCATCTGATGCATACATCCTTGTATTGTTTGCTGAACTTATCAGGTAAATCCGCAGCCTTGGTGAAATCCAGTTCTCTTTCTACTCTGCGCTTGCCCCCTGCCGCTGCATCTTGGTTGAGGAAATGGCGTCCCCATACTGAATGGACTCACTTTGGAGTTGTGATCGCAAACGTTTTGTGGCTCCTTTTGCTGCCAGGCAAGCCCACTATACTTCTAGCCTTTTTTTTTCTTTTTTCATGTCCACAGCACATGGTCTTCTTAAGTGGTCTCCCATCCAAGTACTAACCAGGCCCGACCCTGGTTAGCTTCCAAGATCAGACAGGATCAGGCTTGTTCAGGGTGACATGGCCGTAGACCTTCTAGCTTATTTTGCTGTCAATCTCTCATTACTCGTTGTGGGTTGAATTTGCATCTCTCTCCCCATAAAAGTGTATGTGTCAATGTCCTGACCTCCAGGACCTCAGAATGGGACCTTATTCAGGAATAAGGTTGTTACAGATGTAATTAGTTGCGCTATGATCAGGTCATGAGGGTGGGCCCTCATCCAATATGACTGGTGTCCTTATACAAGGGGAACTTTAGACACAGATACTTTTACACAGGGAGAATTCCACAGGAAAATGAAGCTTAGAGAGATCAGGTGATACTTCTGTAAGCCGTGGAACACCAAAGATTGCCCTCAGGACGCCAGAAACGAGGGGAGAAGTATGGAACAGGTTCTCCCGCACAGTCCTTAGAAGGGAACAAAGCCGATGATGCCAGGTCTCAGACTTCCAGCCTCTGGAAGTGTCGGACAATACATCTGGTTGCCTGAACCACCTTTCCATGAAAGTCAGTCTGGTGCACTAGATGCCATCTCACTCATCTCCTCCTTTTTATCGGTTTTCCTCCTCGCTTCTAGAACAATCTTATAGGAACACAAACCTTCTGTTAAGGAACAGAAACTCTTCTCAGTCTACAGGCCTTGCCTGCCCCGTCCTCCTCGTGGCCCGTCTGACCCCACCTCTGCTCCCTCTTGCTCTTTCCTCGTGAGTCGCTCTCTTTTCAACAATTGCTTTTTAACATGCTTGGCACATTCCCACTCTTGGGCCTTTGTACCAACTGTCCCTGCCACCTGGAAAACCCTTCTCCCAAATATCTCCATTGCCGATTCCCATAATTGCATTCATTAAGTCTTTGCTCAAATCTTCTCTTCCCAGTGAGACCCTATTGAATATTGCAATGAATTCCTGACCAGAATTCCTGATCACCTTTAGCATTCTCTTCTTTGACTTTCCCCCCCACCCACAGTACTTACCAATTTCTCTTATTAGGTTTTCTAGAGACATCATTAAAAAATACCAGTGACTAATCATATACAATGGAATATTACTTGGCTATAAAAAATGAAATTTTACCATTTGTGACAATATGGATGGACATAGAATATTATGCTAAGTGAAATAAGTCAGACAGAGAAAACAAACACTGTATGATCCCAGTTACATGTGAAATCTAAAGAACAAGATAAATAAATTTAACAGAAACAGACTCATAGATACAGAGAACAAACTGATGATTGCCAGATGAGAGCAGGCTTCAGGGACCGAGTGAAAAAGGTTTAGGGATTAAATGTACAAATTGGTGGTTACAAAATAGTCATGGGGATGTAAAGTACAGCGTAGGGAATATAGTCAATCATATTGTAATAACTATGTATAGTGCCAGATGGGTACTAAACTAATTGGGGAATCACTTTGTAAATTATATCACTGTCCAACCACTATGCTGCACACCTGAAACTAATATAAAGTAATATTGAATGTCAACTCTGATTGAAAAAAAATTTTCTTCAGGATAGTCTTTAATTTTTTAAAACTTGTTTGACATTTAAGCCCAGCAGGGAAAAACAAATTTTTTTTAAGTAAAAACGAAAAATACCAGAGACCAAGTAGTCTAAACAACAGAAATTTATTTTCTCACAGTTCTGAATGCTAGAAGTTCAAGACCAAGGTGTTGGCCACCTTGGGCTCTTCGAGGTCTCTCTCCTGGCTTCCAGGTGGCTGCTTTCGGGCTGTGTTCTCACATGGTCTTTTCTCTGTACTCACGGCCCTGGCGTCTCTCCCTCCCCTCGTAAGGACACCAGACAGCCTCATTTAACTTAATCACCTCTTTATATTTGTTTACTTACTTACTTACTTACTTATTTATTCACTTATTTATTTGCGTGTGGAATAGCATTTTATATTTTAATGCACCAGGAGTCCAAGTGAACATCATACCAGACATTTAATTTTGAAACCAACTCTTGTGAAGCTTGCTGTTCTAATTCGATCGCTCTCTTTTGAAAGTGCCTTCTCTAACTAATGTTTGTTCCCCACTTAGTATGTGGGGACTTGTTTAGTGGAGGACATGCATCGTGACCTGAGACAAATGTCTCTCCAGGTTCCTGAGGAGTTGATTCTATCCAAGAGCCTTACTTTTGTAGTATTTTCTTTTCTTTTCTTTTCTTTTTTTTTTTGTTGTTGCTGCTGCTTTCTTTAAATTTTATTTTATTATTAGTTTCAAGTATGCAGTACACTGGTTAGACATTTATATAGTTTATAAGACGATCCCTCTAATTGCTCCTTCTCTCCTCTGGCTCTCCACCTCGCCATCCATTACATTACTGCTGACTGCGTTCTCTCTTTAAAGGCTCCGTCTCCATAAGCAGTCATTTTCCTCAGAATATACTGGGCGTTAGGGCTTCAACATATGAATTTGGGAGTGGGGGCACAATTCAGCCCATAACACTTGATAACTTACTTATTATGTTAATTACTTATCCTTTGTCTCAACTCCTTGACCCCAAACTCAGGAAAGTAGGCCCGTGACCACAAGCAGCTTGTAGTCTTGTCCTCTGCTGTGGCCTCTGCCGCTGGGGACAGTGTCTGCTGCAGAGTGAGCTCTTGATAAACATTTGTTGAATGGATGGATGCAAATTCAGGGTAGAAAGAGTTCAGAGCAGCAAAGAGAGGCTCTGCGGGTCACTAGGATTTAGGAGATGTAGGTTGTGTTTCCAATTACGTGATCAGTTACTCTTGCCGAGATTCATCTTCCTCATCTGCAGGAATGAGGTTCTTGTCTGCCTATCGCACTAGACGGTTCTGAGGTTCAAACGTAATGATGTATATAAAAGTGCTTTGGGATCCGAGGTTCTTGTTCAAATGTGAGTCACTTTGTTTACCTTGTGGCTAATAACAATGTTGTGGTAATAAGGACAGCCGCCTTCTATGGCGTCCTTACGGTGTGGCAGAGCCTGTGTTAAGAACTTTACATCCACTACCATGTTTAATCCTTACAGAAACCTTCGAGGTGGCTACTACCCTCTCCATTTTTCTAAAAGAAAACTGGGTCTTGTCACTGAGATTAAAAAGATGTATTTGCTCTATACTTTCTGGCAGAAACTAACCTGATCCTTAGAACTTCAGAGAAGCATCTGCCTATGGGTGTGCGTGGGTGTGCATTTGGGTTAGTATCAGAAGTCTAGCCTTCAGGTGATTAATAGTGAAAGTCAAAGATCCATGGGTGGGTGCTGTGTCTCTGGACACTGTGCTCTGTCCAGGCTATTTCAGAAATGGCAAAATCTCTGGTCTGTTTTGTTTTTAACTCTTGAACTTAGAAACATTCTTCCCTCCTAAGCAAGTCCAATCTAATGACTATTCTTGACTATATATTTTTTGTTTCTAAATACCTCATTCCTTTTTTTTCTATGACATTATCACAATTGCTAAAGGACTGCCAAGAGGAATTACAGTTAAACCTTGTCAGAAGAAGAACCAGAGTAGCTTGTACACAGTACAGTTAAAATTACACCATCACACTTGAAGCTAATATTATCCTAATGAGTTGAAAGGGGGGAAGAAGTTTGCTTAGAAAAGACTATAAGTGACTTAATACTGGTTTCTCACTTCCAATGATAATATTCTTCAGAACGTGTTTTGAACACATTATTATAGATTTAAATATTTTAATATTCATTTATTCTAATTTCCCATTTGATAGGTATCATCTCTGCGCCTGCATTTCATCAACTCTGACGAGTGACACCACTCTATTTAATATCTTCCTCGGCCAAATTTCTTGTGAATTGGGAACTAGATTTTAGCTGCTTAAGGAGGCTTCAGCAACTGCTTTGTGGTTCAACATTTAAATCTCAGATACTGATCAAAAATCCTTTTATAAGGAATTCCTTAATCTAGAGCTTATATAAATGTACCAGGATACAATCTCTTGGAGATATTGTCAATATTTGCCCAAAATCACAACCGAGCTCCATTTTTCAGTTATGCTTGGAATTGAAAGAGAAATCTTTATTCTTAAGTGTCAGTTTGGAGTGTATGCCAGGCAGTCAGTAATTTCTGCACACAGGAAAAGCCAGCCCCCAAAGGAAACATGCAAAGCCCTGTGCTGGGTACTGCGGGTTCCATAGGAATCACCTGCTTTAAAACTGACCCCTCAGTGGCCCCATGATGCCTGGATTTCCTCGCCTCTGCTTGTCTGGAATCAAGTCTCCTTTAGTAGGTCCCTGTGAGATACAGATGTCTTCTAGGAGGAGTAACTTATGTCCCTCAGGTGTGTTAACAGAGATGTGTTACTGAGGAAATGGGATATTGGAAAAGGCAAGTTTTTTGGATGGAAGAAGGAAAATTGGGAAGCCCAGAAGGCTTTCTTAGAGGGGTGGGACCGTGAAAATGATTCCATAGGGTCTGAGGGGACTGGTTAAGGGCACTGAGTTCTTGGGTGTGAGGCATTACTGGCAGACTCTGGTGGGAGGGGAGTGGAGGAGAGGGAAGTCGATGTCTAAGTTTGTCTGTGTCGCAATCTTCCTTACGCACCCTTCTTACTCAAAAACTGACTCCTTTCCCCCAGATCTTCACTTGACTACCTTCTTGTCAACATTCAAGTCTTAGCTAAAATGTCAACTTTTTAGAGGTGCCTTCTCAGACTACCCAGTCTAAAATGACAGTCCCAAATCATATCTTATCTTGGGCAGTTATAACAAAATACCATAAACTAAGTGGCTTAAACAATGGAAATTTATTTTCTCATAGATCTGGAGACTGGAAGTCAGAATCAGAGTGTCAGCATGGTTGGGTTCTGGTGAGAAATCTCTTTCTTCCAAATGGCTTCCTTCTTGCTTTCTCCTCCCATGTTGGGGCAATGAGGCGGGGGGAGAGACTGAGGTGGGAGACCGTCTAGAGGAGATGACGCTTGCTTGGTGCATGACCCAAACATCTGAATCCAACGCTCCTTACCTCCCACCATAGAATGTGCCTCTCATTCTTCATAGATTCGAACTTGAGCTCTATGACTGTTTGAAGTTATAAGTAAAATCATATGTGTGCCTGTATGGGCTCATGGGCACTTTCATGGTGAGCAAGTTTATCTATGTTTTTATGTCCTTCTGGGAGTTTGTGACTCCAAAATATTCGACAGTAATTTTCTACCTATTTTCACTAGGTGATCTCTCATTCACAGGGTTTTAACCACCATCCTTAGCTTCATTTTCAGATACTTACAAGGTGTCACCATCGGCACCACAAACTAAATATAACATCTTCTCGCTAAATCAAATGTTCCTTATCCCATAAAATCTCTCATAGTTCATGGTACTACATTTATCCATCCTTTCTCCACCATCTCCCTCACTCCATCTGATCAATTACTCAGCCCTAGCAATTCTTTTTCTGAAGTTTTCCTTGAGCTAGTCCCTTTCTCCCTGCCCTAAAGGCCATTTTTCCAGGGCAGGCCTTTACCACCAATCACCCTGACAAGTGCAATAGCGTCCCTCCTAGTCTTTCTACTTCTGCCCTAAATCTGTCTTCCCTGCTGAAGCCATCTGAAACATGAACTGCCTGCCCCTGCTCACAAAACTTCCCACAGCTTCTTTAAACAGAGGCCTATTTTTTTAAAGGCAAACAAGGCTCTCCATGAGCCAGGCATCCCTACCTACCTCTTCAGTCTCATTCTTCCCATGTGCCCTATTCCATGTCACGTTTTGGTCAAACTGGACAACTCAGAGTGACCCCTGTGCACCTGCTGCTTCATCCCTTTCATAATCTCATCCTTTTCCTTAGAATGGCTTACCCTCTGTACTTCCTTCAAGAGTCTGTTCTTTCATCCTCTCCCAGAAACTTCCCTTGACTTCTCATCTGCCACCTTCCTCACTCTCAACCCAAATGGACTGTGTATCTCTGAGCTGCCAGAATCTTTTGTGCCCCACTGTTACCCGGACTAACTCTAGTACACGAAGCTGACTGTTGCATGTTTGTGCTCCCCATGAGACTGTAAGCTCCTGAAAAACCTCGTCTACCTTGTAACCCAGTGCCCATCACATGGCCCGCCTCAGCAGTGGTACGCAATAGTGCCTATTGAATTGAAGGTCGTAAAAGAACAAAGAAGGTAGTTATGCTTATAAGTAATCATATTTCCATGTTCTGCAGTGCAGAAACGTGGAAACTAAAATAGTGCTATGCCTAGTTATCATTTTATGTTATGCACTGATACTTAAAATGTTACTTATTTTTCATTTTTCTATTTCTTAATACCTGCATTAATATCTTCTATACATGCTAATATGAAATGAAATATATCTATTTAAAAAAACTTCTTTGAGAAATAACAATCACACACATATCTAAGTAATTAATGCTATTCCATGACATTGCTGGTGCCATCCATTTTTTTTCCATGACACTTTGTAAGAATCTGCTCACGTAATTTACTTGATAGCATCTTCCAGAAAGGATGGTCCAGGTTCACCTGTACACCCCAAATTCAAAAGTCAAAGACAATTCTAAATTGGTAGGTGGAGGATTCAGAGTTGTTCTGTGAAATGCTCTCTGAAACCTATATGACCAAGGCATTAGCGGCATTATGCAAAGATCCGCTGTAGAAAAAAAGATTTTCAATGATTGATGAGCTTCCAGAGAGCCTATGAGCTCCAAAGTGAACATGCAATCCTTTCAGTAGAGGCATTTCACATGAGAAGATCCACAGCCCTTAGCATATGCTCAAAGGGGTCTCTGATACCCAAAGCTCATGAAACACCAAAGAAAGCTCTAGATGCCTTTTCACATGCTACCTTGTTCTGTTTATGAGCATTAATCCTGGGTGGTGGTGGCACTGGTGACAGCGCTGGTGATAGTGGTGGAGGATGGATGAGGGGAGACTAAGTTGAAGCAATCTGTTCTTCATTGACCAACTTGTGGCTCATTAGTGAGTAATCACCATAATCTAAATATTCTAAAATGAAATATTCTTTTGGACTCAACAACATGCTTGTTAGGTTGAAACCAATCAGTAGGAGATGACTGGTGTTTGTTAGTGTTTGAGAGCAGAGACCAGATTCTTTGCACATTAGCATTCCAATTGGTGCCAACATAAACCTCCAGACCTCCGAGTCACAAAATGCGTTATTGTTTTCATATGAGTGAATCTGGGGCTGCTCGTTAGTCCCATTTCCATCTCTCATTTGAAGAATGGAGCTCCACGTTTCCACTCACTCTGGTGACAGAAGTAACAAAACAACCCTTCTGAGGGCTGAACACTCAGAAAAGGGCATTATTCCTCTGGTTGGTATGGCCCTGGCTATTGTTTTCACTTAATCGTGGAGTTGAGGGGGACAGATGGGCACAAACGCCAGTTTGACAAGTCATGTAAGCTTTACTCATGGAACTCAGCCCACACAGTGAGGGACTCTCCCTGCTTAGGAAGGAAGCTCCCCCAAGGAGATATGATAGTTTCAGCCTGTTTGGCATGTCTCTGAGGATGCCATAAAATATTATTTTCTCATATACTGCCTGTTTTATAACACCAGTTTTCCAGGACCTCTGAGTATGTTGTTCTATATGCAGAATCTTTGGATTCCTGGGCTTTAGGAAGAAAAGTGGTACTATAATCTCTTTTTCATGTGTAAGGAAAATAATGCCAGTGACTCTCCAATTCCCACTGCACTTATTGAAATGGTGGCTCCAAGAGAAAGAGGCCAAGGCCTGAGGCACTGGTCCACAGCCATTTTCCTTTTGCTAGTGAATGTAGTGTTGAGCTCAACAGGGAAGTTCAATAAACCAGAGTCGGAACCCCAGTATTTCCACTTACTAACTGTACCCCAGAACACATTACCTAATCTCCTTAAGTCTTAGTTTCATTATCTGCAATATAGTTCAATCATTATATCTGTCTGTGGTGAGGATTAAATTTTAAAAAGGCATTTTGAGTGATGTCAGTGAAAATGGCGTAAGCAAATAAGTTTTTAGACTTCCAAAAATTATCTCCTCCACTAAAGCAATGAGAATACTGGCAAAAATTATCAATTTTTTTTTAGATCTCTACTTACAGTAATCCAGAGAACATTTTTTAAAGAAAAATGACAGCATCTAGGTAAGAACAGAGGCTTTGTGACATTTTAGGTTGCCCTATTCCCACCCACCCAGCTCTTCAGTGGTCTTGAAAACCTGCAGCCTGCAATAACAGTGAAAACCAATAGCCAGGCAGCAACTGAAAAGGTCACTATGGCACCAGAGTGCCTTTGGAGCTCATTGCCATTAGTCCACCTGTTGGTGGCTCCCTGGAAGACCTCCCTTGAGAGGTTGACTTTTTAAAATCTGATTGAGTGCTTGCCTTGTGAAAAGCATTTTCCAGAGGACATATGTCAGAAACAAATAGGGGTAATTGATGATTATCACGACTGCCTGAAGAATTAGGTAACAGTTATGCAATAGGCCCTGCCTCTCCTATACTGCTTCATCACAGCAATTCCATCCCTAGGTATATATCCAATAAATATGTGTACACATTTTCCCAAAAAGACATGTTCTAGAATATTCACAGCAGCACTATATATAGTAACCTCAGACTGAGAACTACACAAATCCCCATCAAGAGTAGATACGTAAATAAATTGTTCACGCATAGAATATTCTCCAACAATAAGAATGAACAAACTATAGCTAGATAAAATAAATTTGGATGTATCTTATAAATGTAATACTGCATAGAAAAGCTACACACAAGACTATATATGATTTTATTTAAATAATAAAACAAGCAAAACCATTCTGTGAGTTTGGAAATCATAATCATGCAATTGGAAGAATTATCAATTCTGGATATGACTGTTTCCCCTTTTGATGACTGAAAGGTGGAAAAAGGAGAATTCTGGAGACACAGAAATACTGTTTCTTGATCTGAGTGCTGATTAGATAGGTTTGTTTAATTTCTGAAAATGCATCATACTATACACACATATGATGTGTGTGCCTTTCTGTATGTGTGTTATGCATGCATACTCCATTCAAAAATCTTTGAAAACAAGGAAAAAGGCAAAGAAAAAATATCTACAGTTCCACTAACTCATTAACCCCCATTAATTATGGTTAATATTTTAGATTATGCTAAATACATGTATTCTTTTTCTTACTAAAATTGTACTATATTCTCTGTTTTATAACCTGCTTTTTTCATAGCAATATGCTAATAATTTTTTATGATGTCAATATATAATATTATTGTAGGAACATATTCTATTTTGTGTATACCATTTACTTAACCAGTCCCCTGTTGTTGAGTATGATGGTTGTTTCTAGCTTGACCTTTTATACGAATTGTTAAAATATAAATCATTATACTCATCTCTCTCTATTTTTTTAATCTAAGAGTAGAATTGCCAGGGAAGAAGAATAAAATTGTGAAGTTATTTTTTTAAAGCCATTAGTGCGTGATTTAAAATCATCCTCCAAAAAAAATTGTTACTGAAACTGTACTCCAATCAAATTTTATGGAGGGGCCCATTTCCCCTGCCAAGATTAGGGATTATGATTGTTGTTCATATTTTCCACTTGACTGGGCCAAATAAATTATATCTTGATTTATTTTTGTAATTTTTATTACTGCAAGAGTTGAACATTGTTTGCATATGTGCAACAGCCGTTTATATTTCTTATTTTTTGAATTACATGTTCATGTACTTTGTACAAGTTTAGATTATTTGTCCACTTTATAATTCAAGTATTGTTTCCCACTTTGTTGTTCGTTTACTGATTTCTTTGTGTAAGCTAAATCTCTAATGATTTTTCTATAAAAAACATTTAACTTTTTTTTTAATTATTGCTTTATTTTTTACATTTAAATTCCTCATCTGTCTAGAGAGTTTACCTTGGTATATGGGATAAGATACGAATATAACTTTTTGTTTTCCAATGAATAACCATTTCTCTTCATTAACTGAATAATCCTTCCTAAGGCTGATATATTGTAGGAAGCATTTTCTTTTTAAAGGTTTAAGATAAGCTCTTAGCAAACTCTAAAATCAAAAGAGTAGGTCTCTGTCGGATTTGATATTAAATTTAACATACTTGAAACATAATTTTGCTTATCGGCATTCCAAGTTGATTACAAACTTTTTAGTCCCTTTAGCCTTTATCTGTTTAGAATATTAACTCTTGGTCTTCCAATGTATACATCAAACTATTTTTCAACTGATTTCTGTCTTCCAACTTGAGGTAACATTCCTTGCATCTGAGTGTAGATTATTTTGAGCATGCCAAAGCAAATGCAGGAAGTCTTATTGTTTATCTCCTTCACAATGGAATGCCAGTCATGTGTCAGGTCTGTACACGATGCTGGAGATACAGTGGGAAAGAGAGCATTTTTCATCCTGCCCTCTAGATGGGCATACTAATATACTGATTCTCTTTTTAGCCGTTATTATGTTAATCAGGTATATAGTGTGCATATGTACATATATACATATGTATAATATGATATATATTAACTATGTACCATGAAATATGCAAACTACTTAGAATTTCATAACTATATTACCATGTAGCATATGAATATGTCAACCAGCAAGAGCATTCCCTCAAACTTAAGAGTATGTTTCTTTGAGCACAGCCCTAAAAATAATTATTGCGATGCACATCTTTCTTGTTTGTTGTTTGTGGATCATGGTCACCAGCTCTTTGTCTAAAATCAATCAATATAACCCCTGGTCTAGGCTCAGTTTCTTCATTGTTAGCTAGTGGAAAAGAAAGAAAGGAAGAAAGAGAGGAGTAGGGGGAGTTGATGGAAGAGGACAGGAAGGGACAGGGCTGGGGGCAGGAGAAGGAGAAAGAGAATGAAAGGGAAGGGACGAGAAAAAAGAAAACCTCAAGCTGGATAAGCATTAAAGGAAATTTATTAACTCGCATAGATGAAAAGTTCATCATGTTCAGACCTATGTATTCAAATAATACCAGGAACCTATCTCTTTGTAGTTTTAGCCCTGTTTTTCTCACCCTGGGCTTTTCTTTCAGACAAGACCTCTCCAAATGTAGCAAAGATGCCTGTCAGCTGCTTCAGATTTTAGCCTTCTAATTTAGCTATGTCCCTGGGAAATAAGAGCACCTGTGCCCTGCTTGCTCCGGCAAAAGCCTAGGGTTTGAAGGTTATTGGCCCAGCCAAGGTACCATGCACATCCCTGAACCAATCCCGATGGCTAGAGAAGAAAGGAATGCTCCAGTGGCCAGACCTGTGTCGTGTGCCCACGGCACAGCCAGAGAGTGGACTGGATATTAGTTCTGTTGACAGTTCTGTTCCCAGGAGGAGGATGTTTGAGGGCAAAGCACATATCCTAGAAAATTCTGAATAGTTCGCTTGGGCAGTCTTGTTTCCTGGCCCCAGACTGCAGAGTGTGGCCTATAGTGAAACAAGAAGAGCTCTCCCTTAAAGGGGTTTTCGAAAGTGGTTTCTTGTTAGCACTTTCTCATAAAGCGGAGGGACCTGCCTTTCCATGTCCTCTTATTAGCTACTATCATTGGAAAACTTGTGACATTGTTTCCTTGCATTTTGTTTTGCCATATGCCATTGACTGTCACATTTCACAAGTTAAGAAACATGTTATTTCTTTGTTTATTTTGTCAGTCTTTGGTATTCTCTGGAGAGAAATTATATACCTTAGTTTCAGTGGAATAGATTTAATCTGTCTTGTCTCTAGACTCACCCACCTCCTTGCTTTTCAGTCAGAGGTTTTCCTTTTTCCTCACTTGTTGAATAGGTAACTTGTCCCAGATTCTAGAAAATACAGAATTCATATTAAAGACTTTCTAGTGTAGAAGGAGGTTGCCCTAGAAATTTTCTCTCTTGCTCCATTCTTATTTGCAAGTTGCTCTGTCAGTACAATTATTCAATAACTCTAAAGGAGTCAGTGGCCACCTTGTGCTATGGACCTTTCCATAATTCCAGTCATCCCTTGTCTTCGGATCTCTCGTTATCTTCCATATATCAAATGTCCATCTTTTTATAACACAAGTACATTGTATATGTATATGTTGTGTCCCTGAGATTGAGATTTGAGACAAATCCTTCGAATGTGTGTCTCCCCAAGTAATTTTTCAATTTTACGGGTTCCCTTCTGGTCAACAGTGGGGACCAGTCGGGGCATCCTGGTTATGTTAGAGAGGAAAGCAGTGGACTAGCTGAAATGCTTTACTGATGAGTCACTGATGTGTTTTTAGGAAGACATTTGCTTCCTATCATTTGAAGTGTAAGGAAGTATAGATGCTGTGCTTTAAGCTTGTTTATTCTTATCTTCAGGCTGCCTTACTATTTATTTGTGAGTTATATCCAATATATTGGAAATTCTTCTCAGCCAACTATATATAAACATCCTATATAGATTTGTATTGTTTCGAATATAAATTTCTCACCACTAATAATTAAATACATTAAAGTCTTCACTGGCTGTCCTCTAACTCTCTGGCGCCATCCCCCTCCCCTTTTCTCAATGTCCTGTGCACATTCCATGGGATGGTAGTTCTGAAGGATGCTAATGAGTGTTACCAAGAAGGGGTGGGGCTCCTTGTTCAAATATATTTGGAAAAGGCTCGGTGAAACCAAGTTAAGTCTTTATTATGTCAATATCTGACCATCTCCTGAGACTGATGACCCTTGGAATACAACTTGGGAGGTGCCTTTTTGGAACTACATACCCAGTGTCAACATTCCTTTGATTTTGTCCTTACATTCTGACCTGTCTTCCTTTGGGAATGGCTATGAGCTGCCTCTCCAAGGTTTCTCAAAAGGCATCATGCGGGACATCAGTGGAGCAAAAATAGAGTCTCCTGATTCGTAACCTTATAACTGCTCAACAGTAACTTGCCTCTCTTTGGATCCCACCAAATTCTCAAGATCTTTTTCTAAAAGTGTAAAATGATGGGAGCATAATCTGGTGGAAGCATTTATGGAAACTTTAACCCTCACTGCCTATATCATTAGATCTAAATTAGTATACTGAAGCATTTTGACAAAACCCAATTCTTCATCTCACCTGTAAGGTATGGCCAACCAGAGGAACAAAATCAGTTACGAGATCTACCACAAATATTTTGGTACTAGACTCCCTCATTTAGTGGCAAAGGGTACTCAGAATATTGTCATAGAATAAATTCTTAACTAGGTAAGTGCTCACTGAGAAAAATTTCTTATGTGCTCTGAATTGAGATAGGAATTGAGACAAACAAAAATATATAAAACATGATTTCTGCCCCCAAAGGAAAGGTAAGACTAACCCAGAAGAATGCTTGGTGTTCACCATAAGATGCTATATTGTTCAAACCAAGTTAGCTGTACAGTAGACTCTTGACATTCAAAAGGGATTAGTCTAGAGGTATATTCAAACCCCCTAATATGTACAATTTGTCATAAAATACATGAATGAGAACAAAAATTCTGAGTGAATACTGACTAAAAAGTTTGGTTCAGTCACCAGGTAACACAAAGTTTCCTTCACAGGAACCCTGCAGAGCTCCAGCTCAAAATCTCTGCCTTGGCCAAATGACCAGTAAGTCTGAATTGGACATTTTGGCTAACTAACGAGTGGTTGAACCACAATGTTAACTATGTGAATGCCAGCAGTCAACTGCAATCATGCTAATGTATACCTTATGCATAATAAATAAATACTATGAATAGCCTGGAAGAGGAGATGGTCATTCTGAGATGGAAGTGTCTGGCTTAAACCATAAAAAATAGAATCCAAAACAGACTCTGAAATATTAGTAGAAGTAGAAAAGAATATTCCAGGAGAGGACTAAAAAGAAAGGCGGTAGATCTGAACTCTGTCATAGGTTAGCAGTGATCATCAGGAAATATGGTATCACAGGTCATCTGTATTCTCTCAACCTGGAGCCCCTCCTCTGACCTCAGGCCAATTATATATAGTCCTTTCCTCCATTATGGCTCCTCTCCCAACGTCTACATCCCATCTTATAATCTGAATTCTGCCTCTAGGTCCAGTGCCCATACAGTTGTGCAGACTGAGCACTGCACAAACATGTGATATCTAAAGGAACATAATTCACACAGTTGACACCAAGAATTGGTAAAATTATTATGACAACATTTAATTTTGTAAAGGAATGTTGACACTGGGTATGTAGTTCCAAAAAGGCACCTCCCAACACTTGGAAGAAAAATCAGTGTATTATAGTCATTTTCTGACCCATGGAAATAAGGTATCTTGAAGAAAGGGGTGTCATATTTTAATGTTCACAAAGGTACTCCATGGGCAATTGGCAGTCTTTGTCCTGTTGAGTGGTCAGAACCACTGACACATTCAGGAGGCAACAGTAGCCTAGACTCTCCAGGTTTGTCCAAGAACATGAGAAAAAGGGAGAGCAACCTTTTGCCTTTATTCACGAGTCAAAATATTCTCCAACTTTTTTGTTGTTCTTAAGAGAGCTTGGAAATTCAGCATCCTGTGTAATCATCTGTGCCTAAATCATCTCTAGCATAGATAAACAAGTACTCTGTATTATCTCGTTCATCACTACTTTCATACTTTATAAGTTGTATCTAAGTGTGAATTTCTTCTTTTTAAATTTAGTATAACTTTGGAATTCCTTATTCTTTGCTTAGATAATATGAAACCTCATAGTAAGAGTAGCTTCTAAAACTCAACAATATTTTGTTGCTCATACACTTTTATTTCTCTTTTTTATAATAATTTAAATTTTTTTTCAATTGCAGTTGATAACAATATTATGTTACATTTCTTGTAATACGGGTTTGGTGTTGATGAACTCTTTTGGCTTTTCATTGACTCAGAAGCTCTTTATCTGTCCTTCGATTCTAAATGATGGCTTTGCTGAGTAGAGCAATGTTGGTTGTACATCCTTGCTTTTTATCACTTTGAATATTTCCTGCCAATCCCTTCTGAACTGCAAAGTTTCTGTTGAGAAATCAGCTGACAGTCTTATGAGAGTTCCCTTGTAAGTAACTAATTGCTTTTCTCTTGCTGCTTCTAAGATTCTCTCTTTGTCTTTAACTTTTGGCATTTTAATTATGATGTCTTGATGTGGACCTCTTTGGGTTCATCTTGTTTGGGACTCTGCTTCCGGGGCTTGTATGTCTATTTCTTTGCCAGATTAGGGAAATTTTCCATTATTATTTCTTCAAATAGATTTTCAATTCCTTGCTCTCTATCTTCTCCTTATAGTATTCTTATGATGTACATGTTGGTATACTTGATGTTGTCCCAAAGGCCATTTAAACTATTCTCATTTGGGGGGGCAAGGGGCAGGGTAGGATTTGTTTTTATTGTTGCTGTTTTGATTGGGTATTTTCTGCTACCTTATATTCTAAATTGCTGGTTTGATCCTTTGCTTTATCTAATCCACTATTGGTTCCCTCTAATGTATTATTCATTTCAGTTATTATATTCTTTATTTTTTAATGGTTCTTTTTATGTTTTCTATCTCCATTTTTATGTTTTCTATCTCTTTGTTGAAGTTCTCACTGAGTTCATCTACTCTTCTCCTGAGTTCATTGAGCATCCTTATCACCATGTTTTGAACTCTGAATCTGGCAGATTGCCTGTTTCCACTTTGTTTACATTTTTCTAAAGCTTTGTTCTGTTCTTTCATTTGGGGCATGTCTCTTTACCTCCCAATTTTGGCTATTAGGTAGGGCTGCTATGTCTTCCTACCTTGATAGAGTAACCTCATGTAGTAAGTGTCCTGTGGACCTAGGGTGCAGTTTACCTGGTCACCTGAGCCAGGTGCTTCAGGTGTGTCCCTTGCACAGGTTGTGTGTGCCTTTCTGTTGTAGTTGAGCCTTGGTTGCTTTTGCACATCAATGGGAGGAATTGACCAATGGCCTGATTGGCTGTGAGGATGGACCAGTGACTACAGTGGAGATGCTGCTGTGCAGGGGCAGACCCTATGGGGCAGAGTTTGCTATAGCAGGCAGGGCTCTGCTGCCTGCTCAGTCTGCCCTTTGGGAGTGTCATCTTCACATGCAGCCCAACTGGTGTTCCAGTGAAGGCTGAAGCCAGCCACCAGGTGTTCTGGCCTCGGGGCCTTCTAGGTGGGGCCCCACCGCAGGCCAGATTCAGCAGCAGCACATGCTGCCTGGTGCCACCTAGGATGAGCCACCAAGCAATTCACTGATGCCACCACCCACACCAGGCTTGGATCTGCCTCAAAAGGCCAAGCCCTGAACCGAGGACAACGGCTGCTGTGCTGAGCTTGAGGCTGCTCAGCAATAGATACAAGGCTCACTGAGGCCAGATGCTACTTGTTTGGGTTTTGTGAAACTTTAAGAGGTTTTAGGAAAGTCCACACCATGAGCCAAGACAGGCCGTACGTACGGAAAGGGTGGGCCACAATTGGGTGGGGCGGGGTCTCAGCTAATTATCAGGGCAGAGCAATCAGTGTTAGCCAGGCCGACGAGAAGCAGGTATGGCGGCTGCCTGCGTCCTCATGCCAGGAGAGTAGAGGCCTCAACAAAGGAGTAATGGATTCTACCACACTTCTTCCTGGGAGAAAGATGCTCTTCCAGCCCTCACCCAGAGGCAAGACTTTTCAGTTCCTCCCTGTGTATCTCGGGCACCTTTCAAGCTGCTATGTCAGTGCTGGAGCTCAGAGCTAATGAGTCCATCAGCAAGTAAGTCTGTGCGGGGCCTTTTAAGAGAAACACCTGGTACTCCAGCTAACCTGTGTCTCATTCAACCACATCTTTGCTAGTTTTCCTGGCCAGAATTTGTGGAGAATTTTCTTTCTGGCGCTGGAACCCTAGACTGGAGAGCCTAGTGTGGGGCTGGGACCCCTCACTTTTCCAGAGGGACCTCTGCAGCCAGGATAGTTCTCTCGATTTTTAACCTCCAAACACAGATATGGGACCAGCCCATTTTGCACCTCCAGCCTCCTATCAGTCTCAAGGTGGCTTCTTTATGTCCTTAGTCGTAGGACTTCTGTTCAGCTAGATTTCAGACAATTCTCAATGATGGTTGTTATTTAGTTGTAATTTTGTCATGGTTTTGAGTGGAGGCCACCACAGCATTTACCCATTCTGCCATCTTGATTGGAAATCGCTATATATCTTTAAATGAGCTATTACTTGTCACCCCCACGCTACTCCAGTTAGCTATGCTCACCATGGCACGCCTGTGCATCTGAGGACCACTAAGCAGGCTCCATTTTCTAAAAGCAGATTCACTAAATGACCAATCTGACAATTGTCAAGTTACCGATAACGCTGACATTTACCTTAAACCAGGTCTAGAAGCATCAGCCAGGCCATTTTGCCACAGGCATTTGGCAGAGACCAGCCGAAGTTCAGTTCTGTTCTTTGGGGCCTCTGAATTTTCAGAATGAAAGCTCCTTTTATATTCTAAATGAAGGTCAGAGTGCTTGCTTGTTCTGAGTCCCGGGTTAAATAAATGATAGGGTAGGATTCTCTTCTAAGGCCTTTTGTGAGTCTGGTCTACCGCATTTTCATCTCCTAATTCAATATTTGTTAAAATAGCTTGACTAAATGTGTATTTTGTGTGTCATTCAAATTTTCAGAAGTCTCAACCTTTCAGACACAAAGGATATCTATGCCTTTTAAGTGCAGTGCTATGCTAATTTGCCTTCTTTTTTTATTCTTGTGCTCTTGATTTGTTTTCCAAGTGGTGGCTTTATGTGCATGTTAATTTTCACCAATCTATGACAACTTTCCTAATTGCAGCAAGTAAAACGTTGAAAAAAAATGAATCCTCAAAAACCGTCGAAATCATCTCATGCGATATGAATTCTGCAAACTTTGTAATTTGACAAACTGGTTATGCAGAATTGCTCATTTAGTGCATTGGTCTATTTGCCACGAACCATTTGGTCAGAGAACTTTCTGGTGCCTCGATCCCAATACACCCACATCTGCGTGCCCTCATATGAAAATGAGGCCCTTCCTGGGCAGGGTCTGCTCTGTGCTGTCACTGCAGCCCACCACTAATGTCCCCAACATCCCCGACATAGGTCCATTTTCTTTGCTCTGCTTTTCTGTGTCACTTCTAGCACCGGCTACTTACTGAGGTACTTCTCGGTTCTCGAAGTCTGAATGACCTCTGCAGCTAGTTAGAGCTCCTTAATTTCACATGGACAACTGATCTTTAATGTTGCTTTGAGGGGGATTCCTGTGTGTCCATTAAAATTCTTTTTTATTGTTGGGTGTCCAAGGGCTGAGCTCTCTTTTGACATCTATTTGTTTCTCGTCTCCTTTAGAGTTTGCAGCTGTAGCAAAGTGGTAAAGGAGTCCTAGTAAGGTTGTCTCTCTGCCAGCACAAGAGTGGATTTGCAAAAAAGCTTCTGATTGCTGTTGGGGTCGGAGTCACGCTCGCGAATCTAGACTTCTGGCCATTATGTAGTCACCGTAACCAATGTTTAGGCATTATCATTTTTCCAAGGCATAAAGAGACAACATGTAACTTCCTGTAAAATTAGATCAAATAATTGCAGCTTTAATAGTCCAGAACGTACTTTAAGAATTTATGAGACTCCGCAGTCCTTTTTTTACTTCTCTCATTTTTTAGTTTACCGTGAAAGCATGGGAATCGCTATGGGAGAGTGTTAACCTATATAGGATATTGAAGGATAGAGGATTGTAATATGCTAATTTTCCTAAAGGTATCAGATTCTTTAAGATCCTGGTCTGTTTTGTTTGGAGGGAAGAGTGGTTAGTAGGGTAGAACTGGGGTAGAAAGGAAGAAATTCTGATTTCTCACCAGAGCGTAAACACAGTTACAGTTTCAGGGCCTTCACTTTGCCTATTTGGGTCACATTCATACGGGCAGTTATTGCACCCAACAAACATGGGCTACTCCTGTCTTCTGAAGGGAGAAAATGCAGCCACCGTTCTGGAGGAGAACCTCAGTTGAAAGGCATGCCCAAGTCCCTCTAGAAGGAGCCCACACTGGGCAGGTCTCGACAAGTATTCTTGGCTTATCTGACCACGATTCGATTTCCCTTTCCAGAAACTGAAATTGTCCGGCCATTGAGGGAAACCTCAAGACCCTCTCCCCAGCCTTTTGGTGCGTTTTCAGCAAAGCTCAGGGCGCCTGTGCCTTCTGAATGGCAAGCCAGGCCGTTGCTGTCAGAAATGGCTTGGGGAAGATGGGGGTGTGATTAGCTCTAAATGAAGTTCTAAACCACTGGTACATGAAATGAAACTCTTTCCCCGCCCCCTCTCTCTCTCTTTCTTCTTCCCCTTTCTTTAACCTGAGCTGCTGATGTAAGTGGCTCTAATTTACTTTCCCCCAGAAAACAAAGCCAAATAAAAGGAGGAATGGCAAAAAGACTCCCTTGCAAAGTGTGCGCTTCTGCTCCTGATGCAAAGGGAGTCATTTGCAGCTCTCATGGTGTCAGTATTAATTTCCGAGCAGTCAAAGCCACCACTCATTTATTTACAGAACAGTCTCCGTGCCCAGCAGCCGGGCTGGTGAGGCAGTGGTTTCTAGCCTCCAGCTTTGTTTGTTGACAGGCTGATTTCCCACAAGGCCATTTCCACCTGTGTTTCTGTTGTTTGGAGTGCGTGTCTCCCTTTCTTCTCCCCCTCGCCGCCTCCCCAATGGCCCGAAGGCCTTTCTCATCTCCGTCTCTCTCATCCACTTTCTCCCTCCAGCCCCAAGGACTCCTGGCAGGGCTTTGCACTCAGTCTGCACTTACCCAGAGTCTCTGCTGGCAAAGTCCCAGGGGGCACTGCATTTCTTTCTTTCTCTTTTCCCTTTTTTTTGGTTGGTTTCAAGGACAAGATTCAAAAGAGCCTGCTACATGCAGGTTGTAGAGTGCACCTTCTGATGCGCCTTCAAATAGGGGCTGAGTAATTTGAATATTTGTGTTCCTGGAAATCAGCCGGCAAAACTGTCCCCAAAGCCCATTAAATTCTGCAAAATCTCTCAGCTTTGAGGGCTTCATTATGGAGTCCAGTTTGGGGCCCTCGCACCTCTCTGCCAAAGCACTCGTCTCCAAAGACGCCTGCAATGAAATTATAGAGAGGCCGGTTCGGCCCCAGCTTGTTGCATATCAAAGGGTGGGAGGGCAGGAGGGCTGCTTCCCAGGAGCAGGGGAGATGCCTGCCGTGTGCCACAGCCAGGCAGGTAATAAATTGAGATGTTTAAAGCACATTTCGCAAGAATGCACGTGTGCCTGCTTCTCTGCCATTTTATAGCTCTTCTGCAAGGCAGCATGAGAAAGGGTAAGGCATGCTTTAAAGTGAGTGACGTGCCACATGGGCATAGCATGGGAAATAGGTATCAGGTCGCCCATTTTCCAGATAACATATTTGTTAAATCAGTAAGGAGTATTGAGACCAGAAAAGACGTCACCGCAGCTGCATGACCGGCACCAAATATTGCCACCTTGGACCTATGAGGCACTTACTGATTAAGAAAAATCAGAGAGTTTTGCCTAGAAAAATGTGCCCTGCCCCGATTTCTCAGCCTCGGCCTAGTAGGCACAAACATGTTGTGCATCTTCGTTTGCAACTGCCATTTTTTCTGGATTCAGAGACTTTTATTCGTTTGCATTTAAAGGTGCTGCGTTTCACACATCCATTCATTTGCCAAAGGAAGGGGGCTGAATGGAAAAGCACAGAGCTTTGTGCATTTGGAACCACGCAATTATGTCGCGGGGTAACCTGGAAAATTATGAGGCCTAGCACGGGAATTGTGTTCTCTTCGGTGGCTGAGCAGAGAGTGTAAGGATACGAAGAGCATAAGAAATGTCCAGTGTTTTCCAGAGCCTGGTAATCATGCTCGCTAAACGAAGAAAGTTTCACTTTGCTCACAGAGTCTGTGTTCCCTCCCTTGCCCCCTCCAACTCCTGCTGCATCTTCTTTATTCAGACTATTTTCTCCTACGTCTCTGAGGTTTGTGTGTTTACCGGGGATGTGGGACTCCCAGAGTTTGAAGGCTCAGCCATTCCTAGTTCTTGTTCCTGAGCTCTCCGAGACCAAAAACGCTTCTATTTATTTTGAAAGCGGACACAATGTCATTTCATTGCCTGCACGCATAACTCCAAGATGCCTGAGATAATTTCGTTCAAACTACCTACCAACTCGCCTTTGGGTTGAGACTAAACTGAGAAAGTTTGGGCCCCAAAGGACAATTTTTCGGAGAAGTGGGGAGCAGGTAGAGGCACAGCGGAGTGATGAAACTCATCTGACAATTGTCATCCTCCCTCTTTGCATCTCCGTTCTCATCCCTCTGTCCCCGGGGACGCCTCACTTTTCTGTCCTCTCAATAATGTCAGCAGTTCCTCACTCCCGTCCCCTTGCCTGCCTGTCCTCTGGGATGAAGCAAAGGCTTTAAACCTGTAAACTGTATAAATTTCCTCCAAAATCAACTTGAAACTCAGTTTAAATTGGATGGAGAGGCCCCCCGGATGCAAGCGGCAGCTTGTGCACCCACGCACCTCTGACGGAGCGTTCGTGCTGTGGGGGCCGCAGTCTGATTACGTGGGCCAGCGGCTTCTGATGTCTGCAGACTGGCGTTTCTCATGTGTATTTTTGCAGACTATGAGAACGTGGGCAGAACGAGGTTTTTCCCTCCCCACGCAGCCAGTGGATAATGCGGCTCAGAGTCCATGTTCGGAAGCTGAGTCTCACGAAGCAGACAACCAGAGGCCCTTAGGAAAAGGGCACAGCAGGCAGAGCTGTAAGCCCAGACTCTCAGATGCGCAAGAATTGGAACTTTCTTTTTATCTAAATGCCGCTTTTTAGTTTCTCATGCCATTCCAAGGATGAGGCAGAAACCTAGTCTCTGTCACGGTAGCGTTTCCTCGGTGCCCCTTCTCCAAGGTGGGTGTTAGTGTGGTTCCCAGACCCTTGGGGCGTCAGCTCCCTGAGCCTCCTTCTCAGCATCTTTTCGGAACTGCCGTGGCCTGTGTGGTCCTCAGTTGCCGTCCAGGTTGCCGCCGAGGTGTTCCTCGTTTCGGTCTCACCCCTGCACCCTGGCAACTCACTCGTCTGCTCCATGTCACCAGAGATAGGGAATGTCTGAGTTGGAAAGGATTGGGATTGGGGAGATTTAGGGATAGTCCATTTGAGAAAGTGACATTTGAGCCCAAACCTAAAGGATGAGAAGTTCCCAGACGTACAAAGAGAAAGAAAAAATAATCTCTCTAGACAGAGAAAAGAGCAAATGCTGAAGTTCTGTCATGGGGAAGAGCATGGCATACACCTGGAGCACAGAGCGCATGGGACAGGGTAGGAGATGTGCGTGGACAGAGAGGTGAGGCTCTCATCATGGAAGTCTCTGTGGCCATGAGAAAGAAGCAGGTGTTTCCTTGCACACCTGGTGGGAAGCTGTCAAAGGGCTTCAGGGTGGAGAATTAGGGCGGTCTGATTTGTGACTGAAGAAGCCACTCATGCTGCTGATAATGGCGAACAGAATAAGAAGAGATGCACAGGGCTGTCGGGAAGGGCCATCATCTCTTGCTCAGAGAGCTGCAGGCACTTCCCAACTGAGGACAGCTCATCCCATCCGACGGGCCGAGCGCTGGGAGGAGCCTCGATTTGCCTGCTTGCTAATTAATTTCTCCTGATCTCCAGGGAATCCTGTCCCCATACTAATGGGTAGATCATTAAATTGACTTTAAAAATGAGGAATTCCATGGGCCTTCTAAAAAATGACATACTTTAATATTTCTTAGATATTATTGTATGAGAACCTCTCGAAAAGAAGAGGACATTTGTCTTTTTAGCAGAGACTGGGGAAGCACAGAAAGGGAGTGAGAACTGTGGGTGTGGACGGGAGTGGGTGACCCGTACCGGCTCTGCCCTTGCTGTGCGCCATTGCGGAAGACACTGCCCCTCCTTGAGCCTCTTTGTCTTTAAGTGAGGGCATTCGAGAAATAATCTCTAAGGTTTTCAGCTCACCAGGGTCTGGGAGCCTACAATCTTGGCTCAAAGTGAAGATCAAGAGGTTGGTCACCGGCTACTGGCTACTGATTTTTCTGAGTGTGAGCCCAGTGGGGAATAGCTTAGTGGTTCTCTCACCGTGTTTTTTGGTCCCTTTTCCCGAAAGCCCATTTGGAGTTTCATGTGTTAAGAGACTCCCTTAGAAGCAGGTAATTTTCAGTCTTTTCGTCCCCACCCTCTAATTCACCAGACGGAGGTGTCGGAGGGCGGTTCTGCTGGCCATGGCTGGCCATGGCCGTTGCTTCTGCTGAGGCGTGAGTGGGGCTTCTGAAGGCCGGTGCCCCCAGCACCACCAGCCTGTCCCGGGCCGCGCTAGCTGGCTCCCTCCTTCCGTTGCACCCCCTGGATGATGTGGTCAATGGCGTGAATTCTCTTGCTGTTCCCATGACCCACAAATCAAGCTCTTAATAGCCCAATAAAATCATGAGATGCAGGGCAAAAAAGCGATTGCATTGCTCAGATGCTAATGAGACACATATATCTGAAACGACTGATTAAAAACCGTGTTTAGAAGTTCTTGGCGCAACGTGCGAGGTGGCTAATCTGCAAAAGTAGGGGGCATTTCAGATCCCGAGTGTCAGGCCCCTCTGCTTCAAGCTAGCCCGTTTTTCCTTATTTTCGCCGTGAAATATCGGGACACGGATGGAGTGAGGAGAAGCAAGACGGCGGAGCGATTCTCCCCATCGGAGGCCTTCCGTCTGCCAGGGGATCGCCACAAACAGACCAGGCTGGCAGGCCAAGTGTCTCCAGTATGTTTCTAGGAAGCGTTGTGCACTTGAAAACAAATAACTCCTAAGTTGCGTGATTACATAATGATAGCCACATTCATTCACCTGTCTATCAAAGGAGCCCGATTTGAGCTTGAGCTCCTTTCCCCTGGGCCCATGAAGCCTTAGCTGGGAGTCTTTAAAATTCCTAGCAACCCTGGGCTAAGTGCGCCGGGGTGGAAGCGAGTCCCTTTTGCTTAGTAATGCATCAGCTAATGGGTGTGAGCCCCGTCAGTTTTCTATTTATTCCTTAAGCTATTAAGGTTCACCTGCTGTGTGTGAGACTGCACTTGACAAAAAAGAGTGATCGTTGAAATAAAATAAATATCAAGCCTTGCAAGATCTGATGGGTATCGCTTAAAACACAACGGGCTTCGTGGAAAGGTAAAGGTGAACCAGCTGTTACAAGTTGACACGTGGCATCCTGGGTATGAGGCAAACAGAACTGTCCGTTACGTCCCGGCCCAGAGGCGCCCACTAGAAAAAGGAGAGTCGTTGGAGAACTGTCTTCCAGGTGCCCCCCAATATTTGTCAGCGACGTCTGCCTGAGTCTCTTGGAAGATGGTCAATAAAACTCTTCGCCTTTTAATGGCTCCTTTTTACTCTTTAGATAAAAATCAAGCTCCTCACGCAAGAGCAGACCTCCACAAGGCTTGCCCTGTATCTGGCCTCCTCTCTCACCTCTCTTCCCCTTGCGCAACCACACAGATCTTTTTCGGGTCCTTCGCACATGATATTCACTCTCTATTGCCCTTTCTCACCTTAATCATCCTTCAGATCTCAGCGTGAACACCATTTTCTCAGGGGAAGCCCTGCTCGGTGGCCCAGGCACAGCCAGTTCTCTCAGTCATGCTTTCTGGGTTTCCTGTTCTCCGGCATAGCCCTCAAAACGCTAGCCATACTGTATCGGTCACAGAAACACCTGAGAAGGTCTGCTGCTCCACTAGATGGAAGTCCACTTCTGGCTTTGCTCACCTTGGTTTTCCAGCACCCAGCATAGTGCCTGTTGGATGAATAAAGGAATCGATTCAATCTTGAGAAATATCTATGGACTGAGAGAGAAGAGGCGCACTGAGGGCTTTCTCTCTAGAGTTAATTGTGGTTCTTAATTCCGACACCTCAGACTGCTGTGCAAACCAGTCTTTCTAGAAGAGCCTTCCTCCAAGCTGAAAGAATCTGCTTAATCTTTTCATAGCTCTTAACAAAGGCTGTGATGGCCACACCCTTGATTTAGACTGTGCCCTTGGGCCGTAGTTTAATGGCCATGTTCCTATTTTGGTCTTTGCCCTCAGGCTTTGAGGATGGGGAGTGTAGAAATGAGAAACTATCATTTTCCAATCCAGCATGCGCCAGATTTTTTGAGCCCTCCATGTCCTCCCTCAATTTTGTTTCTAAAACCGACCGTTCTTTTCTGAGCTCATCTCTTTCAGGTAGCATCTTATCTAATGTGGCTACCTGTATGTAGCCAGTTCGTCTTCAAACCTCCTCACCCCACTCCCTGAGTTCAACAGGTCCATGTCTGCCCTTCCAGACTATCAGAGGTACTGCTTTTACTAAGGGTTTCACCATTGCATAACACAGCTCACAATTCTCCTAACCTCCTAATGTTTCCTCACCGCTCACCACTCACCACTGAGTTTCAAATAATTTTTTCAGGTTTCTCTTACAACTGCACCCACTTCAAAGTTTCTATTTCAGTGTCAGTCATCTATGGCCACAGTAATGTCACATAACAAACTGCTGGAAAGCTCAGTGGCTGATAGCCACAGCAAGTAGTAATTTTCACGGTTGCAGCTTTACAGCTGATCTTGGTGGGGTGACTCTGCTTCAGGCTGAAGGTCAGTGCAGTTCAGATCTAGGATGATGGGCTCCAGCCTGCTCTATGTGTGGACACTTCAGGACCCAGGTTGACGTTTCAACAGTGTCCAGAGGGGAATCTTTTCCCGTGGTGAATCTCAGCAGTGTAAGAACTAAGCCAAATGTCAAGAGTCACATCGAAGGCCTCTGCATGTGGTATGTTGGCTAATGTTCATGGGCCACAGCAAGTTGCATGGCCACGCCCAATATCTGTGAGACGAGGAGGTAGACAGCATCCTGCCAGTTCCCCTCACGGGGCTCTTCTCCGCGTGGAATTACACATTTGTTTATTAATTTGCTTTTGTTTTCATGCCAGATTACTGCCCACATTAAGGGCCTCTTATACCCAGCTCCTAGGACAAAGACTGGCCCATTCCAGCCACTTAAACATTTGAGTGAGTGAGTAAGAGAGGGATAAACTATTTCAACAGATTTCTCATTCTGAATGCAAATATGCTCTTAACAGTGCGTTCCATAACTTTGTTCATTATAGCTGAATTTCACCTAATCTCATTTCACCTACACTTTTTACTACATTTGTATTTTTTTTTTTTAAACTATGAAGGGGCTTAGCAGGATCACATGTCAAGAAATAATTTCTGGACGCCACCATAAAGAAATATTTCTTTACTCTTCCTCCTTGTGTCTCCAAGGTGCCTACCTCCCACTCTCACCCTCTTGGCATCCTCAGCATCGGTGCTAAACCTTTGTCCTGCAAATTTATTGCCCAGAGTCCACTTCCTTTGGCATGTGACAGTATTCAGAATGATTCTTCTTCTCTGTCTGGAGCTCACTGGTACCTTCTCTGGTTCTAAAGTGTAATGAGAGAAAAAATGATTTAAGGGAGATGTCTGCTTGTGCTTATGGCAAGCATCAGCCACAAATCAAATTTTGGTTCAATTTGGGAGATGTTGGGAAAGTTTTCTTTTGTTAAATGAGGATCCCTTTTTTTGCGGTGGCCCTTTGGATGTCAAGGATACTGTACAGTTAGCTTTTAAGAAGTAGGAAGGACTTGAAAGAATTTTATTTTTTTAAATTGAGAATGCCAATTAAAATGTTAAATATAATAATATCAAGAAATGTGGAACAACCTAATATCTATTATTTTAGATCATTTAAACATATTACGATCTATCATCTATCTATCCATCTACACACACACACAGTAGAATCACAACTTCTAATATTGACAGAGTAGATAATATGTGCTAGGCATTGAATGATAACTCATTATGAGGCTTAACATTATCTTCTTAAATAACTTTCAAGTTAAATACTCATTCATTTCTTTATAATAGATGAGGAACTGAGATTTAGAAAATATGAGTGATTTCTTTTTTTTAAAGTCATTTTCATTATATACTGATTATTGGGTTAATATATTCCATAGATACACTAACTACTGCGTTGGTATGTCTTAAATAAATGGTCCTCGAGGTCCAACAGGAACCCTCTGTCTTCACACAAGGTTGATGGTTGATGAGGAATTCATTTTCAGCTGGGGATAATTACACCCATATTACATGACCATTATGAGAATTTAACACATTTCTATAAAGTTAATAGAATATCACCTGACGCGGGTGAAGGCACCAACAGGGAATGCTAGTTGCCATTAATACCATCTCCTTGTTTATTTTTACCATCTTCTTCTAGATTCACCTTCAAGTTCAATAAAGCAAATTGGCATTTTCCTGGACCTGAGGGCGTACCTTAATATTCTGTGCTTGTGGAGAAAAAAATTGGGGGCTCAATGTTGGCCTTTTCAGTTGAGCACTTTGGGCTGTGGTAGTTTCTAAAGCATGAAGTGTGGGACAGGAATGTTTACCTTTGGATTATAAAGAGCAATATTGGGGATCCCTAACCTTTGCAACTGGTTTTAAAGGATTAAAGAGAAGCTGACCAGGCCCCAGAGGGGTGTTGAAATAACCAAGTAATGGCTCTGCCTGAGAGCTACCAGCCAGTCTAACACTGGTCAGGACTGTTGCCTAGATAGAGATGAAGGAAACGATGATAGAAAGCAGGAAAAAAAAAAGGAAATGTCAGACAGAAGAGACGAACCAAGAAGGAGGGGCATTCTGTGGGGGGAAATCAAGTGGCACCTGTCGTCCACTCCGTGGTGACCTTTTGCCTCCATCTGGAACGCCCTCTCTCTGCTCCACTCCAGCTCTGCCTTGCTAAGTCCTGCTCCTTCCAATCTTCTCTCAAACACAAGTGGATTGATGCATCTCATGCTCATGGTTCCCTATTCTTGTCCCTCAAAATGTAATAGATCAAGTGTTGTTAACAAGGGAGTATTTATGGACTTTCCCCTCCCACAACCTGCCAAAGGAAATCACATTTGGCCAGCCCAATATCTCCGTGTTCCCCAGCTCTGCTAAAGAGGAAAGGTTTTCTTGCTGGGAAAATGACTTGGTTAAAAATAATGCAGTCAGAGGGATGGAAAAAGGGAGAAGGTAAAAAGAAAACTTATGCAATCTCAGAATAGACTTGTTCTCAGATAGACTGATGAAACTAGGGTCTGAATATGGTGAGGACTGAGAAAGGAGGAAAGATTTCTAATAGGCATTGCTGTGGACTTTATATTCAGATTCTTTTTAATGGCCTTTAAGATTTTGAATAAGGAATCCAATTTAGGTGTTGAAGTAAGCTTGGATTTGTACAGAGATATGTTCTCTCAGGTCTATTAGGGTTATAGCAGCATTGATCTCAGTGTGAAATTATGTGTTCGTGTTGACTGATGGATTCGTATCTGTGTCCTTCTTAGGCAGTGGTGAGGGAAGGAAATGGGACTATTTAAGACACAATCAAACCCTGGCCCTCAGCATACTGCCTGACACAAGGGAGTCCTTGGTCAGAACACTCCGAATAAACAAACACGTTAGAGAAGGCCGTGGTGATTCCCTGGCTCTAATTCATCTCTCCTTGTTGCCCTCATTACATGGCCACTACTAACTAACCTGGCGAACCGCACCCAAACCTGCGGTACTCAGTGCATCCACATCAATGGGACATCAATGGGACATCAATGGGATGGCCCCTTTTGTGTTGACATTTTGTCAACTCCTTCGTGGAACACTAGTGTCCCCAAAGCATAGCTCCCGGTGCAAGGTATTTCCTGCAGACAGACGGCTTTCGGGCCTGCGGTTCATTCCGGGGCTCAGAACTCTCGTTCTTCATATAGAATGTGGAAATTCTACAATCACTGGGGGGAGAAGTGTGTGCTAAGTAGATAAAAATCAGTCCCACTGTAGCAGAACGCTCCAGAGAGAAGAAATAAAACTGCTTGATGCTTAAGTAAAAAAAAAAAAAAAAGTAACTAAATATTTCCAGTTCCGGAAACTGAATTTCATTCCTAATGTAAATATAGAAGCCTGTGGAGGAGAGGATCAGACTCGGGAGAGGAAAGAGAAGCAAAGGGAACAGTGGGAAGGGTTTCCACCATCAAGCTCCACAGCTTAAGAGCAGCCCAAACAGAGAAATCAACCATTTCTTTAATAACAGTTTCCACAGTCAGAAAATTTACGTTTTATCTTATATTTTTTTCTCTCTCTCAACCCCCGCATTGCATAAATCACCATGTCCTGGTGGTTCTGTTCCCTAAATTTCTCTTTTTTTTTTTTTTTAAATTGAGATAAAATTGACATATAAAAGTATATAAGCTTAAGGTGTACTACATGTTAATTTGATATATTTACACATCGCAATATGATTACCACCGTAGTGTTAGCTAACACCTCTATCACGTCACATAATCAGCATTTCATTTAGTGGTGAGGACATTTAAGATCTCGTCTTTCAGCAGCCTTGAAGTATATAATACAGTCTTGTTGATTATAATCACAATGTTCAGTATTTCTAATCATATTTATTTTCTTCTTGTCACTCTTCAAGTCCAAGCTGTTCATTTCTTGCCCGGACCATGGCAGTGGCCTGCTAATTGTTCTCCGTTTTCCTCTGCCTCTCTCCAATTCATCCTCTATGTAGCTACCAGGATGATACTTCTAAAACGTACCTTTGATCTCTTGTTTACAATGTTTAAGACTCCCTGCTCTTCATCATTACAGTTATTATCTATTATAATACGGATAAAAAGAGAATGGAACTGAAAGGAAGACAGACACACAGCTCTTTAGGGGGCCTTGCTGTAATAGGGAGCCGAAAGATGGTGGGCAGCTGGGAGACAAAATGATGTCAAAATTGTTATTCTGCTTTGCTTTAAGATGAGGTCAGATTTGTAGGCTGATCAGAAAATAATATTGAGGTAAGAGAAATTGATGAGTTTGGAGAGAAAGGACAATAATTCCAGGAGCGACATTCTTGAGGATGTGAGGGATTTGGGTGCGTTCTAAGGCAGGTGTGGCCCCGAGCATGGCATGTTGGAAAGCGTTTTTCTTCTCTGGCAATCTAACTTAAAAATGAACTCGTTCATGAGGGTTTTCCACAAGGCGAAAGGAGATTAAAATAAACAAAACTGACCTTACATTTGCATGAGCGTGGCTATTGCGGAGTATTAGGGGAATTTTTCCCCAATTGTGTATTCCATTTTCCCCATATTCCTCCTTCCCATCCACTGATTTAATATTTTCTCTCTCACATAGCCAGCTCACAAAAGCACTGGCCCAAGGCTTTCCATGCCTCTTTCCCTTATCTGCTTTGAGAAGCCCCAGTTACACCCGTTAAGGCATGGCCTTCTTTACCAGACCTTTGAGCTCCATGCATAGAACATATCACTGTGACCTTTGAATCACGCTGTGTAAAACATCTCGTTCAATAACGTGTGTTTTGGCCAGAAGTCCCAAACCGACATTCTTATCGGGCCTCATGTGGACTTTGCTTGCTCAATTGCAGTGTTTGAAAGCACTATTTTGGGGTTAAGATGACAACATTTAAAAATGAAAATTTTACACCAAAATAACAAAACCCAATAACATATCTGGCATTCTTGAAAACTAAAAGATGGGCATCACCGAGCCCACATTTCCACATGGGAGCAACTGCCTGGAACAAGCGAGGTTCTCCATGTCCGGGTTTACCCAGCTCACCCCCTGCTTAACCAGCAAAACCCCTGTGGACAAGCATAGGGCTGTGAGTTTACAACACGGTGCCTTGGGCTTTATGCGTAGGAATTATGTGACTTGGTCTGCTGAGCGCATCCTAGCGGCTCTAGTACAATGCCAGCATGTGGTAGAGTGCTCAGTATGTGTCCTGACCTTGAACCTCCCAAGCTCCCACAGTGCTGTCCCGCACATCTGTGCATTCCACGCACACAGCTTTCTGTTCTCGAATGCGCCGCATCCACCCCAAAGCGCAGCTCCGTCCACCTGCCTCAGATGCCTACCACACTCGGTTACCGCCATCCGTCACTCCTCAGCTCAAATGTCACTTTCTCTGGGAACCTTTCCCAGCCCCTCAGGTTAAATCAGATCCCACTGTCATATACTTCAGAGCATTCTAGACTTTTTTTTTCCATTGCAATTATTGCCGTTGTGTGCTTTCTTAATATCTGCTCGTCCCACTCAACCGTAAGCTCCACGAGGGCAGGACCAGTGTGTCTGCTCACTGTGGCATCCACCATACCTGGCTGGTGCCAGATGCATAGTAAACCTTCAAGGCGGATGAATGAATAAATGAATATTCCTTCCAAGAAATAGGCCTTAATGAAGTAGAAGCCAGTCTGTAGAGGAGCGGATGTCTATTTTATTCTGTGGAGCATAGAAGCATACCTGTCTCGCTCTAACCTTGCTCAACTACTTGATTTGAGTATAGATTTGTCTTGAGATTATGAGTGTCCTGAGGGCAGACTCCTCTTCATTTTTTTTAGATCTCCTGCATCTAAAACAGGGATCTGCATGTAATATAGAATTCCAAAAATGTGTATTGAGTGACCAAACTAATTGACATAGATTCCCTTTTTAAGAAAAGGATGGTAGCTTTTCTACCTATTATTCATTACACTCTTTCATTACCTCACATTGGGCTCTATTTTGGAGCAGAAGTATATCAACATTGCCCACCACAAATGATTGTGGTGGTGATCGTGTGACACCCTATTAGCTCTGACCATCAAGTTTCTGTTGGTCTACGGCCTATTTGCTGAGTTCTTGAGACATTTTATAAGCATCATTAACCTTATCATGTCTAACATTTGCAAAGCAGGAAAAGCATTGAATGTGCAATTGAGAAGACGTATAATCATGATGAAGTTTAAAGTGAAACAGTTACGGGATTGTGTACGTTTTGGGTGTTTGTGGAATGTTTGACTCTAGGTAAATTTGGTTTTATCCAACAGGGAAAGTGTCTTATCTACCTGGCACTTAAAACTGTAGATCACAGAAGGTTTTGAGCTCACACGTGTCTCCTCATCAAAGGGTCAGGGTACCTATTTAATTGTTCAGGAACCTCATTGGGATTAACTAACTCCCAGCCGTATGTGAAAAGCTTGGTTCAGACTTGTAGCACAGAGGATGGTGTTCTGGAATGGTTAGATTCTGGCATCACAGTTCGCTCCTGCAGGGGGATCTCATTGCTGGTGAGATTGTTGGGGCTCTTGGCTCCTCTGTGGGCCAGTGCGGGCAGGTGTGCATCCAGCTGCTGCCGGCAGAGGGCAGCAGTACGCTGTGCGTGTTCAATTTGCATCGCAGATTGACAAACCCCCAGAGATTTACAAAGAAGGAAAGCGGGTGTCCCAGGACTTTTCTCTGGGTGTCAACACTGGTCAGAGTGATTGCACACGCAGGCTTTTTACATTATGTTGGGCCTTGGCTCATCCAAACTATTGAAATGAATACACAACTAGAGCTGCCATCACAGACAGGAAGTAACTTTAATTAAATATTGTGAAAGTTGAAAAGTTTTTACAGCTTGAATTTTTGCAAAAAAAAAAAAATTATAACAATTTCTACAGTAGTTAGGTTCTCTAACAATTGAACTGTACAGTGTGTGTCTATTCAAAAAGTTTGATAAGAAGGTGAAAGGTTAGTAGATTTAGAGATGACTTTCGTTAAGCTGCGTTCTAGTACAATGTGAGGCCAGGGCATATTCTGCGGTCCAGTCATCCAGAAGCTGTATTTTTCCCCCAAAACTGAAATCTTAATCTAAATCTCCATTTCATTTGCTTCTTAAAGCCATATTCTGTGTTTAGGGGAACATTGTTTACTTGTAAGTTTTATGTAGAAGAAAGAGGGTCAGAGAGGCCAGAACGTCTTTTCATCTAATCAATATAAATAGAGGCAACGAAACACAAATTATACATATTGTAAAGGCTCTTTGGACTTTCAAGAAAAGTTCTAACCACTACACATGGCTGACAGATGGGTGGCATTTGTAGTCAGGGTCTGAGCCGGACACCTCACCGGCCGACCAACCGGTCCTTCACAAACAGTTAAGGGGCTCACCAGACAAAATATGGCTTTAAATTGTACACATCTTCAGGCCAGCGCTTACCACACGAATTCAGACAACCTTTCTGAGTACCGAGAAGCAATGCGTCCACCTTGCTTACATTTTCCAGTTTTATTATTATTATTAATCATCATTATTTCTCACCATGAAAAATCAGCTTTCCTCCCCTCCCTTCCCTCCCGAAACTCCCCTCCCCCACCCACCCTAACCCATAAAAATCGCAACTCTTGACAGTCTAGTGAAAACCATTGCAAAATCCATATGGGGCATGCACAGTTGCAGCATTGTTGTAAATTTCTTGCTCTACTAGAAAAAGTTACATTGTCTTAAGGTAACAAAACAGTTCTTTTGTGCTTTTCGATTTCTTTGTTTTTTTTTTTTCTTTTTTCTTCTTTTTTTTTAGAATGTTAGTGATGACTGACAGTTCTGGTGCACAGTTACAACGTACAAGTGAAATGAATATGATTTGCATTGTTAAGGCATCCAATCTGCTGGTTTATATTTATGTGAAAGACAGAGGAAATATACAAGCAGACTTAAGAAAGAAAGTATGTTCATTGATTTCTATGAAGTTTCCTCCCCGAATTTAATGCACAAAATGCGTCACTCCAGAGGGAGAGATTCCATGCATATTAATAGAGTAAAACAGCATTAAGGTTTTTTTTTAAGCTTCCAAAGCAAAGGATACATTTTTTTTTAATCTACAGAACTAAATGCTACAAGAATAATATGCTACTATTTTTTTTTGCCATATATTGGAAAAAACTTCTTAACTTACAAATAATACAAAAATAGACAATGGCTTTTGGGTGGAAATAAAAAAATTGAAGCATGGTTTAAAACAATACTAAAAATAACTATAAATGAAAGTTTAAAAATCACATTGAAACAGCTAATACAACTGTAGGTGACCAAACAAATACGCACTTTTCACATAGCAACCATACACAATAAAATAAATTGGGGGTGGGAGGAAAAGGAAGAAGGGGAAAGCAATGTACAAATCCCAAAGATAAATACATTATTTATATGGATATTTTACAAAATCCCCTTTAAAACAAAAAGCCTTTTAATTAACTTTGCAAGTATGTGCAAGCTAAAGGTACTGAGCTTTTTTTTTTCCTTTGCAAAATATGCAGTAAAATCTTTTTGTGTGTGTGATATTGAAAAACTGTCTTAAGACATTAAAATGTATAAATAGAACCACAACTTTGGCAAAAAAAAAAAATCACAAAAAAATCTACAGTATTTATAACTACATACAAAAACACAACAGCAAAGAAAAAAATGTCAGGCAAATGCATCCTCATAGCTTTGCTGCATCTTTGCTAATAATTCTTATTTTTAAGAACACTTCCCAGATAATGAGAGCAAAAATTCCCATAGAACAGAAAACTATGTTTTGGAAGTCTCAACCTTCTCCTCCTTTCTCCCAGTTTCTTTTTATCCTTAATTCCAAAGCACTTAACCTATCCTTTTAATCTATTATGTTACAATGTAAGGGTCGACTGATGGGGCACTATCTTGAATGGGAAATCGGAAATACCTGCCATCTTGCTTCTGTCAGCTTTTGGAGGATTGGTATTAAGTCAGCATTTAAGATGAGTAAACTTTAAACTTGTACATGGCAGAGTGTAGGTAGGGTTTTGGCTTGATAACTGGAGGGCATAATGTGGAATTCTGTGCCTGGACCCTGTTCCATGAAGTCTCGAAGGAGATTCTGACACAGTGTATGTGTGCCACCAAGCTCTCAAGAGGCCATCGGCTTCAGAAGAAGTTGACATAATTAAAAGTGAAAATGATATCAGGTTTAAATATGCAGTTTTAACAATCTGTCTAGAGGCACTGGATTTTTGAGTAGAAGGGAAAAATGTGATCACTTAACATCACTTTTGAACTTTGCAGGCTGCATTTATTTACACAGTTACTTAAGACAACAATACGAAAGAGATAAATAAGCTTGCACTGCTAAGGGATGGCATGTTAAGTTAGATACTGAAAATGCACTCTCTGAGCTAACTACCATTTGATATGCTTTAAGGCGCAAAAGCCGACCCTTAGTTTCCTAAAAAATCTAACTGGCATTCCTATTCTGTCCCATACAAGCTTTTTTCTTTTTTTCTTTTTCTTTTTTTTTTTTTAACTTTTTTGTAAATATCACCACTTCATTCTCCTTTTACACAGCTTTAAAAACATCATAAATTAAAACATGGAGTCTTATTTATAGTGTCCCTTGTATACAGCTTCATGGTGTATAAAAGACAAATGATTGCAGAGTTAAGCTCAAAAAAAAAAAAGAAAAGAAAGAAAGAAAGAAAAGAAAGGAAAAGAGAAAGTGGATTTGCTTTTATCGACATAGAATAAATATGTCCCCCAAACATCGGGAGGCACAGCTTTAACCAACACCCTGCACCTGCAGACTCTTCCCAATTTCAGTATTTGCAAGGTCGGTGATATTGTTTGTTTAAAAATCTGCAGTTATTGTGATTCCTCTTAAAAAGGCCTGAGTTAAAAGTTCCACTCTGGGACTTGTATCAGATTACTCGCTGTAGCAGAATCCAACCTCTTCATTAATAAAATTCTTCAAGGCAATTCTTTCACATGGGAGGGACAATCATGCCAGATATCGCTGCGGAAGAAGAAGACAAAAGTCAGTGGTTTTTCATCCAAACTTCTCACTGAGAAAAAAAAGAGAGAGAGAGAGAGAGAGAGAGAGAGAGAGAGAAAAGAGATGGAAAAAAAAAAAAACACCCACACGCCACTGTGTTCGTTGACTATTAGCCACAACTGTGCTCTCATCGCCCCTGAAATGAGTTTTTGTATAAGAAATACATGTACTTCATTAAGATGTGATGTATCAGCCTGTGTGTATATCTTTAACGGAACAGAAGAGCCTAAACATCCCTCCAAATCTGATTTTCATTTTAAAACATCACTGGGAAGTTGCATAGTCTGACTACCGCGGGGAAAGTTGCAGTCCCAAACTTGCAAAACAGTGAGAGTTTTCAGTGTCACTCTCCCACCCCCGCCCCTTCCTCTTCACCTTCAACAAATAAAATGAAACTGGTCCATCCCAGCTGCCAGCGCTTCCTACAAAAACACCATGTCTCTCTTCGTGCTCTTAGCGCCAAGCCCGATCCCCAGAGCAGCTATCGGAGCGGCGCCTTCATTTCGGCGCTCACACGTGGGAACAGCAAATGCCAGCTACCGCAGGCCTCATCCAAGGGGCCCGTGACGTTGGGAGAAGGGATGGAGGAGGAGGAGAAGGCAGGTGTGCATGAGGCTTCGGGATGTCTCCTACCACGGTTATGCCCAGGCTTCCAGAATGGTCTGAACCTGGCCCTAGAAAATTGTAGCTTAGAAAAGCTGGGGTTTGATCCTGGGAAAAGGGAAAGTTGTTTGGGTAATTAGACAGCTTTCAAAGTCTTCAGGGTCAGAAGGCAGCACAGAGCGGTCTCCAGAAGAATGTGAGCTCCGACAGGCTGGCACCCCACCTCTGGCTTCTCCTGCCTTGTCTCCTGAACCTCTGCCTTCTCAGCTGAAAATGCAGTTCATGGTGGTGCAAGTGCTGTAATATTACTAGGGTGTCGAAGATTTAAGTAAAATGACATATGTGAAGTGCTTGGCCCAGGTTCAGTTCCTAGGAAAGGCCTAACAGATGAGCTGCTATTATTTCTAACCCATCCCTTCTGTGGCTAAACTAGCTGTGTGACCACGTGTTAATTGTTTAACTTCTCGAGCTGTTTCCTCATATCCAATAGGCACCATGCCTGCAGCACACTTCACATGACGGGTGTGAGGATTAAGGGGTGTTTAGAAGACAAGTGAAAAAGCAGTGTGGCAACTTAGAAACATGTCGAGAGGAGAGGGATGCTTACATTAGAAGCAAGAGACAGCCATCTTTGGCTTCCAATGATGGCTTAGCATCCTGTCAGGTAAAGAGAGAAAGTCGTTGCTTTCTTTTTACTGCTAATTCTAAATTTAAATTGATGTTCTTGTCAGTGATGACTGCATATAGAAAGTGCCCCTCTTCATTTCCCAAATCTCATGTCTGAAAGAATGTGCCATTAAAAAAAAAAAAATTTAAACCCCAGCTAACACAAATCCTGCAGTAGACATGGGAGGCTAGGGGAGGCTCTGAGCCAGGTGGCCCCTATTTCCCTCCTGCTTTGTCTCTCCCCACCCCTGACATTTTAGATTCAATTAAAAAAAAAGTATTTTGCCAAACACTTTTTCCGTTAATTTTTAAACCCATCTGTATTCACAGGAAATTTAATCCACATGTTTCTGATTCATTTACACGTAAATCATCCAAATGTTGTTTTGCAAGAGCCCTTTTGCAGTCCAAAAGCTCCTGGAGCCTTTTTCTTAAGCCCTCAAAAGCCATTTTTCTTAGAAACAGGAAGTGTCTCTTGCCAAATGCAGACCAACTTAAACCCCCAAAGATCTGGGATCAGCTGGAAATGCAGTCCCCCTAAGATTCGAGTGAGCCCTGGGTTTAACTGAATCAGGGGGCTCAGTATTTCAACCAAGCCTTAACCTGAGAATTCAAGATGATGTATCTCCAAAGGCCAGGGGGAGGGGTCTTCAATAGTGACAGCTCAGCAGGTTCCACCTCCCTAAGGGTCTTGTCATCCAGGCTTGCAGGGGGGTCCAGGCACCCTTATTAAAGGCAGGGCTTTCGTGGGAGTTCTAAGCCTGTGAGCCTGACATTACAGGGTGGTCACCTGCAGCACACACACCCGGTTAATCAGGCAGTGGTGCAAAGCCAAGCAGAAAACTGACAAACTTCCTGCTAATTTGGTCAGTGGGCTGAGTCAACATGTATCAGTTGGGGCCTGAAAGCATCCCATTTGGATGTCCAATTTAAAAAAAGAAAAAGAAAAAAAATGATCTAAGCAGTGTTTTGGTACCTGGCATAATGTGTTAGATTAATTAAATTAAACCTCTACTAGGGCCACATTAAGAGTTGTAAAGCAAAGCTAACTGATGTGCTAGTCCGTAGCTAACAGCTTTTCTTTTCTTTCTTTCTTTTTTTTTTTAAATCTGGAATACAGGGATGGCAAACTCCAGTGCGCCGAGAGCCCAGCTGGGAGCAAAGTGCCCTCCTTGAGAAGGGACTGAGGTGACGCTGCCAAGGGCCTGTCTTCCCTAGGGCGGGCAGCGACTCAGCTACGAATGCTGCCCTGTACTGGAATGACTGCCCACGGACACCGGATCTTCTGAATTATTTCAAGAGAAGGTAAAAATAAGGATCAAAAAAGAAGAGAGAGAAATAGCCCAGCTGGTGCAAGTTAGCAAATAATTAAAATTAACAAACAAATATATCTGAAGGTGTCTAGGAGGTGGCTGTGGTGTGCCCGCTTCCCTTCCTTTTCCCTGGCTGGCTCTCAGACTTCTTTGAGAATAACAGACGCCATAGAACCTCTTTCCAGAAGGTGCCTACACCTGGAATTTTGCATATACATCAGGGAGTTATAGCTCGCTATATCTCACCAGCGATTTCCAAAATTCCAGATGCAGAACCCTTACTGAGGAGTAAATTTTAGGGGGGCGTGGAAAATCACCATTTGTGGCCTCTGAGCTTAGGCACCTCTGCAGAAGTTTCTTCGTAAACAAACTGCACTGCAGGACTACAGGGATGCCCACCTTCCCCTCCCCCGCCCCGGGGTTGCTGGGAGCTGTTTTTCTTGTCTCTGGGCTGCAACCCTCACGATTACTTATGTGGGTGAGAGGGATGAGTGTTCGAAGCCTAGAATGTTCCAGAAATGCCGCTGGCACACTGACTTGCCCAAGCGGGGCCCATGAAGATTTCCATGAGGACACGATACTCTCAGGAAGCAACATTCGCCAAGACCAAGGTGGCTTTGCCATCTTCCCCAGCAGCCGGGCGACCACGTCCTGTGACAGAAGCTCGAAAACTTGGTTTGAAAGGCGGTGCCTTTTTCAACGTGGTTTCCACACTTTGGCAAGAATACGACAAAATGGAAAGCTTTGCGGAGCTGGGAGACTTTGGAGTGACAGGGTGGAATGTGGCCTTCCTCGAACCACAGGAGTAAGAACCGTGAGCGAACCAGAAACACAAACGGGAAGATCGTGCACAGATGGAACACGTGCATCGGGAAAAACACAAGTCCACAAGATTCACTCTACCAGACTGCACGACATCCAGCTACGTGGGGCCGTCCAGCCTGAGCTTGAACAAAGTGGGGAGACGGAAGGACCAGTATGTGAGTACAGTCTCTGTGCAACGACTCTGGCCTTCTTTTTTATTATTTTTATTTTTCACTACATAGACTGCCTAGGACATGATTAGGGTTTAAAATCGTTGCATTGGGGGAAGGTCCAAGGGCATGGCGACATTGGGGTTGTCTCTCGTTTAATGAAGTCCTCTGAGGCCTAGAATTGCACAGAATCCATGCTCTAGGGGGCGTCGGCTTTGGGAGAAGGGAGAGGATGTTCCCACACCAATGAGCATGCTAAGTGACTCAAGCCTTTGACCTGTGCAAACAGATACACCTGGGGCATCTAGGCTCAGGCTTTATCAATGACCATCTAGTGAAAGATGGAATAAGATTTCTCTGTATTTTTCTCTTTAAATCTGAAATACGGCTTCATTTTTCAGAGTTTTTCTTGGGATGTTCATTGGTCTTAACATTTGGAAAAGGATTCTGTGGGTAAAGAAGTTTAGAAAACTAAGTGGAGCAGCCCCTTTTCTGTTGAACTGCAGGGTGTCTCAGGGCCTTTAATAAACTTAGGTGCATCACAGATCTCTACGAGAGTGATTCATTCAGCACCATTTTCTAGATTTGTTTGACCACAACATTTTAATTTTTTTAGAGACTCTAGAAGTACTGAGATAAGAGTTGCTTTGTCCTAAAAAACTTCTCAGACGTGGTAAATTGTCAAAGGTTTTTAATTTATTTTTATTTATTTTTTTACCGACTTAGGAGAAAGAAAGGTGGCTGGAATCACAGCAGAAACTGTGGATTATAAATATGCATAAAGAATGGAGCCTATGACTTCCAAGTAAGAACTTCCTCATTTAATCTTATTTCCATGGCACCTGGGCTCCAGGATGCTAAGTGCTTACTGGATACTGCACGTGGCCCTTCTGCTCAGGTTATCCCTAATCCTTCTGCTTAAAACGCCCCTCCCCCATCTCCCTTTGTCCAAATCCTACTTTCCCTTCATCCAAGGCCATGTTCGAAGGCAACTTTCTCCATGAGACTATTCTGAATTCTCCCTAATTCTTTCCTTCCTCTGAACTTCCACAGGTGGGCATCCGGCCTCTCCCAGACAGACCTGCCTTCTTTACTGTGGTGGTATGATTCTTCTTATACAGAGAAAGTTTTTCAGGTCAAGATTTTGTAGTCCACATGGGCCTAGCCCGTGACTTCAATATAGTATGGCCAAATGGCACAGGGGCTTCCATGACGTCAGTCTGCCTGGGTTTTCACCCCAGGCTCTTCCTACTTGCTAGCTGGGTTAAGTCTGGATGAGCCATGTTGGCTATAAGTCTCAGTCTCTTTATATGTGAAATGGGGACAATAAACAGCCTGCATCCAAGGCCGGTTGGAAGGCTGAGGCGATGCAGAAGCCAGGCTGGGAACAAGGCCCCTCGGATTAGCGGCTGTGACTGTCAGCAGCGGCAGCATGCGAGACTGCAGCGCTGCTTTCTTGGGGAGCAACCAGGAATGCAGTCACAAGAGGAGTCGAGGAGAGGGGTGCCAGAGATGAGGTCTTTAAGGAGTCGGCTTTCAAAAACATAAATAAGTAAAGTAGCAGAATGAGGTACAATTAGCGGAGTGGTAGCTGGAGGTAATAGGCCTTTAAAATACTTAAAACCGCCTAAATGTGTCACCTCTAATCTTGTTTACATGGCCAATTTGCTTAACCAACTCTTCCTATGTCACTTGTCCTGTCTTAATGATCACAGTCCTGAACTAGGTGGGCCCGGATGACGCGGGTGTCACTGTAATGACTCATCAAGGAGGAGAGGACAGAGCACCGCAGAGATTCCTCCCCCCCCCATTCTGTACCCGCCTGTGCCCTTTTTCATAGAAGAGGTAGAGTTTAGGAAGCTGCAATAACTCTTTAGTTATAGGTCTAGGAGCCCACTGTCACCTTGTCACTTTTCTCAGGGGATACCCAAAGCCCCAAGTGGGAGCTCCTTGGAAATAATGGCATAGCGCACAGGCTGCTGGGATTGCGTGCGAGGTGAAGGCACACTTGTGCGCCTTGCCTGGTGAGTGTCGAGGCTGGGCGTGCAGCGGGCCTGGGGCAGGAAGGGGGGGGGCTTAAAAAATGTGTCCGTTAACTTGACTAATTTCTCTCCTCCCCTGCCATCCCCCAACGCAGGGACATTTGCTATGTGACAGCCCTGGAAAAACAAAATACCAGAAAGAACGTCCTGGACACAGGCTCAATCAGAAGGAAAGGACACTGTCGTCTGCAGCAGCAAATCCGGATCAAGTGTGTTCCCGAGTTGGTCTCCACACCCTCCATGCTGTGCAGCTGTGACTTAGGAGTGTGACGGACAGCTGGAGCCCTGGCTGGTAACCAGAAGCGGGGGACAGTCTCGGGGCTTTTAGAGTGCAGACTTGGGTTAGAAACGCCCTGGGGATGACAAGCGCCCAAACTTTGTATGCATCCCTGTCTCGAAGCCATTTCATGATTACTCAAACACACACACACAAGCACACACACTCCCTACACCACCAGATGTTCCCTAAATCCAGGAGGTTCTAAAATCTCGGCCTGGCCCCTATTTTCAGTCCCTTCCGGCTCCCTCCTTGGTCCGCATGGCATGGAAAGACAGCCTCACTGAAAGGCTGCCCACTTAAGTTGCTGTCGGCCTGTGATACAGCAGCTGACCTTCCAAGTGCCCTGGGCCTTCTTTCCATCTCAAGTACCACCCCTCGACTGCTGGTCACAAACTCCTGATGTCAATTCTGTGTTCAGCAAAGGTGGTGATTGGCTGCTCAGATATAGTGGACTTCTGCTTTCCCTATGTTTTATCCTTATTTAAACCCATCATAACATCTGTTATGTTCGCGTAAGCATCATATCCCTAGTTTGCCAGCTGAGGTGTAGTGAGGGTGATGAAGCGTGGTTTTTAGCTGAAAAACTCAGATCACATGAGTAGGGGGCTGCCCTCTGTGGACACAGGCATTTCCTATCGTGAATCATGGTGCCCAAACTGGACCTCCACAGCCAGGCTACCTACCTCCCCTCTGAGGAGATGGCTTTGCCAACGTACGTTCACGGGCGGCGCATGGGCACACCATGCCGGGTCCTGGCTTTGGCTGTGCTGGGCAGACCCGCTGGTGGGCTTCTGAGCAACGATCCAGTTTGGGCTCCATCATTACTAGCTCTACGTCCTTAAGCAAGTCGGGCCTTAATTTCCCCATCTATATAATGGGAATAGTACTGACCTCACAGGGGTTTCAGGAATATCGAATAAGTTTACATTAATGTGAAGCATCCAACATGCAGGGTATGAGTTTACATAGGCATAAATAAATATACATATGAAGAAATGGGCTGAGAAGTCCCAGGCGGCTATGCTGCCCTCCTGACCCTTCCTACCTCCCTGGCTGAACTCCAACAGTGATGACAGGCGTGCTGGCCACTGAAGGAAGCCACCACGGGAAGCTGGGGAGGCCAGGGCCTAGGGGCACAGCCCCTGCCGGTTTGCCTCTCTGCTTACTGGCTAGGCCTGTGGGCAGGCATTTACTCTCCATATGCTTCCATTTTACCAGCTGTACAATGGAGACCATAACAGTTCTCATATTTAATCAGGTAGATGTGGGAATTAGATAAGATAAAGCACTCTCGCTGCGTAGCATAGCGCCTGTTCAGTGCTCAGGAAAGGGTAGCAGTTACTTCACCGATGTTATTTCCCCGCCAGCTGCCTTAGAAATCCTGGACATGCCCTTTTTACCTCCTCTGAGTAATAAAGTGCTTGGGAGTTAAAAAGAGAGATGAATTTTGGAGCCTGAGTTTGAAACCAGCTTCTGCCACATACCAGCTGTTGGAAGCCAAGCAATTTCCTCACCTCCTAACCTTTAGTTTTCTCATCTATAAAGTAGGACCTGTGAGTACCTGTCGCATAGCCTTGCTGTGGGAGAGGGAACGAGGTCATGCAGGTCAACACCACAACGAAACGCCGGCACACAAGATAAACATCAGAATGCCGGACCCCTTCTAAAAGGGTGGGGCCTTTTCTCAATGAACTGAAAGGTCACCCCAATTCTTGCCGGCACTATTATTTTCTATATTCCATGATGGGGAAAAGACTGAACACTTTTACTACAACCAGAATGCACTTGTGGTACTGTGAGGTTTCTGGTTCCCAGTAGTACGTCTTGGGCCTTTGGTCTATGAAGCTATAATCTCGGGGCTCTGCTCAGGCCGTGGCTCACCCCTCCCCATCAGCAGCCACCACACGTTCACTCTGACACAGGCAACAGAAAGGGAAGGCGGAGAGACCTACTTCAGGAGAAGGCCAGTCCCGGGAGAGACCCTGCAGTGGAGAACTTGCTAGAGTCCACAAAAGACTGGTCTGAGTATGGCGACCACAGGGAATGAGAGCGGAGAAAAGAGAAACGATGGCATTAGTAAGCGGAAACAGTATTCTCAAGCAAATCCCGGGCCGGAGCAGAATTGCTGGAGGTGGAAAGAGGACTGCTTGGGAACTCCAGCAGAGGAGGGATGTGTAGGGCCAGGAGCCAGGGCGAGGAGAGTGAGCACAAAAGAACAGAAGAGATGAGGGCAGAGAGAAGCAGGCAGGCCTAAGGCGGATCCCCTCGCCAGCAGTGACGCACCTGCTTCGGGCCCTAAAAGGGTGAAGTCAGGGCATCTGGTTGGCCTGGTGGGGTCTGGGGCTTACCTTGCAGGCTGTTCCCATTGGTGCTGGTGCAGGTGGGAGGCGGGGAGGCCTGGGGTCTGACGACTGGTGCAAAAGCACTCTTCTGTTTCACGGCTGAGACCATGTTGGCTGGTGAGAAGGAGAAGATGCCCGAGGAGCTGCTGCAGTTGGAAGGGAGGCTTGTGGAGGAGGCCATGGTGGGGCTGGATGGCACGACTGGGAGGGGCAATGGGAAAGCAGAAATCAGCACCTCTCCTGGCATCCTGAGGCAAAGTGGCTCAGACCCGGCCCTCACCCTGGCCTCCCTGCTCAGGCCGCTCTTCCAGCATAAGCCCTCCCTGAACTCTCAGGATCTTGGCCACTTTCATCATTGGGTACTTGGCACGTGCTGCCTTTCGTTGGTAGTGATCTTGTTTGTTGTGGGCCTACTATGTGCTAAGAGCATGTTAGACACTGGGGTGTCCCAGGCCAGGAAACAAAGTGCCTGGATTTTAGTAAGGGGTTAAAATAGCACAAAATACCAACAAAGGATAGCATAGCTGACTGTGGAGGCAGAAAAGGGAAACCAGAGAAGGCTTCACAGAGGAGGTGTCAGTGGAAGCATCCCAGGTGGGGCCTGACCTAACATTAGGGGCTGAAGATACAATAGTTAGGAGGAGGGCGGCCTGCGAGGCCATGGTCACTGATGGTATGAGAGGTGTGAGGCAGAAGGGAGATTAAAGGCAAAGCCCCTAGGCCAATGGTGGTGTGTGAGTGTCCCCTTCTCCCTATGAGGCTGTGAGTTCCTTAAGGATATGATTGTACCTTAATGCCCCATAACACAGATACTTGTAGGTGGAGGCAGGGTGGCTAAACAGAATGCCACATGCAACATTTGTGGCTCATGCAGAACCACAAGTCAAAGTCCCAGATATCCTCCATGGTGCAGTACATAAATGTTCGTGAATTAATAGGCGATAGGATAGGAGCCTTAGATAAATACTAATGGTCTGGTAGTAGCGGGGATGTGGATTATCAGTGATGGAAGAACTAACTGTGGTAGGTCAGAGAGAGCGCCTGGCTGCTTGGGGATAGGAAGGAGTACGGTAGATGCACCTTCTCCACCAACCATGGCCTTTCATCTTGGGCTGATAACTCTCGGTTACTTTAGGACAGACTTTGCACACATTACATCCTCTACACTCAAGACTAGTATTTTCATCCACTCACCTTCTATCTCCGCCGTCTCCTGGGGAAAAGTATGAATGCTGTCCAATCACTCCCGGGCACTTAATTCAAATTCTAGGTATTTCCTTCTACTATATTATCGTCCGCATTATGTTATAAACAATATGTATTGCTTTCTCATTCACAAGACTCTTCACATCTTTTTCATCTTATGTCACTGGCCAAACAAGCTTAAGTCGGGGTTTATTACCTCCTGTATATACCTGAGCAAACCGAGCAAGCTGAAACTCAGAAAATAGTCGAGTGACGTGCGCAAGGGCCATAGGTAGAATATGGTGAAGCCATGAACCAAACCCAAATTCAGAGCTCTACCCTGCAGAGGAAACAGCTGGGGAAAAGGCTGCCTTCCCATGAAACTACCGGAGTCCTGACTGCTGTTTAGGTGGCCTTACCCTGGGTCTACTGACTTTAGAAAGTTCGGGAAGTGGGAATCAAGTCAGTCACAGGGAGCAACCGCCATCAGGGGAAGTGACCCCTTGCAATCAGTTCTCAGCACTGCACCATCCAAACGCACCGAACACTTTCTAAAGCAGAACACAGAGCCGCCATCCTCAGAGTTTTCACAAACATTTTCTAAACTGTACTTTTTTCTTTAATGAGGCCAGCATTTTTATACATCTCTTAGGATTTGTAAATGTGAAAATACGCTCAATAATAACACCCATTTAAATTGCAAAACTCCAGCACTGGAGGTTTGATTTTTAAATATTCGTAGACTTGAAATCCTGCTGGTTCACTGAGGAAGGCAATTAATCTCGTTGGCAAATGCGATCATTATGTGTATTTAGAGGTGGGGAGTTTGGAGGGGGTGGTTAACAGAGGAAGGGGTGAAATATAGTCGAGCGATTCCATTTGTTATAACGTTATTAGTTATCAGCCACCACACCAGAAAGTGTGTTCACCAGTGGAATGTCTTATTTTATTTTTCATTCTGTGTGGGATTTTTCAACCTGAGTGGTTTATGAATAATTAAATATTATGGAGGCAAAAATTCAAATCAGCTGGGCTTTGTGTTTATTGTTTTATTTGCATTTATGCAGATAAAACCGTCCCATCTGAGAAGCTATTTGAGAATTTAATACTATATTTGTGAGCACTGAGGAAATCAATTAATGGAAATTAAATGTTCAAAGTTTTGCAGTCTGACAGATACAATCTCAGGCTGAAGTCGCTTGGTGTCTGCACAGTTAAGAAGACAGAGCAATCCAAGCCCTGAAATTGAACTGCTACACTATAGCAATTAGTTTATTGATTTAATTAACAGTGCCACCTTTTAATTTTCAGGTCATGATTGAAACATTTTCTGATCGAGTAGGTGGGAGAACATTGAAATAATAGATACGAGAAACAATCTTCCCATGAATCAAAATCTAATGTGAAGCTGCCCTCAAACATTGACTCTCGAGCAGACAGACATAATGTAAACAGATTATTGGAGGGAATTTTAAATGTTCAATAAAGCTGCTGATTCCAAACAAAGTAGAAATAAAAAAAATTGAGCACGATTGAGCATAAAAACACTCAGAAAGCAAAAGGCCCTAAGTATTACTTGCAGAAAAAAAATCTTTCAAAGGCCAAGAATGATCTTTCAAACTCTTGCGCAGGATTAGCACACTCCACATTTTCACTACTAAAGACAGCATATTTTTTAGTATTTTTGGCCATGACCCTTTTAATACAAAATCATGAATATTCTTTCATTTACAACACAACCTCTGTCCTTCTGCAGATGTCTAAGAGTTTGGCCACATTTCACACAACAGAAGAGTCACCCCACACTGTCCAAGGCGGACTTGGTTATCCATTAAAAATCCTCTGAGGAAGATCAATACATCATAGAGACACATCCCATGACATCTTACACACAAAGATGTGTAAGTTCAGTGAGGTCCTTTAGATGTTATCTAAACATTACACCAAAAAAAAAAAAATCCTTTAAGCTAAACTTCATGACAGGCACAGGCACCAAAGAATATTTCATGCATGTGCGTCCGCATGTATGCATTATCGTACCAGATTTTTGGAAAAAAATAAAGAGTATTTTTTTCATTTGTTGGGTTTTTTTTAAAGTACATATCAAACAAACACAAAGGGGGAAATTCCAAGCATTAAAAATGAATCAAAGGAGTCACATTCCTTAAGAGAGTTGAAGCTCTAGGTGGTTGTTACTGTGCGCGTCTACCAGTGCCACTCAGCATTATCATTCCGTAGATACGCTTATTACTTAGACTGACTGCAGTGCCCCTCATGGGCCAGGCACAGGGACAGGCTCATTACACACATTATTTTACCAGAGTTTCACAACTATATGAGGTTGGTACTAGCTGCTTCCCCATTTTACAGATGAGGAAACTGAGGCTTGGAGAGGACTTACCCAGGGCCACCAGTTAGTAACTGGTAGAAGCTGGAGTCAAACCCATCTCCCTCTGACTCCAAGCTTGGACTCCTGCGATGACATCATACTGCTGCTCTGGGCTGCAGCATCGTTCTGACAGTTAAGGAGGCTTTGAGGGGAAGGGATGAGCAAGGAAGGGCAGAGGTTTCTGCTGGAGACAATGCTGCCTCCATCAGCGTCCCCTGGGTCAGTGCCTGGCACGGTGGGGCCCTGGACGGCGGAGACCTGCACAGGGTGTGGGGGCGGGGCACAGAGCAAGTCCTTTGGGAGGAAATGTGCAGAAATGCAAGACACACGTCTCTACTTACTGGCGTAGGGTGAGTTGGCAGCTGAGCCATTGAGGAAGGTCGGGGAGCCGCCCAGGTTGGACATGGCGGCGGTGCCGTACCCGTTCATGCTCGTGGTGACGGAGTTATAGTTGGTCTGCTGGGGGGTGGTGCTCGGCACATACCCGTGTGGTGACACACTGCTTGAGTTGCGGGTGAAACCTGAGGGGTGGGGGCAAAACCAGGGTTGAGGGCGGGGTCTGGATGGGTGGTAGTCCCGGAGGACTCGGGGAGGGGAAGGGTCTGTTTCCTGCCCCCTCGCCGCGTCCCAGAGGGCAGGGGTCGGTGATTCATGGGCGTGGGTTGGTGGCGCTGGCTCTGTGATTAAAATGGGAAGCCCGCGAAAGGCACATGTCTTAGGGGATCATAAATACTTAGCAGGGCCACGAGGAGTGGCAATGCAGGGCCTATAAATTATCATTTTGGAGCAGAAATAAACCCCACTCTAAGAGACGTACCCTGAAGTTAACAGGTTGCTGTTCCCTGGGCAAGGGCGATGTGCTTTGGCCCCTCGGAACTTTTCATTCCAACCCTCTTTGCGCTCTGCCATTCATGGTTTACGGTGAAAAGCCGAATGGAGAGATGGCTCAGTGTGTGCGTCCTTTCTAGCCCCCTCCACCAGATTACCAGACATAATAGCTAGCACCAAAAGTCTACAGTCGTATTTGATGCACACAAACTAGGAATCTCCCCTTTCAGGGGAAAAAAAATGAAATAAAAATTGTTTTGTGCCAAATAAATGGGAGTTGGGGGTAAGCTGAGTCTGGGAAAAGAAAGGGAAATAAGGAAGGAGAAAGGCAGGCTCCTGACCCTGATTGGTGGCCTGCGACGCCTCAGAGACATTGACGGCCAGCTGTCCACTGAAGGAATTCACGCCCATCATCCCTGCGTGGACCGAAGTGTTAGTGAGGGCCGGGAGCTGGCTATGGTTGCGGGGGACACTGTACAGGGCCTCTGCGATGTCAGCCGCTCTCTTCAGAATGATCTCCTGAAAAGTAAAGGGGAGATCCCCTTGAGCACCCCCATTCACACGCCCAGGTACACCATTTTTCAGTTGCTCACTATCGGCCATGTTCAGGGCCTTCCGTGGTTAACCTCAGTAACTCCTGCCTCCCTCGACAAACCTGTGAGTTTACTTCTCGTTATCACCATGCCCACATCACAAACGGGGGATGTGAAGCTCAGAGCAGCGAAGACCTCGCTTAAGGAGACACCTGTGTAAGGACAGAGGTGGGCCGCAGAAGCCTGCCTGTCTGACTTGGGAAGCTCATGACCGTAGCCTTTTCTCCACAGCACCTCACAGGATATGACAGTGCCGTGGGGTTTTCGTCCTCACCAGTAACACACGGGAGGTCTGGGGCCAGACAAACACATAGCCACTGCCACTCGTCTCCCCAGCTGACGCTGAGGGCAGGCTGTCGACACTGTGTCCCTGAGTACTGGAGGGACTGTATCCCATGGACACTGACTCAGGTCACACAACAAAGGAGTGAATAATTTGTCAGATTCATAGCTTCCTGAGCCATCTGAATCATATACAAGGAGGTGCTCTCTGAATTAAAAGCAGATAATTATATTCTGATTTTTGTTATACTTTTTAGGAGAAGAAATTAAGCCCCCCTTTTTTCTCCTCAATTTGCTTGAAAACCTGAAAGGAATAGAATAAATCACCAGTAACTCTCTTCCTCCGTTATGACGTACATTCCCGCTGAAGATTCGTTTTAAACAGAGTACCTTTCCTCACGAGGAAAATGATTCCGTAGAAAAGGCAATAAAAAATTTACAAAAGAAGAGAGAAGAACTGAATAGCTTTGCAATGTTATGTCTTAATGACTTACACTCTGAACTCAAGCAAGAAGGCTTTTATATCTTTTATACTTTTTCATGACAACAAGGAATCTGAGGTCTTCCATCAAATGCGGAAGCCCACACAGGTCCGAGGCTGCATCAGCTCACCTGGTTGTTGTGTGGCATCCCGTACAGTGCTTCCACCAGGTCCGCGGCCCTTTTGAGTATTACTTCCTGTCGAGAGAAAAACAGAAACAAGACTCTATGTGAAGGCAGGTTGTCATTATGTTTTCACACGGTCACATTCTAGTTCCCTTTGGCCAGGCAGTAGTTTGGGGACCCCAGAATGGAGTTAAATCACCAATTTATTCCTGTTCACATACACACTTAATTGAGTCAAAAGGTGAGCATCATCGGCACCGTAAGATAAAACACATCACCCAGTCGTCCACCACAAGCACGATAAAGCACTCGTGTGTTTATTGCTGAATACAATTGTGAGGTCATTTACCAGATTACTACAATCGATGTCACTCGGTGCATGTTATGAATCCCTAAGATGTGTTTATTTTGCACCTAATTGCTTATTCCAGGAACCGTGACCTTATCAGACAGGTCATTTTTGAGGGATTTCCAATCAATCTGCAGCTACTAGAAGCATGTAGCATTAAACTTCTTTTGTTTATCTCCCTGATGTGGTCGAGCCATGATATAAAGGGGTGATGTAGTAAACCCACACACTGAGGCAACACATCGGTTGTCAAAAGCTCTTACAGAAGGATTCTCCCGCCCCCAGAACTTCTCTCTGTTCCAATTTTCATGACTGGCAGAGTCCATTTCTTTTATAGTAATGGTTTGCTATTTCAGTATTGTTTGCCATCTTCTGTATTCGTTCATTCATTCTCATCCTAGATATATGCTCTGCTCTGCTCTGAAGTTCATTCCAGTTGAAGAAAAAAAATACCTCCCTCTCTTCATTGAGGTGGGTTTCCTTATTTAGCTTGCATGCTTGTTTCTAATAATATAGGGCACTCTACAGAAATGTGTGTGGTGGTAATTTTTCATTCTAACCAAAAGAAATCATTTCCTCTTCATTCCGCTCTGATTTTCTGCAGATTCATTTATGCTAGCATGTGGAAAAGGAAAGTTAAGCTTGATACATGTAAAATGGAGGCTCATCAGAGAACCAAACATAAAGGCATGTATGACTATCAGAAGTGACTTGCAAAAAGATACGTCTACTTTTTTTTTTCTTTTTGCTGTGGATAAAGTTTCAAAAAGAAGTTTAACTTTAAATATTTTACACAATAGATTTCTGCATGGAGAAGCAGTGCTGTTCAATTTTCATATAGTGTAGACGCTGATCAGAAAATAGGAATATAATTACATTCATTTTGCTGTCACCATAGCTTCTTCAAAAATTCTTGAACAACTCTTGAAATGACAAGCTTTTAGATACATATTAGCATTTTTCAATTTTAAATTCCCTATAATATAAGATAAATAGTTGTCATACTGCAGTAACTACTTATGACATATATAATGTCCCAAATTCAAAAATGAGATGGAGGGATTTTCAGTTCTCAATAAACATTTATGCTTGCCTTAAGCTGCTAGACCCCATTTATACAACAGTTATTTTTCATATAAGGAGTGAAAAGCATTATGTAATCAATGAGGCTTGAATCAATACATCTGAAATAATTTCTTTATTTTTCTAACGTAAGCTACCACATAATTCACCACTTTTTGTTTGCAATATTGTCTGACCACGGCCGTTAATAATTTACGACAGTATGGGCACACTAAGCCCTACCCTCAGATCAAATTCAGCTTGTGCTTCTTTCACTAAAACCTCATGGCTTTATCTGGCTCTTAGGAAAGATTAAAACAAAATAGGATTGAGTTAGTTTACTTATTAAGATTTTACTTCTCTGGGTCTCTGCTCATTTATTTCTTCAAATAAATATTTATGCCAGTGTTTGGGCTTGGCAGAGAAGGTATTTTCTTTCTTTTTTTTTTTATTTTAAGAAAAAAAATGCAAGCCTCCTGTTTGTCAAAAGCAAGATGAGGTGCAGTTTCTTCACTTGTGAACTTTGATATGGGACATTATCAGTGAGGATTGAGAGCAGTGCTTATTTTAATTAATTTCACAGAACCAGGGAGGAGGGAAGTTCGAGGTAAACTCCAAGATCTTCAGAGTTTTTGTAAACCTAAAAAAATGTCAGCTATCCATGTATGCTATATATTTAGTCTCCTATATTTTTGGTGATACATTTTTTCAATGGCATGATCCAATTGTTTCTTTTTCTCTTTATTTCAATACCCAGAGCTCTCACCACCATTAATCCTTTGAAAAAGGAAACATTTGAATCTTGTTTCTTAAAGTTGAATCCTTCTTTGGTCTAGGAAGCTGGGGCATGCTTTTCCACTAGGCACACTGCCGTAGGTGGGTCATCAGCCCAGCATTGCTCCAGACCAGCAGTCTTGAGGAGACCGAACCTGGACTTCTTGTCCTGGAAGTGATGCCCTTAAATGATGTCTTGCCCATTTCAAAATGTCCTTCACTACAGTATCGACTTTGGGGTTTAAGGAAGAGCCCATATTTGGTTCAGATTCGCCAGTGTGATTCAGATTCTATGAGTTATTTCTGCAAATGGGAAGGAGAAAGGAAATATCTGGGTCCTCTATGAGTCAGTGCGACAGACCTGCAAGGTGCTTGGATTTCGGTGACCAGAAAATTGCTCTCACCTCCATGTCATTACGCTCCCAGTGAACTAGCCCCCAAGCGTGTTTGTGTTGGGGATCTAATATATTGCCTTTCAATCAGAGCTGAGAGCCACTGAACACACAGACAGAACATGACGAGCAGGTCAGGAAAGCAATAAAGATTTTACAGAGCTGTCCAAGGTGCTAAATTTACTCAATAATGGGTTTGGCACCATAGTGTTAACCTCTCATTTACTACCAGTTTGAGGGACTAAATTGAAGTAGCTGACTTCATTTACCTTGAAATGTATATTTTATGACATTATGTAAGTAGATTGAAAGGGCACTGCAGTTTTAACAATTTAAAGGGTAAAGCATGTTTAAGATGAAACTTGAATATTTATTGTATATTGCACTTAAAGTATATAGAATGTTAAAATGTATTGATTAAATTTGTAAAAGGCATTATAAAAATGACAGGCAGTATAAAAGATGTATGCCTTTTAAAATCAAATTGATAGTGTGTGCTATCTCTTCTGTGGTCACAGTGTAATTTTTTGCAGTTTTATATGGTAATTTGAAAAATCTGTAATTTCACATTAGGAAATGATTGAGCCTGAGATGCTAAAAAAAAAAAAAAGAAAAGAAAAGAAAGATAAAAACTTCCCATAAGGGGAAGAGCTGGATGTTTCACATAATCTTTTGTCTCTGAAATTGTTCCTAAAGTCTTATGTTTTGTGGCATTAGGAGGGAGCATAGTAAGGATCCTTCCATTCTAATATGCAATTTTAATATTTTTGAAAAGAAAGAGCACTTGACTAGTACTAATATCTAATTTTTTCAAGGCATTTATTTGTCAGGAGAGACTTTCTCTTCTTTTCATAATGTTTAAAACGTCTCCCTGCTTGCAGTTTAAAACATGAGGGTAGAGATTAGATTCTTCCAAGATAATTAATCCTATGCTTAGAGTTAAAAAAATATATATCCCATTGGGGAATTAAGAAGACAAATACTAGTATCCTAAATATTGAAAAGCCCCAGAGTCTCCATATAGAGCTAATGCTTGTTCTCAGTCTACATCCTGAGTCAGACTATTTTCCTTTTCATGGTCTTAGATTTCTTCTCTATTAAAGAAACAGAAAATATTCACTCCTTAAAAACAACTTTTCACTTATTTAGTTCCTCTCACAATTCAAACCTGGTCTTGCCGGTCTCGCCATAACCATCAGTTGATAATGATAAAAGAAGGAGGGGAGATCTCCAGAGGAAAAGAAAATGGATAAACCATACTAGGTCTATTTAGAGTTTATAGAAACACCAGAAGACTGCAAAGCAAATGGAGTTCTGAGAAACAGATCAAATGTAATTGTTACAGGTTTTAATTATGTTTTGGAGCCTTCATAATAAAAATGCTGAATGGGGTACAAATAAGAGGGAAAATCCGGCCCTACTTCCTGTATTACAACTCAATCAATTAGCAAATAAGTTCTGAGCTTCCTGTTGCCTCAGTGGTCACACACTGATATTACTCTCCAACACCTTTGAAGGCACAACGCCTTCCCAGAATCAAGGTACAGGGTTCTACAGGGATTACAAAAGATTTCCCCCACAGTCTAGTCCTACCTTTTGTATCCAAGCTTCTCTCCCTAGACATACAAAGAACTACTCTTTATTCTGGTCTAGTTAGTCTTCCCTAGCCTAGAGGTAAAATGTCGGGCTCCTTCCTATCTCCATACCGTCGCTCGTTTTGCCTTTCCTTTATTGAGAATGCTAGTTTCAATCTGTGCCCACTTACAATGCCTTCCCATCCTCTAAAACATGGTAATGATGGGGGTAATGAAAAAGATAACTGTCACTTATTGAAAGTGGAACGTTAGCCCTCTCAGTCCTCACGGTGAGCCTCTCAAGGCACTGTCCATATCACCAATTGGCAGATGAGGAAACCAAGACTCAGAAAGCTCAGGTGACTTTCCCTAAGTTCACACAACTGAGGGATGGCGAGCAGGGATGCAGCCTCAGGCCTGCTGGGCATCAGTGCCTGAGCTCCTAAGAAATGCACTATTCTCTCAGAAAGCATTCTGCCTTCACTGATACTCCAGCTCCTAATCTCTCTCATCCTCTGAAAAAGAGTGCTGACCATACTGCACGGCACAGAAGTAAATGCTGTGGGGTCATTTTCTTCCAATCTAAAGTGTGTTAGTGTTCACTCCCCACATCTAAACTGTAGGTTCTTGAAGGCCATGGATATATGTCTCAATCTCCTTCTCTAAGCCCCTAGCACAGCGATTATCAAACCAAACGCCTTGAGACATTCTTGTTGAGAAGTTTATTTTAATATAGTTATTGACTATAAAAAGTGCATGCTTAATTTATATGATGAAATGACAAAGTCATATATTTGACATGGTTTATAAGAGCAGGAGACTTAAATTTGGTACTCCATTTGGCTCCAGACTTTAAAATCTGAATATATAAATTCCCAAAGGTTAAGTCTTGATCACTGTAGGGAGTTTTCTTGCCACTTTTTTTTTTTTAATGCATTCACTCATTCACTCCTGCTGGCTTGTGCTTACATCTTAATTTCGTGATGACTATAATGAATCATGCTGGGTACAGACATTATCTCAAGTTATGGGCTCCCAGCAACATGAGGTCGGTCTCAATGAACATCGGCCTTTTATTACGAAGACTCTTAGGCTCTTAGAAATACTTAGGTATCTGCGTACTCTTGGGAACCAGGCATCTCCTGTCTGATACACAGCCATGGTTAATTCATCTTTCCTTCTGTTTCGTGACAGTAAAATCTCTGAAGATGATTCCCCTTTAGTGGGTGCCTTCCCTTTAGTGTCTGACCTCAAATGTATAGCTAGCTAATAAGGTCTTATTCACTGTCCACATCTAGCTTTCTAGGGGGAAGGGGAAGATTGTGTAACTGTCCAATCCTGAGCCCATTTGCAGACCCAGTTCACTGTTTTGAGCTAGGGAGATGGTCCAAACTTTCATTCATAGCACATGTAGGCCAACTCATAAAGCCAGACGGATACCCGCTTACCAACACAACATCAATTTCAAGTTGCAGAATCAGGTTTTGAGACTCTGGAACTCCCTCATAAAATTAAGGCCCAGAGGTGCTTCAGTAATTTGGGAGGATGGTCTGTGCTTGGCTCTCTGCCCCCTCAAGTGGAAAATAATGTTTTGTGGGATATAGAAGAAAACAGAAACTGAACTACAAGCATCAATCATCAAAAGCACGATGACTTGGGTGATCCCTAAGACAGAAGGACAGTCCTTTTCCGTTACTGCACATTCTCCCGACACCCATTTATCACCAATCTGCTTTGCCTCATCAGGGGATTCATGATGCAATGGGTCCAAATACTGGCAACATAAAATGAAGCAAAATGGCAAAATCACTCCTGATTTAGAAGTGATAAGCACCTATCAATGAATCAGCACTGATCTCATTCACCCCCTCATTCTAGAGTAGTGTATAACAGGGTCCAAAGTTTGAACTATATATTCAGCGCACTGGCCTTTAAGTTCTACCTTTTCTCCTGCTTGCTTCTGAAAGCCTGGGTGACACTACTCATCGGAACGCTGAAAAGCCAAAAAGTTGATTGGGAGTTTCTTGCAGCCCATTTCCCACAGAGCTGGATGCACAGAGCAGTAACTACTAGTTGTGCCGAGAGGTATTTCTGTGGAGGGTAGTTTTATGTCCCCACTTCCTTTGTGTTTATGCAGCCAAATGGAAAATTCCACAATGGTCGACTTTGCATTCTAAAAAATCATATAATGAGGGCAGTGAGGGAAGGAGTAAAACAAACCGAAATAATACTTGAGCACTGTTTAGTTCCCGACCCTCTGAGACATTCCTCGAATTTTTCATGTTTCTGGCAATATGAGCTCGAATTAGAGCTCACCGCAGAGATCATTAGAAGCCCTGAGTGTCACACTTTAAACACTCTCTGCTCAGAAGCCCTCTGACTGAGGAGAGTCAGTTACATTTAGCACGGATATAATTAAACATGTTTCTGTGGCAAGGGGCGGTTCCGTGACGGCGGAGGGCCACTTCAGAGTAAATTGCAATGGAAAGGAGGAGCATCGATGAGGTGTAGGCAGCAAGTGGTTATTTCTAGGGAGGCAAAAGCGCCAAATGCGTGACGATTATATTTTACAACCCTGCATTCTAAGGACTTCATAGTATTTCAGTATATATGAAGCTTCAGCTGCAGCTCGCTGAATGCATAAGCACACACTCATTGCCTACAGTCTTTAAAGAAAAATAAAATTCGAACCACAATCAGAATCCTCAGAAATGGCCAGAACAAAGGGATGAAGTATTTTGAAGGGGTCTACTGTTATTAGGCTAGCATGCCAGCCTAGTCTAATATCAACGCAAGGAGGACTTCTAAATCTCCTTTAATTTTAAAGTAGATTTTCTGTTCAGGTGAGATGAGAACCCTTTTACTTCTCAAACATATTACTATGTATCAGCAGGCTGGAGGCGCAGCAGAAAGCTCTGCCCTTTCTTATGAACATCGTATAGAAGACTTCTGAATCACATGAAATTAAAGTAGGCTGTAAGCTAACACAGCTATATCAACGTAAGACATGCTAACTTACATGATTGACTTTTACAGTGGAAAGAAAGAGGTGGTTTTCAAGCAGCTGTTATTGCCTCAATGGAAAAAAAAATCAATGAAAGTGAAATGAACAAGAGATTTTGTCTGAGTTGCAGTTAATACCGCTGAAGAGCTATGGATATTCAAAGGTCAACAAATAAATTAGCCAGAGTGTTATGAAATGAATGATTTGGCTTATAATTTTATTGAGTGAAAATTGTTCGCTGCCTATTAGACCAGGTAATTTTTATCTGGTGCCTCAATTACTGTTCCGTAAGCAATAATATAGTCGTAAGAGCTGTTGGTTCGATCGTGTGACCTCTGAGAAGCTGGCTAGGACAGCTGACTTTACTGTGATGGATAACTAAGCTCACTCTCCACGAGGTGCCAAACCCCCCCTTTCCTGCAAGGGGATCTCATAAAAGAAACATTACAGCTTGATTCATTTTACCAAAATGTTCGACTTTTCAAGTGTCAGCAGTTAAGTATAAATTGGGAAACCAGGTATTCCTGAGAAGACTTATGACAATGGCTTTTCCCTCTCTTCCTGGTCTCCTGGCATTCTCTTCGAAATGGTGTCATGGTAATTGGTGAATGGGAGCCTGGGGTGCTTCCCGCCACAAATGCAGTGGAAAATGGTGTCTGCACCCTTGTGAACATGACCTGCTCGGAGGTACAGAGCTGAACTTGGTAACCTCCGGCTGGCTCTTCTGATTCCGATTCATTGTACCGGTTTAAGACCAACGTGCTGGGTTAGGTCCTGCTGAGTGGCCTTGGAAATCGGCTTTCTGATCAGGATAAAAGTCTCTGCTTAAAGAGGACGCTATGGGCAGAGGTGCCTTTTTCAGGGATAGGTTGTAAAGTCAGCACATGAAACAAAAACTGCCTAGAGTCAAAATTACCCTTGAAAATCTTTTAAGTCGCCAAGGCCTGGGCTCTTAGAAACACGCAAGCCAAATATTAACTACTTCTGTTTCTCTTTGTCTTTTTAGCTGCGGCCCCGTCTCCTTAGGGCGAAGGAGAAAAATACCAGGTTTGAAAGTAAAAGGACCACGGAGTAAACAAAAAGGTGTGTGTTTGCGTGTGTCTACGTGCCTATATTTGGTGTGTGTGTATACAAACATGTGTGTATTTAAACGTGTGTATTTATGGTTTCAGACAAGTACGTAGAGTTAAACTTGAGCACGTGATCTGTGCATGCTGGGACTGTGCTACACTTCAAGGATATCTAAGGGAGCAAAAACATAGTTGGCTTGTGCTTCTTAAATTGTTGAACATCCTCAGTTATCATACGGACCTCCGGATAGACGATATCTGTAAATGATGACTCCGCAGCTTTACAGATGGTCCTTCCTACAACTGCAATTAAACTCCACCGCCTCAAGACTCCTGGGGCTCACTCTCATTACTCCTATGCTTAATCGAAGTGTTGCTCAAGACTGAAGACAGTGAGCAAGGCTGAAGACCTCTCGGCATTTGCGTACCTAAGGGCTTCGGTCCTTAAGAAGAGGGTGTTGGACATTTGGGAGGTAGAAATGAGTTAGCCCCTTGTTCCTCCTGTGACTTCTTGAACTAATGAGTAACGCTATCCAATGCTCTTGCCCATGGGGTGGAATATGAAGTAGGTTAAACTGAATCCCACCCCTTCCCACCCCCCCAACATCAAGATCTCAGTGCTAAAAAAGAACTTGAAAGAGGTCCAGAGTTCAGCTACTGGAATGACTGTTATTACAAGTTCTACCACAATGACTCTGAAGCTAAACAGAAAAAGAATTATCTCCAAGGTTTGTGTGGGTGTGTTTTTAACCCTTGCTCCCACTTTTGTCTGGACCAGCCATTTGTAAGGCCACCTGGTCTATGTTGCCACTTCCCTGTTCCCCGGCCAAGCTTGAAGGATTTTTAAGATTGGCTTGCAAAATTGCCTGTTTCCTTAAAACTCCCTTTTTTAATTCTAGGACACAGTGCTTAGGGATACTGACTCTGGAGTCCCATAGAGTTGGCTCAAATCAATGCTCAGCCACTTATTAACATTGTAAACGCAGGTCTCTATTTCCTCGGCTCTAAAGCAGGGTTAATACCAGCACCTGGCTCAGCAGATGCATAGTGAGTGCTTATGGAGCAGTAGTTAGCGATAATATTGATAGCTCTCACTTAATTTCCAGAGAAATTAGGCAAATTCCATGCGTTCTTAGAGTCAGTGTGCCTTATGTGCCTTGAGTACTGTTTGAGATGCGATCTTATTTGCAAAACATGGCGGAAGATTCTGAAGGGACTACTGGTGAGGACATCTGGTGAGGTAGAAAACCTCCATTTACCAGCTGTGTGAGCTTGAGCAGATTACCTGTCCTCTCTGAACCTCCGTTTCCTCACCTCTAGAACAGGCTTGATACAATAATGACAAGTAGAAAAACTCACTGCCACCTAAGTCAGTTAAAGACAAATAACGGAAAAAAGTGAGATATTTAATTCTTATGGGGTCCTGGGCCTTTTTAATGAAGCTACAGTCTCCTTCTTCAGAAAAATAATATGTAAACACGTGTGTGTTTGTGTGCATACTCATAACACACCCCCACACACCCATACACACAAGAGTCTATATATAATTTTGGGGGTGCATAGATCTAGGCTAAACTCCCTTGATAAAAGAAGCATGAACTATAAGGGACACCAAGCCCCTAAACTCTATAAAAATGGGGAAGTGGAATTGCCTGTAAGTTTTCTGGCAGCTAGAGAGGAGAGATGGGGTAAATGTACTGCATTCCAGAGTTTGTGTTTTTGACCAGAGGATAGACAAAAAAATGTTTTGGGGAATCAAACTCGAGGGTGCTTTGTCTAAGAGTTGAATGTGCTGTGTAATTTGGTTTTGTTTCTGTATTTTTTTGTTTGAGTCACTTTGGTTCCTGAATATAACAATAATAAAGTTTCTTCAGATTAAAAAGAAAGAAATCAGTGAATAAGATGAGAGAGGGTGGCCAGTGTCAAAGTGTGGAGGGTGGGGAGGTAGGGTTTTTCTTTCTTGTTTTCTGAATCCCTTAGTCATCCTCTTCTCTGCTCACAGGCAATACGGTTAAGCAGAGATTTCTTATTTGTATTTTCACTGATGCAATTGCAGGTTTTGAATTACTGATAGTCTTTGCATAAAGACTAAAACATAAAAACATAATTAGAATACATTGTATACAGCCAACTCCAGTTTTATTTTGCCCCAGCTCTGTATTTATGATAAATCGCTATATGCAAACGCTCTTTAGGGAGGGTGATTTGGGGTCTAGTCTCTCCATTGAGCAAAAACAGTGCCTGTGACGAGAGTCTGAATTTCAATTCTGCTAGTGTACAGTTGAACTGAATAATCTTTGGCACAATGCAGTACACAACCGAGCCACTAAATGGCTGATTTACTAAATTATTATTAGATGAGCCCTCGCTGTTCCAAATGAAAGTGCAGTCACTGTCTTCCTTCATGGTGTGTTCAAATTGTTCTGTGTTTAAATATTCAGCATGAGGCTAATGTGAACTGATGAACTGAGACCATAAACATTCACTTTCAATACAGATAGAGCGACAGAGATGCAACATATCATGTGGCCCACGGAGGTGAAAATGATTTATATTTAAGGATGTTGCTGCCTACTTCCATTACTTTAAGGTACTCTTAATTAGCATGGTGTTGGGAATGACTAATTCCCATGTACAGGAAGAGCAGGCTCAGGGAGGCTGAGGTTGCTTCGTGTGCCAGTGAAGGAGAAGCTGCCGTGAGGATTTCCTGCCTGTAGTCTCAGAACCTCGAGTTTTATTCGGGGCAGGCTGCACTACACCGGCCGAGCAACGTGTCTGCCGGAAGAACTGTGGTTTTGGACATTGAATGCTTTTCTAGACCTACCCAGAGGGTCTACAGTCCATCCTCACTACCATCCACCTCTCTCCAAACCCCTATCTACTACATGGCCGCTCTGGGACCTCACCCTCCTCCGCCTCACCAGCTTCTTTACTGACACCTGCCGGAATGAAGATCACCCCTCTGCTCCTTGGACAAAGATAACGCCTCCTCTCTCCTCCCCTCGGAGGGCAGTTATAGGCAAGCACTTAAAATACTGTGATCACTTACAGTAGATTAGAATTTTTTATTGGTGCCATGTTGCCATAACAACACGAAGACAGCAGATGACTTAAGCTAAGCTTGCAAAGCAAAAGGCTGCTCATCTGGCAGTTAAAATGAATACAGTTCATTTCACAAGTTTCCCATATGGACTCTTAGTGTATGGTAATGAGGAGACCATATGGTGAGAGAAAATGCACTGAGAACAATTGGGTTCCACTGGCTGAGTGGGAAGTTGGGAGAGAAAACCCTGGTGAGAGATTCTAGTGTGTGTGCTCTCCGGTTCAAGGTTTGGTTGAGGTTTGTTTGGGGTTTTGCTTTGGGATGGTTGTTTTCCATAGGGGTTTTGCATTTCTTAATCTGGTCTTAATATTTCAGCTGTGCGAAATGACAAACGTCTTGCAAATTTTGCAATATCATTCATCACAAACTGTCAGCGGTGTTTGCAAATCTGACTTGCAAGATCTTTTAAATGTGTTGTTCTTAAAAGGCAACAGTACTAAGTTTTTAGACAAAGTGCAGGAAAATTTAAGCACTTCTGACAAGCAGAAACATTAACAGTAATCATTTTAAAAACACTCACATCTTTTGCCTGCATGTTTAGCTGTAAATAATGCTAGAATGTATAAAAGCTTTAAAGTAAAAATGTAATAAATACTTTTTATTATGTTTCATAAAAGAAAAAAAAAAACGCCGTGAGCCACGTATAGGTGTTACCTATACATGCAAATGCATAGAGATGGATCGTTCCCACTGTCCTCGCTACTAGCCAGATTGGAGACCAGGGAGGATGGCTGGAAAAAGGCTCTCAAGTCACTTCTGTACTATACATGCTTCATAAAAGATGAGTATAAATGCATTAGTTGGACACGGTGAGCTAAATTAGAAGGTCAGGCAGGGCTGGGAGGGCTGAAAAATCACACAACCAATGAGTGTAATTACTCTTTTTTAAGTCTATTAAGTGGTGTTGTTCTATCAAGGCTCAGGGGTATAGGACATGAAGAACAAGATAAAGTAATGTGTATTTATTACTCCCACTGGATCAATTTACCAGATATTTTCAGCTCCATAAAGCAAAATACACAAATGCCGCCTTTGTTACTTTTCTCAAACTGCTTTATTTTCTCCAAAAGAGGGACTGGCTCTTGGAGAAAAGAAACAAAAAACAAAAACACGTTTGCCCTGTGAAGGTCTCCACACCAACCCATTGGTGGGGAATGAGAGAAAGCGGGTGAGGGTGTGAGTTGGGAGGGGGGTTGGGGTGAAGACCAGGGACAGGGAGAGAGACGCTCATCTCCGGGCAGAATGATGTGGGTTCCCAGATCCGAGGGGAAAGTGGGAACGCGATGCAGTGGTAACAGTGAGGCTTCTGAGCCCAAGGACCTGGCTTCGAACCTGCTTCCCACTCGCTAGTCATGAAGTTGTAGGAAGTCACCAGCCCTCTGGGGACTCTGGCTCCTGTGCAATGGGGAGCACCCACCTTGCCGGTGTTTGTCAACCCCGCTTACTGATACGTGCCAGAGAGACTGCATAAATGATCTCATTAATGCCCAATGGCGACAATGTGGGACAGCTGCTTCATGAAGGAGAAAGCCTCGTTTGGGAGGGTTGAGACACACGCCCCGAGCAGGGGTCTGACCCGAGAGCCCTCTGTCTTGACCTCTGTGCTCTTCAAAAACCACCGCTGGCATCGAGGAGATGTTCCCTGCTTCCCGGGATGCGCTGCTAACCCGGGGAACGCCGCTAGGCTCAGGGTCTGCTCTCACTGCCTGTGCCCTCACGCTCGCTCAGCACCAGGGAGCCACCCAACCGACTGAAGGGGAGGGAGACGCCGCTGGCCTTCCGAACAGGGGGCGCCCCTTGCTCAGCGTTTCCAGATTGCACGATGCCCTTCCGCACCTCGGAGTTTGGGATCGGCCACCGTCCCCGTCCCCCTCGCCTCTACCTTATTATAAGAAAAGTCAACCTTCCCTGTGTGCATGTGCAGAAGAAAACCCAAAAAAACATCCGGGGTTAGCATAATTATAGTATTTTAAATTTGTGTGTACAGCAGCTATCACTGACGGCGACTTTCAGGGATGAAATAATTTACAGAGAAGGATTTAGCTCGCTCCTGTTCTCTCATTTGCTGAATGGGAATGATGTCTGCTTCTCTGACTTCTCCCACAAGAGGGGCTCCAATAAAACAAAGCATGTATAAGCTCTTTGAAAAAGCACAAGCCAGTATACAAAGGCATATTATTATGGAAAGCTGTCTGCCTGGTCTTTGGAGCAGTTTCATTTGACAGAATATGTGGGTGGTTGTATGAATCTAGCTTTGTCTATTCACAAACACATGGGTTTAATAAAGTGCAGTTTGTTTTTTAAGGTGTGTGGTCCACGGCTCACTGAAACACTCCTGTTTGACAAACACTGACCATGATTCTAAGAAAGGCGGAGCCCATTTTCATCCCCCCAACAATGGACAGCAGGGGCATAAATCTCCCAAGTCCACAGGAATACCTCGTGCTGGCTCCATCCGCCACTTACTGGCCCTGCTCTTGAACTCTCGCTCCACCTCAACGTTCAGAGCCAAGAGGACAGCCACTCTGATCTGAGTCACACAGAGAGCTTCCTGGGGTGGGCTCCAGCCAAAGTCCTTGCACGATTAAGTGGTAGATGCAAGCTGCGGAGTGTTTCCTTAACACACAAACCCATTGTGTCCTTGATTACTCTTCCCAAACCCAGGAAAAGGGGGCTGGGAACCTCACCACCGGGCCACCAGGGACCAAGTGACACGTGCCTGTGCTATTTGTTCAAAGTTTCTGAACGTGACATGCTACGTAAAATGTTTTTAAAAGTAACACACAGAACTCAACCTTATATTTCTATCTTCCTTCTTTCTTTGTGAAATAAGAAAAGGATTGCTCAGCTTCTTCTTAGACCTCGGCCTTAAACCAGATTTTTCTATTTTTCAATAACTATTCACAGAGTGGCCAGTGTGGGCCAGATGCTGTGCCAAGCAGACCTGCGGGATGACATGGAGTCGGCATGATTCTGTCCCCATTTTAGAGATGAATAAGCTGAGGCACAGAAGACGCATCTTTTACCCGACTACCCACCAGGGTTAGATCCCCTGCTCTGCTGCGACTGGATGGAAGAGATCTCAGAAGCAAGGGTCCCCCCTGCCCTAACGTGCTGCCAAATCACCAGAACTACCTTTTGCTGAGGACTAAGTGGCTGGTGTGGCAACTCCACGGCAGGCTGTGTGGTTCTCCCTGAGGTCTAGGTAGAGGAGAGGCACCTCTGCTCGTCACACTACTTCCTGTCTTTGGGCAGCAGCGTCCCCTCCCGCAGCCCCCGGGCCCCCTGCATCTGCACACCCGTTGCGGGCAGCCTTCTCCTGGACAAGGCTGTCCTGACAGGTGGCTCTGCCTCCCGGGGCAGCAGGCACGCAGGTGGAATTTCATGACGACCTGATCCCCCAAACAGGTTTGCTGAGCTAGGAACGGATGCCAATTTCATTTTTATAAGGACTTGATGAGGAGAAATAGACCTGGAAGTGACATATCCCTGGACTTGCTGTGGCAAGGAAAGGACCTCTCACCCACTCATTGAATTTTTAATAGTTTTCAGGGCGCAGTGAATGAAATTTTGTTTTGCTGTCAGTAAACAGTGCATGGTAGCGCAACGAGGTCTGCACTTTGAACTTCTTTGGCATTTAGCCGCCTCGTAGAACTTTGGTTGCACTTTTGCTAAATGCACCTGTTCTGCTGCGCGTAGTGTGTGTAGTGTTGGCTATAATGTGTGTAATGTTGTTTGTAGTGCTGTGTGGTGTTGTGAACAGCAAACTCCCACACAAGAGTGCAGAGGTTGAAATTTCCCTAATACGGACAGTACAAGTCAATACATGTGGATCTCCTTCTTTTTGCATTGGCGACTAATAACATATTGCTGTAAGACATATGAATTTTTGTTTAATTTCTCACTTTTGTGCTTTACGTCCCTATTAGGTGGGATGCCTCTGGGAGGAAAAGGCTGGAAGGAAAAGCCTCTTGCAAGACAGCAATGTCTACCAACATGTTTTCTTTTGAGTTCTAGCTATTCTCCCCTCGCCAGGGCTAAGCATGGATTTTCATGACGGCAGAAAAGCAGTGTTCTTCTGCATCCTGCGAGTCGAGATGACATAGTGTTTAATAACCTGGACTCTGGAGCCCGGCTGTATAGGTTTGAATCTCATTTTAGCAATTTACATTCTGCATGACCTTGGGCAAATGATTTAACCTCTCTTTACCTGATTATTTTCTTCTCTAAAGTAGAGGAGGTAAAAGTACCAACCGCAGAGGATTTTTGAGAGGAACAAATGACATAAAATATATATAAACAAGTACAATATTACCTGGCATATGAGTGCTTGCTACTTTTATTATTGCTTACCTTATAGTACCAAACACACGAAGCACAAAAAAATACTGAGTTGCTTCTCTATGAACTAATTTTTATCAATGGCAAAGTTTTCTGCCAATCACTGAAGCCCAAATTTTGAGAGACCAGAACCCAAAGAGGAGGTGTACTGACCTTTGGCAAACGCTCAGGGTCGCCAGGGTGCCGGGGAATGACCTTCTGTAACCTCTGGAAACCATAATCGATGGTGGGTTCATTGAGAGCTGCAATGGAGAAGTCACACAATTAGAACAATTTCAGGAAATAAACCGGAACGTGATTTGAAACACTGATGATGTGGAAACAACTGAGAAGTCCAAAGATTCACTGATACCTGTGAATGACATTATGAAACAAGCAGACAAGGTGTTCCCTTTCCTGAACATTTCCACTGCCTATTTCTCCTATTTACCATCATGGGGAGTGGCTCCCTCCAAAGAACAAGTAGTAGCAGGTCTTGAACTCTGCCTTTCTGGCCAAATTCTATATTCCTAACATTATTGAAAATAGAAAGTAAAATGGAATTTGATGTGAGGTTTCAGGATTCACTTTGGTCAGAAGCTGAGGTCAAAATGTTCACGGGCTTGTCCGAGGGTATCTACAGAAAGTATTTGCTTACTTGCAGAATCTCTAGTGTCAGCTGATACATTACCCCAGTGCCTTCTGGGGCATTTAAGCCTGCAGGTGTGGCAAGGGGCCAAGGAGATGGGTCTTCTCAGCATAGAGAGCCTATTCTACACTTAGCAGAGTCTGCAAAGAGACAGGCATTGATAATTCCCCTAGATATAACACATCGAAAACGACAGACTGATTCACCAACATCCGTACTATTTCAGGAAAAAACAACAACAAAGAACCAGCCTCTATGGAGCACTAGGTTAGAGCAGCTGGATCTCCCACAATTCTTAAAAAGACTAAGAACAAACCTGTAATAATATTTGCAGACAATGGGCCTCGTTGTACCCATATTGACTGCACCCTCTTCAAAACATTCTTAAATTAAACAGGAGACAAAGCGGACTCTGGTCTATCGTTCTCAAAATTCCTCCCTAGGGTATGAAACGTCTCTTGCCGTCTTCACCTGGCAAAGAACAGATGGCAGCCCCATCCTCTACGAGTGTCCCCCTTATCCTCCAAGTCATGGGTAGGGAGGTTCTTTTCTCCTTCTTCTTTTTTAGTGTAACTAAAGTATTCAACTACATATTTTCTCCCACACTGAACAAAAAGAAAGTCTTTGTAGTTCTGACATTTAGCTATACATTAGAAAACAAGTTGCCACATGCTTTACTTAAAATGCATTTCCATTAACCTAAATTTTAAAAGTAAGATTTGTACTACTACTAACTTTAAAAAACTGTATTAAATTCAAATAGGTCCCAAGGCTAATGGAAGCAATTTGTATACCAACCCAAACTGACTGGCCTACTTTTCAAAATACAGGTATGATAATCTCGTGGTTTTAAAAGGACATTTAAATTGAAAGACTGTGAATTTAGTACATAATTATACCAATAGAACCCTTTAACTTGTCAACTTGTAAATCTAAAAGGCTATCAATCATTGCTAAAGAGGAAATAAACCTTAAAATTCCTTGATTGACAGTGCTTACTTTTTATGTAAGAAAAAAAAGAAGAAAAAAAAAGGCTGCATAAAGTGGCCAGAAATCCATTTACAAAAGTACATTGTTTTACATAGGTGAGTAAAAAGCCAATAATTACACCTCCAAAAGACACATAAATCAGAGTAAGTACTTTTTCCTCACTTGTATATTTTAAGTTAGAGTGAACTTCAGGTAACTTTTTAGTTAAAAGATTTTTCCCCCAAATGCAATGCTTATTGAAGTTGTTAATAGAGCAGCCTTTTCATTTAATATAACGTAATCATTTTTGCAAATATAAGATTTAGCCATGTTTCCGCGCTTCCCCCCCCCCGCCACCTCCACCGCCCCCACCCCACCCCCGCTTCCAAACAGTGAACTTTCCACCTGTCTCTTGTGGAAATTAACTAAAATTACACCCAGGTGTACCAAATGTCTCTCTCTGTACTAGTATATGAGTTAAGGCACAACATTTATCATTCCTCCCATTTTATGATTACTTTCTAAACCCTTGAGAAGAATTTTTTTTTCAAATTAGACTTGTAGAAAAAAAGCCATAGGACTCTTTGTGCAGGGAACCTGTTACTTGTGAAATTCATGGAATTTAACCAAGAAATGCATGAGGGCAACAGAAATGAGCACCTACATTTAATTACTATTTGGTACCCATAACAGTAATTATCAACAAAGAAGTAAAATAGCTTTAGACCATTAATGCATCATTTCAATATCGAAGACATCATTCAGCATCCTGAAAATTCTAATTCTTGGTTTTAAACTTCAGTCTAAGTCACCAATAAAATTTGAATTGCTGACTCACCCCTTCATGTGTCTGCATAATGAATTAATTCCTACTGTGTCACAACCATGGTTGTGAGTTGAATGACTATCTGATGTATCGGGGAGGCTGTGTTTTTTGGGCCATACGGCCAATGAACAGCAGAATGACTGACACTTAGTATCTGCAATTAAAAAAACCAATTCAAATATCATATGGAACAAATAGCTAAAGAACTGAGAAATCATTCTGCTGCCACAGAGAGTAATTGAATTAGAGACATTATACTCATTATTCAAAGAAAAATAAGCATTTACTCTATGGAAGTACATTATGTGAGAAGAAATATCTCAGATAGTAAGACAAAGCTTTTAATTTATTTCCCACACCTTTATGATTTGCTCTATGCTCATATCTTGCAATATGTGAACCTGCCCTCGATTCAGGTATTGACTATTACAATGCAGTTATCCAGTGCTGTACACAGAGATAACACTAAAGATATGCAAGACAAAGCTCAATGTCTTAAATTCAAAGGTGCCTGATGATTTCTCTGATTCCATTAACTAGAGGAAAAAAATGAAACCAATTACTGAGGGAAAAGAAGCATCTGCTAAAGAGTCTATAAAAAAAATCTGAAAATATGAAATATCTAAAGAGAAGGGCAGTTAAATCACGGCGTACCCTTGGAATGGAATATGACACAGTCATCAAAAGCAATGCCAAAGGGGGAAAAGGTATATACTGACATAATATATTACAAGGTTAAAAAGCAGATTACAGGAGCACGTGTACAGTATGGTTTCTTTTTAAAAAATGAATATACAGAGAATAAAGAAAACATGTCTGCATATAAACTGCCCAACAGTAATTATTTCTAAGATATGAGTCTTAAAGTACTTTTCTTTCTTCTCTTTGTGCTGTGCATTCTCTGAATTTTCCACAATGAACATATATTACTTTTATAATCAGAGAAAAAGGTTAAGAGCAAGAGATTATTGCCAACATGGAATTTGACCTGCTTGTATAAAGTAATGACATAAGAAACTATGCCTTAAAAGGGGTCTGTATACCCTTTAATAACCTTGCATAGGTTATTACAGACCATAAGAAAAATAAGTAGTATACTTTTAGCCAGTTGTATAAATATGTGACTATTCATAAACTCTCTGAAAATCAACAGAGAAGGTAACGGGGAGGAATCATAAAGAATGGTATATTTATTTCATCAGTGAGGGTAGTTGTACCTTAGGGACATACATCTACCCTGCAAGAATGTAATATAAAGTTAATCCTTCAACAAAGTGACCTCATTGTATTCAGGCACAGGGCTCAGGGGACACCAGTAGAAATGGGACTAATCAATTTTTTCCCCCTAAAACTTGGGACAATCTAGTAGAAAGGCAGTGGGGCGGGGGGGGGACTTAATTGGGTATAATTAACCACAAATAAAGAAGTATGAGCATTTTAGGTTGAAAAAAGAAAAAAACAGATGAAGCTGTAAATTGCAAAAGGAGTGAAGTGATGAGAACAGCCTATGCAGCCCCACTCCCGAACGCCTAATCCACACTTCTTAAATAGGGTTTGAGAGGGTATCAACTTAAGCCAGTTAGGGCTGGTAATAGAATAAGGGAGACTCACGGCTTAGAAAAATCCATAATCCCAAATAAGAAAAGCCTCAACTTTTAAGTGATCAGAATGAAATGAGACCAATGCGGGCATTTTAAAAATTCTACAAGATAATAAATTTTCCATTGCTCAATAATCATTTTTGGTCCCTACCATGTGTCCAGACAGCATTTGCAGGAATTGACTGTTTTGCATCACCACACCAGGAGCCCTTAAAAATAAACTTTCTGAAAAGCCTTAGTAATCCAACCCCAAAAGACAGGTGAACAACTCTGATTGTAGAGCTGGAACACGGCTCCACCTCTCACAACCAGGCGTCCCTCCTGCTCAAGAATCCACTCTCTTGCCTCCCTGATGGTCAGATGATGGGTCACCACCTCTGCTCCTGTTCCTGACATGGCCCTCACCAGGCTCACACTACATTTAAAGAGGACACACGGATTTACAGAGTGATCAGGTCACTGGGGAGCCACAAACATTTGAATTCATGATGTCTTCCACTGTTCTGTTCAAACTTAGAGGTAGATACATACTAGCTGAATAAGGCTAGCAGGTCTTTATGGAGCTGTGTGCATACAGTATGGTAAGTCGGAAACTTTCCTATAAATGCAGACAAAGCAAGATCAAATGTTTCTACACAGGAGAACGAGCTCTCAGGGCACATAGCTGAGATTTCAGAAAGGTCTTCTAAATCATGGCTATGGTATGATGCTGGGGATTGGATATTAGTAGTAAGCACAGAATATGCGCGTGAGGCTGGCATTTCAGCTTCCTCAGTCATTTGTTTTCAAAATGTAAAAGTTAAATGGTTATTAAAAACAAACAAACAAGCCACTTCATCTGGCTGTGTGTTAGGACTGCTCATAAATGGCTTTGGGACCCTTTTCAATGTCCCGATCTCAGACACCCCCTAAAGGAAACCAGGAACTTTCTATGCAGAGCCCTTGTCCCGTGGGCTTCAAGCAAGGACCTGGTCGAGACAGACAGCTCTGTTACACAGAACTGCTGTTTACAGTGTCCAAATTTCCATGCAGCAAGAAATGCTAGATGCAAATACAACTGAGAAAAATACAACTGGATTTTCTGCACTAATACTAATGACAAGATTACCAACGCCATGCAAAACAGCTGATAATGAGTAAATCCTAACTAAATATACATACAGATTGTGGCCTTTTTATACCTTTAGTCTTTTTTTTTTTTTAATCCACTTCACAAACACATCAAATAAAGAAAAGTCTCCTTACAGGGATTTATTTGCAAATTAAAATCACGTAGTGAAGTCTGATACACTCTAAGTTATGAAAACTAATTTTTCTCTTTCCAGAGTTTACTCCACGAGCAATCGTGCTCCATCCTCCTTAACTTCTTGACTACTTATTCCCAGAAACAGTGGAAAGGGGAGGCTGGAGGACCGTGCTCCCAGCGCCGGGGGAAGTGCTCCGGGTGCCATTCCAACATTAGCGCACAGAGTTTCCCTGCTTTTATAGCTCCGCGACTCACTGCAGTGTTTTAACATATTTCTGGGGTTTTAATTTCCTTTTTTTAATGGTTGTGTGACATGATGTCATTTTGACTGGAAATAAAAAGGAATGCAGATATTAGGAAGGTCATATTTATATTCTGTTGCCATTTAATGTCCAAACAAATAGCTAGACTCTATGCCAAGTAATAAATAAAACCTCCTAGCAGAGGCAATGATAAAACCAGCACCTGGGTCTCCAGCCTTCCCTGGTGACTACTCTGTGTTTGAACTCAGGGAGCATTTCCCTTCGAGGCAGAGCCATTCTGGGCATGAGAGTTATTGCATATGTGTTAGGCAGAGCCTTTTTGTTCCATAATGGCCCCACTTTTCCCCCAGTCACTAAATTAACAACCAGAGGTAGACAATAAAACAGCAAGTTATCTTCATGAGCCTATCTTTAAGACTGACTTCAAAATATATAAACCAAAAAGGCAACCAGAAACTTAAACAAGAGCCAGAAATATAGTTAATAAAGAAATCTGTTGCTTTCTCACCCATTTTGGAGCTTGCCTAGATGTTTAGTGCACGAATGGCATTCGGGTCATCTCTTCGGTGGAAGGGATCCACTCCCTAAGAAACCTAAACCCAACCCCTTGCAAGTGAAGCCCGGCTTGCAGTGTGAAACGAATTTCCAGCCTGGCCCTGCCTCAGGAGCCAGTGAGATCCAAAGGAGCTTTGGGAAGAGGTTCGCTGAACTGCAGAAAGCTGTCACTGAACCGGAAGGGTGTCAGGACGAAGCCAACACGGGCAGAATCTAACTATATAGGCGCAAAAGGAAATTTTCCAAACTGGCTTTGAACATGCTCTGACTTCTCACTTGGAGTCTTCGAACCTCTTGATGTGTGGCAACAGCTATGAGACTCAAAAAGCAAGCGAAGGAAGTAAAACCTTTCTCTACCGAAGGTACAGTCCATTCGGCTGGTGTGGCTAAGTCCTCTTAACGAAGTGTGGAGCCAGAGCATGGACGGTACAGACTGAAGAGAGAGAGGGAGCTGGGAAGCAGATGAGAGCCCAGGGGCACTTGGAGAAAAAGATGCTAGACCCCGAGGATCATCACTTGGAATGCAAAGAAATGCGCATGTTTGGAAATTAATAACTCTTCCAGAAGCAAAAGCAATCAAGAGCAGGAAGGAAGAATTAAGAGGGACTTTCTTTTGTTTTTCAAAATGGAAATAGCTTTACTGTTTTTCTAAGTTTAAAGAAATACATTCTTATTGTATAAAAATTACAAAAGAAACACAAAAGGGGAGGAACCCCATAATAGCTCCACTCCTGCGTAATCTTTATTTATGTTAGCATGCATGCTTTCACACATCTTCACAATATTTTTTATATAAATATAGATTATATACCTATTTATATCTACTTCACTCTTCTTATTGATGGTTTTATTATTAGAGTTTTACTATATGGATGACCATAATTTATGTAACAAATCCTCTGTATAAAGGGATGTATGTCTTTTCCCAAAATTTTCAGATTTAAGAGTGCCATCATCAACAACACTCAGGAGAAATTCTTGGATATAAGAAGAGACACATTTCAAGTCTTTTGATACATATATTTCCTAACTATCTTTCATAAAATTTACACCGATTTAAAGATATCTGCAAAAGAAAACTAATTTTTTTAAGGTTTTTACATCCTGAACGCAATTATCCTCTAATCTATCAGGACTTCTGAAGGTTTTATAGACATGAAGGGTCACAACGACTGCTTGCAGAGGTGTCATTTGAAACATACCCTGAGATCGTACCAGGCCCTTCTGCCAGTGATATCAAAGTGCTGTATGGGTACTACCTCACTGGTTCCTTCACGATGCGCTTGACATAGTCAAAAATCATTACTCCCAGTTGGAAGGGGAGAGACTGAGGCACAGAAAGAGCCAGCTGCAGAAACCAGATGTGTTTTCTGTACTATTTCAAAATGACTACTTTATTTTAATATTAATGAAGCTCTATTTGCGGGCATATTGACAAGACCTGCTACCAAATCAATTAAACTGCTGCTTTTATTCACTGAACATCTATGAGAAAGAAATCTGACACTAAGAGGAATCCTTCTTCCCAGACTCTTGACTTCATGCAAGTGAACATGTCATCTGGCCTGACGTCTTACTCAGAGCTCACCATGTCACCCAACAGAACCCTGTTGGGGAGGCCATCCTGGTATCTGAAACTTGCCTCACAAATGATCAAGAAACTATGTTTTCTACCTCATCAAGCTCTCCTTCTAGCCTGACTGGGGCTCTCAAAAGTTGATTTGTCTTTTAGGAGAAATGGACACAAAATACCCAGTTGGTATTTTCTAGATGACCCTTGGTGAAAAGTCACTGGCAAAAGTGGGGCGTCTCTGCATAAACAGACCCCTTTCTTGCCCTGAAGGGTTACAGTCTATATCTAAAGCAGGAAGTAGGTGAATGCACAATAGTTAATGAAGAGTGTACAGCTCTCTGATTGTAATAAAGTTGATGAGAAAGGTGCCCCTGTTGCCGATATGATGTGTTCTGAACAGCTTGGCCTTCCAGGAGCCTTAATTTAGGTCTTAAATTTGATGCGAGTTTGAAATCAAGATTAAATCCCTCAAGCAAACAGAAGCTTGAAGATCTTCATGAGTGTTTTTTGTTTGTTTGTTTGTTTTGCTTTCAGTCTTTTTCATTTCAGATTTTTTTTAAAAATTGGGATCATTTATGATTAGGTTTCAAAGTCAGATATACTCATTTGAACAAGAGGAGGATGTTTTTCACTGTGTAATGGATGATGGTGCTTAAGTACTGAAGACCAACACACTCTGTCTCTCTTTCTTAACGTTTAAGGATAAATCCATAATTTTCTCCCCTGCTGGCATATCTTCTGATATAACAAGAGTAATATTCCTTCTATAATTGTTCTTCAGATCACTTCCCAAAGAGTTTTGACAATAACTGTTATCAAGGGGGTAAAATCACTCAGCCTGTCTGATAAACATGTTTTCTTGCGTTCCCACCCCAGCGAGCGCTTGACACCATACTTTTATCATCCAGTGTTTGTTCAGAATGAGCTTAGAACAGCAATTGCCGGGAATAGGCAGGCGATAAACCGCATTGATTTAACACATCTTGTTTTCAATCATGCTTGGATTTTCTGAGCACGCATTTTTCCTGTACTCTGGCTTGTAGCTTTTATCTGACGAGCTGATCCCTTTTCACTGCAAATGAAAAGGTCGCACAATAAGACACGGTTTACTGGAACTTGAACACGCACCAGGGAAAGTATTTTAGATAAATACTGTCAGGCATAGTGGAGCTGAATTTCAACAACACAATTGCTAAACAACAATACTTATTACTCTCCTACAACAAGCTACCAGCAACTTATGGCTCTCAGCGGGAACGGCACCGAGTCAGGCTCCAAAGCTACAAAACCCTCCTCTGAGCCTCGTGCTAACCAAGCACAGAGTTCCGGGCTGAGGTCCTACTTGGGATTGTTAATATCTCAGTTTTTGAGACAACCAGAACACCACTCCCACTGCTCACAGACTTGTTTCATCTAAACCAGTGGACAGGTTTCGGAAGAGTTGGATAATGAGGTTATAGCAGAGCTCTGGCAGACCGTCAGGTTGAGACAGGGAAAAATCCCAAGAAAAGTGAAATAAAAGTGACTCCAAGACATCCATTAATTCTACTAATAAAACAGGAAAGTACTTGTAACTTGCAGATATTAGACGATTAAGCAATTATTTGGTAATATTTTAATGGAGTCAAAGAAAACTTACAAGTAGGCTATGTAGATAGAGAGCTACAATGGCCTTGCAGATAAGCCTAGACATTTTTATCAGTCTAAATTCCAACCCTAAATAGCATCTTGATGTAAAATAAATGAAGTCAGGTTTCTTCAGTATTGACCCAGCCTAAGTGATTATTATTGCTCTGTTATCATTAGCACTAGACTCAGCCAGAAAGTCTCCACTACCTGAATATCAGAGTCTGGAATATCCTTTCTTTTTAGCTTTAACACACATTCTGGGTGTAACTTCATTCACTGTCTACTGTAACTTCATGCATTGTCTATATGTAGTCAGAATTTATTAACTACTTATGTCCAAACAGTTTAATATTTATATTCTAACAACTTACTAACCATTTGAAAAAATACAGAGAAATTGGAAGAAAAAATATGTAATATTTTTATTTCACACGAAAATAAAAAGAGCAATTTACTAACAGTGTATGTGCTCCTACTGGGTACTGCCCGACTTCTGAAATCTTAGAATAAGATCGGATATCACCACTCTCTCTTCTATTATTCTATATTGATTTTCAGAAAACACTTCTTTTTGACCACAAGAACTGCTGAAAATTCAGCTTTGCAAAGCTATGCCACCATCAGAGGGAATGCAGTCCAACCTAATGGTGACCTATGAACCAGCTAGAACTAGTAGCTTGTGTGGCATCTGACTGACTTAAAATATCACCTGTTTCTCTCACATTTAAAATACCCCATGGCACACTGGTAAGTCAGCAGGGACACACTGGCGCATAAGTTTAGGAAACATGGATCCACTCAGAAGTATAGAATTAATGAAATGGTATGATGCTACAAGGATCCATGGTATTCATTCATTGTGTCTTTTCTTCTTTTAATAATAATTATAACAGCAGCAGCAAGCCAACACTTTCTAAGGACTTACTATGTGCCATGAACTTTACATGGATTAACCTATCTAATCTTTACCATAGCCCTAAAAGGGAGTGTGGTTATTATTCCCAGTATTCAGAGAAGGAAACTGAGGCTTGGAGGAGTTAGATATCTTGCCTAACTCCATAGAGCTGATGAGGGAAAGGTCAGAGATTCAAACCTATGCAGTCTGCCTCCTGCTCTTAACTTTTTTGCTAGAACAGCCAGGTTAGAAAAACCGAGAGGCCTGCAGAATAGGTTTTTAATAATTTGGGTTTACAGGATTTTTCTAATGCTTTTTGTGCCCCCTATATACCCTTCTGTCTGCGGTCTAGTCTAGCCTCTTTGTCTTAACTTACGTCCCACGGAAACCTTTGTCTCCTGCCCCAGACCTCATTTGACTCCCATTTCTCTGAGTACACTCTTCTTTTGGAATAAGACACAGCTAGATTTGTGCTCAGACTACATCACTGACCAGCTATGTGCCTTTTGGAAAGTTCACATTCTTTAAGTCTTCCTTATCTGTAAAGTGAAGATGTGACATGGTGTGATTTGTACAGTGCTTACCACATAATAAATACTCAACAGGCAATTGTTATTACTAATAATAGAATACCTATTGCTAGAAATAGGGCCAGATGTAGGGAATACAGGATTAATTAGATGTATTTACATATTTCCCACTCTCAAGGAACTCCACAATCTAGAGGGGCAGAAAGACATAAACAGAATTGTCAAACACTGATAATACAATATGAGAGTGTAGAATTCTAGGAGAACATCAGCTTTGTTTCACTTGTCCTTGGGGGTTTGGCCTTTCCTCCCCCTACACTAATTTGAAATTACAGTTCAAAAAAATTCCACCACTTTTGATTCTCAAATATTACCCTGAAAATGAGCTCTGCCTGTAGTAGGGCAGAATTGTTTTAAAATAATATAAATTTTGTGACCACACAGGAAGAAAAATACATAGAAGACAGCAAATCAAGATGAGATTCTTTCCCAGACTTAGTATGTTTTACATTGTTTAATTATTTTAATAAAATTGGATGCTTGTTGTATACACGGCCATGTGCTTAAGAAGATGAAAAGTAAAAGAAGTACAATGCAGTCCAGTTTCCTATGCATCCCAGCTGGAGAAAATTCAGTTTGAAAAGTTCTTCTAGGCACTGTGATGTACCCTTGAGAAGTGTATAATCCAGTAAGGAGACAAGCCTATAATCAGCTACTCGAAAAATTACAAAACATTGCTAACACCTTAATAATGTACTACACAGAAGAAAGAAAGGATAATTTTTTTTATAGTGGAGTCAGAGAAACGTTTACCAAAGAGGCCATATCTGAGCTGCATGTGTAAGGAGAAATAGAATTGTCCTATTGGAAAGGGTGGGAAAAGCATTGCAGGCCAAAGGAACAGCATGAGCAAAGGCACAGAAATATAAAAGGACGTGATGTATTCAGATAAGATTAGAATTTCCAGTTTGGGGAGAGCATAGTTCATATTGGGTGTAGGATGTTGAAAAGTAACCATGAGTAACAGTATTGGCCTTCAGTGCCTTGCTAAGAACCCTATCTGATAGATGACAAGGAGCTATTTAAGGTTTTCCGTATCACAGGAGTTGACACAATCAGATCTATATTTCAAAGATATAACCATAAGAGTACAATATAAGATGGATTTTAAAGTCACTACTATTGCAATAATTCAATGCAAAATGAAAGACAACTAATGATGAGGTGCTCGTGGAGGGAAAGGGAGATTTCAGAAATATTTTAGAATAGAATTTACATAACTTTGGTAACAGGCATGGGGTCAGAAAGAGTGGAGGATGACTCTGACACTTCTAGTTCTCCTAATAGAGTGACAGAGTCTCCATTTAGGAGCATAAAGAATGCAAAAAGAAAACTATATATGGAAGGGAAAAGGCACGCGTTCAATTTCAGAAGCACTGCACTTTAGACGCCACTAGGACATCCACATAAAAAATGTTTCCTACATGGTTAGAAATAAAGGCCTGAAACTAAGGGAAACGACTAAGGATGGAGTTAGTGTTATGGGTGATGCCAAGATACAGGTAAAAGCTGAAACCACTGGTGTGAGGAGAGAACCAGGCACAGACAGTGTGCTACAGGAACACTAACAGCTAAGGCTAGTGAGAGAAAGAGTCAGAGACAAAAAAGGACAATGGCAGGTCAAAAAAAAAAAGTAGAAAGAATACCAGGTGACGATAAAGTCAAGGAAATCAAATGGGGAGTTGAACCAGGAGAGGTCTGAGGAGAGGTTTTTGAAGCCATTCCAAGATTATGCATGTAGGTGTAAGCAAGGTTTGAGATTTGTGAATGCTTTAGCCCAGAGGCTCTAGTTTTCTTTTATCTCCTGCAGTAAGCCCTGTACAAAGATACGAACACACCAGGTGAGTAAGGGTAGTGGACAAATCGACCTGCCCAACAGAAGCTTAGCTAATGACAAGAAGCATAGGAGAAAGTAGAGGACACTCAGTCCCAGATCAGAGTCCTCTCAGTCCCCAAGAAAAGTGCAGAACTCTACATGCCTGCAGACAAAAGCTAGGGGCCAAGGTCTCCTCTAGAATTGGTCAGTTCCTGTCAGTAGAGTAGGAAGGGTGAGGATGAGGGGCTTATCCATGGCTCTCGGGTTTTTTGTACTCCCAATCTCGACCCTTCTCTTTGAAGAAGTGGCTGGAGCCAAGCTGATGACTTTGAGGCACCCCGATCAGGTTCTACTGCTTCTAACCCACTCTAGCTTGGGACTCATGAACCACTGAATAACTGACAAAATACATTTGTATATATGACCAGAATTTAATCTTCTCCTTCGGATGTTGGTGGTCTTCATATTGGTCCCTCATGACTTACAATCAATAGCTGTTTAGTTAAGCAATTTACTCGTTCTGGAGTAACAGTTATTGTGTGGCCAATGGATATGTGGCCGCTTCCGCAATAACCCCACGCCTCCCGACGGAGGGGACATTATAAGCACGTCTGTGTTGCTATTAGCGCATGAGATGCTGGAAACCAATTTTGAAAAGCAAGTAATAAAGCACCACATAAAAAAATAATTGTGTAATTACTTCTTGGTCAGGTTAAACCTACTGTGAAGATAAAAACCAAAGGGAGCACCAAGCGTCACAAGTGGGTTTGCTGTAAATGGGACACTGGTTGTGACCTTCGGTGAGGGAAAGGCTTGAACCTCACCTCCCACGCCAGGTGCACAGAAGGTTATGTGTGTTGCGTATCTTTACCAAATCTCCATTGTCAAGCGCCTTAATGAATTTATCCCAGTAAGGCCAATGTCAGCTCTCAAGAGTGAAAGAGAACGGGCCACTCACTAAATTATTGACCCACAGTCTTTCACGTTCCCATTTGAATTTAGTCCCCCCTCAAAAACAGAGGAGGAGGGATTTAGAAACTGTAACGGAGAACAATGACCGAGCTGATATAATATGTTCTCTAATTACAGAGGAAAAAGACGAAAGGGAAGGGGTCTATTCGGCACGCGAACCACGCTCTCCGGCAGGTGAAGGAAATGCTGGCTGTCGCCCTTGATCTGTGAGCACACTCTGGTGATCCAGTAACACAGCCAGAAGAAACACAGGCTTTCACTGTCAGGCTGCAATCTTTCACTTCTGCTTCCAAGCACCCGGGAGGCTTCCTGGTCTATGTGAAAAACCATGGGCAGGTGCGGGTAGGTGGGCGGGGAAGGCCTAGCCCAAGTGAGGCCAAGGACTTTTAAGGATGACATGGCACATTCCTTATTGAAGGATATCATCACTAACTTTTCATTAGTGCTTCTTTGGGTTATTTTCAGCTCTTGGGAAGACATTTAGTTAATATATCTGGTTAGTCCTCCTAAGATTTGCAAATGGTTCTCCTAAGGTACGTGCATCATGAACAGATTTTACGACAGGATGCCGTTGGAGAATAGCACTAGTCTGCTGACAGAGCAACAGCAGACTAATTTTTACTAATAAAAGTGACTTGTGTGATTAAATTCTCAATGATAGCAATTTGCATGAAGATATAAGTACTCTGGCACACTAGTGCTTAGTTAGAAATGGGTACAGCATGATAGAAGGCAAACTGGCTATCTCTGACTAAGTTCGGAGACTAAATCGAGTTCAGAGGCATCCGCAAAAGTAGGTCCTGTGGCCACACAAACCACTCCTAACAACAATATTTTTCCGACTGGGCACAGGCCCACACCAGCCACACCAGCCTTGTGAAACTTCAGAAATGCCCTCTTATATTTCAAGAAGGCCTCATTCCTGCTCTGACTCTGCAACCAGCCTTGTGAAACTTCAGAAATGCCCTCTTCAAGAAGGCTCATTCCTGCTCTGACACCCGGGCTCTCTTTCCTTCAGTGGAACTGGAGGCTAAAATTCTCCAGCTGGAATCTTCCGATTCCCCCTAAATGAATAGGTGTGATGGAGCAGCTTAAAATGAATCCAAAATGGGAACAAGGAAAAAGAATTGACCTTCCTTCCATATTCTCGCTCTACAATCTGCTGGCCCCTGTTGGAGCCTGGCGAATTTAGAGGAAATGAAAATCCGTATTTAACTCCATCTGTGGAATTCACTTTGCCTGAGGCCACTGCGTCAGATACTGTTGCCGAGTTTTTCAGAGAGCTGAGAGTATCTGCAGGGGCAGAGACCAGGCTTGATAAACTGCTGACCTAGTCCCAGATGGAGAAATTTTATGATTATATTGGGACAATGGGTACTGTGACCCTTTAAGAACAAAATCAAATATACTGGATTGCATTTTTCAAACGCTACCAAAACAACTTTTAGATAAGAACGCTTTCTTGTAAGTCTCCATTCTAACTCTGGAATTAACAACTTGATCTTGATGCAGCCAGATAGGGGAACAGCACATCCATTCAATCAGCTTCAGAACTTTATTGCTGCAAAGATCCTTCCTTGTACCCAAACAAAATAAAACAAAACGAAACAAAATGAAACAAAACAAAACAAAACACCACACAACCATGCTTTGGAGACCCTAAGTGATCAGGGCAAGATCAAGTAGCTAGTTAAAAGCTGAATCAGAATGAAAACTCAAATGCTGGACCCAATCTACCCCAGGTCTCCACATCTGTCCTCCACATAAAGGGTCATTTATTGAGAATGGGTACTCAGTATTTTACTTGTGTTAAATTATTTTTTTTCAATACTCCTAAGCAGTAAGTATTCCTATTTCACAGGTAAGAAAACTGAGCATGTTAGCAAGAGGCGGCGGGTGGAGAGGTGAGGGATTGGCGGGCAGTGAAAAGAAGCAAGAGGAAATTTCACCTGTAGAAAAGGACATCAAACCTACCCTTCAGATGACAACATCTTCATCACAAGATCCTTCTCGTGTAACTGCTGGCCATTTCAAGGCCAAAGGCCCTGCTACTTTATGAAATGAAAACTAACTGCAGAGAACACCAACGAAGGCCCCTGAGCGTCTGAAAGTACCTTAGAGCGTGTCTACGTGTCCACATTTTTCTTTTTTTTCTTGTCGATCGCTCTTAAAGTCTATTTTGTAAAAACCCCTGGGATGAAAACAATGCGCTCTGATTTTACTTTCGTTCGTGTCATGGAAACGTGGTAAGCATTGTAGCTCATAGTAACTGATGCAGCTAGAATGTGCCTGAGACAGTGCTCGGCACTGTTATCTATCATTAACATCCCCAGGAAATCTGTACTGTTATCGTCCCATGTTGACAGATAAGGGAAGACCCTGAGGACGACAGAGAGGTGATGCATCTTGCCCAAATTTCACAGTGGTAAGAGAAGAGCCAGGATTCAAACTCAGGCAGTGAGTCTCCAGCGCCCACCCACCTATTCACCCCTTACACTGGACTGGCCCCGTGGAAGCATTTAGCTAATACATTGGAAGAATGATGTTATCTTTCCCTTCAGGGCAACCCAGAATGAAACAAACAACAAAAGATGCCTCAAGAAAAATGATCCGGCTTCGACTTGAAAAGATAAATGTAAATTCATATATGCTATGTAAAGACTCGACTCCAGTAAGACATAAGTTTAAAAAGGGAAAGTTTCTAAAAAAGATCATACTTAAGCCCCAAACCATTTTCTGTGACATGTACGGTGGTGATGTCACCCATAAAAAAAGATTTAAAAAACACACACTTCTCCATTATCAACTTCTAGCTTGTTTAATCTCACCTGGCAAGTTTTCCTTAATCAAGTAACTTGAAAATTGTATGGAATCGTGAGGCAGCTCGGGGTAACATGGTGGAATTCTGATATGCTTTCTTCATTAACTGCTCATACCCCAGAAATGAGAATCAAGCCTCTCCTCCTAGGGAGCCTTTTAACTGAAAAACTCATCTTAATTGAATGCACATATCAGTTAACTATCTTCGGATTCACAAAGCATTAATGCCCCATTTTCACAGAGTGTCTTCTCTTCCTTCTGGCTTGTCAAAAGGCTGGCACTCTCGGGGCTGTGCTTAGAGGAATGTGAGATTCAGCAGGAACGTGGAGGGGACAGGAGAGGGAAGGAGTGCATTCAGCACTCGTCTTCACAAGCAAACGAGCATTGTGGGGCTGAGCGGCGTGAACAGCGGATAACGCTGCCCTTGCAAAATTGACAGCCCCCCGTCTCTGCTCTGAGTCGGTTGCAAGGGATTCACAAATAATGCCATCCTGCCCTCTGACTACTAGTTAAGCGGACTTCAAATGTGCCTACCGAGGGAAGACAAGGCTTGCAAATAGAGTCTCGTGGACATAAAAGGATGGTCTAATGATAAAAGGAAGCAGGGGGAAGAAACACTAATTGCACATTTCTCTCCTGCGATATTTGGCCTGTTTCAAAGTTCCACTTCTCTCTCTCTCTTCAGAGCAGAAAGATCTTAGCAGGGATTTGAGGTGTGACCCCAAACGAGTCTTGTCAGGTTGCTTCCCAGAGCACAGTAAGTCTCCATGGAAAAGATCTCAGATTGACTGCCTTTCTATGCCGAGGGCAGCAAGCCTCGTGAGGGAGAATTATGCCAGCTGTACCTCTCTCTGCGTGCGCAGCCTCTTGGAATCAGGAGGGGGTGAGATTATGTCTCTGATGAGGAAGACATTTATAATTAGACTTTGTAAAAGACAGAAGCGTATTTAAGCCCTTACTGCATGGGGAACTATTTGGGCTCTATTGAAATTCTTTTTAATTGCCATGAAAATATTAGAAATCATCAGGAAGATCCATTTCCCAAAATAGGCAATGCCATCTTTCTAAATAGCCCAATTTTGCTTTTGAAATAAACTCAGAATCTGACCATGTTCCCCTTGGCCCAGATTCTAAAACCAACTGTGACTATAATTCCGTAAACACAGAAGAGAGATTCCTGACTCAGTACGGCCCTGGGCTTCGGTATGGAAGGTACCAAATCAGGCCATTTGAATCCCAGACCAAGCACTCTACAGCGTTGGTAGAAAACGGTGTGAAAGTAGGGTTCCAGTACACCTGCCATAATGCCATTAGTTGTGACATGAGCCAATGAGCTCCCATAGAGTTCAGGATTTGAAGAAAACAAAATGACAGTGTTACATGAGGGAGATAAACGCACAGTGAATAACAGCAGTTATGAGTTTCCTGTACGTGGCAGGAATATTTTCTTGGCTATGGGATTTAGAATGTCAACAAGGGAGGCTGGGCATGCCAATTTTCTGAGTTTCATTAGCCTGCCAGACTATTCAGAGGTCTGGGAGAGGTAAACTAACTCTCCCACGTTTGTGCTGAAGGAGAGGTGTCATTGGCTTGTCCTAATATGAGTATTAAATTATCTTTCCCCATGATGGCACCACCATTGAAACTTTATAGAGAGCTTCTTTTATAGTCAGCAATATGGGGCACTGGATTTTATTTCCCTTTGGACTATGAGACTGTGGTTAGTAAAACACCAGTGAATCCAACATCAATCCTCTATCAAAAAATAGTTTCACGAAGGCCAGAGAGAGGTTGAGCCTAAAGGAGACACACCCAGTTGTAGATATGTAAACATCGAAAAAAGAAACTAAAATCAATTCTGTAAACAGCATAAGTCGAATCTTTCTGGGGGTATTAAAGACTTACATTTTAATATTCAAACAATAGGATATTTACTGAAATAGAGCATTTCTTAAAGGAGAGCTGGTCCCAATAGAGTTTATTTGTGGTCCTCTGTCCAACATCCATTAGATGGGGTTTCTGCCTTCACTAGAATGGATTCAAATAAATTCTAAGAGAGGAAATAGATTCCATTCTCTCTGTTTACTTTATTACTATTGATTTCTGAATTCCCTCCAATCTCTTTCCTAACTGGGAAGATAATATACAATTGATACCAAAGGTAATTATCCACAATGAAACCAGTTTGCAGCTGGATAATAAAGAAGAAAAAGGACACGGATAAATTAAACACTGATACATTAAACAGTATGGCTGATTGTATTAGTATATAGTTAGAGCTTTAATATGCTCACTTTATGCTGAGATCTGATTTCCTAGGCTAATCGTGAGTTCATTTGTACACTCGGACATATTTTATTTCCACTATTTTATATTTTATAACATTATTTTATTGTGCAAAAACTAAAGTAATAAAAACAAAATCACTTCAAAAATGCTTTTTAGAAAGCATATCTTCTACAAGAAGGAATTACTGAGAACAATTTTTAAAAATATTCAAGAAGGGTTAGAACATTTAGCTGCCAGAAATGACGATGGGTTTTAAAGCAACAAAGTTAGAAAAGAGAAAAAGTCACATATCATTTTAAAAGTATATAAAACAACTTAAATGTCCAGCCTTGGCGGAATAGATAAATAATTTTAGGAAATCCACACTGTGGGAAATTATGTAGCCTTTTAACATTGTGTTTATGAAGAAGGTTTAATACACGGGAAAATGCTTAGCAGACTATGTGAAAAAAACATCATGTAAAACTGCGTATGTATGTACAGGCACAGTATAACCACAAATATAAAAAAATACATATATTTGTTATGCATAGAAAAAATATGAAAGAAACATATGAAAATATTAGCAGCAGTTACCTCTGGATGGTGAGTATTGGACATTCTCTTATTCTATCTTGGTTTTCTCCAGATTTGCCATAATTAGCATATATTATTTTTATACATATTATATAAAATATATACTACCATATAATCACCATAATTACATAAACTGTAGCATAACTACTTAACAAATAATAGAGATGGCCAGATGGACAACTTGGATTGGGTGGGAGGTCTGACACGCATTTGGTTTGCTCCTGGCTCGAAAGGATCTGAGAGCATTCAGGTGGCAGGGGCTTCTGGGCTGGCTCCTCTTTGAAAACCTGCCTATTTGCAAGCAGAGTGCGTTTTCTGCAGTCCTACCAGATGTGTCCCAGTGTCAGACACCCAGGAACTGTCACACTTTGAAGGAAGGTATACGTTATCTAGATATCGAAGTGCTTCTAAAAGAGAGCACGGTGGAATAGTGCAGAGGAGCCACTCGGCTGCCTGGGTCTGACTGTGGCTTCTCCATGTACTTCTCTACGGCTTCTCTACTTGAGTGTCTCTGGCATGTGACTTTGTAGCTCCATGCCTCAGTTCCTTTATCTACAATGTCAGGGCAATAAAGTACCTACCTCACAGACACGTTAGGAGTTTAAATGAGACACTGTTTGTAAAACACTTAGAACAGTGTGACTCATAATAAGTACTTAAAATATATGCTAAATGAGATTAAGTGCTGACTTGTACTAATTAGAATAAAGTCACAAATGAAGAAATGGACATTGTCAAAATGCTTATAAAACCTCTTAGCATGTATAATTTTGGAATAAACTCATCTGGGGCAGGAGTATGATTTTCTGTTGAATTTAAGTCAGTGCTGGGGACTGTAACGGTTTTAAGTGGTTTTTTGTGCTTGTCAAACATCTGTCCATCCATATGTTTCTAGAACATTGATGATGATGCTAAGGTTCACTGGAATACTACTATGTGCCAGTAGCGTTTGCAATGTTTTGTTTTCTACCCAATACTCATACTCAGATGTAAGACTTGGAACTAAATAGGTATCAATAAATGCTTACTGAATGAAAAATAAAAATAAAAACACATGAATGAAGTCTTTACCATGGCTGCATCAAGCTGGCCAAATATAGGCATATTTCCACAAAGGGAAATATTAGGAACTAGAGTTGAAGTGTTAAATTCTTAGGATCTAAAATTTTTTACTTTGTAATATGGAAACAATGAGATGGAAATATCAGAACAGCAGGAGAATGAGAAAACTAGTTAATCTAAGAAAAATGCCACTCAGACTTCAAGGATCCTTTTCCTAGGGAATCTATTATGACGACGGGAACACCGGAAGTGGAAATATCAAGCCAGCAATGGTAGCACCAATAAATAGAAATTGTGTGCCTCACTGGTTCTCTGTGTTTTTTCTCTACCAGGTATAGCATGACAAGAAGTGAAATCAAAAACAATACTCGAAACAGCAGAATATAAGAGTAAGTTTTACTGTAATAAGTTTCATTATTGTGCGCGAGAGAAAAACAACTAATATTAGATATTGTCCATGTCATATTTCAAAGTTACTCTTCACGCATCTAATTTCTAAATTTATAGTGTAACTTAGCATATCGAGGAGGTCTTGGCTCCAAAGCAACAAAAAGAGAAGTGAAATGCCCCATGGTTGTAAAATCTTGATAAGTTCTCAGTGTCACTTTTTTCAAATGTGGAACTAACTGCTCAAACCACACAGATAATTATAGATGACCAGATTGTAACTGTTTTATTGCTTCTTTTTCCCCATAAATTTTAATTTTGGAAAGTTAAGTGAAAAATGTGGTTTCAATTTCCTACAAATTGCACACAATTTGGTTTTAACAAGAAAATAGAAAGAAAGGGTATGTTCTTTAAAGTGAATTATGAACTAGAGTTTGTTTTTGCTCGCTCAACACCGCAAGAATAATAAAGCACAAAATGTAGAAAAGATGCCTTACGAAATGGAAATCATGAACTGTAGTAAGAAAAGCATAAAGTAATTTTTTATCTAAACACGGCTTAAGCAATCTAACAGGATAATACAATTGAGCTAGTCTTTCTGCCTCTGGTGAAGCAAGCTAAAGTTAAAAAGGAAGAGAGAAAGAATGAAGGGAAGCAGGAGTGGAAGCTGACAATCTTAATGCATTGTATACCAGGAAATCTCTTAATAAGAAAAGGCTGTACACATCCCCATCTTACTCTCTCCAAAAGTGCCACCGACTACAAAAGAGCTAGTAAAAACAATATTAAAATCATTGACACGCACACCTAGAAACAGAAAAGACAAGAAAGGGCTTTTTAGTGGAAAGAAATTACAGCCATCTGCTGAGTTCCGGCTATAATCTTAGAGTCAGACCAACGTGCTTTCTTTATGCAAGGGGTGGTCAACAGCAGCATGTTAAAGACAGAAAAGCCATGCTGTGTGCCCACCACACCCAAACTACCAGCTGGAATGCAAACAATGAAATCCATCCACCGGCAGCTGCTTTTTCTTTTTTGTGCCAAACTTTGGGTTGAATGTACTCTTTATTCCTTAAATTAACCACTTTCACCTTATTAGCAATGTAGACTTTATCTACGTGTTGGGCAAAATAAATTGTTCAGAAAATAAACTATTTCATTAAAATTGTCGCTCTCTTTTGATGAAATTCTTCAGGGCCCATGTTACTTCATGTAACTACCATAGCTTCCTGAAATTTCTACTTCCAAAAATGTTTACTTTTTAGACATACTGTGACAACCACAAAGATCACCTGTACTTCATAAGACCAAACGGTAACATGAGTACCTGATACAATGTCATACACCTAGGTTTTCTTTTTTTAGCCAAAATGTAGTATTTGCTAATATTTTTCTATCTGGAGATAAAGTTGCAAGTAAAGAGTGCCTCCGGCTGTTAGAACACGAAGTTCTGACTTATGAAGGTCCTGCTATAAACTGGGACTTGGCAAACTTGAAGTATTACTCACTGACTAATAATCCCATTAGTCAAAACTGCAAACTTCTGGTCAACTGCATTTTTCACATATTACTGCATGAAGCTCTAGCTGGTTCACCATCCAAAATGCCTTTTGGAGGCATCACAATTAACAAGAGGTGATTTATTCCCTTGAAATATAAAAGCTGACTTTTCCTGCCCAAAAGTCAACAAATCTTTGATAATTGGTGAAAGGCTATTCCCTACCTATAGCACTCAAAGTCCACGACCTTCAGGCAATGACTTTTCATTGAGCACAGACCTGGCTGACCACAGTTTTCATCTGTATCTCAGTCCCAAGTGTCCAACCGATGACAAAGCATGATCAAAAAGGTGGTAAAATGGGAGGATTTCATAGTAAAATGCTCACAAATGGCATTAATCTAACTGAAGGGGAAGCCATAGAAAGGCATCTTGAGAGAGAAGCAAGTGAGAAGACTTACTCACAAATTAAGGCTGAGGTATGCTTCTTTCTTTCTTTTCCTTCCTTCCTTCCTTCCTTCCTTCCTTCCTTCCTTCCTTCCTTCCTTCCTTCCTTCCTTCCTTCTCTCTCTCTCTCTCTCTCTCTCTCTCTCTCTCTCTCTCTCTCTCTTTCTCTCTCTCTCTTTCGTTCTTCCTTTTTAAAACTTGTCCACAAAAGCCCGCTCACCTATGCCTTCCACTCTCAGCCTTGTTTTTCTATATCTATGATATCAGATCAAAAACACCATTCTTACCTGACAAGTACGCACAAATACCTGGCTCATTCTTATCTGTTGCTCTCTAAGAAAAAGTATCTGGATGATGACACTGGACAAAGAGATGAAAATCTACTCATGTCAATGCAAGGAATTTTTCTTACTCGAAATTGAATTCAAGTGAATGTTTGTTAGGATTTTTCATAGCAAGATGAATAAAATAAAAATACCTTAAATACCCTCAAATGTCTCATAGAAGGAGTGGGGAGAGATAAGAGGCCAGAGAGGAGCAGCAAAAGCAATGAGCTTGGGAAATCACTTGTATGTGGATTCTGGAAAACGATAGAACATATTCTAACCAAGAGACAAAAATAAAGGGAGATAGGTCGGTGAGGAAGAGTTTTTCTTATAGTTTCTTACATAATTTTCACATATGAAGACTGCCCATTTTTAAGATGATGGAGCTCAGTCACAAAGGGAGAAAACAGGAGACTGGCATTCAAAGGGATCCCCTAGGCGAAACCCCTCCACAGTCCCCAGTTCCCCAGACTCCCAGGCCCGCTGCCTGCCACAGCCATTTACCCAGATTTCGACCAGAGCATTTTATCATTTTGATGAGCACAACCTGCCAACACAGCCTGCCCTCTCTTCACGGTTGCTCTGAACCCGATTCACGTTTATGTCCCGAGTTCGCACAGAGTTGGCATTTAATAAAAGGCAGGGAATAAAACTCAAGAGAACAACAGACTCTTCTGCTTTAGAAAGTTCATTTTATTTTTAAGAGCCTTAAACCTTCTCTGGGATTAGTTAGTGGAAGGCCTAAAAATAAGAGAACGGACAGGGATTGTGAGGGCATTCTGAGATATCTGGTAGACCTGAAATTCTCAGAGAAATAAAAAAAGGAGGGAGGGGTGAGAATTGTAAAGGACCTAATACAATGCCTGGCACAAAGCAAGTGTGCATTTATCAGCTGAGCACTCACACAGCCTTCAGGGAGGTGGGTGGGTGGTGGGGACAGAGCGGGGTGGGGGGAGCTGGGAGAAGGACTTTATGCAAAATGGTTTCCACTGGGGCGGCAAGGGGGTGGGGTGGCATCAGGGACCCTCTGTGAAGACTGATGAGGGGCTTTGGGACAGGGTCTCCCAGTGGAAGCGAATACTAGTACCCAAATATTCAAGCCATACTTTGATGAAATACCTAAGATTCTAAATGAAAGATAATTGGTAGCTTTCCTGTTGAAAACAGCAAAGTGTGAAATCAATGTTGTTGTGATCGGGTTTGTTTGTCTTACCTAAGATCCTCTTCCTGAAATCTCTAACCTGGTCAAACTGTCTGTGGTACTTTAACAACTTACAAAGCTGAGTAGCGAAACTTAGTAAGTTTTAGAGTTGACCCAGAGCCCCAACTTACTGAGCAAGTTGTGCCCTCAGGTAGGGTCACACAGTCCAGTCAGGGTTGAGCCTCTGAGGCTTTGGCCAAATCTCAGCCACAGCTAAACTTTCCCAGCTTCTGTTTGGGCTGCCTTCTGACCAAGTATGAGAGTTTTTCTGCTGATGAGATAGGCTCTAGAGCCCTTCCTAGGATAATTAGTCGCCTTGACCGGTGACCTCAGGCAGAGGCAGACAGAACTGGGAGATTCCAGATCAATGGATTTGCTTTACAAAACTCACTGAATCCTATTGGGACACATTTGATTTGGTTTTACTTTTTTTTTTTTTTTTTGCCTTTTTTATTGAATGACTTGCTCATTCTTTGAGTTACTTTGAATATTTTGCTTGAACTCTTCTCTCCTATTTAAAAATAATCTCCTGAATTATAAACATAATAGTTTACTAATTCTCTTTTGATTCTCCCATCCATCAATCTGATCATTCAACAATTATTATTAGACTTTTTACTCTCTGCCAGGCACGGTGCTGAAGATGATCAAAATGTAAACTCTATCCTTCATCTGCCTATTTTTTCACTCCTCAATAAATATAGTTAAAGAAAATAAGGAATGAATGAACTAAGAAGGCTAGTCCAAACAGGAGATACAAGCAGAGGAGAGTGAAATTTATGTAAGTGACATAGTTTGAATGCTCATACCAATTCTTAGGAAATTCTGCCATGTATCTAAAAGGCGGCACTTCTTGGCCACTAATTCCCGTGGCCTTGAGGTTGAGGTACTGGACATAAAAGAAACAGTTGGTGGGGCTTTTCTGTAATAAAAACATGACTTCTGACCCAGAAGTTCAGAAAAGAAGATAACATGGGTTCTTCCCAGATATGCTGACAGCCTTCCCGGGCTGAGCCAGAGGCTTGTCTCCTTGTAGCTGGACTGGTGCAATGCCCTGCTCAGCCCCCACCCAGGGGTTGGCATGGGACAGATGGCAAGGCCACAAACCTGCTCACAGAACTTGAAAGCAGGAAGGGGTCTCAGCGGCTTCTAGGCCCTTTAGAAAGCATGCATCCTATATACTCTAAGGAGGAGGTGGGATGTATGCCGGGTAACCCAGAATATCATTACGATGTTACCTTAACTGTCTTCCCTTTTGGGCTTACCCTTGTACTCTCATTCCTGAACACGTGTATAGCCTTTCTCTTTCTGCAGCAAATAAAACCTCTAAGCGTCTCTCATTCCAATAGTCGCTGAGGAAAGTGTGGGAGGAAATCAAACCCATCAGACCATAATCTCCCTGAGGGCAGGCACCGTGCCCGTCCTGTACTTGGATTCTCCCATAACTAACATAAGGACAATGATTAATAAATATCTGTTGCACGAATGAATGGTTGGGGCGCAGTGCAGCATCGCACACCACTTCAGTGCCTGAATGCTAAAGCCGATGCTACATGCTCAAGAGCCTGGGGTCTGAAGCCAGTCTGCCTTCACTCACATCCTGGTTCTGCCTCCTTCTAGTTGCATGACTTAAAGCAAATTTGTAACTCCTGGTTAACTCAGTTCTTCACGTGTAAAGTGGGAATAATCATCATACTTGTTTCATAGGTTTCTCTTTAAGATTAAATGTCTAAAAATATGGCGTATGCTTAAACCAGAATGTGGCACATACTAAGTGCCCTTTAAGTGTTAGCGGCGATAGCCACTGTTATTTTTTAATGAGAATCAGGGTATTCATTCAGTCCACAACTTCTTTTGAGCATGTACTCTGGGCTGAGCATAGTACTAGGCACTAGAAATACACTGGTGAAGCAATTAGAAATAGACTGTCAGATAATCAATTCACAGATTGAGGACTACTTAAGGTCAATAATAAGAACCACTATTTCTTTGAGTCCTTAATATGCACCTTTTATAATGCACTAAGTGCTGAACTCGTATTATCTAGTTTAACCATTACGACAAACGAGTGAAGAAAATATGTTTATTTCCCCCATTATTCAGATAAGAACAGTGAGGCTGAAGTGGTGAAGTGACCTGTCACAGGCCCGAGAGCAGGACTCTTACTCACTCATCCTTGCTCTATATTTGCCCACTCATTCAGTATCTACTGGCTGCTACTGCATTCGAGGCCTTGTGCCGACAAAAGAGAACTGCATAGATGTGAAAACCACAGTGACAGCCACGAGTTTGCCGTTCAATAATCAGCCTGTCTCGAATGAAAGGAGCACGCAACAGGGAAGGGTGATAATGGATGAGCTATGATATGACATGCATCTTCGTGAATTTGGGACAACACAAAACAGCCAACAGTTCATTTTGACAATCTTTTCACCAACAAGGGGGGAAAAAATGGGGTTTTAAAACAATTCAAATGCACTTGCCATTTAAAAGCATCAGTGATTAAAAAAAAGTATATATGAGCTACTAGAAAAGGAATCTTAATGCTTTTTTTTTTTTTTAATTCAGGCACTACAGAAGCTAAGTAATCTTCATTGCAATTAATTGCTTTCTTGTTTCTTGCCACTTTCCTTTCATTACAAGAAATTAAAGGGAAGAAGTAAATTATGCAATATATATTTGTTCAAGCGGAGATGACTTGACATCATTTATTGTATTTGCACTTCCCAAACATTGCCTGCTTATTCTTTTAAAACTAAAATTCTTTTAGCTTCAAACTGACTTAGCATACTCTCTGAAGTGATACACTTGATAATCATGACTCAAAAATGTGGAGCTAGAAGGGGCTGAGATAATATGTTGTCACTCCCATATTTATCACCACATTTCCCGAATCATCCAGCTTCGTAATGATGATTTCTTTCCATTCTTTGCACTGTTTGGCAAATACATGTTTTGTGAATACCAAAGAACGCTTATAAATATTCTCTTTTCTTTCAGCCGATAAATCTTTAAAATTAAAAGACAAAGTTAAAATGACTCCTGCACTTCACCAACGTCTCCGCTAAATGTACTATACATCTTGCAATTCCAACATATACAGTTTAAGACACAGTGATGACTCTCAATCTTACTTTGGGGATAAAGAAGGAGGGCTGTGCTTCGCAGTTTATTGGAAGCTATTTTGGGAGTTAGTCTTGGTGTTTAGATGTTTTATTCTTTCTGCTTCTCCATTCTTCCCTCTCCATCCACCTTTATTGACACCAGGCATCACCCTCTTATTCCATGAAACTTATCTTATTTTTTTTTGTTTCTTTCAGAGTCAGAAATGGAGAGACAAACATTATAGAAACACCATTTCAAGGATCTGGCGCAATGACACGGATCAATGCTTATTGAAATTTCAGGAAGCTTGATCTGCTGAGAACATAGTCAGCCGGTATGGCTCATATTTCTAGATAATGATCGCAGAGCGGCTGGGGGGTGGGGTGGGCGAAGCGAAGCTTCTGGGCAAATGACAGCATGGCTCTAGCACTGGGGAAATCCACAGATGCTTAGAAGCAAAAACGTGTTTGCCGGGGTGATGCCGTGCAGGCTCGAAGTGCTATTCATTTATATACTGCTCCCATCCACTTATACACTGTCCCAATTCCACTGTGCTAACTGCTTTGTAAAGAAGCCCGCCTCCCTACCGGATAACTCCTCTTATTTCTTTCATAGCACTCTTGCCAATCTGATAATTCTGCTATTCACTTCGTAACTTCCACATTGCTGTCCTTCCCTTACTCGAATATAAGTGTCTTGAGGGCAAGAACCTCACCTTTCCGGGTCATGGACTCTAGAAGATGCCTGGAATATTACAGGCATAAAAACTTGTTTATTAAATTGGAATTTTAATATGAAATTCACCCTCTCCTCCAAAAAAAATAATGTGAGAGCAACATATTCATGAATATTTGAAAATATTTAAAATATACATTACTTATAGGACAATCTCAGTCTAGAAGGAACCTAGAATCTTTCAGCAATGAAATAGAGTCTGCCATTTTAAAGAGTTACTGTGATGATGGCACACTGCTGAGTTAATTTGTTGTTCAGTGTCTTAGAAATCACAGATCAATTATAAATTCATGATCTGTGACTGTGAGTATCAATGATTCAGGCCACATCAAAGATTTTGCTTAGGAACAATAATACTGCTGCCTCGTCGAAAATGGTCTAAGATATAAAAACAATTCTGTGTAGAAGGAACAGCCAACATGTTTCATAGTCCAAAGTGGCATAAATGTATTGTTTTCAATTTAGTGACTTAAGAAGAAATCCAACAGATGCAAACTTCTTCAGCCAAGACAAGAATTATTTCCAAACAGAGACCTCATTCTAGAAGATGAAGACCTGTTTGGTCCCTAAATGAACCACACAGCACTGAGATTGTCATTAGCTGCGATAAGGCAATGGAGAACTTATAAAATCAGAGCCAGTATGTTATTAAGACCAGGCATAGTGGCTTTCAGGCGATATGGATTTCTGAGCTATTTATTTATTTATTATCATTATTGCACACACACGCCACCCCCCCCCCCCGACCAGCTGCAACAATCCCAACTCTGCAGGGCCCGTGTAACAAGGCGATCGTATCTAAGAAATAATGAGCGAGGGGACGCTGTTCTTTCTTTCAGAGCAATCCCAGGTGCGATCTTACACCGTAAAGGACTGGATCGATACTCCCAGCAGCAAGCCGCTCGATACCCCCTGAATTATTGCTTCATTTTTCTTCTTATTATAGATGAGTTGTGTTATTATTTTCCCCAAATCGATATTTTACAACCTTTTTTATCCGTTTCTCCATAAATTTTGTGATTACTTTAAACTGGGAATTCCGGTACACTGAATAAGATGCAGTATCTGAAAGGGATGGAATGTACTGACATGGGGTTTTTTTGTTTTTGTTTTTGTTTTACTCTTTAGACACAATGCCTTGTGTAGCAGCACATCCTAATCAATAGCCAAAGGAACATTTCGTGGGGAAAAGTTTAACAGAACCCTGTGCTTGCAAAATAAAAGTGCAGATCCTGTCGAATAGCAGCAGCCCAAACAACACCGAGTTGAAAAACACAAAAGGAGGCACGATTGATCAGCACTTCACATCTGAAATTCCATCCCTAATGCTGCTTCTCCCCTCCAGTTAAAGGGCCGATGCAATTCCCTTAAACTGTTTCTCACAAAGGAGATAACTCTATGCACCTTGGAGAGCTTTAATTGGCTTCTATAGCTGTCTCCTGCTAAGTGTTTAAAACATCAGCAAATCAAATCATGTAAACTCATGCCCTGTTCTGCTGTCGGTTTGCTCCGAGCTTGATTATTTAGATGTTAACGTTAACAGCACCTGCATTTACGGAAAGAGATGGGGAATATGCTCCCTCCGTGAGTTCCGGGATGACTTGAGTTAATTCTAAGCTTCCTATGAAATAATGGGTGTTATTTGGCAGGGAATGCTCAGTGGTAACTAAATAATCATTATAGTGCAGCCAGTGGTAATTACATGGTAATTCACATTAACTTCATAATAAGCACTGTATTTTTCACTATATCCATCTGAGAATGAGGCAGAATCATAGTCTTTCATTTCTTTTTAATGCCACCCAAAATAAAAATAAAGTAAAATCATTTTTAAGGGCAGGAGGACAAGGAATATAACCCTGGTGAGTTAAGCTACAGATTTCATTAAAGAAATATTTAAATCCATTAAGTCTAATTAGACATGACATCCCAGAATTCACAAACAGTAGTTCTAATAAACTCATTAAAAATTTTTGGTGGCTTCTTTAGAAAATGGGAGACTATTATATTATAGGCTGTTATATTACATTAAGGTTTTATAATTTTATATGGGGCTCTTCTCTTTTTATGTAAAAGCCTACGAAACTTTATAAGAATAGTTCTGCTTAAATCAATGAGTCTTAAACAACAATGTGCTTCTTGTAACATGTACTTAATATTGCAATAAACCACGCTAAATGGTATAGAATAAAACGAGAAGCACTTCATTCTGATTGGCTGAAAAGTATCGGGATACGGGACTCAATTCCTTGAAGCACTGCAATGCACGATTTACACTCAAATCTCCATTTACATACATAGTATTTAATTTGGGCAGTTATAAAGTCCTGAAGCCACTTTTCCATTACAACCTGGACCTTTAGAGGTATTCACATCAGGAATGCATCATATATAAGTATATGAAAGAGTATTCTGAGGAGAAAACAGTAGGAACAACTTTAATTGAATATTTATTCTTAGCAGATTAAACTAGGTCTGTTTTTAAATGAGCCACCTTTAATTAGCTGCAGTTAAGAAAGTGAAATTAATATATTTTACTTCCTACTCTACTCATGACATTTAGCATCAGTGGACAACTGGCCTTTTTAAATTTTTTTTATTTTTAATTTTTTTAGCTTTTCACTAACAATTGAGTGCCCTTTAAGAAAGTCTGGGGGGGAAAAAAAAACGCTTTTATTTCAATTCTAACACAAGCCCCAAATAAGGTTTAAAACAGAACCCTCTCATGAGATCTAGGTTTTCTTTTCTTTAATGAATTGACAAGTGCCAGTGACAGAGTGATACCCTCCACCCCGGTCACTGTCAGGCAGGCCCAACAACAGTGCATGCATCATTCACTGTCAGCCAGCCAGGCAGCAAACGCCTCACTGTACCATGCGCACAGCAGAGATCTCTGCCCAGACACGCTACGATCTGTCCTCGATTACCACCATCTTGCAACTATTTCTCTCTCATTGACCCTCATGATGACTTTGCTTCCAAACCCACTAGGAGGAAGGCCACTAAATGCAGCAAAGCCTATCACATCCTTATCTCCTTAAGGACCTTTAGGGAGCTGAGAGTTAAAGGCAGAATGGAGGGTCCACAGGTGTCCTGTGACTGAGGGGGAGCATCACCGTAAGTCCTCAAAGGGGCTTGACATGGAAGTGTGGCAGGAGGCAGTATATTAAGGGAGATCTTACCAAGTCCCTCTCCGACCTGGACCTTAGGGAAATGGCACTCCCACCCGGGCGGGGGGGGGGGGGGGTCTCCCGGCAGCTTGCTGGTGTCTGACAGACCTTCTGCTCTTACGCTGGGCTTTGACAAAAAGACAGGGTAAAGGAAATGCCCTTAACTTGCATGACTCCACTTCGCCAACTGTGAAAATGGCATCTGACTTCTCTGTCGGACTTTGATTTACTCAGAAGCAAAGAAAAGCTCCTTCTCTTGTTGACAAAAAGACAAGTCTATAAACGGGTCAGAACAATAACATCTATGACACTTTTTTATTTTTTAACAGGTCACATACTGGATGCCCAAGGAATTAAACCTTCTCTATCTCCCTTTTTCCTTGAGAGTCTACTCAAAGATTGATGACCTTAAAGAATTCAAGAAGTCTAAGGCCATGCCACCCTGAACAAGCCCAATCCCGTCTGATCTCAGAAGCTAAGCAGTTGGGCCTGGTTAGTACTTGGATGGGAGACTACTAAGGAAGACCAGGTGCTGAAGGCATAAAAAAATAACAATAACAATAAATAAATAAATAAATAAATAAATAAATAAATAAATAAATAAATAAATAAGGATTGTGAGCTGACAAGGTCTTTGCAATCTGTGAGGTCAACAAAGGGTTGCCTTGTCTAAAAAAAAAAAAGAATTCAAAAAGGGCATGCCAAATGACCATGGTGATTTTGGTTGAATGATTTTTATATACATGCAAAAAATGTGATGTCTCTATATAGTTGTGTATTTGGGGGTCCACTGACACATAATTAATAAATCTATTTATATATGATTTGTTCTGGTTCTATAGGCAAATCGATCATGTGTTGGTTTGAGAAAGACTCTTCCTTATCTGCGCCTCAACTGCCTCCTCTACAAAATGGGAAGATTAATCCAGGCTGTCTTTGAGGGCCCTGTCACCCCTAAAATTCAGACTTTTCCAGGAGTCTGTTCTCTTGAATCCGTTTTAAATAAGACCTACCAATAATTGAGCACTTACTATATGCCAGGCACTGAGCTAAGCTTTTCACCTGCATTATCTAATGGAATCCTCACCGCAATCCTACAAGATACTATCATCCCTATCATACAGATGAAGACACAAAGCCTCAGACTGGTTAAGAAACTTACTAGAAATTGATTCTGCGACGATTCAAATTGGAGTCTGTCTTGACTCCAAAGACCTATAGTCATACAGTTTCTTTATAACTAAATGAGTCTACAAGGAATATACACAGTGTACACATAAGCCTTTGGCTGACAGGCCACAGAGATCTGCCACTGGCTGAGTGACTTTAGCCAAGACCTGAAACTCTGCAAGTCTAGTTTTCATCATCTGTAAAGATGTCAATGACTTGGACAACCAGGTTACCTTTAAGGCTCACAATCCAAAAATGTATGGCAACATTTTTCAGTCATTCCTTCATACTCGATTTGATTAATATTGATTGTATTCCCACTCTGTGCTAGGCACTGTAGTGGGTGCTGAGAATACAGGGGTAAAATATGAGATTCGGTAAAGTATAATCAATTATTTGGAGTAATATAGATCTGATATCAGATCCATCACTAAGTGACCCAGGTGACTTCAAATGAACCATGTCACTTCTCTCTAGACCTCATTTTTCACACTTGAAAATGAGGCCAAAAATACTTGTCCTGCCTACCTCACATATTAACAACAACAACAACGAAAACATTGACTAGGAAAGACTTTTAGTCAACTGTAAAGACTACATTTAAGTCAATTTACTTAATTGCAGAAACATAAGACAAAGGCGAGACACACAATGGCTCAATAGCCAAGCCTGCACTGTGGCCCCTGACATATAACATTCTGATGAGTCACAATAATTTTTAGTTTTCATGCGAACAATTAAGTGAAATTTCCAAGCTTTTCAATGATCCTCCTACACCTTCTGAGCTCACCAGCGCAATGTTTCATTATTCTAGACTTGAAGAAATTGGAGAAGTACAAGGCCTACAAGCTTGCTCACAACAAATTCTCCGGAGAGACTTTCCTCCACGCAAACCTCCCAGTAACCTCAAATAGTCAGCCTGGTCTCACTGAATATTTTAAAAATCAGTTAATACTAAAAGGAAATGGTACACATGTGTAGAATGACTAGGAAGGCTTTATTCTGTGAAGATTTTAAATGTGAATACATTTTTGACACTAAACAAAGACTTAAATTAACTCCATATTAACTGGGAGGTCGGGCCTTCCACCCATGATATAAAGATGTGAATCACAGTTGATGCCAACAAGAAAAAGATGAGCTATCACATCTTAGGCTGAAGAGCAGTGGGTATAGGGAAAGTCTGCTCTTCTGTTGTTTCTGCCCACGAACAGGGAATCCCAGCTTCTTTCTACCCCCTCCCCATTGAAAGAGAGGTTTGGCAGAAATTCTCCAGTCTGACACTAATGAGATAGTTTCCACCTGCACTTTCAGTGCCCTGAATAATATAAAGCCCACTTAAGAAGACACGTGTACTTTCATTCAAGCCAAAAATACTACGTGATACAGTATTCAGTTTGTACCAAGGATCAACATATGGCATAAGACCCACCAACAGGAAAGAAATATCAAGGTGCTGAAATATACAGAAAGAACATCTCTCTCAAAAAGAAAGTTCCCTTGTTGTACATTTGAATAATTTTAAAGTCTCTCTTATGACGATCTGCTTTCCCAGTTACCTTATTTTAAACTAAGTACTGTTGTAAGCATAAAACCACCATGATTGATGGTGGTTTGAGGATGCTTACAGAGGTCAACTGAAAAAGCTAATCAAAACAAAAAGAAAGAACAGAAAATTAACATAAATGTAATTTTTCCTAGGAGATTGGCTTCTCACTATTACAAACATTCCTCAAAATAAGCCATTTAAAGATCAGTTTTTAAAACATTGCTGAAAGTGGTTATGTTTGGAGATTTAAATATAGCAAATGGTTACTTATGGTTTAGGATAAGTTTCCAGTGAAAACATTGCACATAGATTCAAAAAGAGCTGTATCTCAAACAACTTAGAAGAGAATTTGATGGGATTAAAAGTGCTGGTAGTAAAGATGGTTGTAAAAAGTTTGAATAAAAGTGTGAACCCTAAAAGTGTAAGAAGTTATTCCGCTGACCCTTGAATGATGTGGGAGATAGGGGTTCCAATCCCCACTACAGTCTAAAATCTGAGTATAACTTAAGTGGACTATAACATATGTGGATTCCCAGCCATGGGTTGAAAATGCAGTGAACAACAGATTTGAAACTGCATGAGTCCACAAATAGTTGGGAACCGCATATAAGTGGACCCTCAAAGTTCAAACCTGTGTTGGTTAAGGGTCCATTGTATTTGTAAATATTGTAAATTGTGTGTGTAATTTTAAATATGTGTAACTAAATATGGGAAATACTGTAAATAGATATTTGATAATTCATTAGTATCTATAAATACGTATACAGTTAACTTGGCCCTAAAACATAAAAACTTTTCATTAGGAAAATAGGGAACACCTTAGAGTTAAGATCATGATCTGTTCTGGCATATATGATGTTAAAAGTTCTACAAAGGAAAGGATGTGGCTATTCAATGATGGGGGAATGATTAGGTAAATTATGATGCAGCTATAAAATGGGCTGTTATATACCCACAAATATGCATTTAAGAAGAATCTGAACTATCAGATGAAATATTTATTTTACAATTTCAATTACAAAGCAGGATGTAAAATTATATAAACATATTGTGATTCACTCTGATTAAAAGACAGGAGAGTACACAAAAAATATTAAAAGGAGTACTTAAAATATTAACAGCGATTAGCTTAAAGAATGTGATAATGGAGTTATTCAGACTTCCCTGTGTTTTTTAAATTTTCTATATGAGTATGCATTATGTTCATAAAGATATGATTTGGTTAAAACATGTAAGTCTCCAGGTGCGGTCAGACCTGACATGTCCTAGAAATACCCACACTCTCCCCCCCCCGCCCCCAATTCCAAAAGCGAATAAGCTGAAGTAATACAGCTCACTGCAGTGCTGGCCCTGGTAACCCTAAACCAGCGTCCGAGCCCGGCCCCTCCACTTACTAACTCCATAAGCGGGAGGGGTCATTTCGCCTTCCCAAATGTTCTTATCTTTAAAATGGGCTAATAAAGAGGTGAGGTGCTCAGGGGAAACATGTTTTACACCTTCATAATGCAAAAAGGAAGAAGACAGAGAGAAGAGAGTGTGAAAACAAGGCACGGAACCAGAGGGAACAGAAGGGGAGGGGGGCATCAAGATGGGCTCCTGAAAGCCAGGAATGGAGAAGCAGATGGCGGGCCAGCAGAGGAGCTCAGGCCTCTGAGCAAGGCCTTGTCCTGCAGAGGGAGGGTGCTGGGGGAGGGCGGAGCTGACCCCTCTGTAGTTATGACAGTGGGCTTGATTAAGTTCCCGCTATGTCAAACATTTTATAGGAGTGCCCTTATTGGTTACAGAAAGTACGGCACCTTTACACACAGCAGGGAGAGGTAATGTAAGGAACTTATTGACCCCCAGAGGTGCTTCAGGGTGAAAACAAATATCTCCCAGGCTGTAGCTCAATGTATGCTGGGGGCTGGTCCCCATTTCTGAGACATTAGGCCCTCTGAGCCACATACGTTTGCTTGCTCGCTGGCTTGGGGGCAGCTGATGAATCCCAACCAGTGTGGCCACCAAAGAATGTGATATAGAACTAATGACCCTGTGCTGTGGATTTTTCAGGAATAAAAAGAGTTGAGAACCTGAATTCAAAGTATCTATGTTTTAACAAGAAAATAAGGATATATCTCATTATAAGAGCCTGCTGAGGTATAAAATGATTATCAAAGGTTAAAATTGTTTTAAATTCCTAACACCCTGATGTTTATGATATGTTATTAGGTGAAAAAAAAAATAGAATTATGTAAGGTAACCCCCTATTTTGGTAATGAGGCAGATGTATGCAGAGGAAAAAGCAAAGATATATGCCATTGAAAATAATGTTTAATGAGCATTTTCGTTTAAGGAACTGGTAGAAATACGGCCAGCTTTACTCTTGTTTTAATTTTATGGATATCTTCTAACTTATCTGAAATCAGCATGTACTACTTTGCTATAAAGAAAGAAAAACATGTTTTAATGCTCTAGTGGGCGCCACATCACTTAGTTAACAACGAACAGAAAGACTAGCACGCATACCACTGAACGCGCACAAATAAAACAGAAAACAATCCTCCATCGAACATTTGGAATAAATCTTAGGAAAGGAGGGAAAAAAAAGAAATTTAGTTCAGGCTCCCTCCCTCCCACCCCCCTCCCACCATTGCTAGGATATTAGAGAAAGTTTCAACATATACAGTTTAAAAACTGAAGGGTTAATTTATCATGATGCTGGGTAGGAAACAAAAACAACAGCCTTGAAAACCTCCAAATAGTTTATTGGCTTAGAAAACCAAATCATGTTATATCATACTAAACAGATTAGAGGTTCAAGCTTTATAGTATTGCATTACGTTGGCAGGAATACATATAAAGCTCAGTTTCTACCTTTATTGTTAATAGCTTTCTAATCCCTGACCAGAAATTTATAGTTTAGAAATGGCAACACATCTTAAAGATTAAAGCCATGTGACAAATAGTTCATGTCCCTTAATAACCAAATCACATGCCTTAGACTGGAGAAGCTTATCTGCCTTTCCTTCTATACGGTTTCATTGGTAGGAAATACTTTATATCCCTATTACATGAATGATGAATGGGACCGTTGGTTATGGTCTGTTATTTGCTGGCTGTAGTCAATATGTTTTCTTTGGACAGGGATTTCTGTGATTTATCTCTCTCCGGCCTTATCACTTATTAACTCTGGGTAGACAGGAAAAAGCCAAGGTTGTATATAAGGCCTAGTGGCCATTTAGACCTCTAATGTCAGTGAAAATATCCCTTTTAATGATCCTGTTACACTAGCTACTCAAGTTCTGATTACGCTCCACTCCAAATAGGAAATAAAGGTCATATTTCTTGGAAAGTATGTACGTAAAATATGCAAAATAATATGCTTCCTTCAGACCAGCTTTATTCTCTGCAGAAACGGCTTTCGTTCCACAGATGCCACAGCAGTACAATGAGTACTTTTAGGGATTCTTGCTGCTGTTGTCCCTGTTATGACACCAATGGTGTTTTACTTTACAAATGCCGTGGGCTCAGGATTACTGATTACCCCAACATACATCAGATCAAGAGCAATCATAGTTTGTGAAAAAAAATTCCCTTCAGTGGAGAAGAGGCCTGGGACCTACCCTTTGGATCACAAAAGCAAAAAGAGTCAACATTCCCTCTGCCTCGAATTCTTTTCTTTGTGTGTAAATGGCTCATTCGGAGTAATACTCAAGACATGTGGACAGGAGCAGCCTGTGAATTTTTCTTTCTTCTTGGGTCTTTTCCAATTAGGGCAGCACTAAGGCCGAATCGCTGGTCAAGTGTTCATTAGGCAGCCCTCTTTCAAATGACTCCTAAGTGAAAACGATCTGATATAAAAGAAATGCATTCTTGCCTCTGCCTTAGTTCTGCCAGAGTTTGCTTAGGTCCATCTTTACAATTCACATATGTGTAGAATATTAACCTGAGCAAAACATTTTCAGGCCCTTTCTCTCATTGACACAAGACCTTTGGGATGCCCAGAGGTAGAAAGGCCCCACCATCCACTAAGCTGAGGAAGCCAAAAGCCTGGTAGCCTAAGCTGCTGTCTCACTCACCCCCACATTCAACCCATCTCCAGGTCCGGCCCATTTTCCTCTTACACACCTCCGAACCTTCTCACTCCATTCTCTCGCCACCATTACCACTCCATGTCAAAGTCACTGACTCCCCTTCCCACATGACTACAGTGGTATTCTAACAGGTCAGCCAACATCCATTCTGGTTTCCTATGCTCCTTCCAGCCAGTTTTCTTTTCCTTTGTTTTTTTTCCCCCAAAATGAAAATCTGGTCATGTTCACCTGTTATTTCTGACACTTTAAGGGTTGTTCACTTGCTCTTAAGATGACAACTAAACCCTTCCCTATGGCTTACAAGGCTTTGCAGAGGCTTGTCCCCACCCGCTTCTGCAGGCTTCCCTCTCACCATTTTACTACTGTCTCTTGATTTTTCAGCTGTCCTGGAGTTTTTATAGCCTTCCAGTATGCCACATTTCCTCCCATTAAATGCCTTCTTATATGCTTCTCTATGCTGAAACACTCGTTCTCTTTCCCCAAACCCACCCTACCACACCCTTCCCAAATGCCAGGTTAACTTTTAATCATCCTTCAAATCTCAGCTCACACAATTTTTACCTGAGAGAAAATATCTCTAACTGATGCATTGGGGTTCCTTCATTATAAGCTTATCTGCTACTCTGTTCCTATTTTTCTGGGCACTTACCAGGTGTGAAATAGGAAACTCATGAACATCTCTCCTTCTTCTTAGCTTATATGCTCAATGAGAACAAGGACTGTGTCTGGTTTTGCTTTATACTGTATTAGAACATTGCCTAGAACTGGTTTATAACATGCCTACAATAGAACAGGCAATCCAGAAATATTTGTGAGGTGAGTGAATGAAATAACAAAAGAAAGTAGTAAAACAGAATTAGAACCCCGGGTTTTTTGATCTCTACTATAAGGTCTAGACAGAAACAATTTCTTTAATCAGTTAAAAGCTGGTTACATATATAAGACCAATAAAAATGTTCTCTGATGACCAATTCTTTGGATTTTCAGGAGAAACATTCCCATTGTCTGCGTCTCTCCTTTGGAGTTTGCTTTCCGAAAACACTCATACTGTGCCAGGCACTGTCAGAAGCACATTACATACATTGATCTATTACTCCTTAGATGCAGATACTGTTAAAATATCTTTGTTTTACTGATAAAAAAAATTACAGAGCCAATCCCATTCTTCCTTTAACAGCATTCCCAACTACTGTGTTCTCTACGTGTAAAACTTCAAGTGAAAAGGGATAGATTCTTAATTAACAGCTCTTATTTACATTCCATGTCATCCAGAGCACAAAAATCAATGAGGACCATTGATCCTGGGCAATACGTCAATCAATTATTAGAGAACTCTACTGCTAGTAAGATGCTGAGTCCAGGGGCTTCAACACAGTGTACGAAGTACAAGATCCCGGAAGGGTCGCTCTCTCTTTATGGAGCTTGTGGACTTTTTGTGATGTGTCTCTCTAGAATAGAACAAGAGGGCTAAGGGCCTAAGGAAGTGAATGAAGAATGAGCACATGTGAGAAAAGAGATCCAATGACAGAGACCCTTCTCGTCGATTGAGATGAGCCATAGCAAACGTCAAGTCACCTAGTCCAATTGGCTCATTTTACAATGAAGAAACTGGGCGTCTGGAGCATGTAAGCAACTTGTCCTCTGTCTCATAGCCAGTTAGCAGCAGAGCTGGGGCTAGAACACAAACCTCCTTGTCCTCAGCCCAGTGCTCTATTACACTATAGTGGCCAGAGAACCCTTCAGAAGGGAAATAGAGTTTGAACTGGATCTTATAGGGGGAATTAACATGTCTGAAGTCATTAAATATAAAGCAAGCTTGAGGCACAGTGAAGAAACTGGTTTGAGTGGAGCTGAGAAAGCACTGATCCCAGAGCACAGTGAGCTGTGGACGCCGAGCCTAGGGGTTTGGGCTCCATCTTACCTGCAGTGAGCAATTAGGCAGGTTTCTCAGCAGGGTAATGTTAGGAGAGTGGCTTTTCAGAAGCTTAATCTGGCAACGAATTGACGTAAGAAGAGGCTAACGAACACGAGACTCATTAGGTGCAAATTTTCTACTTCCTTCCGAGAACTGATGACCATTTACCCCCAGTTGTGGCAGCCTTCGCTTGTGAAGGAGGTTTTTAAGAACCCAAAACAGAGCTTTCTGGCCTGAAACCTCTGAAACCTGGAGCTGAAGCTGATTCTAACCTCGCACCTATGGAGAGGGCTGGGGACAGAGTGACCCATGTCACCATGGCCTCCAGGGGAGGACCTAGAATTTGGGATGGAAACAAGAGAACAGTAGTGTGTTGTTCCTGAAAAATCAACACCAGAGAACTTTATCACTCAGGGCTGCCTTATTATAACATTATTGGAAGCCATTCCTGAGAAAATATTTGTTATGTCAAAATTCGTATGTTCGCATTTATAAATCCTTTTCTTGCTACCTTATTTCTACTTTGTTCTTTTTATGTATGGTTGATTGGTGTTACTTGTTTCTACAATTTACTGATGATGCCTACAGTTTTGTTACTAAGATTCCTAAGAGGCATTTCTTAGACCTCCATGGAAACACTGGAGAAGATAAACAATATGGTGTTTATCTTTTTAAATATTTACACCAGAGTGGGGACTCAGCAACATATGAATGAATGGATAATAATAATAACGGCCATCAGTTATTAATGCAAACTACTAATATCTGGCTAGGAGTTCAGGCTAGCTCATCCTAGGTGCTTTACGTACATTTCTCTGGTACTAAAAACAATGCCAGCAAGATATTGTTTCCTTGTAAAGATGAGGAAACTGTGGTTCAGGGCCACCACACAACTTCCCATAAATAACCTCTCTAGTAAGTGGCAGGGCTGAGAGTTCCATGTACACCTATCAATGATCTCTTGAACCCAAGGACTCAATCACTATGCTACACCGTCCCTTTTGAAGTGAGGAAGGAAAGAATGGAGGGAGGAAAGTAAAGTGGGGAAAGGCGGGAGGAAGATGGGAGGGAGAGAGGGGGAAGAGGAAGAACACAAGAGGAACGGGGAGAACAAGGAAGGCTTGAAGATGTCGGTGTCATCAGGTTTCACAGTATATTCAGCTAAAACGGCCCCTTCTATGTGCAAAGCCACTTTGAGCCTGAAGTACAAACAAAAGTATTTCCAGGAAGAATTGTTTTCAAAGTTAATTCTGAGACTAATACATAGAGATTTAGTTTAGTCCTTCCATAGGGACAGGAAGTTTGGAGAATAATATTTAGAATGGGAGAGCCTGGAAGTGGAAATGATCTGAGAAGTGACCTAACCCAACATCTGAGCAACCAGTTGGATGATCAGGATTCCACCGGCTTTTGGGGGAGCAGGAGTGTCCAGCTTTCCATGCCCACTTCAACTGGTCAAACATCGTCCTGGTGGTCCCTTTGTCCAGTCATATTTTCTCTAACGGTAACAGCTTCTCAAGTGGAAAAATAACCGGAATGGAGTTAAAAACTGCATTGGGATTTGGCCACTGCTTATCAGGAAAACCAATTCTAAGAACTTTGAAGAAGCAGCTAAAGGCTCCTAAGAGTCTTTCATCAGCTTCTAAGATTACTTAAAGCTTAGCAGGAGAGATTACAATTCTAAAAGATCCAAGTCACTTAAAGAGGTAACAACTGCAGGCAAGCAAGCCGCAAGAACAACAAAGGTGTTAGGAAGACCCTCTCCCACGGCACTGGGGGTTTATGGTGGGCTTACTTCCTACTGGACCTACTGACCAGACTCACGGTTAGAGGGTGCGAAAGCAGCCCTATCCTTGGAAAGGGCCTTCGTGTCCTTCTGTTAGAAAACATTCCTTAAAACTTAAATTCAGCCTTACCCAGCATTTACATAAGAGTAACTGGCCAACAAAGAAGATCTGGAAAGTGCTATTGAGCTGTTTTTGTTCTGATCGAGTTGGGATTCACTCTGCTCGCTCCCTCTGATTGGGCCAACACGAGAGACTCGCACATCTGGCCGCCCAGAATTCCTCGGTGTCCCTGCTCTGAAGAACTGAGGACGGAGAATCCTTGCAAGCGGAGCCAGCTCGCAGGCAATCTGGGTTTAGTCAAATTCCTTCCTCCCTCCCCCAAAAAGTGTGCCTTGATTTGCATAGATTAGGCCATGCTGTTCCTGTCTCCATTGCTGGTTTTTTCTTTTTCTTTTTTTTTAACGATTATGGATTTTCAGAGACTACTACATATATACACCCCAGACTCACACACTCTCAGAAACCAACAGCAGTGCTTTAGTTTGGGTCATTATTTTTCAGTCTTGGGGTATTTCTTGTTTTAAAAGGAAAAAAAGGCCAAGTGACATTCCATTAGAAAACAAGAAGCCTGGCTCCCCATCCGGAAAACCAACCCCCACATCTTGAAACACTGTGGACGTTAAAGAAAATGAAGTGGAAGCTTCTGTGGCCGGATCGAAGGGGGAGGGCTGCACATTTGCAGTGACCTGAGCGGTTGTTCGGATATAAAGAACAGAGGAGTTTGACGACCCATGTCGATGCCGTCACCAGTGAGTGGTGACAGGAGAGAGGTAAACTGAGTCCCAGGAGCCGGCAGCCCCAGCCATGAACAAATGACCCTTGGGCAGGGGCATGTACTGCTAATGACCAAGAGGCCCACGTGCAGTCCGCCAAATAACAGAGATTCCCCTTGGTTAGAAATGATGTAACATCACAGTGACTGCTAACTACATCAGTGGGGAAATTGGGGTGCCAATTTCTTCAAAATTTTCTTTCTCAACACGGGGAAAGGTTAGACGCTCTCCTAGAATGCTTAAAACACTAAGTCTTCTTGTCCATTGCCCGCGGTCTGTGGCAAGATCAGCAGAAGCTTTTTTTCATTCTTTAAACCTCATGCACTAACACGTGCATGCACGAGCATCTCGCTCTCTTACCCTTAACTCCTTTGCTGGACCTGCCGATCTGCCACTTCTACCTTTGATCTTAATTCTCCTATGATACAGGTACTCCGAGATGTGATTTCTTAAATCAATGGCAATTTTTTTAATGGTTAAAAAAAAAAATCCAAATAATGATGGGGCCCTAGCTATTTTCTTTTGAGAAGTTAAGTAATTTAATGGGGACGCCTTTTTTTTTTTTTTTTTTTTTTTACTTTTACAGCCAGGTGGCTCAAGGGGATATTTTGTTGAACACTGATTAAAAATAATTTCTTCTAAATGAGACCTGACCACAAAATGGAACCATTAATGGGCAGAGACGTTGTCACCAAAGCGGAATCATGCCTGATTACCTCTCGCACCTCCCACCACACATCATTTTCTTCTTCTTTTTCTTCTCCTTTTCTTGTTCTTAATAGCAGAGTAAATAAGCAGCCAGCGAGGCCTAAATGTTTTCGGCCAAAAACAGAGTCCAAACTCCTCAGAGAAAACATTTGGCCTCTGTGGTTTTGTAATATGTTCCAGAACACCGAGTTCAATGAGGAACATTGTGAAAAACTCCCATCCATCGGAATGATGGTGGGGAATGTTACAGTATCAGAAGTTTCAATTGGTCCTTTTCCTGCAGGCCCATAATGAGGCTTGTAAAAAAAAAAAAAATAGTGCTATGTGGAAGTTCTCATGGGAAAAATGAATGGCAAGAAATCCTAGCTTTAAAAGAAACAGCTAATCTGCTAGTTTGATTGTTCTTCAAAACTTACGCTGAACCAATGAGCCTAATTAAAAACACTTGGCCTACTTCTATAAAGCATCATAGCTTTTTCTATGCTTCGTTTGTATACACCACAAAACTCCAGATAGACTATTATTTTTTCAAGTGCTCAGTAACAAAGTGCTGACTTTGTTGGGATGGCTGAGCTAATTTCTTGAACTCAGTGTGAAACCTTAGCTAAACAAAATTGTGGTAATTTTCCTTAATTTGTAAAAGTGATTGGAGTGCAAACAAAATTTTCCTCTTGGGTCAATCCTATAATTTTCAATTAACTAAAACTAATCGTCAGGCAGGCACCAAACCTGCATTTTGTTTAAAGGGCTGAGAGGCATTTCCAAGGGTCAGAATACATTAATTGCTTTTATAATTTTTTTGTGTGTGTGTGTGTATGTGTGTGTGTGTGAGTGTGTGTGTGTGATAGAGAGAGAAAGAGAAAGAGAGAGAGAGAGAGAGAAAGATTAAGAAGCATGGTTGGTTTTGTTTCTAGTATTAAAATACAAAAGGAAAGATGTTTTGAGGCAAAATGTCACAGCGAAATAAAATCTGTCCATTTAATTGTATGGTTATAATTAGGACATGTTAACAGAGTTATCTCTTCAGTGCACTGGTCCTTTATTGAATGAAGACAGAAACAGGGGACCATTTCCTGGAGACAGCTACACCGAGATTACTGGTACTAAGCAGAAGCCCTTAGAAAGTCACTAGTCCCAGTGAAGTCCTTGGACCAGTAGCATCAGCCTCACCTATGAGCACGTCAGACATGCATAGCTTCATGTACCACCCAGAGCTACTGGATTAGAATTGAATTATAGACCGGCCCCTGGATCTGTGATTTGCACATTACGACCTGGGAATCACTTAAAGTACACACTGGGTGCTCAGACTATGCGCTCGATGTACATCTACAGAGAACCTGCCTGGTCCCCTCCGTCGATGACAGGGAATTCACGCTTATCCTGTAACCCTCGCTTCTTACCACGCCGCAGGTCCAGCTTCCAATCTCAGCTTAAAGGGAAGAAAGCACCGACCCAGAATTAAATATGAAAAATGCCCATTGTCTCTAATACAAACCCTATGACCAGGCTGGAGGAAAACTGAACTGTCCGTCAAAAGACATCTCTGCTCCATACAGCAACACAGATGGCTTAACATCCAGAGACTCATGATTCGTCTAGCACTTCTGTCCCTTTCCCTTATTTCTCAGGCTGCTTCTTCAGGCATCCAAATAATTATTTCAACTAATCCTGTCATTCAACATGGACACCCATATGAATTCTTAAATGATGATGATGATGATGATAGTAACAATAATAAAACAGTAACAGTAACTCCTTGGTCATACACATGGTAAAATAGAGAAAGAAAGCAAGCAGGTGTTAACAGAAACTAGATTTAAAAATAAAGACACATTTATACATACAAGATCAAGTGAAAGACCCACGAGGCCAAGGCAGCTCTCTGTCACCATCTGCAGTGGTTCTTACCTGTGTAAATGAACCTTCCGGAGTCCCTTTGCAGAACTGTTTGGATTTGTAGGACAATGTGACTTCTACAACACCAGGGATGTGCCGAGGAGGCGTCTGCACACGGATGGCATGAGGAGTAATCAACTAGGAGAGACATTTGGGGGAGAAATTGTCATTGCAATATGTAAAGGACTCATTTTGCAGCTCTCCTATCAGCCCTCAATAAACAAAGCTTTAAAACACATAATTAACCTGTCAATGTTTAAATACAATCTTGGTGGGACCTGTATAAAAGACACTGACAACAGTATTTACAAGTGCTCTGTAACAACTTTATCAGCATTTTCCTACACGGCAGGCACTCTGCTTCCTGGTTTGAGAGTGAACGTGGCCTAATGAAATGATTTATCTACTACAGGATATCCTTTGGAAAATCTCTGTTTGAAGCAGATGCCCCACTCCGACCTAAGCTCTGCCATGCCTCTCCAGAAGCTGGTGGGCCTGGTGTTTGAACTGAGCCCTTAAACATGTGGAAAACACAGAGGCAGGAGATCACTGGGCCAGGGCACTCTGATTAGCTGCAGAGCACACATATGAAATGGCCCTGCCGACCATTTGGTGCATTAACTACCAGAGGCACAATCAAAAGGCTTTAAAGGGGAAACCAAAGAACCTGGCTCCCTGGAATAGCTTATGGATCTGGCAGAACTAAGGGCTGTCCATAAAAGGGAAATGGAAGGTCGGGGAGGGGGCTGCAGAGCGGTCACTGGTCCATTATACTGATGCCACGTGCTCAGTGAGAAAGTTCATTTCTGAGCCCTGCTGGCAATCAGATTACCCCACGAAGCAGAATTTATTTTTTATTACTCTTATCTTTGTTTATATAACTAAAATGTTATTAGCAGCCATAAAACTGGCATTATCTGGTTCTTTGAAAAATCCAGCCCTGGTATTTGACTGGTTGACCTCGGATGGTGCTGGATTCTATATGTCCTCTATGTTGTCTGCAATTGCCCACAACTTGATTCCTTTCAGATACATTTAGCTCACTATTTGTGGTACTGAGCCAGCATACCCGGGGTTAGCACTTGAGTTTGCACCAACTTATGTTTGGCTGTTCTTATGGGTATAATTTAGAAAGGGCTTTTGTTTTCGTGTACAAGCCAGGCTCATATGTTTTGCTCAGGGACTCACATGTGACCCAATGAGAGAACCACAGATGACATCATGAGAATCAAGGTAACGCCCATGAATGCCAGCCCCTGGGTCCTGCCCGGGTAAACGGTCAAAACAGAGTCCCAAAGAATGTAAGAAAGTTGGTACAGCTCGAGTGCACATGTAATTTCTGTCAAATGTTCTTTCTTGAAACATGAAGAAAAGGTCATCGGCCAAAATAACATTTTAACTTAATAATTAGAAATGCCTAACTTCTTCTACAGTATTGCTGGAGATACACAAAAGATGCTTCTGGAACCCCTGGAGACTGAGATCATCTCCAGGGCTGAGTGTTTAGTAACTAAGGGTTTATCCATAAAAGCACACAAAAAAATATTTACTTAAAATTTTGTTCTTTTCATATTGAAATTCTTCCCAAATGCATTTATGTTTTCTCAAATAAGCAAAGTATATGTAATTTAATTTAGCCTTGATAAATCAAGATCATCATTCGGAATACCCCTTATTACATAGTGCACTAATATAGAAAAGCTCTAAGTGACTACGGAGGTATCTGGGATTGTTTTACCCTGTACCGAATGGCCCCAGATAGCTATCGTTTGTAAAGTATTTTATTTAGTTTCTTTGTCTTTTTCTGCCTGGTGTCTTTTGCATCTCCTAATTTGCTCTTCTAATCTGTAAGCACCAAAACCTCGAAATCAAGTTTACTATTGTGTAGAGAATAGGAAATAGGCTCTGAAGGGCAGTAAAAGATGATCTTCCAAGATCAAGTGTATATTTAGTCTCAACTGTTCAGATAGTGCTTTTGCAATGCCAGAAATGAACACTTGCTGAGGTCCTAGGAGGTATCTCCTACATTCCTGAGATTTTTACATATAAACACTAATTTGGAAGAACAATGGCTTGTGTTATTATTCCTTTTTTCCCCCCAACTGTGAAAACAACATCTTAAAATGGGTAAATTGCTTGTACAAGATCATCCTCTTGTTAGAGCAAAGAGTGACACTGATGTAGTTCAAAAAATGAGACAAATACTTCCTATCTAATCATAGAGAAGAAATTGTTCACATGGAAACGTTTTCAAGGTAGTAACAAACTCAAATTTTTCAGATCCAAGACTACGTGCACGTGTTTTCCACCCCTATACTATATCCATTTTTCATTACTGCCTAGTCTCTGGCTGTTTTTGATAGTGGAAGTCACCATATTGCTACATATCAAATAGGTGGTATGCTCGTATTTAATAATTACTTGGGATGTAGAGTAACAATAATTCACAATAATACTTAGGAGAACTTTCAGCCAGTTAGAAAATATTTCACCTGCCTTTCCTTTCCTCAGGGGAAATAAATTTTAAAAGATGGAAAGATACTAGCGAATAAATAAGTGAAGATGTCTTTTTAAGTATAAGGACTTATTGCCTGTGAGTTGCTACCCTGAGGAACATAACTCATGGCCTTGATGAATTGATTAGAAATGACTGCAATGAAACTACTGATTTGAGAGTGAGGTGTTGCATAAAGCACCCGGCTCGGAAAATTGAAACAAATTTTCATTTATAATTTCATTTTCAATTCTAGTCAATCACTCTAACTAAAGCAGAGATTTCTTCCTGAAATAACTATTCTTCACAAATGAGGTAGACTATGAATCATCATTAGAGAATGAACTCATTGATGTTTTCTCTAGCTGTGGGTGTTAGTCTGAGAACAGTCTGGCACTGACACGTGATACTGATGGCCAACAGAGAAAAAACTTTGTATCTAATGTCTATCAATTGGAAAGCATAGGCTTATTTACTAATCATTCAGAATAACAGAAGGTATTGCTAGTAATCATTTAAAACTAATCTTCTCATTTCAATGCCTCGGGACGTAAAAATCAAGAAAAGTCTAGTGACTTCAAAAATTGATTCAACATCTTCGGAGAAAAACAGGATCTGGATTTGGAAGTCTAGAACCTAAGGTTTCCCACCCCCCCATCCCAGGATAAAATTCTCCTGTTCCAACCTGTAGAACTAAGGTTCCCCCACCCCCATCCCAGGATAAAATTCTCCTGTTCCAACCTGTAGAACTAAGTCACTCTAAGCAACAGAAGAAGAAGTCCTCTGAAATGGAAAGATATTAGCAAATAAATAAGTAAAGATGTCTTTTAAGCCTAAATTTTCCAAACTCTCATCATCAGAATACCACTTTCTCAGTTTTGCATATCTAAATACCACCTAAACAGTTATGTGATCTAATATTTTTTTTTTAAAAAAAAATGATTACCTTTTTGTTTAAAATAATGTTTTAAAAGGAAACTTTCTATCACTACCATAACTAGAAAGCTGGTGTCCCCTCTCAAAACAAGAAGATACAGATGGTGTCCTTAAAGTTAATATGATGTTGGTAAAGTCTAGCTAGATGATGCTGACAACCCAAAGTTCATTGAAAATAGCGATTAGTTAGTGCTGGGTGTTACCTAATTATGTGCTTCAACTGAGGCTGTCTCTCTTAACATAAATCGTAAGAATTACAGGAGAAACAAAAGGAGACTGACTTTCTCCCTGTGTGATTCAGTTCTACTTACTGTCTGTGTCGAATCCAACACTGTCTCCTGTAGTACCAGGGACACAGGCCCCATACTTTAGGAAATACTAAGTGACTCAAGAACAAATTCCCTCTGTCAATTTAAATTCCTTAAGTTACAAACCAAATGAGCTGAGCTAAAACTAATTCATCTGACACCGCTCTCTCTCACCGTGGAAGTCTCTACTTTCTTCACTTCTGTGACACTAATTATAAGACCTGCAACCTGCCGTTGTCTAAGGGTTTACCAAAGCACTTTCACATTCACTACCTTTTAAACCCATCCTTGTGGAGTATGTACTCCCCATGCGAAAAGCCGACAGTCAGACAAGTTAACCAAAATGATTTGAAACACTAGGAAGGAAACCAGTCTCTTAGGCCTGTAAATAAGCGTTGTCCAGACCTCTTGTCTTTTTCATTGGTTCCTGTTTTCTTCATTTGCTAACTTTTCCTTTCTCCCACATTATTAATTGTAGAAACTTCACAAGTTTATTCTATATATTCTTCTGTTTTTAACAGGAATGTCTAACATTTCTTGAGTTCACTCATTGGCTCAACCACCTCAGCTAAATTCACTTCCAAATATACACCTGTAGCTTTGATCTCTTTGGCCAAGCACAACATTTTTATTAGCAACAGAGTAATAGAATCTCCCAAACATGTCTAATTACTACCTCAATCTCAACAAGTTCCAAGCTGAATTTATTTTTACCTATTAATATATTTCTTGCTCTTGTGTTCCCTCTCTCAGTTAAGGCAATGCTAGCCTTTGAAGCACCCAAAATAGAAAACTTGGGATCTTCTTTACTTCTTCAGTTTTTCTTTTAGCCAAGTTGACTTTTTCCCCACTAACTCCACTGGCTTTTTGCTTCTCTACTTTCTCCCATTCAGGCTGTCACCATTTCTTACTCAGACTATTACAGTATTGTAATTGCCTGCTGAATTTTCTCTCTCTACTTCTGCTTTCTCCACCAGGATTATCTTCTTCAAATACAACCTCATCATATCATTCCCTGACTCAAACTCACAACTGTCTTAACTGTCCCCTTTGCATGCAGTAAACTATATTTCAAACTCCTTGACACAATATTCAAGGGACTTCTAGACCTGACAGCCAATCTCCCTTTCTGGTCAAACTTCCCACTTTGCCTTTCTGCATTCTGGAGAGTCAGGTATATGGATACATAGAAACACCACATCCCTACTGGACATCTTCACTCTGCTCACGCCATTCCCTGCCTAAACTTTCCCCCTGCTCACGTTCGACTTGTTCTTTCAGATCCTGACCATATGATCTCTCTTCCAAAAGTTTTATCTGATCCTAAGAGTCAGAGTCATCTACACTTTTGTGAGAATCTCTATAATTATGACATTTATACTATAACACTTAGCATCCTACTTTCTTTGAGCCATAAAGATTTTCCTACAATCTTTCTCCCATTAGACAGTCCCTGAGATCAGCAACAGGGTCTAATTCATATTTTTACATCCTCTGAAGTTTTTTAAATTAATGACTTACATAATGGGATATTTCCAAAATATTTCTGGAATAAATACTTATGTAAATTAAGTCAGAATTCTATTAGATGTTTGATTCTATTAGACACAGTAATTTCTGTTCACAAGAGTTCACTGCTCTTAACCTGATAATGTTTAACTCTCATTCCCTAACAAAATTGATCTTAAAATTAATTATGCACCAGAACAGCACTAAGGTCCCTGCATGAGACCACTGCTCAGATTTCATCTATGTGGTAAAAAAGAAGAGGATGTCCAAAGGTCCGTGACACCAGTGAGAATGGATAAGATGAAATAAAGAAAAAAAAAGGTTAAGAAAATAATACTAAAAACATGGCCCACAAAAATTCAACACTAAATGTTAACAGTGTTTACTTCTGACTTGATGTGATTCATCTTCTCGCTCACTCTCTTCTTCCTCATATGTACGTGTATTTGCGTGTGTGTGTTGGGGGTGCACAAGAGTGTGCACAGGAAATAAGAATCATATAAATAATTCTGGAATAAATAAATGAATACATTTGTAGGTAATGCTTTTATTATGAAGAAAATATGACTAAAGATCAAAATAGAATAACATTAGCTTTGTGCAATGGCCTGTGATTGTATAAGAATTAGATACATATTTGTACGAAGGGAAGACTAAACGGAAAGTCGTCAAAGTGTAAAGAGAAGTTACCACTAGATGGTAAAGGTACAGGTAAGTTTGGTTTCCCTGCAATCCTCCCTGAGTTCTCTCACTTCTCAACAGTAAGAATGCACTAATAGTATAATCAGAAGAACTAGTTTTTAAGAGTGGCATTACAAAGAAAGCAGCACACATGGTCTCTGCAAGGCCCCGGGGAGGGTTCCAGCACACCAAGGACACACTGGCTGCAGTAATTATGCTCCATCTGAGCTGCTCATATGAGCATGTCCTCCAGACCCAGAGCACAAAAGCAGAAGAGGCCTGTGCTGGTCGGCCATATGAGGCATGCTCCTCGCGGCTTCTGGGTGCAAAGTGAAGCTGCCATGACTGAGAGAGGTGGAGCACAGACGGGGGGCGGGGGCGAGCGGTGGATGGGGACTGTCCTGGACGGAAGAGCAAGAAACAGGAGAGAGGGACTCCTCTGTGGATGCGTGGTAGTTGTGGGCTTGTGTGGAGGTGGATGCAAAACTCCTAACGGGCTGTCTGGGAGTGGCAAGGGTGAGGATGAGTCTGAAAATGGTTGTAATGAAAGCCCCTTGCGGTATCAAAAGTATGACCTGCAGGGTAGGCAAATGAGAGTTACCTAGTATTTTAAAATACATGTTAATTGAACCATGTAGAATTCTGGGGGAAAAACAGCAAGTCTTGGGAACTGCTTTCTTCTCTCAGAGCCACTATCTGAATCACTCTAGCTCACACGAAGCAGACAGTGGTGATGACCTCGGTGGTGACTTCTACAGCAATGACCTTTCATTGTCTTCTAACAATGTGCCAAGCACTGTGTGAAGCCCCTTCAGTGACTTCTGTCTTGTAGTCTTAGGGACAGGTATGGGCATTAGCTGGCTCACAGATGAGAAAAATGAGTTTCAGGCAAGTCAAGAAATACAATCAAGAAAAACCAATCGGAAGCAGCAAGCCTGTCAGCCTGATGATTGCCAGGATCCAACTAAAGTTGCGCCTCCCGACAACCCTTTATTGTTTTCCCATAATTGCTGCTACCCATACTTTTCACCCTACTTCTACCCTTGGGAAGAGGATTGGGTCCTCCACATCTCCAACATCCTCAAGGGTTCTGGGAACATGACAGGTACTTGAAATAACCTTTCTCATTGGTGAGAAGCTAACTGAGAATTATTTCTCAGCAAAACAGTAAATCCATTCCAAGATAAGCCTTTATGCATGTTTTCCATAGGTCCATATGAAATAAATGCAAAATGAAGTTCCAAGCCACCAAGCCAAAAAAACACCTGGGGCTACTAGAAAGCACACCAGTGATTTTTCAGTACTAGCCTTAGGATTTAATATTTTAGCCTTAATCACGTTCTCCATTAAAAAGTTGTTTTGTTTGTTTGTTTGTTTTGTTTTGTTTTAAGTCCAAAACAAGCAAAGATTTAAAGAGACGGGTAAAAGGAAGGAAAGGTTTCTTTTCTGGAAAAATAATAAACACTTATGACTACAAAAGGCCTGAAGTGGCCATTGGTACAGTACTTTTTAGGTGTTACCCCTCCAAGTGTCTGGGTTCTGAGGTACACTGGCCCATTCACCCACTGTCACCCTCTGTGCCTCAGTTTACTCATTTCATAATGTACCGAACTATCCGCTCTGTGGGAGTGCTTGTGATAATGTTAAACATGCTTTGTGTTTAGGTAGAGCTTCTCTAGGGATCCTAAAGCACTTTCCAGATTAATTTTTTTAATTTATGTATTAATAAGTCTCACAGCATTCTCCCATCTCAATTAGAATAATAATATCCATCTCTTTTGAGATAGGCAGCAGGTGATGAGTGATGGACATGAAGCAGACACTTAAATAAGGAAAGTGTAACATAAAAGCATAATTAAAGCTTCAAACCCCAATCAGCTAAGAATTTTTAAAGAGACACCACAGTGGTAGTGACCAAACAAGCAAATATGTTTTCCCTCTACTCTGGAACATGCGTCTTTCTGTAGTTAAAGACGGCATTTAAAAATGTTATTTTCAGGAGTTCCTAAAGGAAGTTGAAATATAAAAAGCGTATAGTCGTGGTGGCTGCACTGGCTGAACCTCCATATTATATGTCTATCCCCCTGAAGTGGAGACGATATAAATCAGGGAATGCCAGCTGCTCTCCTGAGGTCCTCAGCATATTCTGGTTTGTTCCTTAATCAGAGTTCTCTGGTTCCCTAACACAGATTTTTTTCGTTGCCAAGAATTGCCAGTCTCAAAGGCAGTATATGATTTCTCAGGGAACGTGAGAGAAAGCCAGTGGAGGCATTTACTGTTTCACAAACATTCTGGTTTCCTTTTGTCCTTTCAACAAAATAACTTTAAACCGATGTTTAGCAAAATATGTTGGGTCACATGAATTCCCAAAGATAAACTGTATGTATAAATGTCAGAGGAGACTTTTGAAACTGAAGTCTCGGAAATTGAGTTAAATGGGGGACTTGAAACCTAGCTTTTGAATAGTCAGCAGTATTTCTTAACGCTGTCTGAAATTTCTCTCACATGGACATAGACACAGATACATAGTGGAGAGATGTAGATATATTTTCCTATCTGTTGTCTGGGTCCCACAGCTAGAATATAAGCTCCACCAGGAAACAGATTTTGTCCTACTTGATTTCACTACTATTTTCCCAGTTTTAACAGTGCCTGAGAATTAGCAGGTACTCAATAAATACTTGCTGGGCATTGAATGAATAAACGTCATGATGCCATTAAACACCAATAATAATTAGAATAAAGATTCAATAAAGTTCCTTATTCATGTATAAAAACACATAAACAATCTATATCACCCCATTTAAAAATTTTGTTACTAAAGAAAGAAAATCTTTTTATTTTGTCCCCACAAACTTCCTGGTATCCTCAGTAAGTCTTCACAAAAGTATACTGCCCAATTCTTCTGATGAAGAAACTAGCCAGGTCCCTAAATCAATGCAGTTAATTGTATAAAACAAAACAGCAACAAGATCATCTTTCAAAATAACAAGTATGTGAGGAAAAAAAAAAAGCTAAAATAAATATATTATACTTCAACTACCTTTGGTTTTTGTGGCTCTATTTATTTATTTATTTTTCAGTAATTTATTTTTAAAATAAACTTGCTCCAGCTCGCTTCCCAGGATGTAAATCTTGAGCCAATTGGGCCCCATTAAAGACTGGACCCCATCCTGACCATCTGGGAACTGGAAAAGAACTAGTGAGTTCCTGAGGTCCAGAGTATTCCAGAAGGACACGACTGGACACCAGCAATGCCAGCCCCTGTGGTTTGAGACTACACAATGAGCTCTTTCTCAAGGCTTGTTTTTCTAAATCAATCAAGAAGGATCATCATTCCCTACCCAGGCCTGCCTTAAGGTCCTGGGCTCCTGCTTCTTTTTTGTTTGTTTGTTTTGTTTTGTTTTGTTTTTGAAAATTAAAATATAAAAGAAAAAGCAAAGCCAAATACATGTATAGAAGATGCTGAATGTTTGTTATCAAAGTCGGCCCTTTGCAGGGCAGAATCTTTGCCTATGGAATTAGGAAAGAAAAATATAAGATCCAAAAGACTGATAGATGGGATAGCAAGGAATGAATTCACCTTAATTAAAGGACTGTCAGGGTCTTTCAAAGCTCTAAGAAAAGATATCAAGGCTATAAGATACTGCACAGAGACTCATTCTAACATGTGTTTGTGGTTTAGTTCATATTTGCATACTATATACATTGATACTGGCACATATATACAGTAATTCCTCACTTAACATGTCCCTTCAAGAGGCAAGCTCTACAGAAAACGAAGCCTAACCCCTTTTAACACTAGACCACACAACTGTGTGCACTGGAAGTCTGGTGGATGCATTACACACACCCCACTGTTTTAGAAAGAATATATTGAATATAATTGCCATTTCTTTCTTGATGACTCAGGGCCACTGTCATTATGAATAGTCATTAATGTGCTGCACAGTAATATGCTTCTGCATCTGCTTTTCAGGTTTTCCATCTCTGCCCCTGACATTAAGCTGTCACTTCTGCTGTCACTGGGTCTACTTCTAACAACCTACCTCCACTTTGCTCCATCTAATTTGCTATGACCTGGGAAAATAGAGAACATAGTTTGTTTAAAATTACTGTTCTGGTTACCCCAAAGTCTGTTATATTTTTTATTTATTTACTCTTTTTTATTTTGCTTACTTCTGGTTTCATGCTCAATTTTGGAGAGTTGAAATTATTGTACATGATGCTCTTCTCTGGATAAATAGGGTTTTGCTATATTCTTATTAGATAATGAAGAGGTAGATCTAGAGTCAGATGGATTCCGGTTCAAGTCCAAGCTTTGCAAATTACCAGCTATGGACCTTTGGAAAGTCATTCAACCTCTATGACTTTCAGTTTCATTACCCAGGAAGACAGACGGGATAGGGAGAGGGGCTACCTATCTAATTAGTATTATTATAAGAATTAATTGATCTAATGCATATAATGAGTTTAGGAGAAGGTCTCACTGGTATTGACCACTTAAATGTATTAGTTTTATTACTACTTAATCCTCACCATAACCAACAGATTTACACAAAGGCATTTATGTGCATCCTTATTGCATAATAAATTTATCTACATATAAACTACCTAACCACACATGCACTGTCAAGAACTAAACAAACTGCAATCTATCTATCTGGTACTGACACTTTGGAGCATCACTGAATGTAACAGTTGCTAATAAGCATTTGTTTGAATGAACAAATGAATGAATGGACACATGAAATAGTGCATGCATTTTATATAAACTAATGCTTCTCATGTGCAAGGCTCTGTTAGATACTGGAGGACACTAAGCTGAATTTAGCATGGATCCTGCCTCTGAGGGAGAGAGCATCTCCTTAAATAACAATAATTAATGAGTGAAAGTTATAGGAACCTAATATGGTAGAGATAAAGCCATGCAGAGATTTTAAAAAGAGAGAGAAAACATTCAAAACCTGGAGCTGTGAGGGAAAATGTCTGGATCTGAAGGAGAAGGATTGGGCACAGAAAGAAGGAAAAACCATTGTGGAAGGAGGAATGGCATAAGCAAGACAAGAGTGCAGAGGCAAACATCACGGTGGGTATAAAGAACAGCTAACAACCCACATGTAACTGAACCATAAGTTAAGATGGATAGTGGGGAAGAACGTTGAAAGAAAAGGCAGAGCTTTAAGGGGCTGTGCTTCAATCCCAAAGTAAGGTCTTGTGGCTTTAAGAAAGAGGAAGCCAGTAAGGTTGTAGAAGGAGGAAAGGTTTAGTACAGACCACCAGGGAGCCATTCTAGCAATTAGCACTGAGCATACATATGAAATTAACAGAACACTATATACACATACACACACACACACACACACACACACTATATATATACACACGTACATACATATATCCATTTTCTTCATAAGTCACATGACTGTAGCCAGGTTGAATTCTGTCTTTGATTCACGTTAAAATTAGAAATGTATCACACTTCTGTGGTTTCCATTTTGAAGTTAACAGGCATATGCACTGTAAACAACTAGCTGAAAATGTCATTTTAAAATCCTTTTTAACTATCTCATAATTATTGACGTAGAGGATAAATTAAAAATGCCTTAGTCATTAAAAATAAAAATACAAACTAAAGCATTTTTAGAAATAAGGTGAGCATAGTTGTAACTATGTAACTATATTAAAAAGGTCATTAGACTATTTTTAATCTTTTTTAAATATGCTGGCTCATTTAGAAATGATTCCCCCAAAAAATAATTTGGGCTTGAAAGTATTCTTCAAAGTATATTCAAAGTGTAATGCAACTGATTCGGACAGCTCTTTTTATTCTTTGCAAATGAAGTTTATAATTTTTCATTAAGTGTCTTCCACTTAAAATGTGATCATTAAGTACAGGCTCAATATAGACCTGGCAATTTATATATTTAGGAAAAAGTGGGCAACTATGAGTTATTTTAAACACATTCATTCATTTGATCAACTCTTCATTAAACTTATACATGCATGCCTCAAAATCGGTAAAATACGTGACCAGCTATTTACATTATACCAAATTTATATTATAAAATTTTGAGAGATGATATTAGAGATACTGTCTTTCTAATCTTTCTTAATTTTCTTTTTAATTTAAGTGTAATTGATTCTCATATAAATGTGGTATAGATGGCAGTTGTTAAAATGCCAATGCCAGCATGTATAAAATTTGGGAAGGTTTGGTAAAAATTTAAAAATATGTTAAAAGACTGTAGAAATATCATGAGAAAGCCTGGTGCAAAAGGAACCTGGCTAAGGTCACTGTCCGAAGAACTGGGCCATCATCCCAGTACTAAGGAGCTAACGCGTTCCCAGGCCAAGTCACTGGTCTCTGGAATCTTTTTCCTCACTTCCAAAATAAAATAGCTGCACTCGCTGACTGGAGAGGTTCCTCAAAGTCCCCAAAATCTTTTGACTCTACATGGTTCAAGAAAAATTAAGGCTGGGCAAAGAGACCTGGGAAACTTCCAGGAGGAACCTATATGAGCTGTAGCCATTCATTGATTCATGTCACAGAGGAGCAAACACTATTTGTTATTTACAATCCTTTCTTTGAGCTATGTGCACAAATAAGAATGAAAAATAGAGACAGATGGCAAGAAAAGAAAAAAAAAATCAAGAATTGTGTTTAAAACCTAGTTTTTCAACTTTTGGAACCAAGCAGCAAAATTCCTTCTCAGACCCAAACTGACCAACTAAATTCACCCACAGGCCTCCCTCCACAGAGGCTTCTTTTGACTTCCTTTCTCTGGGAATGCAGGTGAAAAATAAAAGAAAATTCAAAAGGATGAAAAAGACAATATGTACCCCTGTGTAAGGCTAATTGGTTCAGACAGTGATGAAACTCTGGCTTCTCCCATTTGAGCTAAGTGACCCGGCAATCTTTAAATCTAGCTGTCCAAAAAATTCACGTGGCATCTAATGTCAAGGGTGTACTAACCAAAAGTAGGTGCAAAATATGACAGAAATTCTGTTCGGAGCCTTGCAGCATAAAAGGATAATAGCTCTAAACTTTCCTGTCTAAACTGAATAATACTCTGCAAATATCTCAGGCAATTCTCTCACATCTATCCCAGCCCAATCATGTCATGATTGAATTTCATGACCTTACTTTATTAATATGAAGTCCAAATGCACTTCAGCCATCATCAGTATATTTTCCTATAATGTGATTCCTGAAAAGATTATGTGCTCACTAAGTTCGGGACATACGGTGTACTACATTTTAGGTATTCACAGTGCATGTCAATACCTCCAAAGCTTTGTGAAGCCCTAGACCAAGGACCAGTTGAATTTATTTGACTCAACATTTCCCAAACTTACCAAAAAAAGCCTCCCTCCTTAATCTCTCATGGGGTACCTACTGATATCCCAAAGAAATAGTACACAGTATTCCACAGAATTCACTGGAAGATGAATTAGAGTAACATTGTGGTACAAGTCTCAGGTTTATATCAGATACCAGAATCTGAAGTGCGAAAGTTAAAAATATTGACTGAAGACATATCAATAGCAAGATCCAATTCTGTGGCTAATTAAAGGGTTTTTGATAAAGTTCAAATAATCCTTTTGCAAATAAATAACCATATTTATAGACTGCAAATGTGTTCTAAAAAAAGTAAAGAACAACAGTGTAAGAAAAGAAGCTACTTCCTACCCATCATCACTACCTCCTCCTTACTTTGGAGGAATCCTCAAGGGAGTCAATGTTAGATAAAGGAATTATTAGAATTGTAACTGATTTCCAAGAGGATTTCGTTCAAGCTTCTCATTTTCATATGGGGAAACTGAGGCCCAGTGACCAACACTGACCAAAATCTAGATCCTCTAGATCCTCTGATCCTGGTCCAGTGACTGGCTCTTTGTCTGCTGCTACCTCATGCAATCTAAATCTTTGCTTGCATGATTGTCTGCCTTCAGTTCCCTCCACCCTTTGCTCCTGGCCAATCCCACTTTTTTTACCTTAAGCTGTATAAATTCTCTCAAGAGATTTCAGTGGTTAAATAAAAGGATCGTGAGAGCCTAAAATGCATAGCACAGAGGAGCTTGTTGACCATTTATGCAAACGGTCTACTTCTGACTATACCATTCTCTCGGCCTCCTTGAAACTTGTCTCACATTTTCAACTGCAAATTTAAGATTACATAAATATGTTATGTAACTCTCTAATTTGCTTCATGGGAGCAAGTTGTTTTTCCAAATAAAACATTAGACTCCATAAAGCCTAGCTTTAATCATTCTAGTACCTATCCCAGTGCTAGACACCTCACAGGCAAGCCAACCAGTACTCAGTTTTAGAAATTAGAGGAATTCAGAAGGAAATAGTAAAACGACAATTAGCTCTACAAACCAGTAGCTCCTTCCTCCTCTAAATCACATGTTAGTGGAAAAGCAAAAACAACCCAGTATATCTCTGGTCAAGAAAAAACTCAGATCTCATTAAAAATTAGTCCATATCAACCCTGTTGGTTTTCTTGGGTTTATATGTAAAACTCTACAGATTTTTTAAAAAGTTTTTTGGGGTAAGGCAGGATAAGCACAAGAGTATCAATAAAATAAGTTGCTTTTCAAAAAGAGGGAAATGAGAAAAGAAGAGTAACAAAGATGGTGAACCAAATTCACAAGATGACCACATGGTTTCCCCTAAACTTGAGAGCTTGCAGCCCCAGAGTTGAGGGCAATGGAGCCTGACCTTTCTTTTTCCAAACCCTCAAGGGACCATCAGTGAGCTGAGCTAAACTACTCATTTGCAAAAGATTAGGTTGAAAGAGAAAGAATACAGATGAGTGTGAATTAAACCAGTCCTATTTTCGCTGACTCTTTTTTAATTTTTTCGTTAAAAAAAAAAAAAAAGGCTCCAAGTAATAGCATCAGCAGCTAATCTAAAATGTTGTCTGCCTGTCCCACCAGTCTGCTTCTAGAGTGTTTGGGGCTAAAGAGTGAGAAATGGAGAAGAGATCAAAGTTCATTTAAAATTAGGAGCACTAGATTTTGGAGGCGGCATAACTTCAAGAGACCATGTGGTCAGGGAACAAGGACTCCAGAGAGATAGGGATCTCACTCTAGTGATGAGGTCCAAACAGGTTAACTGTCTTGTCTAAAGTGACTTATGGATAAAGGAAGAGGTTGTCCTCTCCCCCAACATAAGGCACGTATCGTGCACCTGGATAAAATCTTCCTACAAGCTGGTGGTTCTAACGCGAAACACAGACACCTAGAAAGTGGAGGGGCCACTCTGACCTCCGACTCTCTATATGCCAAGCCCACCACAGCTTAGAAGGTGACACTGTCAAGCTACCCCCAGCGAAAGGTATTAGAGGCAGTGGTGGGCATTATACCGCGGGCTGATGCAGCAAAATGCTTGGGGTAAAATTTAGGCATAAGCTAACTCATGTATGCTGGACTTTCTGGGTTTCAAACCCCACCTCCGCCACTTGATAACTAACAGCTTATTTAACTTTCCCAAGCCTCAATTTCATCATCAATAAAATGAGGACAACATGGTACACACATGTTAAAAGACTTGCACGGGAGCCATACCAAATGCTCAGCATAGTGCCTTGCAGGAACTAAATGCTCAGTGACTGTTAAGTCCTACTCCGCATTTTTCCATAGCTTTTTCATAGATATATTCTCTTAAATAGTCACCATATTAAGTTCTTATTCTATCCAATGGAAGCCTAGAGAAATGGTCCCAAAATTGATTGGCATTTTCTGCCCTACCAAATAAAAGGCATTTATGTAGTTTTATCTGATTTAAAAAACAACCACAGGAATTACTACGACTTCTACTGCACCACCTTGATTACGCTGCATGTTTTTTTTCCTCCTCTTTCTGTTCTTCTTTCCTCTCTCAGAATTCCATCTGTTCTCTCCTTTATCTGGGCTTTTATTTCCTTTGTAAAATTTGTACCCTGTAGTTCGAATCCCATCTCTAGCACTATCGAGCTGTGTGACGTTGGGCAGGTTTCTTAACCTCTCTGACACCCAGTTTACTAATGAAAAATGGCAATTATGAAAATATCTAACACGGGGCTATCATTAGGATTTAATAAAGTAATATCCATAAAGTGCCTATATATAATAAACCCTTAGTAATTTTGAGCTATTTCTCAATTTCTTACCATTTTATAATAGATTTTTCTTTTTATTTAGAGCAATACCAAATTCTCTCCCTGAAGCAAAAGGGAGGGGAAAAATCATATCTGTATGAAAATCTAAATATATAAATAGTATAGAATATTAACAAAAAATATTCACCTTTGCGGTTTATTTTTCTGAATGTCGGGGCTATCATGATAACAGACCGAATTAAACGCCTCCATTCAGATACCCACCTGCTCATGCTGAAGGGAATTTACATCTGCTCAATCATTTGGGAATCTACGCTTTAGGTTTTCACCAGGAAAGGGTCATAGTTGATTTATGACACAGCTACAAATGAGAGCAGTTGGGAGGAGCAGATGGGCGAAGAAGGAGCATGCATCCCTCACTCCACCTCCTGGCTGGATCCACCCAGACCCATTAAGAGGGGCTTCTGGTAGTTTAAGGCAGCTACAGTGGAGGGATGGAGGAGGGAGGAGGACAAAGGTATTGCCATAATAGGTTTTCTTTTTTATGACTTCCATCTATTTTGTTTTATGAAAACAGTTCTCTAAAGTAATTTGAATGAATCTAAGTTAGAATTTAACCTCCTTTACCTGTTCCCAAAAGAGAGCAAGAAAGTGGGGGAACTGAGAAGAAACAGAAGGACCTTGACTCAGAACAAGGGGGATACAAATGATTTCTGGTGGTCCAAGTCCTTTTTCAACATCTGGTGTACTGCACTTGGGCTAAGACAGGCATGAGGTTCTAAAGGAAGCTTCAGACTAACCCTCCTTAGTCTCAGAGGGTGATAAGACTTACTGCCAATTCTAAGTCCCACTTCTCAGACCTTACGTTGACCACAGTGGCACGGAGCAAGAAGTCTATTTTCTGTTGATCCTTTCTCTCCTCCAATTTCCATACTAAGTAACAGAAATGATGGATAGAAAGGGATGTAGATACAGCCCACAAGACATGGGAGAGGCCATGCTTGTGAAGACAGCTGTCTTCAGCAGGGATGAAGACACCAGGTTGGCAGCAAAATATGTCATGTATGTGATGCTTCTAATTTTACAACCCAATAATTCCAAAGAATGGGGTGCAGTCAGCAGGGGGAGTTCAGTTCACCTTTCATGCCTGGGATGTTCCAACTTGGACAACAATTATTCTGGTGGACTGAGAAGCCCATCCTTGATTCAGCTTTATTAAAGCTTTGATTCTCTGGCCAAGTGCATAGCGCTTGTTGGCTGCATGAGAAATACTAAGGCAGCGACAGCGTGGGCTGGCAAGGGGCTTGCCTGAGTGGTTACTGGCAGTGAAAAGTGCACAGAGAATGCTTAAAAAGGACAGGCTCTGCTTTGGAAAGATAAATATACTCAATGATCACAGTCTTAACTGCTTATCTCTATGGCCCCCTCTAAAGAGAAAACACAAATAAAATATCTAGAATGACTAACAGTGGTGTCATGGGAGGACAACTAGAAATGGAAATTTAAAAATCTGGGTTCTGGCTCCAGTTCTGCTACTGACTTCTCTGTGTGGCCACATACATATCACTTTCACTCCTTGGATGGCTGCTTTCATGTTATGTAACTATATATCTCTAAGCCTCAGTATCTTTACCAAGAAAAAATACGTGCTAAGAGTCTTTACCTCATGGTGTAGAGAGAAGACTGAGATGATTTATGTCAAGAGCTCAGCGCAGTTCCTATCTATAAGTCTCAATAAAGTTTAGCAATTCATATGACTACTTGCAAAGCAAGTTAGATGCATGGGCTCTATGATATCTTGTAGCCCTTAACATTGTTTTTATTGTAAACTTTGGGGAGGTGAAAAAGAAGGGGTCCTGACCACACTAGCTAAGAATTCTAGGCTCAGAATCTAGAAAGCAAAGGCAAGGTTGCCATGGCAACTATAGAATGGTGATGTCCACATTTAGTAACCTTGAGCTCATTTGATTATTGCCAGGAAAGTCAACTGGTGGGTTAAAATAACGATCACAGTGCTTAGAAAGCACTACACAAACAAAACACAGTCCTCTCATATGGCCGCAGTCACACACTGAGGTGCCCGAGGCCTGTAAACTCCCAGGGCTGGAAAAGGCCTTGGGTTCTTCTAGGCTCCTCAGACAAATCACTCAGTTTCTCATGAAGAGTCATTGAATAAGTGAAGAACCATCTACACCTAAGTTATTACTGTCATTCGAATGATGTTCCTTGAAGATGGGCCTACAATAGACTCTACCTCAAATAGTCACAGACTACTACCTAGCTAGAGTTCGAACCAGGCTCTTCCAATAGGTTTTGTGACTTTGCGTATCCCTTCCATTCCTGATACACAGTTGGACCTCCACACCACGGTAAGCCCAACAGGACAAATGACCAAACAAAAACTCTCCCAGTGCTTACGGTCCAGGGGATGGAAGGCATTCCAGCAGAAAGGGTTGCCTCCTTGGAAACCCAACCCATCTTACCACAGTTCCCCAGAGTTCTGCAGGACTAGTGCCGGCCCACCCAGAGTGGCACCACTAGATTCTACACACTCTATTAGAAATTCAAGTGTAGACAGTATCCTCAACTAGACCAAGCTATTAGATATTAATGTTCAGACAACACCTACCTCACTCCAGACCAGCATGGTACCGAATATGACCTGTAACCCATCAAAGAAATTGTCCCCTATGATGATCACAGTCGCGCCTCCCGTTGTCCATCCTTCACTCGGGCTGATGGCTTTGATACAGGGAGTAGCTGCTTTTCAACACACATGAAAAAGAGAAGGAGTCTGCTGTTAGAACCAAACTTTAATGATAGAAGAGTTGAGAAAAAAAAATCTTTTATCTTTTCGCTAACAGAAAGTCCCTCAAGATCGCAGCATTTCCTAGCCTCATTAGGACCTGAAACCTAAGGGCGAAATTTCAGTTTTTAAAAGCATTCTTTTCATTCTTTCTATCGAGATACATATTTTTTTTTTACCCAAATCGTTTTCAAACTGGAAATCTTACAACTTCAAACAGAGAAGCAAATTTAATTTATGAAATGCTAAAGATTATAAAAAGTGAAAAATGGGTGACTCTTCGGAACACACTGGAAACCTTATAGGATTGCTTCATAATTAAATGTATCTCCTGAAAAGAAAGCCCATACGTTTTTAGATCAACATCTCTGTCCAGTGGGCAGTGAAAGAGGAGGCATGAGCAAGAAATAATTCTTGTTCCATGCCTTCCGTCTGTAACACTAACATAGAACATCCCCAGGTCAAAATCGTTCAGATTTTTTCATTAAATGTCATGGATCCCATTTTATAGATGCAGAGTATGCAGGTCACTCGAGGTGAATTATGTAACCAAACAGCTGAGTCAGGGCTGAACCACAGAGAACCATGACCTTTGCTTTGTTGTCATTCCCAGGCAGAAAACTCTAGAACTGACTTTTTTCAAAATTTCATATCTTTCCTTTTTCCATTATAAATGGCCCTTGGAGAAGGGAAATGATTTGCAAATACTGTAATTCCAAACAGACTGGAGGTGGTTTGCTTGGTGAGCATGGTGTACTTTCAACAGAATTGCTGGGCATAAATGTAATTGCAGGATTATGTTTTTGAAACCTCTCAGAGGGCACCTTGTTTCCACTGAGGATTTTTAACTCCACTATGACATGCTGCTTGTCTCATGATTACTTTCATGAATGGGAACAAAGCACAATTCTAAAGCAAGGAATATATTGTACAAGGAGAGAGGACGCGACCCTCCTCTCGAACGAAAAGTTTGTAAGTATCCAAGACTGACTTTCCAAGTACTGAAGCCAGTGAGAGTACCAGTTAATTTTAACAGAAAAAAAAAAAAAAAAGAAAAGAAAAACTGGCAAAAAAAAAAAATATTGGACTTTGACAAATTTGGCAAAATGTCATGCTTTAACTTTTGCAAGAAGAAAAGAACATATTAAGTCCAGCCCAGTGGGACCATTGCTCACGTGCCACCACACAAACAAGTAGAATGGGTTTGATTTTGATTCAAATTAATCTTATAAAAGTGCACAGAGAAATTAGGAAATATCCAAACTAAACATTTCACGTTGGCTGAACTCATTGTAATGCATTTACAACTAAAACTGGGTAGTTCAGATGCCTTTTCTCTCCTCCACTTTCTCCCCAAAACAAAATAATTAATCAAGAAACCGTAAATGATTCACGACTTGAAAATTCTTGCCACATTTTTAACACATATAAAGGTTGTGATCAGAGTTCCACAGGCATAGGACTTTTCTTAAACAAAATTTTTATTTAAAAGTAAAAAAAAAAAAAAAAGCTTTAATGCATGATCCAGTACTCCTAAACCAATGATAGAATATAATGTATGATTTCAAGCAATTTATAAGAGAAATAAACTACATTGAACGAGTATGTATAATTCTTAAAAGCAGATTAGAAACATTCTAGTTTATGTCTTAAAAATCTTAATTTTTAATTTCTAACTCAGTGTATTTAGTTGCTAGGGTGGAGTAGCAAAGATGTACCTATGTCCTTGGACACTTATGAGAATAACAAGGTATAGGATTCACTGAACGGGTCTTTCAGGAATCCTGCCTGATGGCAAAGTGGGGAACCCAATGGCATCACTAAACACGGCCCCTGTGATTTCCCTCGAAAGCCACAAAGGAGTCTTGGTATTTATATCCGTATTAGCCTGTGGATTTCTTTCACCTTTTCAAATTTCATTTTTTGAACCATGTAAGTATATTTCTTTAGGCAAGTGTGGTCTCTTCCTGGCTTTCTCATCACTGCAGGGGAGAAGGCAGAAGAGGATGCTGGTATGTCTGAGAGACCCTGCTACAGTGAAGATGTTATGACAGTGGAGCCAAGACCTGCCCATTACAGACTTGAGCCTCCCCCTTCTTTCCATTTGTTATTAGTAAAATACAAAAGGCATGTGTAAAATACTGGCATTTAGTACCTGGAGGTCAAGGATGCTGAGTATCTACAATGTCAGTGGCACAAGGTAGTAAACACTGTGCCTAGCTAAAGGGATCAGGCCAGAATGCAGTTGTTAACTCACAGATCCATACAGACAAGGTCAAGAAGCACAAATGAATAAAGTAGCTCAAGGTCTCAGAACAAGCATGAGATGGATGGCCATGGACACTCAGAACTGGGGAAGCAATGGGAAATGACAGGACACTGGTGAAATGCAGACTATGTGCCCATGTAAAAATGACAGCTGCTACTCAGCTCCAGCTTTTGGTAACTCCACACGAAAGGGAGCCCAGTGTGGTCTGGTCTTCAGACCTTTCAGAAGACTGGAACCCAGATTTTCCCCACTCTTTAAATATTGGCAACTAATTCAATATATATTTTAAATGTGTTGGCCAAACAAAATGTTTATGGGTAAAGATAACTTATAGAAGTTACATCTAGTCACAAACAAACTTGCCAGACTAACAGCAGCCCAGGAAATACTTGCATGTACACCCCCAAATACAGGTACCCAAATTTTCACAGCAGTATTGATAGTAAAATACCCAAAAGTCTGGGCACCCCCAAAAGAGAGTGGTTAAACAAATTATGTTATATCCACTCTATGGACTATTAAGGATGTCATTAGAATGGATGAAAAAAATTCTATAAAATGACATGGAAAGATGTCAAAATACATTAGGAAGTAAAAAAAACAAAATAATTTGTAGAGAATGGTGTGACTCTGTTTATTTAAAAATGATACATATGAGCCTATGTATGCATAAGTGAGTGTGTGTGTGTGTGTGTATAGTTAGGTGGGAGCAGGTAGGACAGACAAAGGTCTGGAAGGATGGATAGAGACCAACCGTTCTCAGAGGGTCTGTATCAGAAAGGAATGTGTCTAGAGTGAGGTTTTGACAGAGAAAGGAGACTACTTTAACTTTTACTCTGTAGGTATTTGTAGGGTTGGAATTTTTTCCATGAGCACATATTAAGGTAATACGTTACAATAATACAAGGTTAAGTACCAACCGAGCACTTAATTCTGTGAGAGGTAAGGGTTGTACTTTTTAAAGCAAATGGATATTAAAAAGCCTGGCTGTGCTGAGTAACACACCCTGAGCCTCTCTTCCCCATTTCCTTTTGGGTACATTTTCTCTGAAAAAGCTCAGACGACATCTGAAATAGCCAGACTTGTTTTTCTTTCATTCAGGATAGCCAGAGACACAGAGGGAGGACAAGGAGAGATAGTTTTTAATATAGTCACAGTGGACGTATTCAGTGGAATTTGAAAGTGAAGAGATTTATAAAAAAATTCAATCCAGCCCAGGAGTGTAATAATCAATACAATTCTATCTCCAGGAAAATATTATGAAATGGGGGAGGGGTGAGGTTTGAATACAAAACCACTTTCACCAGCCAAATCTTTACTTAATTAATAAAAGATTCTTTCTTCCTCCCCAATGAATTTTCACACTCTGGATATCCACAAGGACAGCAAGCCAGTTCCTGGCTATAAATCTCATTTAAAAACAACAACAACAAAAAAACTTTGGGGTATTTTTATTTTTGCCTCTTTTCTCCTTCACCCCCTCCCCGCCCCCAACAGCCACCAAAGTAGAGGAGATTTTCCTTCCTTCAAACTACGACAATAACATGATTACCCCACCACGGTTTAGCATAATGGCTCTGCAACGCTCATGGCACGTTGCAGAGTTAAAGTGGAAATTATTAGGTAGCTCTTCTTTGTTATAATAATGATCACTCCACAAATAAAAGCTCTTCTCCCAAAGGTACTGCAAGGCACAAAATGCTAATTCCGAAGATTATGTGTGTGCTTTTATTAAATATTACTCTGCCCTGTCTGTTTGAGGGCTTCTCTGCTCTGATTGTTTTATGAGTGCCATGTTAATGTCATTCCCATCTTGCTAGCAGCAGGCACACATTTTAGCGTTTGTATGAGAGTTGATCAAAGGCCACGTGCTGGGGGAATTGCTGAGAAAACACGGACAAGCGATAAAAATCTAACAGATTAATTGGTTTAAATTTCATTTCAGGGTGTTGAACTTTGGCTCGGGACTCTAATACTACACTGTGAGTCAGGGCCTAATTACCAGATTTCCAATTTGCTTCTGAACAATGGCTGTGGCGAGGAAAAGAGAAGGAAGAATTGGCGGGGGCGGGCAGGGGGGGAGCAGTGTATAAAAAGAAAGAAATTGTGCAGCCTCCAGTACATATTTAACAACTAACGTTCTGTGTGCAGACAATTGTACCAGGGGACACTGATGTCACCTGCTCTACCTCCAGAGTGCTTATATTTCCTCCCAGCAGCCACGGAAGGCAGAAGAAATCTCAGATACCCTAGTGGTTTAAAGTTTTTTTCTGATTTACAGAATCGATGTTACAAGATTCGAGGGCCGGCTCACTCACGTTGGAAGCATCAGGCTCTTTATTGGCAAGGTGAATTTATAAGCTGGAATCGCCCCTCAGCCTCCAATAGAAATGATCTATTTCATTGATAGAAAGCAAGGGCCAGGAGAGCCATGTTTACCTCGGGGTTTATGGGTGGCCTTGGGAATAAGGGTTAATTGAGCTCAGAGGTGCCTGCCCATTGAGGTGAATTAGTGGTGTGTGCAGCGATCAGCAGGGGCCTGAGGCTGCTCTTACTTTTGCCTCTGAAATCTCTTTGTGCTGTGATCAATACCTCACTTGTTTGGGGTAACTGTATAGATGATCCGGGTTCAGCATTTACCATCTTTTATCTCCAAAATGAGGCTTTTGCGACGGTTGATGTCCTGTTATGGAAGTCTCATTAGAGATACATTGTTTGGCTTTTTTCTCCATTCCTATATTTTAAATTCACTGGGGAAAACAACACTCAATCAGGTGATCAAATGTATCAATTTAGAAATGTTCTAATCTTATTCTAAACCTCTAGATGAAATTCCACTAAAGTGGATATAAGGTTATTTTCCATTTCCATTGTGTATGGTGTATGGAAAATATGTAAACTCTCCATTTCCAGCATTCTATTAACCAGAACTCTGTTAATGAGCATTTTCACAGAGCAGATACGGGTGATTACAGTGGAGATGGAGATGCGGGCACTGGCCCTCACTGGCTTCTGAGCAAAGACAGAAATGATGCAATTCTGTTAAGTTGATTTTAGCGTTCAGAGTGTTATAGTATTTGAATATGGACTCCAGTTGTTTAAATTACACAGCTACCACTCAGTGTGACCTTGAAGCGGTCATTTACCTTCTCTAAGGCGTTTCTCCTCTGTAAGCAGTAGTTCCACCTGAGTACCCACCTCACAGACTTTTGGCAAAATGCAGGAAGGGCCTACTTGTGTTTTGTTATTTTACTATGTTCCAGGCATACAGTACACTAGCTACTCGTAAATAATAATAATTATTGTCATCATCAGTTCCCCCATTAACCAGAGCTTGTTAATTTACTAGAACACCCTACGGTCTCATCATTCTAGAGTATCAGTGTATCATAAAACTTTCCTAGAAACTTTCAATCCAGCGACTTGCTAACATAGCCAGCTAAATTTGCTGAGGAGGTGGATTTGGCCTCAGTCCTTCCAAAGTAGAATGTTTTTTTTGTTTTGTTTTTTGGTTTTTTTTTTTTTTTTAAGGCTCTCATTTGCCTGGAATGAATATAAAGGCAATCTTTTCAGAAATGGGAACTGACTTTCATGTTATTATCCCAAATTTTTGAGACCTGACAGAAAGTGTTGCGAAACTCATGAGCTCAGCTCATTTCTATGGGACACTTGTGACCCCATAAAATCTCAGGCCTTTCTCCCTTGTATCTTCTTGATTTCGGTGAAGTTGTACTTGGGAGCACGCCTGTTCCAGAGACAGATGGGGACATAAAGTGCCCCCACTGGGACTCAGCACACAGGTATCTCCTCTTCCTGTTAAATGGGAACAATTGTTTTTGCTGGGTTTTTGAGTGAAATGACTTTCCTGACTACACACAGCTCAGAAACACCAACATCTGTGTTCTTTGATCCTGAGAGCTGGCAGCGACTGGCCAGGAAGGAGGACAAACAGCACCCTCTGCCCTGGTGGGAAGACTGGCCCTCTGTATTTCACCACGTACAGCAGGCAAATCTGTTCTGGGTTCACCCACCCTCCAACTGGATGCCTGAGAAACCAGTAGTGGTGACAATGCCTGACATGAACCCCAGCACTGGCGTGCGAAAACTTCACCACAAACTCCTGGTCAGCTATTAGATAAACAAATTGGACAGTTTCCTCGCTCAGTGCGTAGCAGTCTTTGTAACACGTATGCTCTTGCTTTCATTGGAGTTGCCAGATTTGTTTCTGCCCTCTTCAATTTTTTTTTTCAGTAATCACTTTATGTAGTTAATCATTTTATTAGGGTTTTTGTTTCATTTTGTTATTGGTCTGCATTATTGCCCCATCCACTAGCATATCTAGATATTACTTGGCAAAGAATCATATATTATATATGCAAAAGAGCACCCCCCCCACCCTGTGTGTGGGTGATCATGATGATGTGTTTGTCATTTTGAAGAGAAACGTAATCCATGATATAGAGATTTCTCAACACCAGATGCAATTAAATCTACTAAATATTAAATGAGGAGATCAAGAATTTCAAGTGTTTTTCATCCTTTATTCCAAAGTGACTTCACTTGGCTAAGAAAGCCCTTGGCTTTGACAGCGTTAATGTCCCTCACAGACAAAGAGAAGAGGAAAAACTGGTCACTCGATGGAAATGCAGACCCAACACCCACCTGCGTTAAGGCAGAGTTAACCTGGTGGGGGCAGTGAGGTGTAGCTAAACTCCAAACTATGCCATTTGCTAAATATAGTCCAAGCCCAAGTTGTATCTACTTCCTGTTGATTTTGTAGCTTTCTTTTTCTGTTCCAAATTAGCAAAATTCCTCAACAATCAGTGAACATAGCATCTGAGCAAGGGAAAAACAGAAATCCTGGTGCAACAACTATAATCCAATGGTTCCAGGGCAAGTACTTTCAGATTTCTGAGTTTGTCTAACTGTGATCCAGAATTCAGTATAGGTTCACTACACAGGGTTATTTAACAATTTAGCAGTGAAAAATCTTGACATTTTGATGTACCTGTAACTTCTAAATTGCGCTTGAAAGACTTGTTGAAGGCTTTTTGATTTGATGACATGCAATACAGCATTGTTTCATAATATGCAAAAATTGTTTGTTAAAAACACTTTAGAAGCTCAGAATTTTATAACTCAAGAAGTGAGAATGTACCATTCTCTACCTCATGCTTGATCTGCCAAATCCAAAATTAAAACGTACAAAATATTAATCCTAGGGCAGCTAACTGCAAATATTGCCATCGGCTTTCTTTCTTTTTTTTTTTCCTGGTTGTATGGTTGTCAGCCACACCATTGCAAAGCAATGGGGAAAAATTATTATGGAGGGTGGGAGAAGACTTGAAATGAATTATTCATGGATCCAATTGTGATATTTGTTGCAACAATAGTAAATTCACTTGCCTCTGATTATACAATAAATAAACAACTCTTTTTCTTCCTGACAAGGACAACTTTCATGTACAAAATGTTTAGCCCAATCCTTCTTATTATCCTGTTATAAGAAAAGTTCTAGATATGAAAGGCAAGGAAGAAAGGGAAATGAAAATAACTTTCCAAACAGGGATACCCAATATTGTACACAGAGAAAACAATTTTTAGGCTAAACAACAACAACAACATCATGTCACCACTTTTTCAAGGAATACTCAAGTCTTTATTTTCAAGCAATCTTCCTGGGCCTGGACAATCAGAAAGACAAATCTGAGCAAGTCTAGTGGAAAATCTGTGACGTTGCTCTTGGCTGGAGCCGTATTTTTAACAGGCCTTGAATGTGTGTGTCGGATCACCCAGATGGTCATACAGGAATCGGCCTGATAGGATTAAACCTTTATGCTGGACTCTGCTCCATCTGTTCGCCAAGGTTTGTCTTTCCTTATCTGAATATAAATTTTTAGCCTCTTGTGTCTGGGAGCTGGACTAAATTCAGCATTAAAAACACAGATGCATGCAGATAATTTAACATTTCATTAGTTACTCTCAGTTGATATCACCTTGGTCTTTTTTCTAGAAAACATTTTTGTGAAAAATTTTCCTAAGAAGGAATTTAAAAGTATGTAGAATCTACTTTTTTGTTGTTGTTGTTAGAGGGCTTTGTCTCTCTCCTCCTATTGAATTATAGGATTCATTCAATTCACTGTTATAATAGGAGTTTCCATTTGATGTTTGCCCACAAGATAGAAAAAAAGGAAGACCTGGCATCTTTTCTGTAGAATCTGACTATAAGAATAGATGATACATAATTCTGATTGGATGAATAACCCAAGCAGAATAGATTTGTGTGTGTTTTGTTCCCTTTTTTCCCATTACAATAAGATTGGTATTAGTCATCATGTGATAAAATTAGCTGCAATAGCAGTTTTCTATCATTTTCATTAGGTTATCTATGTTTTTTAAGGTCTCTTTGGGGGAGGGAGACTGTAATCCAGAGCTTCATCTTGAACAAAACAGGCTGACCTCTGTTTTGCCCCCTCCCTCCCCATACATATATCCCTAGAAGCAGAGAAGGTATTTATTAGCTGAAAAGTTGGCTTGGGGCAGGTTTCAGGACAGAGGCTCGTAAGTTACCAATAGGCCAGAGCCTGGTAGATGGTTCTGGAGTTTCCAACCCTGTAAGAAAGGAAGGAAGGGAGGGAGGGCTCTGACTACTGGGCTCAGCAAAGCAAGTCAGTGTCAGAACTTTCAGGCAAATGTCATGCAAATGAATGAATAATTTGCGTGAAAGAGAGATCTTTCAGAACCCTGTTTTGTGGCTGGTTTACTGCAATGTGATTATTAGATGTGATCGATGTGTGATTGTGATGGAAACCACAAAGATGGCAGCCCATGGAGCCTCAGCTCCAAGAACGTAGGATCCCTCGATAGGCTAGCAGGGCCCCACTGGCTCTCCATAGTCCCCTTGGTAACACTGGCTCTTGGCTCTGTACTCTCACAAATGGCAGGGTCAAGCGGCTCATCAAAAAATTTAGGCCTTCTCACACACAAGGCTAGTTGTCATATTCATGCAGTACCCTTCACTGGACAGTCAGGGACCAGAGAGCAGTGAAACATCCAGTTTGAATGTCCGACAATTTATTCTTATTGGTGGAAATGTACACATAACATCTTGGAAACGTATGGCTTCGTCTCCCTACATTGCCAAGAATTCTAGCTTTGTGATAAGGGGTGGTTGCCTTTCTGGAAGTAGGTGATCCTGTTTGATCCACTCTAAGTAATCTCCTGCAAAAGGAGCATGCGCACACCCACAGCCCCAGTGTCTATTCTCCACATTTTATTCTAAACGAGGACACCCGACTGGATGTTCGGAACTATCCCTTAAATCAGCTTTGCCCAATACAGCAGCCGCTAGTCACATGCAACTCCTGAAATTTAACGTTTTAATTAATTTTAAAAAGTTTTTTTAAAGAAGTGATCTTCTCAGTCATACTAACCACAATTCAACTGGCAAATAGCTACATGTAACAAGTGACTGTCATAGTGGAGAGCACAGAGGTAGAACGTTTCCGTCGTTACTGGAAGTTCTACTGAGGGTTAATTTGAACTGCTTGCGCCTGTAAATTGATAAAGAATAATCACAGCTACCATTTATGGGATGCCCTCCATATGCCAGGAATTTTACTAAGAATAATTACTCTCTAATACCGCCAAAAATGATCACAAAATGAAATGCTCACAGGGCCAGGCAGGAAGGTCAGTTACTAAAATGGGCCAGGGGAAAACAGTGTGGGAGGTGAGGACTATGTATGACTAGAGAGTATACGCTCTGCCCACGAGGGACACAACACCTCAGTTTGATCTAGTTGTGGTCATTTGAGAAGGTGGGTCCAGCACTACCAGCTCTTCTGGATAGAAACAGAATTTCCAGGATTTTCATATAAAAGCTCTTTATTTTTCATTGTAAAGCAACAAATACGTAGTTTACTTCAGTGCCATGAAAACCAAACCTACATATACCTGAGCTCCTGATGCAGTCACGACCTGATCCACCCGTGTGCAACTTCCATCAATCCCTGGAGGGCCCAGGATCGTCTTTCAATCATTAATTCCTGCCATTCCATAACGAAACTGCCACGGACTCATCAAACAATAAACACAAACCATAACCACTGACAATTCTACTTGATTGTTCAAAGCCTCTTCCAGAACAGTACAGAAGTTCCGAGCCAGCCTTCCTCTGCTATGCAGATGATTTTTAATAAGCAATTTGGGAGACGAGCTCCCTGCTCCTGAAGGATTTCTGTTGTCACCATGCGAGACAGCACAGATAGTGACTTTTTAAGGAACCTGTGTTTTGAATGCGAGCAGCATCTCAAAGTCAGCCTTGCCCAACCTGTAGCAATGCACAGACCCTGCTCTGTGCTTTTCAAAATAGTAACGCGTATATTTCTCTCCACGACCGAGGCTGCTACTGCTAATGTATTTGAGTGAACTTTTATTATTGAGAGCCTTATCATGGTGAGCCAGTTTCCTCTCCTCCCTGACACATTCAGTGACGCTGCACTCCAGTGTTTGTGATAGCACAGATGTTTCCGTGGTGATGATCAGTGACGTCACAAACACCGGGATGTGTATCATCAAATTTATGCAGACACAGGAGCAGAGGAGAGTGGAACTCCGCTTCCATTCGAACTCCATTAGGGCTGACTCAGCTTCCTCAACGACGACTCTTTGGGGTCTGGGCTGTCCAATCTGGACTGCAAAGAGCGAACACTCACACTTGCCTGTTGGTGATTCATTTTACTATTGGACTTAATTATGTGCAAAGTCCCCTCTTCATACCAAAACCCAGATTAACCTTCCTCAGGCGCCAGCTTTCAAATCATTACTGCCCTTCTCAAAAGCTCTCTGCTGTTGCCCCTTAGCCTACAGCATCGAGTTCACTCTCCTGAGTCTGACCAGTCCTTCCCTTCCAGCCTCATTTCGCACACACCTCTCCCCAACTGGAGGCCGGACTCCGCAGCAGTTAAGGGCTCTGGCTTCAGGAGGCCTCAGTTCACATTCCACCTTCTCCACTCACGAGCCTGGGCACACTACTTTTCTTCAGTCTCCATTTCTACCACTTTCATTGAGAATACTAATTATAGAGACCTCGCCTCATGAGGTTGCTGTGAGGTTTACATGAGTTAACCTATGTGTACAGAGCTCAGCCCAGAGTATGCTATGAGTAAATGTGACAGAGAATGAAGAACATGAAGAGTCACAGAAGGAAGAGTAAGATGGGGAAGAGGAAAACGAAGGTGATGATGATGGGCCCTCCAAACCGACTGTCTCCTACTCCGCACAATCCTACCATTTCTTTTTCAGGAAGGTTATATCACTCACTTCCACCCAAACAGTACTTTGCCAAAAAGATTGACCTTCTATGTGAAGCTGTTTCTTTCCATCCCAGTCTACAAAACATTAACCCTTCAGTGAACTTCATGTCTTTCCCTTAAACTTTTATATTGATCTATGTATGCGGTTATGTATATAGCTGGGCACACATATATATATGCAGAGCAACCCATTGTCAATGCATACCTTGCAGGCAGGGACTTCATTCATTCACAAACTGAATAGACAGTACTCTGCACTTAACCAATACCTGACAATTAACTAGCATTGTTAAGTTTTCAAAGGGCTTGCCCATATTATCTCAATTATTCTTAATATCAACCCAGAGTAGTAGGTAAGCAGATGTTATTCTGAATTCCACTATACAAATGAGGTAACTGAATCTCAGAGACTCACTTGAATTTGAGACTTTGAGAGTGCACATTGGTTGATAAAGTCAAATATTTAAAACACCCAAACTACCCTTCAATTTTGGTATTTACTGAAAATTTCTGCTCAGTTTGGCTAAAATATTCACTTTAATCATATAAATACAGCCAACATCCCATAAAATCTTAGTTGTGCAATTCCTTATTCCCAAGACAGAGGGTGGATATTTATTAACTTCACAGAATATTACTACTTTATTTCCAAGTAAAGTTATTTTCCCCCTAAGACTTAGCCTCACGTATGAGTTATAGTAAAATCTCTCTCTACCTTCTTCTATTTCCAAGTTCAGAAAATGGCATCCTAATGTAATACTGCAGGTGCCAAATTAAACACAAGAACATCGAAAACACTGCCAGACTTCCAGGCTGAGAAGCTTTTCTATTGTTACAAGTTGGGCTGCTAAACACAGAGTTCGAACATCAATGCAAGTGATAGCAGCACTATGAGAACTTATCATTTTCAAGTGTAGGGTAGTTCCCCTCCACTTTCATTTGCAATCTGGACATTATCCACCTCGATGGCGTTCATTATAGAACTTTGCGCATGTAAAGAAAATAATAAAAGTTTACTGATTAAACAGGTTATCATAAAACAGTACCTTAATAACATTTTTCTCAACATTTTTTGTTTTTTTTTCTTTTGAACGACAAGAGTTGGATTCCATAAGCTTGAGCTAACCAGATCAAGAAGGGTTTCTAGGATCCTGCCAAAGTTGAAAGGTAGAGGAATCTGAGGTCTGACTTTATAGATTTCTTACACAGAAAAGTTACTGGAAGAGCACGGCTGGCTTGATGATTCAGCCAGAAGATTTTAGCAAAGAATGACCAAAACTATATTTCCCTCCTCGACTAAGAAATGATAAAATACATTGGAACTGCTTGCAACATGTTCCCCTCACCCATCATCCCACACATAACACCCCTAAAAGCATCTGCCCAGGCCCAGCACATAGTAGGTGCTCATTATGGTGGCCTCCCAACTGTGCTCAAAAAGGAAGCAGACAAAGAATAATAAAGAATTAAAGAAAGTTCTCGATTTATACCAACCCCGTTAATTTTAACCAGTCTTCTAAGTAACGGCCAATGTCTGCTTTTATTTTTATGTACTTTACATATGGTGTCTGTTGAAATTTCTATTACTTTGCCCCAAGGTGATGAAAGAAACCAATGTGCTGAGAAGAGGCCCCAAACCTGACAATATGCGTGCCTTTATTCCCCATGTTCTCCCCAGAACTGTGGGTGAAGAATGTGGGTTGAACAACTGGTGTCCTGCTGAGTGCAACTGTCAAGTAAATAAGCCAGCAACACGAGAGCATACGTTCACATATAAAATATTGATCAATTTTACAGACTGGGATAAAAATATATGAGTAGCTGGGTTCTGCTTTCATGCTTAGTAGTCAGATAAGTCTTTGGCCAATTCAGATCTATTTCTGTGCCCCGTGGGTTCGAGAGTGTTACTTTTGTGTTTCACTTTTCTTTTCCTTCTCTGGTTACTGTCTGGTTTCCCATGTCTTTGGAGCCTCTGTTACGACTTACCAGCAGCATATGTTTAAGGAGGATTTTAATTACTAGGTCATCTCCCGGCCGACCTGCCCAAGGCAGGCTGGCATGAAAGTTCTACAATCCAAGCCTCAGACTTTCTCTCGTCTCTAAGTAAATCTTTTTTTTTTTCTTTTGAGGATGCTAAAATCATGCTGATGGCATCATATTCATCTGATCAGGATGATGATCCTAATTTCTATAAAGTTTCATTTCTGTCCACTGAGCATTTCAAGTTGCAGGGCTGGCACAGGGAGATGAGATGGGGTGCCCGATAGCGTGACGTGATACCAGGATTTTTTATCTTAACCCAGAAAAGCACCTTCCCGTATATCATTGCACGTGCCAACTAGCGTTCCCTGGGGATTTAGCACAGATCTGGCTTTTCAATTTGCCTTTGAGTAACGCCGTCAATTGTGAAGCGGGAATTATATTACATGATCGAATAGCAGAAGAATTTCTCTCCACCTCTGAAGTCCAATGTGAGGGGACCGGCATTGACTAAACGGTGGAGAACAGCGGCGATGACCACCTTGCCTTGGCTGCTCGGAGGTTCAAACATGCTGCAGTAACTCTTTCTCTCTTTGGCCACAACCGATTCTTTAAAGGATGGCCTCAGTTTCCCCCGTTTGCTGGATGGAGAGAATAACAGCACTGCCCTCCCATGGTGGTTAAGAGCATTAAAAGAGAGGATACAAAGCACTGAGCACTGAATCTGATGCTAGTAAATGCTCAAAGGCTGCTATCCTAACAGAAAAATCACCACTCAACATGCTGGCTTACACTGGCATTTTGCTGGGCAAAGAATTCTGTTAGCCAAAGAAAATACACTGAATCCATACCTCCAAGGAAAAGAGAAACCAAGTGATGAGAAATTTCCACACTTATTTTCTCAAAAATGGATCTCAGACCTAACCCGCCTTTCCTAGTAGTCCTCCCCAAAGCTTCTAATACTTCGTCCCCACATGCAGTTCTGGAAATGCTTTCCCCTGTGCCTGACATGCTCTTTCTTATTGTTTGATGAAACACTACTCATTCTTGTTTTAAATTTTGAAAGTGTCCCTGATTCTCCTGATTCAGCTGGGTCCTCTTGTTTAAAGCTCTCTCAGCAGTCTGTATTGCTCCTTTACAGTGCATGCCATCATTATACTTTAAATAATTCTATGTGCAATTATTTGCTTAATATCAACACATAAATATGCGCACACTTCATAATATCAATAGTTGTCCTTGCCTTGTTCGCCTCTGCATCCCTATTGTCTAATACTGCAGGCGGTCAATAAATATACGCTAAATACATGACTGATGGAATGGATGAATTAGCAAATGAACTAAAGAAGAATGGTCAGAGTTGTTAAGATATTAAGGAATTAAATCAAGTAGCTTAAAAGTTGAGAACTTTTCCAGTGGTTATTAACAATTGCCACTACACCCACACTGGGCTTCCTCAGTGGATAAGTGGTGGCTCTGTGGAATCTGGTTTCCTAGGCTGATCTGGCCCCCAATCCAGCTGCAGACACTCCGTTCTCTTGGGGGTTAAAATTAGCACCCGTAAGCTCCCCCTGCAATGGGGTCTAATCATGCAAGGACCCAGGTGGGTCTTGCTGACAGATGTTAAGGTTAGAAGGAAGGGTAGGAGCCAGATGAGAAAACAGAGCCACCCCCTTCCGGAGGTACCAGCACTTCCTGTCTTTAGGCCTGGCTGGTTCCTGCCTGCCCCACCCCTCCCCCATGCATCAGTTTCAACACAGTTGCTGCTCTTTCTGTCATTTGAACTCAAATCCTATCTCGGAAATTGATGGGCGATTCTGCCCCTGACAACACAATGTCAGCTTTGCTCAGTGTCCAGCTGGTTCCGTATATATTATCATAATGTGCTGCCTGGGTGGACCCTGGCTGATTCTCCCTTGACTGAAATCCTCCTTTCCAGATTAATTTCTCCTCTGTAACATGCAGACACTACTTGTTTAAATATAAAAACAGAGTTAACAGCTTGCGAGACATTTTGATTTTTAAAATCTTATGAGGACATGCAGTCTATTCTAAAGGTAAACTGAGCTAAAAGATTTTCCTTTAAAAAACAATATTTGGCTAAAAAAATGTTTAAAAAAAAAACGGTTTCCCAGGCTCCTACTGTTTCCTGGTGACTTGAAAGAATTATTACTTCCCCCAATCCTTAACAACTCTAAAACAGTGTTTCCCAAACTTCAGTCCTGGTTTTGCTCCATCCCAGTACCACGAAAGTTATGGCTTACTTATTATTTATTCTATTCTATTTAGATTGACTTATTTTCTCTTTAAAAGCAGTCTTTCCCTAAGCGGTAATAGCTGTGAGATCATAACTTTGGAGTGTCATGTGATTTTTTTTCTTTTGCATTAAGATAGATATAACTATTAAAAACATATTAAAAACATTTTTTTTTATGCTTTCAACTATCACCTAGAATCATCCCATATACTACATGGGAAACTCTGTCTAAAAGTTCACTGCTGACCATCGAGTGAGTTCAACACACCACTATCTCAACTGAAGGAATTCAGAGAGAAGAACATTGGATGAGAGCTACCTAAGGCACAAGTGGCCATGTATGCCACACTTTGTGGCTTTCCAGGCCTCCTGGAAACCACTGTTAAACTCCTGCAGAAACACCCAAGATGAAGAGAAGCAGGCTTCGGATCTGTCCTATGGAAGGACCATTACCATGACATTGTGGGGGCCACTCACCAAAGCAGTGTGCATGTGTGTAGCACCTCCCAGAATCGGCCGGGTTCAAACAACAAATCATCATGGCTGAAAAGGCTAAACCAAGCCTCTCCCTGCCTCCTTAACAGATGAGGAAACTGAGGCCTGAGGAGAGCAAAGTACCTACTGGAGGTCATGCAGCAAGGTAGTGGCGTGCTCTGTTCTTATTTATTTCTGCATGCATAACTGAAACCAGTTAAGCAAAAATGTTTCAAACCCACTCCTGGCCGCGCTGTCCCTAACTACCTCATCTTAAGAAGATTTATGAACAATATAGAGAAGCTTTCATTTGCATATTGCCTCATCTGAATCTTCCGAAATTCTCGTGAGCAAAAGTCCTGTGGCAACAAAAGTAGAAAGGGGCCCATGATCTGGAACAATGATGTGAGTAAACGCAACTGGAATTACCATGCTTTTGTAACGAAATAGAAGATAAAAAATTACGCTTTAAGAGAGCCCGTCATTTCTGTCCAAAACTAAGCAGAAAACATCACTCTTCTTCCCCACCATCCCCTACACACTTTGTGCTTATTAAAATAAGTTAGGTGTGGCTCACTCATTTATTAGGTCACACAAAGTACCAAATACTGGGAGTTTCCCAGAGCTGATGAGTCTGTCAAGAAATTGATATAAGAAAACAGCCTCCCCAAATCCATGTCAGTTCCCCATGTTATTTGAAATGTGGGATTTAGTAACCCTTCAGTACCTTAATAAAGATACTGTTGCTATCATAATAGTCACTTAACTCACAATCTCACAGTTTCCTCATGGTCTCCTTTTTCTCTATTTTGCATACACGCCAGGGAGCCCATATGGTCAACATATGATTTCTACAGAGATGAGTTAGAACATCCTTGCGAATAGATAAAATATTACCAGCCTCCTTCTTATCTTGCCAGCCCTGTAGACAACATGCCGGTCATCAAATAAAATTAGCATTTTCTTTATTGGACTAGCAGAATGTGGTATTGCCATGGGAAAAATAGGTCATTGAAGGAGAATGAACTATAAGGTAAACATACTCAGTATGCCCATTAAAAAAAAAAAAAAGATATGCTCTGGGCTAACTTTTGAAAGTTCTATTTATGATACCAGCATAATTGCGTTCTTTGTACTGAGAAAAACTAAGAATAGTGGGATAAAAGATGTAAGAATTTAAGCACAGTGGTTAGAGCAAACAGCAGAGGGTACAGGCTCTGAAGTAATGTTCTCTGGGCTTGAACCCTAGATCTGCTACTTATTTGCTGTGCATCTCTGGGTAAGTTACTTAACCTCTCTTTAGCCTCTGTTTCCTCATCTTGCAATGGGGGGGAGGGTGTACAGAGCTGTGTGCCCAGCATAATAAAGGCCCAATGAGTGTTTATTGTCATTATGCTCAGAATTACGATTACACAGAGCTAAATGGTTAAGTAGACCTAGAGTCCAATCCCAGACCTAATTCTGATTTGTTTTCTGGCTTTGGGTAAGTTACTGACCCTCTCTAAAGCCCAATTTTCTCATCTATAAAATGGGGATAATAATTGTTATAGCTCATTAGATTTATTGAAAGATTTGGTGAGATAATATAGGCAAAATGATTACCATAATGCTGATACATAATAAATGATACAAACAATGTTAGTTGATATTAGTCCAAAAACACAGCAATGATGATGATGATGATAATGATACATATTACTACCTGGCCTGGTCATCAATAAGCAGAACAGCAATGTTGGAGCACTCTCCTTTGTCAGCAATGCTGTTGGTGGTACCATATGCAAATAAGGATAACAGAGATCACCTGCTTTGCAGTGACCTGTGGCTCGTGAACTCTTTAATCTGCCTGATGCTGAGAGCTTGCTGGCTACCAAGGCGCCAGTGTTAGGATTTCCGGCATTACCTGCTTTATGGATTACTCAGGGGATACACGGAAAATCACTCTTGACTTACATCCTTGTTCATTATCTTGACTTCTTGCCGTGTCCTTTCTATCGCAAGGGCAGACAAAAGACATCTTCCCCACTGCTCAAAGAAAAAAGCCTGATTTGATGCTTGAAAATCTGGGGCCTGCGTGCTCTATTTTATGGCACATCTGGATATTCTTAACCTTAAAGTTCTGTTCTTGCATCTGTCTTGCTTTCTCAAGTAGGAAAATCAATTGATAAGATGTAATGTGCCACCCTCAGTAACAAAAGATGATGCTGTATTTTTCTACTTAACCTTGACCCTTCTTCACCTAAATGCTCTTGCTTAAGTGGGTCTGGCTGGAATTCTGCACCAAAACCAGGCATGTAAGGGCTGCTGGTTGTCTCAGGGTCACCCTCCCGGTGGCCGGGAACAACAGGAGCCGCCCCGGTGTCTTTTAGTACTTTGAACTCACGTAAGCAACAGCCTTTGTATATTCTATTCCCTCTGCCAGGAATTCGTTTCTGTCCTCTTTGCCTGGTGAAAACTTATTTATCTCTCAGGTTTTAACATAAATGTGATTTTTCTCAAAGAAGGCGTCCCTGACACCTCACTCCTCCTCACTCCTTTTATGGTCCCTCTTATGCACAACTCTAATGAGTTAGTTGTAAGTTCTATTTACCATCTTTTGCCTCCATTTACATCATGAAGTCTATGAGGACAGGGAATGGATCTGCCTTGTGCTACTGCACTTAGCTTAGTGTCTGGCATGCAGTAGATGTTTAGTATGAATGAGTGGAGGGAGGGATGATTTGAAATCCACCTTGCTGACAACGTATTCCTTGACTGGAGAGCCAAAGAAAGGGCCCTACTAGAAATAACCAGTGGATTTCTCTGTTCTCCTGAAGCCCTGTCCCTCCAAACGCGCCTCCTGAAGAAAGTGCGAGACCAGGGAAGACATGTGTCAGTGGATTCAGTTCAGAGGACCAAAAAACAGTGCATGCAAAGAGGAGTTCTAGAGATGGCCCAACTCAGTTGCCATTGATCACATACAAAGCTACAACCACAAAAGCAAAGTAAACTTCCCAGAGTCACACAGCTAGTTAAAGGCAGAGGCAGGTCCAAATCCAGCACTCCAGTCAGACAGCCTGACCCTTCTTCCAGTAGATCCATCCGATATTGACTAGCCACTTCTTAGGCTCTCGCTACACAGAAGGGAGTCGAGCAGGCCTCTCCCTTCTGTTGGAAGCTCTACACTGTCTCTCAAGGAGTAATCTCCCTATCTTTCTCCACACGTCCATAAAACAACAAATTTATGTGCCGCTGGGCACAGGGAGTCAATGAGGCTGGATACCCAGGGGTAACCAACGGAAGCAAAAACTGCTTCTGTCTGGAGCAAAAGGATGAAAGGAGGTCAAATGCTAAAGAGCAAGGATAACACCATATTGTCAGGGACAGCTGGAAGGGGACACTACAATGGAGAGGTCAGAGCTAACTGGCGGTGGGGAAAATCCGGGTCTATTTCTCTAGCACCGTAATTGGAGCCAGGAGAAGGGCCCAGGGCTTCTATCACCACTCTTTCTTCTACAAAGTATTTTTAGTTTAACCAAAGCCCACTTTTGTTTTGATTTGATTTATTTGGGGACCTGGCACATTTACACTTCACATCTCAAACTTCGTAATCGCTTTGAAGGGAAACTTAATTCATTCGTATCTGATGCCCATGAAAGCTAAATTTCCATTGTTTTCCATTTTTAAAAAGCGGGGATGTTTAAAACCTACATTTGAGCCAAGAAACCAAGAAGGACCTCAGGTCAGAACTCACGAACATAAAAATGTTCGTCTTCTAAAAACTCTTGATTAATAGATCTACTGATTTTCCACATAAACATGAAGATTGTACAAATTCACAACAATAAAAAAAATCTCTAAAGCTGAAGAACACCAGTTGGGGCCTTAAGCCCACTCCTGGACAGGGCACCTCCTGATGGCCAGCTGAGCTCCCTGACCTGCTCACTTCCCCAGGGACCAGGAGGAGGCAAGTCCTCCAGGGGTCTAGAATGGAGAGAGGGAGAGTGAAGAGAAGAAGGGAGGAAGGGAGAAAATCACATGCACGCCAAAATAAAAGTCCCCTAAAAAATGAGCGTTTAAACGGCTTGTCAGTGGCTTCCTGACAGAGCCACTAGAGTGTATGCACGGGCATTTGCATAAATGCTGCCGGTGAGTTCACCATAGCTGCGAGCGCTAATGGTACATAAAGTAATTTAGTCACTTCTCCCGGCATTCTCTGTCAGAATGATGAGCACCGGCACTTTGCCTTGTTGCATATTAGATCATTAGATAACAAAGTGTTAGCGCATGCGAGCTGACAGGGTCCCTGCTCTGTAGCTTTGCGAGGGCACCACATTTTGCCATGGGGGAAAAAAATAGAGAAACTGATGCCACAATTGGCCTTAAATTCAAGTCAACACAACCTGAAACTCAGAAGAACAATAAAACATCAACACTCCCCAGGCCCTTTGAAGATCCCCAGCACACGGTCCCCAGAACTGGCCCAAGTGATGGGAAGACAGGGTGGGCGCTCCAGCCAGAGTTGCATGTACATTACCGCGAGGGGTGACAATTCAGTGTTTTTGGCCCCAAGCCTACGCTTTTTCACAATTGGAACCCTGAGAGCAGTGATGTGAGGTTCTAAGGCTGCCTCTCTCCCCAACTATACATCTTCCATAACGTTATTGCTAGAGGAAGCCTCGCTAGCTTATAGTCTCCCATAAATATCCAGCCAAAGAAAATCTCACTTTTGAAATGAAGAAAATCTCTATTTTGAATGAAGAATAAAGAGAGAGAGAGGGAGAGCAATTATCACAAGCTACAGCATACAGGGATTCACCCTCTTTGGACCATACGAGATTCTATAAAATAAATTTGCCTTTGTCAGTCTCTTATCTGAGATACAGGACAGCTACTTGAGCGCAAACATTTGCGAGTCCGTGGGTCACACAGGGAAGACCGCGTGGATGAAAAGCATAGTCTCTGTCTCTCTTAAATGCGGGAGGATTGCGCCACATAAGAGAACTTTCCTCCAACTGTCTGACAGGCAGGATATAAATGGAGATGTGCAGAGTAACTCACAATAGTTCAGGCTACCTGTAAATGAGATGGTGAAAAGCCCAGAATGAGGGGAAACGAAGGCTCCTACAGGTCACCTAAAAGGCGAAAATACTTAGCATGTCTCACTGTACAGTAGCTGTTGGAGATGGAGGTGCAGGAGTGGTGGGGCCAAGGGGTGAGGCGTGGTTCTCTAAGTCTTAAACAGGGCAATCTCAAATAAGATTTTTCAATAGCAAGGTAAAGTATTATCATACCCCCCAAATCAACATGAATTAAGCATCTAGGTCCACCTCCCACACATCACCAAAGAAAGAGTCCGCAGTCACCCTTTGCTGAGTGGATGTTTATGCAGCTATCATCTTGACGTGTCTACATGAGTGGGTGGTTATGTGTGGTTGGTCACTTCATTCTACAGAGAAGCCGATTTCCATGTTACTATCATTACTAAGAACCTTAAGGAGGCGTCTACCATTTTATTCTTCTGGAGACAAGTGAAGTAAGGCTTTGGAGAGAGGGAGGCCCCCTCGCTGAAGGAGGTAGGACATACCCACCCCCCAATGATGATTAATCATTAATAAATAGTGAAATGCCAACATTTTCTCAAATAATGTGCTAATAACAACATGGCCATTTATAGACTGGTAAACTGGAACAGAGGAATAAAGTGTTGTCTTTAAAATTTAGAATAAGATGATATTGTAACTTAAATATTTATACGTACACCTAGAGGTGAGAATATCTGAACCGGGAGGAAATGTAGAGATAGTTTAACCCAGAGACCACAAACCGTGGGCCTGTGGCTATATTCCTCCTAATGACATTTTCCCCTCTCTCCTCTCTTCAGGGTTTAAAAGTTATGTCATTAGTTACCAACGATTAAAAACAAAGAGCGTTTTAATTCTTGGTCAAAATGGAACATCTGGCTCCACTGGGCTCTTACGCCCCTTGGTGACAACTGCCTGGGCCTGGGAGCAGCAGAGCATGACCTCGCCCTTCTTCCGCAGTCCCCACCCAGCCCACTTCCCCTGTGTGACCTGCCCCCACCCAAGGCACACACTTTTACCCTGCCCCCCACACCCCTCCACAGATCATCACCTTCATTTTGCCAAGAAGGAACCTAAGGATCGCCAAAAGTAATTTGACTTGTCCAAGGTCACACAACGGCTAAACGTGAAACTGAAAAACTGAATTTAGGTTTCCTGACTCTTAGTTCAAGACTCTTTCCTCCACATCACAACGCACAATAATGTTCCTGACCTCCATGCACGAGAGTATCCTTTCTAGCAGGTGGTTTTTGTCAGTTTGCGTTGGGTTCTTTGGTTGAGGGACGACTTGGATGGTGTCACGGGCTCTCTCGCCAGCTTCTCAAAAGCAGGAATGTGGGCCGAGTATGGTTTTCGCGTGGAGCACATTTTGAAACTGTGAAACCATGACTGGCACATTTCAAAGTGACAGTCAAGTCTGTCCCCGGACAGGGCAATAACTAACCAGTCACAGTCAAAAACAAGATTTAGCTTTTAGGCCAGTGTGCTCTCCAAATTGTGCCGACTCAGTAGGTACCTGTATTTCCTTCTTCCTTTCACCTAAACATCTCTAGTCACACAATGCCTTAACCAACTCCAAAGGTATGGAAAAGATAACATTTCTATAAAGTGAGGATCAGAATAATTTTAAGAACAGAAATGGAACTAGGAATGTCATCATGAGCAGGTATTTCAGATGGCCTCCTGCAAAAAGTAATAGCCACCCATCTCTGCACTAATGAAATCACACAAAAAAGCACCTTTTGAAAGATGATGGTTTACCTTAAAATCATTGTAAAGCTAGATGTTGTGAAGAATCACTTCTAAGAATGTTACATCTGGCTAACTAATAAAAGTACAGTTTGTATATTCCTTAAGCAGAGAAAAAAATCAGGCAAAAATGAGGACAGTGGTGTGTTTATTAAACTGGGATGCTGGCAAGGAAGGGAGTTTTTTCTACCTTATGAACTACATCATGTACTGCTCAAGGCCCATGGTAATCTGTATGGTAGTGTTTAGGAAAGAATCCTGCTGGCCTAGCAAACTGGAAAGTGAAGTGGGGAAATGAATTCAGAGTTTAATTTGAGGAGATTGGAGAAAATCTAGCATACTATTAGTACTCAGTAGTCTCAGTCACTGTTTCTTGGATGGATTAATGGATAGATGAACAGATGAATGATGGATGGATGGATGCATGAAAAATGGATGAATGGACATACAGATGGATACATTACATATACATGTAGTGCAGAAACATTCAGACATACACTCAATTCAGCCCTTTCTCTTTTGAGTGGCATTCGCTTTTCTTTATTCAAATTTTTATCTGGTTTCCTCCAGTCCTCTCAAAGGCACAAGTGATTAGCCATAAAATCAAGACAAATGTGATTTCTCCCCACCAAAGTCTACCTACAGAAAGCAGCCTCTATCATGTGGTAATGAGGGGAGGGGTAAGTACAGGGCACAGGAGGAACATTTAGTTCAGGCCTCATACTCAGAAAGTGCCTCCGACCTGACTTTGGATTTTAGCCTCAAATGAAGTTACGTATGTAGTCACAAACATACACCAGGGGGATTGTAAGGAGGACGGAGTTCATTATACAACCAGGTCATTGTAAATGTAAAATGCATCATGAGTTTTGTTTCCCTGCTTTGGCCTTTCTTTGTTCTTTAAGTCGACTGGAAGCTTAAAAGAAAGCAATGGTGCAGGTTTCCCTCTGTTTCCCAACAAGAAGGAACAATAACGTCAGCCATTTCTAGGGTACAGAATATGCAACAGGAAAGTCTGGGACGCAAAGACATTTTTCGTCTTTAAATACGCAACATCAATATCGTTCAACGAGACTCCTGAAATTTGAAAGGGGGCAGAAAATGTGGTGGAGCCAGAAGAAAGAAACCAAATAAATTCACAGTTAAAGTAGCAATGCCAACCAATGAAAATGATTCGCCTACCATGTTCCAGATAAGAGGGCGTACCTTCCGAGGGGTCAAGCCTCCGAGCCCTCCGCCCGTGCTTGGAGTTATTATGGACAAACATGTTATCAGAGACTGCCAGGACATGGCCATCCACATTGACTGTCGTAGACACCACGACCTGGAGACAGAAGAGAGAAATGAATGAACATTTTAATATAAAAGCACAGAGGGTAATAAACTCAAGTTAAATAAATAACAGCTGGGAGCTGAAGAAAATTGCATAGCTATTTCACATAATAACTGGTGCTTATGCTGTACAAGTCTAACAAGAGGAGCTATTGATGAGGGGGTCTTTGGCATGGAACGCTTTTGATGCAGTTTTAAGTAAAATTGCACAGTTTATAGTTATACAGCAGAAGGTACACTGTTAACCATAATTTTAACAAGAGGATCTTTATTAGCATATTTTTTTACACAAGGGTGGTTGTGTTTCACCTAAATTACCCTTCAGTTTAGACACTGAAGCAGATATCACAGTTGATCATGCAAATAAAAATCTTTTGAATCTTTAAAATATTCCCCCCCCTTACTGTGTCAGGGTTAAGAGGATAGATAAATGAAAAAGAGAGGGTTCAGTGAGAGCTGGGGTGTAGCTTTCTCTCCTGGGTATCTTTTGGGGGTTTCTTATACTTTTCTTCTTGCACTGGGTTAGCTAATCAGACCAAAGCCCCTTGCACCACCACCACCCCCACCCCCCAAAAATCCCTGTTCATTAACAGTCTTCGATCTGTATTTTAAAGCCAAAAAAAAAAAAAAATGGTGGCACTGGTCCAAGGTTCAATTCAGATACCCTGGCCACCTCATAAACTGACTCTGAACCTGGTTTGCCAGAAAGGACATGAGCAAAGGTGTTTTCTCAGAGAATTTCAACTAAAACAATGAGAAGAAATGACCTACACTTCTCCTTATATTAAATAGGGAAGAGGATTAAAACTGAAACCCACAGAGATATGTTTATTCATGCGACCTCTTACAACCAAATATAATAATTGTCTGTAATTGCAGCTTCGGCTCCCACCTCATGCTTTGACATGGGAAACAGCAATCAGCCAGCTCCCGTTTAATCCACCTATTATGTTGACTAATTAACTTTGCTCGACAGTTTATTTCTTCCTCCATTATCAGCCCCTGTCAGCCGCAAGCACCCTGCAGCATAGGGGGAACCTCGGGCTCTTTGATTGATCACCGATAGATTGACATGCAGATTAATTTAATTAGAATCACCTCACTTGAGAAATGAAAGACAATGGCAAGAGGGCTAATAGATCTGCTCTCATAATGAGGCGAACCTCCAGAGCCAAGGCTGAGGATTTCTGATTTATTTTGCTCAATTCCCCAGTTGCTTGGGAAGACTCTCGCTTTAATTGTTCTTGGTTTTGAGAGGCATTAGCCTCTGAAGAGGTGAAATGGTTTACAAGGATTGGCACATACTCAGGCCCCCCGTTTCTGAGGAAGCCTTTTCTCCAAGTTGGCGAAAGGAGGCACGGACTTCGTGTCTTGGGCAACGTGGCCGTTTCGCCACCTGAGTTGGGCAGAGGGGAACATGGGCTGGGTCTTGGCTGACGCCTGCAAATTGTCAGCCCTGCCTGACAAAGTGGCCCCCTTTGTGGGCCCCAACTGCCGCCAACACCTGCCACACTTAAAAGTTCCACTGTCTCCAGCTTTGACCTAAAAGCATCCTGGGAGATATGGCAGATTTCCTCTCCCGCTGCCTCAAAGATGGCAACAAACTGCAGGCACCGAGCACACTGCTCTCGACAGAATCATGGAGTTGGGTTGATTTGATTGACTGATTTGATCTAGGCCCGCCCCTCTGCCCACCTGAGGTCCTGCCCCTGGCATTAAGCCCCTAGAATGTCTCAGACCTGAATGTAGAAGTCAGGGCATAGTCCCTGTAGTCATCTCGCTCTGGGGCCTCCCAAGGCTGACAGCAGGGGAGGGTTTCCATGTGGTCCCCTTAAGTCCTTTCTTAGTGCCCTTACCTTGACTGCCAGCAGGACCTGGGCCCTCCTGATTTTATTTTTTAACTCTGTTTTATTAAAATGCAAAGTAAACAATTGAGAGCATTCTCCTTAGTCATTGTGAAACCCAAAATTCCGGCTAAGGCAAGTGGTTCAAGGGAAGAACCTATAAGTTCGAAGGAACAGTTTGCAAAGTGGTTTTGTTCTTTCTCCGTGATTAACCAGATCTGACACAGCCTGAAGCTTATGTGTATGTCTCATCAACTGTAGGTTAATTTAAGAGAAAAAGGAGATGGAGGAGGAAGAGGAGAAAAAAAAGGATCTACTGTTTTATTTTCAGAGTATTATGTGTGGTGACAGAGTCCATATTATTTAAGGCAATGGAAACTCACTTTTCTTTTTATTTAGGGAGATGACTTCGTGGGACATTATATAACAGAGCTGGGTCTTTCAAAGAAATTTTGATTTACTGCGAGACCACAATTGAGTGGTCACTGGAGTCGTTAGCAAAGAAGCTATAAAAGGAATCCCAAACGGTCTCTGTTTTCAGTGTCAGGAAATACAGAAAGTGGTTATTCTAGATGTCTGTCTTGAGAAAAAAAAAAAAAAAAAAGCCATGACAATTCACCACGCACCTGTAAAACAGAGCACCACAGGCTTAAGGCTTAAAATATTCAGTACCGTTTAAAGACATTTCCATCTAATTCTTACATTGAACAAAAATGATAAAAACTGTTTAAAAAAAAAAAAAGCTACACCCCATGTGTCTTTTTCTTGGCAAAAGAAAAATCAGCAAGACCACATGTGTGATAGAATCATCTCATTGAAAGACCAATTAAAACTGGAGAAAGATAACACAGAGGCTCCTCACGCCTTTAATTTCTAGAAAACACCTAATATGTTCCTCAAGACTCATGACTTAATACATTTTAACTTCCCTATCCCCAAATAATTTCTCTCATTCTGATTTGGAAATGATAGGATATATTTAAATAAAATATATGCTTCAATTAATCCACAGGGCAACTTGTAAATTTTTAAAAATCTGTGAAATGCAAAGTGGGCACCGAAGTGTCCTTTAAAAAATAGGCCCATAGTAGGAGGGAAAAGGGCCTTTACAGTCTAACACGAGATTAATGAGGTGCTGACATATTCACGCAGGCAAGGGACAGACAGGCCTGCCAAATCTTCAACCTTCCCAAATTTTGTCAACAAGCTCAGCTTGAATTCGGGACAGATAAACATGGAAAATGATTTTACACTGGGCTCCACCGCCCCTTCCCTCTCTGCCCACTTCTTCATTCCCTTGCCTGGGGAAAGAGATGAAGGGACTTTGAGGACCAGGAATATTTAGAATTTTATGATATCTGTTATAATGAAACCTTTACTCTCTAGAATCACACTGTCCAATACAGTAACCACACACTACTTGAACTAATTAAGTCAAATTTAAAATTCCATTGTTCCTGAGTCTGCATAGCCACATTCCAAGTGGTCAGTAGCCATATGCGGCTAGAGGTTACTATATTGGACAGATACAGAATATGTCCATCATTGTAGAATGTTCAAAGGGACAGTGCTGCTATAGAATGGTTTTGAAATAAATTGTTCCAATTTATTCATGAGGATGTCTAAATTACATCTCCCAACATAAGTATTAGTCTAAGTAGGCATGTTTAGGGCTGTGTACATGTGTATTTTTAAGCATCAAATTTCTATTTGGGGAAGGGGCGTAGCTTTTTCATCTGGAGATGTGATGATGGACTCCCAGTGTGTTCCACAGTACCTTCTATCTGGGTTCAACCCTCCAGGTGAGGGTTTCATGCAATGGGGATAGAAAGGGCAGAAGAAAAGTCTGCCGCTACCCATGGCCTTCAGAGGTTTAACACTGACATTTTCAATTTCCTGGCTCATCTCAGTGGTTCAGAATCTTCTCTGTTATATCCTGGATCTAGATATCCCTAAAGACATTATTTTTACTATTTCCCCTCCTCTATTTAGAATTGGAAAAAATTCAACACAAAATTTATGAATCTTGACTCCCAAGCTTCACTGGTTTATGTGACTTTGGCCAGGTTAACTTAACCTTTCTAAGCCCCAGTGTCCCTGACTCTCAATGGAAATAACAGTAGTACCTAACTCATAAGGTTACTGCAAGGCTGACACTATTTAAAGTGCCTGTGTGGCTCCTGGTTCACACCGAGCACTCAACAAATGTTAGTAACAGTACTTATGCAGCCGTAGCTTTGTTGGTGATTCTCAGCAACAAATTCTAGAGAATGTGTCCGGCTGATAAGCTGAAGCCTCTTAATTGCCATCAAGAGAACCCAGAACAAACTGTTATTTCAAATACAAAGATACAGAAATTATTTATTCTATATTCACTGTTCTATCAGTCTAATGATGAAACAATTTTAAGGACTTTTGTCCTTGTGACATATAATTATATAATTTAAGCCTCTTGTGAATTACAGATTTCACTGATTTATGTAATTTTGCTTTCTAGAATCCATCTGCATCTGAGCCTGTCTCACTACTTGAAACTAAACGAAATCTTACTGCTTTGAAAATAGTCTATAAAATAGACATTTTATCAATTCAGTCTAGTTTTCCCAATATTTGATATGAATGAAGGGTTCTCTGGAAGTTTCGTTGTTGACTGATCTCCTTGCTATCATCCCTCAGGCTGTCCCTCTTCCCTTCCTATCAGGTAGGAGACCTTGTATGTCCCAACTATATTATCTAAGATTCATGAAGCATAATCTCTGTCTCAGAAGCAGATTTTCAAAGACATAAACAGTTAAATTCATTCATGGTAGAAGATCACATTAACAAAAGTAGCAGCTCAAACGGGAGATGGGATTATGACCAAAGCCACCAAAAGAGTTGAAATCTCTACCCTTAAACAATTCTACAAGAAATATGCAATCAGGGAAAATACTCTAATATAAAAATACTTCCAATATTTAAATTTTGACTATTTTAGTAGTAGGTACCTCCCTCCAAAAAATAACCACTTTAGCAAGTTAATTTTAAATGATTATTTTTTTTTAATTACAAATTTTAGCATTCGATGCTGATATGGTAACTCAGTGTAAGAGAATTGATGCTAAAGTTGGTCTTTACATGGCTTCTTTATCTCTGGGTTTAGTTTATTCTATGTTTGCATTAATTTAGGCCCTAGTATAAGGCATTAAATGCATTGGCTTGAAGAACATGAAATAAAAGGCATTAAGCAACATTCCACGGAATAATACTCAGCAATAAAAGAAATAAACTGTTGATACACCTGGATACATTTATAAAGAATAATGCCAAGTGAAAAAAGCCCATCTCAAAGGTTTCATACTATGTATTATGGGCTGAATTATGTTCTCCTCTGCTTTCCCCCGCCCACTCCCACCCCGCCAAACAAAATTCTTGTATTGAAGTACTAACTCCTAGTACCTCAGAATGTGAATATATTTGGAGACAAGACCTTCAAAGAAATGATTCAGTTAAAATGAGGCCTTTGGAGTGGGTCCTAATCCAATTTAACTGGTATCCTTCTACGAAGAGAAAAATTTGGACAGAGAGCCACCAGGGTATGTGTATACGCCACGTGATGGCACAGGAAGAAGGTGGCTATCTGCAAGCCAAGGAGAGAGGCTGACGAGAAAATCAACCCTCCCTGCCCTTAATCTTGGCCTTCCAGCTTCCAAAACTGTGAGCAAATATATTTTCCATTTTTAAGCTACCCCACCTGTGGTATATTTTGTCATGGCAGCTGTAGCAAACTAATACACTGCCCGACTCTATTTACTTAACGTTCTTGAAATAAAATTTTAGAAATAGAGAACATATTAGTGGTTGCCAAGGGTTAGGGACAGGGGGAAGGTAGATGTGGTTACTGTTAAAGGATAACAGAAGGGATGCTTGCAATAGAAATGCCCAATATCTTGTCTATGGTGACGGGAATGATAGACCAGATGACAAAATTTTGCAGAACTAAAAACACATACACACACAGATGACTACAAGTAAAACCAGAGAAATTTGCATAAGATGGGTGGATTTATCAATGCGTACATCCTGTATGAATACTGCATACAGCAATGTAATATTACTATAGTTTTGCAAAATGTTACTCTTTGGAAACTAGGTAAAGGGGTTACACGGGATCACTCTGTATTATGTCACGCAACTGCTAAAATTATAGTGATAAAAAGTTCAACTAAATAAAAGGAATCAGCAATCAAGATATCCTTCCATGGATGAATGATATACAAACTTGCAATCAACAGAATGGAATATTATATAGCAATAAAAGGAAATGATCTATCAAGCTACAAAAAGCCACAGAGGAACCTTAAATGCATATTACTAAATGAATGAAGCCAATCTGGACAGACTATGTAGTGTATGATTCCAACTGTGACAACGTGGAAAAGTCAGAAGTATGGAGAGAGTAGAAAGATCAGTGGTTGTCAGGAGTTTGGGAGGTGGGCGGTATCCTTCTAAGAAGAGGAAATTTGGACAGAGAGAGATGAATAGGTGGAGCAAAAGGGATTTTAGGGCAGAGGAACTATTCTATATTATTCTTTAATGGGGAATATATAACATATGCAGTTGCCCAAGTCCATAGAATATATATCATAAAGCGAGAACCCTCGTATAAACGATGGACTTTAGTTGAGAAATAATATCAATATTAATACATCAATTATAACAAATGTGTCACCCTCATCAAGATGCTAATAATAGAGGATATAGAGGAGGGATTAAGGGAGTCTGTGGGAGCTCTCTGTACGTTCCCCTTATGTTTCATTGTTCTGTAAACCTAAAACTACTCTACAAAATAGTCCATCCCATCAAACTTCTACAGGACCTCACACAGCCCACACTCTCCACCCTCCCTGTCCTCTGAACCACACTTTACAGACTCTTCCATTGTTAGCATCACAGGAGACCCTAGAGGTCAGCCAACATAGTATAGTGGCTTCCAACGAACAGTTTTCAAATGTAGTGATGGGGATAAAACTGCAGAGAAGGAATCCTAAATTCATCCATAGTGAGCTGCATACTAAAATCATATTCAGTACCTTTCTGTTGTTGAAATGGGATCAGATCAAGTCCATATGGAAACACGAGTTATCTCGTGCACATCAGAAGCTCTGAATTGGTAGTTTCACATGGCTTCGAATAATTTTAAAATAGAGAGGGTCAATCTTATTCAATAGTGCTGTGAGGTTGAACAATATGTCATCACATGACGTTTATAAGAGAAAACATCAGAAAGGATCTCCAGCAGTGATGACACTGTAAATTCGTCCAATACCTCCTTTTAAAACTTGGAAAACTGAGGCCCAAAAGTATTAAAAACATCCTCAAAGTCATAGGGCAAATTAACAGCTGCAGCAAGCCTGAAGGGAAACTCGCAGACTCCAGATCCAGTCCTTCCTTACCTACAACAGCCTCTGGCCTCTCAACCCACTCACCTGGCTTGAGTCCTCTCTCCCGAGACTCTCCTGGTATTTTCCAGTATATGTCTCCAGCGTCTATGTGGCTGACTACACTTTAAGTATTATTTACATTAAAATGGTCTGCAGCAGTTAGTTCTTCATTAACTTTGTCCTTTCAAATATCCTTGACTGAGAGGGAATGAGATATTCTCTAAAACCTGACTGATTGCTAGTTTCTCTCTGGTTGAAAGATCCCAAATAAGTCATTAAAAATTATGAAGGACGCATGAACCTACAGGATGTAACAGAGTGGAACCACTGGAATCAGGGCACGAGTAACTGAATTAAATTCACACTTTAAGGCTCAGGGCAAAAATAGCTCTTCTTTTAACAGTTAGATGAGAACAGACACCCCTAACACTCATGCTAAACTAATTTGGCCTTTGGGAAACTAAACTCACCTTCTACATCCTGAACTGTGACACATGCTAGACATAAAATGCTCATCAATGATCTGAGCCTGGTTTCCCCCTCTCTGGATCGGGATCCTTTTGATGACTCTTGACGGTGTCACTGGCATTTAAATGGTTCTCTCGGTTATCTCACAAGCCATTTTAAGTAGCAGTGAGCCAAAACACACAAAATTGCCATGTATGCTCTCGACCAAGGGGACTATGGCACATGGGTGTTGAAATCAGGAGTAAGAAAATAGCATATTGGTCAACGACTCAGATTCCAGGGTCAGACAGTTCTGAGTCTGAATGCCAACTTCATCATTTACTAGGTTGTGACCTTAGATAAGTCACTTAATCATAGGAATAAGTTGTAAGCCTACTATGTACCAGCCATCACTCTATGTATTGGAGCAGCTGCAATGAAAAAAGGCAGATAAAGTATGTGCCCACCAAGACCTTTGTTCTTAGCAGGAGAAAAAGGGGGTTGTCGGACATAAGTAAGTGAGTGATGAAAGTAAATTTCAGAATGAGAAAAGGTTTAAGAAGAAAATAAAATGAAGAGGGGGTGATGCCTAAGTGGGAGCTATTTTTGATTGGGGAAGTGACATTTCGCTGAAATCTATGTAAGAAGAAGTATCAACCATTCAATGAAGTGGCAGAGAAATTTCCCAGGGAGATGGAAAGTGCAAAGATCCTGAGGCAGGAATGAGTTCAGTGTATTTGGGAAAGAGAAACGAAGGGAGAGAAGGAAGGCTAATGTGCTTGTTTGGTACAAAGTAAACAAGGGAAGGAGCAATAGAAAAATAAATAGAAAAATAAATAAGGGAATACAATGTGAAACACTTAGTGCCTCACACATAATAAAGCTCTACAAGTTACAACTTAAAAAGTGGAAGAATATAATAATATTTTTTGTTGGTAAGTCTCAGTAAGTATTGGCATGTCCAATGGCAACACTGATCAAACCGAACACTTTTCTATCTATCCTTTAATGTATTTTACATTTTTTTCAATAACGACTGTACTTAATGTAGAAATTTATTTCTCTAAGTGCAGAGCTACCACTCAACAAATCCAGTTCATAAGGATTCCTTCTCCGTGATGCACAGTTTCTGCCAAAGCCCAGCATAAGGCTCATGCCAAGATACATATTTGCCCAATAAGCCGTAATGGTTTAATATGTCAGGTTGAAAATCCACCATTTGTATTTACCATGTTATGTGAATTAATCCTGTATTCTGAAACTATCATTAGAGCTGCTTTCAGTATAATTAATCAGTGTGGTGCATCTTGAAATCATTCTGTAGGAAGAGAGTGATTGCAGCTCGGGCCCCTGGCATTCTGTTGGTAAAGAATTTAATTGCAAGATGTGCTGTTTGTCAAAACAGTATAAGACAAGAGTGGGGGAAAGTGGCAGAGAAAGAAACGGGATGAGAACATTTCCTTCCTTATTTAAGTGCTTTTCCACGCAGACTGAAAATGCAGAGGTTGGGTATGTATTTTAAGAATCCTCTAACGATACTCTATAACATATTGATCTGGAGCCTCTTTGGGTGTTTGACTAAATAACAAGCATCCTCCAAAATTTATAGAATTCATCAAAATAAAGGAGGGGGCAGAGAGCTGCCCTCTAAAGTCACTTCCCATGTCACTTTCAAAGAGCATACATTTTGGGGAGGAATTTGGGATGAATAGTGTGGTGGTTTCACCCCATATTTTCTATTCCTGACTCAAAATGACTCAGAAGGGAAGGGAGATACTTCGTCTCTTCGGATAAACATGGATTCTGGGCTTGCTGATCTCTCTGCTCAGGAAATGCTTCGGGCTTGTCTCAAGACGATTTATTCTTATCCTTTAGCTCTGAGCTCAAATCTTATCTCCCCAGCAGCTTTCCCTGGTCACCCACTCTAAAGAAGGTTCCCATCGCCCACTGCACAGTTATTCTCTCTCATCATATCCTGTTTAATTTTCTTTAGTGCAATAGTTATGATTTTTAATGATACGCAATTATTAATTTGTATACATGTGGAAGCTGATGGTAATTGTTCTGTACACATCCGTTTTCTCTTCTTCCCGGGCTGCGCAACTAGACGTGAGTAGGCCTCCCTCGATTACATGTACAGCCACGTGACAGACATCTAGCAAGTGGGATGTGAGCAGACTTGACAAGGATCATTTCTAAGCCCAAGGTTTTAAGAAGTCCTTGTGCCCCCTCCCTGCGCTCTTCCCCCTTCAGCTGGTTGACTGGGGACAACCAGGTTCTAAAGGATAGTGGACACACAAAACAAAGAGACTCCAGGTCCCTATATCACTTTCTGGACAAGAGTCACTCACCAATAGTAACACCTGCCTGGTACCATTATGCGAGCAAGAAATAACTTCTGTTGTATGTGAGCCATTATATATTCTTTGGTCTATTTGTTACAGCAGCTAGTATTATCCTAACTAATAGACCCCAACTAGAATACAAGCTTCATTAGGACAAACTCCCTGTCTTTCTTGTTCATCACAATATACTCACCACCTACCACATCAATAAATACTACTGAGTGCAAGCATGTATGAATGAATGAATATAGCTTACATTTATATTCATATGTAGTCATAGATCTAACATTTATACATAGATGTAGATTTATAGCCTACGGGAAAACTTTGTTGAAGACAGAAGATGAATTTGGAAATGCCTACTTCACAGCCTGCAGGTTTTATAGTATCTGCTGCGATGACAGCTTGTACCCAATCTTGCTCTTCCTCTCACCATCCTCATTCTGCCAGCCCCAACAAGGAAAGCTATTGAGAAGGATTTAAATCTTAACCTTGACAACCTAGCTCTTGTCAGTTAAAAACCAGACCCGTGACATGGTTTTAACCCAGTCCTTTGACATTAGCATCTTTTTAGTGTCAAGATGAAGAAACAGGCTCATTTAGTCACAGTGAATTTCCCCCTGTCATGAGCTGTTTCCATACCTAGCTTACCCCGCCTTCTCCCTTCCTCCCTACCTCCCCACACCCACTAGACCTGAATGAAGCCTGTATCCACTGTTGTATTTAAGCAAGTTTGTTACCGTAACCACAGCTTGGGGATTTCAAAAGAAAACATCCATTGTAAATTTAAGAGTGGGGGGTGGGGAAAAGATTGTACCAGATTTTCTGCAAGGTTTATTCCATACTGCCTTCAAGTATGAACACAGCCAAGGTCTGCGGAAAGTGATTAATTTCTTGCAAACGCTAAGGTCACACTAATTGACATGACCTGTGTAATTAAGCAGTCTCTGTTTACACACCAGAAGCTCAGCCGCTGTGAGGCTGAGTTTGCTTGACAGAATGTCTTTACATGTCAAGAGATCAACAACCTTTCTTATGTCCTCCTCAGTCACCTACACAGGCCCCTGATTGCCGTTCAGAGGAGACATGCTCGGGCATGGCTGTATGAAGATCAGGCTGGCCTGGAAGCATACAAAATGGGATGAGATAAAGTAGAGCATCCATGATGATCAGAAGAGCTCGCTTAACAGGCAGGAGAGCACATTTTCAATCAGATGTCTCCAGGTCTCAGGTTTTCCAAATAACAGAAAAACTACGTTGAGACGTAGAGTAAATCAGAGTTTTCTCATGCCAAAAGGACACCCTCTTACTCCTCAGAGGCAACAGCAACACAAAACTATTTGAAACTGGCTTCCCAATTAGGACTAGGAGGAAAATGGTAGAAATTGTAAGTCTTGTTCACAGGAAAGCTTCCCCAATGTCACCATGACACATCTCCGTCAGCCAGGACAGCTGCGGGGAAGACCGGCCTTCCCCTCCTTGGTTCAGTCCTGGGAGTGGGAATTCTTAACACAGCTCTCTGAGATTGCTGGGGCCACTTTACTCACACGCCATCTAGCTCAGGGGTCTTTCTTGCCCTCGAGAACTGGCCCAGTCCTCCATCGGTTAAGTGGAGCTCGGGCAGTCTTCAGAGTAATCGCTTCTTTTTCTGAAGTTCACGCAAGTAAAAACCGACCAACGCTGGAACTGTGTTCGGAAACAAGGTTCACATAACTCTTCCCTTCCACACAGCTCTTCCCTCTGCTTCACACACTTTGGGGGTGTTCCAACGCCCTCCATGTAGATGGTATCTTTAGGCTCTGTTAGGGTGAACATCTCTTTTGCAATGACTTTCCTGAGATTCCAGCACATACTCGTGGGCAGCCACAGTGGCTCTCAGATGTTGAGGGACCGCCCTGTTGCCTCATCAAGTATCTGCCTATAGTCTCTGGACAAGCCCTCTACCATTAGATAGCGTTAGATAACATCTTGGTCAGACTGGCTGGGTTGAATCACTGCCTCGCTACTTAATTAAGCATATTGCTTAATTTCTCTAAGCCTCAGTTTCCTCATTTGAAAAATGGAACTAATCCATATTTGCACATTCCTAATAAGAATATTATAAAGATAAATATATGATAACTCATGTAAATACTTAACATAATATCTAAGTTAGCTTTATCATCATCATCATTACAGCCAATGTCCATAGATGCACATCGAGGTACACATATGGACACATGTATTTATACACAGGTATATGGAACACACCGAATGCAGACACAGTATAAAACAATCATCTCTCCGGCCCTTAATACAGTTAGGAATAAACCAAGACAGGAAACGTAGGAAGAGAAGCCAGCTTGGGATAGAAGCACAAGACAAAAAAAAAGAGAAGGATTATGATAGAGTTTGGGGCTCACTGAGTTGAAGTTACTGGAAATACCCAGCAGTAGCTATTTGGCTAGGTCAGAATCTGGATGTCAGGTCTCAGGGAACCTGACTCAGGAGTCCTCAATACCCAAAATGTGGCTAAGATGCTGGAGGTAGAGAAGATACAGAAGAAAGCCTACAGAGTAAAAATGATCTGGATCTCATGAGGAAACTTAGGGAACACCAGCACTTACAGGAGAGCAGGCAAAGAGCATCCCTTGGAAGAGGCTGAGAATGAATGAATGTTGCTATGATCCAAGGAAAAGATGAATTTGAGAAGCAGGGAGTGGCTACCAGCATGAAATGATGCAGAGAAACATAGGAGGAAACAGTCATAAAAGAACTAAGACTGGAGAAAAAAAATGAAAGGCTGAATAAGGGATACTTGAAATTTTACTTTAACTCTCTGATGCATAAATATCCCCGTGCCTACATGCATAAGACCATGTGCTAATTATGTAAAATGATAATTGATAAAAAGTGTAAATGTGCACAGACACAAGACAAAATGAGTCAGTATTCATTCTGTTACAGGCTCCCTCTATCCTTTCCCAGAAAGCAAAAAGTGTGTGATAAGAACAAAGCAAGTTAAATCTGAGATGCAGTAAGGAATTTGTTGTTACTGATAGAAAGAGATCAGCTCTTTAACTCAAACGTGGACTCCTTGATGGCCAAGGAAGCTGCTCCTTTCGAGAGAGGTCCACCTACTTTAGGATCAGTTGGAGAATCATAGGAAAGAGGATTGTCGGGGTTCAGATACATTGTTTGTATCTGAAGGACAGTATGGACGTTGTGTCAGGTAGCTCTTGTGCCTAATCAAAAAGTACACTCTCTTGGACAGTAGCACTGTCACCAAGGAGAGTCTGTCAGAGGTTACCAGGTATATGATTGAACCAATGATTCTCAACCCGGGGCAATTTTGTACCCCCCACCTCAACCAGGGGACATTTGACAATGTCTTGGTGATACCTTGGTCTGTCATGATGGGGAGGGGATGGGGCGGAGGTAGGAGTGGGGGTGGGGTTCTCTACTGTCATCTAGTGGTAGAGACCAGTTACAACGGTTAAACATCCTACAAAAGCACAGGACAAATCCCTCCTTTCCCCTCCTCCAGCAAAGGATTAATCCATCTAAAATGTCAGTTGCACCCAGATTGGAGAAACCCTGTACTGAAATACTGACCCAGCTTTAATTTATCACATATGTTTTCTCCAAAGGCTTCCATTTCTATTTTATCATTTGCAAATTATTTATGCATTCAAAATGTCCTTCTTCCATATGTTATAAAATAAGCAGAAACATCATTTTACTCCATTTTACAGTTGAAGAAACTGAGGCTCTCCAGAAATCTAACTTGTGCCTCCTCATTTCAGTAACCCTCCTACTACATAAAGAGCAACTACTTTGTCTGCAGAAAGAAACTCAAAAATAACAGACCGAGTTAGGTTCCATCTCATATAAGAGCTACATTCCTGTAATTTAAGACTTTCAGACATTTTACTAGCAGATCCTGTGAGGGAAAACAAGGCCCCAGAAATCTCACACAAATGTTCTTTTAGGTTCTCAATGTCACCAAAGTCCATCTCTAACTCTGCTGTCCTGAGAAGTGTGGCAGAGTTGACCCCGGTATTCAGAAGGCATTACACATGCCTACTAGACATGTTTATCAGCCATGGATTGATTTGTGCCTAGATGTGCCTAACCCAAGCTTGGTTATATGGCTACTAGACAGCAGAGATATATGGCTCATCTCAAGGCCTAAGCAAGCTGCAAAACAGTGTATACTGAATCCCAGCCTCATGTTGCAAGACACTTAGCGACACACACCTCATGGCGTTGTTCACATGTGCTGTTTCACAAGCAAACCTGACTCCAAATCAACTCAAAAAGTCCTGTGCGGAAACAAAGGTGTCAAGTCTACCAGCTTGGGCTCAGAAGCTAGCCAGGAGGAGTATTCTCCAGGAATCTAAGAGTTCTTCCCATTCACCTCTGTCAGGGCAAAAGGTGGCAAGGCCATCACAATGTTAGGGAAACACTTCCAAATATCAGAGGAGAATGTCTTCTTTCCACTGAATTTGTTCTTTCATGAGGCTAATACGTCTCACTCATCTTGGAGACTGAGAGATGTGGAGATCTGAAAACCAACGCTCAGAATTATCCTTTTTCTTTGCCCCATCGGAGATTGTGCAGCTAAAGATTTTAAAGATCCTCTCAGAGATCATACACTTCAATCTATACTTAAAGCATACTCAGAGCATACTCTAAGCTCCACGCAGACTGTGAGGGCATACATATCCAGCCATTGCGCCACTGAAGGGGAAATTAATACTGACCAAGCAAATGAGTTAGCCATGAAATTCGATAGAGAGCAATACTAGGGCCTAGAACTTTGCTATTCAAAGTGTGGCCCATGGCATTGGCCTTGCTTGGGAGAGAGTTAGAAATGCAGAAATCCAGACTTTCATCAGCATTTTCACAAGAATCCCAGGGGATTCTTGACACTTTCAAGTTTGAGAAGCACCTGATTGGCCTTAACAACCTTTACTAAAACCCGACTACCATCTGTGTCTTTGAAGTTAACACATTTGTTTTCTCATCTTTTCCTTTCAGTAAATGTATGATTAGATGAGGTTAGCATGTCACTCATGCTTTAATGGTGGCAGATCTGATGGAGAACATTTCCATGTTCTATACAAGGACACTTCTGAAACAGAACTAAGTGTCACTCATATCAGTCTAGATATGCCCTGCTTCTTAAGGGGTCCATTTTTAATGATAATTACTAACAATCTCCAAGACTGGAAGGCGAGAACAGAGAGAAAGGAAGGAACAAAGCTCCTATTTACCAGTTTCCTAGCTGTAATATTTTAGGCAAAGAATTCATACTTTCTATGTATTTCATTTAACCTACAGAAGTTTAAGTCTCTGAGTCCATTCTGGGAGCCAAACTAGGCTAAACCAGTGAACGCAGGTGGTGTGATCCCAATTCTTCTCTAATAAAAACAACTCCTAGACAGCAGAGACCTGAGGGACCAAGAACCTCACCTGCTCTTCATCTCTGGGGAACCAACTAGACTCTTGTCGTCTTCTGCCTAAGACATTTTTTTTAATCCCTTTTAATATTCATGTCATTACTGACATTTAAGAGAGACAAGACAGACTCACCTGGAATCTCCGCATGTCACGTGGGTTTCCTGCATTCTTTAGGCAATTTTGGTTACATTTGAGGAAAAATTTCAAGAAGAACCTATGAAGAAAGAAATGATCACAGTTAGCATTTTAGTCCTGACACAGAAGGGAAAAAGCAGTAAGTCGCTTCTGGGTGATACATTCCATGCACATGTTCTGAAACATTCAGAATGGTGTTAGAACCAGTATTTTAAATGTTCAGCCTTTGTTTTACATCCAAGCTGGAATGAAACACTCCCAGTACCGCCAGCAGATCTCACAAAAGAATTAAGCCCCCAAGGAAGTATTTTCACTCAGACAGAGGCAGTCTTTACCATAATTTAAGGTAGGTTCCAATTGGGTATAATTGCTTGAGAATTACTCATGGTCTCTAACAACATGTAATTTAAGCCCCGTAAATTCACAGATGCCGACCTGGCAAAATCCACGCTGGATGAGTGGAAAGAGACGGTGAACACTTATCTTAGCACCTCCAAATAAAACATCCTGATTAATAGTACCCAGGGGCTGTAGGTAAAACTCACATGCTGACTGAAGTCATTCGACTTCTCAAATATATCCTGTATGTTTTCCTTACAATACGTACAAAACTTACTTGTGATTAAATAAGAAATGTGCCACCTCATTGCCCCCTTGGTCCCTAAATTGGTTTTAGCGTGAGATCCATGGGTTTTACTTGCTAGAGTGACCAAAGGTCCCAATTTTCCAGGAACAATCCCAGTTTATACCAGCTGTATTATTGTAACTATTAATAGTACCCACTTTAAGTTGCAAAAGTGCCCTGTTATGAATGATAAATTAGATAGTCACCCTATAATTTGCGACATTTCTTATGTCGCAATTGTGCAAGTCCATGAGGTAAAGGCGAAGACATCAAAGGCACCCTGCTAGGGCATGCACGTTAGGTGCCTGCATATTCTCCACTGCCCAGGTTTGGGGAAAGAAGCATTTTAAGTTTTTGCATTCCTTTTTACATTTAGGCCTGTGGATTTCAGGCCCAAATATTTTCCAAAACTATCAGAATGCATTAAAGTGCCAGTCAGTTAAATTCTTGTAGGAATTTTCCTTTCTTCACCTTTCTCCTATATCACATCTACACTGGAGTAAACTTCTCACCTCGATACACATAATTCGTGAAGAACTCTCACACCATGATGGCTCAGTCTGAAGTTAGCTCTAAGCACAAAGTCTATCAACCAAGTAACACCAGGGTCCTCCGTAATGAGAGCATAGAACAAAGATGCACCAAGCTTAACCAATTTCTGAATGTAAACTAAGAGAAATCCCAGAAGACTCTCTCTCCTCCCTGGTCTCTCAGCATCTGCCAAGAGAGGAGCATGATATGGGAATAACTCTTTGAAGAGAGACAATAACTTCGTCAACCAAAAGAATAATGTTTTAAAATGTAAACATCTTCCTGAAATGGCTCTTTCAACATCAAGTAACATTCAGCTGCCCATCAATAAAAGCTGGCTTCTGAATAATGTCACCTGTACTTTTAGGTTCTCTCTGCAGAGGCCAAGGTTTATCAACCTTTCATACAAGACAAATGATTCGTGGAGCACGGCTGAAGCCCAACTGCGTAAAATGAAATCTGGCTCTGGGACCCCTTCCCCACCACGAGGAGCAACACTGTCACTCCCTGGGCGACCAGCTGGTCCTAACTTGTGTTTTCTTTCCATTGGGTAGACTTGGGAAAGGATGGCGGTTAAGGGACTGGTCACAGCCTAAGAACCTTTGTATCGTCCCTTTCGTCTGAGCTCTCAGAAGTGCTAGGTGGCCCTAGTGATCACACGAGGCTTTCAGAAACTATTGAAAGAGGTGGCGTTCAGGACAGTAAGTCTGCTGTCCTGCTGGGGTTTAAGCCTACATCCAAAGACACCTGAAACACGAAGACTGGGTATTCCCTTCAAGCACAGCTAGTTGGAAGGGCATATTTAAAAGCCATCTCAAGCCCCAAGAGAGGGCTGATGACCACTAAGTTGACATGGTGGAAAAGCCACAGCCTTTAGAAACACCCAGAATGGGGCTCATATTCCAACCATGAGAGGTACTGCTGTGTGACTCTGGGTAAGCAGCTGACTTTCACTGCATCACACTTTTTTAATCTATATATTTGATATAATAACAGTCACTACCTTACAAAGCAATTGTGAGAATTAATCGCAATGACGTATAGTGCCTGGCACACAGTAAGCATGGCGATGGTGGCAGTGACAATAATAATGGCATCGTGGATTAGGTGCTTATCTCACGCCCAGCACAGTGCAAAGAACTTCAAATACATTTCCCACTGAATCCTCCCAAACAACCTCTGCTATTTATCCCATTTTATAGATGAGGAAACTGAGGTTCAGAGAAGTTAAATAACTTGCCCAAAGGTCAGGAAGTGTGAATCTAGAACTCAAATTTAGACAGAGACCGTGCTCTCAACCATTACACTACGGTAGTTTTAGTGATAATAGAAATAGTACAGTATTGATATTAATACTAATTGTACTACAATCACAATTATTCTGATGAAAGTAAATAAGAGCAATTGTATACACAGTCGTTGGTATTATTATTTCCACACCGGCAACGGGAACCTTGCGGAGGGAGACGTCACTGCCGTTCTCTCTCCCTCCCTGGTTGCCCAGGGTTGGTAATATTTGCCACCTGTGTATGTTTAAGCCATTTGAGCCCAGACCCGACAGCCAGATTAAGGTTGTGTTAGAAGGAGCTGTCAGCACACCCCCTGGCATCTTCGAGTCAGACAACTGCGAGCCGCTGCGAGGGGGTCCATCTGGTGCCAACATGGATTCTGAAAGACAGGCACACAGGATGCCAGCTCTGCCCGAGAAAAACAGAATCGAGGGAGCGGGGATCTTCTGCTCCATGATGGGCAGGGCTGAGGTGCCTGTCAGCAGCCCGTCGTTAGCACAAAAGCTATGCCGGGCACACACCGGATCCCCGTGACCCGAAGCTGCCCTGTCGCTTGGCATGCTGGCAGAAGCTCCTGCCCGCCCTCTCGACAGCGGATCGCTTGCTGAAACTGAAGGCTCGACCATCTGTCGTGGGGAAGAGATGGCGTCAACTGGTGCCCAGGGCCTTTCACAAGCCCTTATGTGGCAAAGACGCTCTGAAGGGCCGCTTCTTGTGGGGAAAGCCAGCCCTACCACAGGGGGAGCCTCAGGGATTCTTTCAAAGTTTTCCCCTTAGTAGATGCCAAATGTCTGACCCTTTCGGATCACACTTCCTTAAAGAAACTGAGAGGAGTTAGAAGCAGGAGTTAAAAATATCCGCACTGAGAGATAGAACTAGACGTGGCACATGAATTTGGAGGATGGGTTTATCAAGCTGTTTGTAAGGCATTTGTAATCCCGGGGTCACGTACACATCTGCTGGCCTGCGGAGAAGACCTCAGATTTTGAGGGGGCTTTCAACAAAGTGGAGGTTATTGTAACTCAAAACCTCACTTTTGTCTAGTGAATTGCCACGGTTTGTGCGGCGGGTGTGTTTGATAAAGTGTCGTCAGGAGAAAGAGTGTAGTGGCCTTACTCCAACCGTGGGAAACTGACCTGCAGCAGGACAAAGCCCCTATTGACCCTGCAGAGTTCCAAAGAGTTCCAGAAACTACAGGAAATAGCTCAACCAGGATGAAATTCCCGTCTTTCCATATGAATAATATCATCTTGTGTAAAGTGTTTATATCCCCAGTAAGTCACCAAATCTCACAGAAATTCTATGAATTAGGCACACCAGGAATTATCAACCCATTTAAAAGGCAAGAAAACTAAGCCTCAACAAAATTAAGGTATTTATCTACAGTCAAAACTAAACTAATACCCTACATTGCCTTAACCATCACTTAGTCTAACTTCCTTATTTGCATATGAGAAAATGGAGAGATATCAGGAAACACAACAGTCACACAGTTTTACTAGTCACAAGAGCTAGAACTATCATCCACGTATCCTGACTTCTAGTTGTATGATTTTTCCGCATAAAAGTTAGCTTTTCAAAAGCCAACCAATAGAGCTCAGTACTCAAGCTATTGAGCTTTTTTGTCTACTTCCTTAATTAGGAAAGGGGTGGTCATAAAACCAAAAGTGATATCCTATTAAAAAGCTGCATTTTTGTTCATCAGTAGGGCTAATATAAGACATTAGCCCATCACCGAACATTAACTGAACCGCACACATACGCTAGTAGAACCAAATCATTCATTCAATGATTTACTCGTATCACTTTTTACCAGTCAATCAATATTGAATATATTGAGTAGCTTCCATGTAACCAACAAGGTGCTGGATACCAGAGGCCCCTGCAGGCTCTTCCAAAAGGAAAATTCATAGAATTAGCCAACAGGATCTGACCTATCCATATGAGAATGTAAAATAACAGAAAGTCAACTGTGTGTACCCAGCACATGGTACAGGACTCAGAGCCCAGTGCGCGTCCAGTAAATATTTGCTCAACCAAACAAAACCCAGGACTTCTACAATAAAGACAGTAGTAAAGTATACTGGACAAGACAAGACCGGGCAAATCTTGGCAATACCCTTGAACCTCAGTGGCCTTATTAAAACGTGAGAATAACGGTATCTTTCTCCCAGGACCCCTGTGTGGTTTTCATCATAAATTTATTTTCACTGTTTAATTAATTGTATGACTTTAGACAAATTATTTTACCCCTCTGTGCCTCAAATTTCTTATTTGTAATATGGGGGAGGGGAATAATAGAACCTACTTCAGAGAGTTATTGAGAATTAAATGAATATCATATGTGGGGTATTTAAGTAGTAAATGGCATAGAAAAAGAAATAACTCTTTTCATCATCATTCATCTCTGGCAACTGCTTACTGCCTAGCACTCAGACATGTTTAGGTTTTCAGATACCAAAAAAAAAAAAATACTCTTTTTGAATGTTAAGTTTAATAAAAGAAATGAAGATCTACATAACTAATGCCAACTAAGCTTCACTGCATGACCTACAAAAAAGAAAGGGAAAGCAGAAACCAAGGAGAGAGAATAATGACTACAGCAGCTTTATCCAATGGGCAAGACACATAAAGGAGAAAGGTGGCAGCTTAAATCATGGAGGACTCCAGCTAGTCACAACTGAAGGGCACACACAGTAAAACTGTCCATTAAGCAACAGCTTGTACATCATTCATTATTATGCAAAGCATTGCAATAGCACTGGGCTGAGCAGGTTGAGTTTTCGCCTCCCCCAACCAAATTCTGAAAAATCACGTTTGGATGTTTTCAGCTGCTCTCAGAATGCCCAGACTGGAAAGGAAAAGCATCAAGGCACACCTAAACCAAGACATAAAACCCCTATTTGCAGTCTCAAGGCTCCTGAAAGTTCTTCTGACTTATGCCCGCAGATGGTGATGCGGCAGATAATCTCTCCCAAAGATATGCAGGACACGGAGACTCAGTCCGGCCCAGGGCAGGAAACAGCTGTGTGGAGACAACTGTGGGGTCTCTTCTGTGCGAAGTTCAAGCTGCTCCCACACACACATCACTGGAGGGCACAGAGGGAAATGCCTCAGGATGAAACGGCCTCTCTCCATGGACTGCACTGTCATCTTGGCTTTGACAATGAAGCACAGAATGACCAGCCTTCGAGACTAAATCCACTGCCCAGATAGAACCGATGAAGACTTTCCAGGAGTACAAGGATTCTCTCAATTGAAAATATTTAACCAGAAAGTAGCTATGCCTACTCAGACTGCCTGAACTGCCAGGGGCTACAGAATGCCCTCAGTACCCCGTGGCAGCCCTCTGTGGAGAGGTAAACAAGAGGCCCATGGCCGCTGCCATGAAAAACACGTCTCCCTTGAAAACAAGGGAGCTAAAACAGCTAGAAAGAAAAAACCCTATTTTCAATGTCAACACTTTTGGGTTCCTGGTACACAGAAGAGTTGTAGAGTACAGTTCATCCATGTGAAAATGTGACACCCATAAGTCTGCCAAAATCCCATGATGTCATCAGGGAGGGCTGAGTGAGGGCAAAGGTTCCTCATCACCAGGCTAACCTTCCCTCCTTTTCTAACACTAAAATGCACTGATGGGAGAGCACCTGCCTTGACTCGAACCCCTGCAGTTCTGTTCGAGAGGTGACTAAAGAAGAAAGGGAGAAATAGGATCACGGAGTGGATTCGACATGGCTGAAGCAAATTCTCCTCGCTTCCCGCAGTGGAAGCGGGAATGACGCCAAGGTGTGGCACTATCTTGGGGATCCCAGGGGGCGAGCATGTGGCTGCCCCTATTATTGGACACTGACTTCAAGGAGTTTACCTTTTCCCCTGGCCAAGGTCCCTCAGATCTTGGGCATTTCTGGAAAGTGTTCTCAGTCTGAAGGGATGAATATGATCATCTTGAAAAGCACTCATTACCTCAGAGCTCAGAGTTTGGCCTTGATAAAAGAACATAATTAGTGGCAAGGATTTACGGGAGGAAAAAAGGTGTTGGGATATCATAGCAACAGACTAAAGAATTTAAAAATAGTTTTAAGAAAAAGGACCCACTGCACGTAGTCCTCATGCTGGAAGTCAAGGTGGGAAAAGACATCAGGATAGTGAAATGAGAGAGGGGAGGACGAATAACCGGTGACCAATGGGGACAAATAAATTGCTCTTCCTTCGAAACGACACAGAGAAGGGAAGTCAGAGCAAGAGTGCTGTAACTTAACACAGACCACTGCAACGTTTGACTGGAAATTAAATGAGAACGTCTGACACATCCAAAGCACTGTTAGCTTGTGTGTAGTTGGGAAGGCATTCGTCTCTAGAGATATTCTTTTACAAAGACTACTCAAATGCCAAGCGTTTCTTGCCACAATGCTTAAGGTACAAACATTGGCCCTGGGCGACACTGGTATCATCCTAATAGTTTGATATGTAGAAGGAACAAGGCAGAGAACAAACCCGAGTGTTGGTCTGTCCTTCTCAAGGCTGGGGACAGACTGAGGACAGACTGTCTTAAATTGTTTCCATTCTAAGGAACATGATATGCGAGGAATCACATGACACAGAGCTCCTGCAGACCTGGGGATAGGATCTGAGAGAGGCATCAGGTCTCGGGCCTCTGCATACAAACCCAGAGGTGCAAATCGGTGCCCAGGCTGGAAAAGACATGAGTGCAGTGGTCACTTTGCTTCATTAACAGCATCCCACCCCACAGAGCCAAGCATACAACGTGAGGTAGGAGGAGCCACAGTCTCTCAACTTAGTAGTAATTAGAGTAAGCACATGAGTATACCATCTGCAAGGCCCTGTTGTAAGCTCTTGATATGTAGTGATTCATTTACTCTTCACGACAACCTATAGAGTACTATTTTCACTCTCATTGTATAGATGATGATGTTGAGAAGTTATATCATATGCCCAAGGTCTCCTATCTAGTAAGTGGCAGAGCTGGGATTTGGCAGTTTGGCTCCAAAGCTCACATTTGGTAGGCTGCATTCCTTTGTGCATTATGTATATTATATTATGAGAGTATGGGACATTGACCATATATTATTATCATCTCCACATTCATTCAAAATTACAGCTAAAGTCAGCATAAAATGTTCAGGTATCATCACTAGAATATTCCCAATTACAAATTCTAAATTTGCTCATGACTCTTGCCTATTTCAAAGGGATTTTAACCATAATGAAAGCCTAGAGGGTGGATCTGGTCATAGAGCCAAACAAAATTTGGAGAACGACGAATGGCCAAAGAAAAATCAATGTGATCTGGGTCTCTTGAGAGGATTCAATGAACATCAGCTTAAGGACTGAGTTATACTTTATGAATTTATCAGTTATACAAATATCTATCTTTGAATGTCTTTCCTTTAGTCAGAAAGCCACAGGTTGAAAATGAAAGGCTTTTAATACCTCTCTGTTTAATACCCAAGTGTTTCAAATTTTAAAGCAGATTCATTTAGAATCTGATGTTAGAATTTTACTTTTCTTCCTAAGTACTCAAAAGGTTTCAATATAAATTTCCCCTGTGCAGGTGACAGATGGCAGAGAGCGATCTAGAAGTTCAAATCCAAAGTAACTGAAGCATTTGGATTTTCTTGGATACTCAACTCACTACTTTTTAAAGACTTTATGAAGTATAAACATACATTATCATTCACTCACTCAACCAACAAATGACCCCAGGGAACCTAACATATACCAATTCGTCTCTCTCGATACCAGTGGTACTATGGGCACGATGATGTTGTTTTAAGTTTTCTTCACAAGAAAAATAAAATAAAAGGAAAGAACTTAAACTTACAGGAATTTTTTTTTTTTTTTACTCTGAGGATGACAGGGTATTTGAATAATTGTCAAGTAAGGTTGAATCCTCATGAAGTATTAATCTGTCGTGGGTGTGCTGGCAGGAGTTGGATCAGGGACTTTCTCAAAGTCCTTAATAATGTCAAGATCGTACCTTTCCTAGCACATTGGTCCCCTACTCTTCACCTACCAGTATTTTTTGCTTCAGTCACATCACGTTACATTCTGTGCCCTGAACGTGAAGCTTCCTTCCTGCCTGCACTGTAAGCTGTGCCCCTGGGTCCCACACCATCTCAGCTTCCCAAAACCCTACTTAGCCTTCCAGGTACATTAAACGCACTGTGCCCAGGAAACTTTCCCAAATACCCGGCTAGAATTAATCTCCTCCTCCACTCTGTTACAGCTCTTGTCACACTTGGTCTTCACATCTTGCTCTCCAGTTACTTGAGTAATCATCGCCTCCTTCATGACAGTACAGACGCCTTTAGAGTGCCTTTCTATTCACCATAGCATCTAGTATGGCTGTATGTGGAAAACAGTAAATAGATATCTGATTTAAACTGACTGTAAATATTAATGGCACATAACTTTGAATTATAGCACAAGGATTATTTCTTTCTTCCTTTCTATTTTTCTATATTTTTCTGAATTTTCTATAAACAGGCATCACTTTAAGAAAAAATAAGCATCTTTATTGTTGTAAAAATTGAAGTATCACTCAGCATGGAACCTAGGGAATGTGACCCCATATTGTGATGAATAAATTAAGAACTAAAAATATGAGTGTCTTTGCCAGTCTTTGTGCTCTAAGATTTGCCAGCTAATTCAAACAAGAACAGTTAAGAGCTATCCATCATACACCCTGTAAAACGTAGATCATTTATTAGTTTCACATATGCATAATTCATAAAAGATTATCAACTGGACAGATTCCACACCATTGGTGCCCTCAATTTCCTTCTTAAAAATTCCTCAATGACAAAATTTTAAATTTTATCTCTAAGTTTAACTTGCCATTGTTTTTAAAACATATAAGCACAACCCAAAGGGACAAAAGTCTATGTGACAAAAAGTATGACATGAATCTCCTCACTACAAAATTCCACAGGCCCTTCTGATGACTTTGTTGAAACCAGTGCCAAAAGCTCTTGATGGTTTGCTATTTCTTGGTTAAGCCTATTGCCTTAAGTCATCCATTTCATCATTCAGCCCACCTCTCATTCAGTAAGTATTTACAAAGCACCAACTATGTGCCAAGCACAAGCACAGAGACAACTTCCTCCCTGCCCTTGTGGAAGCTCACTAAAGTGTAAATCTCAGGCTGCCTGTGTCAGAATCACCAGGACACTTGTCCTGGTGGGAATAGGTTAGGGGGAAAGGAACTTAAAAATTTTCAATGTACACTGAACCTTGAGAATGAGTATCTAATTTATTATTTTTTTTAAATCAACAGTAAACTCAATACCATGTGAGAAATGCAATGATGACATCTGTACTAGAAACAGTAAACTTCTGAGAAGGGATGGACATCTAATCATGTGTCATTGAGACTTGGTGCAAAAGCTTCTGTCAAATCACCTCTAAGTAAAAAGAAAAATTAAATTCTCTCATCAGTCCCACCTTGTCCCCAGCACAAGCCACAGAGAAAGAAAAGAGTTCCTAGTTGCCAGAGAAAGCTTATATTTGACAATTTTTTTTCTTCAAGGGGAAGAAACAAGCTCCTTTTTCTATCAAAAAGAAAAAGGAAAGAAAAAGGCATCAGATGAAGAAGCTCTTCCTCCAAAGGAAAAGCAAGGTATCTAATGATGAAAATTATTTTGAAACCTGTTTAAATTATCATCACCTTTTTCTAAAACTCACTCTATTTGTCTCTCAATTTTTCTGGACACACTCTTCCTGGTCCCCATCTCAGTATCACCATTTGTTGCCTCCCATCCTCCGAGCTCACAAACCATTGGGGATAACAAATTTAATTTAAGCAATGGCTTTCATTGAAAATAACCCCTGCATTCCAATACCACACAAGCCAAGTTCAGATAAAAACAAGTGACTCCTTAATTTGGATTTAGAGCTCAGGATCCATCTCCAAATAAATATGACCAGTGAGCATCATGCCCACAGAGCACCGACAATAATCTCATGAGCTCCAAATTATTCCAGTTTATATTATGAGTGATCCAATAAGTCTGTGTGTTCTAGTCCATAAAAATATAAGAAGAAATTTATCATTTTAAAATCATAATGCAAAATAGAGTCTGACACTTTATTAAGCACTATTTCTCATGATATCATAAGGCTGCTGATGGAAAATGAAGCTAAAGCAATATTATAAACGAACAATGACATAATTTAGACTTTCTAAGGGTACTTTGTAGCTCCCAGGTCATATCCTGCCCTCCCCTGCTCCCCGCCCCACATGTCACTCTCAAACTGCTTCAGTTTGAAAGCATAAACAGGGGAAACAAAACTCCAAAGAAGCTTTTATTTTTTCATGAAAATTGGTTGATCATTTCAGAAAACAAAGGATGCTAGAATGCGATGAGAATGTAGAATATATCTAGTCCAGATATTCTTTACTCTAGAGTCCGTGGATAGTCTGCATGGGGTTCTTGAATACCTCAACAGTGTATTCAAATTTTTGTACACACTTTTTTTGACACAGTGGTACAGAGTTTTCACAAGATTGTGGAAGGAGCCTATGAGTTGACTATCCAGAATCCACCTTCCCTTTTTTGGTAACAGTCCTCCATTCTCCTTTTGGAGAATTTTCTTGGTCTCACCCGAGAGTCCTTGTAGATCAGCAGCATGAACTCACTCTACACTTGGGCCAGATGGTGCCTGTGACCCCGGGCCTGGCCAGTCACAGCATCACATCCCCCAACTATGTGATTGCTTTGGAGACTGGCATGTGACCCACGTCAAGCCAACCAGGCCCAAGCTAAGCTAGTTGCAAGATTTTGGTTTGAGTGGCTAAAAACAGAGATAGGTTTTGTTCTATCAGACTTAAACCTGGAAAAATCTGATGTTGAGTTTGCTGGAAAATTCTATTCTTAGGGATGAATCCATAATAGAATATAATCCGCTAGTATCCCACCTAATAGAGATCACAGGACAAGGAAACTCTGATAGGCAGAGAGGAAAGGGGTAAGAGAAGCTCGCATCATACAATGCCTTACACGAAAGGTGAAGCCAAGTAGAGATAGAGATGTCCATAGAATGATGAAGCTGAAAAGGCAACAGAAGGAATAATCCTAAAATAGATGTGTGTGAGAGAATATTCTATTCCACTGAGATGTGGTAACTTTCAGGTAATAAAACTTCATCATCCTATGACTTCCTTTCAAGTCACCATCATTAATAGATAGATAGATGAGAAAGAGTGGGGGGAGGGTGGGAGAGAGAGAGACTGAGATGAGTGGGCAGGTGGATGGACAGACTGATGGATGGACAGATGGACATCTCTAGGCAGGTAACACCAGTGAGTGAACTAGGCTGCATGTAAAACCACAGACAGTACTAGGAAATGAAAAGTGAATGTCTTGTCTATGAGGGACTCTTCTTCAGCTGACTCCACTAGGAAACATAGGGACAGCATCGCCAGAGCTTCCCATTTCAAGAGAAGCTGAAAATTCACAGTACTGAGAGTGTGATTTGCCAACCTTCCAGACAATACAAAGGCCAGATAAAACAAATCTGGGAGAGGGCTCTCAGTCTGCACCTCTCACTCTAAACTGTAATAGCCAAAGCAGCAGCAACTCACTTGTCTGTGATGTCAGGGTAGGTCTCATTGTGTCCATTTTTAAATTTAAAGTAATAATAATAATAATAATAATAATAATAATAATAATAATAATAATAATAATAAAAGGGCCCCTATGGCTCCATTAAATGGGACTCCTTTCATTAAAAGAACACAAGTTGTTCTTGTGTTGAGAGTAATGGCATGTTTTCTTTTTTATTTTTGAGAATCCAGATGTAGTCAAGCTTGATTTTTCCCCCCAGATCTTTGGTAGCTGATATGTTGGGTAAAAGGAGAAGTCAGGAAAAGCATCTGTACCCAGAAGCAAGAGAAGGCAGTGCATATTCACCAGCATGAGGCTGTCCATAGACAGTGAATACAGACACAGGAAAACCTCCCATGCCCACCTCTTCACAGCTGGATTTCCTAGGGCACTTAATTCAATAAGAAGCAGTAAGTTTTAGTAGCATCTTATGAGCAATTAACCAGGCAGGAAACAAAACACCTGACTTGGTGCCTTCCTCCCAGTTTTTGAAGAGTCTGTGGTCTGAGAGGTCAGCAATTTGGAACTTTCTCTACGGGCTACATGGTCAACCTAGTCCAAGCAAGTTTTATGTCTTCTTACATTTGATGAGAGGACAGATGAATCTGGCCTGGCCTTACCAGCATCAGGATCACACTACATTTTCACACGGGAAGGCCCCCATTTTACTCAGTGTTGTGCCAAGCACTGAGCAATTACAGGAATATTCCAAAGAATCCTTACATTCCCCATTAGTCAAGTCCTATTAACGCCCCCCCCCCCCACTTCACCGATGAATGTAGCAAATAATCACGTTTTATTTCTTGGCTACCCTAACACAGGTTCCCACTCATTCACAATGACATAAATTTGTATAAGATTGAAGTCTTGAAGACCGAAATTTCACCAGCATTCTAAGTATGATGTTTTTGGTGTTGTTAATCATTGTACTAGCATCCTGCACTGGGCTATTGACACTCTTTGAATCGCTCACATTTCTTCCCTTAGGAACTAAACATAAAAGCAAGCAAAAGTGCTTTCATGCCTAAAGTAAGACCATCCATTCACTAACAGTCTCTTGATGGTATTGGGTGGCGGTTTTCTACACTAACCACATAGAGTGAGAAAAAAAAATCCACTTAACTCTGATTTCTTGCTTTTTGCTAGAAAGCATTGTTAAGTTGCTTCTTGGTCTCACCTAGTAGAAGGGTCAATGCTTTAGCTGGGATTGTGACAAGCCTCTCCAGAATTAGAGTACTTTATTATCGCATTAGTACTGGGAAAAGTCACATAATTAACAGAATTTATCCTCATTTACTCTGTAAAAGCACTAATATTCAATCTCTCTGCTTCTGTTTAATTACTTTCTTTAACACAACTTTTTTTTTTCCAAGTTGACCCTTCCTAAGCTTATCTACAGAAATGTGTTAAAACTTTTTCTCTCTCCACTCCATTTAAGTTGCTAGACTTTATTCGTTTAAATACCATAAAAGGGAAACCCGGCCTGCCATAGTTCACACGGTGCCTTTGAATTAGCAGGCATAACAGTGTCATACTTTGGTGGAGATCCTCTGTTCAGAGTAAGTGATGACAGGCACCAGAATTACTGTTAATTGTAATATGACACTGGCATTACACTGGGTGTTAGTTGGTGGTAAACTAGTATTAGTTCGGGCGTCTAAGAAATTCAGAAGCTGAGATATGGCAATTCTTTAAAGAGAACAGCAGAACTGCCTGACACATGCTGCCTTCTCAGGTGATGCTTCTTCAAACCTGCTTGCTCAAGAGGAGGGGAGGAGCATGTGCATGCACACGTGTCAAAGTAAAGTCACCATAAGATAACAAAGTCATCAACAAATAACAACCAGGAAGGCACTCAGCTTGCTCTTTCTCCTGATTTTTTTTCTTTTAGTCAGCAAAGTAAGAAAGGCTTAAAGAACAAACATTTAGTAGAGGCTGAACTTCTGCTCCCCTTTTTCTGAAACACGGATAAAAACTTATGCCTCAGTATATCATATGAGGTGGTCCACAGCCTGGTCAGGAAGGTGGGGCTCAAAGGTAAGGAGCAGATCTTTGTCTTGAAGGGATCTGCTGATGTCGAACTTGTTGGTTCACTTTGAGTGGAAGGTAAGTCCTTCCTGATGAGGTCAGGGGTGGGGCCAGGTGATGATGAGACAATGGATCAAATGGATCAAATGGGGTGTTGTCTTGGTTCCTTGGAGGGCGAGCTCCAGGCACAGCCGATACATGCAGCCTTCTGCTGTCTGGGACCCATTGGTGGCCTAAAGACATCCACTACAATCATCTTTCCCCTCATTTGTCTATCAAGGGAAGAATCAGCTCCACCCCAATTTCCCTACAAGAGACACATCTCATGTAGAATGAGAAAAAATAGCAAATGAGAAGTCTTCTTCATCTGTCATCCATTTTATCCAAGTGACAGGTAAAAAATTCCATTGGTTTGTAACTCAAAATAGAATAACCTTGTGAGCCCACAAGTATAATATGGCCCAAGTTCACTGGGAAATAAAAGAATCCTCTCCAACCTCCAAAGCTTTAGCTCAATCATTTGGTTGGCCTATAATGCCTTTCTTTCCCTCTTCAAGTCCTTCTATCCTTTTCAGGTCTGGTTAAGATTCTTCCCCTACCAATAAGAATGCTCAAATTCTCCCATTCAGGGTTAATGTCTTATTCCTTCATATACCTAAAGCATTCAAGGTCTGTGAATGTTTTTCTTATGGTACTTACAAAAATCCCTTTATACTTACGTTATCTATGCATAAATCTGACTGGTTCATTTGGCTATGAACACCTGAAAGGCTGATTAGTGTTGAGGCTTTGCCTAACCTCAGGATCACACTTGGGGCCATTCCTGGCTGAAACTCACTAATTCATTTTTCCCTCCAAAGATGCCCTTCACATAACCTTTGGTCAAATGCCTCATCATTCCCTAAAGTTTACTATTTCTCACTACCAAGCTCTGCACATACTGTTCCCATTACCTGGAATTCTATCTGTTTACTGAAAGGAAATCAAATCTATTCTTTAAGGCCAATGCCAAAGCCCCCTCAATCAGATTGGCCAAAATAGCACTATCTAAATTCTCACAGCCTTTGTTTATACCACACTGGTCCCTTAGCACCTTTTAATTGGTTATCTGCATTTACATTTCTTATCTGTCTAACCAGATATAAGCATCTCAATGGAGAGATCATATTTTGTACAATCTTCTTTTCATCCATAGTACTCAGTACAATAATCTTGTTTGTGCATCACACACATCCATTGAATGGTGAGTGAGTGGATCTGGATCAAATATTTTACCTTAGGATCTCCAGAGAAGTAAGACAGTTACTGATGGACAAACTCCTGTAGTATTGGCAATAACACTTCTACTTCTGCTATTACCATGATAATATCATCAGAATTACTATCATTTTTGTTCTTATTATAATTACTATTATTAGAGTGCTTACTATATGCAAGGTAATTTGCTGAGCACTTTATTAACATTATTTCATTTAATCCTCACAACAACCCTCATGATCAACCTCACAGCGACTATTAAGGTGGACAGTACACGTCCGTTTGTCTGAAGTCACGAATCTACTAAGTGGAGGAGCCTGCATTCAAATCCACATCCAACAAGTCCAAAATTCAATTCATGTTCTTGTTACCTATTTGTATCCAGCTTATCAGAAGGTATAGTCAGAAGGCTTGTGAACAGTACTTTTTCCCTGCCTGCCTACCCGCCCTGGCTTTCAAGGGCAGGAAGGAGGAGCTAGAAGCTAAAGGTAGTCCCTTTGGGCATTTGGAGAGAAGCCGCCTTCCGTGGAAAGGGGCCACCTCTGTGGTTGCCACTGGAAACAAGAGTTAGCGCCATCTCGGTGTGGTTCTCTTTGGCGCAACTGAGCACGTCTCACTTTTAGAACAAGAAGACCTTCTCAGCATCCTGACTGCCTCACTGGCACACCCTTCTTAGTCCACGTGGTCATTCTGAACTTTAAGACGTTTACAGTGTTGCTTGAGGCTCTGCAATATATTCGAGCGACATCTCTAATCGCTCGGAGGCGCCTATTTCCGCTCCCCTTCCTCCTAGCCCGTGGCGGGGTGCACCCTGTGGCTCTGCTGCATGCGTGGCTCGGGGCAAAAACACCTTTGCCTCAGAACCCCAGCGCTGCCATCATTACGTCCAGTGCCCTTACAGAGGCGAACCGGAGGCCTCTCACCCTCAGCTGTTCCACCACGTCAGTATCACAGGCAACAAGACACCAGTCCCAGAGCCGGATGGATTAACCTCCACGATGACACTCAGTTTGAGTGTCAGTCTCCCTAAAACCTCAACCAAAGCTCAAAAAGCCACCTCTGGTTTAAGACCTTAACTGTAAATCTCCTCTCTTCTCATGCACTCACTAAAGGGCTGATTAGAATCAATTTGGACCTTTCTAGTCACTTGTCCTTTAAGTTTCCTGGAAGATTCAAGGTAATGAGTAAGAACTTCCTTCATCATGAGCCACACTTGCAGGCAAGCTAAAAAAGAAAAGAAAGAAACTGGAGGGTATGGAGAAATGTTATTAATGCCTTCTTTTACATGGTAAGCACAGAATACAAAAACACAGATGGGAATTTATAAAACTATTGGAAGCGACATCGTTCATTTACAAAAATAAAGCCAACCTGCTGGAATATTAAAAACAGCAGTCACCAAATTTATACTCAATTCTTAGAGCCTTGCCGATCAACCACTGAGCTGCCATGAGAACAGATCTCCTTTTCACTCAAGTGAGGATCTGCTGTGGTATTTTCAAAAGTAAATAAATGGCCACAAAGAACAAAAAAGATCAGTGAAGAACTGAGTGTCTCAAGAACATCCCTGACAAAATAAACCCCATGTTTATGTGTGCTCCCTCAATTGGCTTGAGCCAGAAATCTTTCCTGCAACTTAAAACCAACTGCACAGGAGTTGAGAGAAATGTCCGGAATTAGCTTAGTCAAATGCTGCCTTAAATAAATGCCCCTCTGCTGCTTAACGAGATGTTAGGGCCAAGGCAGTTTAGTCTGACCTTTGCAATTCCCACTCTTTTGCCATCACACATCTCACTATCTTTTTTGTTTTTGTTTTGCTTTAAGGCATTTGAAATGTAGACACCTCTTAAACATTTTAGTGGGCATATTTTACAATAGTGTCTATCTTTTTTCTGACTATAACTGTTGAGTTGCTTTCAAAATGTTTAAATACTTAAAGTAATAAAAAATAAAAACCACCTATCTCTTCTTCCAATCTCTTCATGTATATACAAATTTTATAATGATGTACAGATTTTATATCTGTTTTTTTTTGTGTAAAGCAATCTTTAAAATGTGATATTTTTTACTCCATAACACTTTATCACATATAGTAGATAGTCAACAAATCTCCTATTATTTGATTACTTTCAATTTTTTGCTATTATAAATAAAGCTTTATTGAACACCTTGGTACATAAAAATTTATCCCCATATCTGAGTATTTCCTTAAAATAGTTCCCTAGGACCAGAATTGCCAAGCCAAAGTGGCATATTCTGCGAGTGAGTTTAACAAAGTTTCATTTGAAAATGTTGACGTGAGTCAAGGGAACTTGAGACTCAGCCAAACTAGGTTGGGAAAACTCCGATAAGTGGCCTTTGCCGTGCCTGATTTCACAGCAGTTTTGATGACTTAGGTCCCGGAGCAACCATGTTTATTAAAAACTGACTAAACACAGTGACCATATTGCATATCCACAGGTCCAACCTGTTTTCACCTGTGGTCACAGAAGGTGATGGTACCTAGGACAACATAGTCATCATCCGGAGTTATAGTTAATCACAAATGGAGGGACCCTGAAAGAAGCCCTTTATGTGTCACCAGTGCTGCTCTCACTGTGCCTGCCACAGGGATGAGAAAAGGACCCAACGACAGCAAAGCAAGTTACAGACTGGCACCGTCAGGGTTTCTCTTGGCTCATGCTGCACCAAGAAGTCAAGTCCAAAAGTAAGGTAAGAGAAAGCCCAGTCTAAGAGATCTCTGCTTAGAGGCTGAATGGAGTCACCTCAACCCTGAGAAACTACATCCTTAGCAAAGTAGGTGTAATATTGTTAGCTGACATTTTAGGGATAATTCAAAGCAAGCAACCTACAAAAGGGTTATCATTTTCTTAAAATCCTGGAAACTATCCTACAGGACCGTCCTATCAGTAGTGCAGTCCTTTGTTAGACTGACATTCTCCACCAAGTGAGTTCCACAGACATTTTGTTTACAACTGATATGTCCTCGAATTTGTACATGATCTCTTTGCACCGTCTCATGGAATGAAGGCCACCATTTATGATCTGGCCCCCAACAACCCATTCAGCTACATCTCATCCCATGTCCTTTATGTTCCTCTATGCTAAAGAACTTGACATTTCCTCAACCCTCTGAGCTCTCTTAGGCAGCCCCAATGCCTGTCCTAGAAGCGGGAGGTGGAGTGTAGAAGCTGGAAAAGCTCCCTCCCTCATGCACCTGACATTCTAGTGGGGAAGGGAGACAAAAGCAAGCAAAGAAATTCACTTGTAAATAAAGTAAACAAGATAATGTCAGTTACTGATTAGAGCTATTGGAAGAGAAAAGAGGGCAGATGGGAAGTGGTTGCGGGATGGACTTTGAAAAGGGTGGTCAGAGAGGTTCTTGGAAATGATATTCCAGCGGAGACCTGAAGGACGAGAAGGAGGCGGCCATGCCAAAATCTGGGGATAGGGCATTTGTGCTAGTGCAAAGGTCAGTGTGACTGGAGAGTAGTAAGTGAAAAGGAAAGTGATATGAAAGGTCCCCGAGGGAGGCAGTCTCATTCAAGCCGTAACAGAAAGTGTCCCATCGTGGGCAGGCAGACCTTCCCACCCAAACGGGACGGCTCTAAGAGGAAGCTCCCTCTTCCTGAGAACTGAATTCTGCCCCCTTGTCATTTACTTCAGAAATTTCAGTTTCTGCTTGAGTCCAGACTGTAACACTCCTTCCCTAAGATAACCCTTAAATAATGTTAAGTGGCCACTTTATCTTTCTAGGCCTCTTTTCCAGGATAAACAAATCTTATTCTTCTACCACTTTAGTTCAGGATTTCCAGATGCCTCACCATCCTGATTAGACTTTTCCAAATACTCTCTAATCAGATAATACCCCCTCTACATCATGCCCTCAGAACTGAGCAGGCTCCCAAGATGTGAGAGGCAGAAAGTGAGACAAACTAGGCTCCGATCTGGGCTCTATCACTTATCAGCTGTGTGATCTTAAGCAAATCCCTTAACCTGTTTAAGCCTCTGTCTTCTCATATGTGCAACGGGAATTATAAACCTACCTGGGAAGACTACTGTGAGGGCTATATAAGAGAGTATATGTAAAGTCCAAAGGGCTATTGAGTTAATGCTCAATAAAGTTTGGCTATTATTATTACTAATGATCATCATCATCGTTATCATCATCGTCATCATTATCCTATGACCTCAGTCATTCTCCATCTTGGTCTAAAATCTGTATTTGCTGAACAGCAAGTTAAATATACATTTGTTTTTGTTTGTTTTGTTGTGTTGTGTTTGTAGCAGCGGAGTCCCAGCAAAGTTTGGGGATTAGGAGCCACGTAAACGTATATTGAAACCCCTTCCCCCAGGTTTTTTGTATGTAATACAATAGCACTAATCTGATCACAGTAACAGAGAAAGATCGATAAAGAGTTAAACCATGAACTAAGCATGCCCATATGACTTAGATAATTCTGTATATACTGCATGACATTTGATGATCACCTTCCTGGGGGCTAGAGAATGGTCTCATCCATCTTCTCAGTCCTCATCAGAGCTGCACATCGGTCCCCAACAAATATAAGTAAGAGTAAAGGAAAGGGAAGAAATCAGGTAGAGGTCTACCTAGACTTCTAGGATCACATTTGGTGATCAAACTCACACAGTGTTAGCTCTCAAAGGGACCGAATGCAACACATTATAGACAGAGGGACGGAGGCTCAGAATGGACTATCCATGGCCACACAGCTCATTTGGATCAACGCCGGGACTTTTAATCTCTTCCCAGGAAACCAAACTGAGTAAACCGGTCACAGACCTGAGTCTCAGGCAGGTTCCCCGTCCTCCTTCAAAGCCTTCTTACAGAAATGTCCTATGAGTCAGAGGAGAGTCAGGTTTCCCACTTCAAGAGTTTGCATACCTAACTCATCCAAACTCAATTTCCTTAGGGAGTAGAAAGTCAAGCCTGGCATCCCCAAAGCTGCATAAATCTCTCACCTAAAGAACATCATCATTTTTCTCTTGTCACAACCCTTCCAGTCTAAAATGTGACAGCTCCGATTGGGTACTGTCCAAACATTTATTAAAACATTTTAAATGATGAATATATCCAATTATTACTATTAATGCAGCTAATACTGACTAATGAGGGGGAAACGCAGGAGTTGGTGTCCCGCAATTCATTACCCCTGCCTTGTCAACAATTCAAAGCCCGAAACCTAATCATCCATACCGGGCCCTGTTATATTTCACACGTCACTTTTAATAAGTCACTCAGTGCCTATAAATTAATGTAACATGTCGGCGTTTATGAGTGCGGCTTTGTCGCCGTTAACAAATGATGTTCTGGCCCAGTCTACAACAGCTAGGCAGTGACGAATGATGGAAGATGATTTCTTTCCAAACTATAAACTATACACTGGAGACTCCAGTAATACATACATACACACACACACACACACACACACACACAGCCACATATTACATACATCTAAGCACACACAGACATACCCACATGACCTAACAAAGCATGCCAATACACACACAGGCCTAAATATGGAATAAATATGGTGCATAATTTGTGGTGAAGAGCTATGTAAATACCCCTGTACTTTCCTCTCTAAAAGATTAAACACGCAGCACTGGAGACTATGACAGTCCTATTAATGGAGTCGATGTCAATTTCAGATCTGTTTTAAGTTCTAGTCTTTCGCTCCTGGCCAGATTTCAGGACAAGCTGACAACCCAGCTAATAACGAAGGCCCAGTGGTGGTGATGAAAAGGGGAGGGTTGACATGATGCCAAAAATACCAGCAATTAGAGAAAGGATCTACATTTTTATGGCAAAACTGATGGTTGCTGGGTGTTGGGGTGAAAGAGGGTACTATTTGCTTCTAAACTAACTCGTATAACATATCTCCCTTTAAGTCATGACATCACATTTCACAAATCATTAGTACATAATTTGGGTATAACTCGACCTCCATAATTTCATCTAATTCAAGATTTAAGAAGAGAGATGATGCTTCTTTAACTGATGTCCCTTTTTTGTTACTTTGCCCATGTCAGAGGCAGCTCAGGCACTCATGGAAGTATCTGGATCTTCACACACATAGGTTGAGTGCATTACACAATGAAAAAATTCTAGGCACAAAAAAAAAAAATCAAAAGTTTTCTTGAAAGTCAGTCTACATTCAAGGCCTTTGTGTGCTGATTCTTGATGTAGACACCAACTCTCTCCACCTTCCTTGATTTTGGAAAAACATAACTCTCAATTTTTTGGAGTGTACCAAACTTCCATATGGTTAGATTTATTATTATTATTATTATTATTATTATTATTATTATTATTAATCTCTCTTCCTGCTAGCCCATCGCAATTCCAGAAACTAATTGTTATAATAGACATTAAAATTAACAAAATTTGGAAAACTATGTACTTAAAAGTTTGGAATGGATCCTACAGGATTCTTACAATGCTTCTGTTTTGATAGGCTTTCAAACCATTAGCTCTCAGAGACCATTTTCACTTCTTTTTTCTACTTGCCTTCAAAATTCAGAAGATACATCATCACTTGACTATCCAAAACCTGCGAAAACTGTTTTTTTAATTTCTCCCTGAAGATTGTACATCTATATCTGGGGATTCTCTAAGTAATTTTGTCACAAGGACTTAGCTCAAACACAGTGGCCAAGATTAAAATTACCGTTACTCAAGAAACAAACAACAAAAAATTGACTTCTATAAATCTTTTGCCACACTCCTCATCCTACCACTAAATTAATATTAGTAGACAAGAGCTACAATTTAAGTGTTTAAACAAAGATTCATGTTTTATAAATCCAGAGTTTATGAAGACTTCAATTTTGTGTGTGGCCGAGAGTTAGTTCTTCCAATCTATATCCAAGAAACATTAAGGTGCAAAACACACTGTTTTTTTTCTTTAAATCATCACTCAGAAATTTAGAGAAAACTATAATAAGCACTGCAAACATGTTTTTGTTATGTGCTTATTAGAAAAGTGTTTGAGTTGCACTGGCCTGGTAGGGACCACATTGCCCAATTTGTTTTCCTGGGATCTGTGAATGTCCAGTTCAAGTACTAACACCCTTCATACACCCTCAAAGAACGGAAAGAAACCGACAAGTGATGCAAGGGCATTGCACTTCTTATTATTTGAAAATTAAGCAATGTCTGGTGCTCAAGAAAATGATTTCGAAGTACAGTCTGGGGTCACATACCACACAGCCAGCTAGAAAGGGCAGTGGACCAACAGGCTGAATGATGACTTGGTACCACAGCCTCCCGATGTTTGCACAATTTGGGGCAATAAAGATGCTGAAAATGCAGCACAGCGGGCAAGAGCCATGGCAATACCCTTGTTGGGGTTGCAAGGATGGTATAAACAAAACTTGAACCGATTTCAACATGTGTGATGTTGAAAGCATTCACTTGTAACCTACTCTTGAAAAGATTCGAAATGATTTGATAAAACCAACCCAGAGGAACCGAAGGAGGCTTGATGTTCTCTTGACAAAGAGGGACAAGAAAAAAAAAATGTATGACGTGTACATTTCCTTTGGAAGCCTGAAGTGAGCTTTCATCTTTCTCTCCTTCCAGGGGGCTGGTGTCTTCTGGAGTGTGTCAGAAGGAAAAGGCACTTTGGTGAGTGAATGTGTGTGTGTGTGTGCGTGTGTGTGTGTGTGTGTGTGTGTGTGTGTGTGTGTAAGAGAGAGAGAGGAGAGAGAGAAAGTGAGGCAGAAATAGAAGCACTGGAACTTTGGGCACTGTGGGGAACAAAAAGCAGACCACTGTCTGCTCTAGTTGCTCTATAAAGATATCAAGCTAGGGAGAGACAGCTGAAAAGTGCTTTTCCCAGCAGAGGCCTTCAGGAGGCAAAGCAAAATCCCGCTGGGAACAGGACAATTTGCATAACAACGTGCTGTTGCTTATCTGGGACCCAAGGGCTGGGATACCTGTAGAAAAAACACGACACTTTTTAGTCTTGCCCATCATAGAGAGGGGCCCTGCCATTCCGTCTGCGGGAGCAGAGAATGGGAAAATCCCTTCTGAACATTACTTCACCATGTGAAATCAATGAGACCCTCATGTTTGCCATACTGGTGGCAGGTCTTTTGTTTTGTCACCTTTGGCACAGATCCTCACACTCACCCCCATAACGTCCTCCCCTCGAATTTTGCTGTTTGTTTCGCTTTTATCTTTGGGGAGCCACCCAACTCCAAGTTTCCCCATTCTCCATTCACTTCACTATCCTGCCTTTTCATGGGGTCATGTCGGACATGTCTGGCTCTCCATCTCGTGAACCCTGGAAGGATGGTCTTTATTCTTTCACGAAGATGAGTAGCGAATCTGTCTATTCTCTATTTCACTAGGAGGAACTATTTTGCTTGTCTTTCTTTTGAATTTGAAATAGGTATATCTGAGGATGATATTTATTCCTGCTGTTTTGTTTTGGGGACCAAGTAGGGAGGCTGTTGAAGAAAGCCAAGAAAACCTAGAGAAGGCAAAATTCTAATTCCGCAAAACGCCAAATACTCATAAAAAGCAAGATTTTGTGCTCCAAAGCTGCTATGTTTATCAACGAGCAGTCCGTCTCATGCCAAAACAAAGCTTTTTTTTTTTGCCAAAGCACGCTGGCAAGGGCTAGAAATAGAGGGCCTGAAACAGAAATGTGCATGCCCTCACTCCAACCAAAGGTGAAGAAACATTTGCCCACATTACTAGAAACACAGGATTCAGAACTGGAGATTCTGCTCTACTCGCCAATGCACTCAGTACTCTGGCGTCCCACTTTATTTCTGTTTGTCATAATTTAAGATAGCAAGGGAAAAAAGTTATGGGAAGCAATAACATTTCATTTAGCACCTGCTACAGACCCTGGATGATGTTAGATGTTTTCAAATATTATCACATTTTTAAGGGTGAGAAATCTGAGGCTTAACCACATAACCCATGGCCACATAGCAAGGTAAGTACCATAAACAGAATCTAACTGGCATCTGATTGACCCAATGCCCTTGCTCTTCGCACTTGTGTATATTTAGCATTCAGTGGTCAAGGTGTGAAAAGACTCAATACAATGTCATAGGGAGAATATCTGAAGGAGCAGAGAAGCCTTGATGAGACAAGATAGCCGTTTACAAATGTTTGAACTATTCACTCTATGGATGAAGCAGATTGTAGCCTTTAAAAGTCCATTAGACAGAACTAGCACCAATGAGTGCACATTTCATCAAGCGGATTTATGCTCGACAGAAGGGAAGAACACTCTGACGGTGAGAGATGGGCTGCCTTATGAGACGTGGGTTCCCCGTGACTGCACACACTCAAGAAAAGACCAGACATTACTTGGCAGAAATACCAGAGAAATGAGGTGTTGATCCAGCTACTCATTAACTTCCCTTCAAGTCATGAGTCCAGCTGAAGCTTAGAGAGTTTCAACTTCTGACATGCAGATTGCCTGCCGCAGAAATAGATTCAGATATCGGAATCAAATATCAGGTACTTAGAAAAAAACAAAGTTCTATGATTCCTCAGTACTCTCCTCCCCTTTTTATTAAATAATGTTCTAGACACATTTTGACTCCCTTAAAAAATGACATAAAACTGCATTCGTAGCACTGTTACTTTTAGGAAAATGACATAATACCAGTAATCTACAGAACAATCAGGAGAGGGAAGAAATAGCCAATGAATTGTTCTTACACATGGCCAAATGACTGTGGAGGCAGAAATGTGTTCAATAAACAGTCTTGTTCAAATTATGACAGATGATGTTCTGGTTTTATAAGGGAGCCGGGGATCTGAAGCCTGTCACCACAGGTGTGAACAGGGAATGAAGGAACCATAAACTATTAGAATGGAGTACCTCAAATTCAATCACATCTTTCTACAGATGGGGGGACAGAAGCTCAGGTAGCCTGGGGACTTGCTCAATGACACGCAGTTTATTAGCAGCAGAGTCGGGGCCACAACCTTCTCAGAATTGGCCTTATGGTCCAGGATCTCTTTCCACAAGGATGCGACAAATTCACCCTTTTATAACTGAACTTCAAGAAAGCACAAGGCACTGGCTTGGAACAGTCAGAACCAATGGGATGAAAGCCTAAAAGAAGATAGTTATCAGAGCAGGTGCAGAGGTACTTGGTAAAACTGCAGCTGTGGCTTTCCAAAATAGAGAATGTTGGCTGAGAAACTTCTTTAAATGCTTCACAACTCAATTCTGTTGCCAAAACAGATACTAACAAGTAGCCAGGAGGTACACAGCCATCTCAGCCCCAAGAGGGCCTTAAGCTTCCTTCGCTCTTCAAACAGGATGCCCCTACCTACCCGAATGGAAAGGTTTTCATCTCTTCTGATTTGCAGAATAGGATGGAGGGAAATAAGAATGCAAGACATTCACATCTGAATTTTAATTTTAAAACCTGCTTAGCACACAATTCACTCTTGTCAAGTGAATTGTCCCAAGCGTCTAAGAACTATATAATTTATTCCTGGGCTACCCCACCACAGGGTACAGACCCAGGCATTAGTCACAGGACACACTGAGCAAATGAAACAGTGATCTAATTTCATCTTCGATCATACTTCACTTTTCTGTATGTATTTTTTAAGGAAATATTCATCAGAGTCCTGCTAACTAGCATTAATTCAAATACAATGGAGTATGTGCAAAGCTATTATGACATGCCAGGCACTGTCCCTGGGCACAAGCCAAAGTCTCCCAGAGAACATCCTCTTCAGATAACGAAACAAACTAATATTCTGCTTTTATTGAGAAATGTATCTTGTCCAAGTGCTCCTCTGTACAGAACGACAGTAATTTCCTACACTCCTACCAACGTTAATCTATATGATCCACTGCCCTTTACAATAACCTGAGCCCTAAAAGCCCTCATTTATTAATGATAGTCCATTTCACCCCCCCCCCCCCCGCATTGTCTTACTATGGACGAAAGGAGACTCCTGTGCCTTTAGAAAAATTTTTCATCAATATAGGTGGATGTCCGGTTTGTAAGTAAAGCAAATTGAATACAGCCACATTTAGTTAGTGGAACTTTCACCGTCTAAAGGTAAAGATAGCTCAGTGGCATACAAATGCCTGCCGTCACTCCCTCTGCCACCTTAGTTTCCACACCCTCTTCCCGGTAGGGCCCGTCACTCGGCCCTACCATTCTCTTTGGCCCTACTGAATCCCTGGCTCGAGAATGAGCCCCCAGTGCTGTGGCATTATCATAGCATTATCTGAACTTTCAGTCATTCATAAAAACACTTTCATAACTTTGCTACTTGTGCATAATACCGACACTATGCATTTCACATTTTATGAACATTGACTCACTTCTTTTACTCCTAATCTATTTATTTTTAAATGACTTCTTTTTACTCCTAATATATTTATTTTTCCATTCCTATTACAAATGAAAACCAGTGCCACTTGCCTTAGGTAGAGGGAAGCAATATTAGTAAAAGTCTGTGAAAACAAAACAAAACAAAATTTAATAAATTTCGGCTGACTTCTGTTTCCTGCCGAAGCATATTTCTTGAAAAGGGAGATGAAGCAAGTGTGAGAGAGATGTTCAGGACTGATGAGAACCAAACTGAGACCTTGACCTAAAAAGTACTACAAGAAATTTTATATCGAATTATTTCCTCATTACCTGATTTGATGTTATTTAAAAGCACAAATGGGTACCACTTAAAAATCATCTGCCTGCCAACTTAAAATCGCCCCATGCACCAGCAGCAGTGCGCAGGTGCACTCTGAGCAACAGCGCGTGTGCACATCACACACGGAAGGGAGGGCAACCTGTGCGACGGAAAGAAGGCTAGAGGGAAAGATTGATCGGTCTTGGGAGAGGAGATGCAGGAAGGTTTGTTAAATGATTTGTATAGAGCTGGAAGTTCCTAAACCAGCAGAAAATTCATGAGCTTCCACTAGTGGAGGAGAGAACTAAAATATATCAGCAGACTCTTTAAAAAAAAAGTACACACACACACACACACACACACACACACACGCATAACTATGCAGCACATTGTGAGCTGCCATGAATTTCTCTGTCTTTTCTCCTTAAATGTGGAAAATGATAGTGAAATACCGTAAAAGTACACTCCACGGTGATTCTGGCTTCTGATATTGATTAACATTAGCATGTACTTTTGAAACTAAATATAAAAAGGAAAAAAAGAAAGAAAAAGAGATATAACTATAGTATCTTCCTACCCTAGAACAAATTTTAAAACAGTATGATGTATGTGGAATAGAGATTAAGTTGGCAGAAAAGGGAAAAGAGCATTAGGAAGGCAAAATAAATAGGTGCAGAGAAACTGTCACACACTGAATTGAGACTCAGTATTTAATTAGGGACAGCAAGCTTGAAAGCCTCCTTGGTAAATGTCTATCCGAACCAACCACGTGTTGGTTAACACGGAGACATACAAACTGATCAATAGTACAAAACAAAAGGGCTCAGGTATGCATGTAGAGTCATACATCATTTCAATAAATTATGCTGTGTGTAAAGACAGGTTTTTTTAGACCAATCATTCTGGGATCAAGAGCTAAATCATTTCAGCCATATCTTGATTTCTGCAAAACTCGGCAGGAATTATGAGGCTTAACAGCGTCCTGACAATTAGCATATTATAAATACAAAAATGATATATTAAAGGGAGAGGAGGAAAAAAAGGCCAGCGCTTTACACCTACAGTAATATAATTCCACTACTTAATGCAAAGTAACAGGCCTCAGAGTGTTTGGGATCCTCTCGTATGGTGTTATCTTCTCTATCAGTAAATGAGACTATGTGAACAGTACAACCTATAAATAATTCAAGGCCTGAGATGGCAATTATAGAACCATGCACAACTAGCATGAATATTTTATGAAGGCTAAAACAGCCCTCAGAATGAATCATGGAGAGATGAACACACACACACACACACACACACACACACACACACACACACACCAGGCAGGGGCCAAACTGTATTCCAAGACAAGGCTTCTTCTCTTTGATCCCTGGCACACCTTTATTTTGCAGAAACAGTGCCCACAGTTATATATTTTTCATTTCTTGAATTTATTTGTTAAAATCCAAACAGAGAAGTGAAGGAGTGGATTGGCTAATAGGGTAGAAAGCTTGAAATAGAGGAAGGACAAGCCATTTTTAACCTGAACTTGTGCAGAGAATTCTCAGTGATTTTTTTTTAACCTCTCCAAGTGGACTTTACAAAAAGTATAGAGTTCCAGTGCATCAAAACTGAAATTGAAACCAGCATCACTTCTTTATGACTCAAGTAGGAACACACCCTACTTGAAAACTTCTCTCGTATAAATAAGCTTTTATTTCTAATTATTCCTTAAGGAATACCTGTAATCCCTGCTTTCACTACATTTATAAGACAAAACAAATAGTACTGAGCCAGAAGCCTGAGCAAACAAGGTATTATATTTAAAGGAGCAGCCCTGATGTCATACTTTACTAGGAAATGGCAATAGCGTTAAGTCCTGAGCTGCTTCTGCATCCAAAGGATGTACACAGCTAAAAAATAGACTAAAATCATATGAATTCAAGTCTTGATTTCCCTGTGCAACGTATTTGTACTATTTGAATAAGAGTTAACATTCATTTGAATTTTGCAGAGATCAGTATTCCTCTTTTTCACCCGTCTCTTATTTACACATACTCAGATAATATCCATGTGGTTAGAGAAAACACTTCTGCCTTCCTAGAGTCAGTAGGACCATGATCTACTTTCTTAATTACAACCTAAAACTTTTCAGACTTTCCCAGTCCCTTCACACAAGAGCCCTGGCTCTATGATGCTTTTGGCATGAATATATGCATTTTTTCAGCTGGTTATAACAAAGAGAGCCTTTAGAACTCTGGGATCTTAATACAGGAAAAAAAAAAAAAACCTTAGATATCTGGTCCAACTCCTTCATTTTACAGATGAGAAAAGTTTACATCTAAATAATGTTCCATGGCATATACAGTTACATGACTAGTTGGAATAATAGGACCAATAATAATATAAGACATAGCAATTTTAGCAACAATAAAAATCAGTATGACTGTAAATATTTATGAAGAGTTTGCAAAAAGGCAAGCACCATGCTTTGCAGGCTTTGTCTCCTTGAGTCCCCCAATACATCTGTGTCAGGTACTATTACTGTCTGTACTCAAGGATGAGGGAATGGACGCTGAGAGAGGTTAAGATCCCTCTCTACCCTCAATCCCATGACCCTTCCCGTCTGCTGTACTCTTCAGGAAGCTACGTCAGATTGCTCTCCGGAAGCGTCAGCTATCAGACACTTTTATGATGTGAACCATTGATTTTTACTGGAGACTTCCTAAATGGGAGACACACTGTGCCTTCCATTGCACTGTGCCTGCTGCTTTGTCGGACCTCCGAGGGCAGGGACGATAATGCAAGCGCCTACCACCTACACCACAAGAACTTCAAGAAAAACAAGACCTTTCCCTAAAATGTTTGGCAGTCGTCCATTTTCCAGTTTGTAAAGTTCTGAGCCACTTCTCCACAGGGTGCACCTCTTAGGTTGGATTTGAGGCAGGAGAATCTATAAAGCCCACGGCAACAAATCAGGGCTGGACGAGCAGGCTAGTATTGTGTTTTGATAGCCCTCTTTTGGTTTTGTTAATACAAAGGAAACAACAACAACAAAAAATAGTATGAATGTCCCTCTCTCTCCGCTCTCGCCCAGCCCTAGATTTTAATATCAAGAGGATAACACACGTAGGTTTTTTTTATTATTATTATTTTTTTACCAGTGCACTAATCTGGTATAAACAGAATGATCCTGTTTGCTATTTTCTTTTAGGTGTTCCCTCCAAAATACGCACAGCTTTAGACTGCAAGGTCAGAGAAATACCCTGTTGCATTGTAAGTGTGCAAGGAACTAAGTAAACGGATTGGCTTCTGGAATGCGTTTCCTTTAAGCCTCTCCCTCCGCCACCTCCCTTTCCCACTGCACCCAGACTTCCCTCCATCTCGCAGTTCCAAGCCCCAGCTTGAGAAGGTGTTCAGAAAAGAAAACTTGAGTAACTGAATAAAAACCACTCTGGACCCTTACCTCTTTTTCTTCCCGTAAACTCAGGGACCTGGAGTGTCATTTATTATTTACGTGCACTTGAATGGGTTCATCTTTTCTTTTCCTATTTTGACAACCATGTTTATCTTTTGAAAAGGCTAGCAGAGGTGCACTGTGGCACTGGAGTGCTAACTGCTAACACATGGACTGTGCTACATCTCGGCAAAAATTTCTTTCATACTTGTACGGGTGCCCTGGCCAAGATCAACACCATGAGTTTGATTTTCTTCATCATGAATTGACAGCTTATTTATCTCCATGGAAGAACTTTTTAAGCCCTTTAGTCACTTAGGCAACTTAGGAGGCATTCAGCTGACTGTTCAAAAATATTATTATAGCTTCATGAGAAATAGAGACTGAATTATTTTATTACTGTTAGGCCATTCTCTCCTACAAGAGACATTCTGGTGACCCTGAGTTATGACAATAACCAACTACTACCAACACATGTGCACATGCCCCCGATTTGATTGGTATTCTATTTTAAAGACCTTTTTAGACCTAATGATATGCTGAGAGTACAAAGTTTTATGATGATGCACACGTTTCATGGGTTCCTTTCCCAATAATGCTCAGGAAGCCTCATTAGAATAATTAGGGAAGACATCGTTTCCATTTGCTCTATCTTGCTATGGAAATAATAGTTTCTGATGCCTGTGAAACCAGCAAGAAACGGAACACAAAGGCCAGCTCCTGGGTCACGATGGAAAAGCACATAACCGGTTCCACGTGGCTGCTGCGCGGAACCTGAACCATGTGCCGGGCCCTCCCTTCCAGGGGACGAGTGCCACCGCTCCTGCAAGAAGTTCGAGCAACTCTGCGAGCAGAAAACGACCCAGAAAATGCTGACAAGTGGGGAAGCAAATGCAGAATCCAAAAAGTATTTTCCCTAGTAATAAATCGCCGGCAGTTCTGCAACCGACAGCAGTGAGAATATTGACCTGCTATGGCATGGGGACAGATCAATATTTATAACTATCAGCAAAAAAAAAAAAAAAAAAAAAAGTGTAAATGAGCATGCGGAATTGACGTGGGGAGAAGAGAAGAGGAGAAAGAGTGAGGGTTATTGGATAGCTTGGAGTGATTTCTGATTCCAGAGCCTCCCAAGTCAAAACTGGTGCCCCGCTTCTCTGGGAGAATATCTCCAATTAAGACACTAGTTTCTGGTGTTTTGACGTCCACATGTTAGCAACAAAGAAAATATTTACTAAATATTTACAAAATCCAGTTGTCCTGCCAACTGCTTTATCTCATTTTGTCTTATTATCTCATAGCATCCACAACAACCCTATGATGTAGGTATATATCATTACCTCCTTCCTTTTTTCAATGAGGAAACTAAAAGCTCAAACAAGTTCAGTAATTTGCCCAAGATCACACATTTCTATTAGCCAGCCTAAATTTCTTCACATATTCCTAAAGTCTAATTAATAGAAGAAGAAAATAGATTTCTATCGTTTCAAATTTCAAGCTAAAACTCCCAATTTTTTCTGTCCAATCTAGAGCTTGTTATTCACTCTTTCCTGATTCCTACTCTCCACCTTACCTTATCGTTATCAGATATATCGCTTCTGTTGCCCAAATGTTTTGTACATAAGTGTCTGGGGTAGAATGGTTGGTCTGTACAATAGGAACCTGGGCACTTAAATTCTATCAATGATGACCATGGTGAACATACAAACTGGAGGCACTTTGTGCGTCGTCCATGTGGCAAAACATGATTCAGTGCTACGTAGTGTTGTAAGCACGTCTGCTCAAGGGAGAGAGTGCGGACCAAGGTGAGTGTGGCAAAGAGGTTGTCCCCAGGGAGAGGAAAGTTCAAGTGGAGACACTCCTGTGTGTCTACTTGAATGTTAATGAATGTGAGAAACGAAAAGCAGGGAGCAAATATGACAGGGATTCGCTGGAAGAAACTGTGTAGAAAAGAACCACGTGGAAGGCGAGACTTAGAAAAATAAAAGCATTTTCAAAAGTTGTAGGAAGTTTATTAGTGAGAAGAGAGGAAACAGAGAGGAGGACAATCTAGCATTTGATTAGCGTCTGTTCTACGATGTGCTGTGAATGCGAATCATTTCTACGGTCCCAATAAGATTGAGAGCAGAGCCTGAGCCACGTGCCTTTTTTTCCCTCCCTCTCTCTCTCTCTCATTCTCCTGAAAAAGACTTTCTGGAACATTAGTGCAGGAAGGGCAGTGAGAGACTCTCCAGTACAATCACCTCATTTTACACGAGAGGAGATGAAGGTGAAAATGGGTTAAATGACTAGCCCAAAATCACACAACTAATTAGTGGCAGGAAGTGCAGCCATCACAAGAAATCAGGCCCGCTGACTCCTTGCCCCCGCACACTTTTCAAACCACCTGCTGCCTCTCTTAGGAGGCTCTCAATAAATACTCACAAAGCTCTAGCAAACTCTGGGTGATCTGAGAAAGAAAAAGAAGAGAGAGTCTGCGTTGTCTACCTTCAGACCACAGACACACACAGGTACTCTACCACACTGTCCCCACCATCCAAGCCTTGCTCAAAGGGTGATAAATAAGAGAAAAATTCAGCTTTAGAAGAATAGGTAAGGATACCATGAAAGCTCAAAGTTAACGATTTTTAAATGAGGAGGGTTAGTTGGAATTGTGGCAGAAAGAAAAGTTTGAAGGATTTATTAACAATCTGGCCATAAAGATTATTAAGTAAGAAGCACTGTGTATATACACACTTGAATATCCTCACAGTTGAATGCCCAGAGTTGTACTAACATATGTACATATTTGTTCAACAGAATCCTTCAAAGTTCTCTCCCTTAGAATCATTTTCAGACATGTCTCAAACATGATGCAGATCAAAATGCAATATACAAAGTCAGGTAATGTCCCCAGCATCAAATTAAAATAGCTAACTGGCCAACAGATGGCAGCTAAAGCAAATCGCTTGCCGATTTAAATAAGAACGGCATTCAGTTCACTTAGGCACATTTTTTTCTAGACAGAAGTTGACTGCTAAATGAAATCAACTTCAGAGCCCAGTTGTTTGTAGTTCGAAGGGGAAATTACGAAAAACAAAAATGCCTTCTTTGTTCCTGGAACCTGGGGTGACTCACAAGCGTGGACATCCCCAGGTCTTCTGACTTTAAATCACTAAGATGGAAATGCCATTCACCCGGGAGGTTATTGATTAAAATAAGGAACAGAAATGTTTTCTGCATGGCATATCAGCCTCACTTCAGCTGGCAATGTTACATCATTTAGATACTGAAAGGAATGAAGAAGAAAAGAAGGGGAAAGCAAAACAGCAGACAGAGGATGGTTCGGAACAGCCACAGACTGGGAATAAATAACACAAAGAAGCTTTCTGGCCTGAGGATAGAGGCAGAGGTTGGCATTATTTTACATTAGAAACACTTCGTATTCAAAAACGGTAATTGATAGCAGTGAAGTGTTGGGGGAAAGAGCCACTTGCGTTCAGGCAGGCTGCCCTGCCAATCAAACTCAACCTTTCTTTGAATGAATAAAAGCTTCGTTGCCCTATTATGCTGATACAGTCAGACAGGACTAAAGTAGCCTGTTTGTCAAGTTTATGTGCACTGCCCCGAGCGACTGAGATTCTGATGCTAAAATAATTCCCTCAAAATCAACCATGATTTTGGATGCCGTTCTCTTTTTCTCCCACGTAGTGCCAATTTTACCCTGGAGTTGTCCACCACTGGCCATAGCTGGGGGAGGGGACTTATTTCCCCCCTCATTTTAGTGCAAGGAGGGCATGTGACCATCTTTTGTTTGGAGTCAGGCGCTGTAGAGTTCTGCACACAGTCTGAGTGAGCTGCGGGCTGTCTGAAGCCTGCAGACATTTGCCAGGCTCGGTGTTCCCAGCTCTCCAGGAAGTCAGTGTAGAAAAGTCTCCCCATTGCCTCTCTTGTCATCAGAGATTTGGGGTAAACAGCACCAAGCCTTGCCTTCTACTAAGGAATCAATGAAAACTGAAGGGCCTGGGAGGATTTTTGCTTCCTAGGTCCCAATCCTTTTCTGCCTCCAACAGCGTGTGGTGCTTTGGGCGCAGGAAGCACTGGGGGCTTGCACAGCGCCCCCATACCAGCAATGCAGGGGCCTACAGAGGGTCTATAGACACAGAAGGCAGCAGGGGCTCAGGAAAGCTGAAAATAAATCTGTCCCCCTCTCGCCGTTGGCCTATGTGCCTTTGGCTTTCCACTTGCTTCTGCTTAAAAATGCATGTGACAAAGCTGCTTAGTATTTGCAAAGAAGGAGTCGTAGGTAACAATGAACATGCAATTGGGCTGGAAATAGATTTATCAGGCTTCAAGGATTATTGTTTGCTGGGAGATGGTACACACATTACTATTTCACAGTTCAGCTATGACATTATTAACCTACTGTGCAAGGATTTTATTGCCAGATTGGTCCATTTATCAAAAATAAGAGAAACTCAAAACCCCATAAGGAAGTTAACATTTCAGGCAGGCTTGGCTTTCACTTAACACCATTAATCCATCTATTTACACAAGAGCAAGAAATGTTCATTTAGTAACATCTCTGGTCTAAAAGCTGTGAGAGGTACTGGATGCAAGTATGTGAATGTCATGCTCATTTTCACAGGAAAAATGAGTGTTTTCTCCTTAAAATGAATTTGAGTCCCCAGAGCCTGCCACATATTCTGGGTTGCCGTGTGCTAGAAGCTCAGCGCTCAACCGGCAAAGGGCAAAATCTAAGTATCGGAACACTTAAATGCCCAAGCTGGAAGAAGTATGAAGGAAGGTGGACACTTCTAATTACTTTGTGACAACACAGAAGATAAAAACACAGAGTTTCTCAAAGGGGGGGAAAAATCGCTTCCAACTGTATCACAACAATGAGCCCTTAGAATAAGAAAGGACAGGAAAGTGATGGCAAACGGCTCAATAATTCATAGAGATACAATTGATTTTAGACTACAGAGAGAGTGGTCTTTTGACATATCTTCTCCAATAGGAGGTTTCAATCGCACAGGGATATTCATGGAGCAATACACCCAACCACGTTACATATCATCGAGCACCCAGGACTACATGTGTGCCCCGAGGTCTCACACAGCCCTGCCGTGCAAGCATGAATCTGCATGGCAGGGTTAGAAATGTACTTTTCTGTGGGTAAAGACACAGGCCTTAAAAAAAGGAGGGGGAACATGACTCTATTGCCTTTCCCCAATCTTTCTTTTCTTTCTTCCTTCATTCTTTTTGTTTTATTATTTCTTTATGGAAAAGAAGACAATCTCCAAGCCCATAAAACGCCTGCAACTAGTAATGCTGATCCTATCCATCTTCTCTCTTAAAAAAAAATACATATAACATTGGAAAAAGTGAAGAAGGGCCATAACCAGAGAGGGACACATTTTTGATATGTGTGTATGTATGTGTGTATATATACATGTATCTGCACACAAGTACGTATGCTTGCTCACAAACAGATATGTGTATATACATACACATATACATAATACATTTCAAAAATGAATGTCTTCTTCTTTTGTGACAGCCTCCCTTCACTTTAATGTATATATTACATATTACATATTTAATATATACATTTTATATGTATAGATACATACACATGCACAGTATAAATAAACACATACCAAGGCTACATGGATAGTTAATAAAATCTTCAGCAAGCCCTACTGAACACTTCCTATAGAAAAGGCACTGTGCTTGGTGGAGTGATGAGCATTCCATAAATGGCAGCCTTGAATAAGGGCCAGGAACTGTACTGCGTGTCTGACAGAATTACTGTATCCAATCCTCATAACAATCCCATAAGGGTAATTGGCCCCATTTTACAAATAGTGAGGCTGAGGCTTGGGCGTGTTACACAGCTTGCTCAAGTCACACGACTGATGAGCCTCAGAGCCTGGGTTCTGCCTGTGCCTCTTCCCTGCTGCTGGTAACCACCTCACTCTGACCCTGCCCAAGGAACCAGGGAGCACACAATAAAGAACTGGCCTGTGCCCTGGAGGAGCTCACAGTCTGGTAGAAAAGCCATACGTCCAATTAACTAAGAAGCCAGAAACCAACACGTATCGTCTCAGCAGGATGAAGAGTTAGGGGGCACATGGTGAGCCCAGCACTCACATGGGGGCTGTGCTCCATTGCTCACACACACGCCATATTTCCCCTCGGACAGACCTGCCACAATAGGTATATGAATGTCCAGTGCCTTTAAAAGTTTCTGGCATAACGCTGTCATTTGTCAACTTTTTCTCCCCAAACTGCTGAAGTCACTGCCCTAGTATTTTTAGAGGCTTCTTTGGATTCGAAGAATAGAATAGCAACAATAACACTAAATCGAGTTTCATTCATTTCAATTATTATCTTAGCAAAATTCAGTCAGTGAGGTAATTACATATTTGGGGTTGATCGAGCTGGCTGGGTGGTAGTTCTGTTAGTTCTGGACTATGGAGAAGATCAGCTAATAATACATGCTCTAGGCGTGTTGTGAGAAGCAGAAATGGCACACACAATAATTACCATCACCATCCTACCTGAGGTTCATGAGCACCTGCTATGGGCCAGGCACTCAGCTAGCACTTTGCCCACATCTGTTCATCAAACCCTCATAACTACTCTGTGGGGGAAGATACTGGCTCCTTTAAAGACCAGGAAAACAAGGTCCATGAAGTCTGGGTAAGTCACTTACATGCCACACGAAGGAGAGGCAGAACTGGTACTCAAATCCATGTCTGCCAAGCTCCAAAGTCTATATTCTTAACCATTTTTCTCTGTCATGATTCTCTATACCTTTTTCATTCTCTTCCCAACAGAGTAAAATGGCAGACACTATGTGATTCAATCTAGTGGGTCTGCTATGCAAAGTACCTACTGAAGTACTTCTCCACCTGTGCCCTCCCCATGACTCCCCCAATCCCCACTCCAAGCACAGTTTGAAAGAGGTTGTTAGAAAGCAAGAGGAAGAACGGAAACAGGCCTAGGAAGCTGGCCTTGCTGGCGACACTCAGTGTGAGTGGGAAGGCGGGCTGCTGCCTGTGCCCAACTCTCCTGTCCCAGTCCTTAAAAGGGACCCATCGATGCCTGCCTTCCAGATTATCTGCAAGGATATAGCTGTTATCTGTGCAGGCTGTTAGGAGAAAAGTCATCCTTTGAGGTATCTCTGTCATCAGCATGTTGTGCTGGAAAAGCAGTATGGACTAGCGGCTCAACCACAAATTTTAGAAACCCAACAGACGTGCATTGCATTGGCAAATCAAGTGCTGGTCTACAGCCAGACGCTCTGTGTCTTCTAGCAATACTCATCAATAACTGACAAATTCCATGCTATTTCTGAAGTATAACATTCCAAGTTAGACGGATGGGCATTTGCTTTGCATTGGTGCGTTCGAGTCCAAAGGATTCACAAACATGTTCCTTAGATTAAAGCATTTCTGTACAGAATTGGGCATAAAGGAGGGTGCTCACCACGGGGAATTCCAATCCCGGAGCCTATGTCTATCTTAAACTAATTTAAAACAAATGCTATTTCTGTTTCTCTTTCAAAGCGAAAAAGATGTAATCCTGACCCACTATCTACATAAGGCAGTGTTGCTTAACTACTAGGAGCATTAAGGCTTAAAGCCTAGGCATAGCCACTTTGGGATAGTGAGTATCTGTTTTAATTACAAAACATCTATATAATGGAATATTTTCTTTACGAAAGACTTTATATTTCAAAAAGGAATACCACAGAAACCCAGACCTTTTCAGAGATCCCAATTTCAAATATGCAGCCTCTTTCCGGCATACTGGTTGGCAAAAACAAGTTGGTACTTAATAAACATTTTTTTCAATGACTGAGCAAATGAATAGCTTCTGTTCTGTTCTCCTTATAAGGTTTTTTTATACTTAGAAGACCACAAGTCCCCATTTCCATTTGAAAAATATAATCGCGGAAACTAAGAGGTACATAGGATGTCTGCTGAGTGATAGCAGTCAAGCCAAAGAACGTATAAAACCTTTGATTCTAAAAACAAGCCATAAAATTTACCATAGTTTAATTTCCCTAGATTTTAAAAATAGACTTCGAGTCATACATAGTTCCTTCAGCGGGGGGGGGGGGGGGGGGGGGAAGGCGACATTACCTATCAAAGTCTACCTGAGAGGCTGCTGTGGAGTTCCTGGGCCTAGAACTAGTGAGCTTTCTGCTGGGCTCATCTCTGGAATGTCCTGTTTATCAGAAGTGGTTTTAACCTAATTTTCACATGTAATGCCTTAGATCGCTGTCCTTCTAAATTTTTCCAGACAACTCTGAAGAAAAACTTAGGGGGAGGTACCGTTCAGAATGACGACCCACACGAGCAGATTCTATCTCCATGCCCAGCCCACTCCGCAGTGGTCGGAAGCTTCTTTTACACTCCTCTATTCATCTTCACTCTCCCCTGGCATTCTGGGAGTGATTTCCACTCCATTTTATAACGCCGAGCAGGATCACTTCAGAAGGGGGAGATCAGGTTATGAAACAATATATTTAAAGCGTTTCGTATGTATGATTCAAAGGGGAAGAAAAGTCTAACCTTGAGCTCTAAAAAGTTTGCCAACAAATTTCCAGGGTCCAACGTGAAGAATTATTTCTGTTTTGCCTCCATACGAATTGCAAAATTCAAATGATTAACCTCACGGCTGGGCTCTCTGTTTCCAGGGGAAACGGGAGAAAGGACGACTTCTCTGCTTAAATCTCTAAATCAGACTGCATGGAGCAGTGCTGGCAGGCGAGGGCTCTGCAGAAGTCACACCCTTTTGTCATCAAAACCCCACAAATTATTTATTTGATCAGGAAGGAGAGCTGCAAAAGGCAACATATATTGACGTTACTACTTCTGAGGTTTTTTTTTTTTTTTCCATTTTCCTCCTGTTGGTGAAGAAATAAAACAGGCTCTTAAAATTCACTCCTCATTTTTGTTCTCCCGTGTATGTGTATGCATGTTGTATACGCAATGTGTAGAATCAATGCTTGAGTTAAAAGCAAAATATCAGAGTATTGGCTCTGACTCCCATGTATTATGGCTAATAAAATGGAAGTGGGCCAAATTGTTCTCCGAGCAAGTTGTGTACACTCCTAAGAGGCAAAAATGTGAACCAAGTCTAGAGTCATTAAACTAATAAATCTACATAGCTACGGAAATCTTTCACACCAATGTGCTAAATTTGTTCAGTGAGTTGGCAGATAAGATTTTCTATGACTATGTGTTTTAAATTTAAAACTTATATCTCTACCAGATCCCAATAAAAATTGACAAATGGTATTAAAAACATAGAACCGGTACTGACATATTTTTGAAGAGAAAAGTCTACCATTGGGAAAAAAGATAACCAAAGGGTTTGATTTCTGTCTCTATGTGAACCTGCTCCTGTGTTTTTCCGCTAGTCCCTCTTCACCTCTCCCATGATAAATTTCTCCTCGGACTCCTACCATCCCAGGAACAATCACCACCTCCATCTATGGACCTAAGATTTTCTTCTCCTTCTTCCTCTCTCTCCTCCACCAGGTTTTCTTCCCCTACATAGATATGTCCTTCTCCTAATCAACAAAAGTAGAAATTCTCCCCTATGCTTCTTCCACCATAAGTTGAATCATTCTCTTCCTTTCCTGCCTCATCTTACCACAGTCCTTAGTCATCAAATTCCCACTGACTATATTAGGGTTTTTTCCAAGTGTGTAGGAACCATACTGAGGAAGTGCTGCTCGCATCACTACACCAACTATCCTGATTTCTCATAACCTCAAACCCTCACCTGTTAGAAAGTGACCAGCATGCCGCAATGTTAATTCAAACCCTTAATACAACATGACTGGCCCACTAATACAATATGAATGAACCACTAGTATCTGAATCAATAGACCGAGGGGGGGGAAGTATTCGCAAGCAGAATACGGGTAAAAAAGGACTCCAAAATTCTGCTCAAGGCAATAAATCAAGCTTTTCCATCGGAACGGCTAAAGGGGATCCACACTGTCATTTTAGTTTGATTCCTTCAGATTAAAAATGTTAAAGTGAATTTGTCAAAATCCAGCAATTTCTCTATTGCCTAATGTTGCATGTGGGGAAGACAGGGGAACCCTCAGAGATGTCAGTAAAGATGAGTAGGACTTGAGAATGTGTGTCTATGACCATTATGATGTCGAGCCAGGAGACAGAATTTTAACCTCTGCTATCCCAAATTCATTAGCGCAACTGGCAACCAAAGGTTCCTAGAAATCAGAGCTGGAAGGCTGCCTCAGTTACTTGCGCAAACGCTCCCATTTTGCAGATTCAAGACCCACAGAGATTGAGGGGATCTGTGAAAAGACAGAGTGAGCTACAGCCAAGCGAAAGCCAAAAGCTAAGTCTTCTCTACACACTTTTCTCACTCTTCTTCACCTGTGAATTAGCTGTAAAAATATTTTACCCCTCAGGCTGTTGTGAGAACGAATAGAACGAAAGTATATGTGCTAGATGCAGAAGAACTCTGCAAAAAAAATCGTCACACAAGGGAGATTATAAGAGATCAAACAATATTGAGGTTTTTTCCCCCTAAATGTTATACTTCTTTAATTTTTAAATTGTTGAATCCCTGGTGTTCTGGCCACAAAGCCTTTATTCAGTGTAGTAATTATGCGTTTCTACAAGGAAAGTCAAAGAGCATCACCATCTGCGCATTCATTTACAAGCCCTATCCCCAAATCTGACACCAAAACAAGCAGCCATCAGCCACTCCTGCATGCCTCTCAGAACCATGCAAACTTCTCAACAGGCCCCTGATAGTTTTTTATTTTTCTTTTCTAAAGACACAGACCTTTTCCTGTCTAAACCATGGGACTCCTACAGCATTATCTTGCATACCTCAGACGTCTCTTTCTCATTGTTACAAATGGAGACAAGAACTGAAAGCAGCATTACAGTAATTTCCTCCAGGTTACTGTATATTCAATACATCTATTTATACTTTTCATTTTGTCTGCTGCCTTTGTTTTTGGTCCCTCCTCCCACCTCCACCCCCTGCTGCTGAGCCTGGTATCAAATAGACAAGAGGTTGATATTCTGCAGCTGAGATTATGCCATTTTCTCTTAACTTGGGGATGGATCACTCTTGAAGGTGTAGGTTTTCTGTTTACCATTTAAAAATAAAACTTAATAAGCTTCAATGGCATCATTTCTGGCCTCCTTTTAGCCAAGTCTTCATGACATGATTTACTGCCGCTTAGTATCTATAGTCTTTCTCTGCATCCTGGGCTAGCGTCCATCTTATCATGGGCATTCAAAGGGCCACTGTTAGTTTTCTCCCCCTTGCCTGAAATGTTAAAGACAAATGAGACACCTTGAATCTTGAGCACGAGACAGACTTTCTGTCCATTCAGGAAGCTAATCCACAAAACATGTTAGTACACTAGTCTCCTTCCCACGAAAGAATCGCAAACTACTCAAGTCAGAAGGCATTAAAGCTTGTGGTTTTCCACTGCAAACAGCGTGGGTTCATGTTTTGCTTTTGTTTGAGCACAACGATGGTTTCTGACTGGGGGAAAGGGGGTGGCATTTGTAAGCCCCACGTCTCCCTCTTGCCACTGCTTTCTTTTGGCTTTAAGACACCATTCCTGTATGTTGCCAACTTCTGAATTTAGAAAACTCAGTGCAAGGAAAATTGATTTCAGTAGGAATCACATCCCTGTAAGTGTGGGAAGGAGCCCATTCTTCTCTTGTGGTAGCAAAATCCTCTTACCTTCTTATTGATGTATATGTGCGTGTTTCCCCTAGCGTTCACTTCTCTGCAAGCAAAATATAAATATATAAATCTCCCAAGAAGCTCTCCCCTGTTATTTCTTTTAGAATCCAAGTGGACCCAGTGTGGGGGCCCTGACGCTTCCCGGGTCCCAGCTTTGGGCTGATCTTTATTTCCCTGATTTTATTCCTGCTTAGAGCCAGCTAGATAGGTGTGTGGGCCCACGCACGTGCGTGTTTGTAGATGTAGATAAGTGTTTATATATGTGTATACATGTGTGAATATACGTGTATGCATGTGTGTGTGTGATATATGTGTTTATATGTATGTTTACGTGTATAGATGTGCATACTGTACACACACACAGTAATTAGCTACTTTTGGCTCAAGAAATTCTCCTTGGCAATGTCTGGACTGTTCAACTCTCTTCTACTCTACAGCTTTCCAATTTCCAGGGACTAGGAATCTTTTGGGGAATTTCATTTTCCATTCTTCTCCTCTCATTGAAAAACAAATGAAGCAAAGGTCAATACTGGCTTTGATTTCATTGATTCTTTAATATTTATTTTTACCCATTGGTTCTATTCAATCAAAAGTTTCTTTTGTTTTGTATCGACACTCAATATCGCCTTCATCAATTCATCCACAATTACTGTGATTGTGCAACATACCAGGGATATCATCTCCCAAAGATCTTTCCCGGCATTTTATTCTTATACACACACACACACACACACACACACACACACACACACACACACACACAAACATACAATACATGTTTACAGTTCTTCCTGATAACTTTAGTATTCTATACAACAATATTTCCTCCTCCATCTAATCCAGCATGAGTGATAAAAATTACTTTTTATAATATTCATTTATACCCATTTCACAGGTAAGAAGGAAAAAAGTTGTGGTGGAGGGATTGACAGACCTCTCGGAACTTGGCCAGGATTAGAATATATTTGGTGCAGAAACAAGTTCTCAAAATTCCTCATTCTGATCAGACCTTATGATATGACTTTTCCTGATAAGATGCACTTAAAAAGAAAGGAAAAAAAGAAAAGAAAAATAGTGCACTCCATTTCCACTCTTTATTACCCTTGATTTCAAGCTATAATGAGTTTGCTCCCTCAGCATTGACTGCAAGGTCCCCTTTTCCCTCAGTTTTTTCTGACCCTTACTTTAGACATAAGGCTATGCCTTTTGGTTTGATTTCCACCTGCCTGACACTTCCTCTCGGCTGATCTTTTTTAAACAGTTAATGTCCCACGATATTTATTCTTCTCCCCCACATACCATTCATTTTCATTCCTCGTCCATGATTTGGCTCTACCCATCATTTCTGAAATTGAGAATGCCTGAATTTCTTTGAAAACCCACACGTCAAAACATAATAAAAATGTTTTCATTGCCACATTGTTTTAGAGAAATGAATGGCCTGCTCAACCGCCAATTCCAAATTTATATTCAATTTTGGGACTATATATTATTAAGCCTTTTTTTCTCTTTCCCTGGTTATAAAAGACTCAACTCGGGTCTTACATGGCTAGGATTAGGAGTTAAGGCATTCCTTATAAATCAGTGTAATCTTTACAACAGGACATGGCTGTATTGAGAATTCCTCTCTGTATTGCGCATTTTCAATTATGTTACATGTTTCTGCTTAGTAAGCCAGCTTAATTCTACGCTGTGTCACAATATTAGAACATGTCCAGGTTGGAAAGGGAGCAATCTTACTTCTCTTGTAAGTTGTTTAGCCTTTGGCACTTATAAATCCCCCCCAAACACTGGGGAAATCCTTTTTCCTTGCTTTTAATATGTCTTTAGATTTATTACTTGAAGAATCTGCTCACTTAATCCTTTGCCGAGGCCAAGGTTCGTCAGTATTCTAATAAAGGTTCTACAAAAGGGAAAGAAGAAAACAAAATCGCCAAATCAGGTGTTCGAAGAATGCTTCAGACGCAAAACGAATTTTCGAGTATTTTCTCTACAAGAAAGACAAGAATAGGCAGGAGGCTTTAAATTACTCTGCATAAATCCAGCCCCATTTATCTTAGGCTTTATTCCTAGACAGTTCAGCCAGGGCAGGCAGCAGGACAGAGCCCGAAGGGCCCTTCAGGGACCAAATTACCGTTGCAAAATGGGGCTTGTGCTCCAGGTGTAGGGACAATGTGATCTGAGAAATGTCGCAGAGATGGGGTGGTGTTCAAATAGCTCCGCTAAAACATTTTAAATGATCGAAGCTCATGCCACTTAAAAAGGCGGGGGGGGGGCAGGGAGGGGGGGATTGAAACATTTCATTTAAAATGTATTTTAAGCAGTTCTGGCCAAAATACTGAAGTCCTGCAAGTGACCAAAGGAGAAAAGTTACTAATAAAAAATCAACATGCTATCTAAAATGCCACTTCCAAGTTCCCAGCAAAAGTGGCACAGTCAGCAGAGTATAATTTACTGCATGATGAAACCATCTTAAAATCTCCCCCATACAATTCTGACGCAAAAAAAATAATGCTGGTAGCATGTGTATTATTTGAATCAAATCAAATTGATTTCTGTTCTTTTTTTCCATGCTTGAGTTAGGGAAAAGGGTATTTAATTTTTTAATTTTGTCTTGAATATCATCTATATTCACAAACATGAGAAAATATAGGGTGGGGAGAAGAGAAATTAAAAGTAAAATTCTCCTAGCACCTAAATATATCTTTATTCCTTTCAGGTTTATTTTTCTCCCCCTTTTTGCTCATACCTCTTGAAACTATCCTGGGTTAAATCAAGAGGCAGATTATTCTCCATGACACTAAGAAGGCCCTAAGGCAAGAAGTATTGGCCCCTCCCTTACTAAAGTTATTTGTGGCATCTGAACAGTGACCCATCCGTTAAAGCCCGAACCGATACCACCTCCTCCATGGTCTTACTGGCAGGATTAGTCGTTCTTTCAACATCACAGAGGAGAGAAGAGAGCATGATGGAAAGGACACGGGACCTGGCCATTCACTCTGTCACAAGGGCAGATCATCCACTTGCCTGAATTTTCATTCTCTCATATGTAAAACAGAACTCACAACTGCCCGACCAATTTCAATGAGCTTTTGCCACGATCAGATGAGCTGATGTATGTGAAAACATTACAAACTACAAATGCCTCCACATCTCTAAACTCACAATCCCCTTAAAGGAACCAGATATGTGTCACAGGTCAGGGTTCTCTAGATTTTAGAAAAGTAATATGGCATATATACTACACATAGTGTATATCATGTAACACCTCATCCCTGAAATGTATAAATATAAACAGCAAATGGAATTTAGAAAGATTACAATGAATACCAAAATCTATTTCAGTCTGTAAGAATCTTTTCAAAATTCCTTCATTTGCCAATTGAAGAAACTGGGTTGTTATTTTCCTTTATAGGACTCTAAACATCAATAATAAGCCTATAGGAAATGTTGGTCATCAATATTATTCATTGAGCATTCGCAAAATACTCCACATATGAGTAAAATACTCCATATAGCATTTTGAAAGAATAAAACAGCAGTAAAAAATAATGTTTGAGGGATGTCATATAATTATAGTGATGATAAAATTAATAATAAACTCAATTAACATTTACCGAATGCTTACTATACACCTTAAGCATTTTACATGTGTTATCTCATTTAGCGCTCACAATAATCCCGAACATTATGCCCAACCTTCAGATGGGGAAACTGAGGCTTAAAGAAGAGAAGCCACCTTACCAGGTCAGGGACTGAAGACAATGCTATTATTCTACCGAGGGACCATCAATAAATAAGATACTTTCTGAGATGAGTAAGAATAGGGAGGCATGATCTCTCTAAGGGAGATTCCGCAGCTGGCTAGCCTAGATGGCCCAACCTCGAACCTGGATCCCTTGAGACAGACAGAGGTAGAAACCTCTCCCAATCTGCAAACATATCTGATGTTCAAGTTCCCCAACCAGCTGTTGACATGAAGCTTCCAAGTTCCAAAAATAAAATTCCCGAGATCAGCCACATTATACTTTTGGAACTGTTAACACATACAAGTATTTCTTCTCTTGAAATGCTTTCTTGATGCCGCAAAAAAGAAAGAAGCAAAGGAAAGGAAGGGGTTCAAAGAAGATGGGAAAGAAGAAAGAAATTCCAAATTATTTTGCACAATGGAAAACAAGTGAAAGAAAAAATAAGGGCAAAGGCAGGTTGAACAAGGAAAGACACAAGGACAAAAGAAGAAAATAGGAATTGTTTACACTTCATGCAAGGCAAGTTTCAAATTAACTCCAATCACAATAAAATATTCCTTAATCACTTGAGGATACAGACCTTTCAAGGATCTTGGTGCAATTCTATGTAGAAACCAGATCATAGAATATTCATTTATCTACTGCTCAATACTATTTACTATATTGATAGTAAGTAGGAATGTTTTCTTTTCTTCACCTATTACAAATTAGATAGTAAGTATCCAGAGGACAGGAGTTCTGCTCCCTACTCTATCATATCTCCTTAGTCTTTATACACATTCCTGAAAGACGGAATATTCAACAAATATTTTGTTTAATAATAGTGGTAGTAGCTACCATTTTTGATGACTCATAATGTCCCAAGTGCTGGTTGTTTTCATCATTCTCTCATTTAATCTCACTTAAGAGAATGTTATTACCCACGATTTCCTGATGAAGAAACCAAAGCTTAAGAAGCTTGAGTAATTTGCTCAAGACCACGCAGCCAGGGAGCAGAACTATATGATCTCAAAGTTGTCATTCCTCCGATGTTGTGCAAATGTGTTGTACATCATTTACACATGTACGGTGTATTGGTAACAATGTGGACGGTTGCTTTGTTTCCTACTATCTCATCACCTCCTTTCATTACTTCATCAAAATTCTCTGTAGCCAAAATGTCTCTAATAAGCTTTTAAAAACACTTTGTAGAAAAAACCCTAAGCCTTTCCACATTTGATATTTCATTTCTTTCATCAGGCGAGCAGGAGAAACCTGGGTGTCTCCCTTTCTACCCAACATGTCCAGGTGGCTCCACTAGAGTTTCAGAGATGTGCCTAAGGTCACACAGCCAGGCAGTCATGGAGGTAGAGCTGGAATTTGGGTCTCTTGACTTCATCCCAAGGCACATATAACTCCAGAAACAAGTAAAGCAGTTTGTATTTATTAAGGATCTATTAGCCACTCAGTACTAGTTGGGACAACTAAAACCATTCCTGTTCTCACCTAATTCAAGAGAAGAGTTAATATACACATGGAATTAATAAATTAACTGCTCACGTTAATCACATGCAACAAAACTTCAGATGAGCCACCATCCAATGGTGGACAGAGCATTGGCCTCCAGCCACAAAACAGCTTCAAGTTCAAGGTCTGCCGCAGTCTGTCTCCACGGCTGCTTTGGCTTTTTTCACCTTCTTCTCACAGGATGATTAGCTTGGGAAAGGAGAATAATGTCTTGTCTCAACCAGTGAAGAGTTGTGTTAGCTCTGGCAATATGAAATGGGGATAATAACAGTACCTTCACTGGGCAGCACCGAGGAGGAAATGATACGATACACAAAAGGTGACAGACAATGTGTCTAGAGTGATTGACAACCACTACCTATGACTACCTGCCATTGTAAGGTCATTGCTAATTCTGAAACTGTGTAAATTGGAGTATTTTTGCTAGACTCCAGGTCCTCAGAAGACTCTAATCTCTTGTTATTTAAAGACCATGACTTTTAAGATTATGCTTGGTCTTGGAAACATTCAAAAATAAAAAAACGGTAGTAGTATTAATCAACTACTGAATACCAGAGACCTCCATCGTGGGTCTTACTAGCCCATGGTCTTTTTTGATCCTTATAGGTGGTCTCCTTTTAACAACATTTGCATTAGCAACTGTTCCACATGATAACTAAATATTTGACATCAGACATAAGAATTTCTGAAGCTGACAGAAAAGTTCCTGCCTCTCTACTACACTTCCTCAGAAACTACTCATTGAGTCAAATGTGCCCAAGCTCTTGAAGCATATGAGATGAATCACCAACCAGAATCAGAAGTTCTTTCCATCACTGAGCCTTAAGGCATTTGCCCCAATCTCGAATAGGATATTTCTTTTGCTTTTCCACAAGGTACCTTTTTTTCCAAAGTCCCCAATAACAGAGGTTTTTCTAATTGGGATATATGTCAGCCTTAACAGTACAGAAGAAGACAATTCTGAATATAAATTGACATACATTTTTGTTTTCCCCACTTCTGCTATTTTCTAAACCTCAGATTTTCCACTGCCAATATTGCATTCAGTATGACTGTCACCCCACTTGAAGTAGATTATCTTTTTTGTTCCTCAGGAACCTAGCTCTTTGTTTCAGAAGGAATTCTACTCAACAGAAGGTGCTACCCAATAAAGCAGTGAAGTTTTAGGAAGGACCCATGTTGCAGGGAAGTGACTGAGGTGGCGGTCCTACACTTGAATGTCCTTCATCTCAAGACACTGTTGAGATGAAGCTTAAAACAGCCCCTCTCCGTGGTGACACCCTAACCTGCTTACAACAAACAGTGACAATAAGATTTCAGCACAAGATGGCCCAGTCATTCCCCTACTGAATGCACAACTACCAGCAGCCCAGGACTTCAGACGTATACGACATAATTCTCCCGGTATTGTTGAATACAGATAACCTTTTTTCAATTCTCGAGTTACACAATCCTGTATCTGAATAATTATGAGATTAAAAATTACATGTTAAACTATTCCAATAGGCACCTCTTTGAAATTAAAACAACTGATGCCTTACATGCAGCCAGAAAACACTGCAATTCTTTATAAGTTGAAGCACATACACCAATATAAAAAATATAATACACAACCATTTCCTGGCACTGAAAACATGCCATAGCTAAAACTGTCCTAATGCCTATAGATTTAGCATAAAACATACATGACAGTGTAAGAGATAATGCTACTGTGTTTATCATGTTGCTTGTGTAAGTCTATCTGTCAGTGAGCAATTACGAGGCAGAAAGACATTCCTGAATGGTAGGAATCGCATGAAGCAGTAATCTCATCCGGAATTTAATAGTCCTTTTTGTGTGTGTGATTTTGATCATTTTCCTTTTATAGGTGCCGTATGCACAGACTCTTGATTGCTCCGGCAACGGGAAAAGAAGAGGGCGTCCTTCTGAATCCCAATGATCTGCTTTGGCCAAAATCAGACACCAAAGCTGTTAATAGGAAGAACACTTGCAATCCGGGAAGTCCTATAATGTAACGACCGGCTCAGTTGGTCGGAAACTCTCGATACACTCCCAAGTCAATAGAAGATGGCAGTTCTCGCTGACAACTACACAGCCAAACCTCTTGTCCATCTTATTTAGACTAAAGAATAAGAAAAGGATATTGAATAGAATAATTTTCTATACATTGTGGGTGGTCCGAGCCATGTTAATTTAGCATGGCCTTCTCTATGAGGAAGGCATAGTTTTGTGGGCAAACGACTAACCCCCACCCCCATGCCACTCGTGCATGTCACACAATTAAAAACTGTGGGTGAGAGAAGATGGATTGCTCATTGCCCTCCCACTCTGTGGTCCTTCTTTTGGATGGCATCATTGGACCCAGATGACAAGCCGGGAGGCAAGAGGTTTCCAGCAGCAGCATCTGGCCCTCTGGCAGATGGTCAGGGCCTCAGGTTCCCAGCTTGGGTTCCCTCCAGATGTGTCTTGTGCTTCTTCTATTTATGAGCTGCCTCCTTCCTCTGCAGGGCATTTTCACACAAAGTCATTTTGGACCAGAAGGATTGGCAGGTTCCTATCTAAGAAGAGGATCTCATGTTTTACCCTCTGGGGTTATATTTTACTCGAAGATGTGTGGCTCCAAAGGCATATATAAATATAGCATCATGGTCACCTGTCTGGAGACCTGGGGTACTGGACTGTAGGATGCAGAGTACAGACTCAAATCATACTATGCTCTCACTCCTCCATCACTTTCTATTCAAACCGTTTCCTATTGAAATCAAATTTGAATTAACACTAAGGGCAAAAAGAGAAAAAATGAGAAAAGAACGTCTGCCACCTGGATGAGAGAGCTCTCTGGATAGTACTAATTGGGGGATGACCTGAGCACTGGGCCTGGGGATTGAAGCATGTATACGATCATTCATTTCTTAACAAGGTAGCTCCTACCTGTTCCCTATCCACCCCTAACTACTGCCTTGAGTTATTCCCCAGTCACTGCCTCGCAAAAAGGATCCCCTGAAGCAGGGTACTAAGGTGACTGACTGTTCCCAAGTTTTGATGATAATAACGATAACCACAGAAATATCCATTGCAACAGTACCTACCATTTATTGGACACCAGGTACTATGCCAGGTACTACAGGTGTCTTACTTACTTGAACCCTCCTATCACTCCTATGAATCTACCCATTCTTTAGAGAGGGAAGTAAAATTGAGAGACATTAAGGAAAGTCCAACAAATATTAAGTGACAGACCTGGGATTTGGAGCATCTGATTCCAAAGCCTGTGTCCTTTCCATTACACCACAATACCTCCCCAGATGCCACTTATAGTATATCAAAAAAAAGTTGAGAGCCATCCTCATCTGTCAACTGGATCATGGTGAATCCTAGAATCTTTGTACTGGAAAGAACGTTAGAGATTCTCCACAGCAACTTGACAAATGAGGCTGGAATGTGCCTGAGATCCTGCTTGTATACCCTTCTGAGGACATACTCCTTGCCCTCAAGGAGGAGTCTGTGCTTCTTGTAGACTACTGAATCCGAAGTGTCTCAATTAATCAGAGTCAAATCCAATTTCTTTGTTATCTTCTACCATTTGGATCTGGTTCTTGCTCTTGGGAGTAACACAGAACACAACTTTCTCTCTTATACATCTCATTGGACATTTGAACTCACTCTCTCATCTCCACTTGGTTGACTATAAGATCTAGTTCTCTCTACTATTCCTCATATTCACCTAGTGCAACTAAAACTTACCATCTGAAAAATTAACTTGATTATTTATTTAACTTATCTGTCTGTCTCCACTAGGATTTAAGCCCATGAGACCAAAAATATTGTTTGTTTTGTTCACGGCTATACTCCCAGCTGCCACTCGGTAGGTAGTCAACAATAAATGAGTGAATATATCTGTGTCTTCTGGCTCAAATGAACTCACATATTCATTCAATCATTTGTTCATGTATTCATTCATTTGGCATCCAACACTTACTGAGCACATTCACTAATTATGTGCCAGGAAAAGTGTTAAGTGATAAATTAGTCAGTCAACAAATATTTACCATTATAATAATCATCCTAGCTAGCATTTTTTAAGAGTTTACTGAGACATGTTAGATATTTTACTTAGGTATATGTTAGGTACATGATGTAAGTGTTCTCTTTTTTTTTATTTGTGTATCATGGTATTTGTAAAGGACTTGTACATAGAGTATACAAAAAAAATCTTTTTAACTCAATAGTAAAAGACAAATAACTCCATTTAAAATATGCAAAAGATCTAAAGAGATATCACACCCAAAGAGATTACAAGCATACATGCAAAAATAATCAAAATAATGACCCATTGTGGAAAATCAAATTAAAACCACAATGTGAGACAACTTCACACCCACTGGTATGACCATAATAAAAAAGAGACGTAGCAAGAGCTGGGACAACGTCATGCTGAGAGCATGTGGAAATAGATTTTCATTAATTGATTTCTATTTCTAATTTCTTATAAATTATGCATTGTTGAGTATATAAACTGTTCATTGGACGAAAGTGTTCTTTTAACCACCTTTTTAGACATGGGAGAACCAAGGTTTAGAGATGTGGTACTTCCCCAGTGTGCAGTAACATTTAGTAGTGAAAGGAAGACCCAAAACCGAATTTTCTGATTCTAAAACTCATGCTCTTATCCCAAAGGTATGCTGCCCTCCATTAACTGAGAGTAAGGAGTATTCCTGTATGTATTTTTTTATGGCTGTGGAAAAGGAAAGGAAATTCTTAAGAAGCTAACAAGAAGGCCTCTCACCAATTAGGAAATGACCACACAGTACAATCAAAATTCCACCTCTAAAATAATTACAGATCAATTACAGAACAAAGGTATTGATGCGACTCTCTGCTGAAATCCTAAACCAACCTGAGTAATGGAGTGATCCGAATAAGGTGAGGCCAAAACAAGGCTTCTTGTTGGAGCAGACCTGCCGTTAGCATGGTCCCCAAAGACACGCAATTGTTCTCAGAAAGGAGCCAGCAAGGGTTCCACGTGGGAAGTGATCTGACCGAAGCCTGGAGAAGCTCAGAGACAGGAAAGTTTCTGGGGGGGGTGGTCACTGGCTTTGCCAGCCTGGAGTGTGAAGGGAAAGCGAAGAAGGAAAAGCAAAGACATCTAGAGTACACAGAGGGAATTTTCCAGAAACAAAGTAGATCTTATAAGTTAAAAGAGCCAGGATCTTCAGTTAACAAAAAGTTCAGAGGACAAATTTGCGCCACAAATTAGGTGGGGACCCAGGTACGAAGAAGAAAACCCGTGCAAGGCCCTGGCTGTCCATGGGGAAACAGCCCCTCGGGCAAGGCGGCCTGTCACGTGCGATGGTGATTACAGTCCACAAAGCTCCTCTTCCCAGGTTGCCTCGTTCGTTTATAAATAAGAAGATTACTCACTGCCTACAAGCATAAACAGCTTTCTGCATCATCCTTGGGGTATTTACCCTCCACCTGCCCTGCGTGTCTCTCTCTTCTTTTCCCCTTCGAATGCTCACTTCGTCTGGGTCATGATGAGACCCCCCTACCAGCCGGCATCAATTAAGAGTCCCACATTAAGCCAGCAACGGCCACCCTCTCAGGCTTCCCTGAAGGGCAGTCCCTTGATGAGGGGGTGTGGAAGTTCCTAGAAGTAGAGAGTCTTCCTGCTCTGTCCTCCCTGTCACAATCCTGGCGGACAACAGGCAGGGTTTGGGTTGTTAACTCCTGTTCAGTGGATCTCTTTCCCTTTTGCTCTTTTTCACTTAAGAATACACGTAAGTCTGTTAACTTTCCAGCCATTAGCGGTGGCTGATTAATTTTCAAAGCGAGTTCAGTTTTAAGCCACTTCTACAAATAGACACTTTCCGGAGTTGAAGCGTCCAGAAAGGATTGTTTTTTAATTGTATTCGATCCCAAGACAATCAGCGGCTTCATGGTCTCACCTCTGTGTATCTCCTGATTAATTATGAGCACTCTCCCTCGCCTCTGTTCGTGTTGACAGAGCACTTCATAATTTTCCACGCTCTTCTGCCCTTATTTCTGCTGTAATCCTTCCCCACACTCTGCGAGGTAAATTGAGCAGGTGGTATTATCTCCACTTGATAAGGTGAGATATGGAGGTTCAAAATGTCCTCAGATAAAGGGCCCAGTCTCACAGGAAGCGGGGCCACTAAAAAATCAAGACCCGAGTCCCTGACTCGTATTCCATTGTACCTCCGGTTGGGCCACACCACCAAATCAAGGAGAGGAAACTGAAGTTTGGTGCTTAAGAGCGCAAAGAGTTGATCTGAGTTCAAACCCCACCTCGGCCTTTCGGGGGCCTGTCTCCACATCTGTAAAACAGGAAGCGTAATTGTACCTTCTCCCAGTGCCTACTTGAGAGGAGCAGGAGGATCCAGTGAGGTAAACCACACAGCGTAGGACAGGGCCTGCCACACAGCGAGGCCCCACCTGTTGAGCCGCCATCTTCATCTCTGCCACAGGACGGAAAGCTGCCCACCACGGCACACTCATTTTGTTCTGCTTTCAGACCCTAAACTGCAAAGCAGAAGTCACAAGCTCTGAGCCCGTGGCCTTTGTTTTATTTGGGATACGGAACATTTTTGGTTTTGGTTTTTTAGTGACCAGCATTTAAAATTGGGGCGATTTCACAGAAAAATCAGGATTTCTCAAATAAAAAAAAAAAAAAATGAAGCATTCTGGCAACATACCAGTTCCACAGTCCTGTGTGGCAATAATTAGCTAAAGCTCAGCAGAGACTGCATCTTTTAGACATGATCGCCAGTTCACCCCAGTCCCCACCACTCCCTAATGCCTTTCTCAAACCTCACTACTCAGCCCATTTATATTACCGCCTGGCTCGGGAAGCACTTAAACTTGTCTGCTCTCCAACACTGAGACAATACCGTCTCTGCTCCAGGAACCATTATAACATGCCTTGGAGCCAGATGGATGACTTGCATTGGCTGGCACTGTGAACTCTCATATTAATTAACCACAGTATTTCAATGCATTCTCTTCATCATCCTAGCTTCTCACAAGACAATCTTCATGGAGGAAAGAAAAACATTCAGCCTATTTTGCGAGCAGAAAACTTTAACTGATATCAAATGGGAACAAGCTGAAACTCGTTAAGGGTTACAGAGTTAGGCCCAGAGTGATAGCTTCTACTTTCTGTAAAAGTCTCCCAATTTGCACCTATTCGCATAAACATTTCTGCCACGTGACTCCAAACTGCCCTCAAAATATATTTTGTTACTTGGTAATCAGATCTGCTTATACCATAAAATGCCCTGGCTCCTATGTGAATATTACTTTTAAGGCAGAATTGAGGAATATTGACTATTATTGGAAAATTGAAAGGCCTTGCACTCTCTTAATCATGAGATGAGTCGATTAAACGGGCAGTTTGTTTCAGAGTTCGGAGCCGCATCTTGGCACCACGGTATAACTGGATGAGGGTGAAGGCATTCCTCAGCTTTCCTTGGCAGAGTTTTTATTATTTACAGTATTTACTTCGGGGAAATCTTGGCGTGTGCCATATTTATCTTGCTGAAAAATGGGCCCATAAATGTGCATCACCTTTCGAACAAAGCCAAACGTTGCGGTACTAATTTGGTTCATGAAGTGTGTAATTCGGTTCCTTCGCACAGAAGCAACATTTGTCTTCTGCTTTTATTAAACTACCATAAAACAATGTTTCTTGCTCATTATTACAATATGCAACGCCAGGGCTGGTGCAAAGGGAATTTAATGACTAAAGTTCTAAAGGCAGTTTAGTGACACTTCCTCTCTGTTCTACTGCTTGCTGCCGGAAAAATTAAAAAAGCAAGGAACCTGTAAGGAAACCTTTGCCCTTTTCCCATTTAGTGGGCCGCAGGAAGGATATGGGGACATGGAGGAGGAGAGGCAAAAAAAGCAATCATTTTTATGAGATTATTTCCATGAAATACATGCCTTCATTAAAAGGAGCTATTTATAAATTAATTGTTCCTGATGTATTTTTCATTTCACCCAAGTATACTTTTAGTCTCTTTGAGGTCAGCGGTAGAGAAACTTTGCCACTGACCTATGCAGGTCCCAGCTTTGCCCGCAGGGGGAAGGTAATGTGGTGCGGGGAGAGAGGTCGAGGCAGAATCAATATAGGATATGCCTCCACCCAACGCCTCCCTCCTTGCCAGTCTGGGTGTTGTTTCACATGTTCATCCTGTCCCAGAATCGGTAAGCGGCAGTTTTACTGTCCCACCTGTAACAGACTGCTTGTCTGGCTGCCTGACCTCAGCAATGCGGAAAGCAGTCAAGAAGACTCTGGATAAAATCGATGCGGCATTTCAGAAACCAATTGCACACAGAAAAGTTTTCTTTTTCCAGGCAAACTATTCTACACAAAAACAACTCCGAATTCAGTGTAACACGACATGTCACCAAAAAGACTCTGTCACCTGACTGAACATGCTCAGTATTTGTCCTGTGAGGGAGAAGGGAGAGTGGGGTGCAGCAGAGGAGGAAAAATGGTTGGCACACACCACATACCTGCTGCAGAGCACACACCGCGCTCTGCCCTCTGCCTCAGTGAGTCCCGGGACCAGCCCAGGAGGAAAGGCCTGTCATCATCCCCATTTTACAAATGAGGAGAATAAGGATAGGGAGAGCAAACAGCTAGGCCCAGCCTCATAGCGCCAAGAAGGAGCAGCACCTGAGTTTATGCTACAAAACAATTTGCTATTTGATCGTGTCTTGTGTAGCATTTGACTGAGTTCTATCTTGAAAGGGTTTCTAGGGTCCCAGCTCTCCCATCCCTTGCCATCGGCAGGGGAGCTGACGTATAGACACATGAGGCTGGCTCATTTTAACCAGGAGCTGAGTGCACTTCTTCCTCACGTAACTCTGTAACCACTGTAGGATGAGGGAATCACTTATTCAGATAACATTAAGAAAACCCAAAATGTATCTTCTGAGCAATTATTATGTTAGAGTAACAATGTCGACAATATTTTAAAAAAAAAAAATGCTCAGAGATGTAACCAGCCAAAACCAGCATAATCATCCCAGTGTAATGTACACTCCTGTTCACAGTGTGTTTATCGAGTATGAAGTCGATTCTAGAAATCACATTAATGCAAACCCCTCCCCACACCACTATGATGAGTTAAGTAATCGAGAAATTAGAAGCCACACTGACTTTTTATCAAAAGTGTGACGAAACAGTTGCAGGAAAAAAAAAAAAAGAGTCCAAGAAAACATTAACAAAATGGGATATTAAACTTCACCCCAACACCCACGGGCAGACAAAAATTACTGAGCTGGGATGTGGCAATTGATGGGCAATTAACAAATCTTGAAAAATTGTGTCAGTGGAACCTTTGTGGATCCTGTCCCTGGTCCCATCTTTACTTCTATCCCACATTACCGTGTATGCCTGCACGAGATGTACGCCTTGTATACATCTTTGTGCACAAACTAATTATCCTTGTACATTTGGTCCGCGTCCTCTTTCTGTGTATCTATACGGATTTGCACATATCACATCTTTGCTCACAAAAAGTGCAGTCACACATACATTCTCCTAACATGACACCTTGGCCCATGAGTGTCAATGTGACCATAATTTTTAACTACAAAAACATCCCTGAGTGAACTCGCATTTCTTTCTCTCCCTGTCATACGGAGCTTCTCTGCAAGTTGAGGCTTCCATTAACTCAACCCTAGCTACGAGGTTCGAGTTTCATCCAACCATCTCCAGTCCCCTTATATTATTAACCACGCCGGGTTCTGGAATAAGGAAACGGCTTCACCACAAAGTACATCACATATTCTGATCTTCCACTCTGGCAGTTCCCAACTTCATTTTAAATACGGCTAAGAGGCCTCAAGAAATACAGGTTTATACCCGAAGAGATGTGTTTGCATCTCCAAACACAAGCTACATTTATCAGGTGTTCCAGTCTGAGCATGGGAGAGAGAGGTGGTGTGATGATTCTCAGGAAGCCTCGGTGATTGGCAGCCAACTCCTACTGAGAACCAGACCTGGTTGGTTCTTCGGAGCCATGCAGAGCACATACTTCCCTTCCCTTAACTAAAGGCTGCTCCACACTCTACCTGTCCAGCGGGTCCCTGGTCAAGCTGTTCCGCTTGCCATGTATCAGTGCCACTTTGTTCAGACCTACTGGCTCTCTCCACAGTGACCCTCCTGCCGTCTGTATTATTTAAAGGAGATTTATGGTTGGGTGTCTCGTGCTGTGAAACACGAGCTGTGACCCCTGGGCTGGGGAGCCAGCAGGGAAAAACATTAATGTTGTGGCACATGGGAAAATGAAACTCATAGGCAGTTGCAAAAAAGAAGAAGAACGGAAATGTATGGACGTGTCACTAACTGCATCAAATGTTTGAATTTCCTCTCTGATGGAACCTTAGGTTAGGGTGGTAGTGCTTTTGTACTTTTAAAAGATCTGTTTTCTTGTGTTTTGTTTAGAAGACATAGAAACAAATGCCAAACAAGGGCTTACATGAAAAAAAAAAAATACCCCAGCTTATAGAGCGCCAAGAACTCTGGTTGCATTTTAAAGAAAATCAGATAATTTTATGACCATTAGGATCCTTTGAAGTTATGCATACTAAATTAAAGGTAATCAAAACTCATGCTTCAGGGTGCACTCTGATTATTGGTAGGATCAGTGAGAACTCATCCCTCTTCTGACACCTTGCTCCTCAGGACAAGTGACACTGGTCATTATGAAGGTATTTGCAGTTACACATAAGGTAAGAAGCAAGGGAAAGACAAGAGGGAGAACTAGAAGAGCAAATTTTAGGGATTCTAATATAATCAGATGTACATTTCCTGATTTCCCAATGGCGAACGTTTAAAATGAAGTGGCATTACCATCCTAATTGAGCTGTGAAATAAGTCTGATATTCCATTTCCGTCTCTCACACTAGCTAGAAAAAAAATGTATTTGTCCCTCTCTGGTCACAGTGTCCTAATCTGTGAAACGGAAATAAATATTCACCACTCCAAGGGGGAGCAGGCCACCCACCAAGCTGTGGCCCTTCCAAAGGTGAAAAGAACTATTTCAGCATCTGCTCTAAGGACAGTTTTTAAAAATGCCTTTGACATATTGAGCTATCTCTCACAAAAGCATGACCTTCTGTCAATATTTCTCATAGAAAAAGACACATTTAATTTCCATTTACAACGGTGTTTCAAAATTCGTGGAATGAAACAAGCGTATGTTGAGGAAGTGGGACATCACAAAACCTCAACACCCCTCTTTGCTCGAAAAATGTCGTGAGCGTCAATTACCTTGGTAGATCCATCCCCACCCTAAAGACACAGGATGTTTAATCTCTGCGGCAAAGGTGACCTTTTTAAACCATATATTTTATCTAGATGTGATTTCCTTTGCTCGATGAAAAATTAATTGATGCATGCCCTCAGACTACTCTCAGAAATACCTGGCAATTTTTTTTTTTTCCTAATCTTTAACTGTTTCTCAAAATAAATGGCCTGTGTGGTTCATGGAAAGATCTAGAGACGCTGAGCTCCCTCCTCACTAGGGGCACATCTCAGTGATTCGTGCAGGAGCTTGAAAAGTACCAGAACACCCCCAAAGGCTGGCTGAAATTTGTTGCAGTTCAATGGAAAACTGTAAAGTACCATTTGAGGCACTAAAAGGAAGCACTGTGGTTCTCGAGTAATGTACAAAATTCTATTTCCAGTTAGCCCCTGTTGATCCAGAGTTTGGCATGCAAAAGAAAATATTAATCCCCAATATTTTAAAGTAGCGTGTGTATGCCCAGGGGGGCGGGGGCTGGAGGAAGCTCTTTCAAGCCCAGCAAGAGAGAAGGTTCCCTCGTATCTTCGGTCATCAAAAGCACATCCTGAAATTGCAGCAACTCCCAGAACACTTTCCTCGACGAGTCCCCATCTGAGCAGAGACCCTCTACAAATCTCTCCCCTTTCATTAAATCATTGAATGCTAAAACTAAGCGTAACACCCATCTCATGCAAAAAAATGTTTGGGCCTTCTTGAATTTGCTCTTTTATTGCTCCGTTTTGCTCATTTATCTTTGTGAGGTTCATGCCGAACTCAGTACGACGAACTAGAGCTGTCAGTTCCCAGAGGTCAGAGACACATCCATTTCATTTGAGCAGTCCACTAGTTAGAACAAGATGAACAAAGTGACAAAGAGGGGTTTTATTAAATTCTGTCTAATCCTCAGGGCAGAGAAGAAGAAAAGAAAACCCATCATTTTTTTTTCCATCTCTCTTTAAACCCACCTACAATCCATAACTACTGCAATTTGAAGAAGCAATGCCTGTTCAGCCACAATAGCATAGCATAGGAGCAGATCATCTCATTTACCCCTTTTCACCTTGCCCCGATCTGGGGTGCCTCAAGTAGGACATGATACCCACTATTCCTGCTTCAATCCTTAGCTGGAACCACTGGGAGCTGAGAATCTCATACCCACACCACATGTCCAACTTGGCGGCGAAAATGTAACTATTAAGCAACACCGATATTAGATTAGACGATGCTGTCATCCCATTGTTATTCAATTTATTCTACCCTGACATAGTATGAAGTGGTTCTGCATCGATAATGGTTAATAAATATAGCCATACCTGAACTCTATCACCATTTCCATTTGCTTTCACAGACAGGAAACTGCTCTCTCTTCCATTTCTCCAAGTTCATTTCTTGAGTGGCTAAGTAATGACAGTGGCACCTCCAGAGTCTATTTAACTATAAAGAACCCATTCACGGAGTGACCTAGATAGTTGGTTGAAAGGCATCTGCTGTTGGCTCGGGGCTTGTCTAACGAGCCTGGGCTGTGTGTGTTGGGGTGGAAATGACAGGTCAGTGATCTTCCCCATGGACCCTTCTACGTAGACACATAGAGATCCCGTTTCTGCACAACAGTGAAAATTCATCAGCCATTGTTTTTCATCAACAGGTTGCAGTGACTTACCTGGCCAAAGTTCAAATTCCAGAGTGTCATTAATGCTTGGAATTCCTATCACCTAGAGCTTTTCCCATTAAAAATTGATGCTAGGTAAAGGTACCATCTTGAACTACCTTTTAATTATTTTGCAAGTTTTGATATGCCTTCCAAATTGACTGGATCATAAAAATCAACTGAGAATATTTAAGTATATAGATTCTCAAGTCCCATCCAAGACCTATTGAATTAGACTCTTTTGGTCGAAGGACTTGTAATTTTGACTACTCTCAGGTGATTCTGGTGAACAGGAGAGTTTAAGAAACAGATGGGTCTCAAGGGATTTTCACAACAGCCCCATGAAGAACACAGGACAAGTGTTATCTCCATTTTACAGAGATGAAAAATGGCTCTTAGAGAGGCCAGTTCCCTCCACTATGCCTAAGTCTTCATTAGCTCTGCATCACATTTCATACATCACTTATATTCCTATCCTTCTCTCTGTCCATTGGCCTCCATCAAATACTATATAGTAACTCTGAAGATGACCTAGAAATTATTCTTGCAGATAGGATGCGTGCTCATGGCAAAAAAAAAAAAAAAAAAAAAAAAAAAAAAAAAAGCTCCTGAGACATCTTCCCTAGTATTTTCCAGAGGATGCCTGGCACACTCATGTCCACACTTCATCCTTGGCATCGCTTTTGGTCCACATTCTGATATAATCAACATCCATTCAAGGGAGCCTCCCTGTGCTGAGGAATTAATCACCAGAAATACTGCACATGAGGATATAATATACAAAATATCTGTATAATACAGCTTCTTAAGCAATTATCCTATACCACTGGGTCACATTATGCAACTTAATATTTCCCATAACAAAAGTAGAGTTATGGGATTTTTTTTTTTTTAATGCAAACGTTGTTAAGTTTTGCTTTAATCATTTGTGGCATTCTTTTATATTATTTTACTATTGCGTGTCAGCAATCAGGGACAATTAAACTTTTTAAAACTTGCATTGGAAATTAACTCTCATCAGAAATAGGATTAAGACGGGGCTTTCATGGTTCGAAAGCTGAACAAAGTAGAGGAAAAGATGTTACACACGGGTGAAATTTCCCTTGACTCAACACACCCCAGTGGGCTTGAATGACTTCTGAGAATTTTCCATCAATGTTTTCTGAAATAGCCTTTGGTGGTCTGTGCTTTCAGTGTCGCTCCTAGTAATTCCAGCAGGAACGGCTATACCCCAACAAGGAGAAATAGGGCACTACGTGCTCCCACTGAGATTTGGGGAGAGGTTGTGTCAACAACCAAAGCACTGATCAGACGTGTATGTATTGCATGGGAGGAGAGGGAGCAGTGGAAAGGGACCTCAGTATGGGTTTGGCACGGCAGCGAGCCGGCCCTCAGTCTCTGCCTCTCGGACACCTCCCAAGGACACAGTGCCTATTCAGAATTCGAGTTTGTGGAGGCTTTTCAATCAATAACATATGGCCACGAAAGCACTAGTGCTATACAAACAGACTGAAATAAATATGCTCAGCAAATAAAATATCTGTATGTGAAACAACAAAGCTTTTAGTTTAACTGCAGAAAATGAAAAACAAGTCTACTTGAAACCGGACTAAATGAGCAACCAGTTATTCTATGTGAGTTTTTGGAGATGAATGAGCTGGCAGATGCTTTATTCAAATCATTAAGACTAGATATCAATAACTCCTAAAGATAGGAGGCAAAACTCACCAGGAACAACTTGATGTGGCCGGGGGCCCACACCCTATCTTTTTCCCCACCAGGCCTGATGTAGGGAACGCTGGGACATACCAGCTGTTCGAAAAGCCAAGTGACTCCTACCACACCAGCTTGTTAGCCTTTATCTTCCATGCAGTTTTTTCCCTCCCAGATTCATGATCTCAGATTAGGTAGGTGGCGAGGGCGGCTCTAAATATACCTTCCTGTTACCCGAGACCTGGATCGGGGAAGGTGCTTATTAATATCATGGAGATATGATTTTTAATGATCTCTGAAAACAGCCTATATGGTGTGAATAATGGCACTGTCTCATTGCATGCGTGGTTTGTGCTTTTGTCTCAGACAGGTTCATTTTTCACTGGAGGGGAAAGGTTCATGCCGCACGAGGGGGGTAACCAGTTGATGTTACAAGGCTGACTATTAGGCCCCTTGCTGTTCCACATGTCACAGGGAAGGACTCCAGCCGGCAACCTTAATGCCTACTTCAGCATCTTGAAGAAATTAATGAACACAGCTTCTATGGCAAAACATTTCAATCAACCCTTACCAGCTGTGCCTACATTTAAGAAAAAGGGAAGGGGGCGGGGGAGGAAATGCCCAGGTTTATCAAAAAAGTTTCTCCGAAGATCAACCGTGGTTCGGGCTGTGTTCTGGGCCGTGGGAGGTGGGGAAAGGAAGAGCAGAAGGAAGCCAGGTAGAAGGGTGCCAGTACCCGGTGCCAAAAGATGTGCTCTGGCCCCTGTGTTTGTTGAACAAATTAAGCACGTTCTGGTTTTTCACCTGCCTGCGAAGTAGCAGCAGTGCATATGGCCTAGAAGTTAAAAATAAGGAAATATGCATACATTACCATACTTAATGGACGACCCTCTCCATTTAATATGCAAATTTCCTGAAATATTACTGAATGCCGTCTGTTCTAAATGAATAAATTTGAATTGCAATTAGAATAATCCTTTATAATTAATGAAAACTGTCAATTTTAGTTCATAAGTAATTTGATTAACAGGATGATGGGACACTTATCAAGTTCACTGGACTGCTAGGGTATGAGAAAACTGACAGTGAAAACAGGGCGGGCCAGGCACTCAGGCTCCACCGGAGTATTATCCTAAATTATTTGATAACACAAGCTAATGAACTTCAGAAAGTGAACTCTGGGGGCCTCATTTAAAGGGACAGCATCGGAGGGCGATGGGCAGCGTGAGATGAAGATCTTTCAGAAAGCGTCTTTTTGCTGGTATTTTTGGCTCATAGGAAAATAAATGTTTAGAAATGCCAGGGCAAAGAAAAACATTGGCTCAAAACACAAATTTACCATTTCCAGCTGTTGCTGGAACAAAAGAAACAATAGTCAAAGCATAAATGTAAGAAGAGACAATGCAAAAACATGTGGAATGGAGTTTATGCTAATGCATCACAGACGTGGGATACAGCCATAGCGGCGGGGCCCGGCTCCGTTTCCCTTCATTGTTTCTTCCTTCAGATAGACCGGGAACAAGAACTTTTTAACTGGTATTAATTGGACATTTATATAAAGCAACTGGGGGAGGGAGACTCCTTGGAGACACACATGCAACTCTTAGTTATGGCACAAAGCATAAGGGTATATAGTCTGGTCCTTAAAGAAATACATTGCTCAAGGCATTCTCACTGTGGCGGACAAAGAGGTAGGAAAGAGGATTAACGTCACAGAGAATGCTGACATCCTTTTTTTAGTGGTTGTTTATTAACATGAAGACGGAGTAAGTAAAAACAAGAAGCCATAAAACATAATTCCTTTATCTTTTCCAGCAACTGATTCCAAAACTCGTGCAAAAGTGCCAGTTGCATCAGGATTGGGTCCGCATTTGGGGGCTTTCACACTCACTGGCAGGTGAGAAAGTTTATTAAGAACTGTCGCACGGGAGTTTCTGATGAGCAAGAGTCTGGCTTTCCAGATTCACAACACCCTGTCAGACCTCGCCCTTTCATGCCTTCCAAGCCTGTAGCCCCTGAAAAGTGCAGGTGACTTCCTGATGACAAAGAGGGCTCCAAATTTGCTTGATGTTGGCAAAAAGAACCGAGTCATACTTCTTTACTTCTATCTAGTTCTCCTACACCCACTGAAAAGTGCCTTAATTCCAAGGATGGGAATTATGCAAAATACCCCTTAACCCTGAAGCCTTAGTCAGAACCAGGCAGTGCTAACTCAGTCATAGTTATCTCAAGATCAAGAAATAATTTTTCAATAATAATCCTAGTCATAAGAGTATGTCATCACAGGGCACACAATGAGCACTTCTGGGAAAATACCAGAGACTTAGCAATCTTAATACCTTCCCTATGCACCACCTATACCACTCACCTCATTGGATTTGATAGAAAACTAAATAAAAGAAACTCATCACATAAAGATGATAATGATGGTGATTAAAAAAAATAGCACCTACAATTTATTAGAAAAGTTTTCTAAGTGGCAGACTGTGCAAAGTTCTTTAAGTTATGAAATACTTAAGATGACCCTGGAAGCACATCTTATACCCACCTGACAGGTCAATACACAAGGCTGAGAAAGACTAGGTACCGTGCCCAAGGAAGGAGGCACAACCAGGAAGTGGCAGAGTCAGGATTTGAACCCCAGGTCTGTCGGTCTCTGGAGCCTAAATTGTGAACTTAATATGTATTCTAAGCTGATTTCAATTTCATGACAGTGTGCTTAGATGCTGGGCATATTGAATTATGCTATAGTTTCCCTCACTTTTCAAATGCATTTACGTCTCCTTGCTTGAGGCCACCATGACTGCTAAGCTGTTCGTGCCACTTCCCAGCCAGCTCAGCGGGTATACGTTTGGAGCCATTGTCTTCCCCTTGCAAGGAACAAACAGGCCATAAACATCACCCTCCATTCTACAATATGTGCCGCAAGCAACCCTTCAGCACCCTCTGCCTCCCACAAAGTGTCTCCTGAAGTCTATATATTTAGAGCTCAGTTTTCAAACCACGACAGGCACTGGGGAAGGCGCTTGCCTTGGACTCTGCCCTGAGCTCCTATTGCCACTGTCCTAACTGGCCAACTTCGGCCCTGGGAGATCTGTAATAAAAGCTGTTAGTTCTTCGACACTCAATAAAAGAAACAAACAAGAACCCAATGATGTTCTTGGTTATTAAGTTCCCTATTAGACCCAAATAAAATTAAGCAGCTGGTGGTCCTATGTCGCCACAAAATTAATATTAAAAACTCTCTTTGAGCCACTTAGATCCTTTGTACATATACTTGAGGCCTCAAGCACCCTCATTCTTCCCTACAGTACAAGCAAGTTCTCCCCTCCTCACTCCCATTAGGCCTTCACAGGCTTCCAGCCCCCAGAGGATTTCTTTGTTATTCCCTTTACCTACCCCATCTGCAAATCACCAAGGTAATCAAGAGAGACCTCCCTAGATGCTAACCCCACTGAATATCAGGGCAGAGGGGTCTTTAATGGATCTGCCAGCTCAGTATTTATCAAGGGTTGCATGCACACCACTGGGTTTAGTGATACACTTTCATATTTTAGTGGGTATATATTTATTTTCATGAATATTAGCAAAGAAAAATCATAAATAGCACATCAAACTTTGGTTTCACAGATGGCACCACTCAGCTCAAAACCTACATGAATATTTAGGTTAGGAAAAGTGAACAGATTTCTTTTATGATAAAGACACATAGAGAGTCAGTAATACTCCGGGTGGTCCTCATCTACAGCAGAAGTCACGTGAATGACGGAACTTGCAGGAAAACTGATCTAGTACAAATCGCTCTTCTTACGCAAGGGATACAATGGAGCTCCGAGAGGTATGGACCATGCGGCAAGGCAGGGAGGCAAGGCTGGCACTGGAACTCAGATGTCCTAGTGAGGTGCTCTTTCCTTGACCCAAGGGCCCAGGCTTTCCCTGCAGTTCACTTTGGGAAGAAACAGGAAAGTAAATTCCAAGGACACTGCAGGGCTGCCCCTGGGGCTGCTGAAGATTAAGGAGAGAGAGAGCGAAGAGCAGCTCTCTATCCCCCTTCTTCTTCCAAAGAAGCTCCTCTTGGGTTAGGCTTCGTTTGGGGGACTGGTGTCTGGTTTTATTTGAAGGGAGAGTCTGACATAAGATGTTTAAAAGAATTCCAGCGATGCAGTGGTACAAAGTTTTCAAACCACTGGAAGTTCCTAAATTCAGTCTTCTCTGCCATTCAACCTTGCTCATGAGGAAGCTAATTGGCCTCCATGGGCATGGTCCAGCTGCTCCCAAAATATGGTCCAAGGACCACTTAAACTAGAATCTCCTGGGGTGGGTGGGGTGGGGTGGGGTAATCTGTTAAAATGTGTATTCTTGGGCCTCTCCCAGGACTTTACAAAAAAAAAAAAAACAGACTCTCTGGGACTGAAGTCTGATTAATTTGCATTTTTAACTAGCTTCCAAAGTGAATGTACTATGAGCTAAGATTTAAGAAATAAAATCCTGGAATGATGGATGACCAGCAGGGCTGAGAGAGAGAGATTATAAGAAAGAGCACAAGGAAGAGATAAAGAGATTTTCGACTAAGGGAGAAAGACTGAGAAACTGAGATTTAATAATTTCCTGATCCCTCAGTGGAATACCGCCTGTATGGTTAAGCCACCTTCCGATAAAGTTATCTCGGTATTTGTATAACTAGCTCCATCTCAGGCATGCATCCCCACCCCCACAATTAACCCTTCCTTTACACGAGTTCCTTTCTCGAGAGGCCGGTGTCACCACGAGGTTACAACATTTACCAAACACCCAGAGGAGCACCCTGCGTGCTGGGCGAGGCATTATACTAAAACAAAGACCAGCCACTGCGTCATGGAAAGTTCCTCTCTGGTACAAAGTCAGCACATGCATTTAAAAGTGCATGCTCTCTCCAAATCTAAGTTAAGGGTGGGCTTGTATAAAAAATGAGGGGCTGATAGCATTTGTGTGGCCTTTCTACTCATGTACTCATTATCAATGAGCCAACTCTCCCAATACACCAGGGCCCAGAGTTCTTTGTAAATGGATGTTAAAAATCTCATTTGGTGAAAGAATTCTTTTCCTTGGTAATGCATCTCTGGATTCAGACTCCATCTGTTCACCACTTGTTGGGCCTGCAAGGATGTGCAGACACCCCCTAGTGCTGACATGGGTGGCCACCTCCCAAAGAGCGAGAACTAAACCTGCTTTTATTAACTGCTGGTGTTTATGAGGATCTTATAATAAAATTAGAAAATTTTTTTAAGTGGCACTTCAGAATAATAGCAACCTTGTAGGGAAAAATGGCAGCCATGTTCCTTGGGTAACTTTTGGTTTCAGTAGCCAGAGGGCCAACCCCTGAGAGTGTTCTTATCTCAGAGATAAGATCGACCACATCTGAGGAGCCTCCTGGCCAATAATGGAGGAACAAAGATACGAAATGGGGAAGCAGATCTGCCTTCAGCCCTGAGAAGGGGAAGTGACAAACCATCGCTGTTGAGAAAAGATGTCTTCCACCAAGGGGTGTTCATTTCTCAGACCCGAACCCCGCGAACTGGCCTTGGAAGAAGAGTAGACGCAGAACTGCATCTTCTCTCGACCGAAGGCTCACTGGTCGCAGATGTGGGGACACAGGGTATGGATGTTCTGGAAACAAGGACAATGTGCTTCATTCATTTATCGAATCCCTACCAAATGCGAAGCACCATAGGCACCCATTATCTCATTTATTCCACCCAAAAAGACATTATCGTAGGTATTATAATCCCCATTTACAGACAGAAATGTGACATTTATCAGGATTAAGCCACTTCCCCACTGAAGAAGTATTTGACTCTGATTTCTAAGCCAAGTTTTCTGCCACATATATTGCACGTAACTTCACAAAAGTACAGAAAAAAAATCTAGAGGAAAAGAATGGCATCTCTGAAATGTTCTCTTCCTTTCCCATAATGAAGATAATGATGATAGCCACAATTTCCTAGCTATATATCTTTCCTAGTTATATGTATACATGACTTAATTTTATCTTCTTGACCATCCCGTCAGGTGTTATTCTGATTCTGAAGTCACGGATGAGGGCATTGACGCCACGAGGAGTTCAGTCACATGCTCAAGTTTACACAATGACTAACCAACTGAAATCTAAACCCGGATCTGATTCCTCCTCCCCTGGGCTTTTTCACCAAACTGTTCTGGCTTTCCCTGGGAGTGAAATTTTCCTTTCCCATTCTTCTCGACTGGAGATAAAGGTAAACCGGAATCTTAAACTTTAACTATAAAGATACTAAAAAGAACATGTTACTCCCCGCTTTCAAGCATTCCCATTTTGTACCCCCTGGACACACAGTGGGCCTTGAAAGACAATGTCCACTGTGAAGACTGGTGACGTGAAAGCCACGAGCGGAAGGTCAACCCTTTCCCAAAGCCACGGGAACTCTTATGAGCCAATTCTATCAAATGGACTTACGCATCCCCCTTCTTTCTAATTAAGGGTATTCTGTGGGTATGACTCACTAACATCTACCCGGAGAAAGAAATGACAGAACTGGAGAGATTGCCATGAATACTGAGGTTCTTGTGTTTAATTTGCCTAAAAATCTGTGTGTTGCTAAAACAAATGTAGAAATTAGCCATATGGGAACCTAGCTTGGGTACATAACTTCATCTGTCACCACATTTGAGGAGAAAACACTACAGAATCATTGTAGTATTTAGGCTTATAGAGAGAGAGAATAGTCCGCTTGGAAGCAAACCAGTACCAAACACATGTTTATGCCTTTGACCTCACAATACGGTTACTAACGACGGCTCTGCAAATAGGTTTTGGAAAATAAATGGACGACTACAGAGGGGAGAACCCCAGCAAGGGTGATGAGCTTCATTTCACCTGCGTTAGCCCTTCATTCTTAATAGGACAGCCAGCACAAATTCTATACAGCTTGCCTAAATAGATGAAATCTATGCCTTATTCTGAATTCAAATCTTAGACCCAGTGCATGTAATACAGTGCCTTAATAGCTTTCCAAACTCTCATTTGGCCTCAGTTATACAACCAGCTGACACTGAAAATAATTAATGCCCTTTAGGACTCGCATCTGCTCCTATGGTTCCAAGTCAAGGTTTTTAATTGGGCTATTTTGGCATTTGGAGACAATGGCAAGGTGAAATAACCTTTCTTTAATATTTTTGAGGTCAGCAGATAGTCCTGCCAAAGGTCATCCTTCAGGTTCACAAATGAGTCATTTGTATCACCTAATGCAATCTGTGACTTGCAAATTGCACTGGGATGTGTTAGCGTGCATTAATTAGTCCATGTGATGAATACTGAATTCATCATTACTAGCCGGAGCTTGTAGAGATGTGCCAATACTTGTTTTGGGTGGTTTGTGGTTGCTTATTTTTACTTTACACTCCACTTCCAACCCTACTCTGAGATCTTCAAACCCCAAGCTCCGTAATTGGCACACCAGAGTTAAGGTTCTCTCTGTGACACGTCTGAGACCTAGGGAATGACGCCTTGGCATAAAAATATTGCAAAGCGAATAACACAGTCTCTCTGTCTTTGGTTTGTTTAGTCTGTACGACTCGGCATCAAAAGTTGATTCCTTCTCTTCCTTATCATTCATAACATTCCTAACTTTGAGAGAGGAGAGACGGAGAGATGGAGAGAGAGAGAGATGGGGTTGCAGAGGAGGGGGGAGGGGGAGAGGGGGACAGGGAGAGGGAGGGAGAGAGAGAGGAGGAGGGAGGGAGGGAGAGAGAGAGAGAGAGAGAGAAGAGAGGAGAGAAGAGAGAGAGAAGAGGAGAGGAGAGAGAGAGAGAGAGAGAGGAGAGAGAGAGAGGAGGAGAGAGAGAGAGAGACCCATGTTTCAAACACCTTGCTCAGAGCAGCACCCTGAGTTGTGCTGCGTTGTCTCAGCTGCTTGGCAGCTACTGCCTATAATGAAGGCATTATTAATTTCAGTTTCAGGGGCTAGAAAATCAGGATGTGGACACTGTATGGCTATACCATCTGTGCAGTTGACATATATTGATTCATACCTTCTTCCCATCTGTCCTTGACACAGTGCAGTAACAGAGGTCACAATCTTCTCTTTCCTGGAATTCCCTCCTAAAGCAACTTTCTACCTTGTATCCTCACAATGATTTTTTTTTTGGGGGGGGGGTTGCTATTGTGCATTTCCAAGGAAAACGGGTGGCAGAGTGTGTGTATCTGTTACATCTCAGGTAGGTCCCTTTGACCCAACATACCAATAACTGACCACATCAAAAGAGTACATGAAAACAATAGCTCTTCCACTGTGCTTTAGGATAGAGTTGGTGAGGATCAGACATTTTAAGTAGATCTTCCAGTTCTCCAAAATTTTGTAAGTAACAAAGAAAATTAATGCACCACTCTAGAAATTAGCAGATTTGTTTTACACGGAAAGGTATGGCAGCCAGTTAAATTACAAACAGCAAATCAAGGGGTTTGGAAAAGATTTATGGGAAGTTATGGAGCTGAAAACCAGAGGACGGGTACATCTTGCTCTACATGAAGGAGAGCAGGAGAAAATCTAAGTCTCTAGTTAGTGGGATATTTGAATGAGTTTTGTTTAATATACTTAAAAAGAGGGAGAGAGAGAGAGAGAGAAGGTAGGAGAGAGAAAAAGCACTAACTGTTCCTGCTATTGTCACTTCAGAAGGGAGAAAGCCTGAGCCAGATTTCGGAGAGATTTTATTTCAAGGAATATCATTTATTTTCGTTTAGTTTTTTTTTTTTTTCTAACTACTCTCTGCCCAGGTGAAATTGGACACAGAAATAACTGAATTCACAGTGGACCTTTTGAGGATTCAAGTGGCCACTTCTATGTGCAAAGTAAGTAGTAAGTGGCTAATTGCAGCCTGAGTGATTGGCTGAACCTACAATTAGCCATTTAGTTTGTCTATTAGGAAAAGGACAGTGTGACTGTACAAAGCCTCTCCGTGGAGCCCCAAGGCCTTTCCAGAAAACTCCAGAGACCCCAGGAAGAGTGTTAGGGGACTCTCCATCGAAGCAGAGTTAGGCTGCTCAGAATCTGAGTTCTTTTTTTTTTTTAGATCAGTTTTTCCTACAGCTCTAAAATTCTCCAGGTCCAGGTAATAAGTATTATACAACCCTCCCAAAGATGAAGAGTTTTGTTTTGTTTTGTTTTTACTTTACAGGTGCCTATAAACCTTTACACTCTAAGCAAAGTAAATTTCCAACTTTGCCTTATGGGTAAAAATCTCCTCTCTCTCCTCTTTGTAAAATTATAAATTAAAATTTCTCTGATATCTTCAGCCCATATTTAATGTTGAAAATGAATCCACCTTTCAGTTGTTCCTGACAAAATATTGCAGCTTTCATAATATTTTAAGGAAATTTCCCTTGCTTTTGAGGGTGGATCTCAAATCACTGAGCCAATTTGATTTCAAAACAGGAAATTTCATTTTGATTATACTGTGTCGCCTTGCTGAACTTTGCAATACTGGGCAAGAAATAATAGTGTTTGGTTGGGTCAGGGGCAGGGTTTGAAAAAGTCACATTATACCAAAGGGATATACTATTAGCTCCTTTAAGTTGGCTCTGGAGGAAATAGCAGTAAATCAAGAAATAGTAAACAAGTTGCACCTTTTCTGAGCCTCAGATGTTCCCTATGTATAAAACCAGGGACCGGTCTCAGTCATTTTAATGTCCCTTTCAGATCCAAATCACCACAATTCTGATATAAAACGGATAGTTCATTTCATGAACTACCAATAGACCAATCTAGCCCTTGCCTCTGGCAAGTTAGAGAAGATTCAGAGTAATGGCCTCAAAGCTCAAAGCCCAACTGGGCAGGGTTTGTCAACCCCACCTCTTTCTTTTAGCCCTTTTTGCTTCAGCATCATTTTAATGATCACACTTGAAACTAAGTTCACACAGCACTGTGCCGTTTTAATTGCTTGTTGTTTTAAGCACTTGAGACTTTCCCCACAGCCCAGATGTGTCATTCACAAAACACCGTCCCTTGTGAGAATTACAAGATAAAATCATATGTTCTTAGTTATCTAACTTTTTATCCCCCAACTTTCCCCTACTGGGGTCACCCTGGGGCCCTGGGAGTCCATTAACATCTGCTCTGCCCCATGTTGAGTGAATAAACAATTGGTGGAGATGACAGATTATTTGGCGAACCGGAGCTTCATTTTATTGGGAGTTTTCCTGCCTTTTCACAGTGAATGCTCACTACCTTCCTTGTGCAGAGGCACGTCAGAGAGAGAGGGGGTTTTAAACGTGGTTTACTTTCTGTCTCTAAACATGCAAGACTTTTCGTGTGTTGCTAAAGCTACATCCTAAGGCCTGGCAGAACACAAACCTCCTTCACTTGTTCAGCACAAACATGGGAAGCGGTGGGTAACTCCTTCTCTCCTTATACAAGCTACAGCGGAACGGTCCAGGGTCACCGCCCTGTTTCATTTGCCATTCTCCTTGTAGCATCCAGAATGATCTCTTAAAAAGAACAACCAGATCATGTACCCTTCCTCCCCTCCCCTCCAAATGCTTTCCATTGGTCTTGCAGTGAAACCCAAAACCTTTGCCAGACCTAACGCGTGCCTACTTCTCTAAGCTCACCCCATGCACTCTTGCCCAGTTTGCTTTCTGTTCCTGAAATATACTAAACTCACTCCCATCTCAGGGCCTTTGCACATGCTGTTATTGCCACCTTAATGTTCTTTCCCACTCCCTAGCTCACTGCCAGTTCTAACCCACCAGGGATCTTTTAGCTCCAAGGTCATCTTTCCAGAAAGGGCACTTTTGACTGCTCAATCCAAAGTAACTACCACACTTGGCCATCATTCAACTCTCTATTATTTCAATCTGCTTTGTTTTCCTCAAAGCACATTTCACTCTTGTCTCCTCCACTGTCTAGCTCCCTTCTGGAAAGCATAAGCTATCAGAACAGGGATTTTACCTGTCTTGTGCACCTCTTTATTGCCAGGAATAAAGCAAACATATAGTAAGTACACAACAAAGGTTTGTCAAATGAATGGATGAATGATGCATAATGAGATAAATGAACAAAAAAATACATTTTTTCAAATGAGGGGTTCTTAATTGTGGTTCATGGGCACCTGGGCTTTAAGAAGTCCCTGAATTCTCTCAAATACTTACAAAAACCACCTATGGGTATTTTTCAGGTGAGAGATTCCACAGGTTTCATCGGATTCTCAAAGGGTCTACGATTCTTAAAAGATAAGACAGACAGACTGTGGCAGAGCCTATTAGGGGTAGGACCGCTGATTCCTAGTCGGTCACGTGGCCTCTGTGTGGCCATGTGACAAATTCTAACTAAAGAGATGTGCAGGGAAGTTGTAAGTGTCACTTTCTCAGTGTCTCAAAGGGAAGGAGTTGCCCTTCTCCCCTTCCTCCCTGCACTGGCTGCACGTGGAGGCAAAGGCTGGCGCTCCGGCAGCCACCTTTAACCCTGAAGTGAGCCCGAAAACTGAAGCCACACACAGCAGAGCCAGAGACTCAACACCACGGAGCACCACCTAGCTGGAAAGGAAGAAAGATTTATAGGCATATAACCTGAACTATCTAAACAGGAGACTTCTTAAACAAGAGAAAAAATAAATAAACTTCTGTCTCTTATTTGATGGAGGTATAGTAGGTAGAGATGAGAGATTATTCCTGGCAACCTAATTAATCCTAAATAATTATCCCACTGTTTGCAAAGTAGAAGATAATGCTCTTTGAAGGAAATCGATATGTTAATACATGTGAACAGATGCGGTCCAAGATACTACTCCAGTATTCACCTGTCCAGGAACAAAATTTGGCAGGATCCGGAAATAAGAAAATGAATCTAAATGGTACAAGAGAAATTTCTTTCAATAAGCCTCAGACTTGGAGGCTTACTGAAAAGCAAGATCATGAACACAAATAGCACCTGTTTGGTACATATGCCACCATTAAATGTGTCACTAATATATAAGTTGCATTTCTAACAACAATGATAAATCCTTTCCATAACTATTTTTCCTACAAAAGTAACGAAGCCTACCTATGCCTATGTGTTTGTATTTCAACAATGCTACCAAGCACTCTGGCTCATTTTTATTCAGCTCCACCTAGAAGCAAATGATGGTGCTTTTTGTTACATAAATGCATCCATATGGCGTTGAATTTAATATTAATTTTTATATATTGATTCTGAAGGAAGTAATGACATCACCATACAAATTAGGATTATTATAATATATTAAAGTGTACCAATCCTGTGTATTATTAGAAATAACTATCATAGTTAAATTAAATTATTGACCCACAGCAATGAAAATGCTCAGGATTTATTATACATTTATTGGTATTAAAATATAATTATAAAATAAATTTGTCCATAGAGACTTTAGTAATTTATTAATTGCAACTCAATCAATATAACCACAAACAGAAGATGTTACTATTTACCATACTATGAGTCAGTGGAAAAGCAAGCCTTCCTTATAGATGCAAGGAAGAACGAAAAGTAAAAGTAACCCAGGTCTCTTGACTGCCTCCCTCCATCCACCCATACCTTGGGTTAATTTCAGGAGGCTGCACTCCATCTATGTAGTATCATCAGTGGCAGAGGTGAGAGGATGGAAAGAAAGATGTACAGCTATATCACCTTGGGCAAGTTACTTAAGTTCTTTGCTCTTTCATCCTCCTCAGCTATAAACAGGATACTAGTAGTCCTTACCTATAGAGAGATGTGAGCACTGAAAGAGATAACTTTGCAGTGTCTGGCAAAGAGTAAGCACTCATTAAATGTCAGTTACCATTGTCATTGCCATCATCGTCATTTTTCTCTGTTTTCTTCTCTTGCCTGAATTTCCTATAGTGCACTCAAGAGATTTCCTGAACTTTTTAGTCATAAATGCAGGAAGGCAGTGCCACCACTTTGTTCTTCTGCCTCCTGGAGCCCCAGATGGTACCTCGAATGCAGGGCTTTTCTCAGGCAGGCAAGCGGAGCTGGGGCAGAAGAGCGGGTCTAGACACACTGACTGGCACGTGGTTTGCCGTTTTCTGAGAACATCACTATCCATTCTGATAATACAGGAATTAAAATGGCTTTGAAACAAAAGAAATGCCTTCGTACCTCAATACCAGTAGGCACAGCCCACATTACACTAAATGCCACTCTGGGTCCTTCCCAGAAAACAGTGGCAGCCAAGTTCCCAGAGGCAGCCGGCACCCAGTAGATAAGATGAGGCAAAGAAAATTGCACTGGACGAGACGAATGACCCTGTTGGCTTGCATTTCGCTGACAGTAAGTACGACTATCACTTACTGATCACTTACTATGTTCCAGGCACTGTTCTGAGCACTTTGTACAGATTCTCTCATTTAATTCTTGTGACAAATTATATGAGATATCACCATTATGATTATCTCTTGACAGTTGTGGGAACTCAGGCTCAGAGGATTTAAATAGCTTGCCTAAAGTCAAATACAGCTAGAAAATTACAGATCTTGGCTTCAGATCCAGGCAACCTGACCAAAATCTATTTTTCAAAATGCCATACTGTGATGTCCTAGGAAGTTGTTCTAAGTGTTTAAACATCCATGGATCATACCACCTTTCGCCAGAGGCCTCTGATGGCAATTTACAGAAGCAACCCATACGATCATTAATTTTAAAATCTAAGGATATCAATAAACAGGGCTTCCTACTCCAGGTCTGCCCCCCTAAGAACCTTAATCTCTCTTTGACTCATTTTTATCACCTGTAAAATGGGGATGACAACAGAACCTGCTTCATAGGCTTGTGAAGATTGAGTGATAGGTTTGAGTGAAGTGCTCAGCACACTGTAAGCACATACTAAGTGCTCAATAAATAACCATGTCGGTTCTCTCCCTCTTTTAGAGACATGTTATTTTAAAATAAAAAACAGAGGCCCTGTTACTTATCACATTCAGCCTTGAAACCCTCCTCATCACATCTGGATGATAAAATGTGATTCTTATGAAAAAAGATAATTTTTCAGCACGACGTTCCCTATCTGCAATTACATCAAAATCACATTAATTGAGCTATAACACTGTCAGGCTCAGCAGCTGGAAAGCGCATCCATACATTCCAAGGAGAAGGCCATTAATTCAGCTCTCTACAGCGCGGCAATGAAATTGGGATGTCCGTTCTTCAGCGTGATTTACTGTCTTTCAAGCTGCTTAAGTGGGAACCTCTACAAAAAGATTTAAGTTAAGTGACTCTTGTGCTGCTCTGAAGCTCATTTATTATTGAATTAAGTTTTCATTTCGTTTAAAGAGAATAAAGAAATATAGTTTTATTCGAAACAAGGTAAAACATTTAAAAGAAATCGGCTATTATGATCCTGGAAGCCAGTTTATATATCTGCAAATGATCTCATTCTGCTTATGCTCTGCTGAAAAGCCAAATTTAAGCTCATAAATATTACTAATATGCACATAATTTGAGACTTTTGCATGAGAGCTCATCCTTACTTTTCATACTTTATCATTCCTCTCTTTAAAAAGAAATTTTTTTTTTTTTTAATTCAAGGCAGTTAGGGAATGGGCTGGAGAAAAACCAGGCAAAAATAAACATACATTTTTTGAAAAGTCTAGATTTTCTTTATGACATGGAGGGAAACACAGGAGAGAGAGGAGGTCAACAGGCAGGGAGATACAAGTTATAGGTTATTAAAGTGTTGCAGAAACATCAAAGTATAGTAGGTACACACTGCTAAAAGATTTACAGCATCTTGGTTCACAGATGAATTGCATGCGGCAAATAGAGAATAATTCTCTACCGGAAGAGGAAGCACAACTTCAGGGCCTAAATTATCAGCCTTTGCATTAGGCACTAGACAACGAAGCCCCTTTACAATTAATAATCCTATCTGTCCACTATCTAGATCAAAGAGATGGTATATTTCCATATAATGTTTCCTTTTCTAAATCTCAGGCAGAACGGCCAAAAGTAATATCCCCTATACCAAGAAGTCCCCGAAGAACTAAGCACTTCTGAACAAACTATATTTTTAAAAAATCCACTAGGACCCCTATAATGGTGTCATTTACACTCCAGTCACATGTGTCTACAGCACAAGACTCTTCATAATTAGGTATATACACTATACCAGCTCACTGCCTAATTAGCAAATTATGTTGAAAATAGCATCCTGCTAATTAACGGTTATTATGGCATTTCTGAAGCTGAGGCTTTAATTATCACCAACCTAATGCTTGTGTACAGAGAAAAAAAAGACCCCCTCTTTTTTTAAATGATCAATAAGTGCAAGAGATTATTATAAGGCAAATCTGCTGACAGCTGATTAATTTGTTTGATGCAAAGTTGCTGCGTGTTTCATATTATTTTATCGGAGTTGCAGGAAAAAGGTACATAATTTGGTTTCATTAGCAACCTCTGTGATTTATCACTAGAAAATGCACCCCCCTTTTTTTGTTGTTGTTTGTTCAATTCCCTCTGTGTTTTTGCCTGTACCAGCATCAAAGTCAAGAGCAGGAAGTTTTAATTAAGTGACACTAATGAGGTCGTTGAAAATGATACTTCAGCAATTCAGCATGCTGTTAAATGTGTTTATTCTATAATGTCATCAAAGGTGATTGTTTTCCCTCGTAATAGATAAAATTCATTACCATAAGCACTGTACTTTTGAGTGTTAGAAATACGAAATGCAAGTTAGTCAGGTGTATCTGTTGCATTTTTTTTTTTTTCTGCTGCTGCCAGTTCAAATTACTGGACCCAAAAAAACTTTAGCAAACAAGGCTCACCGTTTTTGTGTTGTTTTGTTTTTTTAAGTCTCCCCTGTTTAGTAATTAACAGACCCTGCCAGTGAGAAACGGAACAAAAGTGAGCATTGCAAATGACTAATCAAGGAAAGCTGGAATCAAAGAGAGTGATGAGGGGGTGAAGAGATGTCCCTCAAAGCCCGGCCATTGTGCCCCTGGCTTCTGTTGCTCTGCCAACACGGAGCTGCCCACTGCATGGCCGCACGCTTAGGCAGCCCCACTGCCAGCCGCAAAGGCTGCACTGCTCTATGATTCAGCATTTGATTTGAATTAGAATGAGGGCATTTTGGATACTTTTTCATTTAAATAGTTCTAGCCTCCCAAATACAATTATGGTTGTATGACCCACTTTAGGAAATTAATTATCGCATTGTGAATTTCCATGCTTCCTAAGAAATAAAAATGATTTTTCACGTTGCTGAGAGGTCTAAAGGGGGAAGCAATAAAATGATTCCGTTTTACAGATGGGAAAACTGAGCAGAGTAATTTATCCCAGGTCAGGCAGAGCAGGCAGAGATAACCCCTGTTCCTCTTCTTAAGTCAAACCGCCCCTGCAATTCAAAATATTTGCTCTTGGGTTTTTTTCCTCAGTTAATAACATATTTTCATAACTTATATAAATTTAAAAAGCCCTACAATGTTTCTGTTTCTTTCAGAATGCAACCGCTGTGAATGGCAAGCCCTTCATCAAAGTGGCAGGTCTCATAATCTTACCTGGATTTAGACCGTGATTATGTCTCACGCAAAGTTTCCCATTCTTTCAAGTTCGTTTCTAATGTCAAAGGAAACCGCTTCTGACCCATCATGTTTCATAACTTACAGTAAGTATTCTTCCAACAGTGCTGCTAGTTCATAGCAAGCTAAACAGACTTGCACAGACACAAATCAGGGCAAATAGGCATTTGAGGGACTTTTGCAAGATACTTGTCTTAACTACTATGCTTGAGAAATAAAAATTGCTTCTTCCCTCACTACATCCCTGGTTTGAGCTGGCTTGATTCTGGGCAGAGGCCGGATTAGATGACCTCATGGAATTTTTCAGGGCACTCTCAAAGACTGTCTCCACTGAAATTATCAGCCGATTCCCTAAAACATCTCGAGAAAATGAAATACTCAGTACTGTGGAGCAAATCAAACTTTGACTTAACTTGTCATTTTCAACCAGTTAGCTGCAAGGGAAACTCAAAATGCTCTGGTATAATAGGAAAGCACAAGAGGCCGCCAGCTTTTTAGTGGAGGGTTAAGCATAGGGAAAACATTAGAATGGCTCAGAAGTATTAACAAGGTGGTAAAAGCTCTAAATCCCTATCTAATGTGCATTAAAGAAACACGAGAACGGACACTGAGTGGCTCAGGGGCTGCTAACACACTATGAGGCTGCGGAACGTCCAGGCAGCTTCCGTAGCAGTAGGAGAGCCTCTTGTGTGAACTAAGGAAAGAATGTTTCTGGAAGAACCAAGACGCTTTTGCCAACGTGGTGTACTGTCTGGAACTTAAACTTCGGCTCTCTCTGTGGTTCTTCCACCTTAACGTCAGCAATCATCCAGATGCTCCTTAATCAAATGGCAAAGACGCCAGTAAACGACAGCATCGGTGCTGCTGAGGGCAGGTGAGGTGAGTGAGGGCTCTCGCCCACGTGGACGGGCAGGGGGGGTGGCAGCACATGCTGGCACAGTTAGTGGCCCTGGAAAGCACTTTGGAACCGCATCAAGAGTTTAAAAACCTTCGTATCCATTCATCCCATAATTGCACTTCCAGGAATCTACCATAAGAAAAATCAGAGACGCTCATCAAAGCATTATTTAGAATAATGAAAAATTAAAAACTTAAATGTCTAGCATTGGCAGACTGGTTAAATAAATGATGATCTGTCCACATGAGGTAACATTACACAGTCATTAAAAACATGTTCAAAAAATACATATGAGTAAAAGGTGACAACTACAAAGAAGAGGGCTAAAGATGTAACATCCGGTATGTCCCACATCTGTAGATTTCAACATATCTATTGACGTCAGCATTAAAAGCAAGTAGAAAACAGAGATACTAAAATGCAAACAGCAGTTACCTCTGGAACATGGAATGAAAGGTAATTTGAATGTGTTGATACTTGGCAAAAATTATTCGTTTAACAATATTAAAATTATAAAATAATTCAATAGTATTTTAGTATCTTTTTCAGAATGTACCCAGATAGTATTAGGAGTTTTATATAATGGTATAATCTATAATTAAATATACTTATAGAATTTATAATGTAATCGGTTCAAACATTGTTTTTCTCCATGACCCTCATAACTACTCAGCCCCTTGAAGCTCAAAGAATACTGAAATGCTGGGAACTCTTCTGAGGAGGTGCTTAGTACAGCACTTCCAGAACACGCCTTTAAAAGGTGCCTTCACGTTTCATAACCATAGTAGTAATCTCAGCTCCATGGTTTCTTGCAGATCTGTATTAGGTGAGAGCACAACATTTGAAGTCCCAAATCGTTTCCTAGCACTAACTGGGTCCTCATGGACGGACAGTTTCCTTAAAATTTTCAGTTGCCTGTTCTACAGAGTGATGGATATTTTTCTCTTTAAGTCCTTGGAACTTCTGAAGCCACTTTCCAGTTAGGTTAATTGAGTTTGCACGGGGCTCAAGACATATACATAGCTAGGGCTTAGGTTTTGGGGAGGTTTATTGTGCTATTGTTGTTTTTCTTAATCAGTGAGAAACTGTCAATATATACATACTGGGTGCTATTTAGATTTTGAAAAATAAAAATTCAAGGCACAGACGGGAGAATTTGACATTTAAGTAAAGTTTTTCACCAAGACTGTTTTCTAAGAAAATGTTTGAAATGTTGTCCACTGAAGGAGAGAGGGTGAATTCAGCTCCAGATAGCAAACAGCACAGCCGGCAAGGTCACCCTTCAGAAGGATAACGTAATTGCAGCCAAAACAAAGACATGGACGGAAGTGCACCACCACCTATTTTGTCAGCTGGAGATGAGGGGATCAATAAATGGCCTAACATTTCCCAGTCACATTTGTAATACAACTGGATTTACATGGGCTTTGGGAATCTCAGAAAAAAATAACATAGATTTCTCCATACTGGGAGTGAATCAAATAAACTTAAACTACTCATCGAAGGGTTCAGAGATTGTTTGATTATTTGTCTTAATATTTTTTCAAAGCCATGAGGAAGAGGATAGAGAGCTAAAAACAAAAAACCGAGGCCTGTATCTTTGTCCTGTTGCACACCTGTCACTTTAGGCAAGTGACAAGTTGATAATTAGAGCCTCTGAGCCAATAGTTCCTAACCTGTGCATGGCTTTTCTTAAAGTGTGTTGAAAAGCTAAGTACCCTATGTGGAGCTGCAGAAATAATGGGTGCTTGATTTGGGTATATTTTCACTCTCAAGTAAACACACAAAAACAAGTATATGAATTTACTCATATCCCCAAAGGATAGGTAGGACCGAAATGAATGAATACAGTTGAAGCATTAACCTTTTAAGAAACACAGCACCTCCTTTCCTTTCCACTCACATGGAAGGACAGTCTGTAGTATGTACCAAAAAGTTCTAGTCTTTTAGTGTTTTGCTCCTTTATTGAATCGCTCGCACACACACAACCTCACCTTTGTTCAATGTCTACCATACTGATAAAAACAGACTGTGGAACCACGGAAAGTTTTTACCATGTCCAATGCACATGGGCAGATGAGAATGTATGTGTGCTGGGTGTAAGAGTCTGTGTGTCAAATGATTACCACGTAATGAGGATGACACAGATTTTTATGAATGGCTTTTGGGAGCTGACTCGCACTTTAGAGACATGTTTCATTTATGTGCATATTAGCTCCCTCCTTCATACATTCATTCAACTTCTGCAATGCCAGTACAGAACAGTGCACTAGACACACACACACACACACACACACAAGCAGGCCTACCATTGCCAGACTGAAATGGCTCCTCTGTGTTACCTAGATTAGGTGACATGCTACTCTGTAGAGATATGAGGAGAGGTAATTTGGAAGACAGAGGGAAGCAGAAACCTCCAAGATGAGAGATCATGGGACTCTCCTTTTCCTTCCTCTTTCCCCAATTATCAACTTCGAAAGTCTTCCATAGTTCAAATAAGCCATTCAAATTTCAACTCTCAAGCAGGCCTTGCAATGAGCAGTGTCAAATATTTGGAAAGAGTACACACACTGACATTGAACTTGAATTTGAATCCTACAGTTATTCAATCTCCCAAAGCCCCAGGACCCTGAGTAGGTTGTTGTGAAGACCGAATGAGATAAAGCATGTAGAGTGTTTCGCACAGTGCCTGGCACACCGTGCCTACTATTGTTAGAGGAAGCAGAAGTAACAATTATAGCCTGGCTCTGACCTAACACTTTATGTATATGACTGTACTCATAACAAGTCTACAAGTAGATGCTATTATTATCTCCACCTGACAGAAGCAGGGGTTTGCCAGAGGGAACTGGGAAGCTACAGCTGTCAGAGGGTGCGTTCCGAGGGCGCACTTAAGGTAAATGCAGAGAGCACAGCCCATGGGCACCAAGGAGCTGAGGACACATTCCAGAGGCATGACATAAATGTGCAGCACAGCCACCCGCTTGTCTACTGAGCCTCCCGGGATCATGGGCACAGGTGCTGCTGTCCCACTCCTGGATTAGTACAAGCAAACCCAGGGCAGGCCGCTAGTAGAACATGCAATATCTGCTACTGCAGGCTCTCACTGCACCCAGACCTCCCCGCTCCCCGCCCCACACACATACGCTCGTGCAGTTACACACGAAAAAGAATAAGCAGAAGAAAACACAGAGCTATCCCCTTAAAAGAATTTAATAAAACGGACAGCGTATACAAAAAGCCAAACTAACACCAGCATTGTCTTCTCATCAGAGACTCTGTTAAAAATGATCACACATCTCATCACTATAATTAGCCATTTCTTAGTTGGAGTACATTTATGCAACAGATTAACTCTCACCCCAAAAAGTATAAAAGGTACCAGAGATGGTGTCCATGTATTCGTTTAAATGAGCACAACATGATACCAAAAATCTGCCAGATCACCAGAGGTTTTCCAAATATGCAACTGATTCATGTTTCATCTTTATTCAGCTATCTTTGCGCTGGATGGCCATTTTCCCCTGGCCCCCACTCCCAGTAGGGTTTGATCAAGTAGATGGACTGATTGAATGTACTTGATGCTACTGGATTCTCTAAACTAAAGAGAGAAAGAGAGAGAGAGAGAGAGAGAGAGAGAGAGAGAGAGAGAGAGAGAGAGAGAGAGAGAGAGAAGCCTGGTTTTCCATCTTCAGCCCAACACCTCTAATAAAAGATAAATATCCATGTGGGCTCCCAGGGTGTCTAATAGCACACCATGCCTTGCAGGTCCCATTTGTGCTGTTTGTCAACACCAGCACAGGGAAGGTGACCTGGGGTATAATATAAAAATGGTCATTGATTCACTGTCTTGTCAAACATCTTTCCTGCCTCAGTTTCCATCTCAGTTGATCATGAATGGATGATCAACCTATATAGCACAGCTGATAGGAAAATGAACACCGGAGGAAAAGCGTCTCAGCTCAATCAGCTATGTGGCTTCAAGTTAGATGCTTTGGATCCCTGAGACTTGCTTTTCTCCTTGGAAAACAGATAAAGCATCGATGATATACATATATAAACTGCTTAGCACATTGTCTGGCACACTTAAGTTCTCCACACAGATATTACCGGAGCCTACTACACCGAAGGCACATGCCACATGTTGTGGGGGATACCAGATGAATCAGACAGTGATCTTTCCCACATGCACAAGCCCACAATCCCCATCGAGCACAGTCATCTGCTCAAGCCACTCCTGCTCCATCATCCTCCGAGCACGTTTCCACTCCTGCATCCGTCCATGATGATGCACTGGCTTCCTCCTCTGACCTGGAAACTCCTTGAGGGCAAGTTTTGTCTTGAGGTTTTAATTTTGTTGCTCTTCCATTTACCCCGATGTGCACCACGATATTATGAACAGAGTAGGCGCTAAATAAATAAATGTTTGCTGAATGGGTAAAGGAATAACAGAGAAAACAGGACGGACCACAAGAACAGATACTCCAAAAGTGTTTTGGAAATTCATACGAAAGAGCAAGGACTTTTATCTGGTTGTATCAAAGCGGGGGTGGGCGTGATCAAAGACGGTGTCGATGAGGGGTGAACACAAAAGCCTGGACTTGGGGAACAGGCTGGACCTAGTGAAGCTGACCCGGGAGGGTCACTCTGATCCCTCCATCACCTAAACTCACGCCTCCTCTGCCATCAATAGCACAATGAAGTGCAGGTGCATGAGTATCAGAGGGCTGGGGTTGGGGGGCTGGGTTAGTCTTTGCAGTCAAACTGTCTTTTCTCTGAAGTGCCTGGAGTCCTATCACAGGGGGTTCGTATCAGCTCCGTCTTTCTAAAAGATGTTATTTTCCACCCAACCTGGGGTAGCACCACTGAGGAAGTCTTCCATATAAAAGATTAATCAAGAATATCGTTAGGAAGCCTAGGATTCATTCCGGGCCCTTCAGTGCCCCTGAAAGAAATAGGCAAATTGGACGGGAATCAAAGAAGGGAAACCACGAGGATTAAAGAGAGCAGCTGCGGGAGCTACTTATAAGGGTTCCCGCGGCACCAGCCGGGAATAAGCAAGGCTCGGGGATGACAAAACGGACCGAGGATCAAATACTCTCCTGGAGCAAGGGCGGAGGCACGCCGATGAAGGGAAAGAATTGCTCAGGGTCACGCAAAGGGACAGAGCAGAGAGGAGCAGGATGTAATTACAGAAAGGAAAACTTGGGCTGAATATCAGGGCAACCTTCTTAAGGGAAGGCTCAGTTCAAGGGCGGAACGGCTTCCCCAGGCTGGCGGTGGAAGCCCCATCGCTTGAGATGCATAAAGCCACTGGACAAAGAGTCGAGAAAGAGGGTGTGAGGAACAATCTCTCCACACAGGGGGTGGGGCAGGTGACCTCACGGGGCCGCACGGCTCCACACTTCAATGACACGTCAAGATGTGTTTCATCAGGCACCCACTGGCGAAAGCCTAAAGCATGGGCCCTCCACGCACACACTCTCTTGGCCATTGTGCTCTCTCAATACACCACTCAAGAAACGTTGCCATTCACTTCAAGAGCCCCTCCACGGCTCCTTGCTGCCAGCGAGAGCTGTGAGCATAACATCTCGCCCTGGATCCGGCGTGTTCACACTTTAAGGCAAAACATAGCTTTGAAGAAGGAATTTTAGCTCTGGCTCCAGTTTCCTTAGTCTTGGCTCCTGGAAGTGGGATATTTTCGTTTTGCTCTGTTTCGTGTGAGACCCTTTCCAATCCAAAAGAAAGCCATTCCCCTGACTGTGGAATCCTGAATGGCCAAGGTAAAAATGGTGATATTTTCACGTGTTCTCCAAATGGATCGCATGGCTCTCTTTCGCTTCCTGAGGCGAGGCCAGTATTTCTAGCATGGACCACAGTGCCCACAGTGACCTCCGCGGCCTCAGCTTCCCCACCCCTGCCTCTCTCCTCCTTGCCCTCACTCCAGCATGACATGTCCTTTAGGGTTCCCCACACAACCTGCTGTGCCTCCTCCTCCAGAACTTGTCCCAGCTCTTCCTGCTGTCCTAAACACCCCTTTGATCTCCCCCATCTTTACTGCCGTATTCGTCTGCTTTGGCTGCCATAAACAAATACCATAGTTGAGGGTGGATTAAATAAAAGAAACTTATTTCTCACAGTTCTGGAAGCTAGAAAGTTCAAGGTCAAGGTGCCAGCATGGTCAGTCCTGCAAAGAGCCCTTTTTGACCTCATCTAAACCTAATTACCTACCAAAGACCCCAGCTCCAAGAGCATCACACTGGGTTAGGGCTTCATATGAATCCGGAGGGGATACAAACATTCAGACCATAACATCCCACCACTCTCTTCCTTCAGGACCTAGCCTTAAATGGAAGCTTTGGGAAGTCTTGCCTGATCTGGCAAAGACTGAGTTAGGGACCCCAGGTTGGCATCTAGGGCATCCCACCCAGTTTTAGCTCTGTGGGATAACTTAATACAGCATACCTGAGTATTAAATATATGTTCGGCAAGGGCTGATCTTTTGGAAAACTCAAAGATAAACTAGAAGTTAATCTGTAAGCACTTATGGACCAGGTAGGGAGAGAAGACACACATATAAGTAACCTGTATCCCAATGTACAAAGCTAACAGTGCAGTGAGACATGGTGCTACAGAAATTCAAAGGCAAGACACACATTTCCAGCTCGGTTGGAAAAGGGGAGCTGGGAAGACTTCCTAGAAAAGGCTGACAGAACATAAGATGCAGAGTGACACCCAGAAAGGGGGTGTGCCAAATAGAGAGGCCAGAATAAGCAAGGGCCCAGAAGCTGAAAATCTCCCATATCTTTGGCTCAATAATAGAATTTGATTAAATTCAACTGTAGGGAAGCTATCTTGATCACAAAGTATCTTGAGTATGAAGCTGAGACTTTATTTACAAGGGAGTGACACAATCAGACGTTGCTCTGTGGTATGATTTGGTAGGAAGTAGACATTTGCATTATAATGTGTAATAAAACCTATAGTCTTCTACTTTTCAAGCAACCAACCAGAGAGCAGTCAGTATTCTGGGAAGATCTGCCATGTCTTCTCTCTGGGGGCAGGGAAGGCCCCTTGCCTCAGAAATCATCTAACAAACTCTTGTATGGAAATCTGTCCTTCTTAGATCTATGGAGCCCAGGATATACCACAACCAACCTACAAAAAGCCCTGGATTATGGATTCCGAATATTTTAATCTAGAATTCTGAAAAAGTGTCAGGGAATATCCTAGCATGCCCTCTTGTCACTCTCACTTTGCCCAGGGGCTTCCTTAGTCCCCTTCCAACTTCCAGCCCTCATGGTTCATCTACCTGGTGGGCACTGCAGTGCCTGATCTTGCTCTGGTGCTTTCTGGGAGAATGCCCCTTGCTCCCACTTCTTTTTCGCAGAATTGTCAGCTGCAGCCTTTGCTGGTTAGAGACCCACAAAGCAGATAGCCACATGGAGGTGTAGCAATGGCATCTGCAAATTGCTTCACCTGGAAGAGGGGGGACAACTTGGCAACTGTACCCAAGATGTTTACTCAACCCACACACCTGCTGAAACCAAAAGGGAGGATTTGCCAAAGGATGGGAGGTCCCACATCAGCGGGGCCTGAGCCGAGGGAGGTGCAATAACTGCAAGGTATCTCCTGCTCTTGCAGACCTACAGGATTCTAGGCCATTTAAGTACATTTCCTCTTTAATCTTCTGAAGCTCAAGTGTTATTAGCCAACGTGAAAGACCAGCAAACAAAAATTAGAGAGGTAAAATGACTTCCCAAGGCCAGACAGCTGACAAGTGGTGGATCTGGGATTTGAATCTAGGGTTATCTGACTCCAGAGCCCAGGCTCTCAACTATTGCGGTGCTGTTTGGTTACAGTATTTCTTGAAACATTCTTGGGGACAAAGAGGATAGGTTGTTTATAAACAGGGCAACCTTACTTCAGCCTGTTATAAGATTAGGAGATGAAATGGGTTCTTCCCACGCAGCTAGTCTGCCCTTCTCACCAGTCAGATGGAGGATGGACTCTAAAATGAAGTAAATCCCCAAACTAGGGGGCTTCCTTGTGGACTAAGCCTGGTATAAAACCACTGCAGATGAAAGGACAGCCTATGGATGAGTTGAACCAACTATTATAATCATTATTTGTGTAACATTTGGGCAGGAGACAGCTCCTGACAGTTTCTTGTGAGAAGTTATGCCTATCTGGCTGAGCAGAGTTTAATTGAAAATGTCAACCACCTTGAAAGTCATTAGGGTGAAGCTCTCAGTCTCAGGAAAAGACAAAACTGAAAACGATCATCTGTTGCTGCTTACAACCAGCTGTATTGGGGTGGACAGGAAACAAAAAGGATGACCATGTGGCACCTGGGCTTTTTGTAAGCCATTCCAGCAACAAATCCTCAGGTTTGCTGTGAGAGGAAGAGAGGCTCATTCCAAACACACACATTTTGGGAATAATGATAACGTGAGCGGTTGGATCCATGCAATCAGGAAGACAGGTCACATTGGGAACATGTACAAATGCCGTAAACCTCCTCTGGAGAATGGCTTCTTGAGGCATTCTTCTTGGCTTTTTTGAGGCAAAGGAATCAATGAAACAGAACCTCCTGCAGTCCAAGCCAAAGACTATTGTGAGTGTCTAAGGAAGATTCATTCACTTTGTCTCTCTGTGCTCTCTCTTCCTGCTCCTACAGACACATACACTATATGCACACAAACAACACACTGGGCTCACATGCACACATAAATCATCAGGGATTTCCACTAAATTATACAAACTCAGCCGCTCCTCCCAAGGATCCAAAGATATCTTAAGAGTCTGGGAGCCTTGGTATATTTGCAAATAGTTTCCAGCTGATATTTCTTTAGTACTTGTTAAGTTAATAAAAAGCATATGACTATTAGAGAAAAGATGCATTTTATAAACATGGAAGATTTTTTTACTATCAATATTGAAAACAGGAAAGGAAGAGTGGGTAAAAATTCAGATATTAACACATAGATCATTTAGGGGAATATGGGCTCTATAAAATAAAATACATAGGGTGCTATGCAAAATGCTTTCTTCCCATTGTAAAACACTGTCCTTAATATCACCAAATTTAAGTGTCACTGTATTTATGAAACTCCTGTATGATAATGTACAAGGCAGAGCAAACATAAAATCATGAGCTAGTCATCAAAGGCTCTGCTCTGGATCAGACCACCCACATTCAAATCCTGGTGGTACCACTGAAGACTCATGCAACCTTGGGCAAGTTACTTTGTCCCTTTAAGCCTCATCGCTTCGTTTAGAAATTAGAGATAACAGAGGGAACCCTAGAAACCCAGAGGGAAAAGCATGTAGTGCAGTACACATGGTAAGTCCTCAATAAATGAGAGTTTACATGAAGCTTCAGTGGACTAGAACTTGGGAAGTGAGACTAGATTGCCAGTTATCATGAGTTTCCAACAGGGGTCTTAATTTCATATACAAGGAAACAGGGAACAAGTGAACATTGGAGGCGAAATGATATGATGAAAGAGGTCTCTAAGGAAGCTCAGACCAGTGGGCTTAATATGCTATAAGGGAGAAACACTGGGTGTGGTGGCCGTCTAAAAAGTTTGCAGCAGTCCAAGACTAACCCCATTCATCTCTGAATAAGAATGGTAGAAGTGGCAAAGGCAGGGAAAGGCCTTTACGAGAATATTTTTAAAGGAAGAGGAGGAGAAAGAAGAAGGGAGGAGAGAAGAAAAGAGAAGGTGAAAGGAGAAAAAGAGGAAGGAAGAAAGAAAGGGAGGAAAGAAGGAGGGGAGGGGAGGGGAGGGAGAGGAGAGGACAGGAAGGAAAGGAAGAAGGGAAAAGACTATTCTGGGTGAGTGACTAGAATGACTAATCATGAGTCAAACAGGAATCCAGGGCAGTCATCTGAATAAACTGAGTCTCCAGTCTTATCACATTAGTTCAAAGAGTGCCAAAATGACACACAGACCAGTCATCATTCTAACTAGACAGTCTTTGAGGATCTTTCCAGGCTAACCCCCAGAGTCCAAAATTTTCTTGATATCCATTCATTCAATTCATTTAGCAAGTCTCTACCAGGTACCCACTAATGTACGAGGCACCGTGCTAGGCTCTGAGAACACAGACATGGAGAGAGAGAACACAACTTCTCTTTTGAAGCCTACAATCTAGCTGCATAGATAGTTATAAAACAATTAATACAGAAATAAGTCATTAATTTCAATTGTGCTATGTGTTATATAAGTGGCATCCCTGATCAGATCCAAATCCATACAGAAAAGCTTCTCAACAGGACAGGTCTCTTCCAGAACCTGAACACAAGACCTCGTGCCTAACTTCCAGAACCGGCCTCGCTTCTAAAATCCCGGAGGCACGCTGAGTGAATTGTACACAAGAGTACGCTCATACCTGTCCTAAGTATGCCTGGAACACTTTGCACTATCCTAAAGTCTCAGATAAAACGGAAAACACAAAGCGAGGGCAGAAGAGAGCCTGGAATGGGTTTGAGGCGGGAAGGGTGGGGGGAAGGAAAGCACTAGAATATTCTACACAGTGAAACCCTGTTAAGTCAGGGTCAATCATGCCACTTAGAATCACTTCTCTCCTGAGCTACATAACAAGTAAGAAGATTTGAAAAAATCTGCAATAGAAAATATCTGACAGTCACCTCCATTCTCACCTCTTGCACGGGGACAGGCGTCATTGCATGGTCACAGCATGCTTTTCTTCCGATACACCTCAACGAAGCACTCCAGGCAGCCACTAGCCATGGATTTGGGGAAGCAGGAGAGATGAAACGTAATTTGAATTTGTCAGTTGTTAAGGTCCTTTCTCATCTAGGCCACGACAGCCTCCAAGTCTAGAGTTTGGGAGGTAAGCAGAAGGACTGCCACCAACAGCCAAGGACAAGTAACCGCGTCAGAGCGAAGCTCAACGTGAAAGTAGCGTTGCGATGAGAACCATTCCCCCACACAGACACGTAGACATGCGGGCTGAACAGTAGAAAAGTGAAGAAGCAGTTTATTCTAACAGCCCCTCTCCAAGCAGCTAACGCATCCTTACTCCGCTGACATCTAACCTTTGCCTACGAGGCACTAGTTCTCTATTTTTCTCTAAAACGGCAACATGAAGAATACTGGCGAACCCTGAAGAATTTGTAATGATCCTTAAAAGAAAGAAATCCTTCGTTCCTGGAGGGTGGGTATGCTTCCTAAGAACTGCTTGGAAGCCAAAAGTGACCGGCGACCATGGGAAACAGAACGTCCAGTTTTTCCTGGGACGGGGGTGTGGTGGGGGGCTGCAGGGCAGTGCCAGATGTCAGCAACATTCTCCCTGGGTGGAGCCCTTATGTTCTGCTTTGCTCAGGGTGATCTGGGTTCTTCTCACACATCTGCTTGTCGCTGTGATGCCAGGGGAGGCCTGAATGACAGCTTCTGCTTGGCCAAAGACTAGGAAGGTAGTTTACTACACCACATAAATAGAGCAACAAAGCCCCCATGGAGGAATGTAGAGTGTAATGCTCAAAAAAAAAGGTACCATTGGAGCAGGGTCACTACACAGTATACTGAATACGGACCAAAACTGCTTAAGATGGCTCTCAAAAATATAAGTCTTTCTGCGATTGCTTGTTGGGTGTGTTATTTTTATCTATGCCGCTGGGATTAAGCATGGCCTAGAATCCCAGCTTGAAAGGGAAGAACACATTTTGCACTACCTGCTATCTCTCCACATTCATCAGCACTTACCAGAAATCTAGGCAGGGACACCCTTGACCCCAAGAAAGGACAATTAAAGCCTGAGAGGAGTCCAGTCTGAGCTCTGCCGGAGCCAAACAGCCCCTACGTGGCTCCCTTCAGTCTCCAGCCCTGCTTGCCCGGCAGCCCTGCCTTTGACTGACATGTGACATTCCTGTCTTCACGGACAGAGAAGCCGAGCTCTTGATGGTTATCGACATCAGAAAATGTCATGTCTGAATATGCCAGCCAGACCTTCCTCCCCCACTCCGTCTCCTACCTCCTGGCCCTCAGTTTATTTTGATTCTACAATGAAAACTCTCAAGTAAGAAATGGCTGCCTGCTGCATCACACAAGCCCTTAATTGTGCTCTGGGCTTGGATCGTGGCATTTTATCACCCTGCTATGGTACAAGGCACATTTGTAACAGGAGTAGGTCATGGAATATATTCTGGAAATGCCAATGGATTTCAAGACCCCTTCTTTTTTTACGCTAGACATTTGTGATTTCATCTGTGTGTACAGATCTCCTCTCTTATACCTTTTCTTACTCTCCTTATAATCCTATCCAATTCCCTGCTTATTCTTTATATTGCTGAATACTAATATCCTAATCCATAATCACTCTTATTAATCCACCAAAGCATTTGAGCAGATGAATTTTTATATGGCCACAGTTCCTATACCATGATGGTGCACCCATTTATCATTCTTCTTGCTCTTTTTAAAACATTTTTATCAGTAAAAGGACAGCTCACAACCGAGAAATTATGTTCAGCCTCTTCCCAAAAACAGGCCACCTCAATAAATAAGATAATTTTGTAGAAGACAAAGAAGTGATCCATGCGCAATCTAGACATGGCTGGCCAATCTGGGACTTCGGTTCATGTGTCTGTAGATGCCCTCTCTCAACAAATTTAAGCATTTCCCATTGTGTATGTCCAAAATGTTCACTGAACGAGTCTTCCCAGACATCACCATGTTCTAACTCAAATGCATCCTGCTTGTTTTTAACCAAGACTCTCCACCTTCTAGCTGTCACATGTTGAATTCTCATCCTAGGTCACACTAAGAACAAATTCTCTTCTGATAACCATCATTCCTTAGCTCAACCCCAACCTGCAAGAAGAATTCATGCATTCACAGGGTTTAAAAGTCATGTTCCCTACAGCAGTATTTTTCACTTGACAAATTCGTGTTGCATCACTTTTAAGCAATTCCCACTGGTGTACGGCGGTGGCTGTTCACAGATGTTTCCCTAATATTGCTAAGTAAAATGAAAGGTTTCAGGCTGGCTTCCAGGGAGGCATTGGGCTAAGGAGAAATGGGTTACTGATGCTTTTCTATTTCCCCGGCCCAAAGGTCTCTAATTAACACTCATGGAACTGGCTTTTGGCACACCCTTGGAGGTTATTCACTTCAGAACTGGGAAGAAGTTAGGCTTTATTCAACAACCTCATTCATTATCCTTAGTGAACACACTCAAGAAAAAGTACTCCAGGCAGGTACGAGCCTGGGGTCGGCAGCCAGTGAAGAACAGCAACCTGTTCTTCATATTGACATTTCCCAACAAAACTTCAGTCTTGGCAAACGTTTCGCTATATTTTCCAATTACACCTGCCGGAATCTGGTCTTTATGGAACCAAAAGAAAGCCAAATCGAGTGAAAAGTGCCCCAGCCCAGCGTCTTTCCTAGAGGCTTCATAAAAGTTATTTTGAGGTCTAAGAAGACATACAAGATATTCTAAGAAATTCAGATGCTGATGAAATTGGCATTGACTTGAGGACCATCCAGAAAGCAACCAAGTTCTTTCCCCAGTGTAGGGAACAACCTTCGAGTGTGATGTCTGAATCCAAGAAAGGAAAAGCCTGCAAATGAGTGATGTGAACTGCCTGGAATCTCACTGTGGCTAAATTCCACGGGAGTGTATATAGTTCATTTGGTCGAGTTTGTCCAAAAGTCAGCCATCCCTGACCACTCTCATGCACGGTCACCTCCACCTCAAGTGTCCTGTCCCAAGGGAGAGACCAGGCAGGCTCGGCTCAGTGTCCAGTGAAGAAGAATAAGGGCAGGGTTCTTAGCTCCAGCCACTTGTCACCATGTGGGAATGGCAGCTCTGTGTTGCTAGACCTTCTGACTTTTTAAGAGGAGATGGAAATGTGGAATTTTATTATAAATCTCCCAATTTTAAATAATAGTTCCAATTAAAAAAATAAAAGTGTAAAGCCAAACAAAACACAGCCAACGGTGGGCCAGACCCAACGCATGGGCTGCCAGTTTGCCATCCCTGAACACTTGGGCATATGTGACACAAATCACATACTGCTTTTGCATTATTTCACTTTACATTTAGCAGGATGTGACGAAGTTGACTACAGACACTTTTGCCCCGACACACTTTTAGCTAGGTGGGCTTCCAATGCCAGGCGTTTACTAAGCAGGGACTCTATTTGTATTGTCACGTTGAACAATAGCTACAAGCAGATGTAACGTTTCCCAAAAGAGAAAACATAGAGGCAAAAGGGAGAACTTGGCATCAACCTCGGCGAACGCCCCTCCTTCTCTCCTCCATCCTTTTTTTTTCTTCCTGGCAGGTGCATGTTCAAAATGGTGATTTCTCATTTAATCGTTAAGTATTTCCACGGCACAGTAAAATCCATCACAGGCCAGACACGGGAGTATGCTAATTCCCCATCTCTCTGATAATGCACAGATTCAATGGGGTCTTCTTCCCGCCAATGTGCGTTCATAAATGCCATTAATAGTAATAGGAGTCAAATGCAAAATATGACTGAGTAGGCCCCAGTGCATGAAAATATTCTCAACCACAAGGACAAGCTGCCACACAGCTCACTGCCTTGTGCTAAATTAGGGGCTGGGGATTCTCTGATTGGGACCAAGATGGTGATAATGACAAATAAAGAGAAAAGCCAGTTCTTGTTCCCTGCTTATCCACCACCAGGACTATGCCTGACTTACAGGTCGGAGACAATGAGGAGCTTTGAAGCTTGGAAACAGACAGGGTGTAGAGAGATGCAAACCCGCAGCCTTGCAGAGGAATTAATGAAACACAACTAAGCCGGTTCAACACCACTGCCCTTTACTCATCCCACCCACTAAAAGACACTGTTAAAAACCCGCCAGCCTTTATTAGGAGAAACAAATGAAGTCGACTACCGAGCACTCAGGAGTGTTTCATCCTGAAAGTCCAGGATGGCTCTGGCACAATAAAGGTCATATCTCCTGACCACCAGTAATGTTCGCAGAGCAACCTGAGCTCCAGGCAAGGGCAATGGCCGCTTCTCAGTATGCCCCAGTAGAAGGTGTTGCTGATTAAACTATCACATTTCAAAGGGCTCCTTACAGTAAATAGGAAAGAAAGGAAAAAAGAGATCCAGGGCCTTTTGTTAGTCAAAAAGCTAGGGAAAGGCGATAATTAACCCATTTTTGTAGAGAAATCATTTGGACAAAAGTCAGGGGATTTACCACCCTGTCAATTGTTAAGTCTAGATAAGGACATTATATTCTGCTGCACAAAGGGTGACTGAGATGGTGAATGGAAAGTAGGCCACTACTACTACTTTACCTCACAGCTGACAAAGGAGTTCTTTTTTGTCCTCCCGACACAGCGATGGACTAAGAGCTTTTTTTCCACCCTTGCACTAAAAACATAACTTCAGAGGCTGGCTTCTGCATTTTGTTAAATATGCAAAGGTATTGTGCAATTAGCATGTCATTAATGAATAATTAATGACAGCTAAAGCAGCCTTCAGATTTCTGTAGCTAAATTATTTAAACGGCAAATACAACAACACAATGCAATGCTCTCATTCAGTGTTTCGTCATTGCATTATTTGAAGGGGCCAGCAATGTTACTTTTCATTAGTTGCAAGAATTATGTGAAACGAAAGCTGTTTTCATTTTTTTTCTTACCTAAAAGTCGCTTCTGTGCCCTAAAAGGGAAAATTAATTCAATTCAGATTAGATGTCCTAAGAATTAATTAGCTGCAAATATCTGGAAAGTGTGGCTAGGGATATCTGAACTTAAAAGAAAAAAGTCAACCTATTTAAACCTGCCTTTATAAGGACTGCACACACAAAAAAAGTGCTCTCTTCTAGATATTTGGTTACCATTTCTGAAAGAGGAAATCCTTTAAAAACCCTTTTGTTTTATTTTTTTAAGCAAGTGAGAATTACAAAGTTCCCCCAGCAAACAGTCAAGAGTTAAGGAGAAAGTAGTATGTTGCTACTTGCAGACATACATCTCTAGTAAGACGTGAGCCTATATTTATAAGCTGCACATCTGGGATCAGTTGACTTATCCATCTGCTAACTACACCAGTAAACAATATGTCTAGGATCGTCAAATTCTTACATCCATCACAAATTCCTGCTTTAATTGTGTGTTTACGTGGCAAACCTCTGCTTAAGTATATTTTAAGACTGTTTTAAGCATTTGTAATTGTTCCTTTCTTCTTCATATTAACTCCAACACGTTTTATTTACCATTATGACAGACCATGATTTTGCAAGCCTCATAAATAAATAAATGCCAGAAATCATCCCTCTCAGGAAGAGGCAGCAGAAACACAGAGGCTGAGGGCTTTAACCTGGCTGGTCTGAAGACCTTGGCCTCCTTCACGAAAGTTAGTGTGTTGAGTCACAAGTTCAAATCTCAGTAGGACCAGTTAACCGCTCTATTCTCAAACTCAGAAAATTGGCAATTATACATGTCCTTTTCGAGGTTTCCTTCTTTTCCCTTAATTAGTCTGCTACCAGACTGCATTCTAGATCCACCATAGCTTCAGAGATATAAGGAGGGGGATTTCCAAGACTGTAAGGGAGTGGATGAGCCAGTGGTAGAGGGTTAGAAGTGTTGAGATGCCCAGAAGTCAAAGGGGAACATAACCTGTGGCCATGATAGATTTTTAATCCATGGTTTCATAAGCATGCTGAAAGCACAAGACTTAAAAATAGATGATAGACAGATGATAGATAGATAGATAGATAGACAGACAGACAAAAAAGAAAAAGGAAAATTTTAAAAGACACCTTCCATAATTAGGGAAAAATATGCACCGTGTTCTCTCTGCACTAAAGGAGCAGGGGGGTTACTGTATTTTTCCCAAGCTGGCTTTTACATTTTTATGTATAGCAGAATGTCAAACTTCACACGACCTTCTTAAACCACTTTTTGGGGAACTGAAAGTCTTCTGTGCCTATGTATTATTGTGCTGATGCAAATAGTTAAACTCTTCTATGCAATTAACCATCATTTTCTCAGAGTTCAAGATATTCTTGCAGGGTTTCTCAGTAATGCCTTTAGGTCAAGGCATGGCTAGTACAGGTGGGGATGTGAGCTGAAGGCCCACCCCAAAGCTAAAAGGTCACCCTGGCTGGCACAATGTAGCTAAATGATAGTATGGCAGTAGGAAGTAGGCACGTCACAGGCTTTTTCATGTCAAAGGCATTAAAATCCAAATGGGCCAGCAATGGTGCCAAATGTACTCCTAGCCCTGCAAACACATAACCCAGACAAACTGAATTAAATTGCAACTAGTCTATAATTAATTGGCTTTTGAAGCTGTGCCATGAGAACGAATGCACCATCCATTTGCAAGGAATCGTTCTTAGGGGCACCCCTACTTAATAATGCCTCTGCAAGCAACTGAAGTACCCACTGGTGCTGGCTACTAGTCACAGGACAGGGTGGGAAGTGGGAGACAGATTCTGGGAAGCTTGACTTTTCCCTCAACCTAGTGGGACCCGGGCAGTGCGGTACGTGGTGTGGCCTCCCCGACCTCAAATACCAGCCTCACGGTGCCTGAGATGCTGAAATTAGAGACCTACTCCTCTCCACGAGGCACTATGCCTTCTGGACACCAACTTTCAAGTACAAACACTCACAGGAAGGGTAAATACAAATACAGCAAGAGACCAAGGCAATAATGTGTCCTGTGAATTTATATCTCTGATCATTTTTGTCCTAGGACTCCAGGGGCCAGGCAATGTTAGAGTAGATGTGAAAAGGAAACTAAAATAATTCAAAAAGGGGAAATAATTCTGAAACTTAACATGGAATATTATGTACAAGCACACTTTTTCCGTGCAATCCTCAGGGAGAAAGAAAAACATTGACAAAGAAGTAAGGCAGAGGGGAAGATTTAAGTAACAAGCCTTTATACCTGACACCTAACTAAGTGGCAGAGGCAGGATTCAAACCCAGGACTAACTCAACAGCTTGAGATCTTAGCACCCTGCTCTTTTCCTATCACCAAGAGCCACATATCACTCCCTCTATTTCCGGGACACAGAGGCCCGAAGGAGCCTTGAAGTTTAACTGCTTTTTAAGCAAATTCGATGAATGCACATCAAGGTGGAGCCCACCACATCCCAGTTGGTGGCTCTTCCACTGGATCCAGGCAGCCTCGTGAGTTCACCTCAGTACAGTTCCCTCACAGACACACATCACTTCTGATCCAAAATCGTCTTAACACGCTGATGTTTTAGACCAGACGTGGCACCAAATTACTGCTGTTTCCAAAACTCAGATCAACCTTCCAAAAGTTGAAATGTGCTGACTATGATAAGAAGGTGCTGCTGTTCAGCGAGAACTCAGAGGAAGGGGAGCTCCCAAAACATGCTCAGCAATGGCGTTCATGAAGGAGGAATCACAGTAGCCACAGCGGCCATTCATTCATTCGTGCAACAAAGGTTGATTTGTTAAGTTCCTGCTGGCATGTGCCAGATCCCGCATTAAGTTAATACATAAATACAAGTGTGTGTGTGTGTGTGTATGTGTGTGAGTGTGTATGTGTGTGTAAGGTTTAGAAGCATGCCAAGGTCACAAAGATAATAAACGACTCGGCCAAAATTTGAACCCAGGTCGAACTCTGGCACGCAGACTCCGTTCCATGATACTATTCTGCCAACAAAGCTGCTACTTTGGAGGGCCGTGGCAGTGGCATGTCACAGGCTTTTTCACGTCAAATCCTCTGCTGCCGTTTCTTTCACTGCATCTCTGCACTCTTTCACCAGCAGAGGAATGAGAATATCTACCTCTGAAAGCACGTCTGTGCCTTTAAAAGGAGAGAAATGAAAATGAAGTTCAAGAGGCTTTTGCTACTGGAGTCCAAAACTGGAATTTTAACTGGAAGCTTAATTGCAGGAGCTACCTTAAAATTACACACACAACATCCTCTCTCTCTCTTCTCTCTCTCCCTCCCTCTCCCCTCCCAGATATCCCACCTATGAAGAATTCAACCATTGAGAACTTGCTTCAAATTGTGACCTTAGGTCTTCCAAGTATTTCCAAGCATCCAAATGATGACTGATTCTTAGAAAAAGACAATGCTTACTGAAAGAAAAAAGAAGTGCAGTCTTGTAGAAAGATTCCAGTGGAATTAACGAGAGGGTCTAGGTGTTACGCATGTACTACCCCGGCCATTCCCCCAAAACCTCCACCACTCCTGCTAATGAAACTATTAGCTGTTCCCGAATATTGTGTGAGCACCCAGTGACTCGCTGCCAGGGCTTTACATGCATTACGTCACTTACTCTCCACGAGCACCCTGTGGGATAGGTGCTATCTCTGTTTTACAGTTGAGAAAAACAGAGGCTTGAAGTTTAAACATTACACAAACGGCAATCAAACGAGAGGAAGGTAGTTTGCAATGCTAAGCACAGTGGTGGTGGAAAGTTGGCTATTGATTCTTTCTCAGATCCAGGAATTCAAATTGCAAGATCAGACAAATAAGAAAAGCAAACTGAGAGCAGATCTAAACAGGAGTCCAAGAGGGCAAGCTCAAAGTCTGTCTTGTTATAAGTTGGGTCCCAAGGTCTGCACAGTATCTGGCCGAGAGGAATGCTGAATAAACAGTTGTTGATAAATGCAGAAAAAGTAAGTGTCAAGTGAGTATTTTAGAATTCTGGAACCTATCTCAAGATCTGTTAAGAAAAATGGTCGACCCTGTGAGATGTTTGCAGCCTGACGAAGGTGCTTCGGTGCAAGTCGAACCCCTCGTCAATGGCAGGCGCTTAATTTTGATTGGATTTGGGCACCGGGGCCTAGAAAGCTTCACAGGAAGGCTCCGTTTCTTTGTCCATGTTCTGCCACGAATGGTCCCTGCCAAACATTTCATAGTCACCTTAAAGCCAAACAATATTTTTCAAGAGAAGTGACTGGCAAACAGCCATCACCTCTGATGCAGAAAAATACCAACATCACTCGCAGGCTTAACTGCCTTCAAGGAGACCCTCAAATGAAGGAGTCTTCACAATCGATCTGAGTTTTTTCACTCCCCTTTTGTGATAATATCTTTTACACAGGCTTAAAAGGGGGGAAAAAACGGGAAAAAAGACGACGAAGACGACGAAAAAGCAAAGCAAAATAAAACCTGCTTTAAATGAAAAATTCCAGTCTCGCCTTTGTCAGAATCCTCCAAGCCCCAACCAGTTGCCCCTCCCCCTTGATCCAGGCCTCTGTGTTTCCTTGCAAAGGGGTGAGAAAGCTGTTGAAAAACATTCTCCTGCTGTATGGAGACTGACATCTGACAGAGCTCCGTGGTGTCCTAACTTGGGTGAATTTAAATGACAAGCTTCGCTTTATAAGTCAGGGATCCTCTTTTACAATAGAACAGCGTGATCCGCTTCATGGCAGAGAGGGAAAAGAGGAAGAATCAAAGTTTTCTTCAAATCCCCAGTGGTGCCATTGACCTGTCAGAAGGCTGTGACCCACTCCTGTTAATCCATGCAAATCAGATGCCTCCAATTTGTGCGGCTGATTGGACTACCACACCTTTAAATTCAGGAAGCAGCTTTAGAGTGAAGTTCCTATCACAGAGTTCAGTTCACCTCTCATTTTTTTCTTCTTCAGAAACACGGTGACAGCTGACTTCCTTCCCGCCCTGCCCTTGCTCAGTGAGGGAAGACTGTCTGATGGTTTCCTGATTAGCATCAAGGCAAAAGCAGCATGTTTTTCATAGACTAACGCTATTATCTAAATTATAGGCCTGTTGCTCTCCGCATTTTCCCCCCACAGACAGGTTAATATACACATCCCACTGGTATTATTGCTCTGCTAACAGTCACCCAATCATTTTTATAACATGAGGGGGTAAAGGCCTGGTATTCTCTAGAACAAGCTTCGGATCCAGATGAGAGAATCTTATAAAAGCAGAAAGGCTGTTTTCAAACCATCCCATTTGAAACTTAACAACACCCCCTAGGTTCAATGCCAAGTGCCATTTACATTTTAAATCACTGAGTAATTTCAAGCAGAAACAGGAAAGTTAAAGGCTAAAGGCTGGTGTCCTGGATATCAACAACAAAATGGCCCAGGTGATTCCCACATCATTCGAGTTGTCCTGAAATCATTTTGAACTGGTTATTTATACGATGGAAGTGACCGGAATTTTTGTGCACCTTATTGAAAACCTAGGGGTGTAGGAGTTATTTATAAGACTTCGGTAAATTGTCATTTTCTGAAACTTGGAATATCACTATTATAAAAGAAACCCTAAATAATTACCATATATGAACGATAAATAATTAATAACCATTTTGTCTATATTTTAGAAAATACTATTCCCAACAGCAAGAAAAGTAATCAAATAAACAGGAAAAATTCAACAAATATTATAAAAAAACCCTACTTAAGGATATTAAAGACACGAATAAATGGACGTACATAGTCACGAAAAGAAGAGAGACTCAACATAGTATAGATGTTAACTTCCCAGACTTTAATATAATTTTATTTGATATCTTAAAGAAATTATCGTAACCTAAAGAATAAGTCTATAATTAATATATAAGAAAAAATAAGTAGTAATAGTTGTGAAAATGGAAGGGGTTATAATATTAAAATATCTAATATAGCTAGAGAAGTTAAAATTGCACAGCAAGGAAATCAAACTAGGCAGATCGATCAATAGAACAGAATAAAAAGCCATGTGCCTGTACCTCCTTAGTTAGGGCTGACATTTAAAATAGAACTGACATCTGCATTGACATCAGAGCTCCAGCCTGGGGTAGGGGCACCATACTTCCTCTTTGGTGTGCCAAGGGAAGACCCTTTTAATTGATAAAGAAGGGTCTGAACAGAGGAAAAAGGAAAGGGTGTGGACACTCAGGACAACAGCTATTAACCAACTGGCATGGAAGCATTTTAAGATTAATAAGAAAATAATTAAGAGACTTAAGTATATCACAATTTTAAATCTCTAAATGTGAAAAAATTAAAATTGAAGGACTAACAAAAAAAGAGGAAAACATTTGAAAGATACATAAAAGAAAAGAAAGATAGATAGCCTCTGTGGTGGTTTTAAAATATGCCCACGAATTGTTTAAGAGGTGTTGCTTCAAAGGATGGTACTCCACTCTCCTCTCCTGAATGTGGGGTGGACTTAGTTCCCTGGTTCTAACAAATCTAATATGGCAGAACTGTGCTGGTAATTTCCAAGACTAGATCATAAAAAACATTCCAGTTTTTTGTTTGCTTTCTCTCAGATCACTCAACCTGGGAAGCTAGCCAGCATGGCACAGGAACACTCAAGCAGCCCTAGAAAGGCTCACGTAGCAAGAAACCGAGGTCTCCCACCAACAGCCTTGTGAGTGCGCCATCTTGGAAACAGATTCCCCTAGCCCCAGTCAAGCCTTCAGATGACTATGGTTGTTCCTGAATTCCTGTGAGTAATAAATGCTTATTGTTTTAAATCCAAGTAAAGATCCATGAAAAAAAAAAAAAAAAAGAAAATAAATAAGCAATTTACAAATATACATGTACATAAAAATGATGCCCTCAAAAAAAAAACACACACACAAAAAGAAATATTCAGCCTCAGCAATAAGTACAAAATGCAAATTAAAATAGGATGTAAATAGCATATTTCAGCTTACTAAATTGGCAGAGGTTTTTAAGTGAGGAAGGTCTGTTGAGGACACTTGAAGTCTCTAAAAATGGTGGTGAGAATGTGAATAGATATAAACTTTCTGGAGGGTAATTTAGTAACTTGTACCAGAAGGCTTAAAAATATTTATATCCTTTAATTCCAAGATTATACTTTGAGGAATTTAACCTAAAAAAAAATCAAAATGCAACCCAAAGATTTATACACAAAGTGGCTCATTGCTCCATTTTAATAAGCACAAAAAAACTGAAAACAGTCTAATTATTCTACTAGGGGATAGTTAAATAAATTATATCTATAAAGTGTAATGCTGTGCAATAATTTTTTAAATTGAGATACATTAAAATATTCACAATATATTAAAGTAAAAAAAGCAAGATACAAAACAGTATATAGTCCAATTTTATAAATATATGGTTTTTATACATAAAAAATATCCGAAACAAACTATGGAAAATGTTAACAAACTTTTTTTCAAGACTTCGAATAAAAGATAATTTTTGTTTTCTTGTCTGTATTCTCTCAAATATTCTACAAAGAACATTGTTGCTCCTTTAATTTAAAAAAAATTATTTAAATTTCAAAATCATTTTAGGAGCAAGAGATAAAATACATGTTTACCGCCCATTACCCAGTAACATTCCCATCTGTAAAGAGCATTTCTACTTTTTAAATAATTTTTTTGTCGAAGTTCCTGAGAGGGAGAAGGAGGGAGAAAGGGAGAAAGAGAGAGACAGACAGACAGAGAAACTTTTTTTTAAGAAGAGAGAAAACAGAACCCTTAAATCTTAGAGAGTCTTTTTACAGATAACACAGGAAAACCTTGATATCTTTTGTATAAACCTGAGTGGTTAGTGGCACAAATACACTAATTTTATTTGCTTACGCCTTGCATCTGTGCCGATGCACAGACTTATTAACCATCTTTTCAAACAAACGCTGAAGGTTGCCAGTTGCGACAGATTTGAACTAATGTTGATGGTAGCACAGGCTTGTTTTAAGTGATCTGATAAAGCCAGTGGCAGCTTGAGGGGCGGTATCCATCCAAGTATGTAAACAACATTGTCAGCAACCAGCCCATCCCATAGACGGAGCCCCGTTCTCAGAGGTGTTGAAAAGAAAGTGGGCATCTCAGGCTTACCTTCCTCTAAGCCCCAAACAAAACAAAAGATCCCACTGAATTCAGAGCTCCTAATTCAAAAGCCTCTGAGACCAGGCCAAGTGAAGCTGCTGGGAGCAGCGGGGACTGGGACAACCCGCAGACCATATACCCCATCTAAAAGGCAACAGGCCAGACAAAACGCTTCCCCAAGCCAAATGTGATTGCAGCTGCCAGTCTGCAACATTGAGTCTGCACACTCCCCAGGAAAATGTTTTGCTGTAGAATCATAAAGACCGGAGTGTTGCTATAGTATTTTTTATCAGGCCATGACAACACATCCTATTTTCTCTCTTCCGCTCACTAGCATTGCTTTCCACACTGAGCTTACAATAGGATAAAAAGCAAGCACTTTTTAAAGCCCATGTAGGAACTTACAGTCTAGGGTAAGAATAATGAATTAGAAGTCCGAGGACTAGGTATAAATCCCATCTGTGGGACCACCTAGACCTGGGACTTTGTAATTTGGTTCATCTCTGTGACCTCTGCTTCCACTTCTTTAAGGATGAAGTGTTATCAAATTGTGGATAAGTTCCCTTCTGACTAAAAAGGCTCACCATCCCTATAATTTAGGGAAGTAAATCAGGGATATCCAAGAGTTAGTTCACATGTAGCCCAACTTCCTATGCCTCCTACCTCACATCTCCTTCACCAGCCTATTATTTACCAAGGAAGACAAAGAAATACTTTTATGCCAACAAGCTGGAAAAAATTCACGACCATGCTATTTCCCTGGCGTTTTGGCCAAACGAGATTTAGCTACAATAATGTATGTGTCTCTTTAACTTCCTGGTGGCCTGTAGTATATATTTTCATTTGCAGACTGTGGACGTCCAGGAATGATATACACTGAAGAATACTCTGCTCAACTATCTGTTCCGCCACCGGACAATTATGGTATTCCACTAGATTTGAACTTGTAAAGAAAGGTTCTCTGCACACCACTTTTGAGTCTTAAAAATGTTCAGAGGTTTACCGCAAAAAAACAAACATTGCCAGCAGATTTGCAATGATACTTTGCTGTTAACTTTCACAGAATGATAATATAGGTTTTCTTTGAAAGGTTCATCTCTTACATCAGATTACAGCAAGAGTATCTTTAGAATTGACCTCTAAGACAGCGGCAACTCCAGCTTAAAGAACACTCCAAAGTCCATGACAAAAGCGTCTTTCTCCGACTGACAAACAATTTTTCAGCCTCTTCTTTTGCTTACAGGTCTCTGCTAACATGCAAAACATATTACAAAGCAAGAGAAGTGAAATCACCATGGAACAAGACCAGGGAACCAGTGTTTTTAAGGGTGCTGCTAGAGGAGGCGGTGGTCAACTGATTTCTATTGCACTCAGGTAGAAAAAATACAAAGATATCGAACCACAAAAGCTTGATATAAAATGGCATCTATCCAGCTATTAATGAAAGGCAATATATGACAGAATAGCTAACCAAAGAACATTAGAACATTTTCTTCTGTACAACTTATAAGAGTGAAAATTCTTGCCAGAGTTTCTTTCTTTCCTTCCTTCAACATTTATTGATTTCCTCCCTTGAACCAGACATAGCACTTAGAAATAAGAATATGATAAACAATAACAACACGTTCCCTGCCTTCAAGGAGCTCACTGATGGGAGAGGGGGTTGTACGGTAAGGCTTCACCACACAATGTGAAAAGTGCTACATGACAGAGATTGGGGTACACACTATATTCTAAATTGGTGGCATCGAAAAGGCCTCTTCGAAAAGCTACTGCTGAATTTAATCCTGAGGATAAGTTAGAAATAGCCAGATGAAAGCTGAAGCAAGGAGAAAGCTCACAAGGACATACCAGCTATCGAGAAAAACAGGTGCAAAGACAAAAGCCATCTCAGAGGGCAAGCAAGTTGGTGTCAGCGCAAGGTGGCCCAGTGTACGGAGGTGTTGCGAGCAATGAAGCCAGGAAAAATAGGTGCATGTAATGTTAAAAGGCTTGGACTTTTATCTCTGGGACAACGAGGAGCCAGGCTATCCAAGTGACAGCCAGTTTTAAGCAAGAGAATGATGTCAGAAAGGTTTGGAAAGATCATTCTAGCTGCTGCGTGTAGACAACAGACTGAACAGGGTAGAGACTGGAGGCCCAGAGATAACTAAGAAGTTACTGCAGTAATCTGCCCGGGAGGTGATGTTGACCTCTATTCAGTCAGACAAGTACAATAGAAGGGAGAGGGGAGGAAGAATGTGAAAGATGACTAAGAAGGTCCAGAGGCGTGTAAGTGCTTGAATTGATAACCTGTTCAGGTACCTTTAAAGTCAGCATCCTCAGCCTCAGGAAGGCTTCCCCAATCTCAGAAACATCACACGGTTGCCAAAACCCAAGGAAATTCTCTAAGCCTGACAGCACCCTAAAAACTGATACAAAATCCTTTCAGTTCCTCATGCATGTGGGGAACTGTTTGATAGCCAAGTACCCTGATTTTCATTTCTTTTTTAGCTAGAGCAGCCAGCACAGTAGAATGTTCACTCTGAAGTAACAACTTTCCATTTTTTTCTTACACACGTGACATGACATCTACCTACAGGTAAAAAAAAAAAAAAAAAAAAAGTACAAATTTTAAGTAGTAGAAATGCAACAAATCCTCAAGACGTATAAGGATATATTTTCCCTCTGTCAAACAGATCTGACTTTAGTAAATGGATATCTTAAGATATGATGCATCAAACACATTATCCAACGTGTCAAGATATTTGGTAACTAGACTAGAGATGCCGTGTTGTTCACAAAAATAGCACTGGATTATGAGTCAGAAATTTGAGGGTTAAGCTCCAGCTTGTCCCTAACTAGTTATATAAGCTTTGTGTCCCTTGCCCTAAAATGAGGGAGAGAGGATAAATAACTTTCAAGATTCTTCTTAGCCAAAGACTCCAGGACCCATCTCCATGTTATAAGGCATCTTTTTGTGTTTGTTTCTTAACTGCAGCCACAAGGTCCCTGCAGCAGAGAAAAGCGGAAGTGGAGCTTGGAACATCCCATCATCCCCTTCGGGGCTACAACAATTGCCTCACATCTTTCATACATATTATTTGTTTAAAGAAAGGTTATTAAAGAAAATAAAAGCTTGTAAACTTGGGCTCAGTGGCTTTGTACATATTCTTAAAAGATCCCAGTCGTACTCTCGTTCTCTCTAGGAAGATTAATACCATCCAGAAGTTCAGGGTTTAACGTAGAGTAAAGATTGCTCTGCGGCTTTGGATCCTTGCGATTGTTTTTAAAAATCCATCCAGTAAAATCGCAGCGATTCACTGATGCACATGCTGTGTTTATCCCAACCTCCTAAGCCTTCTGTGGCATTTGAGTTTATAACAGCTTTTGTAAATGTTGATTTAAGATTTGGGATTAAAGTAGGAACACACCACCTGTCTTAAAGTTGACATAAATGTTATGAAACGGGACGTTACACTTTCTCTAATCCTTGTCTCTAACCAGACCCATATGTAAATTTCACACAGTAGTATTTAGTAGCATAATTAATCCCTACTTTATGTTATGAGTAATATTTCCTATTCCCGACCCTGTAACGTCCTTTAAGAAGATCCATGTTCCAATTAGACTAGCCCATCGGCACTCTTTTAATGAGCAGATTAATCATTCAGATGGGTACAGTGGTGTCATCACAGGTTTTAAATATGATAATCTACATCCTAATGGTGCTGCAAAGCCTTGGCTTAGAGGGGAAAAGGTAGGCAGAATTGGTGAGAGTTTCATTTTGTTCTCTATCTGGGATAAAGCGGGACACAGGAAACCTTGAGTAACGCAGAGGGCAGATTTGGGAAAGTAATCATAATTCAGCTGCAACAATTATTTCAAGGGAAGTCACATTTGTTGGGTCCCTAAAGAACTTGCTGGCATGTTCAACTCTGATGTAGAGAATTTTTTTCAGATTTTCTTGGCCAAACTGCTTATGCTTTAGAATTCTACTCCCAACCTTCCCCTGTAAGAAAGGGCATAAGAAGGGAACTTTCAAATGAGAGCAGTCTTGAAATAAAGTTAACTTTGGTCAAGTCCGACCCATATTGATCGAAAGGTTCCCTCAAAGAAGTATGAGAGGGAAGAAAGTCTTTCCAATTTGATGACTACCTTTTCACATAGGCTTATAGAAAACTAGTTTTCCTCTGCCTTCATTTCTCCTCTCTACAAAAGCAGCATTATAGCCAAATATCAGAGAGCATTAGTGTTCTGAGCAATGCAGGGCATAACCACTGAAAAATAGGCTTTACAGAGAAAAATATCAATAAACTGGAATTCACTGTAAATGATTCACTTTGACAAGAAGTATACCCTTAGAAGGCAATTAATAGACCCAAGAAACTCACACCAAACACATACTCTTTCCTGTACCTCTTAGGGTTTTGTCATTGTTACCCTGAAACCAAGTTTTCCTTTGAATTGTTACACTGATATCCTGCTTCTCCTATGTCAGTTAAACCTGTCCCCCCAAAGACACCCTGCACCTGACTTGGTCTTGAAAACATGGTCCAAATCATCTTCCGGGACAAGCAAGTCCTGGCCACATCTTTAAATACAAATAGCTCAAGGCTACTTCACTTGAATCTATAGCAAGGGTTTTAGCTGCCAAGAAATCTCCAAAGAGAACACAGGCTGACTTGAGCGGAGAGTGAAGGATAGTAACTTAGGGCAGATGTCAACTAAATGATAGAGGAACATAATGAGATGGTGCTGTTAATACGCTCAGGGTAACCCAGGTTCATCAGCGGCATCTGTAATAACAACCCAAGTTTCTGGATCTACACAGATAAAAAGCCCTTTCAGGAAATAAGACATTTAGAGGGAAGCGCTTGAGTGGGGGCTGGGGAGCACTGCTCCACCATCCAGTTCATGTCCCAAACGCATATCACAGCCCTAGAAGAGTGGGCACTGTCCGTGCGGTGGTGCAGGAGATACACAGACCCCCTCTCAGAATTGTCCATGATTAGAAGTACAAGAATGAAAATCATTCTTGTTTCAAAAAGACAGAACTAAATATAACTTTCTTCTTGAGTTGTGGACCAGAATCAATATGTATCTTTACTGTAAAATGGAGCCCTTTTCTGTGGAACAGAAATGAAGCGTTCATGGCCACCAGAGTCCTTGCTCTAGGATGAATTTCCCCTTCAGTGCCATGCCCATACTACTTCCTAGCTTTTCAATACTTTCCCTATCAAAACCTGCTCTTAAGAGCATCTTACACTGACGTGTGAGTACCAGGTATGTGTGTAGAAGGGGAAAGAGAGTTATGAATTTGATCAGAAGCCAAAGAATCAATATGCTAGGATTTCAGATAGCAGCAAACTTGGGAAGAAAAATTTAGATAGGGAGAGAATGGTGTAAGGTGGTTTGGGGAATGAGAAGGGGGGAGGAGCTCCCTCTCCCTGTACCCCAGATTTACCACTTGGGAAGCTCTCTCAAGACTCATGTTAGCCCTGCCTCTTCCACATGAACTCACCACCATGAGTAAACAAAATTCAATGAGTTCCTTCCTTCCTAGGGCAAGGATTCTGAGAAAACTACAAAAGGGACAATTTTCAAAAACAGAAATTTTAAAAGCTTTGTGACTGAATGGTACATTGATGCTGTTAACAATGATGGCTTAGCACCTGCCATGGCGGGTGGGGGAACGTTTAAAAATCTAGAGGGCCCTCCCTTGAACGTGGATTACAAGGGCAACTCAAACGTGCTTGTCTTTTCTCCAGTAGGTTTGACTCATCCCCGTTAAGTACCACATCGTGGAAAAACACATGTCAACAACGACAAATAATTGCAAAAAAATAATTATAAATTAGTTCTAGATGTCTAAGTCGGTGCGATTCATTTGATGCTTCCACCGAGATCCTAGTCCAAGAAGAGTTAATCAAGCATAGCAACTTCCTAATCAGAACAGTGAACTAATGATCCTATTTCTGAGTAATACCAGTCAGATAAAGCTCTCAAAAGGTAGTTAACATCACTTTGGTGGAAAGGAATGACAAGTGCAAGTCCTAGTAGGGGTAATGCATCATTCATGCCCCCTCTCATTCTGACATTTTAACGTTATCTTGTTTTACTGTGTCGGCCTAACACTGCCACTGCTGGCAAATTAAACTGTGAACTTACAAAGTGGGTGGCAATAAATACAAATTATGAGAGTTCAAAAGATGTCCCTGGAGGTGCACTGCTAGACACAGAATGTCTCTGGCTTTTCTGTCACAGAGCAATAGACAAGAAACAAAGTAGAACAGGCGTTTTTGGAGGTAGAAAAAAAAATAAAGAGGGGAAGAATTAACTAGCTGATGATAAAAATAAGATGAAAATGAAGAGAAAACATAGTTTTAAAAGACTGATTTGGAGAAGAACACACTAATGAAAAATGGAAGAGGTCCAGAAATTATGTAAACATCAAAGGTCTTATTGTATACTGGTCTTTTATGTAAATGATTTCAAAAATCTACTTTGAAATTGAGCAAGATACTTTAAATCATTGAAAATAACAGTTGGATAGTCTCAGTAAAATTTACAATGAGAAAATATGCATTGACACCATGTTTTGGTCATCTTATAAAGCTGTCGTTAAATGAAATCCGAACCACAGTCCCCACCTCCCCTCCCAGTCCGACAAAGAAAGAAAAAAAGAAAGAGAAAATTAGCTTCCTATAAACAATTCTGGGTGGACCAGACTAGTATGGAGATCATCGAAAATACAGATATCAAGAGTTCCTTAGGAAGCAGTTGTAGGCCAAGAAAGAAGGCTCTCAGGAGTCAATTTCTGCTGGAACTCCATGTGCTTTTCCGGTCAATGCATCTTCAAGGGTTAATGGACAAAATTGGAGGCAGGGGGTTGGGGGGGAGAAGAATGAACATTAAAAGTCTCTACAGAGTCTGCTGGAGGCCATGCCCGCAATGAAAGTCAGAAACCCACCTCGAACAAAAGAAATCTGCCCCTTTTAGGCACATGAAAAGAGAAGACAGGCCTAGCAAGTACAACAGAGATCAGATTTTTTAATATCGCCTAACACTGAGACTTTTGCTCTCAATTTGGTCTAGTTCCACTAATGAATCTTATAAAATATTTTATCTGCCTATTCCATGCCCACAAACCACTCACAGGAGACCAGGAAATCATCATTTCTTCCAGAGTGCAAATATCAGTTGGGCCATATGCAACAGCGGTCTGTTTATTTTTCCCATAAACCACTAGTTTCATAGAAACTCATTAGCATCACCTGTGTTAATTACACTAGCAAACCAATCAACAGCTCCTTCTTAATTAGGTTTTCTTTATTAAAGCCGGAAATTGCCAAGGAGACAAAAGTCACCTGGGGAAATTATGTGAAAAAGAGTGTTTATGCCAAATTACACACTAAAATAATAATAAAATAGCCCAGTTTGTTTACAGGAAAAGGAAACAATATTAATATTCAAGGTCACTGGCACACTTCTTATTAATTATTCTCGTTATATTAAATTGTGATCATTTCTGCTTCAAGAGGGTTGGCTTATAGAAAGTCTTTGTACTCAAAGTTGACTCACATCAGATTTTAATGGCTGTGGTCAGCGATTATGACTTGCTTATTCCATAAACACAAGCACCCACGGGTTAAAGCAGTTAATACTAATTTCATGAGCTCATGTCCCAACTGTAACTCAAAATCCCATATGTCTGTTAGTAAACCTAGAAAGGCATATAAAAATCTACTATGAAAGGAAAAGATATACACGTGACTCTTGGAATTTGCAATTCTCCTAAACGAGAAAGGAAAAAAGACTTCCAACCATACCTCTCTCACTTCCAAGAGCCTTTCAGCAGAGGGGGGTGGTCAAGTACCAAGAATACAAAAGCAGCTTTTTAGAAGGAGATCCTTTCTCCAAGGTTAGACTTAAAGGGGTTCCCCTGGGACGTTTAAATGAAGCCCAGCGAAGAACTAGAAAGTAGATTGCAGGGAGCTTCCTGTTCTGGCTTGTGTGGAGGTGGAGAGGGAGGGGAGATGCTGGGTGATCTAATAGGTCTTTTCATCTCCAATGCAATATAATGCTAAGTACATTTATCGTGGACTCAAAATCTATCTTCGAAATAATGAAATCTGGGTACGCCCATCTATAAAGTGGGGACAACAATGCTTAACCTGATTCTTGCAAGAAGAATTAGTTCATATTTAGAAAGTACTTTGATGATGAAAATCACTTAGTGAGTGATATTTGTTCTTATTCCCGTCGGTCCTGGGAAAAGCCTGCCCAAGGCGGCTTGTGAATTCTGGCTCTCTATGACCAGTCAAATGAGCGGTTGTAAAAAGTCAGCTAGAATTGGGAGCAGGACCTCTAAGAAAAGCAAGCAACCGTCAGTGAAATAACTTGTCAGCATCAAGCCCCAGGACCCAACAGTGCAAGCTCTCAGTGGTTCCCTTCTCAGGGTCTTCTTTGCTTCTGCTTCGGTTATACCTCTCACTTTAACTCAAGGCCTAAAGAGGCTCACTGTGCTCGAGGAATATTCCCTGGAAATAAAGGAGTGTTTGCCCCCCAGCCTCACAGGACCTATCTTAGTTTTCTAGAACGAATGCCATGGAGGGTACTGTCAAGGAGAAGATGAGCAAAAGATCACAAGCAAATGGTCTCAAAAGACACTGCAAATGGTCTCAAAGCCTGAAGAGGTATAAAACAGCAGATTCTTCTATGCACCCTCTAAAAAGTCCAGCGAACCAACACTCATTGGGTGCTGCCATGAAGAGCTAAGACTTGGGAGGGGCTCTCTTGCCTCCATCTTGTGAAAGTGCAGAGAACCTGGAGTCCTTACTTTGGAATTGCTCCCTAGTGTTGAGAGAACAATGTCAAAGATTAATATCAAACGACTGTATAGCTCTGATGCCAGAAAGGAAAACTGCAGAAGGACTCTTACATGTGGGTAACAAAGTATTTGGAAATGAATAGCCAAGCATTTCTCCTTCCCGGTCATCTTGCTAATTGCCACAGTGATTTCTAGCCATCCTTTCAGAGATCCCACTGGCTTCTCCACAGAATGATACTTCAGCTTACACAAAAGCCAAGGTGTCTGAGCTGAGTCTCCATGACTGACTGATGACCTTTGGGAAAAGGTGCTTATCACGACAGGCCATTGTCTTGCCTGCCCACCTCGATCTGCATTTCCAGCTGCTCCTTCTCTCTCCCCTCCCTTTCACTCTCCCAGCTGGATACCTTGTCACTCCAGCCTCAGCTGAGTTTATTTCATTCACCCATATAGCACAGGCACTGCATATTTGGGTATGCAAGCATCAAGTAACTAGACAGCCAGTTCAGACAGAATTTTTACCAATGTGGTTATCAAAGCAGCTCTTTGATAAGGTGAAAAGGATATCTCCCAAAATGTATCTTTATGAATCAAGGTCAGCTTAAAATCCTGTTGTTTGACCTGACACAGAAGCCATTATAAAAAAAAAAAAAAATTTGAATCTTAAGTTACAGTGGTTTTAGGGTTTCACTCAGGAAGCCCCAGAAGACCTGAAATATTCAAAGCCCATTGCTGAAAATGCTTCCCTTTAGTTTAGGATTTACCTGCCCACAGTTATGACTGGGGTTCACCTGCATTGCCTAAAAACCTTGTCTATTTGTCCTTTTCTTTCAATGGCTTTCCAGCTCACGTACGGTAAAGGCCTAAAACCTTGATATGGCCCACAGGACCCCAAAATGGCCCCATTATGCCTCTGACAGCACCACCTCCAGCTCTTCCCCTTCCTTGCTCTGTTCCAGGCACTGTTCCAGGCACACTATCGTCCTCGCTCTGCCTCAAGCCTGTGAAGCACCCTCTTCTTCCAGGGCCTTGCCTCACACTGCTTGGTCTGCCCTGACTTGACCTCCCCGAGATTATATGCTCACTCCCTCTGCTTCTTCAGGTCTTTGCTCAATTACCAGCATAACAGTGGGCTTTTTCTGGCTACTGGATTTCAAATAATAACCGCTACCCTCCAAACACCCTTTCCTCATTTTCTGATTTTCCACAGTAGAATCATCACTGCCTGACACCCTGTATGTTTTACGTGGTTACTGTCTGTCCCCCACAACCCTAGGCCCACTAAAGTGTAGGCTCCACGGGGGCAGGGATTTTTCTTCCTGTTTCATTCATTCAGAATCCCCAATGCCTACCGTGCCTGGATCCTAGGAGGCTCAATAAATATTTGTCGAAAGAACAAAAGAATGAGGGAAGAAAGAGAAGGGAAGGGGGAGGAAGGAAAAAAGGTATTGTTCCTACTCTCTTGCTGCATCCTGCCTTTCATTCCTCCTCCTTTCATTCTTTGCTTTCCCTCTCCCTTCTCACTATCCCTCTCTAAAAGATTCTTCTGCCCTACTCAATCCCACCTCCTTCACCTACTTAACCCTTATTCTTCCCTCACCACTTTCTGAGGCACTTCCCTGGCCTCTTAAACCAGGTCGAACCACCAGACACACTCCTACCTTAATCAGCAGTCCCAGCAAATCAACAAACTATGTGGTGTCCTGTCTTTCTCAAATGTATCACAGTATAGATTCCACATTTATGTGTATGAATATTTTAATTAATGTCTGAGCTCCAGGCCCCCCAATCCCACTAACTATATAAGTTTCACGACAACAGTACCCTATTATCGTTAGACCCCAACTTACCAGCACACAGAAGGCATGCAATAAGTATTTGTTGGTTGAATAAGGTAAACATTTATGCTCTGAAGCTAACATTCATTCATTTACTATTCTTGGCTAAGTGCCCCATAAAAGCCTAATAACTCCTAATAATAGCAGTGCCAGTAGTAGCCATGGTCATTGTCACTGTTATACACATCATCTTTTGATTTTCATCTCTCTCCTCCTGACCCAGCACCCTTAATTATTGCTACCACCCTGCACCCCAAGGAAACCTGCAAACACCTGGATCTTACAGACTGAAACCCCATTCCCGTTCCATGCCCTTGGCTGGTGCTTCCGTTCACTTGTGCCTCCACAGGAGGATCTGCCACACTCTCAGCGTGTTTACAGGTCTACATGCCCCCCAAGGTCATGCATGCAGCTGATTCTCTTCGTATCTCTAATTTCTAGCACAGTGACATATTCAAAAAATGACTGAATAAACCATCAAGCAGTTACCCTGTTCTGACCAATTTCAAGCCCTCCATGATTACAGGGCAACCTGTGGCTCAGAGAACTCAACAAAATCAAAGTCTTGTCTCTTAACTCTCAAAACATGCAGGCTTGAGGAAGGTCTGGCAGGTCGCCCAATCCTTGGTAACCTATGCTCATGTCTCAAGTAAGGGTGGCCAGCAGTTCTAATCCTTCACATCCTAGAGTTCTCCTTGCCATTTGAAAGGCATTTCAAAAATCCTCAACTCAAAAAAAAAAAAAAAAAAATCCTCAACTCAGAACTATCTGACTTTGATGATCTATCTAAATTTCAATTGTTTCACATAAATTTTTCAAGCGTATTGGTAAGAAAGAAAATGTTCATTGGAAATATACACAGCTTCGAGATGGTTTTTTTGTAGAAAATTTCTTGAACACACACGCGCATTATCTCCCTGATAGGCAATAACGGCTCTTTAAGGAGCTGTCATGATCAATCGTAAAAATACATATTTAGAACACTTTTTAAAATGTGTGTATTACAGAAGTGTTTTTAAAATGAAAACTATTTACCCAAAAGACTATAATGGTTCTGAAGAGTATTTTATAAATCCATATTTGAGACTTTAAGGGAAAAAGAAAAGATTTCTGACCTGGGAGATCATAAAGACTTCACTGAAGCCATTAACATTTTGTCTCTCAAAAAAAAAAAAAATGTTGCTGGGAACATGTTTCCAGGTTGGAGAAAAAACAGTCCACTCTTCTAACGAAGGCTCATGGATGCTTCTCTCTCCATCCTGCCCCAAAGGCTGACAGACACCAGTCCATTATACTAACTAATGGCACACTTAGAAGAAAATGCCATCCAGAAGATGTTAGCCCAGGGACCTTGACTAATGGGTACTGTCTAATGTTCAAAGACCCCATCAGCTCTGGTCACTGACGAGACATTCTAAGAGTAGTACATTAAGACCCTGGTGGAGAAAGTCACTGTGGGAAATCTGATAGGCTGAACTGGATAGTTGAGGAGAAAACACTCTCTCCCTTTTGTCTCAAACCTGATTCCGGAGAAAAGAGATGACTAATAATCTTGTGTAAAAACCTGGTCATACCCTCTGTATCTCCTTCCACAATCCTGACCAAAGAAAACACATGTTGGAATAACAGCCCTGAGCTTTTGTACTTAGTATTCACTGTATGCTGTGTTTACTAGGGCAGGAAAATGGGATATTTTCTGATTAATAGGAAAAAATTCCATTCACTCACCCAACGCTACACTGGAAGTTTTCTTAAGAGGCGCAAGGGTCTGGTGAACAGCCGAAAAATACTGGATCGATCCCAAACTTGTGAAGGCTATATAGGGCCTTCTTATTTTTTCAAACTTTTTAACAAAAGACTTCTAGTTTTTGAAAGAAAAAAAAAAAGAGATGAGTGATGGAATAAAAGAGAGAGGAGAGAAAGAGTGAGAAAGAAAAGGGGAAAAAGGAAGACTGAAAGGCATCAGCAATATTCACACTAAGGGCTGGCCTAAAGCGAAATATCAACGGTCAACCTACAAGAGGCTGAGAGACCTAACCCCAGCCATATGAGAAACACCACTGGGAGGGAGGCTGAACAGGGGCTCACACTGACACATTGTTCACTTTTTAATACTGCAGAGTTCACAAATCTCTGCTAGGCTTCCTCGAAAACTTTACCTGGAAGGTCTGGATGACCAGCAGGATTTGATTAGGCCGGCAATGCACCCCAGTACAGGTAAAAGGAGGTCAGGGGTGACTGGACTTGGTTTTACACCAAGGGAAGTTAATAAGTCCCAAATAGCTAATGAAACGGGCAGATTTCTCTTCTTACACCTGAAATAACCTGCCCAATGTGCTGTCTCCAAAAGCACACAAACCCAGCAAAGAGCGCGTTCAAAGCCACGCTTTCATTTATTGTCAAGACAGAATGAAATTGTTCTTTTTTATGGAACACATGAGTTTGGCTGACCTAGCCATTCATACACAGCAAAGTACTGGTTCATTGTGTTGGCTTTATTCCCTTTCCTGTAATGTAACAAAAAGAATCTAAATACTGAAGGGTTCCTAAGCCCCTTGATGAGAGTACTTAGCTCACATCAATGGCAATGGGACTTAAACCCAGGCATTTCAGGCAGAATGAATGTCTATATTGTGTACCTTTCCTCCTCTCCTCTCTCTGCCCCCCAGCTTGATTTCACCCCAGCCATGTTTGCAAACCCATAATAAATCAGTTGGAATGTAAAATACACTACACTCCCCCTCCCCGTGGTGGCCTGGGTCATTTATCATTCCGTGGATTTCAAAAAGATGGTAGTGTGTTTTTATTGCAAAGGCCTTGTCATTACAGAAACTAGAAAAGAAAGTATTGATCACAATTAGATCGTATATTAGCAGGCCCTGATGCCGGGACTGCTGAGGATTTCAACCTAGATCATTCTCCTCTCTGTTAAAATTCTGAACAGCAATTTCATGTTAGAATAACTAGTATAAACCCATAAAATGTAACCTAAAAATGTAATTATAATTGCCATGCCAAAAGCAAGCCAGTCAATACCTTCAAGATTCTAATAGTTTCAAGCACTATTACCTTAACGGTCTCACATCACAGTACTGATTAAAGAAACATTTTGTCTTTTTATCTGTATGGAATGGCCAGCATAATCCTTGAAGCATAGAGGGCTAAAATATTTATTAGCGAGTATACATCTTGGTGAATATCAATTTAGGTGTGGAAAGTTCCAAACCCTTTTCAGGTTCTTCTAATGCTCCTGGGTGGCCATTCCAAGCACAGGAGAACTTCGAACCTGTCCCTCCGCCCAAATGAACTCTTCCTGTGGATTTCCTAGAGAGCAGCTCTTCTTCGGTGCTTTCAAACTGGTCTTAAATTGACAGCAACTATCCTGGAATCAGTGTCAACCAACAGAGACAAGCGTGAAAGAAGAGGCACTGAGTGGGCGGGAAGCACAAGCCGCAGCCGGGTCTCCAATCCACCCTTCCTGTCCTGCAACATGGACAAGCAAACAAAACGATTTACCTTAACTTTATTGAGTTAAAGAAATTCAATCTAAAATACGTGAATCAAAAACCTATCATTTTTCCCACAGAAGACATCATCTATAAGGTACCTATCATGACGTTTTAGCCAATTACCACATGCCGAATTAGAAGGTACATGTGAAAGGGTTTCTCCAAGCTACACACTGAAGAGTGTTTCTTTTGCCAAACAACATGATTGAGTTATAAGAGATGTGGGATTTAAGAAATACTAAAAGAGATTTTTAAGTGAATGGCGTATGATCATTTCCCTGAAAAGTGAAAATATATTTTCTCCCATTTTGCCGAACGAGAAGAAAATTTAGTGTCCAATCAGTTCAGAAACATCACAGTTGTCAATAAAAATTTTATACCATGTGATATGCACAACTCATTTTAGAATTCAAACTTAGGTGGTGCAATACACATTTCCAAAGCTAGATACAAAACAGGAAGGGGGTGGGGGAAATCCGCTCCATTTAGAGGAATAAACTCAACAGTGCTGCCCTCCCAGTGGTCCGCTTAGAGAAAGCATCCCTCCTAACTCTTCGGTTCTTAAGTAAACAGGGTGCCAGGCCCCAGCCCATCCTGCCTTGGGAAAGAGAGGAGAGAGAGATGCACCGAGGCAAAGAAATGGAAAGTAGGAGATGCCGGCTCCAGAGTTAAGTGAGAATGCCAACCTTGTCATCCCAGGATGGCCAGACAAAGGGAAGAGAATGCATCACACCTGCAGTCTACCCAGGGGTTAACTGGCGTTTCTAATACTTTTCACCTAGTCTGACTTGACAGCCGCCTAACCTTAGCTACTGAGTGGAGACAGGCTGATGGGTCTTGGCCATACGGGGGGGAAATTTTTTGATGCTTCTCACTTATGACATGATTGATTTTCTTTCAGCGGCCCTTCACTTTGGGAAGTGGCGAGGGCTGGCTCACTGCGCCCCGGTGCGCCCTGACCCCCGACACGCGGCCGCTGTGAGGCTGGAAACCGATGACGGCAGAAACCTAAAAAATCAATAGGCCCTGTCAGTCAGGGGCGAGGCGGACGTCTTTTAAAAACCCAATCACGACATGTATTTGCTGCATGGTGCAGATCGACTGCACACTTGAGAACACACTGAATTTCCCCTTCCTCTTATTTATTTATTTATTTATTTATTTATTTATTTATTTATTTATTTAGCTGTTCGGCTCTCCTTTGCGCTTCCTATTTTACCTCCTTTTGGGGGGGGGGGGTGGAGCGGGGAAGACCTTAATCTTTCAGGCAGCAGGGAAAGAGAGCAGCCGGCCATGTGGTAAGGCTGGTTCTTCATGACATTAACAGAAAAAATTCCCTGGAAACTATTTGAATAGGACGAAATACATAGAGCACCTCGAGGCTGCCAACATAAACACTGACATCATTTTTTTTTTTTTTACATTATCTGGAAAGAATTTAGATATAAGACGTATAAGTCTAAAAACACATGGGGGCAAAGCTGCTTAATAGACTGGGTTAAGGGAAGAGTATTGCTTAATTTTTCTTTTGGGTTTCTTTAAGGTGAAAGAATTGAGGGGACGGACACACACACACACACACACACACACACACACACACACACACACTTAGTTCTCTGCTGGTGAAAAGCAGCACCAAGAGGATCACTCAGTTTACAGTCAGGGTCAGTGTAATACTCTCCATTCAGTGTGGGAGAAATAGAAATATCAAATATGCATCCTCTCTTTGGGAGACAGACAATGCAAAAGATGGCATTTAGCTTCTTTGTGATCTGGGGGTGGGGATAAATATCAACTATGACAAGCCAAAAAGATAAGAGAAATACCGTCAGCTGGAATGCTTCCACACAGAGCAAGAGACCCCACACTCACACAAAAAAAAAAAAAAAAAGGAAGGAAAAAGGGTTTGAATCCTATAGGAAAAGAGGGCACAATGCTATAAGGGACAATTAAAATATATGGGATGACGGCGACGTGCAAGTGTATTTCCGAGTTTCTGTGACACACTTTTCTTCTTTCTTTTCAGAGAAATAGAGAGGTATATTATGCATCACCCTAAAATTTACTCAGGTAAATATCATATATTAAAAAGAAAACAAATAAAGCGTGTGCCTGAATTCCCCAACTAAGCCCAATTAAAGGTTTCTTTATGGCTGTAAACCTGACAAGCTACAATTTCCCCCTGTTGCAGTGGGTGTGTGTGTTTTAATGTAATATTAATGAGCCAGGATGAAGGGTCATAAAAAGTGATAGGTTTTTGCGATGGTAAATTATAAATCGGTATTGATTTTTCCCGGCACTAATGCAGCCAGCTTATTGTAAGACACCACAGGCAAAGTGCACTTTATCAGATTAGACTGGGGCGGGTATCAAATATACATGAGAATAAGGATGCATTTGTGAGTTAGACTAGACTTTTCTTCCCTAACAATGCATGAAATTTTTAAGGAAAAAAAAAAAAAAAAAACACGGCAAGGGTACTGGGAAATTCAACATTTTTTTTTTTTCCCAAAGCACAAATTTTCAGAATTGTTGCTCTTGGGACAATTTGTTTCAAAATGAATAGAGGACAGCAACAATACAGATGAAATTATAAATAGTTTTCTTTAAAGGCCGTTCTAAGTTTCTCTTGTTAGATTTGTAGTTTAGGACTACGCCAACAACAAAAGGGCGTGCTCCTAGCCTCCCCACAGGTCCACCCTCCAAAGCCCTGTCGTTCTTTTCTCTCTGCCCTCACGTCACTGGGGCGGACCCCGGTGGAAATGAAAGTGTTATATTTTCAAATGGCTGAGGTTCCTCTTTGTTGGTATCTTATAGTCATAAGGACTTCATTAGACACTTCACTGGAGATTTCAGCTATCAAAAGAAAAGAGGAGCCAAAGAGAGAACAAGAACAGGAGAAAGAAAAGAAATTGATTGGACCCCATTTCCTTTGACAAAGATGTTATTATCTGTCCTCTCTCCATACATGGTCAGCTTCTGACTCACTCTTATGTCAACAGAGAAGAAAAGTCCTCACCCCGAGTATGTGTTTGCCTTTTGTTCTTTGGAGAGACCTGTCCTCCAGCTTTGTTGAGAATGCTAGAAGCCCTGTTTCCAAACACTTCCCGACTTGTTCCTAATAACTGCGTGCACACTGCACTCTCTATCAAAATCTGCTGCTTTCCTCCAGGCACAAAGGCTGGCCTTCCACCACGTGACTGCGAGCCATGCCCCGCTCTGAGGCCGGGTCCTCAGCCAAGACTCCTCTGTCTGTCTCCACTGCGTGAACAGGAATTGGAAACCAGCAGGCTCACCCCCAAAACAGTCTTTTTTTAAGAAGTCAGGGAGAACATGTGTTTATTGACAGTTCATTAACAAACATCAACCCCCCAGCAAGCTGTTTACTAAAGAATGTAGTGAAGTGAAGAAGTGTGAATATAAATAACTAACAAAGGAAGAATGGAGAGAAAATATCTCAGGGCTATCCTCTCTTAATGCATTTTCAATTTGTTTTCTTTTCTGCTGGAAACATGACGCTACTGAAGGTATATCCATGGCACCCAGGCCAGTAAATACAATAGGTGTTTGTGTACTGTTTCTAAACCATTTAAATAAAACTCTGAAAAACTGGAGTATAGCATTTCTTCTCATTTTTTCCTCCTTGCCTATATCAAGAGATTGAAACAATTTTTTTTTTCAAAAAAGGAAAAATAAGCTAATGAGTTCCACAATAATTAGGTTAAGGCTATATAATATTATTGCTTATTTCTAAAATATGAAGGATGTCAAAACCGCAGCAAAAGTTCACAAAAACCAGGGCCCAATCTCGAGGAGTGTAAAATCTAAGGGGTAAGCAAAATCGGCAAAGAATATATACTGTTCAATAAGGTGTTTCTCATTTGTTACATCAATACTCTAAGTGGACCATATTGAGTAAGGGTAGCTAACTATTTCCAAATGTTAAAAAAAGTCTTATTACAATATCCTTGCATCAAAATGACTTCCACAATTACAGAAACAAGGGAAAATGTTTTGAGACAAGAACAAATCAGGTAAAACCTAATAAATCCAAAAGGAAATGAGAAAAATAGATTAGAAGGTTATTTTCTTGGGAGTTTAATCTTTTCACTGAAAAATGATCTTTATTATATGTCAAATCAACATCTTGAAAGTTTTTTTTTTATGAAGTTATGAAAGTGAAAGCATACATTTCTACCTATGGTAATTTAACATTATTAGTGATGCCAAAACCCTCATTTACATTTTTCATAAAATCATGCAGAAGTTCTCACTGCTTTAGGGATAAAGCTAATAAACAAATACATAAATTAGTATATTTTAATTAAATGTTATCCTGTGAAGTAATATTGTACGCCACTGTCTAATACAAGAACAACTTTCTTACTTAGAATCAGTACAATATTGAAATATTAAAACTCATTAAAAATTAATTTTAAAATACTTTACAAACATTCAAGTACTCCCAAGTTCTGGATTTTTTAAAGGTTTTATGTTGTTGTATGTATGATATAACCCCTAAGTCCCTAAAAAAAAAACAGTTTAAATAAGCTAAGGTTACTTTTTAGAATTGCACTGACAGACAGAAAAATTGCTATTGTTTTGTTTTAAATATTTCATCAAAACTGTATTGCTAGAATCTTACCAAAACAAACAAACAAACAAGGGTTAAGGAGACATAGCAAAACAAGATTGAATAATGACTTCACGTCATTATTGTAAAGATCTGGGATACTTGATTCAAGGTTTAGCTAAGTAAGGCTCACGATTACATCATTTATAAACTGCATCCATATCATTTAACCAGAATCTACTTGAGTGCCTACCATGTGCCCTAAATGTTCTAGGCATGTAGGACTTAACTGTTAAATGATGGCTTGCAGAAAAGGATCCAAAATAAGTTACTAGCAGCCTAGACCAAACCACAAACGAATGAAACTCTAATAAAAGTGAATAGGTTTTGAAACATGCCTAAAAATGTCTTTAGAAATCCTACATCAAATAGATAAGTGCCTTGAGACAATGAATTAGTGCATGCAAATCAATTGACATTTATTAAAATTTTAGCTGTTACTATCAGTTTTATTTGCATAGTAAGGATCAATCACAGGTGCAGATTGATCAAAGCTTAAAAACACTGATGGAGAGGATGCACTTGGGCATACATACATACATTTTTTTCACATTAACATTTATTAAGTAACTATTTATTCTATGTCAGACATTGCATTAGGCAGTGAGAATGTAAAGATTAACACAATTAAACTATACCTGAAAGCAATAATTCTGTCTGCCTCACTTACTGCTCTATCTCCAGATCCTAGCATAGTGCCTGACTCATTGCAGATACTTGATAAATATTTGTTGAATAAATGAATTAATAACTAAACAAAATTGAAGAGGCAGTCCCAGTCTATTACCATACTTGGATTTTTCTATCACAAATCCAGTTTGTTCTCTTTGAAAACCCCTCCCTGACTAGAAGTAATTTAATAAAAGAGCCATGATCCCTTGATTCGGAGCATATAATCCAGTTGGTATTTAAGAGAAAAGATAGATTTTTGTGATCTGAATATCACCAAACTTCTAGAATCCTAGGTATGAAGCTCTTGATTTAACCAGTAGGAACATGGAGGGAAATTCAACACAACAACATTGTGTGATGTGGGCTGAGTCTTCACAAGACCCGTCTTCCCTGGCGCCCGAGCCGTGGGCCACATTTCCTCTAGGAGGTCCTGGACACACCGTATGAAGGCTGCTGACTCTCTCAGTCCATACACTCTCAGGCCAGCGAAAGAGCTCTTGTCAGGAAAATATCAGCTTCTCATTTCTAGCAAATTACTGTGACAGCCCAGAAGGTTAGTAAAATAGTACAAGTGTTCCCTTTGGCAGCAAGCCTTGGGGAAAAAAAAAAAAAGAAAAAAAAGCCCTATCTTTCATTTGGTTGAAATTCTTAGTAACCTGAAGGCATGGAAGAAGAAAGGAAAAATAGGACCCAAGGAAGCATGAAGAGGTTGTTTCTGTATACATAAGTGTGTTCCAAAGAGACACATCTGCTTATCAAGCTCTCTGAAAGTATGACTTGACTCGTTCTTTCCAACACGACTAATTTACAACACAATCTGAACTCTGCTGCAACCACTCACGGACACAGGAGGCATCTTTTTCCAATAGTGGTGGAATGTTCTCTGGAGTACTATTGATTGCACAGTGATGGGAAACTATAGGACAAACCTGAACTAATTAAGCAATAAGCTCAAAGACTACCTACCTTCAATACTGTTTGAAGGGACATTTAATTATTGCGTGGATGCAACGACATGAAGGAGAACATGCCATTTAGGTAAATGTATCAAAGAGTATTGACCCAATGACTGAGACTCCCTGTCGGCTCTAATGTCTCTGGAAAATCAAAGGGAATAAGAAGCAGATATTCCCATTTGGAAAGTGAAAGCTACCAAATGGGTGGGGATGGAGGTGTGGAGGGAGGAGGTGATGACCAAACCAGAGATAATGTGCTCAACCGAAAACCTAGAATAAGTAGATTCCAGGCCTAGGGTAGGCCATGTTTGAACGTACTCAAGTGTATTTTAGTCTTTTATCTGGGCACCCTTATCCTGCAACTGTGTGTGTGTGTGTGTGTGTGTGTGTGTGTGTGTGTTGTGTGTCTGTGTGTGTGTGTGTCTGTGTGTGTGTCCAAATAAAGAAAATAGAACGGTGTCTTCACATGGAAATTCAGTAACAAAAAATCGAATTAAATTGCTGGTTACTGTTATAACAACATTCGAGTCCTTTAGTTAGCGCCAATCTCCCATGAATCTCATAACTTTCCAGGTCATACCTGGACTCCCAAAGAAGAGTAAAATACCTAATGTAACCCTTTAGAGTTGTGAGCTCTTCTAAATTCAGCTGATGGCTTTCGTCAGGCCCACTGCCTGCAGAGAGCGCTGACAATAATGTACCCATGGAAGCCCAAGTCAAAACCATTCACATCCTCCCCTGCTTTGAAAAGTGATCTCTATGATTCTGTTCATGATTACTTCGGCTTTCTAATTTCTATTCTCTGGGTTTCTCACGTCTTTTGTCTGCTGACCTGAGTTGAAACCTCAGTTTTCTATTTTGTTAAGACTTGACCTCTTTTTAGGGTATTTTTCTTTTAAGTCCCACTTTTTTTAAGGCAAAGCAAGCAGTACCAATGATGTATTCGGGATGATTTTAGTGTCGTAAGTACATGAGCTTTCATAACATTGAACCACGCAGTGAGAAGGTCTGTCCCTTTTCAATTTCCTCTTCATTGTTCTGATGAAGTCAGTGAGCGCGTCTCAGTTTGGTGGCAGCATTTCTTGAACAGACGCTAACCGACGCTCGTGTTGAAGTCACCGGCGGGCACCAGCGTCTAGCTACAGTACTACAACGCTGCTTTCTTCTCGTTGCATGGATTCTGCGGTTACCATTTACGACAGGTGAGGCTGAACTGCCACTTACGGCAGCACCATCAAGTCTCCTTTTCCAATCATTTCAAGTTTCAAGAGTAAGTTGATGTACATAAATTCATTTTAATAAACAGTACAGATGGTACAGGATATGGCAAAGATCATGGAAGAATTATGAGCATGATGTTTGCAAAGAAACCCTGGCATGGAAGAGAGCACCCTGAGCTTTGTTTTAAAGATTCTCAGGAAATCCTAATGTCAGGCCAGGCTGAAGAACCACTGGGAGAAACAATCTTTAAAATCTTGTGAAACCTAATAGTCTATTAAAAAGGGTATAAGAAAAGCGAAATTCTGTTTTCTCCCTGCTTCTCTTTTTTCTCTTCAACCCTTCCCTCTCTTTCTCTCAAAGTTCTAGAACCAAATACACCTTCCATTACCTACAAAAGCCATGTGCTATTTTCCTATTCCTCCAACCAGTAATAAAGCCAAAAACAGAGGCATCAGAGGGAAAGTCAGGAATCTCGGAGAGACATCCCAGGTTGCTAACTCCTAGTCCTGGGTCTGGGAGAAGGAGATGAGGAAGACAGTCCGATTCCTTGAGTCGGATGCCAGGAAACCCACGAAGCTCAACTACTGGCAGGTAGGACCGTGTCGCCAAGCTCCTGGTGGGTGTATACCCCACAGGACCCAGAGTATTAGCCCCAGGGCTGGTGTTCTCCACACGCCACTTAAGCCCCGTCATCAATAACCACTTACCCCAGGAACAGCATATCAGCAGAGCCATTCCGAGCAGCCTGGCTCTTCCGACCAGCGCGGCCCCGGGGTCAAGGGGCAATGGAGTGATAAATGCCGAGCCTCAAGCCGCACTGTCTCCCCCTGCCCCTGTCTCCTTTCCCAGCTTAATGAACAAACGACACGTTTCCCGTCTCTCTCTCCCCCTCTGGTTTTCCCTTCCATCTCCCCCCTCCTTGGTCTGCAGCAGGGGGGACCGCCCTCGACGTCACGGCATGGCAGGTGCAAGTGAACGCTACTGACAAGTCCAGGATAAAATTAGGAACATGTACAGTTTCAGAATGAAAATTTTGTTTTATAAAAGCGTCACTTCTATCTCCTCCCCCAGCTTTCCCAGGGGTGGGTCTTGGACAAGGGGCTTAAACTCAAATGCCACCAGAAGCAATGGGGAGTGTTGCACCTCCACATTAAGAAAGCAGCTATCCTCAGCAAAGCTGGGGATTGCCAAGCAGGCGGGTGAGCCTGTGGTTACACATTCTCCCAGCTTTTGTTTTGTTTTGTTTGTTTTGTTTTGTTTTGTTTGTTTTAAGAAAAGACAAATACACAGATTTGAATGTAAAATCTGATTTTATGATTTTGGGCAACTAATTTGAATTAAAAACATATATATTCTTCAGACCGAGCCAAATGCATCTGAGGGCCGAGTTAAGTCAGAGAGCCACAGATATAGGGACTCCTGTAAGCTTGGGGGGGGGGGTTGGTGAGAGGGGTTGGGGGAGGGGAGAGCAAATTCCTAAGAATTTAATCTCTCTCATGTCATTGGATTTGCCAGACTTATATGGCCCTTGTCTGGATCCCAGCTTAGCAATTCAATCATTCGCCATCCAATTAATAACGATTATTATTACTATTTTTATAGCTCTTCATGTGTACTTCTGTTAAACACCCTATGAATAAGGTGCTATTAACACTACCACGTCGCCGAAAAGAATCTGAGACTCAGAGACTAAATAACTCACTTAGATCACACAGCTGCAGAGTGTTAGACACACTTAAAGCTGAGGCAGCCTGATCCCTGCACTCACATTTCTAGCTCTGTATTAACAATCGGCTTCCTATCTTAAAATTAAGAAATTTAGAGAAATATCAGGGCACAAGCAGCATTTATTGGTCTACTTGAGCTAAAAGGGACAGATTTTCAGTAAAATCCAGGTTTCTCATGTACCAACTATGTGCCCTTGAGTAAACTACTTTACTTTTCTGAGCCTCAATTTCTTCTGCAAAAAGGAAGTAGTGTTAGCATTTCCCATATGGGCAGGTGGGCGGGCACTGCATGAGATATCCGTTAGAAGGCTTAGCGTCGTGCCTGGAGGATAATAAACACTGGATAGAGTTGGGCTACTATCGTTATTATTTTTATTTTCTTTGCTATGAGTTGTCGCTCCTCACACTCAGCCCCCACCGTAAAGCTGCAGAACTCAACACTCCCTCAGATTTTAAGAGCACTTTTAGCTTTTCAAAGCCTTTTCACATCCATTATTTCATTTAATCCTCCCACAAACCTGATGAGGTGATGAGGTAGGTAGGGCAGGGATAACCTCATATAACAGATGAGAGAATGAAGAAGGCACAGAGAGATACCGAAGGCTTCCCAAAGTCACACAGCTAGACTGAAGTTCCGTAACCCTGAGCTTTCTCCTCTGATTAGACATTCACGGAAGCAGGTAGGGAAGACCAGGAAAAGTAGAAACATTATACGTGTCCTTGGGTATGTGGAAAATTAATGGGAGCTGTGACACAACTGCCCAGAAAAGAAAAAGATATAAGAACACTTCTGAAGAAATAAAAATGAGTCAGAATTAATATACTGCAAATTATAAATACTAGACAACTTATACAACTGAATTATTAAGTACTGTATTGTTAGCATCTAGCACATTATCTAGGTCATAGCAGGTGCTCGTAGTAGGTGGAATGGATGGACGGATGGATGAATACCTCTGCTCAGAAAGATGGAAGAAGCTGTGAGCCCACCTGCAGTGGACCTGGCCCATTCTGGGGGATGTCTTTTATTTTTCCTGCCCAATCCGTCTCTTTGTATTCATACTTTTCCTTTAGTGAACAGTCCTGGCCCATTGTTCATGAACTGATCTTCGGAGAACTGATAGCCAAGTCATGCCAATCCAATGCTCTCTCCCAAGATGCTGACTCTTGAGAAGAGTAGGACACAGGAGGATAGGACTCAGGCCTTCAGCTGGCAGCATTCTGAGAGACCATTACTTCCTATGGCCCAGATCCCCAGGGCTGCTTTACATCCTCATCTTCCCAGCACCTAATTATTCCACTCTTCTTCTGACTGTTAAACTTACCATTTATTTCTCCAACAAACCCCTTCCTTTTGGCTTACGTTCTCAAGAATCAATTTCTATAGCTTGTAACCAAAGGACCCCCGCCTTAGAAGTGAGCAATGGAGTTGGTAGGGTTGCTGTTTTATCAGCTGATACAACTCCAGGAGGCTTTAAATAGGCCCCACTGTTCTTCTGAGGCTGCCTCCCAGCGCATATCAATAATAATACAAATATGGAGAACTGCATAGCCTGTCAAGGTTGCCCCTGATGCAGCGGAAAGAGTCCTGCTTTCAATATTTTGCTCCAGTTCTCTCCTTCTGGCTCAGAGTTGCACAAAATAGAGCCAATGGAGGGACACAGAGAGAAAGAGAAAATAATTCCTCACAGAGATTTTTCCGCCTTTGCCTGATTCTTCAGCTGGCATCTCCAACTGAACCAGCTTCCACACAATTCCAACAGAAAACCCTCCAGAAATGGCTGGTCCTGCCCACCCAGGACCAAGGCCCTCTTCTCTGCCCCAGAGAAACGCTGTTGAAACATCCCGCAGTGCGATGCAAGCTGCTGAGGCACAGCAGACGACACGAGGACTTCCTGGCTTTCCGGTACCCAGTAAATCCCTCACCCACCTCAACACCCAACTGAGCCACAAGCCTCCAACAGCACAGCAGCTGGACAGCTACAGTCTGCATGTCCCATTCCAGGAAGAAACAGAAAAGAACAGATTGGGAAATGAGGGCTCACTGTAAAGCCTCCTCTTCAATCCCCAGGGCAGAGAGCTGAGCGTCTTCGTTGTTACTAAAATGCACAACTGGGCCTGAATGCAGACTGCTGTTCCCATGCCAAATGACGGGCAATTTCTTGTCAGACTGAAGAGCAGACACAAACCTCTTCATGTCAAATGATAGATACAAATGGCCACGAGGCTCTTGGAAACCCTCAGACTAAGTGCTTAGTCACGGTGATCACTGTAATCCACCACCAATTAAAACCAAATGCAGGCATCCCTGGATCGAGGCTGACAGAACCCTGGATCCAGGGTGCAGTCCTTCTCACTAAGTCCTCTCCCTTCGTGTAAAGTCCAAATCCAGCTCACAGCCATGACAGCAGAGTGGCCGTGAGCACGAAGAACAAAGGACAGCAGTAATTACTTCAAAACTTCTACACAAGACGCTGAAAGGGTCTGTGAGAGGTCAAGTGCCTATCACAGCCATTCATTCCTGTGTTCATTCACTCAAGACATATTAATTTATTGTAACAGCATCCAAGATGTGCTATAACTCACTCCTTCCCTCATCCGAGACAACACCTGTTGCCTACCTGGGTTGCCGTGCTAAGTGCTACGGGCACATTATTTCTATGCTCTAGATGGCAGAGACTTTGAGGAGCTTACAGTCTTAGCAGGGGGATTAAAACATGGAAAAAGCAACTAGAAAGCAATGTGGAAAGTGATGAGTGACATAAGAAATCCCCACAAAAACAACGAGACTGCAGAAGAACTATTGGAAGGGGCGGTTCACAGATGGATGCGGAGGCTTCGAGGAGGAAGCAAACAGAACCTCCTGGCACAGGATGGGAATCATTCTAAATACAGGGGTGGGGGTCCGCGGGGTGCAGTCCAAGTGCAGGCTGAACAGTGTCAAGTACACAATCAGGAAAACACTAGATGCCACAAGGGGGTCCTTTTGCTGGTGAGCAGTGTATTGTGAGGACACCCCAAGTGCAGCAGGCTCGGGAGGCCTGGGGACAGCACGCAGCTGTCTTGGCTCTGTGACACGAGCTGAAGGCTCTTCGTTGGAGAGAGGGATAATCAGAAGTGCAGTGTAGAGAAGGCTTCCCCGGCTGCAGTCGGAGGAACAGATCGGAAGAGGAAACTCTTTACACTGGGAGGCAAGTTAGAAGGCTACCGGAGTAAAGCGGGCCCGCACTACGGTGGGGAAACCAAAGAACAGTCGTCTGAAGACTGGCTCTCGCTGAAATGTCACCCGTTCAAGCCTGGAAAATAAACACCGAGCTTGGCTTTGAGAGGCAATGTGATTCCATACAGAACCGGGCTCCAAGCCCAAAAGGGTAGTTTCTAGTCCTAAATTAAGGAAAATATAGGTGAGTGACTTAACTCAACTTAACCTCCCTGCACGTTGGTCTCCTTGCCTGTCACTACCCATGGGAATGTGGAATTAAAAACCTAATCGGAATTACTGTTAGGATGGGCAGAGGCGAGCGTATTTTCACTTTTTTTGTAAGAAGTATAAAAACATCATAGGCTAAAAAAGAAATTACTCTGTTTCTAGAACGTGGTCCTTCGAGGCTCTGTATTTCCCTGGCTGCTATGTCAGGGATAATCTAACTCTAGATATGGGCTAATCTCAAGGAAACCCATCACTTTCCTTGTTCCTTAAGCACTGATGAGCCAAGTGATAACAAGAGCCAATGAAATGTACAAGAACTCCACAAATGGATGCCGAAGTGGAGCCTCAGGCATAGGACCTGGTGAATGCCTCAATGTCCAGTCACTATAAAAGAGCAGAAGAATAGCAATGTTGGTGGGGGGGGGGGGGGAGCAGGGCAGAGAGGGGACTAATAAGTCTCGGTTCTGCTTTTTAACATCTGTGTAAGCTTGAACAATTTACTGCTGAGCCTTAGTTTCTCCACCTGTAAAATAGGGTTAATAATCTCCTAGAACTGATGATAGTACTACATAAACATTTACCACAGAGCACAGTGCCTGGCACATAGAAAGTACTCGATATGCAGTGGCTATTATTCATTGTTATTTTTATTATTGCTGACATCATAGGCATTGTTTCATTAATTTCAAACTATAATATTTTGCATATCCACTCTAGCATACCAGATGGCTGCTTAAAAATATTTGAATTGCCACTTATAAAAACAGTTTGAGACATTCCATTGAATAAGTCACTCATTTACTTTTTAAGTTGAAAAATCTCATATTTTATGTAAGAGATGCCTTTTCAGAGACAGTCTTTTCAAAAACACGACCACATGTTTTGCCACTACTTCTTGACAAAATGTTTTTCAAGAAAAAGAAAAAGTACACACACACAATTGTTCTGTTGTCAAAAAAAATATATCAAGACTGAGAAGTTAACATTGCCAAACTATGACAGTATTTGGCAGGCCTGAAAATGTTTGTCATCTTAAAAGTATTTATGCAAAAGCAGAAAATAAACTACTCAATATTTTAGTCACTTTGGGTGATTAAGGCAAGTCATTAGGTTTTGGTTTAAAATGTCCTTGGAGGAAATTCACCCTTTTCCAACCTAGCTAAGTTTTACCCTTCTGCATATAAAATTTAAACTGTTGAAGTTTTATCTGTGTTACCTGTGGAGTTTTTGGCATTTGTACAATGCAAGGACTTAACTGCCCCTCTCCACCTACCCAAGCCACCCCCTCCAATGTTTTTGCAACACTTTTTAAATTAAAAGCATTTACTAGCTCTGAGACCTTGGGCAACTTACTAACTTCCTAAATCTCAGTTTCCTCTTCTTTTAAAAAGTTGGTGTGGGTAGGGTTGCGGGAGAGTGTAAACCCTGCCTGGCTCACCACGCAGGGCTAAGAGAGAATGGATCTCAAAAATCTTTGTTAACGATAAAGCCATTTCTTAACATTTTCCTTACAGAACCCTTAAATAAATCTTTGTAAGGGCAAAAGGCATCCCTTTTGCCTACATGCAAGTAACTCTGTTGAGTTCATATAGAAGCAGAGGCCAAAGTGCTCCCGAATGGCTTTCCTTAATGATTTTTTTTCCCATCAGAATTAAAGAAATCTATGCCCTTTCAAAACTGTTTGTGAATGTGTACCTTGTGAAGTTATAAATACATTTAGATCTATTTCTCTTCCTTTCTTATAAAGACATTGGTGTGTTTTTTCTGACATGCCTCGTGAACTCAGTCAATCACAGTCTTTCTTAATGGAAACCACATGTCTGCCCAGAACTGTGTAATTATAATGCTAGGATTCTTGGCACTGCCAGGAAAAGGGGCATTGTCAAACCAATTAAAGTTTATTTACTTACATACCATTTCTGGATCAGAATGTTCTTTTTTTATGCTGATGCTGAGAAAATATATATCTCATCAAGTTGTTGTAATTGTTTTTTTTTTTTTTTTTTTGGACAGATTTACATTTCTTACCAATTATATTCCCGGTTTTCAGTTCCTTTGCATGTAACTAAAAATTTCTTTAAAAAGACATCTGGGAACAGCATCATGAGATGTTCCGTAAATAAGACTTTGCACATTTTACACCAAAATTACTGTACTTGTCTATTTTGCTGCTGAAATGTCATTTTATAGGATTTATCTTCACTAAGGGGTATATTAAAAGCCCTGCTGTTTCCTTCAGACTTGTAGGGATTGAGCATGGCCTACAAAGAGGTTTGGGCTTGGTATCTAGCTCAGCTACTAAATCAATGGATTATCAAAAGGAAAAAAAAAAGTTTCTTAAAGTCTCAGTATTTTTCAACTGAGAAATAGAGGAGCAAAAATTCTATTCACAGAAATAGCAATGATAATAGGAAGGACGATGGTTACTGGGGAAAGCAGTAGAAGTAGATACCAACTAGCTGAAGGGCCTTGGACAAGTCCTTTACCCATTCTGAGCCTTCTCTTCTCTGTGAAATGGGACTGATAATACTTAGCTGGTGAGCCTCAAAGAATGGCTTTGAATTTAAAATGAAATATGAGAAAGCACCTTGCGATGTGCAGAGCAATTACCATTACCACTCTCTCTCTGACTCTATCCAGTCTTTCAACCCTAAGATGAGAACCACAATCACAAACCAGCAAAAGTAAAACCAAGGAATAAATTCAGATCGTGGCCAGAACCAACAGATTAAGGACTTAAACAAACCAGACTGAAACTCCCAAATTCCAGTCCAACTGAGGAGAAAAGGGCCAGTTAAGGAAAGTAGCCCATCCCAGGAAAATGGGCAGGCACATGAAAGACCTGATTATGAACATCTCCCTTTACTTTTATCACTGGAGAGAAATGACCCTAGTTTGTTGTCAAAGCAGCTAGGAAGACGGGGCGAGTTATTTGGGTTCTCTTCTCATTCTTGGGTTCTCTTCTCACATTTCCCAGGAAGAAAGGACAGAGAGCGGGCATCAGAAAAGCCACTCAAACCTTTCGTGGAACAAGTTTATCAATCCTGCAGGTAGCTGTCTTCCAGAGGGAGGACAACATGAGCTACGTCTCTCAACTCTTAGGGCCACCAAATTAAATGGATGTGAGATTCCTCTTTAATTTCCACCAAGGAGAGATAAATGGGAAACTCCAGCAATCTGAGTAGACTAAAGCTCAACCCAATGTTCTACAGGCGCAATGAGCGATCAGACTCCAAATAGCATATGATTATTGCTGTAGAGTGTCTTCACCCAAATCCAACAGCTAAGCCAGCTATTAGCCACTTTAAACTCTTGCCCTTAGATTCAAAGGAGCTTTCATCTTACAAAGTCCACCATGAAAAATATGAATGTACCTTGCAATGGAGGGCTGTGCTAACAAAACCGCAGGCTTTATAAAGAGTAACACAACTTGTGGGCAGCAATCCCTGACATCAGGGTCTACTCTGCTAATGACATCTCTGGAAAAATCATTTGTACTTCTTTCGAGAGAAGTGTCATATTTCTTAAAACTCTACATCTAAAGTTTTGTCTGACTTTAACATTTACATCCTATTAGCCTAATGCCTCATAATGAGAATGACTGATCTTGTATTACTGTTTTACATTTCATCATTTGAATGGTTATTTCATCAGAAATTCATTGCTAACTCAAAATCCCAAATATACCATTATATTAAGAAACTCAGTAGGGCAAAAAAACACCATTTTGCTCAAACTATTAAAGCAGAAAATTCATGAATGACTTTTTTCATTAGGTAAGAATTCGTTACTCTAGAGAGTGCTAAATGATAAGTTCCTAGCTCATTTTGATTTTTGAACATTCAAACTAATAATGTAGAAATTTTTGAGTTGATTCTTCTCATCACGTAAAAATCCATCACAAGAAAACAAGTTCTCATCTATTTTGATTTTTGAAAATTAATTCTAGATTTAACATTTCAGAAATGTGACAGTTTCATAACAAGCACACTTCTTGTGTCCAGCAACAAGCTCAGAGCAGAGAGCGTCCTCTGGTAAATGAACAGCCACTGATTAATAGAAGCGAGGGCCTTCTGGTTGGTTATCCTTCAGCACTGTCCAAGCCATCCCCTTGTATCCTGGCAAGCTTTGAAGAAAAATCAGCTTCTGTCTTAGAGATCCACTTTTCCTTGATAGGAAACTTGGGAAATGGAACCAAGGGGTATGAAATTGGAGAACGGGTAAGCCAGGGCCTTCCCTGGAGACCAGATTTCCCCTTTTCTTCTTCTCCCCAACGTCCTATGGTCCTTGGATTCGTACATACAGCTGTAAAATAATCTAAATCTAATGGCATCTTCCTTTCTTTAGCGAGAGACTGAGACTCATTGTGGAATAGTCACTGAAGGGAAAAATTTTAGGCAGAGTAGCAGTGCAACAAAGGGGAAGACTCCAGATGTATTTGCCTTAGACCTGCTGAGAGTATGGCAATGGACATGCAAGCAACAGAAGAATTTTGTGAGTGTAGCCTCGCCAAGTCCCTCGGAGCCCTGTGAAGCTAGGAGGCTAAATGATCTCTCCCAGGGCAAACAAAGCTTTCATCTCCCCTCAGCAAGGTGCCAAGGAAAGAATCTATAACAGGCATCATATGGACAGAGGTATGACTCCAAGATCTGCCATTGGCAAAGTTTTGTGAGCTTGGATATATTCTTCAACCTCTCCAATCTTCTTGCAGGGCTATTGTGAGGGTTAATGGACAGTTAAGAAAGAACCCTGTACCCTGCCTGGCACAGGGTAGCTGAATGATAAAATCTCAGTTCTCTCCCGCTTCATATCCCAGTGCACAGACGTTCTGTATTACTCCACCTATGGGTAGGGTGGTCTGAGCTTGAAACCATGAGCTAAGAAAAATGATCTCATCTTTAGTCAGAGACACGCAATGCAATTTTGTTGCATGATGCACAGAGGCTCCCAAAATGTATTAGCTCAAACCTACTGGATTCCTGGGATGCAATGACGGGTCAAGTGTTGCCACAAAGAGGTTCAGCCTCCTGAGGGTCCAAGCCTGCTCTGGCAGCCTGGCTTCCCTCCTTCAGCTCGAACAGATTTTAAGCCCCAAATCCAACTCTAATTTACTGGTGACCTCATGGTTTTCAGGAGTATGACACAGGACTTATCTGGAACATACTCTTTCCTACGCCCTTTCTTTTATTGAATAAATCTGGTGATCATGCTGATTTCTTGGATCTTTTTATCAGGAAAGGAATTTTTCTGGAAGCACTTAGTATTTGTTAATCAAATCAAGAAAGATGCTCAGGACTTCTTAACTTGTAAGAATATCATTTCTTGATATACTTTCTTGATAAATTAATGATGATATTATATAATTTTTCATAATTTTATGAAATAGTTTAATTAACTTTTACTTTATAGGCTAATCCTAAGGATTATTATTTAGATTTTGGATTTGGAATATTATGATTTCTGTCTTTTACCCCAAAAAGTGGGGTTTTCTTTTATCCAAATCTGCTTTCTAAAAGTGATTTCAAAATATAAGCTTATTCTTAGCTATTTAATTCAATTCTGGGTGTGAATTTATGAGGTAATGAGGAGGCCAAAGACATGGGGAAATAATGGGAATTGAGGCAAATTTTCATTTAATTTCTCAAAAAAAACCCTGTAAATTTAATAAAAGTCTGCTTAAGTAATCCTATAGGAATGAGACCTGCTACCAATTATTACTGTATTTCTATTTGAAAGCAACAAATATAAAGTATCATGATACTCAGACCCATCCCTAACATAAGGAGACTCACATAACACATGTCTACATATGTCAAAGGTATAAGACAAACTTTAAGTGAACTATGTTATACCTCTTCTCTTGATTAATATTCCTTCATAACGACCTGGAAGGCCAGGTTTGATTTCAGAATTCTTGGACTTGTCGAAATTCCATACAAGAGCTTAGTGGTACAGGGAGGTCAGCCCCATCACATGTCACCCCCTTTCTTCTTCCACCTCTGGCTCAGATGAGCATCTCAAGTGGCCTCATTCAAACGTATGAACACTCCAGCCCCCACATCCAATCTTTTTCCTCATCCTCTACAAACTGTCCTTGTCCCCTCAAGACTGGGATGCACATCATATTATGTCTTCCCCGTCTAAGAATATGAGTTCCACAAGGGCAAGAACTTGTTTGTATTGTTCGACTGCTGAAAGCATAGTACCGAGAATAGGCAGGCATTCAATAAGTAACATTGAATAAGTAAATAAATGTGCTAAACACATCTGAACTATTTCGGCTTCCTCAGACTTCAATCCATTGTATATCACTTTGCCAATCTACCTCCCTCTCTTAGCATTTACTTAATTTTACATTAAACTGATCCATATTTTATTTAAGTGAAATTACTTTCAAAGGAAGTTATATATAGAAAACCAGCAAATGAAGACAACCATAAAAGTAGGTATGTAACGATTAACGGAAATGCTGGCTGTCTCCTAAGTCACCTTACAGGCCAATGCTGGTACATCCTCTGGTAGCTCACCACATGCGAGGAAACACTGCTGACTTGATCAGACAGGCTTTCGATTCCCAAACCGTGCCAGAGAGCAAAGTATATTATGCATGCTTTTCACCTACTCCTGAAAAATATCCACAACCTGAAAAATTTAGTGCCTACATCCTAACCATTTCTCTGTCATGGAAGCTTCAAAGGCTCAGCCCAAATACCACGCTTCTCAGATTGCAGGGAATGAACCTCAAGCACACACAAGAGTTGTTCTGTTTCATTTTCTCTTTGAAAGAAAAAAAAATCTCACAGAAAAAGAAACAGAATGAAAGACCCATATTGACAGCTCCTACCCAGAGACTCAACTCTGAGATTTATCTATGTTCCAGCCTGAGACACCAACAATTTCTGAGTCTGTATAACTCTCCAGAATAGAAAATAAGGCCAATAGTTATTTCAAAAAAGAGAAGAAAGAAAGAAAGAAAGAAAGAAAGAAAGAAAGAAAGAAAGAAAGAAAGAAAGAAAGAAAGAAGGAAGGAAGGAAGGAAGGAAGGAAGGAAGGAAGGAAGGAAGGAAGGAAGGAAGGAAGGAAGGAAGGAACAAGAAAGAAACAAAGAAAGAAACAAAGAAACAAAGAAATTCCAAAAATATTAGTATTTATTATCAATTTCCATAAAAATTCAAAATTTTCTTCACTTTAACAAAGTCAGGCCTCTTCTTTAAGAGTCTTTCAAAATCAGATGTTAAGTTTAAATTTTGGAAAACTCTTACTCTAGTTAAAGGATTGGTCTTTAAACCTTCTGTCTTTTGGCTAAGAGGGAACATAAGATGTTTTCAGTTACAGAAAATAAATTTTTCCAAGAATTCATGAGAAATTGGTGGTTTTTTGCCTCTTAAAATGCTGTAACTATACACAAATATTTTAAATCAATTCCAAGTAGCTAGTCTTCAGGATTGTAAACAGACAGAGAATCAGTATGTTTCAACGTTGACATGGTAAAAGTGAAAACTAAGGTCAGCTGTCATTGATGGCTTCAAAAGTATGATATCCTCTGATCTACAGGAGACTTTTTTCTTCTTTATATGAAATGAAGCAGAAGGATTGAATAAGAAAATTTTAAACACCTAACAACATTTTATTTGCTATTACAGACATATGTGTATGAAAAATTTCATTGTAAGAATAATAATACCTAACTCTTTTCCAACTGCTCGGCTGTCCTACTGTTTGCTTTTCCTGCTGTTTGCTATAGGAAGTTATTCGTAGATGAGTAGCACTTTTGACGGGTAGGATCGGGTAGAGCAGCAGTCTTCAAATGTTATCCCATAGAACACTGAAGGTCTCTGAGTATCCTTTAGGAGATGTATGAGGTCAGAACTATTGTCCTAATGAAGCTACTGTGCTGGCATTTGTATAAAAGGTAGAAAAGCAGTGATAAGCAAAGCAATAATGATGCCTTATCCAGAATAAGGCAATGGCATCAAACCACACTTCTGAGTCATTGTATTCTTCACCAACATAAATTTACAGTAAACACAACCCAACACACATGGGCACACACGCATACAAGATAAAAACCATTTTACTGACGAAAGCTCTTGATGAAATAGTAAAAATTATTTTATTAAATTTTATAAATTTACATTTTATTAAATCTTGACCCTTCATATGACTTCTTAATATTCTGTGAGATGAAATGGGATCTGCAAATAAAACTTTCTGCTGCACGTGCAGAAGCACAATAGTTGTGTCCAGGTAAGGTACTTGTGCAATTGTTGGAATTATGGACTAAACTAGTTCCTTCTTTGCAGAACACTATTTTAACTTGCAAGTACAACTGACAAATGATGATTACTCAAACTTGGATACTTGGCAAACAACCTCTTGAAAATGAGCAAAGTGAGACTGTCACTTCAAGGAAAAAAATTGATAGTCATGTATTGCCAATGATAAAATTCAAACTTTCAAGTGAAATTGGAATTTTTTTGAAAACTCGTACCTACCACTATGAGCTTCGCAGCTTACCTTCTTCTAATGAGGCTGACTGAGATATTAGTAAATAAGAATTTTTAATGTTGTAGAATAAAATATGTTATATGGCTCAGCAAACATAACTTGGTGAACTGAATGTTTTCCAAATAATCAATGCATGATATTGCAAAATTAAGGCAGATTAAACACCCATTCAAAGAGAAAGATATACCAATAAATTTTAAAACCAAAGAGTACCAAAAGTTCATTAATTTGGTTTCAGACTCAACACTACAACTAACTTTTTAAAAAGTACCACTTCTTGACTTTTGCTGTGCTATCAAAGAATAATCACAATAATTTTAAAAAACTATTAAAATACTCCTCTTTTTCCAACTGCGTATACTTATGAAGCTGGATTTTATTCATATAGTTTAGCCAAAATAACATATAACAACCTAACACTGAAGCAAACATAAGAATCTTTCTTGCCTTCTACTAAATCAGACATTAAAGAGATTTATAAAAATGTGAAACAATACCACTTTTCTCACTAAACATTTTCGTTTCAGAAAATAAAGTTATTTCTCATTTTATGATGTGTTGTCAACATGTAATGGGTTTGCTATCATCATCTTTAAATGAATAAGAAACACTCTGTAAGTATTTTATTTCCATTTATAATAGAGTGAATAAGGATAGATCTAAGCCACATAAACAACAGTTCTATGGATCTTCAATTATTTTTAAGAGCGTAAAGGGGTCCCAAGGCCAAAAGATTTGAGGCCAAAAGCACTGGTGTAGCATTGAAGAGACTGGAATCTCTAGCTAAGAGAGATCCACAAATTTTAGCTCGGCATTCACTGACTGTACGATCCCCTGCACATGTCATTCCGTCCCTCTGAACCTCAGTTTCTTTATCTGTAAAAGTGACACCATTTCCCCACCTCACAGGGTTATTATGAGAATTACATGAAGCAATGGCTGTTCTTAACACATAAGAAATTCTTAATAATTACTAGCTGCTGCTATCACCATCTTGTCCTGGATGTCCAACTTATTAAATTGACACAACTGAGAGCTGTTCAGATTTTGAAAAAAAGGAGAAATTGCCCCCAAAAGAGAGATGACAGTGGCCTCCACTCATGAGTGATATGGACGCAGGCTATTTGGTCTAAGTCACAATTCATAAAAATGTTGCCTGGCACAGTGATTCCACCAGGGCTTAGCTTTCTTCTTACCAACTGGCACTAGAGAAGAATAGAAAGAGGGAGAAAATTCTATCACTTCCTGGGGCCACTGAAGCCATTTGCATTATCAATCATCAGCTCAAACCTGTGTATATGTGTGTGTGTGTTTAACTCGAGGTGGATGCTGAGAGTAGAGTAAACCAATTATTATTAATTTATTTGTGTTAGTCTCGGGGTTCAGATGAAGATATATGTATAATCGTCAAACCTTTTTCCTATGATCTTAGGGAAAGACAAAGCCCTGTATAATGAGGAGAAAGATAAAAGAAACCCCCTTTTTTTCTCATTTTCCATTTACTCTCTAAGTTCTATGAGATAGGTACACAACCTACCAAAATAATCTTTTCTCAATTTTTCCCTGTTATTTTTTTCCATGATTTGAAAACATAAAGCTCTTTCCACTGGCTGCCTTTCTAATTCTTCTTTCTATTTCTGTTCCAGTGCAAAAAGAATTTTGCCAACGAAAGTGCTATAAACAGCCATGCCCTCGCTCCAAAAGGCAATATGCCGTCAGCCTGACATATACCTCTCTTTTCCGCTCATTGTCAACACTGTGATTGATGGTGTAGTTCATTAATGTGAGACGATTGTCAGCTTTTCCTGAATAAATATAAAAAGAAACAAAGAAATCCCCACCCTTTTCAAGCCAGAGTGAATTATTTCCTATTTTCCAAGCTGAGGTTTAAAGATCCATAGGGCATTCATTTCAAAGTAAATAATGCACATACCTTTTAATGGAAGAAATTTTAGTTTGGGCTCAGGCCTGAAATATCTTACATATATTTTATGTAATATATATAAAATATAATATGATATGATATGATGTGATATGATATAATATAATACAATACATTACATTATATTATATATATGAAAGGAGGAAAGAATGCTATTCAAAAGGATGAAGCAATTTGGGCACTTAAAACTGTAGCTACTTTGAAGCAATATTTCATCTGCAGTATAGTCATGGAAAATGCAAGAAATTATCACATTTGGGAACCTGTAAAGTAAAAATGATCTGTCATGTGCTAAACTGTACGTAACAAGAATCACAAAGAAAGAACGTGATGGAGAGGGTGGACAGTTAGAGGACCACAGCTGGGTAGGAAAGCTGATTAATCTTAGTCCACATGAAAAGGAAGTTTCATGGAAATAACCAAAATAGATTTTCCTTTCGATTTCTTTACTCATAATGCAAGTTAGAAATGTTTTCATTGCCAGACACCTTTACATATGTAACCTGAAGAAAGGTAAGATGGTTACGTCTCGGTCACATTTGTCCTTTTATCAGGAGCTGGTGCCTCTGTGACTTTTCTCTGTGCTGGTATCCTTATCTTACCGCCTGTTTGAACTGTCCTAACTGGATCTTTGCTAACTTCGTTAGTCACCAGATAAACAAACACCATCGGGGTGTGTCCTGCTTTTCGCTTTGCTGTACAAAAAGCAACAACTGGAACAAAAACATTCTCACATGCGTGGTGCTCACGAGCAATGAGCACAGAGCATTTCACTCTGGGCGTCCTGCTCCTACACAGACTTCCCTGAGTGGTAACGTGCTAATGGCAAGAATAATTTCTTCTGAAGATGTGCTAAATTTCTTGAGTCGAATTGTGAAGTATTTTGAATACCTCTGGAAGGCATGGGGAACTGAGAACTGTAAGAAAAACTGGCATTCTGCCACCACCTGAAGATCTAACCTGACTGTAATCGAAGGTGATTCTTGAGGACTAACCAGCAGACCCCAGATGATTACGTTTGAAAATGACAGCTTGCCTGTGGATCGGGGTTAGAGCACACACGCAGGTCTCCGTTTTCAGGATGTTCTAATTCTTAACAATGTAGGTAAAGCGACTCGACCCCTAACAATAGCTCACGGTAACTGAGCACTGACCACATGCCAGTTATCTCATTCAACCCCTGTTCCAAATCTGTGAGGTCTGAACTATCGATACTCCCATTTGAAGATGAGGAAGATGGGGCTCAGATTACACAAGGGGCTTATTCAAGATCACCTATGAGTAAGTGGCAGGGCCAGGACACTCACCCAGCCCTCTCTGACTCCAGAGCCACTAAAATATGTGGCTTCTTATTAAGTCTAAAATGGTGGGAGAGTTTCTATCAAGGAAAAGGGCAATCTCCACTTGGCTTTAAAACGCTTTTTAAAGAGAGATCCGTTTGATTTCTCATTTCCTCCACACCCCGACCATGTTAAGTCAGCAGAGCACGTAATATTATGCTCATTTTACAGGTGAGGAAAAGAAAGTCCAGAATAGATAAAGCACTGCCTCAAGGCTCAAAAACCAGGACGAAAAGAGCTGGGACTGAAATCCGGGTCTTTCCAGTACACCATTATTTTGCTAAAAAGTGGCAAACCAAAAAAAAAAAAGCAAATAAATAAATCATCGGAGCCTATCAAAGTCACTTAGTGCAAAGGTAATTGTTGTTGCCACATTTCATTTTACAGCTGCTTAGCTTGTCATACAGTAAATGCCATGTTTCCCTACCAGATACTAAGTGTTTGGGAATTCTCCAGACCCACCGTATGTCATAGTATCTCTTCAGCTTCAGCTGAGGGGACCCCAGAATTTCCAGGATGTGGGAAGGCCAACAGTCCTGATAAGTTTGAGGTGGAAGTGGCAAAGCTGCTTAGAATCAACAACATGTGAAACTCTGGCAATAAGTAGCCAGTCAGCAATATATCCATCCTTCTTAAATCGTCATAGCAACACTTCCAGCATGTCACAGAATAATAAAAATCAGTTGTGGGAAATGTAGAATTTTAAAGAAGGAAAAGTGTCCTCCGACAAACTCCAGGCTTTCCATGTCTTGTGGACCCAGACACTACAATGTGATGGTTCCCATAGCTGCCCAGAAAATTAAGATGGACGTGTTTTCTGGAACCTATCAGGGCCACGCCTTGACATTCATTCAGAATACCTGCAAAGGAGGAAATAATCTACAAGAGGAGTAAATTTCTCAATCAAACCCATAAGCGTCCCTAACTGATAACACTGCTTGCCGTTAGAATTTTATGACACCGAAGAATACTTCACACACCACCTCTGACTTCAAGAACTCAACCCACAGTAATTCGAGTGCGCCCTCCCTCAATATCATCAGCAGGGACTGTGTGTGTACTTTCTGCTTCTTAAAGATGTGATGAGTTGTGGGCCAGTGAGGAATATAATGAACCAACGCCGATAATGTACATACAATGAATTTATTCTGTATTCCGAAGGACTCTTTCTTCCTATTTTCTCCCCAGCAAATTGAAAATTATATTTGTAACTTGATTTTAAAGCACTCTGAATGTGCATTTCTCGGAGCTATTAACTGACTTTGGATAGCGTTTTATATTTCTTTCCTGCACATTTATTATGGGACATACAAGAGAGAAGAAATTAGAGATCAAGGAATATCAGCGTTGTGCGTGCTTTTTTCTCTACTGCGTAAAAGGAAACAGAACATCAACTTTTGAAATAAAACATTAAAAAATTATGAAGCTAGAATGCAGTGGTTTCTTAACCTTTTGTGGGCTGTGGACCTTTATGAGAATTTGATAAAAGCCTCACTAGAAAAATGTCTATCACTTAATAAAAAATGTTCCATCTATTTTAAAAGTTTCACTGCCTCACCCCCTAAAACCCAGTCTTTTTTTTTTTTTTTTTTTTTTTTGCCTATAGGCTAAGAATCCTTGAATTGATCCCTAACACTACGAAAAATCACTTTATCTAAATGACTTGTCCCACATGCTCACAGGTAGGGATGACATTCACAAGTTTAACACTGCCAGTGCAGTGGCTTTTAAAATTTTCCTGGGACCCACACCTTCTCACTCCTCTCTTCCTCTCTTCTTCACTGGATGCATTACTTGGTGTATGCATGACTATATAAAGGAGAAATGAATTAGAAACACTCTCGAGAGAAATGCTTTTGCATCTCTGCCACTTCGATGAATACCTGCACAGAGCTGCTTCACCAATGAGAGAAAATAGTGTGCGTTCTCAGGGCGATCAAACCGGGAGGGTCACACTTCTGAGAGATAAGGAGGCCAAGCTCCTTGAGGAGCGGGGTAACACCACAAACGAATTGCGTAATGATTTCCAATGGGGAGTTTAGTGGGACGACACAGTGAGTCCTTCACCATTGTCCCAGGGTGGTGGCAACTGTGCCCATTCTTACAATCTAATCTTACAATAGGTTAACTTGGAAAAGGCTGAACGGCACAGAGGCATATGAGTGGAATTGACCAATTTGGTCATTAGTAAATGCAATACTTTAATTCTGCTCTCGCAGGAATCCGTCAGGAGCCATAATGGCTAGACTCCATTCCAGGTAGCACCACTTTTAATATGGCCCAGAAGTTAGGTGTGCAGTTTCGCAAACTCATACAATCACAGTCATGCTAAAGAAGGCCCGTCTTGGGTTCTCACGGGCGATTAAATTCAAACACAGAATTGATGTGTCTGACTTCTACCCAACTACACCCAGCTATGTCCAACACATAAGAAAGTTTGGCTCCTAACGGAAGCAGGAAAACAACTCTAATTTCTATTCTCTGCTAACAGAAGGTTTCTGTCTAACTTGTTCTCTGCCTTCTAAAGCGTAGAAATGAGTTCGACTTGCAGAATTCTATTTTTAAAAACTCTTCCTATTTACATATGCTTTACTTCTCAAAAGAATGTCACCTTCCTATTAATGCATCGCTTAACAAAGGCAGTGTCAGAAACATGCCGTGGGTGGGGGGCTTTGTTTCCTACTTGCCGTGTTTTGGTTGGGATCTGTGTTAATTCATGTGCCCTTGCTATGAGACAACTGAAAATTATCATTGTCAGTATAGTTTCCTAACAATCCCAGGATCCAGGCAATTAGGTATAAATAAGTCATTGTCGGCAAAAAATAAAGAACGTCGTCTAATGTCTCAGACGAATAAAAGAAACAGCTGGAAAAGGAAGGGAGGGAGCCCAGAGAAGAGGAAGCAGACCCAGAACTTCTTTACAGGGTCCAAGGAAAAGGAAAAACTTTATATGCTTAAATAAAGACACCGAAAAAAAAATAAATAAACAAACATGCTTGGAAAAATCATTATCCGATATACTTTTAAGTCAATTCCTAAAAACAGCTTTCCCGAAATGCTTTTGAATGACTGTTTATATGTTAAAATCAACATTTAAATTGTGCTACAAAACTTATTGTGTGCTATGTAGCAGTTCTAAGACCTCTAGAACAACATAGCTTTGGGTCTAATCCACTGAAAACACACCCTCTCTGCACATGAAAATTCGTTCGCTTTGGTTGGGAAAAAGTGAGGAATGTGCTTGTCTCCAAGTTAGAAGAAGGTCAAGAAAGCATTTTAAAAATATATTCATCCACGAATGACCAAGTAGCCAGGGCCCCTTCTTGCACCTGAGAGGTTCGCCAGCCAGGATACAGATCATTCCTGAAAGAAGCATTCATACCTAAATATGCATTTATGCTCCCCTAAAAATGCACAGTTCCAACTTTTTTTTTTTTCAAAAATAGGCGTTCAGAAATGAGGAGAGTTGGAAACACATAAGTTATGCTTGTTTAAACCAATGGTTAAGTAATATAAGTTGTTAAGGGTAGAAAAACCTTAGCTATCAGATATATGACAAACGTTTGCATTGATTCTACAGGTCACTGTCCCTGAACTAGAATGCAACTTTTCGCCATGACATTCAATGAGGACGATCCATTTAATAATGGCACAGGAGATACATTTTATTCTGTAATCTATAATAACTGCTTCACGTTCACTACTTTTCAGAGTGTTATTTCTCCTAACAGTCTAACAACTCATTAGATTTCCATATATAATGGATTATTTCTACTAAAAGAGTAATACCAACCAAAAAAAAAATATACAGATAAAATGAGATCACTAGAAGTATAAGAAGACAAACTTTCGACCCAGGAATTCTACATCTAGGAATCTACCCTAAGTCTGTAATCAGAGCAGTAGTCAAAAGATGTTCATCCTGCTGACATTTATGGCTATGAGAAATGAAATAACCTAAATACCCAATAAAGAGGAACTGGTTAATGAGATATTAGACTGTCGTTAAAATATTTTCCAAAAATGCCTAGATGTAGGAAAATTTTTATGACTTTCTATTAATTAGAAGTTACACGATTCAAAGCAGTATATACAAAAAATTAGGTTTTATTTGTTGATATTTAACCATACGCACAGTACATGATAATCACTGCAATCATTTATATATGTATATATGCATCTGTATATTATGTATACATACATATACACACACATATATATACATTTTATTCTAAGAAAATTTTTCAAAAGGAAAATATAAAAGAAACAAAGTATATTCCAAATGCATATCTCTGGGTAATGGCACTAATGAATAACTTTGGTTTCCTTTTTTAAACTTTTCCATATATTCCAAGTTTTCTGCAATATGGACTATCAGCGAAAGGACACTTGAGGAAGTCAAAACTGTCATTTTAAATTCCAGTGAACATGCTCTCTCTTAGACTGAAGGACTGTCAAATGCTAGCAGTAGAAGGTGATTTGCGCACTGGGTCCCGGGTTGTCCCACGGGTCTCAGCGCCACTTCACGGCTGAGGGCGGGGACGCCCAGCCAGTGAAAGCCTACCCCAGGCGCATGGTCTCCTCAGTGACAGCAGCTTTGCCTTTACTTCTTCTCTACGTATTTTTTCATTTGCTGTCAAGTCAAACCCTTTCAATTACAGATGAGGAAACCCCCACCCAGAAGAGTTACAGGTCGTAACTTGGGTCACAGAGCCTGTTAGTAGAAGATCCGGATTAGAACTCACATATCCTAATTCAGCTTATCCTCTGTCCATGATATGGCTCTGCCTGCCCAAGGAGAGCACATGTTTGTCACTAATTGCTTCACAGTGGTGAGAGAATCACACAGAATCACCCACATTTTCTTGCACAGTGCCACCACCCTCACCTGTTGACTACGGAACTTGAGAAAGAAGCTCTGTTTAAGAAATGGCACTGGAAGCCAGTTGAAAATAAAATATCAGACTTCCTTCACTATGTCGATCTTGGTCTTAAAGCATCTTCTTTGAAAACGATTACTTGCTTTGTTAACCTTTAGAGTAGCAATTAATGGCACAAAAATGAAAAAGATGGCAATGTATTGAGCACAGCTTCCTGTCATCCATGAGATAACCATTTTTGTACGTCAAACAGAAAACTAGCAAATAAGGATTAAATAATATGTGATAGTACAGCCAACCTTGCTTTTCCAGAAACAAGTGGGAAACCTCAAAATCGTTTCATTTTATCTTTGAATAATTTGTGGTTGAGTTTTAAAATACATCAAACTTACTCCCATTCCAATTATGTTTTACTTCATCAAAATCTAAAATGCATACAATCTTCAAAATATTAATGATTTTTCTAAAATACCAAATATAGATACATTCAGATACTCAGTTAATACTGGAATCATATTTAAATGATGATGCCTGGTGAGCAGGCAAGTATATAATCCAAAAGAGTAAAGCCTAATTATTAAAACAAAAGACTGAAGACATGCCAGAGAATAGCACGCACAAATTTTCAATAAAGCATCTGACCAAAAAAAAAGTCATGATAATCTTGCAGATAAGATGCATGTGGGTGGGTGGGTAGGTAGGTGGATAGACCAAGAGAGGAAATGCAGTTTTTAGGATTCAAATCTGCATAAATAATTTACCAAGAAAAGCTACCAAAATCTCCATTTGCAAATGCAAAACCAACTTTTGATCCTACAATACTTTTCATGTGCTACCTGCCTATTACTTGCATATTTTCTCTTCATATCTTCTATTGTTCCAACAATTACTTATCTTCTTGCAAACAAAGAGGAAATGGTCTATATTAGGTTTAAAACCCCGGAAAATACTCCCCTGAGACGCATGACTAGTTTGCATCTTTTGGATAGCCAAGATCAAAGAGATTTAAAATGTTTATTTTTAAAGTAAACTATTTACACTGATCCTTGAAAAACTCCTTTCACCCCTTAAGAACTGTATTTGTCTCCACAACTTGTTTAGGGACATGCCAGACTCACACTCTATATTCAAGATGGTACTAGCAGGACTCTGGCACCTGATTCACCTAACACAATCTCAATGCCAGCTCCAAGGCGACCAGACCTAAAGAAGGGCAGGAAAATGCATAAGGCTGGATCACAAACACAAGGGCCACCATGAGCCCAGTAATGGACGATGTGTACCACACAGTCCTCTAATTGAAAAAAGCTGCCAAGAAACAATAGTGAGGGGGAAAATCATAAACACTGTTTCTTGGGATCACTTAAGAAGGTAACCTTCACAGAGCTCCAACTTCTGTTTACAGAGAAGGAAGTTACAACTTCAAGTTCAGTTCTTTCCAAATTATAGACACACGCCATAAAACAGTTGATACCAAGTGCCGCACGGACTCTGGGGGAGGGCGAGCCTTTTCCTTTTCAAATCTGGAGGATGCTTTGAATTGCACCAGGGTCACTGTATCTGGGGGAGTTTTCCCAGCTCCTGACTTTACTTCATATCTCAAACACAACCCTTCTTTTATGAAAACCCAGCTTAAATATTAATGTGTGTTTTCTTAAGGAAGTGGAAGGCAAATCAACTTCCTGGTACCCAGGGTATCTGATTTCTAAAATGGTCTGACGCTGATCGTCACAGTTCCACCAGATGTGAGGGGTGAAGCTCTATAAAAACGGAAAGGCCGGCTTTCAGGCTCACTGCTGTGCTGGTCCCACGCCTCCCTGAGCTGCATCCTCTCAGAGTATATTTTTGTTAGCTGGCTGCCGGAAGCCCTCAACTGCCCAGTTGTTTTGTGATCCTATAAGGACCTTCCCAGCCCTGCTGTCAGCCCAGACACTAGGGTGTGTTTGCATTGGTAAGTTTGGGGATCTGGTTAAAATAACACGTATTCTCATCGGCTCCCCTGCTTCAGCAGAATGGAAGGGGGTAGGGTTCAAGAGCCAGGCTCCAAAGTTTGCTGAAAAGCCTATTTTGAGAAAACCTTTGTTCTACACTCTCTTGTGTACCTCCTGCACCAAGAAACAATGTCTTTTGTTACTAACCACCCCCACTTCTTTGACTGCTGAGTTTGTTTACTGACATTTTTCAATACCAGGCAATACAAAGAGTATTTCCTTATATTAATTCCAAATGTCACAACGAACAAAATTTGGTTTCAAAGAAGCCTGTCTAACTAGATAAGATGCCCTCAGTTTAGAAAAAAATATAAGTAAAATAAATCATGCTCCTTAATGTGGCCCACACAACCTTAGGGATCTCATTCTTTGCCTTTCTTGCTATGTCATTCGGAAGATGCCTGGCCTTGGCATCACTCTGACGAGGCCAGGCTGGGCCACAGCAACTCTGGTCTCTGCTGAGAGAATCCTGATGTGTGATTTGGAGAACATTAAACTTCCATGTTAGCTAGATGCCATGATGCCCACCAAGCAACTGGTGAGCTTTTTTGAAAAAGAAAAAAAAAAAAGCTGCTCATAAGTCAGTCCTATAAGTTACCAAAGGATGATCCATAGATAATGTACAGATTTTCAAATTCATTCCTTCCGCAAAGATTTGTTGAGTCCCGGGCCAAGCGCAAGGGACATGTGGTGAGCCAAAGCAGACATCATCATCCCACCCCCCAGCCTTCACTGAGTTTACAGACTAAAAGAGGAGGTAGATGCAAATCGAATTGTCACCTAAGAAGCATATCATTAAAACTCAAGATGGTCACTCTGAGGAAAAGCACCCATTGTTATGAGAATAAAAACCAAGAAGCCTGACCAATCCTGGGGCTCAGAGAAGCTTTCCTGGAAGTAGGGTTAGAGGAGAAGGAGCAAGTAAGTCAGCAGAGTGGCCGGGAAGGCACTCCAGGCAGAGCGATCAAACTGCAGAGAGCCCCAAGGTCATAGGGAGAAGGAGCGTGGTAGGAGAGCGGAGAATGCCAGCCCAATGAGGCAGGCAGGGGTCAGACCTCCAGGCCCTGGCCATGAATGGTGGACTGAATCCAGACGGCACATCACGAAAGATTTTAGCTAAGCATCCAGTGCTTCCACGCCACCTGCATACCTTGTCAAGATCCTGTCCAAACTAGAGGCATCACACGCTCTGTCCCATGCACCTCTCTAGCTTACACACCTCCCAAAGGTGTTGAATTTTCATGAAAGTTTTCAGTGTTCTAAAGAAGAGTAGAAGCCTCTGGCTGAAAAAGCTTGCCTCTCTTTTAAGCCCATCTAATATAGTGACACCATAGATACAGATACGGATGTACAATTTCAGAATCAATCCCTTCTTTTAAAAAGTAAGTTCCAATATTAATTTAAATTACGATTATATTGGTGCCCAGCTTTTCAAGCAAACGATGTAAAATTAAGCTCTAAAAGAAAAAGAGACCATCGATGACAGTATCAATCAAAAGATAACTTAATATTATCTTTTATGATTTCTTCTCCAAATCTTTTAGCATTCAGATCAGTAAATCTTACCACCTCCACCTGACAGAAAAATAAATATTGAGCTACGGTTACGTGGTAGCCAAGAAATTCAAAAGTATTGTTTAATAGTGAAAATAGAACACAAAGGAGAAAATGGAAAAAACAAGGATCTTTCTCTAGTGACTATGTTACTATATACACAAAATTAGCAGAAATATGAAAAGATTAGTCATGTTATAATTAAAAATAGCTATGATGTTTTGAATGATGCCAGCTATGAGACACTATGCTAAATGCTTTCCAAATAGCCTCATTTATTCCCCAGAACATCCTTGCAGTGAGGACCTACTATCATCATCATTTCATTTACAGATAAATCAAGAGGAGACTAGGTCACTCTGGTGACCAAAGTCTATCACTGACCCAAATGTCTGTTTTCTCCTTCATCTCAGTAATAACATCTTCATTGTTTATCTAAGCCATGAGTGCCCAGAATAAAAACTGTATTCCCCAGACTCCTTATAGTTAGATGACCATTTGACCAAATTCTGACCCATGAGATACAAGCAGATACAAGCAGAGAACGCTGCATACAGCATCCAGTGTCATAAGAAAAGGGGTCTGCCCTGCCCCTGCTTCCTCCATTCTGCTACCAGGGATGCTGCGGGGACAGCCACAGCTCCATATTGAACAGCAGGGATGAGGCCACCCTCCAGATGGTGAAAAAATATGGTAGAAGGATGTTGGCTTAAGGCTTTGTATGGCAGGGCCTTCCTCACAGCCCTGGGCTGCTTACCTCCAGGCTTCATTTATGTGGAAGTAATAAAACTTCTGTTTTATTTAGGCCACTGTTTTGGTTTGGTTTAGGGGGAGATCAGGCACAGGTTCTCTCATTTATAGCTAAATCTAACCAGGGCTGATGCAGTCACATAGAAAAAAGTGTGATATTGTGAGTAAATTATTTAACCTCTCAGTTTGCTAACCTCTACAATAGGATGAGTGTGGATTACATGAGATATGATGTCACTATTAAATGTAGCATAGCTTCAAGCATATAATAAGCTTCACCAGGAGTTTATCTTAGAGGTGACTTTGAAGATCCTTCTAGAGATTACATGAAGGTGTCTTAAATGCAGCCAAAGCCCCTGGAGGGAGCAGTGATGGCTGCAGGTCCCTGACCCCAGGCAACTGAGGGACCCATTATTTTCCTTTTCTGGCTACCTTCTGCTGCCATCTCCACTTCCAAAGAATGTCTCCCCTGACTGGCGGCCCTCTGCTCCCTAACTTCAGGAACACTGAGCCTGTCTAAGCTTCAGTGAGTTTCCTCTCCACCCCACCCACCCGTACATTACAACACACGTTATTCTGTAAGCAAGGGGAGCAGCGGCCGTTTAGGGCACATCCCTGTGTCCAACCACCTGGAATCATGCACTAAGAAACTCCTGTACATCTTAGAGGAGTTACATCATAGCCAGGAAGTCAAGTCCTAAAGTTAGCATGGAAGGCAACAATCGCCCATAGTCAAAGTTATCCTTGTAGATCACGTGCATCATCCATAAAGCACCACACATGCACATTGTATTTACAACCCACTGGAAAATGAGAACCACTGAGCTGGGCTGAAGTCTATATGCTCATATCTGGGCAAACTCTCCTGCTTTTAAGAAAATGCCTCACATGTCTGGGGATGCGTAGAGACTCTGATGCATTCCTTTCTTCTCTTGATATTACGCACATACAAGCTCAGTAGAGGTGACTAGATGTGTTTTGTAAGGTGAGAATTAAATCAGATCATGTGTGTGAAGACATTTCGTATGGAACCTAGCTGCGGGATAAACATTTCCTGGATTTGAATCTAGTGTGTGCTCAATCAGATCCAAGAGCAAACTGCTGTCTGAAAAGCTGGAGTGAGGAACTGACAGGGGACTCTGCCGACTTGCAGGCTGCAGCCCCACTGACCAGCCGCCACCCCCGGTTAGTTACTAAACTGTTCCGATCAGTTAAAATGTGAGCATGGCATGACTGCCATGATACTTGGTGACAGCTTATCCTCACCTCGGGCCAGTTTAAAGTATTTGCTCTTGTTTTCCAACATAAACAAGCTTTTAAGCAACACTAGGGCAAACAAAAGGAAAGTAATTCCCTGGAGTTCACCATTTCTTCTGAAGAATCCAGGTACCCAGGGCTTAGTGCTCCTGTCTGGGATGCCAGATATAAATGCCACCACTTCGGAGGCTCGGGCGGGGACAGCTGGGTACATATCTGCCGACCGGCCAAAACCTGAGCTCAAAGCATGAGATCCGTTTTTAGCTCTATCCTTGGCTCAAAACTGACCTGCCGGAGGACTCACCAAAAAGGCAGACCTTTCCTGATGAGATGATAAGTTTATGGACCTGCACCCAAAAAACAAAAAACAAAAAAAACCCCCACAAAGACACCGAGGGACACTGCCATGGAGGGAAAACTCTGCAGAGCAGCGTGCCCACTCACAATGTAATACTAATCACATATGTCATATTAAATTTTCTGGTAGGCACATTTTAAGAAGTAAAACTAATCAGGTAAACTAATTGTAACAAATACGTTTGATTGAATCCAACATTGCCACAAGATTTTGTTACAACACGTACTCAGTATTTTTCAAATATTGATAAATTTTACAATATTTCGTGATCCGGCGTGTTTTTTACGCTTACTGGCTGCCATACTGGCCAGGACGCTCTAAAAGAAAGGTGACGAAGTAGCAACGCACAGACTAATTTTGTTTTGGCTTTCAGAGGGATTTTTTTTAATTAGTTGCCCTCACTGAAAATCAGAGTCCACATTAAGATACCAATTTCCAGCTCCTGTTGAAAGGTCATAGCTGGTCGTCTGGGGTTCCTCTGCTCCAGCAGCAACAGGCAGATAGAGGTGAGACGTGGCCGCAGCCCCCCCCCCCTTTAAAGGGCACATTTCGCTTTCCAGTTGCCCTCGTCCCTACGAGTCCCCAGTGCTTCAAGTCCTTAGATTTCCTGCCTGGCCATACCCCAGCTGGCATAATAAACAGCACAGCTACAACCTATGGAGATAACATCAAAACTATTGGCTTGTTTTAATTGTGGTTTAAAATTTTGAAAAAGAAATGTATTTATGTATTTGTACTTTATTTGTTTTCCTCCCACTTACCATTTATGTTACCATGAACCCTGAATTTAAATAGGGTCGTATACACCAAGAAGAAACAAATCCTTGCTTATTGATTCAGAAAAGGACGGAAATCAGCCTAGGGAAGGAAGTGATCTTGTTTACTCTGTTTTTCAAATAACTGAGGAGGAAGACTGAAAAGGCTAAACAGCATTAGAATACCTTGTTATTCAAACACATCACAAAAAGGACCTTGGTCTCTAAAAATATTAGCATATAAAAACATTTTTCTGTGTTGCTTATTTCCCACATGTGGCTAATCACCCGATGGGTCTCCTCTCTGATGGGTCTCCTCTCTGCGGCTCCTATTTCTCTGAGACTGGCTTTCTCTCTCCACCACCCCTGTCAAGACTTCCTGGCACTGGCCACGGCCCTTCCTGGTGCCTCTCACCTTCGGCCCTGCCCGCTTTTATCTCTCTCCCTCACACCGGACACTTAAAAGGTCTTCCTGTGACTCCTCCCTGCTACCTGTTTTATCTCCATATCAAAATCATCCAGAGACATCTAGATCTAGTCCAAAATCTCAGATGAAGGTTCAAGTCATTTCATCAGCTACCCTACTGGTTCCTTTGCGTTAGGCCAATAATAACACGAACAACACGACAAACAATAATCCAGTGGCTTCGACAATGACGTGGGAGTTAGCGTATAAGATAAAAATTACATAAAGTCAAAATAATCCTTGAAAATCCCTTAAGCTACACAGAGAGTGTGTACGCATGTGTTTGCGACCTCACAGATTAATACCTATACTGTACACAATGGTCTGATTACTGGCAGCTTCACGCAGAGACATGTACACAGTGAGTGAAACGGAGAACATTATTTAAACTGTTCTTTCGCTCTCTGCATTCCTTTCTCTTTTTTATTTTTTGTTCGACTACACAGAGTCGAAATTAAAAAGATCAATGCATGCACAGTGAAAATCGACTGTGATAATTTTATAACAGACACCACTGGCTGAGCACTTCCAATGTACTGGGCCCCAACCAAACATTTTATTCTATTATAATTTTCACAAAAACTCTATGATGTAGGAATCACTCTTTTCATCCTCATTTTATAGGAATTGGCTTGGAGTGGTCTAGTAACTTGTCCCAAGTCTTGCAGCCAGTAAGTAGGGGGGGGTCAACAGTTAAACCCAGGTGTATCAGAGAATCCCCTGTTTCAATAATAAAGATTCACTCTTCCTGTCACTGACTACAGACCGAAAATACATCTACAGTTCCCGTCAACTGAATCCGAGCACCCATTCACTCACCCCCTCTCCACAAGACTATAAGCCACTCCAGATCTTGGACCTGTCCTATAGTCCCATTTCTCCAAACATTTGTCTTCTCCAATCAGTGAGAATCCAGTAAGTGTTTACAGATGGTGAGTGTTTAGTACCCAAAGTTCAGAAGACACCCAAACCAACCACAATTCCCACGACTGGAGAAAAATTTTTAAATGTTTATTATTTAGAGTCCACTGGGAGGAGGCGGATCTCCCCCCTTCCCTCTCAAGACTCCATGAGAAAACACTTTAGTAAGCCACCACATAATTTACATTTTCTCATTTTCTTCTGTAAAAATTATAAATCTCTGTATAATTTCCCACAACATTTAACAGGAGAATATTTAAACTAAGAAATGTCTTGTGGATATAAATGTCATGCTCACATAATAACTAAATATGTCACATTATATGACTAAATAATACCCTAGACTTTCTGTGTGGATCTGCATAACAGTACTGTAAATATAACTGAAAAAATATAAGTAATAATTTATGAAAACTGATTTGCATTTCCAAATATAAAATGTGTAAAATCCAACTAATTAGCAAGAGTGAGGGCTGAGGTGTTTCTATAGCAACTATAAAAATACTAAATTATTTTTTCTCCAAAGTGTTTTATATCTGCCTCATTAATGTTTGTTTTTCCCATTTGTTTTGTGGATATTTCCAAAGTGGAAGGTTTCAAAGATTGCAAAGATTCTCTGCTTTGTCAAAAAGTTCAAGAAGAGGTTTCTCACTGAAAACGCCTCGTGTGCCGACAGCGACATGCGTCAAAACTATATTTGGTAGAGCTTCTTTCATACCAGTGGCTCCATCCTTTGTTCTTAGCGTCCTCCTAAATTCTCCTTTTCTCTTACTGCCCTGGGTTTTCCTTAGGGCGTCTCCATTAAGAAGACGTTCACCTAAGGTCAGTTTTTCATCTCGCACCCTTTGCTGCCACCCTGATAAATCCCAAGAGCACCTGACCCAGGCAGGCAGTGTCCATTCAGCTGACGATGATAAAGGGCCATAGGAACATCGAGGGGAGCTCGGGCAGTGACCTTCGCCCCTGGCTCTAAGTTTCTCCACCTGGAAACAAGGTGGACGAACAGCAGCCTATCGCTAACATTCTTTTAGGTCTTTTTAGAGGTTCCCGTTGCCTTCCACATCAAACTCCTTTGTCAGTTTTATATTCCCTCTGCTGTCCCCTCCCCCCACCAAAAAAAGAACAGCCCCACTTTAAACTTATGGCCTTCGATTCCCATGAGGCAGCCATTCTTAACCTTGGATCAAAGAATCAATTGATGGCTTCAAAGGGACCATGAGTTCCTCAAATTCCTTGCAAATCAATTTTTATTTCAGTGGAAAGGTGCATAGGTTGAATTGCTGTGCTAGGCTCCCCAAGGGTAGGGCAATGTCTTGGCCATTTGTGTCCCCAACATAGATAGCACTTGGCAGGACAAGGCTCTACACTAACCCAGCAGTGCTTCCTGGGACCCCCCAAATCCACCCCGCAGCCCTTCACATTCTGTCCTTACCACCACCTCACCGCAGTTCTGTGCTGCTGTGAATTTATCTAATACACTTTACCCCTTCATTAAACTCCCGTCATACTCAGCCATCACTACATATTACTCACACTGAACAAGTTTATCTTTTCTGTTCTTTTATCCTTTACAACTTGATTACAAACTCTCTGAGGCAAGAGGCATGTCTGATAGGATGCTCCTCTCCCTTAGAGCCTAGTACAGTAGAGCTCACAAAATAGATGCTCGATAAATCTGACCAAGGCGCACTGCAGGAATAATTAACAAAAATCATTTAATTATCTTATTACATAATTAATGTATACAATAGGAAGAAGATACACGTGTACAGCACATGTATAAATATATTTGAATATACTCAATACGGCAACCACCTTGATCTTATTTTCAACGACCTTTGACCCCTGCCTGAGAAGACAAGCCACTCTGTGTTTTTCAGTCTTCTCTCTCATGCCTCTGGTGTCATTAATTCATTCCATGCTCATTACTCAAACTCAGTAGTAACTTGGCATTTATTCCTAAATTTCTCTTCGTAACTTCCTTGCTTTAGTAATAGAAACGAAGACTCTATGCTCAATTATTCTGTAAAATAGTTTCCCATTGTTTGACTGGCTTTTAGTGAGCTAAAATATCTTAAAAGTTAACAACGCTACCAACCTTGAAGGAGATTCACATAATCTTTCACCCAAATAAAGGGCAATCATACCCACAGGGAAAAAAAAGAGAGAGAGATTAATGTGTGCTGGAGATTATAAATTGCTCTTATTTCTTAAACACTTGGATTCCAAACAGAATTCTCTTCTAACACTCTAATTCCCTACATTCTGCCGAGTTCCAAGCAGAACAATGACATAGAACAATGCAAGTAACTCTAACTGACTTATGGGTCTACCTGGCCATGTGGAGCCAGGCAAAGAATGCTGTTGCACAAGGTTCATGAGCACAGACGATTCCGTATGTGAGCCCACAGCGTGTGTGTGCGTGTGTGAAGACAAGTGTTTTGCCCAAGAACTACCCAGCTCCACTTAACTCTAAGCCCAGTTTAATCAAACACTAATTCCCAGTCTTTGTGTCAGGTGTTATTTATACCTTCAGTAAAGCACACGGCATCACGTTGAAATGATCACAAACAATAAGGATATCCTTAAAGCACTGTACTGTTGACAAAGAGCATATACGACCAACCCAGCTGGAAGGGATTCACTGAGAATGCCCCTTTAGCAATAGCTGTAATAATTTAATACCATTAGTCTCCGTCTCAACTGTAAATGGCCTTAATGGACCCTGCAGTGTTCCTTCAGATTATATACCGACATTGGGGCTCAGCTTTTATGCTCGCATTACCGCCGCTAATTGTAAAGCCCTTGTGTTGAATACACTCGAGTGTTGCAATAAGTGTCTTCAGTTAACTTCTTAAGGGCACAGCTCTAAAAGGAGCATTTGTCAGCACGATAAAAAGGCAAGAAAACGTTTCATCTGGTTTCAACGTCGAGGGGGATCCTGAAATATCTGACTGCCTCGCTCCTTACTTCTTTGCAACAAGCACTGTTGCTTCAAAACTGGTTAGCAGCCATCTCCTCAAAGGATTTATTTTGATAGTTCATGAATGTGTTGTCACACAGCATAATTAAAGCTTACAGAACTATTATCAAAACACAGAGGAAATGTGCTCAGGGAGGCTGATGGCTACCCGGCCGCCTGTGTCTGCTGCTTCCCACAGGATGTGCGCTGACTGACCAGCTGCCTTCCAAGTTCTGACACTATACGCATATGGAGGAAAGCGAGGCCTCAGGGTAGAGTGCGCGGGTAGGCTTCAGTGAGCAATCAATTACAAGTAACAGCCAACCCCTCTTGGTGACTGTATATATTCCCACCATCACACACTGCCAGCTTGCCTCTATTTTGAATGCAATAAAACTTGTAGGGAGCCGACGCATGTGAAACTCTTAAAGATATATGGTGGGGATTAACCATAAAAACACTAATTAAGGATGGGCTGAGGAATTAGGGGACAGGCAAAAAGGCTTTCTGCCTTGTAGTTTGTATATAATGAAGAAGGAAAGGGAGTAACAGCTGTCTTTTCTGTCTTCTGAAGCCTGGCCATTGGTGTAGAGGTACAGGCTGCTGGGCCATCCAACGTCACGTGTTTCTCAACATGACTCCTCACCTTAACGGTATTAAGAGAGACAGATGGACAGATGGACAGAGAGCAAGAGAAGACATGCAAGCGCTTTTGTATTCAAAGTGTCTCTGTTCCAGCATTTGACTTTTAAAAATATTTTGTATTCCACTGAATAAAATATGAAAACAAATTATGAAATTAAATGCCTATATTTCCAAACAGCCCTGAATTTGGACCTTGCCTTTCCAGCTCTTCCTTCAATATAGCAAAATTCCTGGACTTACTTATCTGCTTTGGGAATTGTGAAAGCTTGGGGCCATTTACAGTAATAAAAATCTATGCTTCACTTGTAAAAAAGGGAACTCTTAAGCAAATGTTAATTTATTTGCTATATCAGTGCCAGAATTTTCTCACAAAATAAAAATATATTCAGTTCGTGCAATTCATTTTATGCAAATAACTTTAGATAAAAGAAGAGACTAAGAGATCACTGGATGCTTACTTCATCATGTGATATGATAGTTACATTATAGATACAGAACTAAAAACTGTATGAAACAAGAATTATGCTATTGTATAGAAAAGGAAGTTAAGGCTGAACCAGGTAAAGCCTTCCAACTGGTAAAGAAAATGCTGAAATCCAAACCCGGTTCTGTCTGATGCCCAAGCTATGCTTTTCTTGTAAGTCTTCCCATTGTCCTTCTACCTCAAAGCGATATTCGTGAAGCTTGCTATGTTGTGGGTCCTAAAAACATATTTTCAAGGAGTTGAACCTTTGGAGCAGAGGAGCCCGGTCTCTACGATATTATATTTATAAAGTTACAATTTGCATGGTTTGGAAAATGCAGATAGTGGTAGGTAAGGATTGTTTGTGTGATTTTTACATTAACTTGCCTTTTACTCACAAAAACAAAATTCTAGCAGCTAGTTTCCATATCTCCCAAAGCCAGAAGCATCTTAACAGAACAGTTACAAACGTATTGCTTACCATGAACTAGCAAGAGGTGTGACAGAGAGAGCCCACTGATAGGAAATCAATCCATGTAAAAATAGTCGGGCCTTGCTGTCTAAATAAAACCGTCCTAGGTTAAATGTGGGGTTGGGAAAAAGAGTGGGAAATGGGGAAGGGGAGAGACAGCATGTGAGAAACATGCATGTTTTCTTGACAATTCACAGCTTTATGAGTTTGTTTTCTTGGAATCAAAATTTTTTCTGTAGATTGCAACTAAGATTACTCAAACAAGAAAAGACTCAATATTGGTGGAAATAGTGGTCAAAGGTAAGAATTTCATTTCCTAGAATGAGAAAGCTGACCATATTCAGACACAATCTCTGAGACCTGGGCCACCCCCAGGGCCGATCTTAGAACCCTACACGCTCCACGATTTCTAGACATCCAAAGGCTCAACGGATCCAAGCAGAGAAGTCACCAAGGTCACTTTTCATAGACTTTTAATTGCCCGCTGGAAGATGCTTCCTGAGAACAGAAACCCCACCTTCAGAAACTTTACTGGCTCTACAGTTGACATGCCCAAGACTATAAAACGGTAACTTATAGCTTAACTAACACATCTACCGAACTAAACCTTGGAGTAACTACGCAATTTTTCCAAGTTTATTGTCTTTGCTTGATATATTTTTGGAATTTTTCTTTTGGAAATTCTTCTACAGTCCTACCACAAACAAAACAAAACCATAAAAAAAATCAGTTTTTGTAATTTATAATCTAATGCAACAAAGAAATATCATGCAAGTTGACCACGTGCTTGACTCCTAATGGTTGGCTCTTTCCAAAAACAGCCTCAAAGGTGAAGATCAGCTGCCATCGAAGATATTCAAAGTAATATGCTGCAAGCTGAGGGGCAAACAAGGTTTAAAGAAATAAAATAAGCCAATGGCTCACCCAAAGGGCAATTATTCACTTAGATGTGTTAGCAGGGGTGTGCTTTTTTAAAAAAACAAGACAGCATATAACTCCTTCTACTCATGCTTTAGAGAATCACCTTGAAGGGAGACTGACTGCTAAGCAGAAGTATTCTCCATAGCCCCTGGGTCTGGAAGTATCCATGAAACAATTAAAGTGAGGCTCATGGATCAGCTGGAATGGGCAGTAACCAACCACTTAAAACTGAGCCAGAACCTGTGCTCGCACGCCAACACAAGTGAAAAAGAGCCACTTTGCCTGAGAAATTTCTGTTTTCAAGGCCTGGCTGTGGCCAGTGGCAAGTGTCTGAGGTTGTGAAGGAATTTCAGCTGCATTATCCTCAAGTCATTGCACTACTTATAGGAATGTACGGAAGAATCTGCAAAATCCTTTGGCCACCATAGCCCTGAATTTCCCCAGTCAGCTGGGCAAACTCAGCCCACACAGAAGGCATCTCTATCTGACCTCTCTTTCCAGGGCAGAGGTCAAAGGGCCTGAAAGTGAATCACCACCTCGGCGTGGTGGTTTATAATGGCCTTCCCTTGACATCAGGTGCTAAGCTACACTGACTCTGCTCTTCTTATATTGTACACTCTGATTGATGTTAGAGAACTCTCCCATAAGGAAAGCAATTAAGTGATTTCCAGAGAGGAAAAGGGGCTGCTAAGGTCTCCAAGTGAGCATGCCAAATGATCAGGGAAATAATCTAAGATATCCCAGCACAGAATTCCACAACCATTGCCTAAGAATGTAAGTTATGATTTTTGTTTTTCCTGCACAGTGTATACATGATGTGACATGCTTTATTTATTGGTGCTGATTTATCCACACTGCTTTATTGTTGACCAGCTTTTATTTCTTCTTTAACCTTATTAACCCTTGCTAGTATTTGACAGCTTAACACCCTCCATCACTCTGCAACATTCACTCTGAGAACCGATGTGGAACTAATAGCAGCCTTTTTATTTCCAATCTTTGAGGTCACAAGCAGCTGCCCTAGTCTGAACTCTGAAAGATTTTTCTATAGGTAGTTCTCTTTCAATGGGTCATCTCCTTAACATGTATCTACAAGTCTGTCTGGATGTTTGAAATGAGATGGGATTCCTACTAACTTCAGTTGCCACCAACATACACCTTGAAAGATGAAGAGTAAGCTTTACCTTTGGAAAGATGGCCCGAGCAGTTCAAGTGAAACAACTTGGTAATTTTCTTTTGGGGCCTTTTATCACCTTTCAAGTTGCATCCAAGTAGTGTCCATTTGGGGACACCTTTGATCGTCCTGACAAAATCCACCAGTGAAACAAACTCACAAACTCCTATTACCTGGTGTAAGTGTGAATGAAACAGAGCATGATGGGTGAGATTTCCGAGCTCCGTTTTTCAGCCTGGATTGATTAACTCTAATAAATTCAGGGAGGTGATTGCGGATGATGTCCGTCAAGCTGGATCTTACAGCCCAGCCAGTTGTTTATTATTTCACACTGCCCAGGGCTCAGTCTTTGACATTCACCACCCTAAAAGGTCATGAAGTCAAATTCTATAGCCAGGTTTAGTAAGTATTTTGGTGAGCCGGCTCCTGTCTTAATGAAGACTAGTTTTCTTATAAATGAGACTTAAAGGAAGAAAAAAAATCCAGATTGAATACAAATATCTTCAATCAGGAAATTTACACTTTTACATAGCCATGTCAGTATAAGAATATTTGAGACCGCCATGAAGACGAAATAGAAAGGCAGCCAGTCGGCGCTAACAAACCAAGCAAACATAAAAATTAACAACTGTGGGGGCAAAAATAACATTTCCCACCAGCAAATATGGGAAATCTTGAGCCAACAGCCAATAGAGTCCATTAGTGCTCCATTAACGTGTACTTATAGGCTGTTGGCCATTGCTATTAACATCCCAAAGATGCTCCAGGCCTTTGTTCCCTGGCCCAAAAAAAAAAAAAAAAAAAAAAAAAAAAGATCTGGAAGCTGGACTCAGAGTTCTCTCTGCTCTGTACAAATCAGAACAAGAAGGCTTAGAAGCCATCCGTGTTAGCCATCTTAAGCTTAATGCAACCCTAGATATTGAATCCATATCAGACCAGAAAATACTTTTCTTAAAACTTCTACCTGGGAAAATTATAGCATGATAGACAAGCACAGGGTCAGTGCCACTTTATTCTCTAATCATCGAAACTTCCTTTTTTTTTGCCCCTTATTCTCCCGGTCTCTGAGCTAAGAGGGAAATTTTGGCATCTGTCTACAGCACATACAAATTCCTGTGTAGAGGGAAATCCTACAAAACAAAAAGTGAAGGAAAAAAAGAGATAAGGTCTATTTCACTTAGTTTGGGTCCTGCCTAATTACCATTAACCCCATCCAGCCGGCTTTTCTGGCCTCAGGCATCTATCTGGACCATTAGTGCACATTCTCATGACAGTGATGTCCTGGATCCATTTGTCCCTCCTTTAGAAAATAAGAAGAGGGTACCTACCAGGGGTGGTATCACTGTCTATGCAGCCTGACTTTTACACAAGTAAGAAATCCCCACTGTACAGTCCTCCCCATTCCTTATTATTGAACGTGTGGACATTATGCTCATTTACTCTGATGACCTGAATTGTTCTCAGAGAGGTTCTAAATTCCTGCTCCCATTAACCTACAGTTTATTCTAGAGCAGGTCTAGGCCCCACCCCCTCCCAATTAACCCTACTCCTCCAAATCACCACTGAAATCACTAAAATAGTGCTCCTTCAGGAAGCCTTCCCAGACCACTGCTCATCCAGATCAGGTTAAGCTGCCCTGACATACCCTCTCTCCTTGTTTAACACTCAACACTCAATTATTTACTGTCATTCTTCCCTGCACCACCAGACCTGTGTTTTTCAGGCCTTAGAATGCAAAAGAATCTTAGGGGAAATGCAAATTCTCATAATCTATTTCCGAAAGAAAGAAAGGCAGGGGCTTAGTAGGAATCTTCATCTGATCAGAGTGATTCACACACAGGAAAGCTGTATGCAAATGCTAGCCCTATGAGGGGACAGTCCTCATCTTAATCACATGCATTTCCCACTACTCAGCACAGGGTCTAGCATGTAGCTGGCACATGTAAACAGTGAATTGAAACAAGCATGTTCTGATTCCGGTTCCTGCCCCTCTAGTCCTCACTTTCCAGCCCCCACAGGACAGTTGCTCAGCAAGACAGACCATCGCTGAATCTTACACAGATCTTTGCAGCTCCTGAGTTGTACAAAACACTTTCAAGGTTGTCATGCCCAGGGTTCCCCCACCTCATATGGATCTTTCATTTACTCTCTTTTGGAAGAATGAACTTCAGCCCATTTTTTTTTTTTCCAAACAAAGCTTACAAGGGAAAAACTGACAGGGACTTGGCAAATAAGGGTTTCTATTATTAAAAGCAGGTTGAAGTTGGGGCTTTGTGCAACTGCTTCCTACTTTCTGAAGTGCCTCTATTTTAAGTGTGTACATGGTGCTTGAAAAATCCCAACAGGCTCTAGATGAGAGAGCATCATCCTCATTAACGCTAATGGGAGCTGGGCTTGCACTAAAGAAAAAAAAACACATCCTTTGGGCCAAACCTAGTGAGTGGCAGGATGGGAACAGGAAGACTTGGGGTGGAGGTGGGGGAGAGAGAACAACCCTTAATTTTGTTCTATCCAGGGATTTGGTGACAAGGTAGAAAGAGAGAAGCCAATTAAGATGGCCAGTTACAAAAGATGACTATGGGATGTAAAGTACAGCATCGAGAATACAGACAGTAATATCGTAGTAACTATGTACGGTGTCAGGTAGGTACTAGACTTAGCGGGGTGATCACCTCGTAAGGTATGCAGATTGCTATGTTGTACGACTGAAACTAATATAATATTTATGTCAACTGTGACTGAAAAATAAATTTTACAAAAAGAGACCGGAAAAAAATGCAAAAAATATATATATATATGGACTCCTAGGCTAAGAAAGTCTCAGCTTCTGCAAAGATGCCATGGACTTTCCAAGCATTGAAATAATACATATTGCGGGGGGGGGGGGGGTGAAACATTTATTCACTCATCAACTATTTATTTAGGGCCTGTAGGGATGTGATAATGAAGGAGTATTTGTTCACACGGAATATCATTGTGTGGGCAAAAGTAAGAGAATTAGACAACTAACAAAGAAACACAAAAGATATCCCAATGAGAGCAGGGGCCTCGTCTGCTTTGTTCACCACTTGATCCCCTGCGCCAAACGCAGTGGTATGGACTCAATGAACATGTGTTAAAGGATTAATGGAGGGAGGGAGGGAGGGATGGACGGACAGATGGATAAAAGGGAAGGTGGGAGAAAGAGTGAACAAGAAAGGCTTCTCTGAGATGATATTTGAGCAAGAAAGAGGTTGTCATGAATGTTCTGCTACAAACATTCCAGAGAGACAGAATGCAAGTTCTGGAGACAGGAACAGATTTAGCATCTCAGAAGGGCCAGCAAGGCTGGAGTGTGGTAGAAGCAGCCCTAGGCAATGGGGATCAAGGCAGAGTTGGAAACTGGCACATATGATGAGGACCAAGGATAGAAAATAGTAAGAAGCTGTAATAGTAACTTTGTCCAACCAACTGGCATTTTCAGAATCTCTGATGTATAAAAGACTCAATGCCAGTTGCTAATGGAGAACACAAAGGCCCCTTTACCCCAAGGGTCTTAGCCAGAGTTTTATAAGAATAATATCTTAGGTATTCATTTTGCAAACAACATGGATGAATCAATCACAGGTGTTCCACAGCCCTAAAATATGTACAAGATATTATTTTTGATAGTTATTATCTTTATTACATAAAGATTTAAACAAACAGATAATAAAATACTAAGATTCCAAATGAGAAGGAAATAGAGAAGTTATAAAAAAAAAAAGGACATGTAAATAATAAATGCACATATGGAAAAGTGCCCAACCACACTGGTAATGAGAGAAGTGTATACTTACGGCCAATTTTTCATCTATTAAATTAGGAAAAAGTAAATTTAATGATAATATGAAATGTGGGCACAGATCTAGAGAAACTGGGACTTTCACAAATAACAGAATTGAGCACTGGGAACTCAAGTTGTTGGAAACCATTTGACATTATGCATTGAGAGCCACAAAGATGTTTATAATGTCTGAAGAAGTAACTCCTCCTCTGAGATTTACCACAAGTCTTTGTCTGTCTACCAAGCCCTCAGGTCGTGCAGTGGTGCCTCAAGGCCTCTGGGGATTATGAAAAGGAAAGAAAGGGTTTAGGTACCTTACCTCATGAAACCAGCACAGCTCTGTTTTATATATTCAGGTTCTTGAATATTTAACAGAGTTTACTTAAAAAGGGAGTTCTGGCTCTTAATTTAAAAAAAAAAAAAAACTCTCAAAGAAATAATCCAAATTATAAAAATAACTATGAATATGCTCGTCATTATTATTTATAATAGTAAAATGTGAAAAAAACTCAATTTTCAATAGTAGAAAAATAATTTATTATCCATCAAATATGGGCTATATACAGACATGGAAAATTATATATATATATAATATCAGAATCATTATATATATATAAAAATATCAGAATATATATATAAATATCAGAATCATTTATTATATAATTACATAATTATATAAAATTGGAATTTAAAATAAAAAACATAAAATTATAGTTAGACCATCATAACTGTAAAAATGCACATGAATTAAAAATGCAATATGATGAGTATGGTTGGATTATGGAGTTTTTCTTTCCTTTTTTTATTTCTCTCTCAACTTCCCTATAATCTAGTTAAATTACCTTTATAACTCATGAAAGAAAAAAGTGTTTTAAAATAACCTGGATGGCCAAGGGACTGCGTATTATTATTCATCTCTGTGCCCCGGCATTAAGAAGAAAGAGAGAGGCAGAAACGAGAACCTCCACAAACACTGGTTAAATAAATAGATACATTTTAAATTAAAATCTGATCATGAATAAAGCAGTAGAGAGAGGCGGTAGAGATTCCTCCTCGAGGGGCCAGAGGAAGGCCTCGTGCAGGAGGTCCGGGTGGGAAGGATACCGGGCAGAAGGAACAAAGGAAGTCAGAACCTGGACGCGAACAGGCGCTGAAAGAGTCTGGGGAAAGGAAGAAGCCTGAGCTGCAGAAGCCTGAGGCACCTGGAGGACATTTGAGGAATAGAGGCCTTTTGAGCCCAGGGGCCAAGTCGTTTAGGCTTTACTGGGGAGGCACAGGGCTCCAGTGAATGTGCGTGAGCCGAAGTGACGGGATCAGAGGTGGACTTGATGGAGGCGACCGGGGCTGGAGTGTGCACTGAGCAGTGGGCATGGTGCTGGGGGGTGTAAAGAGAGTCGGGCCTGGGGGACCAGCTGGAAGCCACTTAGAGCTGTAGGATGGATGGAGGAAGACCACCAATTGGAAAGGCACTTTAGGTCGAACCCTCCAAAAGACATATATTCTGTCCTAAGGCAACCTGCGTATCTGAGAGAATCAAAACCTCCCTCCTCGCCTCCTCATCTCAACCAGCCTTTCTTCAGTGCCCAAGCGTACGTGTGCCCGCCCCACGATGAAAGCGTGTTCGCCGTCCCCCCGAACGTTTCCTGTGCTGTGTAACGTTTACCTTCCCCCAGAACTGGGGAAGTGAAGGGTGGAGCAGGGAGAAGGGGAGGAGAAATCCGTGGCCCACTCACGAGCCCCCATCTCCAGCTTGAAAATAACGCGTTAACGCCGAACCCGAATCAGACGGTTGCAAACTCACATAGAGCCCCGGTGATTTAGAGCTCCCTCCTATACACAGCTCAGCAATTCATGGAATGCAAAAATACAGGGAAGCCACAACCACAGCAGGAATCTTGCTGTGCCGCTGGCAGAGATCGCCGTTTCCACACCCAGGCCCTAAATCTGACCCAGCGATGAAACTTTTTAAAATTTGTAAAAATAAACTGTGGGAAATCTTTGGGCCACTTTTAGTTAAAATAAAAAAACAAACGTCCATATTTGTTGGGTCAGCTGAAATCTGCCACACTCCTCCCCTCGCGGAAGGAATTTTAATGGTTAAAAAAACTTTTTTTTTTTTTCCCAAATGTCAAACTGTGACATTTAGGTGACCCGATAAATACATTCTGGGATGCTCGAGAATGTGCAGATTGTTTTCAGTTTACAATCTCCAACCGGATCAGTCCCAAAATGTCCAGTCAACATCAATAGGTTGTGACACTATCCCCACTTAATTTTACGAAGAATAGTAATAGTACAGCTACTAGTTACTTTTATACATTATGTGCCAGAATCATCTCCTATAATTCTCAATCCATCACCCTGTAAGAGTAAGTGCTATTACCCTTACTGCACAAATTAAGGAAATACAATAAGTTTAATTGACTTTTCCCAGGTACCCTGTGGTAGCTAGGATTCAAACCCAGGACCATCTCATTCCAAAATCCAGCCTCTTTCTATTATATTCATTTCATAGGAATAAATTCCCCTCATCTGCCCAAAATAGCTATATTTAAAAATCAAGATGTACTACTGGTTCCTCAATCAGCTCTTAATTAGTTTCCTTAGACTGTTACATAAAGTTGGTATAAAACAGCGTGATATATTTTTAGTCTCTTATCTATTTATTATTAAACATATGCAACTCCTGTGCCATATGGCAGAGCCTATGTTGGATTCTAAAAGAATTCCATGGGAAAAAAAAAAAAAAAACTGTCTATCTCTCTTACACCACCCTGTCCTTTTAAAGCATTTCACTAATATTTATTTTGGAATTGCCATGAACAGTATTATGACATTGGCTTCCTTAAAAATTTAGTATGTATGATTAGCACTTCAAATGAGTAAATCCAGAGAATGTATTTTATTCAGTGCTTACAACCAAATTATCTCAAGAGGCTATCAAGAGCTCTCAAGTCATTGCATTAACTGCTCTTCATTTAACCGAGCCGCACACAGACAGGAGAGGAAGAAAAAACTTGAAATTTCACTTAAAAATTTTTTTCATATTCTCTTCCCTCTCTTTTTCCCTCCCCTACATTCTCTAACCTCCCACATCCGCCCTACCCCCAAACTAAATATAGAGACCAAACACCAAACCTCGAACTTGAAAATACCCAAAGTGGTAATCAGAAAATCATTTTAACACAGAACACAAAAATTAAATGCAATGCCCAGATTCACATGAGCAGCCACACGGAAGACAGGAAGTGGGGCACACCTGAACTTGCTTTAGGAAGTTCTGGGCACATTGAACCTGCTTTGCAGCCATCACTCCCTTCCACTTCACAGCACAGGAAAGGCTGATTCTGAGTATAACACCAGAGCCCGGGCTTTTCCTACCATTAATCGTAAGGTTAGATCCTGGATACAGAAATGTTAAAGGATCAACAAACATAAAGTTAGCACTGAACTCAAATGATTTTTTTTTTCCTTTCCCTTTCACTGAGGGGAGAGAGAAAAAAAAAAAAAAGCTTCCTTTTCTTGACCTACAACAAATTCCATTAAACTTCAAAAACAATGCTTTGAGATGCTAGAGGATGCAGACAGGAAACTGAAGAAAGACTTTACACAAAAGTTAAAAATGTCCTTTTTCGGTGGGAAGGCTGCAGCAAGGAAAGGTTGCATCTTGACAGCAAGAGCTGATGGCGACTGAGAACACAATTAGATTTGGCTGTCACGTAGTTGTGACTGAGATAAACAGCACATCAAAACAGATCTACTGTTTGGTCAGAATAAAAGAAATACGCACAATATCTGTAAATAAGTAATGATGACCCCCAAAGTTTACAAACTCATGAAACGCCCTACAGATTAAATCTGATCATATTTTCAAGTTACTTAAAATCATCTTTTTTTTTTTTTTTTTTGGAATGAATATCAATCATCTGCCCATGGTTGATTCCTTTTTAAGACTGAAAGAATCTTCTTTGTATCCTCCCCTTTGTCTCCTGGGACACTTAATTTTTGAGCGTTTAGTATAACTGGATGAGCTTCCAAAAAAATGGTGTAATAAAAGTAGGCTTAGATGTTACTGTTAATAGGTCAGTTATAAAATGTAGTGTTTGCAATGAAAACCAGGTTTATGTCTATATGTCATCATTATTCATAAAGTTTGGGGCCATTTTGAAACTTGACGCAAATGACTCAAATTCGAGATCAAAAAAACTGCTTCAAAATGATATTCAGCAGTAATCTTATTAAGCTTACTTTGGAGAGCATTCATACAATGCTTTTTTTATTCCGACTTGTTGGTCCCAAAATGCGACAAGGGTTAACCTTGATTGCAAAATCAAGAAACAAAGATACAGGCCTATTGTGCAATAATCAGCCCACATTTCAATGAATAAGTAATATTTCTCACAAACCCAAGTTAGATAGTGGATTTATTTAACCTCTTGGGGTCAGGTAATAAATACTAAGTGAATTATTCAGCCCAATGGCTAATCAATACAATTCCATGATATATTTTTTGTGTTTCATAAAAGGTTGTACACTAAAGGCAGTGAGCAATTATGGAAATTGGGCTAGAGCGCCTCTCAATTCCTCTCCGGCTTGAAACCCCAGCAGGCCACCTTGACAGCAAATCGATTAGTGCTCCAGTGAAGCGGCTCAGTGACCTCTGACCCGCTTCCAGCGTGGCCTGACAGAGGAGAGAGTATTTTATATTTATTTTATTGAATTAACTCCATCTTGCCTGTACCATTGCTTTACACATATTAGGCAGCAAGCTACAAGCTACTTCATTGTCGTTGTTTTCCATTGCTCTTGCAGGCCCCGCCCCTTGTCCTGCAGATTCCTTTGTCCTGGTTTTCCTTTCACTTTTGGCCTCATTATAGGATTGCAATTCACCCTGAGACTCACGGAGTTCCAGGTAATAAAACCAAGAGCAAAGCACATAACTCGCCTGCCCTGTGGTTCCTACCTACCTGGTCCACTCAAGAATGATGCCCTATCCCCATCTGTTCCCCCACAAAAAACAAAGGCCACTCAGTAAGACCCAGTTCAACACAGAGCTCTTTGGAAAACATCAAGGATCGAGGCTATTTCCTACTAGAAAATCAAAAACTAGAAGCCTTAGGTGTTTCTCTTTTTGTTACTTAGGTATTTCACTATTTCTCTATTATTGGCTCATTGAAGCCATCAAAGAGAGAGAGACAGGAACCAAGCCAGCTGAGTGTAGGGCAGTTTCATCAAGGGAGCAATAAGTACAAAGGCTCATCAACCACTGACAACCAAACGCTTATGAGAAAGGCAAAATACCCAAATCACCAAAAATTTCTCAGCTGTACTTGTGCTGTATGGAACATCAGGAAAAACTGCCAAACTTAACAAAAAGTAAATGCCAGGAAGAAACTGAGAGTTCCAAGTCAGAAAATCCAGTTGGCAGCTCTGGGTATTAAACAATACCAAAGGTTAAATTATCAGCAGAAAGTTGATGCTATAAATCAGGAGTGAAAGATCTTAGCCCATATTTGAAGGAAATTGTATAGATCAGTGGTTTAGTAAGTAGACTCTTAAGTTAAACTACCAGGATTCAAATCTTAGCTTTTCTACTAACTAGTTGCATACTTGGGACAAGTCCTTTAGCTTCTCTAAGCTTCAATGTCCTCATCCATCCAAAAGGATGACCACATAGTCTTATATGCAATAAGTAATGTTGTCTACTATTATGATTTAACCAGATCTCAAAATATTTTATATGGGTAGGAAAAAAGTAATTTTTCAGTCTCATCCTATAAGTGGGGGAACTGAAGAGTGCGGGAGATCAGAATTTACTTTCCAAGTTATTGTCCTTCCCAGTTTCTTGTTTGCATGAAAGTATCATGATAACTATCTCCCCCTCAAAATCTCTCTCTCTCTCTCTCTCTCTCTCTCAGGTTCAGAGGACCTTGAATTTAAAGAGTCAGTCCTTGGGTTGATCTCCCCAAAGATTTAAAATGTAACTTCTCCTCCGCCCAGTTCCCCACTCAGTGGTGGACACCATGAAACTCTTTCATTCTATTCATATCACCTTGCCCTGGCCAGCAGAGCCTTGGGCACTGGGGAGCACTGGCTTCATGTGTGCAGAATGAGGGATGAGACCGAAGGAGAAAAGACTTGAAGAAAGCAGGTAAGGCACCAGAACAGGATCTAGAGTTGTGCTTCAACTGCTCCCTCATCTCATCAGCAATGGGCCAGCACTTCTGGATACCTTGCTTTTGATAGGAAGGAAGATAAGCTCATCTCTTGAATCTCCCAGCTTCTGTAGCAATGAAGATCATTGTCACCCACCTGTCACAACAGACACCCTTAGAGCATCTGGGAAAAGAGAACTGGGGTCCAAGTCCATTTGCAAGAACAGTTTCTGCACAAACGCCCTCATGGTCAGTGCCAGAGTGTCAGGGAATACTGGCTGCCCAAGGCTATTTTTGACGGACTTATCATAGTTCTTTGGAGAATTGGGAAGAAAGAGTACCTTAATTTTGCCCCTCATCTTTCATCGCTCTTTGCTATCTAGGGATTCCTGATCTTTTATCTCGGTAGTTCTTTTGCTCTTGGCCTGTGCTCTATCACTACCATCCCTTTTGGTAGAAAGAAAGGTAGACTCACCTTCCTCTTCCTCTGACTCAAAAAGTTAAAAAGCCATGGCAAGCAGTGGAGGAAAATGCACCCGCTCCCTCCCACCTTCTCTATTTAGAACATATGTAACAGCCTAGATATTTCACACATTTAGAGCCAATGAAAATAACTTTTTTTTTCATATATATTCTCCAATCAAGATGGACCTAACTAACCATATCAAAGAGAGATATCAGGACTCGGGGTCGAAACAACTTAAAATTTAATGCAGTAGTGGCTCAAGGATATCAATATGAGTTTAAAGTATGATTATGTTGGAGAGTAAGGGGTGAAGGAAGTTCGCAAACTGGTCTAGAAGCTAAGCTCTATAGCAACCAAAGACAGTTTTTAATTAGAGTGTATGTTTATTTGAGAGGGTCTGGGAGGAGGTAACAGAGACTAAGCGAAGGAAACTAAGACCCTGTTTCTCTGCCACACCTTGTAGTGCCAGGGACCTAGTGATATTTGGTTTGTTTGCAGTTGGCTGACCGATGATATTAGCAAGACTATCAGCAACACTTTCACTGTTCCCCTTGATCTAGAGCCTGTGTACCTAACTAACTGCCTGTGAAAGTCTGACACTAAAGCAGTGACTCTTACCAGGAGAGATAATGGGATTGGACAGAAAGAGACCTTCTTCAGATGCTGACCAGTTGTATGACCTTGGGCAAGTTGCCTCTTCTTTGGACCCTATCTATAAAATGGAGAGTCTATTTCCTTTCCATAAACAGTATGTGATTCAAAGTGGTTTGTTGATCTTGAATGTGTAAGAAGCCTGAGATGGAATGTTTACTTCCTTTGGAAAATTGGAATTTAACAGCCAAAAGAGTCTTTTTTCCTAAGAAGAAATAAAAAGAAATCCATTTACTTAATCTGCTAACCCCAAAACCAAAACAAAGCGAGTCCGTGGCATAAATGAATTGGCCAAGACTTCTGCAAGCGCTCGCTTACAAGTCAGCCATCTCTCTTAAGTCTTTTTGCAAAATGGCAAAGCATATTCTTCCTCATCCCACTAAAAAGGAAAATCTTTCACACCTTTGTAAAACTCTATGCATTAAACCATAAATTATTCTTCCCCCCTCTTCCCCTTTCAGAATCTATGCAAAAGTGATTACCTCAGTCGTTTTTCAATATTACTTTCATACTTGGAAAATGCATTTTCAAAAAGTTATTTATTTTTCACAGCATGTCAGGTTGTTATATTGTACTAGTTAAAATAAAAGTACTATATAAACTACTGTGTACTTTTGCATGCATTACATTTTCCTACAAATACTCTGAAGTAGGATTTTCACAGGTTCTAGGTATATTTATTTTAAATATTACATTATACTTTATTTTAGCACTATTCCAGACTTTAAGAAAGAAATATGAAAGCCAGTTGCTAATGTAACTTAGCTATTAAATAACTTTCTTATTAAAGTTCCTCGTTTGAAAAGGAAAATTATTTAAATATTAAAAGTGATTTTACCATGAAATTTAAAACCAACTGATACTATTATTCCTTCTCAAGAGCTCTTGGGATAACTAAACATGTCCCTTTGCATGTGATTCCTGCTCACCTAAAAGCAAGGACTGGAAGGGAGTAAACACGTAAAGCATGAAATATCGGATGAGTGCAACCCAGCATTTCTAATACTGAGGTGCAAGGGTTCTTGATGTATATGGTTAGGTTTAAAACATTTCCTGGAGTAGTTCTAAAAGATGACAAAACAAAAGTGGTGCTGGAGACAACCTTAAGCTTTGTGCCCAAAATTGTTTTCTGCTCAAACATAATATTAACCATTCTCTGAAGAGCCAGGAATCTCTTTAAAAGGCCGCCTCGTGGACATGGATCCAGATGCTTTCCTTAGCATTTGTAGTTTTGACCATGGGAGTCCTCAGCAATGGGTGAGGGGTGCTTGCTGCAGGATAAGCCTCCAAAACAAAGCTGACCCTTGACTGAAACCAAGGAACTATGGCCGCACACTGGTACTGCACTGGGCTTAGAAAATGCTGCTCTCTGTGGCTGAGTGAGAAGCAGAGAAAGGAAATGCTTAAATATTTAATAAACGATTCTGCAAAGGCTTTTGAGCCCTCGCATGAAGAGTTTGAAAGCCCTAGCTACTTTACATCCATTGAGGACGCCACCGAAAGGGCTATCTATGATCCAGATTACAGGCGACTCAAGAAACTAGTTTCTTTTCCTCTTTCTTCTTCTGAAGCTGAGTTGGCAGCAGCCTATCTTGAAATCTTTCAGAATTGCTTTAATCTTTCATTTTAGTTTCATCTCCAGCCACACGTAACGTCTCCCCTCGGTGCCCTAGAGGTCACAGGCAGCAAGTCCCTGTATAGGGAAAGATGCTCATAGGGATGCAGAGAGTAAGAGTGAGCAAAGAAAGCAAGGATACACCACATGTATTTTTAATACCGCCAAATTTAGCTAAAATGTGCTCCCTGGTAGTGCTTTTAACTAACAAGCAGGCAATATATTGCACTGTAAAATGTTTTATTTTAACACCTTACAGTTTTTAGCTCTGTGACTGTTGCAGGTATATCCATTAAAAGCAACACAGACCATAAATCAGAATTCCATACCTTTTCACAGCATATGAATCTATTCTCCTGCTGGTAAGCACACAGCTTTCATTGATGCCAGTGGGGGTGACATACACTTATGCAGGGGAGAATAGACCGCTCTATACATGTGAATTTATGCTTTTAGACAGGTGGCTGTATGTAGACAAGAAACACCAATAAACAGATTTTATCGGAGCTGTTTAGAAACAGATTCTGTGCTTCATATCTACAGGGGAACAGTCATCTTTTTCAAAGGAAAATACAGAGGCAAACCTTTGCCAGAGTTATGATCTAAAAGTTCACTACACCACACAAAACCATGGGCATTTGAATTGAACTTGACCAATCCTCGATGCTTTAGGTAAGTTAATGGTACCTCCAAAATTACACTTATGCTGAATCTAACTGCAATATCCCTTATCACTATCATGAAAGCATAACAAAGACTGCATGGCAGAAGGCAAATACTGCTCTATGCAATATAGGTACATACCAATATAAACAGAGGGTACAGATTCTCAGAGAAATAGGTTTTTCATAAATCCTTTAGATCGCCGCCAAAGGGACGAACACACTGGCTTTAAGACAATATACTTCTCATGTTTAAAAAACAAATAAATACTAAAATAGTCTGTGCCATATATGGATTCTGTGTGGTTATCTTTTTACATTTTTCTGTTTTTCAAATAATATTTACTGTGATTTTCTTTCTTCATTTTAGTCACTGTCAATACAAGTTGCAAAGAGTAACACAAGTTGCAAAGCCAGATGCAGAAAGTATTTTTTAACTATGCAGCCTAAATTTCCATAATTTACAACAGATATTCACACCTGCACAAAGAGGTTGAATTTGGCGTATGTATCTAGCTGTGTGTGATGAACAGAGGGCTTATACTGAGATGAAACATCTATTTCCAGAGAAATCCATAAACTAGAAACAAACCAGCTCCCATCTTCGGCTCCTTCCTGTACTTCCTTTTAAAGACAGCTTCCTAGAAGGGTTAGTTCACTTCTATTTACTGCACCAAATATTGTTTATGATGGACACTGTCATGTCCATCTGTTGCAGGGACTGAAAGTCCATGGCAATATTTGCTCACATTTGCTTGCATGGCTGTGGTAGAGGGAACCACAAAATACTGATCTATCCAAAAGAGAAAAAAAATTAGAGAGTGGCACAGTGGAATTTATGAATGAGAGTGCTTTGGCTGCAAAGCATTCCCATTATAGCCCTCAGCCACCACAAAACTGCTGTGTAATTGGAAGGGAACTTTTTCCCATGCAAAGAAGCTAGCTGTCGACGCCAACCCATCAGAAATGGCGTGCTGGCATTAAGGGACTCACACCTGCACCCGGCCTCTCTCCCTCACTGTGGCCTGGACCTTGCCTGCACCTTCTGCTCACCAAGGGACCCGGATCTGAGACGGGCATAGGCCGCAGAGGCACAGACTGAGGGACTGCTAAATTCTGGAGGTCATTTCATCCACTTGATTTAGAGGTGAGGACACTAAACCCTAGAAGAGCAAAACAAACAAGTCTCAGGTGCACAGCCAAAGTCCAAGGCGAAGCTGGCAACAGGACTCGGCATTCCGCCTGCACCCTTGCCCAGAGTCCCTTTCCCTCTATACATCTTAAAGCCGACCCTATTTCAGAGTTTGTTTACCTAAAACCATGATCGACCAATTCAAACGTTATCCCAAATGTCATTCTGGGTGGGAAACAATCAACTTCCTCCGAACCAGCTTAGACGTGTTACTGTTTTCCCAAAGGAAAAAAAAATTTCCTTTGTGTGTATGTATGTCTGCATGTTTGTTTTTTTGGTCCCCCAGCAACAAAAATTGTATTGAAGCTTAAAATAATTACCATCTTTTTGGCTTTTCCAAGAAAGAAAAAAAAAATCCATCTTCTAAACAGAAGTGTACCATAGATCTCATATTTGTTAATATCTTAAATTTCAAAAAGGCTAAGTGCTTAGCTTCAGTTAGAGGTTCTCAGTTTTTACTTTTGATTGTGCTTCATAGCATGAATGTTATTTATTTATTAAATATTAACAGTAGAAAAGTAAAAAGTTAAACGGGATCTCATGATAGACAGCTGCTTTAGGTTATGTGGTCAGGAAAAGCCTTTAAAAAGCTCTCTCTGGAAAGAATAAGGCCTGATTTACAAAACTCCCATCTCGTAATAGATGAAAAAAGAATAGTAAGCACTGACTATCTAACTGAATCAGGCGTTTAAAAAATAATACATTTACAACACAAAACAATACAGCAGGATGGATGTTGCTTTCCCTATTTTGAAGATAAGAAAATATAAGTTTTAAAGAGACGAGGTTACTCGTCCAAAGTCGCACAGCTAGTTAACAGACAGGAAGTTTGGGGCCCTGGTTTATCTGATTCGAGTCCAGGCTAGTTCTACCCTACCACTCTGACTGAAAGAGCATGCAGACACAGAGGTTTGCTCTTGGTTTGATCGCCACTTCCACAGGTTCACATTCTCAGTAAATCAGTTATTCTTCTCCCTGAATCCTGCACTCAAATCCTCCTCCTGTACTTGCCTTCATAGCACCTAACATAACTGTGATTTCACCTTTATGTGATTCTTTGAATGACTCTTGCTCCCATTACACTGTAAAGTCTATGCAAAATATGTAACGGTCTCTGCGGGCGTATAGTAGGTGCTCACTGAATGAAAGAATGGGTGAACGAATGAATAAGCCACTGCTTCAAACTTACCTTCACTGTAATTCAGCACAAAACACAAAGCCAGGAGTACCCGAATTGCTAGCACTGTCTTATTCTTCTAGGCAGAACTGATAACAACCACGATTTAGATTCAAGTCGTCTTTCATTTAAACATCGCAAAGCAAGATAAAAATAAACAGCTAGAAATAGCTAACAAAAAAAAAAAAAAAGGAGAGGGGAGAGAGACCAAAATAAGTTTAGAACTCTGCCAAAGGTCTTGATGGTAGCGACAAAACCATAAAATGTCTCACGCACTTCATACGTCACCAGGGCTTGCAGAGGGAAATATTAGTTCCATGCTCTGCTTCTGTTTCGGCTCACCAAGATGCAGCTCCGGGAAAGGTGATGTGATGTATCCTGCGTTCTATCATCCCGAATCCCCTATTAACTAGCACTTGAGCAGTCACAGTACAATGATAAATGATGGCCATAATTATGACCCTAATTCACAACACATCACCAAGGTATCCTCTGGATCACAGAAAAAAATGACAGTAGGTAAGAAGTTCTTTGAAAGTAGACACCACATTATACAATTCTCCCAGGGGCTTTATACAATACATAACTGTTAAATTAAAAAAAAAAACTATATTGATCATAACTATGTTATTGTATCTGAAAATGATGTCCTATGTAAATCATATGAGGAAATTAGCTATCAACCAGAATGTTTAACTGCATGGAATATCATAAGTGTTAGTTAAAATAAAATTAAGTCATAATAAGTAGAAAGTGATGATGGTCTTAGCAGAGGCTATTTGGTCCCATCCCCTTATTTACTAACCCACTAACAAATTACAATATTGGAACTTTGAAGAGCTGTAAGTTAATCAAGGTATTATGGTTGGTGCTGTTACTGTTTTAATCCACCAGAAACTACTGTCTGGATATTTAAATTCTGATAGAATGAAGCAAACTAAAACCCTAAAGTTCAGTATGTTTTCACAAGAGAATACTAGTTGGGATGTAGGAGAGAGAGGATGTTAACAGAACTAGCCCAGGCTCATGACCAAAAAATTCATTGCATTTTAACATATAAGTTAATAATTCCCCTTCTTTTCTAATTTAGATCATGTGGGAGAAAATATATGTGAATGTGTACATTGCCACAGGGAATATCCTTGTAATAGAAAAATTTAAAGCAAAATTATATTATTCTAGATTATGGGTCCCTGTGATTTTTATCTATGAGTCAAATAAGTAGGCAATTACTCATGTTTTTCATTTTATTATTTATTCAATAACACTAGGTGTTTAAGCAGTGTATAAAGACCATAGTAATTGTTAAAATAGTTCTTTATCTCATCTATACCATATTTCTTTTCTCTCATTAATTTGTATTTGTATATCTCTAAAGTAATTCTGCCAGGATCATAAGGGAATTAGTTAATTTTCTATAAACAAAACCACAGGAAAAAAATATCCTCAGTGTACCAGAGCTAAAAACTAATTCAAAAGAAGGACAAAATATTAACCTTAGACCTTACCAAATACACTTAATCCTTTGAATAACTGTATAAATATTTGAGTGTCTTATTTATGTTTTCTTTCTTTTTATTATATAGACTTTAGAAAGTAGTCCTCTTAAAAAATGGGGAAAAAAAGAAACTGTAGTTTATTATTTAACTTCCGAAAAGCCAACATCAAAGGTTAGACTTCTGGCCTTCATGACCAGATCATTTGTAATTTCTTTTTTATTATTATCTTTTTAATTTTTATGTGGAGAAGAGTCCGAGATCTCAAGAATTCTTATCTGGAGGCTTCTCTTAGCCAAGCTGAATTGATGGGAATTACTCTTTTTTGCCAAAACTCAAAAGAGAAGTTGTATACATTCCCTCCCTCCCTCTTCCTCTCTCTCCTCAACATGCCCCCCCCCCGCTTCTAACTCAAAATTAAAATATTTTTATTCTTTTTTTTTTTTCTCTTTGTATTTAAAGGGATGAAAAGAGAGAGAGAGGGACCTAGCTGTTTTGGAAGTGTGAGGCTACAATTTCATTACATAAAAGAAATGATCTGAAACTCCCAAATTTATTCAAAAAAAAAAGCCCACAGTGTTTATTTAGAACTGGGTGAGGGGTGCTTCTTATTTGCATATGTTATCCTGTGAATTTACTACATGCATAATTTTAAGGTGCTTAATGAGTGGTTCAAATAGAAATGGAATTAAGTCGCAGACAATGACAGTAATGAAACTCAGGAACAATGAAATAGGATGCAAGTCCAAAGCTGTTTGGCTAAATCAAATTGTGCATCCTACAATTCAATTTCTATCGAAACAGCAGCAGCTTAAGATAAAGTTGTCATAAAGTCTTATCAAGATTATTCAAGATAACATGAACATTAAGAAACCCATATTTAGATCATTTCAATTCTCTCACCTTCCCACCCCCAAAAAAGGGGGTGGAAGAGAAGATGATCCAGGCAGTTTGCCTTGGTTCTCTTCTCCCTCACCTCCCCACAGCTAATCTGATCCTTTGTTCACTGCCCACTGCCCTCCATTCCTGCCACCAGTGCTGACCACGACGTAATCATCTCTGGGCCTTCCCACCCCAGTAACTTCCTAGCTTTGTCTTCTTGCCTCTGGGCAATATCCTCTACAGCTCTGTTCATCTCTCGGATCCAACTCAAATACCACTTCTTCCTAGCTCTCCCTGACCCCATACGGAATTAATCAGTCTTTGCTATGGGTACTCCCTGACACTGTATCACACTGTCTAACACATCTTATTGGTTGGCTCTCTGTTTGCATATGCCTGTACCTCTCAATAGTACAGATACTTAAGGGCAGGAAAAGCCTCTGAGCATATGAGCTACAGGGTCTCCCACAAAAAAAAAAAAGACCCTCAAGAGTCTCATTGGATTGAACCTATTAGCTTTATTGTGAAATTAGCTATTCAATTCACTGTGCTGAGTCATCCAATGACGACATGAATCCTGCTTATTAAAGTATGCGTCTATAACATAAGGAGAATGTGTAAGAGCCACTGGCCTACGTTGAGTAGTGGACAGAAGGAGATTCAAAGTGGGCCAAAGTGTCATCTCAAAACCCCTTCCTCAAGTAGCACGTTGTGTAGGACAGACAGCACTACATGACCGGAGATTCAAGCTACGGCTATGTTGCCTCTTTGTTTTTTAAACAAATGCTTATTGAATTGTATGCTTTGCTATAGGTTAGTAACTCAAAGTTTTAAGACATGGTCTCTGCCCTCCAGGAAACTGATGGCAAAGACTCCATATGGAAGGAAAGTTTGAAAAACAAAAGATTGCACGGGAATCATAACTGACAGATCAGCAATGTACTGGTAAAGTGGAAGGAGGGAACCCTACTTTATAGTATTTGTCAATTTCCATAGTGTAAATACTCCCACCATGAATGATTTCGAGCTACCAATGTAAGATCACTGGGCAAAGTGGTGAAGAGATTCATTCAGTTAGTTCACACGAGCCTCTACAAGCAGCTCTAGCACACAACTGCATAGGATCTGTCTCCTCACAGCCACAAGCTAAATTCCCCCATCACCCAATAATTCATCCAATAAATATTTATTGAGCACCTGTTGAGAGTCAGGGACTGTGCTGGGCAGGAATAAAATAGTGAACAAACAGCCACAGCCTCTGGCCGCACAGAGGTTACTGCCTATACACTACGCGGGGAACTGGCCCAACCATGGAGGTTGGCAAAAGTGCCTCTGAGAATTAGAGAAAAGTCAGCTAGAATCCGACTGATGAACTGAACTGAAGCTAACAAAGACGGGATGGCACGTCTCTGACAGAAGCATCAGGAATAGCACGTGAGTAAGGAATTTGGACTTTATCCTGCGAGCAGTAAGAAGTCACTGATGGTTTTAACACTACGAAGGGGAACTATGAAATTTAAATTCTGAAAAGCTTACTGTGGCTCCTGTGTAGAAAGGATGGATTCCAGAGACGCCAAATGGATGTTATGGCGAGTCGGGCTGAGTGAGGATGGTGTTGGGAGCGTGGTTGCTGTGAAGAGGACAGAGCTAAGAGATTCCTAGTGCGACTGTAGGGAATGAGAGAGGAAGAAACAACAAAGATAATTCCCAACTTTCTACAACTGACATCTGTCAGTAATATGAGGACGATGACCTGGTTCGGGAATCAGAATTGAGAGGTCACATTTCGACACGAGTTTCTCAACACAGAGTTTATGTCCACCCTCCCCTCCCCTTGCCTACCCTTTATGTAAAAATGGCTCCCTACAAAAGGAAACACTTATCTCTTATCATGGCCTTCAGGCCTTCATGTACTGCCCAACTTTCCTCCCAGCCTCCTTTCCCACCTGGTCCCACGTACCCCGGGTACTGCTATTTCCCTCAGTCAGCTCTATGCCCTTCCCAAACCTGCTTTCTCATCTTTGCTTCTTGGCGAGAGGCAAACGCTAAACATCTAACAACCACTCACCCCAGACCTGTCTGTGTTTAAGCTGAAGACATGGAGCTCAGATCATGTCTCATTCATCTTTGTATCATCTAGACCTGTCAACAGATAAGGTACCACATTTTCCAAAGTGAAATCCTAACAGCTCATCTGACAACATGAAGACAGAAGGAGAAGACAGACCGATCTCCAGACACACCATAAGCACTCACCAAAAATGTACTGTGTATGAATTTGCGCACTCATTGATTACTCGAACAAGGAATCACTGAATACTTACTATGCCTATGCACACAGCAGGTACTCAATAAAGAACAAAGAATAAACTCTCAGGTATCAGAAGCTTCCCTCTGCGTAGGGACTTCATACTCAGCTTCTGCTACAGATACCTCTGGCACCTGCCTCCCACCTCTGTGGTCCACTCTGATTTTCACCACGTATCTCACCCTGACCACATGCCAACACAAGAAGGCTTCCTTCCATGGCATGCTGACACTGTAGGAGCTGCCCAGCCTGCCCACAAGCACAACCTATGAGTGTCGAGGTGTCAATGCATCTAAGGACCAACATCCACCAACGAGGGAGATGAGCCGGGAAATAAATGCTCCAGCCTCTTGTCCTTCAGGAGAATGATTCCAAGAGGCATATTTTACTCTGCCTCTTAGGAGATCCCAACAGGATCAAGCACCTATCATGGAAGCAGTGACTTTGCTAAGGCATCATTAACATAGTTTTTCTTCCATACCTGTACTGCCTAGGATCATCGTGCCCACACAAACCTCCTGGCGCCCCCAGTTCCTGTGGAAGGTCTGCTTTCAGGAGAATTTCAAACTTAGACAGCCTCCACTCGGAAGCAGCCATTTCAGTATCCACAAGATACTCAAACTTTCACTCTGGCTAATGAATTCCACGCTGAAATCAGAGTGAGGACTACTCAGAAACTCTTCCAGTTCTGTTGTTTTATGATGACATTTGTGGAATGTTACAGTGAAAAACATCATGTAAGAAGTGCTAAATAAATATCATGTGAATTAAATCCTGGTAAAAATCCAGCTTCATCTCTATAAAAAGGAGGTAACGCCTGTGGCTTCCCAAATTATTGGTTTCGTCACACCTTTCCCTCACATTCTTCGGTGTTTGATTTGGTGTTAGAACATATTTATCAATATGTTAAATGCTACTTAAACTTCCTTAAATGATCCCAGAACAGTAAAGAAAGAAAAAAAGAAAAAATGCTTCTGGTTTAAACATAGTCGGCGATCCATTAGCATAACAAAGTCTGCATTTTATTTAGACGTTGCCATTAATAATGAAATGATGTATGATTTCCACTCCTGCCGCTCTTCCTTCCTTGCACAATCAATTATACATTTAAGAAAATACTTTGTGGATAGAAGACTTCTCTAATTAAGCATCACTTGAGGGAGCCTGTGAGATTCTTAAAACTAGAAAAGATCTCTCAGATATATAAAATGGTAAAGAAAAAAAATCCAGTCGAAATATTGGAGCCTTAATTAGAAAAACATAAACTTTTATGCTTTCTAAACTGCTACAGAGGGAAGAACTGACATTCACATACATCTTTTAACCCAACAAAGACTTTGAGGTGAACTATGTATTTTGTGAAGCACAAAATTCTTTTTCTCTGTCCCGGCTAAGATGTTAGAACTAACTTAGAATTAGATCTTCTGGGTGAGATTGAGCCTGAGAATTGCTGTCCCTTAGACAAAACAGTCTTCTATGTCAAAATCATTGACGATTTAAGATAGTTGGGTCTTGAGAATTTTGGAAATTTTCCAACATGAGAATCTAATAAAAACAGCTAGCATAAGATTTCCCAGAAGGCACAACAAGGATGGTTTTTTTAGCTTTTTTGGTTTTTTTGTTTTTGTCACTAAAATCATTACATATCACATCCTGTTGTCAGGATGGGTGCTTATCTTGGGATAATCTCCAGTATGAATTTGCATCCTGGTTGTCCTAGAAAACTCTCCAACACACCAGAGCAGATTCACTCACTTTAGCAAGTCCTAACGCTTTCTCTTTCTCTCCCTCTAGAGGCAGAAAATGAAGCACTAAATAAGGCTTGATTTCAAGGCATTAGAAATAAAACTTGGGATAAGCCACCCCAACAGAAACAAAAGCAGGCCTTGGAAGAAGGCGAGGAATGTGTCAAGAAAGTTGCAGAGAGGAGAAGCAGGGGACAATGGCAGAGAGGGCTGGGGAGACATAAGATGAGGTGCAGAGCCCTGGCTCTCTTCCTCTCACCCTCCTGTCCCCAGCTCCTTCCCGGCAGTCGATCCTCCACATCTCTCACTCTCTCCCAAGTGCTTATTTACCCCCTCCCTCCCTTCTTCTCTCCCACACCCCATTGCTGTCTCTGTGTTTCTGAGTCTCTTTCTTGCTCTTGTTCTCTCTCCTGCCTTCTACCCTCCATGTCCCCCAAGACCATTGATCCTCCTGCCCCTGGAACTGGTGCCCGTCCTGACCAGGCGACTCCTCTTACAACAGGAGAAATCGAAGAGCTTCCAGAATGAGCTCTGCATGTGGTGCCATGTCCCCAGAGACAGCAGATATCCCAGGGCATGTGCGGCTTGGCCTTCAGCACGCCCTCCTTCACCCAGCACCCCTTTTCCAGGTCTCCTCGGCCCCACGAGCCTCGGTCACAGCTCTCAGACCTCAGCCAGCTACCCGCACCCCCACTCCTTTTCATAAGCAGATTTTTAAAATACTGGTGCATAAACTCATTTCTACTGATTGCCTCCTTGTTTCCGGCCACCTCTCCTCCAACCTGGCTGTCCTCCCCTCAGCCAGGACCACTCTCCTTCCTACCAGGGCCCAGAAGCCTCCGAAGGAAACTGAAACTCAGGGCGAGAAAGAAGTCTCCCCGGGGAGGGGAGAGAGGGGACAAGGCTGGGCCGCTGTGCCCTTTTTAATTCTACATTCTGGCAAAAAGAAAACCTCAGGTCTGACTTTAGAGCCTTTGACACATAATTGGTAGCCAATTTTCCTAAGTGGTGAGTCAATTTTCTGCTTGTGAAATGTAACTTTACTCTGGTGTACACCAGGCCCAGGGTTTTCGATGTGGCTTAACAGCAATTATATGAATGTTAGGAAGGGGAAAAGTGTTAAAGTCCCTACATTTACATTTTTTCAGGTTTTTACCTCTTAAAGGGATAGAAGACGTCTCCTATCCAACTAACCCAGGAAAAAATCCACCCAAAGACAGACACAGGATTTCCTGAGAAAGAAAACCATTTTAAAGCCACACCACAGAGGGTATGTATTTTTTTAAATTCTCTCAAAGTATTCGGACAAGTAGTGAGATGTAACGGGGAGGCGCTTAACAGTTAGGGGTCAAGGCATCCTCTACATAGTTCCCCCGGAGCTATTTTCTTTGCTCCCACCCTCCTCCACCGCCCCTCCCGCCCTTCCCCCACCCCACACAGACGCGCGGGCCGCGGTGAGCGCTGCGCCCCTCCGCGCAGCAACCCCTGCACCCCAGGCAGCCGTCGGCTCCCGTCCACATGTGCGACTCATGTTTCGGCTTTCACTGGCGACAAACTGGAGCCGGGGCCTTTCCGTTTCGGAGGAACTCGCTACGTGTCGCTAACAACAACACAAACACCGGCGGCCCCTGTTCTGTGCTCCACTGCCCACAGTATGCTCGGCACCAGGCTGGATTTATAGCAGGGAGCTCCGACTGTAAGAGGTAATTCATGAGTCCCCACAATGCCACTACTGAGAGGCACGGAGAGGGGGACGACACATCCGTGCTCCCCTCCCGTGGGCCAACCCTGAGCCCATCGGGGTTTGCATTTGTGCACAGTCACCGCCGGCCCAGGACGTGCCGTTTGTCATTCATTTCATAGTAATTCTTTTCTCTATAAGGGAAATGGAAGGTAGTTTCCACCACCTCTCTTTTATCACAATTTGTTACAAACTCCACAGACTTAAAACAGGGTTTTTGGTCATTAATAACTGCAATAGAAAAGTCATACTATATTCATATGTTTACATAAACCTACATGATACACACACACACACACACACACACTTGGCCTCACAATACACTCAAATGCAAAAAATATATATATATTATATCACTGCTACAAACTTTCCTGGAAGATTTAGTGTGTGTGTTTCAGAAATACATAATAATTTTAATAAAACCGAATCTGATCTGGGAAGCATCTATAGAATGAAGTTTTGGAAAGATGGGGGTGGGGGGCGGGGAGTACCTGACGTGAAAAATCATTTAACAGGAAAAAATATGCAATGTAGAAGTTTCACCAAAAAAAAGAAATGTGGCATGTAGACATAGGTTTATTGCTTCACAGCCCCAGAAAAAGTCCTAATTATCTCAAATCAGAGGGAAATATTGCATGTGAAAGCTACCCTTTAGGCTTATTAGACTCAATTCCAAAAGATACAGGGAAAAACCCACAGCAAAAATCCAGACCTGAAACTTTGCACCAGATTCTGTGTTAGAAATAGGCTTGTCAGGTCTCACGAACGCCTCTCTGGCCTGTGGTTCTGAGTTCAGCCTACAGCAAAGCAGTTTGGGGTTTCTCTAAATCTGAGCGCAGCCTGTCAAGATGATCCTTTGCAACACCAGCCTTTTAAATCTCACAGATCCTGCCTAGGTCAGCCATTCCAAGCTGGAAGAGCGGACAGATCCTTTACCCTGAGACTGGGGAGCTGCAACCCTTCAGAAGAGGCCTGGGGAAGGATAATTGCTTTAGTGCAGCTCACTGCCCCTCAGTGGTCCTCGAGACCCTGCTCAGTGTGGCCGCTTACCCTTGGCAGTAACCCAGGGCAGGTCCAGGAAACTATTCCGTGTTCCTGCCTTTAGCCTTGTGTCAACGAAGCCTGGCACATCCTTTTTGTGGTTGTAATTTAAATGAGACAACCAACTGCACAGCTGTCTCAGTCAAATTATGCAAGGCCATGTGGCCTTTCTTCCATCTTTAAGAAGTCCAGGGCACCTCTCACCATGTTCGAGGGAAGCCCAGGGGAGCAATGGCCAACAAAAGGAATAGCGATTATGCCAGCAAAGGATGGAAATTTGCCTAAATGAATATGTTAAAGGCTGTGCTCAGAAAATGGAAATGTTAGTTTTTATAGAGAGGCAGAATGGTGTCATGATTAAAATCCTGATCTTTGGGGTCCAACACAGCAGGGCTGGCGTCCCAGCTCCACCATTTAGTAGCTGTGGTGATTCTGGGCAAGTTATGTAACCTCTCTGAGCCCCAGTTTCCTTATCTATAAAATGGGGGGAAATAAGAATACTCCCCACATAGAGTTATTGTAAGGATTAAATGAGAGCATACTTAGCAAATATGTAGAATAAATGTTAGCTATCATCATCATCTACAGTAATTACAACAATCACACAGGGCACACGTGAAAGCCGATGCCTGGCACCATGATGCCAGTCATCTCTACCCCAGGAAAAGGCAACTTTACTCTGCCTCTAGCCTCTTATTCTGCATGTTATAGAACTGCATCCTTGCTAAACTGCAAGTAACACTGATGTGAGGACGTTTGTATGATCCCAATTTTGTTTTATTCTGTTTATACTGTATGCAGTGTTTTAACATACCTCTCTGTCTCTGTCTCTCTCCATCTCTCCATCTGTCTTGCCATTTGCCTCCCCCCATACACACACACACACCAGACACAGGAATATGAGTATTAAGTGTATACATGGATGCATACCACACCAGTACAAGCCAGCAGATATGCAGAAAGAAAATGAGTGTGCACATCTTGCAATGAAAGGAACATAATTATCAACCATATTTTCACAACTCTATTTGGTGATACTCAATTCTGAATTGCATGGCAAAAATAAACTGTTTAAATTACCAAGAAGGAATGACCTATTGTATCTTTGTTCCTAAGAGCCCTTTAAAAGCCGAGGTTAAATTATAATCAGATGGCAAAAGGATAAGGACCTCACCTCAGGGCATTCCTTGGGATAAATGACCAGCTCTTGTCCATGTTGGGAGGAATTGTTGGCCCAAAGCACCATGGGCCAGTGACCCCTTGCTGGTCATTAATCGTTACCGAATTCCCTGGAACCAAGGTCATTATCGCTAATATAAACTTAAATAAAAATTCCAGAGACATATGGATTTCTTTTAATAGTTGGTCTTATTTCTTTTGGTTTTTATAGGGCATTGCTATAGAATTAATGTTCTATGCATTAGCTCTGTAGCTGGTGTGTCTTAACACTTGATCCTGCTTAACGTAAAGGTTTTTAGACATAAAATAAGAAACGAAAGAACACCAAAAAAAAAAAAAAAAAACCCAGGAAATCCTGAGAGAGCCTATTCTGTCCTGGAATTCTCAGAAAGTCATTATCCCTAGGACTCACGAGTTTGTTCCCCTGGGGATCTCTCAAAATATAATGTTTCTATGTGATGATTCAATAACTTCAAATTTTTAGAAAATATATAGATAATCTTATTCCTATCCTGGACAAAGTTTTGTTTTTAAATTTCTCATCTTTGCACAAAGCAGAAGGAAAAAAAATGTTTCTGAGATTTTGTGAGATTCTAATTTATTCAAGCTTAAGGAGTGTGCACTGTATTCTCACACACAGGCACAGGGCACTAGCAGAGTATGTTATTTCATAGCTTCATTCTAAAGACCCCCACAGAAGGCTATTTATTGTTTAATTTATTTGCCGAGGTCCTTCCCGGCAGCCCTGCTCCTCTAGGCCCCGGGTGTGGGGGTAGAGTGCTGTGTGTGGACCCCGGACATGCACCGTCTGCGTCTGTGGAAGATGGACTTGTACAGGGGCTAACTTAAGGGGAGCAGGTGACAGCCACTTTGGGGCTCTGTGCCCCGGGGGCTGGGGCATTAAAGGGAATTATCTACCCCAAAACTTCACCTATGAAGTAGATGTGCTGACACTGATTTAATGAGCATGTGCTACATGCAGCTCAGTGTATATCTTCATGTATCAACATTTAGGCTGCTCCATCTGGAAGACAAGCACAAACCGGAGGGACCCGGCGAGACAGCTCCGGGATGTGACATAGGGAGCCTCTGCTGACAGCCTTTTGAGGTTACTTTCTCACGTAGATGAATGTGGTTGTCCGTGCCCCTCACATTTTATAAGCCTACAAGTTTCTTTTCACTAGGTCCCTTCCCCATCTTGCCCAAGTTATGCTACCGATAAATTTAAATATACCCACTCAAGTAGTCGTGTAAGGTGCATCATCTAATGACCTCACCCAACAGCCCCCACCTCAAGCTAATCTAAGCAATAGATGAGGGCCATACTTACTGCCTTACCATCTTATTACCAGGCTGATACCCAGGTCAAGGTAATGAAAGGCGAGTGAAAGTTGGTTGAAGTATTTGCCCGAGGAAATGTTTAATAATAGGCTATTGTCCGATGTTAGATATACGAGGTGATCAGATTTATAGGAGTGTAGAGGATTAAAATCATTGAGAGACAGGGAACCTTAAAGATCCTAAGTGTCCAATTCTTTCATTTTATAAATGGGGAAACTGAAACCGAGGGAAGGTGAGACTTGCCGAGGCTCACATATCTAAATAACGGCAGAGACGGCGTGAAAAACCAGGTCTCCTGTGTCCTCGTCCAGCATTCTGCACCAGGCTCCTTCTCATTTTCATTATAAACGAAAAATCTCACTTCGGCATGAGTGATTTAACTTATTGGGCCTGTAAGCAGAACCAAAGCACACTCTCTCCTTTGCAGAAGGAGAGCCCCAAATTTGAGTTCGTCATGGAGATAATAGTAACTTGAACACTGAAAATTAGCAGAGTAGGGCATTCACCTACACTGAATCCAATGTATAATGAATGACTTCAGATCTTATGTTGGGAGTGGGGCCGGGGGCCAGATGATGGTGGGAGAAAGAGGAATGACTCAATAGAATTGGTGGTGATTTGGAAAAAAAAAAAGGTTCTAACCAAAAGCAATTTCCTTACTAAGTGAGTGCCCCGGAAGTGACACATCATACCTCCAGGGCAGTCCCCACACAGAGACAGGAGTTACTGTTTACTTCATACAGGAGATGCTTCATGAACGTTTAGTAAATAAATTAACATGCTAGTTCCTTTGTTTCTCCTACGGAAGCCAATGAAATCAATGGGTACTTGTCCTGTTGCCTCCAATAATGAAAACAACGGTTCCCAAACAGGATCATACCTTATCATGAAACCATTTTTTATAGGTTTAGCAAAATTATTCTTTCTGGGTTCTGACATCAAAATATTTTGTAGCACAAGGGGATTCAGCTTGTTGAATGGCGGATGATCATTAGGGAAAAGAAAAAGCAAAGGGAAGATTCGTAAATTTAAATTTTCATCTTTTTTAAAGTAGGGCATTACCTCTAAATGACCAGACAAGGGATGCAAGAAAGACTTAGCTCTTGGCTACATTCAATCACATATTTGAACCAAGAGGGAAAATCTTAAATTTTTCCGAATCAGCCCAATCATTTTAGGCAGACCGAATAGGCATGAAATTCAGAAACTGAGTTATCTGTTGCTTTCTCCTTTCCCCCAGATCCTGAAAAAGTACAAAAGACGCTGATTACCCTCCCTCCGTCCCTCCAGCTTACTGGTGAATGCCCCTTTGCCTTTTGGAATCACTCTCCTACAGTTCAGCTTGAGACTATGCCAGAGGCTACTGACTTCTCGCAGCACCAGGCCCATGACTTCTGCCCCTCCTTGGCAGTTCAAAAGGTGTGACAAACCTGTTCAGACAACACTGCACACAAAAGAGGTTTTGAGTAGAGGGAAGTTCAATGTACTTTTTCCTCTCTTTCACTATGATTTCTTCAGAATTATATTCTACCACAACGCCTCATTTCCTTTATTATTAGTTCTGGAAAGGACAGTTTGTTAAATGTGTTTAGGCTTAAATATAGGATGATTATTTTTTTTTAATTAGGAGTTAGTTCGGAATTTGCCAAGTTCAATATTTGTGTATGTTAGTGCCTTCCAGAAAAATATAATAGTCAAAGACAACTGCTCATGATGAGACATCCAGAATAGAAAGAACTTTCATAAAATTCGTACTGGAAGATGACTATTGATGAAATAGCTCAACCCAAAATTTAAAAAAAAAAATTTGCTATTTTTTGCACAGTGTTATGATACAGCAAGAATGAGCACAGTTGCAAATGATTGAAATATGTGAGCTTTTAAAAATAAATTAATACTTTATGATTGGTATTCTGTACCTTTCTTCTCCCCTTGACTATTATAATTGCTTAGAAACAATTTAATACATATGTGCAGTGCATCATTCTGGGCCTTGTTGGAGATATGGGGCTCACGGGTTTCCTTGAAACACAAAATCCAAAAAAATACAAGTCGTACCTTTCCCTGAGGCTGATCTTGCACAAGGTGAAATGGAGAGCAGAGGGGGACCCAGATGGCCCAGAGCAGTAGCAGAAAAGCCACTGGAATCAGAGCCAGAGGCTTGGCTTAAGGTTCTGGCTCTGAGGCTAATTAGATTTTTGGGCAACGTGGCCAAGCTTCCCTTGGCCTCAGCTTTCTCATCTAAAAAATGAAGGGACTGGACTATACTCTCAAGAGTCCATTCAGCTCACATGTAAACCTCCTCTCCTCCTCCGAGAACCTAGATTCCTCAGAAAACCTGCCCTGGAGACCTGGCTAGGTTGTTTATTAGCTTTCTGGAGCTAATATCCGTGAAATGGGTATAAAACCCCCTGCCTATGTTGTCATGGCAACTAAAACAATGTAGGTCACAGAGCTCTGTAAACTGAACAGGGCTGAACCCATGTAAAATCTTATTTTTATTTCCCTCGAAGAGGTAGATGAGCGAGAGAATTAAAATGTTAGCCTTCCCAAAGTTATGGATGTCTTAGTAAAGATCAAAGGCCCCTAGCTAAAGAGATGAGACTCTCTAACAGAAGAATTCTAAGCATCGGCCAGAGTGGGGTGGGAAAGCCTTTCCTGCATTTTGAAGAGGTCCCCAAATATTCCTTGTTGTTTTTAAACCTGGCTGTTCAATCAAACCATCAAATCTCAGGAAGACTTTCCTGGTGGAACTCACAGACTTGCCCAAATTCCAAAAAAGAGCTAAAAGGAGGGAAGAGAGAGTCAGAAGTAAATGTTTTGTTAATGAATAAAATTCCACATTTCACTCCTGAAAACTCTCCTATTGTTTTGGCCCATCAGCAGAAGCACAGGCTGGTTTAATAGGTCACAAGGATGTGGAAAATTCACCATGACGGGGGCTCACCTGAGAAATCCCCAGCTGAAGGGGGCCTTTGGGGGCATGCAGTCCACCCAAGGCCCTGTCTTGAAACCAGACAGATAAAGCCATGGGCTAGAAAATCAAGATTCCTTTTCACTTTTCCACAATTACAAAGTCGTTTGTGGAAGGCCCTGGGAATCATTTATAACTGAAAGAACAAGAGAAGCCGCTTTCAAACTCTAGTTTCAATAGGCCTGAGAGCCTTCTGGAAACCCAAAGCCACGGCACCATTTGCTGCCCCCAGAGAATATGAACAACAGATAAAACGAACCCAGCCTGGTGTAAAGAAGTGTCACAGTGGAGCTTGGGCCAGATTCTTAGTAACATTCAGCCACTCCTGTAACTTTTCCTTCTCTGTAATTTCTGAGTGCCTGAGAACTTGAATTCGTTAATTCATACCCCTGTTTTAAATTCCCACCCCTCAGGGAGCCTGTGAGAAATACTGCCACATCGGTGTCAAACACCTTCCAAGCAGTCACAGGGTAAGGACTGAGGTAGGGTCCGTTCTTCAACCATCAGGGGACTGCAGACCCAGCTTGTATGAGCTGCTAGTCCTCATGGCCTCCACATCCCCAGTGGACGCTCCAGGGACCTGGCTACTGCCACCCAGGGAGCCACCATTTCCATCAGACGTCCCCAAACAACCTTACTACTAATTTCTCCAATATCTAGGTGGCAACGGAAGCCCAAGGCTGCTGGAAGGCACAAACGAAAGATTGCTCAAACCACCGTGTCTGGAAAACGGAGAAATTTCCAGGCAATCCCCTCTGAGCAAGAGAAATACAAAGACTTGGCGAGAAGAGAAACAGTCATATAATGCAACGCAGTTTCCTGAAATTCATTATACCGAACTTCCGTGACTTATCAAAGGATGGGATGTAATTCTGCCCTGATTATTTGGGGTTTGTCATTATTAATGTTGCAGAAACACTTTTAAGCCACTATCAGTAATTTGATGAAAGGAAAAACTAACAATTCAAAAATAATCTTGAGAGCCTCATGATTTAAAAGAAACTGCTATTAGTAAACTAAACAGCTCTCTAAATAAAGAATATTACTGCTGTTAAGATATATCAGGAATTCAGAGAATTATCAGGGAAGAGTACTGAAACACTAACATCGCCATCCATATATAAGAAATTATTCAAGTATGCATTTGAGTAATTCTGCATTTTAATTTAACCCTTTGAAACATTAATCAAACCGTGGCTAATTATAGGAATTAAGGAATTAAACGATGGAATCTTCTAAAAGATATTATTTAAAAGGCAGTTTATACAATTACTTGTATAGATGTTTGCTTTAAAGAGGAAAACAGTTCTACTGTAATGAAAAGGGTCTTAGAAAATTAAATTAACAAGGGGGGACCAGGCTGATATGAAACTAAATTAGCATCAAATGCAAATTACAGGGTACTTAATGGTAGAAACAGGTGCAGAGAAGAACCCTAAATGAGATAAATGAATAAAACATCCCTCTCCACAAATGTGGAAGCTGACACAAAGTCAATGATATGAATAATTCAGCAGCCTCCACACTGCTGTTGAGGTCAGCCTGCCTTGACCTTTGAAACAGGAAGTAAAATTCAGTTCAAATTTGAGTGACTGGAAATATAGCAGTTATTTGTTTTTTGTATTAAAAAACCCACAGAATTTTTTTAAAATACAAAAACAGGAAATATGCAATAAAATTACAGTATGAACTAAAGAAACATTACATAATGAAAATAGTTGGTAAACAAAAAAATCCTTAGATAAAATTTTACCCAAACTGTATTTCAAGATAAAAATTGTAAAATTAAAAATAAGTAAAAGCATATATACCCGTGTGTAGCTTATTGATCAAACTCCCTGTGAGAATTTCTAAAATTTCACCCTTACTTCAAATTATTTTATTGTGCTGATGTCAATGTAAAAAAAAAATGTTATAATAAAAATCAACCATATATTTTTATTAGTAATTCAAAGTAATCTCTCACATTTATAAGACAAAATTTGGTTAAATTCGATTTTTAAAAGATCTTTAGGAAGCTACTCTTTTTTAATTCTTCAAACCCTGATTTAATTAATTGTGCAGCCCTCAAATTGGTTTATCTTATAAAAATGCAACCCAGGTTCTAAAAACAAATCATCTCCATAACTAAATATCTGCCATGGTTTTACATGTCTTTCATGCCTTTTTTCCTTCTTTCCATGCTTCAGAAGTATTTTGTACAGTCAACTGGTGAAAGTACTTTCTTCATTTCAAATTGAATTTGGTGCTGCTAGATATTAACATGGTGTGACAACAAACCAATTTCTACAAGCTACAAAGACAGCAAAATATATAGGGTGTATCATCCTCATCCTTATTTCACAGGATGGCATAAAAGATGTCTGATAATAGCAGTTATCTCTGCCCTCCAATTGGTTCTATTAATGGGACCCACAACGTGGCTATCTACCTTTCATCTATCTACTGAGCTTGTCAGATAAAAGATTATGTTGAAAGATGAGCTTAATTTTATTTTCTAGATTTGGAGAGGGGTAAAGCCAGACACACACACACACACGCACGCACACACTAGCCATCTATGAGAGAACAGTGGTCAACTAGGTCTATGATATAATTATCATAGGAGCAAGTGGAAGAAATTCTCCTTATAAACCCAAATGTTTGGCAGAGGCAAAATTAAAGATGCAGGGTGTGTGTTTTTTTAATTATTATTATTACTATCATATCAGCTAAATCACTCCTCGCTCGACATTTAATAAAGGGCGATAGACCAAACACTGCTGATTTGAGCCTTGGCTAATGACTGACCTGAGTGAAGGTTTGTGTACAAAGTGGCTCCCCATTAAATAGGGCTCTGTGGAACCAGCTGGTTCTCATTTTGAAACAACCGGTTTCTCTATCCCCAAGTGCTAAAGAAAATAATCCCTGCGATCTATGACTACACACTTTCACAGAGGCAGCAATGAGAATTTGATTGTGGAGATAATTAAAGTCATTCTTGGAACTTCCAAGGAAAAAAAGAGAGAGGGAGGTCGGAAGACAGAATAGTTGATGATAGCATTTAAAATTAAACTATGACAAATCATTTGGAGTGCAGAAGAGAGAGGAGGAACCCAAACCCTTCACGAAATTTAGTTGAAACAGCTCTGTTTTCCTCTCCACTGGGAGGGACCCTGGAGGGAGCCCTGAGATGCCATTAGTCAGGGCCACAGCACCCCCGGGTCCAGCCTGGATGCCAAGGAATGGAAACACAGCCCGAGAAATTCCTTGTCCCTGATGACACATCACAGTGAGATTTTTAAAATTTCAATCTTAAATAAAATAACCAGGGAGGAATTTATCTGGATTCTTCCACAGACATTCTGGGCTGATCTGAAACACTGAGATTATTTTAACATTAAAAAAAAAAAAAAAAAAAAGCAAAGAAGACATCAGACATTTGAAGGCATTGTTTTTTGTTTTTTGCTTTAACGCTACGCTGTGCTCAAATAGCCTGAATGACATTCAGTTGAACCTACACACCCTGCACGCCTGCAGATTTCATGGGCTTTGGGGGAAAAAACTAAAATGTGTAATCGGTCTGTCTGCACTATCTGCCTTTAACAGGAAGAAGAGATGGGCTCAATGAGGATGATTGGGGGCCTCTCCATTAACCTGATTAGTTCAGCACACTGCCCTCATGAATGACACCTTATCTGAAAAATAAGGAAGAACTTCCTCCTGGAGTGGACCAAGGAGCCCCCTGAAGCAACAAAGATGCAGCCTATCAAACGTGAGCTGCCTCTGCCTCTCCTCCCTCTTCCCAGCTTGCAGGTCAGAGGGACCAGCAGACTCCAAGCCTGATTGGATTTTGTGTCCTAAGGACAGGAGGCAAGCTCCCATCTGCCCAGGTGGCCTAGGAGAAGGCTGGGAAAAGGGATGCCCTGTGGGCAACTTCAAGCTCCTTTTTTCAAAGTCAACCAGGCACATGATGGGATTGGGGTGGGGGACCAGGGAGGGGGTTTGGGGGAGGGAGGAGCAGAAAGGGAAGAAGAGAGAGAAAAAGAAAGAGAGCAAGAGAGAGAGAGAGAGAGAGAGAGATTATTCATTAACCCTTCAATCACAGGAATAGCATGTCAGTATTATACCTACCTAAAGGAAAAAATGGTGAATTCTTATCTTCTAACATTACATAAAACAAAGACACTGCTGAAACATATGTTACCCTCATGCTGATTTCATGTTTGATGTAATAATGGGAGATCACCAAGTTGCCATACAAAAATAAACCTTTCCCCCAAACTCTGTGAAATCTGCTCGCTTGCAAAGGAAGCTCTGCGTGTGTGTGTGTGCACGCCTGCGTGCGTGCATGTGTGTGTGTGTAATTCATGGTATGTGTAATAGACATACTAGTTAGCAGAATATATTCTTGAAAATGTGCTTTGTGAGAATGTCAACAGCAGGGTTTTTCACTTGCTTGTCTGCTCTGTGATTTACTTGATCAATTAAACAGTTAGGCAGTGAAGGGATTTGCATGGTAATCGTGTGAAGATTAACATTTTTAAGTGTAACGAATTTAATATTTTATCTTACATTTTCTGTTTCTCATCATTCTTTAATGACAGTACCTTCTCACTTTATTGTATAGTTATAACAAGGCTGTCTTTATGTAGAGAGATGAGACCGCCAGATTCACCAATTGCATTTCTAGCTCCTCTCGATCTTTCTTTGATTTCACAAAAACATACTCTAAGCACCTACTGCACAGGAGCAAGGCGATGTGCTGAGTGCTGGGGATACAGCAGTGACTAACACACACATATCACTGCCCTCTGGGACTTCCAGTCTACTTCCTGAAGACTGTCTGTCTCAGTAATACCAGAAGGAACGAACATTAGACTGAAAGAAGTCTTAGAGATCTCTTTAGTCCAGCCCTTATTTTAAAAATAAGAGTCACCTTCTACTGGATATGACTTCTGTGCCAGGCACTGTGCTAAGTGCCACCCATGCATTATCTACCTATTCCTCACCACAACCTTCTACAGTAGGAACTCAACTCTCGTCCCGCTCGTAAAGAGGAAGAACCTGGCTTAGAGGACTTCAATGATCTGCCCAGAGCCCCACATTAACACTGGCAGAGCTAGGATTTGATCCTAGGAGGTCTGACTCCACAGCCTGGGGCTTTAACCCACGTGTAGACAGCCTTGGAGAGGGCAATAAAGCCAGGAGTTTGTCCAAGTTCAATACCACTGAGTCAAAGCTAACACGCAACTTCAACCCGGGGACATATTTCTTCTGCATCATGATCCCTACTTAAAATAGCATTCTTCCTTTTTTTTTTTTTTAACCAATATTTTATGCTTACACTTGCTATTCCAATTGATTCTTTTTTTTTTCCAACTCTGAGACACTGAAAGCTCCATGAGGACAGAAACCAGATGTGTCTTATTCACTGTTATATCTCCAACCTTGAAAACAGTACATGGCATATACAAGAGGATCAACAAATGTGCGGAAAGAAAAAAATGAGGGACGCCTCATCGAAGGGGATGCAGCCACCATGATAAACTTCGGTGCGTGTAAGGAAGTCCCAGGGCAACCATCACAGTCAGAATAACAACCCACATGAAATATATTATGTTCACATTGCAAAAGCTGCTTGATTTCGAGCACCTGATAGAGGACAAGCCCAGGTACTCGAATCCTCACAACTCTTCAAAATCGACATGACTTTTCCCATTTGAAAGATGGGAAAACTGAGCCCCCTGAGGCTCAGGTACTGGTAAGCAGCAGTAGAGGGATTTGATTCCTCAGCCAAGAGACTCCAAAGTCTATGCCTTTTCCATCATACGCGGCCTTCTCCCTGATTTCTCTTTGGAAAAAGCAGAGTGCTTGCTTTCTCTACCCGAAACACACAACGGTTCTCTCATCAAATTAAATGAGGACACGTGAACGCAAACCCTGCTCCAGCCATGGGTATAGCAATTTACGTCATGTTATTTTTTTGAATCCCAATATCTCAATGTGAGATCTACCAAGAAAACTGTTTAGGTAGACAGGTTTAGGGTCATAGATGGATAGAATGAATTGTGAATACCAAAAAAAAAAAAAAGAAAAAAGAAATGAGACTATATGAAATGCTGAAAACAGTCATGTTTTTTACTGGGCAGCCGAGGAAGGGAAAAATCAGATGAGCACTAGAATATGGAGTTTCGAATCACTTGCTTTGTCACCTCACGAGTACCATTCAGATGTAAGTTACAATTAAATTCACAGTCATTAGGGATTTTGCTTTTGTTTTAAGGTGCTCGAGAGGCCAGGATTCTGATGCTGGTCAACGAGAACGTGTGCATAACCAGGAGAAGACACTCCCACTCCTGTAGGCAGAGGAAGCAGCACTCAATTTTTAAAAAGATATTCTGAGATGTACACCATACTTGTGAGATTGGAATCTGGCTTTAAGAAAACACCAAGATCATGCAGAAACTTGAGTTTTCTACACTGTTTGTAATAGCTCCATAGATAACCAGGTTAACTCTTGACCAACTTTCTTTTCTAAAGAACTTTCCAATAAATAAAAAAGAGACCTATTTTGCATCTTTGTTTTTGTCTTTGTAGTGTGTGTGTGTATTTTTACATGTGAGAGTAACCAACCTGATGTAGGTCCAGGGTTCTTCAAATGAACTTTCCATTTTTGAGGGACTTCAACCAACAGTGCATTAAAGATGGTATTTTCAGATATTAGTAACAGATTAGAATACTAATAAATGGAAAACATATTAAAAATAGGGGCAATCCCAATAGTTTATTGGATAATTATAAATTGCAAGTAACATGATTGTCTGACTTCAGATAGAGTTTAAAAAGAAAGCTTTAGTCAAATCATGGTTGCTTTGGAAAGGCGGAGAAGGAACAACCTCCAGCAGTGAGAAAGGCTATCCAGCTGCACATCGTCAGCCTGAGTACCGGGCAGCCTGCACTGCCCAGCACAGGGGAACGTAGTCGGGGCCCCAGCAGGGAGCCAGGCCACACAGAAAAGCGGCAGCTGACATCATGCAACAAAATATCCTAACGCTTCATTTCGATAATTTCCAATTCATTGATTGAAAAAGAAAAGAATTATTTCAATCTTGAATACCATGTCACGAGCCCCCCATATTCACACCCTACCGAAGGCTTCTTCGGACCCACTCACCACACACAGGATCAATATTCTGCCAATCGAGCAGCAAATGAGCAAAAAAAGTAGTTGCAGCATTCTTGATATTGATTAATTATTAATATTTTAAAGTCAACACAACCTTTACATGAACCAAAATTTGAGAATCTTACCAAAACACTATACAATGTGTATAGTAACCATGTCTAGCTTTAAAATGCACAGGTGCAATGTGATTATCATTTGCTCTTTTTTTCCCTGGCCCGGCACTGAAAGTGTTAAAGAAAACAATGAAAGAACAAGTAAGTGTACAGGGCAGGATTTACTGGCATTTACTTTTAATCTATGGCCCTTCACTCTGTAGCTTATCGGGCCTCTGTCAGTCCTTTTTCCTCCTTTATATTTCATGAGGAGCCCCCCATGCTGCTACTGAGAGACAGAGCCCAAGTGTCTATAAGCTTTTTGTCAGGTAAAAAGAGAAGAAAAAGGAAAGGAACAAGAGGAAAAGCAAAGCTAAGAGGCATCTATTAGATGTCACTAGGCTTTTGTATTCATGTCAATGATTCAGGATTAGAGTATTTGAAATAATCTTATTGAGAGGAATCAAAAGGCCCACCGAGTGAGAGGCTGCTCTGTAGCATATGGCAAAGGCACGAACAATATCTTATTAAAGATGTGTTGGCTAACACTATTACTTTATATTATATTACAAAACTATTGTGCCTCAAACAGTTAGCGGGGTGGTATAGTTACCGAGGGCCATTTTGGAGGTTATTGTGTGGGATAGAGCTAGCTATATAATTTGCCAGCTTGTCTAGTTAAGTCATTATAAGTAGGGTTTGGAAGCAAGTTTAGAACTAGAACCAAGCACTTCGCCTTCAAAAATAAAAATCCCCAAGCACACTGAAGACCACTCTGTTCCCACAGAAAGTGGAGCCTACATTACATGGATGAAACGCCAATGGCATTCCTGCCTCAGAATCAATTTTGTTACGTTTGTATCATTTACCATACATGACACCCGCCTCCTGTGGAAATATGCAGGGGGTTTTTTGTTTGGCTTGACTCTCTACTCCATGAAACACACACACACACACACACACACACACACACACACACACAGCTTCACACTTTAGCAGGATTAAGGCAATTAAAATTCTATTACAATAAGTACTGTAACATTAAAACCTTCATTTGCTTCTGGACAAAGGCTTGTAACTGGAGAAAGAGTTTGGGAGGGAGAGTTATCTTCATCTACCCACACCTTTAAAGGCAGCAAGCAACCAAAGACAAACCTGTACTGTTCACCATATTTCATTGATTGCAATTGGAGTATTTAGGTCACTTTTATATTGTCCCAGACAGTATACAGTTACAGTTTGTAAAGGGAAGGGTGGGCTGGGAGAATGGGAGAGGAGGGAGAATTGGTAGTCTATTTCAGATAGTACCTCACACAACTTAAAATGACCCAAAACAGGAACCTCTAAATAGAGTTTTTTAAATCTGATCAGTTTTTATTACAGAGCTTGGTCAGGTGCTGGCAGTAGGGAGACATGAAGGGAACTTATCAGTGGAGAGTTAGACTTAGGAGGGTTTGAGTTTTGTTGTTTTTTTATTATTCTAAGCAACTTCTTTTAGAAAAGTAAAAGCATGTTTAATGCAGTGATATATTCTCATCACAAACTGATGGTGCGAAGTTGCTAGATGACACACAGAGGACTCTGTGCTGCTTTTCTGTATTTTTCTAGAACCATTACAAAAGCAAAGTTATGACGACATGGGATAAAGAGCCCACACCGTGAGCTAACACCCTGGCCAGTCACACATATCCACTGCTGATTCTCTGAATCTCTGTTAAATACATTTCTTGGAAGTTGCTGCCATTATGTCTTTTACAGGAAAACCACTGTTGTTCATTATACAGTGTCTGCAGCAGTATTACACCATGGAGAAGTGCTCTGCATTATGATATATTGTCAGGGCATTTGAAATGTATTTTAATGTATCCTGGTTGTGTATTTGGGAATAGCTGATAGCAAATGGAATATAGACTGCTATTAGCTTATTGTGTTCGTTATTTTCTTATCAAGGCAGAAAACTGCAGAGAAACGTGCAGGGCTCATCTCTTATTCAGAATGGTATTATCCGCTATGTGATAAAATTTAGAAATGATGCTCTCTCACATAAGTCTCATACCTAGTAATCACATATGAATCCCACTGAGAAAACAAATGTTTAAGTACACTAGGATTAATAAACAATTGTAAATTCACTCTCAGTGTCGACACTGGCTTGTCACTTTTGGAAAAAGGCAACCTCTCAAACCAACAAGAGGATAGCAATTATCCTGCCTGGGGCAATTTTAAAGGGCAAATTCTTCCTCCTTTCATTTTAACTGAACATTCAGGGTTAGGAAATCAGGTGGTATAAAGGCTTATCAGAACTCCAAGAACTGCATTTACACCTCTGGCTTTTCATACCCCAGACCACCTTTCGTGTATCTCACAGAGGGATTATATTTAGTGGTTGGTCCTTCTAAAAACTGGATAAGACCAAAATATTAAGAGCTGAAAGGTCAATGAAATGAAGCCAAGAAACTGACCAAAAGCTCATTTGCAACTTTAATGAAAGTATATGTTTATGTTCATGTTGGTTAAGGGCTTTATTTTTACAGAAGATAAAAGACAAAAAATTGTTAATGAATTTTGAGACTTACATCTAATGAGAAAAAAACAAAAAGAAGTCATTTATTATTAAGGGGTCCAGATGCCTTCGCAAGCTTATGATTATGAATATTGGAATTAGGATGTACCCCACCCACCCTACTCAATGGCAAAAGCAAGCAAACAAACAAAACACCCACATAACTATATCCTAATTCTAAAGTTTTACTATTATTCTCCTATTACACAAATGAACATATATAAATACATCAGGATCAATTTAATCAAGAAATCAGCTTGGTGATAAGACAGCATTGTACTTTTCTGAAAAGTCTTATCACAGCATTTGTATCTCTTATATGAAGAACAGATCTGAAATAAAATTGTTTCTTTGAACAACCCTGACATGGTTAAACTTTTCTACTCATATGATGTGCATCCTGTAAAATCAACAGGTAAAATAAGCATTCTAATACTGTCACTTGTGAACATTCTATTTCAGTCAATAATTATAAACAAACCAGTTAGTATTACCTATGTGAAAGTGATATAGATGTAGAAGATCTTTAGAAAATACGGAAAAGATAAATACAGGCTTTTTTTTCTTTTTCTTTTTAGGAGACCCTCGAGTAAGTGGCCTTGGAGAACAGCAAGTCCAAACAGACTAAGTTTCTCATGCTACAAAATTGTATCTTTTTTTTTATGTTGCATCCCAAACATAGATACAGGGATTCATATAAATGGAAAAGAAAGACAAATCTGTTAAGGTTAAAGTAAGCAAACCCAAAATTTGTAGAAGTATCTTAATTGGTAGGATTTAAAAATCCGTGCTTTTAAATTGGCTGTGAGGAACTCAAAACGTACAGATTACTTGAGCCACGTATTCCAAAAGGACTGTCTCTAAATTTGCACAAGACAGGAGAACATAATTTGAGGAGCAATTCCATTCTTTATTATTTCTATTTATTAAAAAAAAAAAAAAAAAAGGAGCCACTCGTTAACTGCTCAGGATCCACACTACAAGGAAATGAAGAATTAGGCTCTTATTTTTTCCCTTTATTTAGCGGCCTAACTATTCTCTCACACTGATCCTAAATTGAAAAACCAAACAAACAAACAAACAAATATTGAACCGTCCCCTATGCTGCCCTACTGGAAATAAGCAATACAAATCTGGCAAGAAACTTTAGGGCTTTATGTAAAAGAAATCCTAGGGTGTGATTTGGAGAAAAAAAAAAATGTTTTTGTAAGACCATCTGTATTCATCCGTGTCATTGCTCAAAGATAGTTTAGTGAGTCAAGGGTAGGAAAATAAAGAGTTTTGGAGCAAATCAAGAATGGATGGTAATCCTAACTAACTAGATACGGAATAACAGTCTGCACAATTAATATATTCGGTTCAAGCATTAATAAAGAAGTTTCCACATAGAAAATGGAATCTTTTTATAGATTCAGAAAAACTGGGTTTCCAATTCAGACTACCCTATGTGACTTTTGTCATTATCATCTTTTCTGATTCTTACAAAGTAAACCTAATTAAGAACCTCCCTCATTAGTCTTCCAGAAAAATTAGCACAGCTTATGCTAATTACTCTTGCAAAATTTAATAAACTCGTTGAAATGGGAATAGTCTAATGAGGTTTTATTTATTGAACTAAGATAACTCCAAGGAAAAAGGTTAGGACACAAGGATATCCAATGTGGTAATAAAACTACAATTTATTCAATTTCTAAACACGAATTTTATTGCAAAGCTTTTAAATTCAAATATGAGTTACTGTGTGAATATGTTAAATCAATCTCCACCTTAATTCAATAACTGAAAGTCATTTTTTGCTTTTTACTTTAACAATAATTACTACACACAGCCCTTTACCTCGACAATAATGAAATTTGCTGTTATTAGTTCCTGGTCATCAGCTATTAAACGTAAGACATTTGACTTTTCCCATGTCTACACAACCCAAATATCTGGATCATTGAACACAGCCTGGGTTTTATAATGCTTACAAGCCATTTGACATCAGGTCGAAATATAACCTGGCAGTCAACTCCAGATGCACAATTCCTACATTTACAAGAATTTTCCAACAAACTTTTTGTAAGTGACTTGATAAATTCTCACAACTGTAGAAAGTCTGGGTCATATTTTTCATTGTTGCCTGCTGTTATAAAAGAAATAAAGCAGAAAACCCTTTTCTAAATCTCTGTATGCAACCCCTGATTTTATTAATTCCACTTTTTGGATAGACTATGCCAAGCTGATGTCCCCAAATCACTAACAGCAAATAATACAGCCGAAATTCAACGCAGAAATAGCTTACCCTGCACCATTGCCGTATGACGAGAAAGCCTCTTCTATATACCCTATAAATAGTTTTCCTGAATAACCACTGCTAAAAGTCTTTTGACTGATAAAAATAGCAGTGTTCTTCCAAAATCTGAAGGACAAGCAAAGGGAGCTAAAAATTATTGGGCCCAGAGGTAAAGGCGTGTGTTAAAACTATGCGAAATCCTAACACAATGATTGCCTGTACCCTCAGCTCTGTAATTGCATACTGCATGCATCTTTTAAAAACAGTTACTATTGCTACTGAATGTAGGCCCCATAACCTATTTTTACAAAATATGCAGGGATTCACATCCATAATTCTGAAAACAAATCTAACCCTTAAGCACGTAAACAGGCATTATCAAATCAGTAATATAGAATCAAACTGAAAACTGTGAAACTCAAACACAGTTGCCATTGCTGGTTTCCCTTTGCAGCAAGTTTATGGATTTGAAAATCCTTCCTATTTTGCCCCTCCTTGAGTTAAGTTCTTTTCCTGTTGTTATCCTCTCCTGTCGTTAAAAAATGGAAGTTTCACATATCGGCATAGACAAGACTGGAGCTTTTAAAACCTTTGGCAGACTCAAGGACAAATAAATTCTGAAAACTCAGATGCAAATAAGAATATCTAAATGGGGTTTTGCATGTCAGCTGGCATCACTGCTTGAAAAGACAGTACACGGGAGACAGTGGCAACAGCCAGCACATAAACATATGTTGGGACTTGTGCAGAGGCACCCGATTTTTTCAGCCGTTTTTAAACTCTCTCCTCTTAAGAGACCAATATTGGCTACACACTGTTTTCTACTTTGTCAAACCAAAACGGGAAAAAATGAAAAGGATAAATGTCATGAGCAATATCTCTAAAGCCACCAACAGTATAAAGTACGTACTTATTTTGCCTAAATTGTTTGAATTACCCCAGCCAAGAAAAGGTTTTAAGTACCCTACTGGGACAGATGCAAGGCGGCAACAATAGAAGCCACACTAATGCAATCCAGGTAACACAATCCTGTTTCAAAAACACGGCCCGGCTAATTACAGCGCTGCTGAGTCAAGTTTCTTATGCCATCGCAACCCACAGGAACAGGTCAAAATCAAATGTTATTCAAACCACAGTCATATCAACCTTCTATATCAGAGTCACGGCTTAAAACCAAACGAAGAACTTAAAAGCTTAACCCATTCACAAGCAAAAAAAGTGTTTTCATTGCGGGTGGCAAGGTAAGTTTCTTATCATCTAAACCAAAAGGAACTGTGGGGCAGAACAAAATGCTTATAGTTTAAAAGTTTTGGTGAATATTTGGGCTGGTCCTTTGATCACGACACTTTCTCGGTAAAGGACGAGTAAGAAAAACTTGCTTAAAATAACAAGTGGTATTTTGAAGAGGTATCTTTAAATGAAGCAAACAGGTTATACTTATTTTTTATCTTATTCATTTGAAGACTTATCTACCATTGCAGAAAAAGAAATTACATGAATGGCATGCTTGCTTTTACAGATAAGCATGCTATTCTAATTCTACAGGCAGCATACAACCTCACTACACATTAAACATCACAAGTATGGACTTTGAATCAAGTATATTAATACTTATTTATCAAGAAAAAGTGTATGTTGTTAGTGAATATTAATGAGAGATATCTAATTAAAATATCTGATTGAAATGTAGGCTTTATAAAGCTACCTAGCAATCAAAATTCTGTTTAAGCATGAAGAATCACCGAAGTCAAAATCAACAATCAGTGTTGTGACAAATTATGATGAAGCACTTTTCATTTAACTGAAAAATAGTAAAGCAGCCCCCCAAAGGTAAAGAATTAGAAAGACAAAATAAGTGGGGTTTTTTAGGTCCAAATTCAATACTACCAAACCCAAAAAAGGGACTTTTGTTCAGCTGTAGATTTCTTCAGTGAAGGATCAGTCAGTCTTATTTGCAAGACTCTTTCCAGCTAGTGGAGGGTACTAGCTTTTTTCCTAGCTGACAACTGACAGTAACCATAAACCTTCCAGGCCATTTACCTCTCAATGAGTAATGCTATGTAACAAATGGTTTATCATACATGTTTCCTTACAATGAATTTCAATAATTAAAATGTAAAATGAATATTTGGAAGGCAACTTTGCATAATATGTGCACACACTGACTTGAAATTGCACCCAACAACTAAAATAGATTTATTGTTCTACAGTGATTTACTTGGTCATGTCAGATTAGTAATATGGATCTGTTTAAAAACACGATAATTAAGACAAGCAAGAGAAATTAATCAACTTACAATACAGTACGAGCTACGATCAAACCCAGGAAATAACAGTAGAAAATCCTGGTTCACGGATCTCTTTAAAACTGCTTTTATGCATAAATAAAACCTTAAAATGTAGATGGATTATGTCCAACAGAACTACTGTAGCTAAAAGTGATAATGATTCAAACATTTTTCAAATAAAAGTTAAATATTTATAAGCACCCAACCACATTTCATAAATCACAAACTATTATTATTTTATTTCTGAAGCTTCCTGGCACCACGGGGGTTGAGCCACAGAAAGTCAGAAAAGAAAAAAATATTCCTTTAGGAACATGAATCAGACACAAAACCGGAGCAATACAAGTAAACAGGCCTCCGAAGAACATTCCATATGGCTTTCCCAGGAATCGCAATAGCTCGGCGCAGCTTAAGTCATAACCGACAGGCGAATTTCGGCCACATGCATTCCTAACCCTCTCCCGTGAGCACACAAGGCAGGTGTTTCATTATAATGAGGAATAAGAATCCAGTGAAAGTAGAGTGGTCCCTACCTGTCAATTATCACTGGATCTGAGGGAGTCTCATTTCGGTTGCCACAGCTTTTCTTGTCACAACAGCGGCTATGGAGCAAAAGCAGAAGGATTTAGTACAACCATTACAATGTAAAACCATCATTTAGGCAGACAGAAGGTTCGAATTGCTGGGTTGCAAATGCTAGAATTACCACAAAGCCATACCTGGCAATCAACAGATCCCTGGGACAGAAAATTCTATTTGGGTCACCTATGGGTTAATGGCCAGGCTTAACCTCTCCCTGCACAAAGGAAGGAGGGAGAAGGACTCTCCCAGAGGCGACTGACAGCCCTACGATGGGGTCTCCCCATCACTGCCCATGGTACTGGAAGAGTTCACTGTGAAACGCACTATTATTATATCTACCCAATGAGAATATTCAGGGTTGTGGGTGGCTCAACCGTTCTTCCCTCAAGATCACACTAATTGTGTGGAACGCGTCAATAATGAGGTATGAGTGATTTCTCCCCCTCCAGTCATTTTGTATTAAATGGATTCCTTTCTCTTCTCCTTTCCTTTTTATGGGAGATGTTTCCTTCAACCACAGCCTTTTCAAAATCCTGAAGCTATAATTGTTTGCTTTTGAACGATCTTCATGAGAATAATAGTACAACACAATGAGACAAACAAGAGGCAAGATCAAAAAAAAAAAAGTGGAGATCAACATGTCCTCTGTTTAAGTTTTCTGAAAGTGCTATGGACAGCTGATGGAAAGGCTAGCAAAGCCCCAACAGTGCACGCTCTTCATGAGGTCAGAGAAAAAGCAGCCATGGGCAAGAAGCCACCTGCTATCAAAGTCCCACCCCAGTCATGATCTTAAGGATTTTTTTTTTTTAACTGTGATGCTGCTAAAGGGTGAAAAATTAGAGTTTTTGAAAATTACCCATGGTCGATGGATAGTTTTCATCCATCTGAGACTTGTTTCCAAATAAAATATGTGTCCACTGGCCAGTCTACACCCAGGGGCACGCTATAAAAGCATGTATTTGATCAGTCAAGTTGGTGAGGAAGTTATCCAAGTGTTATACATTACCACACACCAGAAATAAAACAGGCACTTTTCTCCCTGTTTCTTACACAGGCAGGTGTGCGTGAACACACACACACACACACACACACACACACACACGCGCTTGGTGAATCCTAGAGCCTAAATTTAAAGAGCTACCGGAGAGAACCAAACATTGAACTTCATTTTTCAGGGCCCAGAAATACACTCCTGCATAGGGAGTCTTTCACTAAAGTGGGGAAGTCACTTTCCTGGATGTAATTCTGTCACTGGAAGAGAATCCGCTTCCAAATTTGGTGCTAACCCCGTTTGTCTCTCAAACCTTCGGAGAGCAGTAGTAAAAACTGTATCGCCTTTGTCAAGGCCCCAGCTAAAAACCATGCCACCACCTGATAGCCTTTGCCTTTCTGACTCAGAGGAAACGATTTCCCAGGCCTGAGTTCTGCTGCACCAGCACTCCGGGGATGGAAAGCCCACAGTGTCCCAATAGGTAAGCAACAGGTGATGGAACAAGGGAATGAGACGTACGGTGGTTGGAATGCATGCAAAACAAATAATTAAAAAACCCAGCTCCGTCGTCCCTGAACTCTAACCTTCTCTGCCTACATTTCAAGGGTGGAAAAGGCGTAGCGCTCAAGAACTCTGACTCTGGAACCAGAAAGAGCTGCCTGGGCCAACCTGAGCAGGGCACTGCCCTGCAGAGAGTCTTAGTCTCCTCGTTTGCAAGATGGAGCAGTTGGAGTAGCCACCTCTAAGGGAGGGGGTGCAGAGTCAATGCAATAAGGGCATGAAGCTGGCTCCTTGACGGGCCTGCTTAGGGCTGAATGACGGGCAGCGCCTTTATCACTCCCTGCTCTTTCCTCCCGCTCCAAGTCTCAGCAAAGCTGCCCTGTGCTCTGCAGACGCAGCTTGTCACCAAAAGCAGCCCACCCACAGAGCCCAAGGCCCCCTTTACCCAGGGAGAAAACCCATCAATGGGACTGCCTATTTCTCCTTTCTGTTTTCCATTAATTTTTTTTCTTTTCTTTTCTTTTTCAAAACAGCAAGTGGGAACTGCAAGTCCCTGGAGCCACACCCTCACCGAGGTCCTGCCAGGACTAAACGCCCTCCAGGGACTCTTCCAACTTGCAGGATGATAATTGTGGACTAGAATGTACATCTTCTAGCTTATCTGAGTCTCTCCTTCCTTATCTGATCCTTTCCTTCTCCACTGCCCGCAAGGGGTCCAAGCCACTTCCATTCTTCCTCAGACTCCTGCAGTAAGTAGCCTCCCACCTGGTCTCACTGCCTCTACTCTTCATTCTCTGCAAGGGCCAGAGTGATCCTTCCAAAATGTCAGTGGGGCCATATCACTTCACTGCCCAAGACCTTTTAGGCCTTTGCACACCACTTGGAATAAATCTATGGCATGACGTGACGCCAGACCACCTCCCAATCTCCTGTCACTCTCCTCCAACTTGCCAAGCTCCAGTCTCCCTGGTCAACTCCAATCTCTCTGATGTGGCACGCTCAGTCCAACCTCAGGCCCGGGCCCAGGCAGGCCTCCGCCTGCTCTGCTCCTCCTTGGACCCCCCTAGGTTGCCAGCCTCTGCTTCCCCTGAAGACCTCAGCCTCTAGATTCTTTCCACAGAGAGGTTGGCCCTGACTCCTGCCCTTAATCAAAGTTAGGTTTCTCCTGGTTTTTCCTTTCAGGGTGCTTAACACAATGCAAATTACGTTCTTACATATGTATGTGTGTATTTTTTGTTGCTGTCTTTATCCTTACACAGCCCTCCTTCATTAACCCATATGCTTCATAAAGGAAGAAACTGTTCATTTTATATACCTAAGGAGTAGCATAAGGCCTGGAATAAAACAGAGAAACCCAACTATTCACTGATTGATTGACTGATTGATTAACTGACTTCATGAATGAATGTAATGTGTGGGAGTGGGGAGGAGAATACAAGCTAAGAAAATAGAAAGATGACAGATAAAGCCCAGCTGACCCTCTGGGCAGGCATCGCTGTTGGAAGGAAGGTTCACTCCCACGCCATACACCAAACCACCTCCCCCAAGCAAGTGCTACACTAGGCCAGAGGTTTGTCCTTTGACTTAAGCACTGTCCTTATCACCTGAAAATATGTCTTTGAGAGAAGCCAGATAATGAAGAACAGCATCAGTGAGAAAGAGCTGCCCCACTGTGCTGTGCCCCAAGAGACCCAGGGGAACAGCCAGATGCAAAGAATGTGTGGCAGAAAGGCTAGAATAGGAATAAAATGAGGGAATGAGGAAAGAGAAAACAGAATCCTGGGGCTGGAGATCACTTAACACTTACACAAAAACTTTAGGCAAAGTAAGAAGAACGGCCCACAGGTTCCTGTCTCCCAGGTCAAGTCACTGTCAGAGAGTCCTCATTCCCAAAATGAGATTCTTGGGCTCTACTATGCACCTGGGGTCGTGACAAAACAGTGTCTGCAGCACGAGCCCACTTCAGTGTGTGTGTGTGTACATATATACAGTAGACACATGTGTGCATATGGAATTCTGTGTAGCATTAAAAAGAATGAAGGTTGGGTTCTTACGTACTACCACAAAAGAAGTCTACATTATTCTGTGAATTGAGAAAACCAAGTTGCAGAATAGTAGGTATGATATGGTCCTATATCTGGGAGAAAAATGTGAAAGAGAGGGAGGGAGGGAAAGAGAATTTGTCACAAGCATGACACCTTGTGTCACACCTTCACTGCACTCAAAACTCTGCAAAAGTCACTGCCGTAGAAAGGCCTTCCCTGACCACTCCACTGCTCTCAAACCCTCATCCTGTTTCAGTTTTCTTCCTAATACTCACCACATTATGTTTTATAGGATTTGTCTTCTTCTTTATTATCTATCTCACACTAGAATATGAACCTCATGAGGAGAGGATCTTAGACTTTTTTATTCACCCTGACATCCCCTGCAACTAGAACAGAGCCTAGCATACACTAGGTCTTTAAAAAATATTTTTGAATAAATGAATAGAAACTTCAAAGCCATCACCTATAGGGAGTAGAATAAGAAGTGGGGAAGAATGGAGGATATATATCTTATTACATATATCTGCAGTCTTCCACTTTGTACTGCCTTATTACTTTCCTATTAAAATATTAAAAATCAACGGTTTTCCCTTAGACTGAGCTGTAGCTTCCCAGTTCTAACCCTAGTGCCATGCAAAGCAAAAACCTGTCCTTCGTCCCATGACAGTCTTTCCTGCCCATGACAGTCCTCTCCGCTCCAAGCCAAACTGCCCCTAGTTCCTTCCGCCAAACTCAGAAGGACCAAACACGTGGGCGCCAACCTCCACCATACACAAGACAGGCATTAGCCAAGAAGGACAGGCTACAAAGAGAACAGATTCACTTATGTTTAAAGCAGAAGAAGGCTCACAATGAAACGATACAGTACATGGGACAGCAGATGCAAAAGCATTGCAAAGGAGAAGTCGCCATGGCAATGAAAGAACTCACAGTGAATCATGTCCTCACCACTGTGTGACTGACGGATCTGCAGCCACGCAGAATGGTGTTGCTTAGGCACCTAACGTGTGTCAGGCACTGTACCAGGCGCGGACCTGGTATCATTCGCTCCCTAAAGCAGGCACCTCTAGGGCTTGGAGCTTCCTAATTTGTTTTGTCACAGAGCAGGACTCCCACTATCTCACGTCCCTTCTCAACCTGCAACCCAAGTGGCAGGAGAGCAATGTGACCCGTCACAGGAGTGGGGAGCCGGCACCTGGTGTTGTACGTACCCTGTGGACCCTGTCCCCAGCAGGCTCATGCATCTTCCGGACAATTCGTCACACCCAGGGAAAAGCCAACTTACGAGTCTCGTCCTTAGCAGCCTAACACAGGTGGCATATCACCAGTGAGCTGACACGCAGCTCCATAAATCAGGGCAAGAAACAGCTAGATGTTCCCTAGTTGTGCAGGTCCTTATTTTAGGGACATAGGACTTCTTCATACAAGTAGAGGCTCTCTCAACTGGAGAAAAATGTTATATAAATCTCAAAGCTTAAAAAAATTTTTTTTAAATAAAATAATGTTTTAAAAAACATCTCAAAGTTTTACAATAGAAAACAAAATATCTTATCTATTTAGCCAAATGGGACTAGAGGGTGAGCTATGGGAATTATCTGAAGAGTCTGAGTAATAGTTGTAAGAATGAGTTTATTCTTTTGCTCAGTTCAGACACATTGTCAAGTTTTCCCATTCTCTTTAAAAAAAAAAAAAAAAAAAAAAAAAAAAAAAAAAAGCTCGCTCCTTCTTTGTTCTTGAGTTAGTTTCTTCACTGTACAACTTTCCCCTTGCCACGTCTCCATCACTTCTTGCCACTTCAACCCCATGAAAAGTAGCTTTGTTCACCAGGCCTGCTGGTGCTTTTCTCCCCAGCCTCTCCCCAGCACTTACGATGCAGATAGCTCCCCATCTCTGAAACACCCTCCTTTTATTTCTGTGCCCTGTGGCACAAGGTTCTTTTCCCTACTTCTCAAACATACCCACTTCCCTTCTGGCAAATTTGATTCTTTCCCAAGAACGTATCCAAGGACCTGTATCAATCCCATGCGAGACCACAGCTTCAGCTCTCACCTTTGGGAAGAAACCTCTGAAGCTGGTTATTTTTCACCCTGACTCTCTTCCCAGTGGCAAGCCACAGATCGCCTGCCTGCAGACCTCTCTGCAGAGAAATCTTGCCTGGACCACCAAAAAATGGGCCACTTCTTTAGGCATCCTCTAAAATCCCTGTCCTATCTCACCCTCCTCCCCATTCCTGCAGCTACTATCACCCTACAGGTTATGTCCCCCTTTTCTGAATAGCCACACAACCCTCTGCCTCACCTCTCACCACATCACGGTCAACCCTTTCTACAGTACAGTAAGCTATCTGCCTACAGGTTTCATCTCCCAAGCTGCTCTGTAAACTCTCCTGCTGCAGAACCCAGTCCTTTTTTTTTTTTTTTGGCTCTGCATTTAGTGCGTCCCACACAGCAGGTGCTAAAAGAATGAATGAAAACATCCTTACCATGACACCTAGAATGAACAAAGTACATTGATGCTTTACTAGACACTTTGCTTCCTTTCAATGTTCTCTTATCGATGTCTTACTCTGAGCAACTCTGTGCCAGGTCCCTAGGTAGACACTGTGGATAATGTCACCACTGCTACTACTATTAATAACAGACACTCAGTACTTACTGTGTGTCAGGCACCATGATAAGCATTTACAGGGAATTACAGCACGTAATCATAACAACCACCTATGAGATAAGTAATATTTTCCCTCCATTTCACACAAGGGACAACCAAGGCACAGAGGAAAACTGAGTAACTTCTCTGCCTTCAAAGAGCTCTTAGTCCAGCAAGGACGACAGGCTGGGAACACACAGTTCTGACATGATGACTGCTAAGGAGAAAAGCACAGGACATAATCAGAATGCCTAGAAGACATGACTCAGGACAAGGGCCAGGGATGCTCTCTGAAGAAACGATGCTGACGTGACCATCTGAAGGGCGAAATCAGAATCAGCCAGCAAAAGAGAAAGGAAGAAGAGACCAGATGAAGGGAGAAGCTAACTTTGAGAACTAACTCATAACCCCACAAATAGCCAGGCACTGATAATGGGGGGAAGTGTTCTCCTAAACAGAGTTCCCAATCCCTGAAACTGTTCCGTGCACTGGAAAGAGAGAAAATCTGCCTCAGCCAGCCTCAGAGGTTGGGAAACAGGTGGACCTACGAAGCATAGTTCCTATTTTTCATTCACATCTAAACACATTATAAGAACGTTGAGACTCACTTATAATCAAATCCCTTATGGACTCCAGCATAAAAAAAAAATCCTTCACGGGGCCATATTATTTTAAGAACATAACCACCAGGTATCAGCAAAATGTAATGACAGATTCCGATTTACGGAAAAAAGCAGAAATTCTCTCAGAATTCCACAGAAAGAGCTCTATGCCATCAAGTCAAAGAGGTTTTGTCTCAAATAGTGGCAATAATTATAATGCAATGGCGGCAAGTCCTTTAGCCAGCTCATGACAGTGGGGTTATCCTTACAAAAGAACAAAATGGATTTCTTGAATTTGCAACCACCTGAGACACAGCTTCCTGTGTTTTTCTTTCTCTCTCTCTCTTTTTTCCTGTTTCTTTTTCCTTCCCCTGCAACAAAACAGAAGCATCTCAAGCCCTTTCTGTTGATGTAAATTCTCTGTCTTTTTTACCATTGCTCCAACGTACCATAAATATACAGCTTTTGTGACATAAACGCAAAGTTTTATTGTGCCGTTAGCCTTGATAGAAAGCACTGCAGAAAGTTGTTTAGAAATTAAATATCTAAAACATGCTATTTTAAAATCCAGGGTCCTCACTATTTCATGTCTGCAATGAAGAAATTTCATCTTGGGGAGAGCAAGCTGTCTTTCACACCATATGGCTAATGGTGGTGCATAGCAATTAGCCGGGCTGATTAATGGTGAACAGACTCTAATTTTATGCTTATAATTGAGCCTGCATTTGCACCCCTGGTGCAAATTCAGCACATCCCAACTTCCACTTACAACAGGCAAGAAATCAAGAGAAATAGGATGGTGTGGAAAGTGAGATTTTTTTTTTCCTAAAGCCCCCTAAAGAGCATCAGATTTGCAATTTAAAAGACTGTTAGCCACACAATAGATGACAGGTTTGTGTAATAGGGTCATGGCAGCCTGGTAAACAAACAGTACCCCTTACACATCTACAGGCAGCCAGGGAAACCCGTAATCTGTAACATTAACAGGGTGACATTTTGAATATGGCTTTTCCCTCTCAGCCATGCAGTACAAACATCATCATTTGCCTTCAGTGGCTTGAAAATTTTATTTTTGCTATTTTTATGTTTCTGAAAAATAGAAAGAACATCAGCAGTAAAGCACACCAACCAGCATAATAAAGTACTTTGGACCAATGAATTTTAAGAACAAGAAAAATATAAACTGCATTAATAGAGGGTAGGCTTGCGTGTGAAAGGCCTAATATATCTTTAAGTATTTCAAGAATAGAATTATTTCTAGCATAGCCCAAAAAAGTACAGATATAAGATGCAAATCTATGATATATAGTTATTAGTTGGCCTATTGGTTGAGATCCATCTTCCTGTCTCCTATTTTGCTAGAATCACATGTAACAGAACATTGAAAATTCATTCTAATGACATGCTAATTGTGGGGAGCTAACATAGAGATATGGTCTGGAAAAGAGTAATACAAAGGAGGTCATTTTTTAATGCTTTTCAAAATGATTTTACTAATTTAATTCTGAAAAGTGCAACTCAGCTTTAATCGTACAATTGCTGTATACAGTATAGCACTAATTTTTGCCTAATAATATCTTCTAAGAAATTCATGACTATATTTTTGGGTTCTGCTACTGCTTTAAAGTCAGAGAAAAGCAACCTGTTTCTTGGAATAATTGATAAGTTTTACAAATCACTAAGGCAGAAATTTGTGAAATGCCTATATATTTTAGGATAATACATTAAAAGTACTTTTTAAAAAGAAAAAGAAAAATTTTAGATAAATAATTATAGATAAAAAAGAAGTTAATACTTGGGATTTTGCTATGGAGACACATTAAGCCCTTTCTATTTTATTTCCACCTGTAGGGTTTTAAGACTGATTTCCCCACAAGTCCTTGAGCAGCAGATAGAGCCCACCCATGCTGAAGTGGCAGCTGAAGCCCTAACCGGATTGGTCTGTAACAGTCAGGAGCCAAGCATGCTTTGAGCCAGGGAGAGCCTGCATGGCTAACAAAGCAATTAGTAGCCTTTCTCTGATGCATTGTGGCATCTTCATGCTTTATCCAATTACTCAGAATATATTGAGAGCAAAGTGCCAGTGTTATTTTATGAAGAATAAGAATCGTAAACTACAAGTTAAAAGGTTGTTCTCTGGCCTGCTCTCTCACATGGGGAGGACCAGCCAAGGCTGTGGAAGTGAATTTGGTCTACTTGACTATTTTCAAATGTAGCTTCAGCTTGACATGAGGCAAAAATAAAGACACTCATTTACAGATGTCATGAATTCTTCTACCTTTCAGAGATTCATCTTTGCTGTCCTTCCAAAAGCTCACTACCCCTGAGAAATATTAGCTACATTGTCATAGTTATATACCGGATAACTAAGATTAAGATATCAGAGTCAAGAGGGAAAGAAAACCCACACTTAGTTTGAGGAATGATGCTTCTGTATGGATAATCATATTTTTAAGTGGGAGAATTAAAAAGGGGAACTATAACTTTCAAGTCTTATCCGAACAGAGGCTTCTGCTGACATCAATAGAACTCTTCCTCATTTTACTAGCAATGCAGTTGAGCGCATATATTAACACTAAAAGGGTTATATTGTATTTTATTCGATTGAAAGGAAGAAGGGGAAGGCACTGCTTTGTGCCCATTAACAGTGTGATATCAAAATGGAAATGTATGTCTTACAGGATGAAATCTAATAAATAATTGAGAACCACTCTGCTGCCTGACAATTTAGTACCAAACACTCACGTCTAACAGCTCTTTTTAGATTGCAAGATAAATGTGTACCCCAAAATAGACCTGAGTTCACCTAGATTTGAGATACAAATTCATCTTCTCTTTGCTAATTAAAGGGCGAGTACAAGGTAGTTCTTACCTGCACATGATCTCGTGTGTGAGCAAGACTCGGCACATTTCTGGGTTCTTGTCTTGGCCTTCATACACTATGGCCTGTAAACAAAGGCACGGTTTGAGCTAAGAATGGAACCAAGTAGCAGAGAACAATCACAACCGAGTTCTTGACCACTTCGTAACTGCCGCGGGCCAATTAGCCTTCAGGAGCCGAAGGCCTCATTGGGCTAGTTGTTTAAGATATGTTGTTAAGGATCAGCCCAGATGGAGCGGAAGGGGATATGCTCCTTTCTGGCCTGTCAACCGCCTTATTATGACACATCTTCACATCGGTGTGTGAGATGGGCGTCTGTTGTCAAGACAACCACAATTCTCCTCTCAATTCAGAATAAAAATAAATCTAATCAAAAAGAAAGGGAAAACCCAGCAGGTTTTATAGACTGGGATCCTATTGATTTAAAATATAGAAAAGTACATGGACCTGTATGTATCTGCCACCTCGTTTTACTCCTTACAGCCCCAACATGTGGTGTTCTACAGGTGAGTAGCAGAGAACAGGTGCAGGTATGGTTAATGAGTCCATTCACTAACTGTCTTCTTTACGATGATTCATAAATTGGGGAAACACCTTCTTTCCCTCAACAGGCTGAAAACGAGCTTTCTTGGGTGTACACCCACCCAAACAGTAATGCTTACCGGCAGATGTGTGGGCTTGAGCCATAGTTACCTCCCTAAACTAAAAATTACATCTGACTCTCAAAATCTAAAGTCCTAAGCCACCTCACCAGCCAAGATGTTTTTGTCTGCTTTTAGTAATATGTGTACAAACATTTTGCTTATGATCACTGGGAAGTTTCCTTGAGACCTCAGCTTTCTGGGATATCTAAATATTAATACCTGGTTGAAGAAAAACCCACAGCCATTGGTAAAGAAATGCTCTGCATTGGGATATATTTTAACGAACTTAACACTGTATTGCTGCATAGTACTAATTTAACACAGCTACAAATTGTTAATAAAATTACTTTCACACATTCACATAACCCTCAAATGCTTGGTGATAAAACTACCTAAATTAACCAGAGTACTACAGATGCTACAGTAACTAACTTGTAGTTGGCTCTAATGTGCTTTGTTTATGAATCTGGGACTTTTAGAACCTTTAAAATGTTGGGTAAAGCTCAAGTTGGGGTGTGTGTAGACCTTCCAAGCAGGTTCTGTTTAAGATATCTAACTCCATTACACAACAAAAATTGCAACAAATTTTAAAATGACAACAAGTACCTGCATGAAAAGGAAACATTTCCCTACCATTGGCCCACCTAAACTATTTTTTATGCTTAGTCTATCATAACTCTGTAATTTTTTAAGGTTTTCCTGTGACATAATTTTAGACTTACAGAAAAGTTGCAAGAATATATAAAAATTCCCCAAGATACTCTTTACCCAGACTCCCAAAATGTTTGTATTTTATTAAATTTGCTTTATTCTTTTCTATTTTTTCCTGAACCATTTATTAATAAATTGCAGACATACCTTACATACTTCAGCATGTATTTCCTTAAAACAAGGAATATTCTTACATAAGCACAGTACAATTAATCTGAATCAAAAAAATTAACATTGATATAATACAATAATCTAATCTATAGACCTTACTGAGATGCACCAATTACCCAATGAAGTCCAAAAAAAAAAAAAAAAGAACCAAAACACCAATGACAATCATTGATTGCAGTCAGTTGTCATGTCTTCTTAGACACAGAACATTCCCGATTCTTTGCCTTTCACGGCATTGACATTGTTGAAAACTACAGGCCAGTTGTTTTGTAGAACATCCTCAGTGTGCGTTCGCCTGATGGCTCCTCACACGTAAAGTTATAGAACTCAGGGCCAGAATCCCGCAGGTGGGGCCCTGAGTTCTCAGCGCATCAAATCACGCTGTCGACTAGTGTCACTACTGACAATAAACTCTGGCCATTTGGTTAAGGTGGTGCCTGCCATCCACCAGAGATCATCGGCCAGATGTCTGCACTGTCAAGTTACTATTTCACCTTATGTAATTCATAACTATCTTCGAGGGAGGTCATCTAGACTATGTTACTATTACATGATCCCTCAAATTTTCATCCTCTCATTATGGCATGCCTTGATGACTCTTTCCTGTATTCTTATAAGACCTTTTCAAACACCCCAGAAGTTGTTTTACTTAAGGAAAGGCATTAAGTAAATCAAAAACATTCGAAAACCAAAACTTATATCTGCCTGCTTTATTTTCTGCTATCGCTGCTGAGAAATCAAAGAAACACTTTAAATAACTGATTAGATCTCATACATGCTGCTAAAAAAAATTCTAATCGCTCATTTCTGTAAAATCCTATTATTACCACAATTTTATATGCTCTCTTAATACCCCTGATAACCTCTGTTTCAACTTTAGTTTTTTGTCATGCTAAACTAATACAAGTAACTTGATAAATAAATTCACAGGTATTGGTGGGGTTTTCCCCTCGTGAGAAAAAAAGTTTGGTTCTTTTTGGGACGAGGGAGTATGAGTTACATCAGACTTTCTCATTTTGATTATTTCTAGATGATATATATTATTTTTACTGAGGCTCTGGTTCCATTGAAATCTGTGGGCCTGCGATGATATTTAATTAGATATGGTGCAATGCAAAAGTGCACATGACTGCCCCATATTGTGGATGGCGCACGGACTCCCAGGAACCCCATGTTTTTATCTCTGGTGACTGAAGATCATTCACTGAAGACCCAGGGCCTCTGTTATACATCTCCCTACCAAATGCCAAACTACCCCTTTGCTTCTGGTAAGAGAGGCAAAATGGAGAATCTTTCTCTACATGAACATAGGAAAATGAAAGCATGAGTTTGGATTTGCTCAAAATTAGTTGAGAACTCTAGGGAGGAATGAAAGCACACAGTTTGTGCTGTCGCTTTTCATTGGGGCCTAAAGAGAACAACATTTTTCAACACCTCAACGCAGAGAAAGCAACGCTTGCTACTTTTGTGACTTCTGAAATAAAAGCAAATGAAACTGGGGTCTTCTCACTGTCCTATGGAGCAGAACTAAATTCCTGTGAATACAGTAATCTGGAACCTCAGTGTGACAGGGCCGGCTATGAACTGGAACTTCATCACAGGGAGATTCACCTCCAACCTCACCCAAAGCAGCTTTTGTTACCAAAAAGGCTTGTTAAAACACACACACGCACAATATCACATAAAAGATCCGGGCCAAGAAATCAACGGTCTGATGAGATCCAGTACAGGGAACTATGATAACTTCATTTTGATGAACATCTAATGCAGAACGTCAACAATAAAGCCGACTTTTTAAAAACGCCCCTGAGTTCTCCCTCCAGCTTACACACACAACTGACAGCCACACACAGACTCTGCGCCATCCATTTAGCGCTTGTATCAGGAGATGTTCACAACTCAGCAAACCCGGACTTTAAGCCTTAAAAGAAAAGGATCCTCTAACACCAACTTAGGGAGAAGTTTCTGCTTTTTTTTCCCTAATTTAAATGTGTGCCCCTGTGGCGTGTGAGTAATGCTCATTGAGGCTGGATCAGCTGGGAAATCACAGAAGCATATAAACAGCATGGACTATTTTAAGTGAAACCATTTTAATAGACAGCTGGTTTAGGGCCCAAACAATGGAACACCAAGAAGAAGGCTTATTTTCATCCTCCATAGTAAATCATGTGCCTGCTCCCCGTGAGGAAGGTGGTCTGCTGTGAGAGCGACAAAGACAACAGTGGTTTAAATAAATCAATGTGTTTATCAGGAGTGAGGATGAGAGGCCTGTTACAGAGATGGGCAGGATGGGGAGAGAATGCATAGAAAATATATTATTTAAATGAGTGAATTGATGGCAAAGCAAGTTGACATTTTAACCTAAGAAACAAAAAATACAATATCAAGTAGAAAACAATGTTTACATTAATCCTGCCAATGCTAAATAAATGCTTTAAGGTGGCAGGAATGCTTTAAGCATTCAGGAAGGAAGTAAAAAAATAAACACTAACTTCATCTCAACTTTAAAAACCTGGTGAAACTGGTAAGTTGTCAAAACTTAACATATTTGGAGCAGATTTATTTTTCCGATACACTAAATTTCCTTTTCTTAATATCCTCCTCTGTTAAGTGGAAATAAAATATGAAATTATTTTTAATACTCTATTTTCCTTCAGATGGGGGGGGTCCAGAATAATGTTTTATAATTAACACAAAAGAAGGAAAAAATAAGAATTGTTAAACTTTCATATCCTTACCCAACAGTACCAGAAAGATATTGTGATAGAATAAAATGCCATCGATTTCAAATGTCCTTTTATAAGTTAACCTATTTCTTTTTTGAAAAGAAATAAATCAATCAATAGGGGAAATCCACTCCGATTGCCACTGTTTGTGAAATGTGATTCATCCTTGCTCTTCTAAAATATCACTAGGTTTTAAAAGTTAATTGAAACTTACTGTGGATAAAGACCACAGAGTAAAATGAAAAATACATGGTGAATGTACACTAGGATCACACTTCAATAGGATGCCAAAGGAAATACAGAGAATTAAGCATGGCTTTCTCTGTTTACTTTTCTAATAGTTTTAACTCTTTGTGTTCCATGCCAAAATAAAGAAGGTAAGGAGAATATTTAGACTTCAGTTCCTTAAAATCTAAAAGGATTTTAGAAACAGAATGTTTTCATTATTTTATGTTTGTTTACAACCAAACAATAGGAGACTTGTCATCATTACTTTAGAAAGACAAAAAAAGAAGAAGAGAAAGAAAAGTAGGTAGGTTATTCATAACTAACAAAAATTCCTAATTTACCATTTAAACCAAAACAGTAACCTTGGAAATATGTTACTCTTTTATCCATGTACTAAATAAAAGGCCAAATCTAATCTGTCACCTTAAAGAAAAAGCTCATGAATGTACAAAGCACCTCCTTCAACCAGAAGCAAAGTGTCCTCTAAGTACCCTGTCAGCGAGTCTTTGGTAGCAAATTACCAAGAACTGAAACTAATCAAAAAATAATATGAACACCAACAATATCAACACACTGTGATATTGATCTTTACAACCAACCAGTAAGTTCCACTGCTCATCATAAAAAATAAAAATAAAATTAAAATTTAAAATGTGCTAGCTAATGTGGTCCTAGAAATTTCTAGGTGAAGGAGCCCTAGTTAAAAATTAACTTTTGCCAAAGAAAACACTACAAATCTGACATTTCATAAACAATTCTGTCAAACAGCAATCCAACAGTGATAGTGGGATAAAATAAAAAATTATTTCACTTCAATTAGCAGCTTGGCTAATGGTGAACAAATTACAAAGATGTAATTTCAGCTCAGCAGCTAAGCAGGCCGTTTTCAGAACTGAGTTAGGAAAGTTGCAAAGAAATGATATCATATTCAGTATACCGTTCAGTTACATCACAGCCCTGAATAAAAAGAGAATGTGTACCAAAAGCAGTCAGCTTTAGAATGCACCTCTTATGTCTCAAAGAAATAAAATCCCTTATATTAGTCAAACGCCAAGATAAAACTGAATCATTCTAACAACCCCATATCATATTTCTTTTCTAGCGGTAATAAAAGATATTTCACTCATATGGTAACTATATTTGCATCTATATTAGTAGATACAACTGGCTTGTCAACCCAATGGGATAATAATAATAATAATAATAACATAATAAAAGCAGCTAATTTATTAAGCACTTAATGTATGCCTGTCAGTATTCTAAGTACTTTACATGTATGAGTTCATATAATTTTCACAATAGACCTTCCAAGTAGGTTCTACCATTATTTCCATTAGTTGGATTCCAAATGCTTACACATTCTAATTACTAAGACCAAATCACTCTTGCTCGACAACTACATAAACAATTCACCAACATCCAAACACTCCTTCAAGCCTCTCAGCAATATAAGTGAAGACACAAGAACAGTCTATCGGTGTAATCACACAATTTCAATAAATGCATCACTACTAATATGTTCGTTTTTAATGCTGTTCAAACATTCACATGGAAACAGCTCTAGCGTAAATATCCCCGAACAAATGGCTGTATATTATCCAGGAGGGAGCAGTTGGACCGCCAGACTGGGGAAGTACTAGGCCATCTGGCTCCGGCAATCTCTCCAAAACCATCAGCTTTGTTTTCACCCCCAGACTCCAAACAACACATTTTCCACTGTGATGAGTTTACATTTTCCCAAACACAGGTCCTGATCATGCATAAAAATTCCAAACTTCTTCATTCTGCTATGTGCAAGGAAATTTAAATCACCTGCATTTTTGACATGTTACCAAAGGAGAGAGAAAGCTGCTGAAATATGGCTCTTGACTATAATCTTGCCTTGTCCTTTTCTGTTTGTTTGTTTCCCCAAATATATGAAAGAACCTCTCTGCTAACCCAGTGAATTCCTTTGGAACTTATTGATATACTAAAAATGTGTTTATCTACCAATGAAGAGCCATGAACTGAAAGGGTCGTTAATCAAATCTACATAGCTGTGGCAGTATATAATGAAACAATCAATAGGAAAAAATGCACTTGCATCAATAACTTAAAGTACCAGGAACATCACAACAAATATACAAAGATTAGCTGGGAAGAGAAATATGACAACACTGCTGATGATGTGCCTTGGACCACCCCCTGTGCTGGGATTTATCCCCGCCCCTCCCGCCCCACCCCCCATCATCTACCTTCAAATTCATACATACAAGGATTATGTGAATAGGATTTTCCCTTTCCAAAAAAATTTTTTTTAAAAAAAGCCTTTGTTTGGGGGCGGGGAATGTTTTGTTTTTGATAACTTTATGGAATTTGGTACTCTTTTTTTTTTTTAATTATAAAAATGTCACTTTTTTTAAAGCAAGATGTTAGAAGGGAAGATAAGTTAAAGGCTTTTTTAAATGTTAACTATTTAAAGATAAATAACTCAGTGAAGCAATCACAGAACAAAACCATATTTCAGATACTACATGAAAATCTGAAATGAGGCACATTAAACCTCAGACCTCCCCCACAGGGTTCATTTGAGCTTCTGCAGTAGATACGGTTTCTGGATGCAACAGCCATAAACTTCTGGATCCTACAGGCCTTTTTGCATGTTCACTAATGGAATACCAAAAACAGCAATGACACAAAAACAACCTATTTTTAGTCCAGCTAAACTTGGTTTTGAACAACCCTTCCCAAAAGCGAGCCTCTTATTTTCTAGTTGGTGGATGAATTTTTTAAATATTATTTCTTTTGCATTTCGTAAGAAAGGCATAGGGTTAAGGGGGCTCAGATTCTTATACATTCATTATTCATAATAAGTTACTTTTACTGGTAGAGTCCAAAATTAAGAGTCATTACTCAAAATAGTATAATGAGACACTTTGAAAAGGTGTGAAATACGTGTCATACCAATACATCTTGGTTGATTGAGTACATTTCTGTTTGATCTCAATGCTTCTAATTCCACCCAACATCAGGAAAATTCTATGAAAATACAGGGTGTACAGCTAGTTTGGGATTGCATGCCAAAGATTCCCCTTCAGTTTTAAACCCCAACTTGAGAGTCAAAGATATGTATCATGTACACAAAGCTGCATCTCTGATCAGAAAAGTGCTACCATAAACAAGCAGCTAAGAGAAGACACTTGAACTATGGCTAGGTATTCCCTTCAAAATCTATGATGTTATTAGAACTTGTCACATCACTGAAATTATTCAGTTTGCATTCTAAATATCAAAACGCTGAGTCTATCTGGAAGAATTTCACAAGGGGGGAAATGTAACCAATTAATCAGTCAGTTTGTATCGAGTCTTACTTCTGATTGAAGAGGTCACTGCATATTCAACTAAAATCAAAAATTTAAGAAAATTTTAATCAGACTTGGTAGTTAATTATCAGAGGATAATTTCAGGCTAAATGAGAATCCACTGTTTTACTCATCAAGGCTAAACCATTACAATTATGTTCCAGTTTCAAACTGATCTGCTTTTTGAAGACTATTGTATTAACAGTGTACACAAGAAGTTAACCTACTTCCCAGACTCTTACAGCACATAACCAACGAACAAGCAACCGGATAATAGGCAGGGATTGCCTTTCAAAGTGAAAGCTCCATAGAAGGCACTAGACAATTATTATGAAAGCAAACAGGTATGCCTTTAAAAACTCACTTTTTCTTGATATTTTTAGACTAAATTCAGATAATCATTTAAGTTTTTCAGGTCACTCTCCACCAAAATATATAATTGCATACATATATAATTTTAACTTCCAGTAAGATGTCATATTATGGCAAATGACTTTCTCACACCTATTCTTAAAAATAAGCTACATTTTGCTCTAGTCTCTTCCACACAACTGGTAAAATTTATGACACCAAGTGGTCAAAGAATACCTTAAACTGCAGTTTTTCTTAAGCCCTACAACCTTGTTAGTAAAATGATATTTGATGTATTGCTGTACAAAAAGCCAGATTATTCTCCCGCCATATGAGAGTATGTAACGTAGGTTCATGGCACGTTTTGTTTTAGGGGTCCAAAATAAAGTTTTGAGAAAAGTTAGTCACTTCAAATATGTCCTGATTTTGTGCTTCTTACAACTGTTCCTTTCATAATGCTGCTCCTATAACGTAATATTTAAGCGGCCAATGTTGTACAAGCAGATAGGCCTTATAAACTGGTTTGTGGGGGATTTCTTTATCTTTTAAAAAGTAAATTCTAATAAATACATATGGAATATGTATTAGAGTTCATACTTCCCCCTCCCCCTCCCATCTTTGCTTTCCTCTGATGAGAATGGCAGGAAGGGATATCCAGAGTATCAAAGACAACTTTTTTAAAACGAAACTTTACTTAAGACATTTTTGTTTTGATATCATTAAAAAAAAATGTTGCTGAAATCAGGCTTTTGTGTTTATGCTTGGCAGGAAAAAAAATTAACAAAACATAATGTGTCCAAATGAAAGGGCATTATCCTATGTAATAATTAAAACCGGTACAAAAAAAAAAGTAAAACCAAGACCAAAAGTATAAACGTGGATTTACTCTGAACAGTCAACTAAGAAATAAATGAATCTTCAAGAAAGTCAAATATTTTAGGCAAATACTTGAAAAAGATTTCAGTAGATATTTATTATTTTAAAAAATACATTTCATACCCTCATGTTTTCTACTTCATTCTCAATGAAATATGAGAGTAATAATCAAAATTCACTGTTATTAAATTCATTCTTGCTGACAGATTTAAAACTCCCAACAGCTTATTGATGTGCATTTTGTATAACATATTTAAGCCATGGCTTATCCAAAAACGAATTTTAAATACACATGTATACCCTAATTTGAAATATTCCAATCCAGTATCTATGAAAGCACACCTCCCTTATTTTAAAGGAAATATTTTAAAATCACAATCAAGTAAATAAGTTTTAACCCTCTTACTAAACTGGTGGTTGGTACACAATGGGAAACTTTTTTCTTTGTTCTGACTTCTTTCCCCCACCCAATAAAGCTGTCTTCTTTTTTCTGTGACTAAGTCCCCCAACTACCTAAACCAGCTCCTTAATTCCGAAACTAAACTTTTCTTAAAATTTAAAAGGAAAAAAAAAAAAAAAAGCTTCTGTGCCTCATTAAAATGTCAGGCCTCTTTTCTGACTGGGCTCATAACAGTATCTTTTAAACCAGAATTCAACCTGCATGTACACTGCCTGACTCCTGCTCGTTGAGGAGCTTAGGAAAATGCCGTCTGTGTACCTTTAAGACCACAAGCTCACTCATGCTGCCTGGCTTCTTGCCAAACTTGGAGTCAAAAGCAGGAGGATTTTTGCAAAATATCCTCTAACAATTGTCGCGCCTTCTTCCAACACTACCACCACCACCTCCTCCTTTTCAAAAATCTGCGAAGTGGGTCGTCTGCCCTCTCGGGCCCATCTCACCGTTCCTGGGGAAGCTACCTTTGCCCCCACCTACTCCCGCTACCCTCCACCTCCCCAGGGAGGTCCAGGTGGTTTGAGTTTCACAAGTTCGGCCCACTCTGCACCAAGGTCCCCTGGCACCTTTGGCGCCCTTTCAGTCTCACTGGCCTGGTCAAAGGAAGTTCAGCCTCTACTCTCCCCACTTAGCACCCCGCAGTCTTAATTCACAAGGTCTGAGTTTCCCTTATTACGAAGGAGCCGTCGAACCATCTTCCCCATGCGGCGGGCGCCTGGAAGGCCGCACGGAGAACACGGTCCGCTGCGGACCCTGGCGTTGAGAGTTCGAGCCCTGGCCCTCTCGCTACGGAGTAGCCAGCTTTTAGAAGCCCCCAAATTTCACGCCCTTGAGTAACCCCTGCGGCGCGAAATTAAGAAACTTACTTGTTTTGTCATGGAGTCAATGAGGCGCACGTAGAAATCCTGCTCCGTCCTTATCCCTGGGGGATCGGGGGAGGGAACAGGGGAACGAAGGAGAATTAAGTGAGATATCTGCGCGAAAAAACAAAGAATGGGCTCCAAAGCTGATGGAACTCCAAGTGTCCCGGAGAAGCATAGCCAGGAGGCCCCCTCGCCCAGTGTTCAGAGAAGGGCCTCTGGCCTAGTCCTAGCGCACTCGCGAGGCAGCCCCCGAGCACCGCACAGGGGAATGGGGCGGGCCCCCACCCGGCTACCCTTCCCTTCCCTTCCCGCGGCGGGAGCCCCTCTGCGCGCTCGGAGCCAGCAAGCCCAAGATAACTGTGGCCCCCTAAACCCAAGGGGCTTTGGGCTTGGAGTCGAAGCCGAGGGAACCGGCCTTAGGAAGAGGAAGAAAAACAGCGGCCTAAACGAGGGGAGGAGCCACACCTGGCTTCAGGTACGCGCAGGCCCAACGCCGCCGTCCGCGGGCCACTCAGGGCCTCCTGGGGTGAAACCGCCTCAGGCGAAACTTATGTGAGGCAGGTTTCCCCGAAGATGGTGGACAATTGGGTTCGGCTGTGGTTCTCGTCCACCTGGCGCTCCCCCGTCCCCCGTGCCCTCCCCCGCAGCCCCGGCTTGCCGGCGCGGACCCGACGGGAGCCTCACCATTGCTGTAGAGGAGCTGGAGCCGGTAGTGAATCCCGTTATTGGTCTTTTCGCTGTTGGCTTCCTGGGTTGCAACAGGGCGCAAAGACACAAGAGACGCAGGAGAGAGGTCGGCGTGAGCGAGTGGACGGACTTCGGGGCAACTTTCCCCATCCGGGCCTCCGGCGCGGGAGCCGGACAGGCCCGCCGCGAGCAGCAGAAATTGCGGCCACCTGTGATCCCTCTGCCGCGCCCCGCCCCCAACCCAGCCCTTACTGCTTGCTCTCCCCTTCCAGAAAATTCCACGAGGCGCTCGGGCCTGGGCCAGCAGAGGCAGGAGCCGCGCGCGGCCGCGCGGACGAGGGCGGGTTCCTCCCGGGTGCCCTGGCTCTGGAGTGCGAAGCCGGGCTCGCCTCTCTCCAATTCTGGGGGCTCCGCGCGAACTTTTTTGGAGCAGAACCTCACGGACCAGGAGCCCGGGTTCGCCCAGGGCGGAAAGTGGTTTGAGGGACCCCGCGCAGGAGTGTGTTGTAGATGCTTTGCACTGGCGGAGGAGCGCGCCTCCCGAAGCGCCTGGGCCTGCTCCCCGGCCCCGAGCGACAGGCAGCGGCGCTGCGCCCACTTACTTTTTCCTTCTCCACGAACCCCACAAAGGCTGTTCTCTCGATCTCCACCGGCTGGCCCTGTCTGTCGTAGAGGGCCAGGACGAAGTGGAAGAAGTTGGATTTCCGCAGATTGGAAGGCGGCTGCTTCTCAAAGTGAGCCCGGGCCAGACCCACCCCGCTGTGGCCAAAGACGCAGAGTTAGACGGCTAAGCGGAACCCCGACCCGCGACCCCTGTCACCCCGTACACACGCGCCTCTCTGCTCCCCAAACGCCCAGTGGACGCCCTACACGCCTGCTCAGGCGCCCTGGGCCCACCTGACCACGGGACTTGCGTGTTCTCGCGGGTCCTGTCCTCCCTCCGGAGCACAGGGTGCGCCCCCCGAACTCTCAGAAGCGCTGTGAAAGTTTTGTTTGCGTTTTGCGCAGGAGCTAAAATGCTGGAAGCATTTACTCCAACCTGACGCGCACTGCGTGGGGAGGAAGAAAAGTGGCGGTGGAGGTGAACCCGCATTCGCGGAATCGAGCGGGTCGTTGACAACTTAGAGGGAGGGGACCATGGGAATTGGTTCCAGCTATCCCTTCGAATCTCCCTGGGCAGGTGAGAAGGGACGGGAAACACGGTCAGCTTCTCTCTGCAGCAATCATCCTCCAGGAAACCTCATGCGCCCTGGCCAGCCGCGGGTGCCCAGCCTCGGGAAGCCACATGTCCCTCCCTTCCAAAAAATTAATAAAGCATGTGGAGAAAAGGAATCTAAGGGTGGAATTCAGAGCTGTTGGGTGATCGCTGTGGGAAAGGGAACTGGGGTGGTTTTTAAAGACTGGTCCTGACAAAGTTTTGCTGAGTGTGAAATCTTCACACTCATTCCAGGGTTGTAGGCTGAGCGCGCCCGCCGGGGGTCTGGAGGTTGGGGCGCCAGGGGCGCATGGTGGCCACTGACAGCCCAACCTACCCAACATAAGAGCTCGCTCTCTCTCGCTCTCTCCACACACACACACACACACACACACACACACACACACACACACACACTTTCACTTCCAGCCTAGTTACCCAACTCACTCTCACTACCTGCCACCGCCATCCTTACACTCAATGGGGATGGAAACAGTGTTAGGGACACTTGTCCACAGCCTGGAGAAAATGAGGATGGTGTAATTAGTCATCTTCCTTCTTCCCTTTCCGCCCTCTCTGAGTCCGATAGAGCCTGGGGCCACCAGGTCTCCCATTCCCCCAAGCCTAACTAGTGGCCTGGAAAAAAAAAAAAAAAAAAGGCCATTTCTCACTTGGGACCAGGAGTGCCCCTAAAGAGTGCTGGAGGTGCCCAGGAAAGGTGCCCTGGGGTCAATCTCCAAGGGCAGCGCCTTCAGGCCTCACAGTCTAGCGTCCCAGGAGCTGAGAGTGGAAGAGGAGCTAGAAGGGGCCATGGTGACAGAGGGTGGAGAAGCCTTTCAGGAGATGTCAGAATTCAAGGGGGGTTGCTGTTCTCAGGGGTCAATCTAGAAAAACTGAAAGGTAGAGAAGAAGGGAGAGAGAATCAGACGGGAGAAATAAGAGAAGATTCTGGGGTGAAATGGAGAAAGAAAAGAGGAGAGAAAGGTGGTAAGGGAAGGAGGGACAGGAAGGAGTGAAGAGAGGACGGAAAAAATGAAGAGCGGGAAAGGGAACGGAAAAGAAAAGGGAAGGAATTAAAGAAAGAAGGAGGAAGAGATGAAAGAAGGAAGAAAAGGAAGGAAAAAAGAAGAACGGGTGGGAGGGAGAAAAGAAAGGAAAGAAAGTTTAAAAAGGAGGGAAGAAAAAAAAAGGAAGGAAAGGAAGAACGAAAGAAAGGAGAAAGGAAAGAAGAAAAGAAAGAAAGAAAGAAAATAAAGAGAAAGAAAGAAAAGGGAAAAGAAAAAGACAGCCGGCCAGAAAAGAAAGAGCAGTCCAAAAAAAAAACAGATATCCAACATCATGCTGGTGAGGCGCCTCTCGCCTCTTCTGGCTTAAAACAAAATGAAAACAGCCACAGGCGAGGCAGAGGAAAGTGCCGGCAAAGCGTGGACTCCGCGCAGGGAACTCCCAGCTCTCCGGCCGCAGGCGCCTAAGGCTGCGCGGCCGGGAAGCGGCAGGAGCCCCGGAGTCGAACAGAGCCGAGCAGCAGACGCAGGAGCGCGGCCAGGCCCCGCGGCAGGGGCCGTAGCCACCGCCTCCCGGTCCTCTGCTCGCGGCTCGCCTCCCCGGCCGCGGTCCCCGAGCGGTACCCACCTCTGCGCCGCCGTGTTGGCGTCCAGCACCCCGGCGCCCTGCATCCACGTCCGCACCGCGTTCATGCCGCTGCCCAGCGGCTCTTCCTTCATGCTGCTTCCACTCCGTTGGATGCTTTCCTGAATCCCAAACATGAAAACAACCTTTTCTTGTGGAAAATCTCCTCCCCCTTGAAAATATTTTTTTTTAAAAAAAAAAAAAAAAAGGAAGAAAAAAGCCAGCCAGAGATTTTTTTTTTTTTTTGAGACGATGAACTCGCGCTAGAAGATCAAGGCGGGCTGGAAAGCAAATTTTTAAAAAATGTAAACCGTCGCTCAAAACTAAGCGATAACCTGAAAAAAAAAGGAGAGAAAAAAAGAAGGGAAAATCCAACGAAAAGACCAAAATAAAAAAAATGAGATGTATGCTTGGCTGTTGGGGGTTGTTTGGTTGGTTAATTTTTGGTTTGGGTGCTTTTTTTTTTTTTTTTGCTTTGCTTTTTTTTTTTTTTTTTTTTTTTTTTTTGTAATGATCACAGGCCGGTGGAGGGCAGGAGGGGCTGGAGTTTCCTTTTGCAGAGGTACCCTTCACTTCAAGAAGCAGGAAGAAAAAAAAATAGCTCTGATGGCAATTTAAGAAACAATAGACTCAACTCGCGCTGCCGGCTTTGCTACTTCAAGTGTCATTTTCCACAACCAGGCAAGTTTTTTCCTCTCTCTCTTTTTTTTCCTCCTTCTCTCCCAACCAAAGATGTTTCTTTCCTTCAGTGCGTATAGATGAGGAGGACGCTGGTTGCCGTAGACAGATACACCAGAGAGGGAGACTGGGGTGGGGGGAAGGGGAGAGAGAAAGGGAGGGGGGAGAGAGAGATAGAGAGAGAAGGAGAGGAGAGGGAGAAAGAGAGAGGGGGTGGACCCTGCTGGATGGAGATTCTGTTTTCTCCTTGCTAAAATAGAAGTGATTTGCAGGCTTTCCCTATGGAATCCAGTTTGACTCTCCCCAGAGCTAAACACAGGCACACTAACCCCAAAGGGAGGAGGCGGGACCCGCGCCTCATAGACCCGCCCCTTCATTTGCATAACGTCATTCTTCCGCCTCGCTGTAGCCAATCGCGGCTCAGGAGCCGGCTGGCTCGCAGTGCCGGGCCACGCTCCCTCATTAACATCCCTCTCCCGACCGCGCAGGGGAGCCGGACAAAGTTCCTCGCAAAGTGGCAAGCAAAGGATCGCGGAGCTCCGGCGTCTGAGCTGGGGAGGACCGGGGCTGAACAGGGCAAAGCCGGGCAGGAGAAGGGGACCGAAGGAAGGAGAGGGGGGTATTCTTCTCAGAGATTTGAGCCGTTGCAGCCCATTTAGCATCCGCACCGCGCTCTGAGCGCGCTCGAGGCGCACAGGCTGCATCCTCCCAGGGCCGATGCTGCGTCCTGCTCCGCTGTTCTGGGACGTCGGGGGCAAAAGTGGAGGAGACGGGAGAGCCCGGGCAGAAAAAGCAGGACTCGCGTCCCAGGTGCCCACCTCTTCGCTTTGAGGAGGGGGTGGTGGGGTGGAAAATGGGTGCTCGAGATCGGGGCAAGGAGCTTGCGGAGGGCACTGCCTTCACGCCGGGTAGGCGGGTGGGCTCTGGGCCCCGCAAGCGAGGCGCTGTGGGTCCCTAGGGTGTGGGAGACCTGGGCTCTGCCCTAGTCTGTCATCTGAAGCGCTTTTTGTTTGGCCGCTAGCCTCGAGGCCACGGGCGTTAGCGGCGCTGACCTCATACGCTCACTTCTCTCGAGTAATCCGCAGGATATGTTGACAGTGGAATGAATGCGCTCCCTGGAGCTGTGTCAGGTTGTTTTAAAATTGCCTCAGTCAGGTTCTATCCCCAACCCCTCACCCCAGCCGCTAAAGTAGTATTTCTTTACAGTAACTGCCAAAGCAACAACGACATCTCTGATTAGTTATTTGTTTGATGTAAGGTTTCTCTCGTCCTCATTCTTTTTGTTAAAATGGTGAGCTTGAACAAACTCTCTTCAACTCCTGCTCCTGCCATATGTCAAAAGAAAGATTGAGGAAATAGGAAGGAAGGAAGGAAAGAACGGAGAAAGGAAGGAAGGAAAGGGGGAAGGGAGGAAGGAAGGAAAGAAGGGAGATATGATCTCCTACCTCGGACCTTTGGCATATATGCTTGCAGCTGGCAAAGGAAATGGCTAGATGTTTCTCGGTAATGTGCTCCGTCATTTTTTAGCAGGTTGGAGCCTCTAATAAGCACATGGTGAACTTCTGTTTCATTACCCTCAGAGGAACTCCCTGACTGCAGCCAAATCTGCTAAGGACTCCGTCGGGGAAATTCTCTGCCAAAAATCCAGGTCCCCTTTCTGTCGGCCTTGCTTGGCCCTTTGATTTAGGAAGCTCATGGGGTCAGTGATGGAAAAGTACACATGCCCATGTTGAATGGAATGGAGACAGGCAAAAGTTATGCTTTGTACTTTTGGCAGAGCAGGAAAGTGGGTGCCACTTCCTGATTCCTAAACTAGATGAAAAACTGTTCCAGGCCTGCCAGTACATGCCACTGTCCCCAAACACTCCTTTATCACTTATGCACAAAGCCTCTCAGCTCTCATACCATTTAATCTGGACCACTAACATACTGATCACTTTCTCTCTGGTACCATAATTAATGCCATCTCTTCCAAGTCACTCCTGAAGAGATCCGTCTGATCCATCAGGATCCCCACAGCATCTACCAGAGTTCTGGGTACATAGTAGGTGTTCAGGAGGAGTATGTTGGTGCACAAACCTGAAGGATTATAGTTTTGTAGGGAGGAGAAAGGGGAAGCTGGACCTTCTCCATCTCTATAGAATTTAAATGCATAATTGAAATTGAGCCTGCTGAAAACTTCCCCAAGCTCCAAGATTAACCACCAAGGCCCAAAGAGGCCCCAAGAGACAATCCCTCCCCATGCCTGATCTGAGAAGATCTTTCAAAGAAGGGGGAACCAGGAAGCAGGAGCCACCATCCTTTCAATGAGTCCGAGATAGCCCTGGCATAAGGCCCAGGCCTTCCCTTCCTTGATTGCCTGAGCCTCCCTTTCACTCTACAATGAACAATGTTTAAGACTCCAAGTTGAACCTGGTGAGGTTCACACGTCAGTGATGGGGCACACACAATGGGAGACCACTATTATGGCCAAAGGGAGGCAGCATAGGTGCCAAAGAAATGAGAGATGCCAGAAGTGCCAGAGAAAGCTGCCACCCAGAAGACCAGGACCAGTGAGAGCCACAACAGATAGATTGGGGTGAGGGGCTGTCAAACAGAAGATAGAAGCACACTGCAAATGATGTGTTTGTTGAGGGGTCTGATTCTAAAGAGAAAATGGCCCAGAGAAAGAAGCTTTCAGCAGCCCAGTTCCTGCCCCAGAGCCAGAAATCTCCAGGAACTAAATAAAAGGCAGTGGATCTCCATGTCCTCCAGGCCACAGAAGGAGTAAAAATAAAAAAGGACAGGAATTTTTTGATAAGATAAGGCTAATTTCCTTTGGCTGTGTGAAGGCAGCAGATACCTCACCTGGGACGATGAAAGTAGTTTATTTTAATGAAGCAAAGTGTATTCACAGCTTTTCTTTGGTTATCTTTTCTGCTTGAAACCTGGGTTTCTTGCCCAGTAATAAATGTTTAAGAACGAAGCTAAAAGAGACGGTGGAAAAGAGACAGAAAGGTTGATAGAAAACTGGGATGAAACCCAGGCCGACAGAGCTGTAGCTTTTTGTGGATTTCCTCTAGTGAATACTGACTATACAACTGCCATTTTAAACTTTGAAAAATCCCTTCGACACTCTTCCGTCTTCCCTTATGTAAGGTTAGCACCACCTCCAGAAGGCAAAGCATGTGTGTGAAGGGGTGACTACAAAGTATGTACTTGATCCTTTTTATATTATAGTCACGCTCCTGTGAAGAGAGATACTTGTATGTATAGCATTGCCCAGACTTTATAACATATCTGTGATACATGACTTTAGGGGAGCTTATAACACTAATCCCCAACCCCTTCTTAATCATATGGGGTGGGAGTTAGACATGCAGATATGCAGGCCTGGTCCAGACTTGCAGAATTAGGGAGGCAGAAGCTGAGGAGAAATGAACCTGTAAGTGAGGAAAATATACAGCAAAACGGGTTTATATGTGGAAAAAGCAATTGGAAAGGTTTGATATTTCCCTGTGGACTTAAGTCTCCCGCTGAGCTTCTCAGAGTCCCCTCGCGACTGAGGTGAGCGTCCCCTTTCCCGCTCCCTCTCAATTGCTCCAAATAGTAGACAAAGCTGCCCAGCCTTCGGGGCTCCCCGACTGGAGGGAGCTCAGGCGGGTGAGCAGGTCCCCCTACTCTACCTCGAACTTTTTTGAAACCTTCTCACTCTTGGCTGTCCCAACCCTCTTAAGGCTCAGGGAAATCAATTCCCTTTCCCGATGGACATCATTATATGGGAGGGGGTGGGTGCCAGTGGAAACACCCCCCCCCCAAAAATAATAAAAGCTGCGAAAAGATACAGTCGAACTAGGACTAGCGGGGCCGTCCCGAAGACAGCGGGATCTTCTCTGCTCTTCTGCCCCCAGGAGGCCAGACTTGGGACCTCTCACTTAGAAAATTCCCTCCATCCGTTCTCCTTACGAAGACGCGTCCCCAGAAGAGCCAGCTAGCCGGGGGAACGATCTCTTCCCTTTGCTGCTAGCCAGAGGCCACCGAGGATGACTGGAGGACGGACTCTTCCCTCAGTGCTAGGGAGAAGGCTAAAGGAAAGACGGGGCGAAGAAGCCAAAGGCGCGAAGTCTCTGCGCCGCCCCCGTCCGCCCTCCCCACGCTCGCTCGGAAGGCGTTGACTGGCAGCCTGTAGAGGCTGTAGAGGGTAGTGGGCAGAGGCCAAGGCCCTGCTCGCAGGGGGAGAGGGATAGGAGTGGGTGGCGGCCCGGAGCCCTGGAAAAATGCGGACCTGAGCGGGACGCAGCTCCGCAGGGGCCCCCTGAGCTGCACTCAGACGCCAGCGGGGTGGCGGAGCGACGCGGCTGGTGTCCCTGGCGTGAAACGCCGCCCCTGCCCCCGCAAGACTTTTACCCGCTGCTCTCGAGAACGCGCAGGACAGCAGGCCACCCATGACCGCAAATCCGACTGTCCTCCCTCCTTGCTCTCAGCCATTTCAGGCAAGCGGCAATGGGAAGGGGGGGGGCATGTCCCCAACAGTGATGTCTGTTTTCGACCCCCAGAGCTGTCCAGAAGACCCGTTTGCTGGCCCCATTTGTTTGCATTGTCGGATGGACACATTTCCAGTCCCCGGTAACACGCATCTCCCCATAGTACAGACTGGGAAACTGAGGCCGACGGTGGGACAAAGATACCACAGACAGCTAGGAGATACAGATCACGCAAACACTGTGGGTATTCTATTCAGGACTTGGAAGCTTTTCATCTGCTTAGGACCAGGGCTTGGGGCACAGGGTTGGCTCCTTTCCCGGAGCGAGCCTGACGACCCTCTTGGATTTCCCCTGGGCTGTCCCCAGATAATAATAGGTCTCGTTTTGTTGAAGACTTTACGGGTATAAACTCACTGAATTCCCACAACAGACCAAGAAGGCAGGTAAGATCGCCCCCATGTTACAGGTGGGGAAACTGGCGCTGTGATGGAAATGAATCAACCTGTCCATGACCACACTGCTAATAATTTAGGCTCGGTGGAACCTAACTTACTTCAGAGCCTGTGCCCTTAACCTTAGATCCAAACCACTCACCGAGCGGCTGTGCGTATCTCCCGCATTCGCCTGGCGCTTGTCCCCCAACACTCACAAATCCCTTCAGTTCTCAAGCCGCTAGATATCTCCCGGTCGACAAAGGAGCCCGGGTGCAAGTTGCCTCCTGCGGACAAGCAGCATATGGGAGAGAGAAAGGGAAAGGGTTCTAAAAAGTCCTAATGAGCGCACGGGATGAGCACCCCCGCGGTCAGATAGACTCGCGTCCCTACCGGCCGCCCGCGATAAGGCGCGCCCGAGTCAGGCCAACTCTGGCCCTTGGTTCTGCCACATTTGCTATGTAAACTCCAGTTCGCTGCTTCTCCCATTCCCAGCTGAGGTCTTACAGCTCTAGGTGCACGCAAAGGCGCCTAATTGAAATACACTAACCACAAGACTGCGGGAATGTGTGCGCGACGCCCATCAGAGGGCAGAAATCTGGACGCCTGAGGATGCGCTTTAATGGAGAAAGATCATACAGCCTTGGCACGACCATAAATAGCTAAAAGTTAAAATTATTCTGAGCCTGGAGAATACAGGTGGGGCACTGCAGCAAAGGGTCTCCCAATCTGAGGCTGTCCCCGGGAGCGACCATACACCCCGGCCCTTCCCGCACGATTGGAAAATGATCAGGCAAGGACCCAGGCTCCCTCAGCTGAATGAGGCTCCCGGGTGGGCAAAGCGACCTTCAGCTGTTCGGAAATTAGCATCCCTTCAATAATGCAAATCCGCGTGCTAGAAACTGCGGCCAGCAAAGATTTGGAGGGCAAGTTAGAGAGTAGGCCTGTTTGCTTAGGGAGGAATGGGAGAAATGAAGTTTAGCAGACAAGCTCGAGATACTCTCAGTCACAAAAAAGTTCGCGCATGTATTTTCTTTGAGGCACAATTCACTGGATATTTACGCACCGTTCACTGTTTGGAGGTCTTTGTCAGCTACCCAGATGCGAGACGCTTGGCATGTGAATGTGTTAAAACGACGCTTCTATGAACGAAGAGTGGCTGCATACCTGTGGGCCCCTGCAGTACGAGTGAGCGTGTGTGCCCATGAGTGACAGCGCGCACTTGGGTGCACGCGCACGCGTGTATTTGAGGATTGTTGCAACAAGCATGAGTACACGTGTGCATGTGTATAGTGTGTGCATGTGTCACGTGTCTCGTTTATGCGCTTGGTTGTTCATGTGCACAAATACATGTGTATGTGTGCAAGAGCATTATACACTTGTGGGTGAGCCTGAGCTCACACGTAGTTTCACATGTGAAACTCAGCAAAGAAGTCCCCAAAATCTCAGCTCCGGTCAAAGAAAAGGCTCAGGCACGACGCAGACTGAGCGCCCAGGGCAGGCGTCGAAACGTGCTCCTTCCGCCTGTGGCGCGCGGGACCCGCCGGGAGGCCGCGAGTGAGCGGCAAGCGCGCGGTGCTGCCGCAGGGGCCCACGACCTACCGGACTGCACTCGCAATGGTGGGTCCGCGGTGGATGGTTCCGCGTCCTCAATTATTCCTCGAGGACAGGTTTTGATTATTGAGGCCGTGTGTCCTAAAAGAGTTATTTGCTTCTGTATTTATGATCTTTATCACCGTCATTATTTGGCGGCTGTATCAAGGTGGTGCCAAACCCACCAGACGGCCCCGCCCCGCCTGTCGCAGCCTCTCTGGGCGTGCAATGAGTGACCCGCCGGCCTGCGAACTTCTCTTTACGTGGAGCCACAGCGCCACCTCGTGATCCTCCAGGGTTCCACTTCGCAGGAGCCTCCAGGTTCCCCAAACACGCCTTGCCGGGGCGCCTTGGTACAGGACAGGACAGGAATGCCTACATCCCTCTCCACCTGGGAAGCTCCCCTGCCTTGCAGTCATCCGCTCGAAGTTCACCACTTCCGTGAAGCCTCTCCAAACTCCTTCCCCTGATTTCCCTAGTGCTCATATCACACTGGACAGAAAATAATTTGTCTCACCCCTCTCTAATCCGGGGGCTCCCAACAATGACTGTTGTTGCTTATAGCAACGACAATAAAAGTAATACAATAAAACTTAGTATTCACGGAGCACATACTATGGAACATCTTATGCAATGTACTATGCTAAGCACTTTGCTTTCATAGTGGGCACTCATCACCTACTTATGAATAAACGAACTACTGCCAATTTAAATTCTTTCTTCTCCAGGAGCGTTGGGCTGGAAAAACACTGCAATGATCAAATACTTTGATTGCAATGCTACCACAGTGATTTATCCCGAAAGATTATTCCATTACTAACTAGGTAGGTGATCTTGGTCAAGTCGCTTTATCCTCAATGTCCTCATTTGTGAACATAAGTTCCCTGTGAGGATTAAATAAGGAAAAAAAGCCAAGTACTTGATATTCATAATGTAGTCAATACTCACTAAATTTGCTGTTCACCCAATTATTAATGATAGTTTAAAAAAACTAAAGCAAAGCACACATAACTGACTTACCCCCGCTCACATAGAATTCACTGTACCTCTGTATAAAATTATCTCACTGTTATATCTTCATTTTCATCTTGGGCATAAAATATGTAGTAAAATATGTTTAGTTTATTGTGGTTGGGGTGTTAATGTTAACCCTGAACTACCATAAAACTTTAAGGGGCGGGTGGGGGGGGGTGGTAATTAAACGGTAAATCAGCAGACTTGGACTCTTGCCCTTTCCTCTTGCTTTGTAGATTTTTACCAAGAAAGATTTAAAGAAAGACTATAAAAGTGCTTATTATTCTGGAAAGTACAAAACTCTATTTTTTAATTTAGGGGACATTCTGAGCTAGTTTGAGCTTCCCCCTCTTGAAACACTTTGTCGCTAGTAATATGCTAAAAGTTTAAAAATATGTATCTAAGCAAATGATTGTACCCAAATAAAAGAAACAAATGAGGGTTGTTTAAGCATATTCCAGATCTTTAAACATTTCCCAAAAAGGCTGTTTTAAAGGTTCACCATCTCTTTTTAGAGTGACCCATTAAGCAATTACTCCTTATTAGCAATTTAAGTGAAAATGAACTTTTCTGTTTGATTTTCCAAACATCAAATTATTTTAGAAAGACTGTTGACTAGTGTAATCATGTCATAAAGAAGCAATCTCTCCTCAGAGAAATGAGTCTAACAAAATCCACAAAAGGCATAAAATTGCCTCCCCATTGAGATGGCCCACAATGTATTTCTAGAAACTTCATCCCAGCCCCAATTTAGTTTAGTTCATTTGTATCTGCTTCCCATTCTATGCAATACTCTTGTATGAAGATGTGGAAATAAATTCAGGAAATTTCACCTGCAGCAAATGAATATATTAAGTAATTTTATTGTTTAATGACATATTTTATTATCCTGATTGGAGATTTGCTTCATATTGCTGGCATGAGACCCTGGCTTTTTGTCACATGGGTGAGGGGGGTCTGTTCTGTTTTCTTCTTTTTTATTCCTAGTATGGAGAGATGTTCACCAAAATTATGATTTTCTTCTTCCAGGTATATAGCAAGATTGAAATATTCTGATCCCTCTGCATTTAGATGTGGCCCTGTGGTTTGACAAATGAGGAATTAGCAAAAGTAGTATGTATTATTTATAGGCAGAGGCTTTAAGTGCAAGTGTACAATTTACCAAATCCCCTTCCCCATGCCATGGTGGCTGGCCACCCCCAGATGGAGTTTCCCTCAGTCTGTCTATCACTCTTTGCAAAGGTGATGTAGAGTGGACAGCCCTCCAACCCACAGTGGACACACAGTATGAATGGAAAGTAATCCTTCATTACTGTAAGTTCCAGAGATTTTTTTTTTTCACTACTGCGTAACTGAGTCTCTCCTAATATGCATAGGCAAGTAATTCATCTTTCCTTTTCTTTGGGTGGACAACGTGAAAACTCTTCTCCTAGAGTGAACAGTAGACTTCCACATATAATTAAATAAAATAATCAAGATAAATAAATAATCAGATAATGAAATTATCTAATCCGAAATTTGTCACTTGTTTCCTTATTCAATTTGTACGTTCTCTGTGGGTCCAAAAAAAATTATTTAGAAAGCTCTGAAATGTAGGGAAACAATCGAATGATAGAAATGCTAAAAGGGAATCTCAAAGTCATTGCTGGACCTCCATGAGAATTTCCTGTGGGGCCTTTGCTCACTTGCAGATACAGGATGAAGGGAGTTCCGCAGGGCTTGATTACAAAAGACTTTATTAGCAATTGTATGAGAGAACAGAGAAGCATTTCTTCCTCCATTGTGTTCATGTCTATCATTGTAGGGTGGTGAAAGGGAAAAAGTATTTGGTTAATCAACTTGTGTTTAAGGAACATGAGCTAAGTCAAGTCATGTCACTTTTCCAGACCTTACTTTCTTCATCTGGAAAATAAGAGTATTAGACAAGATCAGGATGCCATCCAGTTCTACTAAGCGAGAATTCTGAGATATTTGGGTGATACCGGTTTCAGGAGTCAGTGCTACAGTTAAGACTCTCCCTGTGTTCCTAGTCTTAGCACTGTTTTGTGAAACAGCTTTAATTTTTTCATACTGATCCCAAGTTAAAACAACTGCTTCTTAGCCAAGATAGATAGTGCTTCTTTTTTTCAACCTCATTTTTTAAAATGTGGGAATCTGCTAGAAAAGTGAGCCATATAGATCAGGGGTCATGTAAAATGCTTTGCCATTTTCTAACCAAGAGGAAAAATTTGCTCTTTTATTGGAGAACTGTTCTCTTCAGGTTTCATTATCAGATTGCCTAAGAAAATTTCTTGTGAATTTTCAGGAAACTTTTATGAGAAAATATTGATTGTGTGACAAGTGCGATTGGGTGAAATCATTACTATCTGTTCTTTCTCCTTACTGTGGCGTGACTGATTGTCAGAAATAATACTATTACCTTCATTTGGATAATAATTTATAATTGACAGAAGTTTCACACGAGTTATTACCTTGACTCTTTCCAACAAACCATGCTGGTTACTCCCCCATTTCATGGGGGACAGGGGGAACCAAGATTTCGATGTGCCCACATCACGTGGCTAGTGAGCAGCAGGGTTTGGCCATAACCCAAGAGGCACAGCCTCCTATGAAATTAAGAAAACTGTCTGCAACTCTACTAGGAAATAGAAAGTGTCAAAACCAGGCCACGGGGCACCGCTTCACAGAAAAATGTGGGGTACTTTATGCAGACATCACTGCTGTCAGCTCGTCCCTTTTTTCTCTCTCCTCTGGGCACCCATAAAGGCCGTAGTCCTCTCCTCAAAGTTAGGTGTGGTCCTCAGATTTACTTGAGCCAGAGCATTTACCTGGAGGTGAGAAAATCCCCAGAGTTATTGCTCCCCTCGACCAGAAGTATTATTTAGGGTAGATCCATCAGTTTGGGTCCTGCTGTCATGATCATGATAAGCAGAGCTCTTTACCAATATGCAATTGATTTATTGCAAGCAAGTGGGTTAAGCCACTGGATCTGGGGGGGTGCTTGTTACTGCAGCTTAATTTAGTCTATCCTGACTGGTATAGTTTCCCAATTCAAATGTAGGTCTTTTGTAAAAGAGAACTATCTTTGTGGGTTGGGCTCCTATAAACCTGAGTTATATCCACATATCTTTTAAAGAGAAAATATTCTCCTGGATCCCTCATGTTTTTATTTAAATTAATTTTACCATCTTCTTAAGTTTGTACAAGCATAAAAGTATTTGCATAAAAATATTTAAACTGTGAAACCAAATTTCAAAGTTAATGAAAAAGAAAAACCCCACAAACCAAAGATTTATAGATGAAAAGTAATAAAATGTGCTGGATGACATTGTTTTATGGAAACTAAATTCCCACTCAAATGTCAGTACGGTTCTGAGTTCCATACAATAAAGTAGGTTCTTTGGGGCGCGGCATGTCTTTAAAATTATGTCCTGGGTAATGTCTCAATTCTACCACTTTTCCCTTTTTTTGAGCTACCAGAAAGCAGTCCTTAATTCATATGGTACAGGTAAGGCTTAAAGGGAGTCATTATTTACTATCAAATTCACCTCCGTCCCTTTCTAAATAGCCTATGACAGTCAAGACACCAATAGACAGGAACTAAAATTGTAGCTCGGAAATTTTGTATCAGTACTCAGTGTTAATTCCCAAGATAAGTCTCACTTATCTTATGCTTAACTTTAAGATCATTGCAAAAAGTCCTAAGCTTTTCAATTCCTATCAAAATCTAGGAATCTTCCCACTTTCAAAATATATTTTATGTGTCACTGAACTATACACTTAAAAATGGCGGCAAGGGCACATGTTGTATCTGTTTTGCCACAATTAATTTTTTTTTTTTTTTTTTTTTTTGCCACACAGCATAGCGCAGGCTTCAGAGCAAGATATTCTGACTGTCAAATCCCACTATTTTGATGCTTGGAGACCTCGAGGCGAGTTGCTTAACCTCTCCGAACCTCAGTTATCTCGTCTGCAAGGTAGTACTGTATGTGCTTAAGCCATGTTGAGGGACGAGGAGGATCGAGTGCATGGGAGTCTGGCAGAGTGTCAGCATATGAAGAACAGCTTCGCGTTTTCCTCCTGGGCCGTTGCTGGCCTGCGTGTCACAGCTTCCCTAGCAGTTAGGTATGACAGCTATACGGCTGGGTTCTGGCCGACAAAACGTAGGTGGAATTGATGGAAAACAGAGTTCATAGAAACCTCCCACACAAACGTCTACTCTTCTGCTGAATCAGAGAATCCAAGACAAGAGGCAATGCCCGAGGGTAGGGCTTAGCGCACTTTTTCTGTGAAGATCCTGAGAGTCAATATTTTAGGGTTCAGGGGCCACACGGTGTCCATTGCAAGTATGCCACTCTGCCATGTAGTGTGAGAGAAACCCAGAGAGCCCAGGTGATTCACAATGAAGGAGTATGGCTGTGTTTTAATAAAATGTTATTTACACACACACACACACACACACACACACACACACACACACAAACCTTACAAGAACAGTAGGTCGAATTTGGCCCACAAGCCATAGTTTGCTGACCTTGGCTCTGGGATGTATCAGAATCACAAAGCAGAAGGAATATGGGTCACTAAATGGCCGTACGAGAAAACAGACTTTATACAGGCAAGAAATACACTTCTATCACGTTTAGTCCTTGAGATTTTAGGGTTGTTTCGGCATTAGCCTACTCTGGTATTGTTGGAGGTCATGGAGAATAAGTGACCAAAGATGAGCTTGACCCAGGTAATCCCAGGCTCTTCACTCCCTCCCCTCTCCCTGAAATGCATGTACACTTGGCCCTCTGTTCCCACATGTTCTGTCATAGAGCCTTCCCAATACGTATTAGTGAAATAATAATAAAAAAAAAACACCATCAGTAAATAATCATGTGTATCGAGAAATTAATGAATGCAACATCTATGACGTTCTAAGCTGTCACTGTCCTCTCTCTCCACCCAACTACCCTATTCCTAGACATAGACCTGGGTTGTTACGTGCCCCATCCCAGATGATCAGAAACACACACGAGGGAGACAGTTCGCTTGGGTAAGGTGAATAGAGCCTGGTTAATGGGTTCATTTTATGCGTACAGGTTGCTCCCTCTTACAATCAGTCCCTGGAACATATTGCAAAGTCAGCTTCGAGTTGTTGCTTAGCTACTGTGGGACAGCTCTCTACGGCCTGTCACCCGTAAACCTGCCAACACCACCACTGCACTTTAGTATTTTTTAACCCAAATTTATAGTTGGGGGGCCTGAGACCCAGATGGGTTAAGGAATTTTTCCAAAATCGTAAGCTGGTAACACCCAAAATCTCGGCCTGCTTGGGTTGGCTTCTGATGCCTCTGGAATCTTTCCCACCTTCCTTACTTGAAATGTATTTGTTGGGGAACAATTAACCTCAGGATGAGTAATTTGTCACCATTCTGTGTGAGTTTCAAATTTTCCCATTACAAGAGGAAAATGAGAAAAATATGTCCTAGATAACACAGAGAAAAATGCTTCATTGTCTTAATTGCCTTTCTATTTCAATCAAGAAAGGCATTTAATTATTTCTGAACTACATTCAAAACTCTCTCTCAAGAATATTATTCTCCCCAGGTGAGTTAACCAAATCTGTGCAAAACGCTTCTCAAGTCTGAATATTAATATCCAACATTTATTGAGCACTTTTTATATGCCAATGACTGAATTCTTTCCATTTATGATCTCATTTATTCCTCACAGCAAGTCTGTGAAGTGGAAACTGTCATTATGCTCCTCTAACGAATGAGAAAACTGAGGTACAAAGAGGTGAGAGAGTTTGTCTAGGTTCCGAGGGCAGTAAGTGGTGAAGTCCACATTCAATCCCGGGCCACCCGCGGAGGCCACACTGCTCCCGTCAGCACCCTGCTACGCTGACTCTGAAGAGGTGTACTTTCTCCTCTGAGCACACGTGCAAAACTTCCAAGGTGGAAGAATCACCCACAGGAGACTTGAGTGGGGACTCGAGCATCATTCAGACCCTCGAGGCTCTGGAATCTGAGGTGTGTCAGGTAGAGGCCATGGAGCCAGGAGGGGCAGCGTTTGCCTGGCTCCTTGCACTAGCTGAGGAAATAGCCTTTCTGCTGAATGCCAGCCCCCTGGTACGGCACGGGTGACAGTCACTCGGTGCCCGCTCTGACTTCATCGCTGTTGGACACCGCAGGGAGAGGAAATACATTTTCCATGATATGTACTTCACGGCTGTTCTTCTTAGCTCCCTTGGCTTTTTAGAGAATGAAGAACGATTAACTCCGTATTTAGACTCTAAAATAGAATGGCATGAACGTGCGTGCCGTCTGCATGAGAGAAGGAACATGTTTTCTCGTGCGATGAACTGCACCTTCCACAGCACATCCACTGGGAACCAGAACACAGACTGGGCTTGACACGTGTTGCCATGGCAGTGGGAGAGCCGGCACTTGCATCTGTCCACAAGGAATTTAACCTTCGGAACAGGCAAGCTCGGCACAATAAGAGTATATTTAGATTTTCGGACCAGAGTGTTTTATAATTTGGGTTATAATTTCTTTTAGTCTTTACAGTAGTCTTAGTTTTAATAGCGTAATTATTTTAACATATTTTAATGAAAAGATTTTGTTTCACTACTTTGCAAAAGGTTTATGTGAGAAAATGCAGATGTTTAAAAATAGAAAATAATAGCCTCTGTTCCTCATAAACAAGAGAAATTGTTGATTCTTTAATTGTGTGTATTTGAAGGCTTCTATTCACAAGCCTGATCGTTTGCTCAAATAAATCTGTTTTATCTCCGGAAATACATTAACACTTTGAAAGACTTTATAAGCGCAGCTTCTCATGTTAAGATTTGTAGAAATCATACAGCCTTGAGACATAGAAGCAGTTGTGATTTAATAAAGACTAGAACAACTACGATTAGGTGAGAAATCTAAAAATTCACATTTTCTCTTTGCACTAGTCCATGGCCATGTGAACAGTACTTCAGAGGCATTTAAATCCCCAAATTCTATTATGTCCTGAGGGTACCATGACAACACGGACATATTTAAGGATGTGAGAGACTAAAAACATCATCGTCAAGCTTCCAGTTTCCGATCATGGCAGCTATGGCATTCAGATCACACACACACACACACACGCACACACACACGCACGCACACTGGTTTACATATTTTTGAAATCTCCTGAGAAGGGCTGAAGAGCTAAAACGACAGCGAGGCGTTCCCAGGCCAATTTCCGGAGAAAGACCTGTAACCAGAGAGAGAAGTGGAGTACCAGACACGAAAACACTTATGCTTCAGACGGTCCCCGGTTATTGCTCACTTGAGCTTCTAGCAGAGGCTGTGCTTTGGGGGGAGGAAGGTGGGGAGGGCAGAAAAGGTCTCAAGACTCCACGCCCAGCCAGGGTGATAATTATTAAGAAACCTCCTCACATTAAGCTGGGATTTCAAAGAACTAGGTTTTCACCATCAGGCCAGAGTTAGTCTGAGGTTATCCCTCTTTCCCGACACTGGGGGCCTTTCAGCCCCAGACCCGCCCTCAGCCCTCAGGAAAATCAGGAGCTCTCACCAGGTGGCCCCAGGCACTCAGAGCCTGCCGTTGGCTGAGGAATCTCAAAGTGCGAAAGGTGTAAGGTTGTCCTCAACTGGTAGCACCCAGATCCCTGACAGAGCAAACCCAAGCTTCCCAGGGAGTACAGGTGTCTGGGCCAGGCCTTGGTTATCCTTATAAATAACTTTATGAGGGCAAAGAAAGCAAGCGGCCGAAGATCAGCAGAACAGAAAAGGAAACACCCTGATAGCATGAGATTCAGCAGAACCAACAGAAAACAGAAAACACTGCACTCCCTCAGACTTGGAAAGTGTCAGACATTCACAGGTACCAGGGGTTAGGACTTCACTGTATCCTTTGGGGGGAGACACAATTCAACCTATAAATAACATAACAAAAATTGTAGAACTATAGTGTGTTACTTCCAAACTAGTGGAAGATATGAACCGAAAAAGTATGAATACTGAAGATTAAAAATAATACAGATACCCAAATCTGACAGGAACAGTATGAGAAAGGAATGTTACAGGTTACTCTTACTCATGAACACAGATTTTAAAAATTCTAAACAGAATATTAACAAATTGAATTCACAGTATAAAAGGGTTGTAGCTCATGAACAAGTAGGATTTAGCCTTTGATTTTGAGGTTGTTGTAAGACAATAAAAATCAAGTAATATAATTCATCACAATCGATTAAAAGAGAAAAATCATATTATCATCATCATCATGAGGAAAATAGCAGTTGATACAGATAATAATAGTACCTACCTCATAGGGATATTGTGATAATAAATCTATATGAAGCACTTAAAATGGTGTCTGGCACATAGCAAACCCCCATTAAAATGTTATATAATACCACTATCTATAAACTGTTATATAATACCACTATTATTAAAAAGGGATTTCACAGATATACACAAAAGGCATCCAAATAACCAATATGTAGATAAAATCGTGCTCACCTTCATTAGGATTCAGGAAAATACAAAATAAAACCAGAATAAGACATCACTATACCCATCAATTATTAAGCAAAAGTTAAAAAGTCTGACAATCCACATGCTGCCTAATACATACGGGAATTCACATAAACTGCTAGCATGCATAACCATTTTGGAAAACAGTCTAACATCAACTACAAAAGTTTTTACCTTGTAATCCAGAAATTCCACTCCTAGGTATACACTCTACAGAAATGCGTGTTAAGCCAATGAACATTCTGGGAATAAATCCTACTTGGTCATAGTGTATAACCCTTCTTATATATTGTTAAATTCAACTTACTTCTATTTTGCCAAAGATTTTTGTATCTATATTCATGAGGGAAATCAGTCCGTAGTTTTCTTTTTTTGTGAGGGAGGTCTTTGCCTGGTTTTTGGTAACAGGATAATAGTGGCCTCATAAAATGAGTTTAGCAGTGTTTTTTCCTGTTCTATTTTTTGGAAAAAGCTTGTGAAGAATTGATGTTATTTCTTCTTCAAATAGTTGATAGAATTTACCAGTAAAAATAATATCTGGTTCTGGACTTTTTTCTCTGTGGGAATATTTTTAATTGCTAATTCGATATCTGTACTTCTCTTTTTAAAAAACTTTTTGGGGTACATCTTGTTTATACGGGCATAAGACATGTGTTCAGTCTTGAGCTCTCCAGGCAAACTTTTCTTTCCATTTTCTAAAGTTGCGATAAAATATATACAACATAAAATTTATCATCTGGACCATTTTTAAGTGTATAGTTCAGTACTGTTAAGTATATGCTCAGTATATTAACTGTGAATATACTTAACCAATCTCCAGAACACTGTTCGTCTAGTAAAATTTAAACTTCATATACGTTAAACAACAGTTTGTGGGATGCTTTTAGTCAATTTCCAGAGCATTGTAATGGTTGTTGCTGAGGTTCTGACCAACTTAATACTTGTTTTTTAAGGACAAGATTTGTCAGCCCCCTCACTCCAACGTGCCAGCAGTTAGAAGTCTAAACACATGACTTTGAGGGAAATAATCAAGGTGCAGAAGAGTAATACAGTTTCATTCCATTTACATCTCCTTCTAAGTTCAGGGGAGACTAAACCACCTGGTCTAGGCATGAGTGTATAGGCGGGAAAACAGGAAGAAAAGCAAGTAAGCGATTGTTGCCTGAGTGAGAACAGTAGTCACCTCGTGGAGGAGGAAGGGATTTTTATGTAGAGGGGCACGGGCACGTGGTGCAGGGATGGTTTCCAGGATGACCGTGTTACTCTGTCTCTCGACCTGGGTGGTGGTTAACAACCTTTCACTTTATAGCCATATACATACAACGATTGTTTCACAGGTACATATATATGTATGTCCAAACTTATCAAATACTGCACTTTAAATATGTACAGCTTCTTCCATATAAATTATACCTTAATAAAGCTTTTAAAAATGGCTCAAGATTTTAAAACTCTGTACGTCGCAGTCTTTTTGGCAACCCGACGTTAACTCTACCGTCAGCACAAACGCCTTGTCAAGAGCCACTTGAGAATCAGCAAGGCGCACGGCCCACGGCCCTGTCTTAGGTTCCTGAACACGCGTTTTCCGGTCATCCTTCCTTCCCTGAAGAACAGCTTCCAGTCTCCCCTGGAGGGGAATTCTCTCTCATCTACTGTGGAGGCCTGGACTGCGCAACAAACCTGGACGAAGGGTGGTGGCCACGCGACTTAGAATGAGACAAATGGACTCCCTCCCTCGGAACCCTTTTCTCTGCAAGGGGGAGGAGGGTAGAGCTGGGGCGACCATGCAAAGCTGAGGCCCCCTAGTGCTTGTTCCCTCGGCTGCCTTATCATTTCTGTGTAGACGGGATGGAGGGGGCTGGCAACCTGGTGGAGGCTAAGATTTGGGGGACAACTTTAAACTACTTTTCCTAGCGTTTTGAAAAAAACGGTAAGAAATCTCAACTGCCCAGACTAAGAGTTAGGATTTGGGGGCAGTTTAATGCTTCTCCAAGTATCCCCTTGAAGTCTCACCACCAGATAACTCCTAAAGACATTGCCAATTAGCACCTGGTACCTGAGCCCCAGAGTAATATACGGTTGGTTTCTGACCCTGCAGACCCCAGGTCTTTGGCAGTTTTTTTAAATTTAATGCCATGAGCCACCCTTTATTAATAAAATAAATACCCCTTCTGGTTTAGCTTGCCCAGAGTTGGTTCCTATTACTTGCATCGCAGAAGGCTGATGCACTGGGGACCTGAGCAGCAAATGGGATGACAGATCTCTAAAGCCTCTTTCAATGCTGTAGTCCTAAGATAAGCACAAATATAATTAGGTCTCTCGCATCAGAATCAATAGTTACAGATGTGCCTGGAAGACAATACTTGGTGTTCAGTTATCTCAGATAGACATGTTGGCTCTAGACACTTTAAAACAATGAAATAAAGTATAATTTGCAGCCCTGCGTGTATACTGGGAATATAGTTCCAGAAATGGACTCAAAGGACACTTACTAGAGATATTCAGCTAACCTTGGAAGGAGGCTCTGCCAGAATACCAGCATCCGTTAAGACTGATGTCAACGCATAATGAAACAGTTGACTGCGTGTCAGGGCCATAAACATAAAGTAAACATAAAGAGGATAATGAAATCATAAACATGAATCAGCACTGGGAACAAACGGGGCCGAAGGAAACCTGAAGGATCCTTTGGCCAATCTCAAGTCTCTCACCAGAAAACAGTCATGCTTCATATTTGATTTTCCTTAGCATATCTAGTGTACCTCGTGAAATCTTATAATATCTGTTCACTCTGGTTCGCATCTTAGCATGCTTACGGTGATGAAATCTGAGAAAACAAAAAAAACAAAACAAAAAACGGGGGTTCTTATTCTGAATTGGGATGGGTGTGTGGCAACAGCATAGTTCTACAGAATGTGGTATAGAAAAAAAGTTTGTATTGATTCATAATATTTTTATGAAAATCTCTTCTGAAATCTCTCTAGTTTTTTTGCAGATAGGAACATGGCTCCATGCCCGATAGAAAGCATTCTGTTTTGTAGAATGGTGAAACTGATCTCTCAGCTTTTAGGCTTCTAATGGCTAATTAAATCCACTGTGCCAAGAAAAGAAAATTATTAAAAAAATAACCATGATGCAGAAAATAATTGGTGTATGATGCATTTCCTGATTCTCTTACCTAAACAGTTACTCGGGCGTTAATAAAACAAAATGTATTTGATGGAAATTCTTGGCCTTCTCTTTTTTAAATTATTCAGTAACGTTGGGTAGTTACAAAATCGTCTCAGCGCTTACAAAACTCCCTATGCTAATTGTGGCCAGCAATTAATAATTATAACAGACTACACAAAGCAAGAAAAAAAGCTACCCTAATGTTAAGGAGGAAAGCTTGCAATTAGGTGGTACAGCCTTAGCCGTCTCCACGGCTGAATCTCTGTGAAGAATGAAGAAAAGATCCTCGCACCAAAATTGAAGGGACCAGTTTTCTGATTGTGTCCTAGGGGATTTGGATAAAGCTCAAGCAATTTGAAGCATCCCCTCAGGTTGTACTCAGCAGAATTCCTGACCTCTGACACATCCTATCTATCACAAGCCTTTATCAGGAGAAGATGCCAAAGCACAAGCCATTTGGTGGCATATAATTGCTTCGACATTGACAGCACAGGGATATATATCGTCTCCTCTGTTTAAAAGGGAGTGAGCGTTTTAAATGGAAGAAGACGGACCCAAAAGCAAATTTCAATAGAAACTAAAGGGAGTTAAACTGAAACTACACTGAAAGAAATACCAAAAATAAAATAAAAGCTTAACTATAGATTGAAGGAAAAGATTAGTAATGTATGACTTATAATCATCCTCCTTCTGGTTTATTAAAAATATTGAAGAATTAAGAGTTAAAAGAAAGAAAAAAAGAATGAAAGGACAAAAAGAAAAAAGAAAGGGAGAAAGGGAGAGAAGGAGGGAGGAAAAAAATAACATTTAGAACAGCTTTAGAAGCGCGGTTTTAGATGGCATTGAAGTACTGTGTTTGGTTTCATGGATACAGAATTAATACTGATCTGCAAAGACAGAAAGTTCTGTTCTTGAGGAAAGGCTCAAGGCTAGTCTGTCTTCAACTTCTCTTTAACACCTTCCTTTAAAAAGGAAAAAAAAAAATTTAAAAAAAGAGCAGGCCACAGGCTCTGAGCCTTTGGCAGACAATAGTACTGAGTTCCAATTTAATTATATTATGCCGTCTTTATATATTTATTTTTGTGCTTACCTTCTATTTATGGCAAGTGAACTGGTTTCCATTTGTGATCAGCCTATAAATTTTTTTTCTTTATTTACATTTTTAAAAACTGAGTCAACTTAAAGATAAACATTAGCTAAATTAGAGTACTGGGTAAAAAAAAAACAAAAAAAAAACCAATAATGGTTCCAACATGGTTAGACAAAAACCTTATAAAAAGCACTGAAACGATTTTAGTTTTAAAAAATCAGCTTAAAATCATAGACTAAAGGAAACCAGAAGCAGACGATCCAGATCTCCTCATTTTACACATGAGGAGACCAAGGTCCAGAGAGAGGGCAGAAATTACAGGATTTGCCATCACACTTTTTAAAGGCAGAGACAGGTGTAAATCCAAGCCGTCTGCCTCTTCCTCAATTGCTTTGACCATTATTTAACTTGTAGCCTTCTCAAAAGCTATATGTGTTGGGCTTGGCTAAATGTATCTCATCTGCAAAGGTGTCAAAGTAAAGAGGCAAGCCACAAAGGAATTGATATTCTTTACCAAAACACGGAAAACTTGTGCAACTTGCAAGACCACAGTGACATCTAGTGGTTCCCTTTGACAATGCAACTTTTTATGCAACCCTTGGTTTGAGGAAGTCAATTAAAAAGCAAACTTTGTTTTGTACAATATCACTCATTTGGGATAGTCTGTTTTTAACAGGAGTAGTACCTAAGTAAAGTTGTGCCATTCCTTAGTGTAACACAGAGAGAAGCAGATGATGATGGTTTGTCCCATTATTGGTGATGGGACAGATTTGTTAACAAGGTATCCTCCAGGGCTACCGACTGTGAGGTTACTGTCCTTTCCTTTCTAGTTAACATCTGATTCGTGGAGCGATATTTTGAAGTTAAATATATTTTTCCTCTTCAAACTTTCATTTGCTACTTTTACTATCCATTGATAATTCTTGCATGAATCAATTATTACTACAATGGTTGCAAAGTGGTAATTCTCTAATTCTGTCATTCCTTTCTATATTATTATTTTACTGAAAGAAGAGCTTTCCCTATTCTCTTATTTGTTTGTTTTTATTAATATGGATTCGTGAATTCTTACATTATCTATAATATACTATACACAATCTACATTATACTATTCATAATCCATAATCTATTGCTATTTCTCTCCAAAAATATAAATGTCATGAAAGTCAGAAAAAAGTATGAGAATTGTTTCCGATTAAGGAGACTGAAGAGATATAACTCAGTGCTATGAGTAACCCTGAATTCAGTTCTGCATGTGTGTGGGTGGAAGGAGTTGTAAACGGCTATAAAAGAACATTATTGGGATAATTGGTGAAATTCGAATAATCTTCTGAACTAGATATTGCAGATTAAGTAATAATACTGTACCAGTGTAAATTTTCTGTTTTGGTCATTTTACGGTGATTCTGTAAGAAAATGTCCTTATCTTAGAAAACACACTAAATCACTTAGGGGTGAAGTGGCAGCATGTGTGCAGCTTATCCTCAAGTGGTTCAAAAACTCTGTGTGCATGTGTGTGCGCGTGTGTGTGTGTGCGCGTGTAAGTGTGTGTGTGTGTGTGTGTAAAGATAAAATGATAAGCAAATGTGACGAAAGGTAACTGGTGAATCTTGGTAAAGAGTACGCAGGGGTTCTTTGTACTATTCTAGCAACTTTCCTGTAAATTTGAAATTATGTCAAAACAAAAATGACCAAAAAAAGGAAAATAAAGTTTCAAGGAAGTTTTAAAAGCCCTATTTATTTTTTAAAAAAATGAAAAAAGAGCAAAATAGGCAAGTAAACTCACACCTACAGGCTTGAGAATTTCCAAGTCTCAATTAAGTTTTTTTTTCTTTTTTACTGCTATACACAGTTTGAGATAAAGCCTCCCCCAACCCCACCCACACACACACTCTTTTCATTAGAAAATTATCATGCTAGGCAAGGAAATCTATTATAAATTACTAGTTTAAATTCCCCAAATGTCTGAAGAATTCCTCAAAGGCACACATTTTTATAAAAGCTCACACATTTAATGTCACATACAAAGACTGTTATCCAGCTTGTGTTCTGGCACTGAACCCAGCCAACCAGCTGTGATTACCCTTAATTTGGAATAGAAGAAATTGGCTATAAAATAAATACCCCGAAATATCAGTGTCTTAATCTTATAAGGAACAAAAAATGAAATCTTGGTGAGACTGTAGCCAGAGACACTTACTAAACGTGGGTGAAGTCGATGAGGGCATTGCACAGAAAGAAAAATAAAATAAAAAAATAATCTCAGGTTTTAGAACTAAACAGCCATGGACAAGAATCACAGTTCTAGCTGTGTGGTTTCTGTGAGGTTAATTTATTTAACCCCTATGAACCTCAGTGTCCTCGCCTGCAGAATCAGGCCTATTTTGAGTGGGTATTCTACATCTGGCACTGTAAGTGATGGCTGTACCCTAGGTCCTGAGCCAGGCATGGCGCATAGTGGATAATGGATAATGTGCACCTGTTGGGGCATCCTCATTTCTTACCTGAACTGCCACTGCCTCTTATCAGGGCTCTAGCATCCACTCTTGTTCTCCTTTCAATCCATTTCCCACACAGCACAGCAGCAGTACCAGCTTCCTACAAGACAAATCTGCAGCTCAAAGTCCAAACTTCCTAATGTGGTACACCAGCCCCTGGTGACCTCAGGGCCTCGTCCCGAGCATCTCTCTAGCTCTCTCACGACGTCCCTTCCGCACCCTCTCCCCTCTATCTTCTCCACTCTCTGAGCTCTTCTGCTGTCCAGTAGGCTGTGCAATTACAAACATGCTCAGTATCTTCCAGGTCCGGTGTGGCAGGGAGTAGCCAGACGTGGTGACTGAGCATTTGAAATGTACCTAATGTGCCTGAAAAACTGAATTTTTAATTTTTGAAATTTCACTTAAATTTAAATAGCTGTATGTGGCTAGTGGACAGAGCAGGCACATAAAACTTCTTTAGGTTCCCACCGTGCTATGTCCTCTGTTTTCTCTGGGTCTTTACCCATGGTGTTCACTCTCAGCCGAAGACATTCTCTCATCTAGTATGTCTCAGCCTCCATATCTCTTATTATGCTTTCGCGGGATATGATTATATAAACTCCGCCACTGATACACTTTCAAACAAACAAAAAAACTTTCATTGTGCAAGTAAGGCTCTACGTCAGAGCAATAACACCTTAGTTAGGCCCTCTGCTGTCCACTTCCTTGGTGGGAAAGTACCGTGCACACTGACAGGTGTGCAAGGTGTTTTTCTCTCTGCCCTTGACTATGCATTAATCCAAAGGGTGGAGGGCATTGACAGTTGGTCACAGGCCACAATTCATCCCATTAATGTGTTTTGTTTGGCTTTCCTAACATTTAAAAAATGGAGCCAACAGATTAAATGGAAGAGATTTCACTATGTGTGTGTGTGTGTGTGTGTGTGTGTGTGTGTGTGCGTGCGCGTGTGTGTGTGTGTGTATTCATATTCCTGGATCCTCTAGAAAATCTGGCCACACTGGACCCACATTCACTTCTGCTCAGCAATAATCAGCTAGGCTCGTTCCAGTACTGTAGTCACTAGCCACGTGTGGCTACTTCAATTAATAAATATTAAATAAAATTTGAAATTCAGTTCCTTGGTCTCACTAGCCACACTGCAAGTGCTCAATAGCCACAGGTCATGGCTGCCGGGGCAGATAGAGAGCAGGCCCGGCAGCACAGGTGCTCTGTGGGGTGCATTCTCTAGAGGGGAGCTGGGGAGGGCTGCCTCCTGCAGGAGTGAGTGCTTGTTAGGTCCGAGGCCCCCAGCTGGCCCACTTCAGCCCTGGACATGACCTGCCTGCCCTCTCCACACACACACCGCCTCCCGTAGGCATTCGAATGTGAGAATCTGGTCTATCATACATGTTTGGGTTTTCTACTTAATTTTTTCAATTTTTTTGGAAAACATCACTAACCTTATTCCATCAGGAAAGTATAAAAGGAGTAAGAGCCAGAGGCGATCTGAAAGTGAATATGAAAGTAGGGATAATAAACCTGTAAAGTGGGGTGTGTGTGTGTGTGTGTGTGTGTGTGTGTGTGTGTGTGTATCAGCGCTTCCTTGGTGGGAACTGTTCAAGCAGGAAGCAACTCATGGCTGGAAAGTACCGTGCAAATTAAGCACTACTCAGCAAAAAGGTGAGCAAATGCAATTGTCAAAATGGAATTTCCGAGTATGTGACCCGCAGGGGTCATAGGTAACATGGATGATGGGGTCTGGGTGGGGCAGTTTAAGGGACAGGAGCCCCTAAGCTCCTGTGGAATATTACAGTGGGGATAGACTTAGATCTCTGATTTTTTTTCCAGGCAACTCAGGAATTCAGATTTTTTTAATGCACAAGCTCCCAATTTTAGCTCTACTTTTAAAGAAACACTCTTCAAGCAAACAAAAGTTTTACCAGTCAGATTCAGGCCCCAGGGGCCCATTTGCCAAGTCTGGGCCTGTAGGTTAGCAGCACAGCAAGGATTAACTTGCCTGGTGCTGATTCAAGAGAAGATCCGGTATAGAGATACCGAGGTTCCGGGGGGGGAAACCATGCTGCAAACCAGGAACACAGGCTGCAAAGGTCCCAGGCCCATCAGATCTACCTGCAGAGTATCCAAGTGACAGAGCTGCAGAGAGCAGGTCTTTGGCAGGGAAAAAAAATGTGCCTTATAGCAGGCACGAAGAATATTTCAATCTTAAACATTGAATGTATTCTCATATTTGGTAGAAAATGAATCCAGGGGCAATAAGCCTAAACTTCTCCTTAGTCACTTTGGACTTATGAACAATACATTTTGCAAACAGCCATGTGCAAATAGAGACGCTGGGCTCCCGCTCAAGGAACTCATCACGCCTTTAGTGTTCTTATTTGATTGTGCATCTTCCAAATGCACCATGACAGCTCCGTGAGGGCAGGGACTGTGCCCAGCATTGAGCCCACGTCTGGTGCCTAGGAGTTACTTACAAACATGGGTAGATTGGATGTCATGGGGACATAGGGAAGTCAAGCCAATTGGAGACAGGGAGGAGGTGGGGTTTGGGGGGTTGACAGAGATCATCTACGGTTGCTACCACATGAATGAAACCTGCAAAGTACCCAGCACACAGACGTCTACAGGAAGTAGTCCCGAAGATATCTTTCCTGTCAATGCCACTGATTTTAAGTATAAGGATGACAAATCCTGAAACACATTTGTCTGTGAATAGGCACACGCCGTAATGTAATGACTGAAGTAGACTCTGAAGCCCAACTTCCTGGGTTCAAATACTTACCCTTTGGACTTTGAGCAATTGCTGAACTCCTCTATGCCTCAGTTTCCTCATCTGGAAAATGGGGAGGATAATATCTACGTGAAGAGGTGAGTGTTATGAACTTAGTTTTTGTAAAGGGATTAAAAGAGCACACGGCACAAGGTAAGTGTTAGCTATTCATTTTTTGGAGAACATCATAGAAAAAAAGATGTAGTGCTACTTTTACATCTATGCGTCAGATATATAAAAAACAAGAACCATGGGCTCAGTTAACACAGGGTTCAAAGGGTCTTGGAGGAGGGGAGGCTGTTCCCTAGTTCTGTTTAATTCTCTTTAAAATACATGGTGGTAGTCACCAGGACAGGGCAATTCGGTAAGAATGATTACACACACCCCGACCCCTCACCCCCTGCGTCAGGGGTGGCTGGGGGGAGACCCTCCAAGTCCACGTCCTACAGTGACATGTTATTAATTGTGCCTTCACAGTAGATTCTATTGTATCACACTAATAGCTCTCCGAAGGCTGGTTTCTTTCCAAAACTCTATGGTTCTTTAGTTCCATATGCTCATGTGAAAAAAACTGACAATGTTTTACCTTGAAACAGAAATAGTTTCAGACATTTCTGGGTGGTTAGTCAACCAGAATGGCTGGTAGACGAGGCCGGGTCTCACACGTGCACCGGGCACCGACGTGCCTGCCAGGCTCGGCTGCTTCGCTGCGGAAACCCTGCAAGCTGCTGGATCTCCTGTGCTCCTTAACCACAGATGTTCCTCAGAGGCAAACGTCTTCGCATGCGTTTCTTCTCTAAGAAGCTTCTTCCATAAAAGCAGTAGTTCCCCAAACAAGGAACACCCTCACATCAAAACTGCAGAAATATTTGCTCTAGGGCAAATGTTCTCACATTTCCATTGGATCGGAATCATCTGCAAAATTTGTAAAAAAGATAACGGATGTTCAGTCTCTATCCCAAACACAAACTGAATCTGTGGGGTCGGGCCCGGGCATCTGTGCTTGTCACAAGCTTCCCAGCTGCTTCCAATGCCCATCAAAGATGAAGAAACACTGGCCTGTTAACGCAACAATCTGCTGATATCGTGTCAAATTCAAACACAGACCCAAATTGAAAATAGAGTCAAATAAAACACTAAGTCACTTTAAAAAAACCAAACTGAATTATCATAATTACAGAAAAACGAAAACATACAGATCCTACAGTTCACAAATGAGCATCAGATTTATTCACATTGCTTCTGGTTCTCTTCTATTTTTCACTTTGGCCAATAGAGGATATTTATACAATTTCATTAAATGAGAAGCCAAACTGGCCCAATAATCACAGTATCTCTTATGCAAACAGAAGAGTTTGATGACAATCTCATTTTCAAGAGCAGGCCGTGGTGCAGTGGGGGATCAGGGGTGACTCACAAAGCCCACTCAACCCACCTCAGCTCCTGCTGTTGCCAAGGCCAGAATGAATGACCTCATGGAGCCAGCTCTTCCAATTTTCTAAGAGAAACTGGAAAATGGAGTTTGTATGTATAGGCTTGCAACTTTTAAATGGGTGGCAGTTAATTAAAAATGTTTTTGACATCATTTTGAGGTGCACCGCGGCCCAACCGTAAAACAAAGCAAAATTCGTCAGCCCAGATTTCACCTGCAGGCCCCAGGTTTGTAAGCTCTGTTCCAGAAGTTCTGAGTTCTGTATCTGAATTCAGCTGGACAATCAAAAACCATTCAATGACTTCATCCAGCTGGCATTAACGTTAGTAATGCTGTCTCTAAAACTCACAAAATTCTCTGCCATTTTTGAACCAGAGGGTTAATACAAGGAGCCACGTACTACAATCATTTTTTCACTCAGTAGATACTTACCTCCTGCCCTGTACCAGGCCCTGGGAACACAGTGGTAAACCAAGCCTTAACCAAGTTTAATATTTGCATGGCATGTAAAAATATTCATGATGCTCATCGCCTAGTGAGTGGTAAAGATATAATACAGACAGACAAAATCCTAAGAACAGAGTATCTCAGAAATCACTTTTTCAGATGAAGCTGAAGCCCAGAAAAACAAAGGCTGGCCAAGGATCACACAGCTTGAAAGGGAGTAAAAGTTATAGTCTCACCTCGCCCCTCCCACTGCTGATTTCAAACCGAAATCCAAGTGACTGATAAAGGATCATCAAAGGAAACAAGCAGGCTTGATGCCACTCAGAGTAACGACTTCAGTTTAGCAAGAAACCATTTGAAAAGTAACAGGATATTCCATTCAGAATTGCTGAGAATTTCATCTCCATACATGGAGACTATTAATTCCAGGAAGTCAGAAGCTATACTCTTACCTTAGAACATGTAAAACAATAAACAAGGAGTTGCTTTGTATCTATTAAGAAGAAATAGAAAGAAAAATTAAGGGGCAAGTTGCCAACATTCATAAAAAAATAGATGAGGAAAAAAACATCAACATCAGGATTGGTAAGAGCAAAGAAAATGAAGAGGTCACCAGGAGGGTTTGCACACTCTTTCTTACGAATCTCCTACCTGGACTCAGCCTTGTCCACACACTGCAACCAAATGTTGAATCCACTGGGGAGAGAAAGGAATTATTTTTCTGAGCGACCACAAGAATGACTAACTAGTTCCCTAAGTGGCTCCCTGGCATTGCTGATTAGTTTCTAAGCAAGTACTACCTATAAGATGTATTCCTTAGTTTTAAGTGTCATAGTATCTCCTATCTTAAAAAGGTGGAAGAAATAGTGGTGCCATAATGACCAATTATTAAACTGTTTGGAATGTATTTGAATTTCAGAAGCTGAATGATAGGCAGTCAACTTTATAAAGAGATGTGAAGTGATTCTGGGTGGTGAGTATGCTTGTTGGTAGGGATTTCTGCGGTCACTGAGTAGAAAAGTAACTTGGAAAGACTAATTCCAAAAGTGGGTTATGGGTGATTTTTATTCTTTTCAAATACTTAACTTCCCAAATAATAAGCAGTGTTTAAAAAACATGAGGAAAAAGTCTTTTTAAAAATCAGATAGCATTTAAAAAACAATCAAAACCTTGTAATTCCTTTCAACTTGACATGACTCTAAAATTTTTCTTCTAGAACCTATTTAAAATCTCTATTTTTACAAAACAAGAATGGAAGCAACTAGAGTGTAAAACTTATTTTTTAAAGGTGTTTCCGCCTACCAAAAAAATTGGCACATAATTTATAATACTTTACATTATTCTGTAAGGCTCTTGTCCCATTACCACAGTCATAGAAAAATCCCTCCCTTTTAAACTTGGAAACTACAAAATGCTTCCTTCTCTGTTAACTAATTATATTCACAATTTGACAGAATGTCAAACCCTTTTGGGAAAACAGTGTTTTGACGTAAAATGCTCATGAAAACGTGGCATACTTCAGAGAAAACACAGAGGCCCTAATAAGGGGCAGCAGGGAGCCTCACGTTCAGTTCAATGTTTGAAAATTGACCTCAAGAGATGTGCTGTGCAAATAGCATGATTTAGGTCACTAGAACAAGTTTTAAAAAATGAAAACACCAACTGCAAATAGGTTAGCTAGTATGAGGGTTTAGAGTGTTCAGTACTAACTTAGACATCAAAGTTTATAAGGTGATCAAAAGTTTTTTTTAAGAGAAAAGTGATCGTGGGTGAAAATACATACACACCCCAAAATAGTGGAAATCACTAAGTGGACAGGAAAAGTGGCCTAAAAAGGGACCATAAGGGATGTGATACCGTGTCACTTAATTTAATCAAGTATAATAAGAGGGAAAATTTAATCTGATTTTGTTTCCTCTTCAGTAGCACAAACTAGGTGGTTAAACTTAATGTTTTCTTAGGCCAAAAGTCTGGCAGTGAGTTGGAAACCATTACAAAGATGGCTGAAAAGCAAAACATTTGAAAGACAAATGGCATCAGACAATGCTACTCTCCCGGCATATTAGAACAAGGAACAAATTAAGCCAGAGGTTCTCAACTGGTATATATTTGAACCACTCACAGTTCTGCTCCCAAATTTTGACTCATGTGTTAACTAAAATTAAGTGTGGTTCAACTGAAGCACGGTAGCCTCCGCACTGCCAACGTGTCCTCTTTCCTGGCCACAGAAGGGACACACATCCAGCGCCGGGAGGAGCACGGCATCGCCGAGGTGCAGCCCTTGGGGCCCGGCCTCCTTGCCCCGACCACCGGGGAGGTTCGAGACAGCGGCTGTTCCGTCAGCCCAGATCCCTGAGTGTCCGCACCAAAAAAGCGCCACCGCCAACGTGCAGACCGACACGCAAGCCACGTGTGAGACGTGAAGCTTTGTGACTGTAACGGAAGGCGGCTCTCCTGACTGAAACAAAGGATACACTGACAGTGCTATGTGTCCACCAGGCTGCTGAGCTGAGAGGCTCCTGTGGCTTGGTAAGTAGAAGCTGGGATCTCCATGCTCTTAGGAGGTAAAAAAAAGTATATTATTATTATTATTATGTGAAACTTGATGCCAAAGAAAACTCTACTTTTATTAAAACATCTGAGTACTTTTCCTTAGGTCTTTTATGAGAATCCCTTGGTCAGACATATGTATAAACAATACTAAAGGTTGGCTAAGTTCACCATGCATAAATGATTTCAACGCTGCAATTTTATGCCTTTAAACAAGGCACAAAAAATTTTTTAATATTTAAAATGTACTTTTTACACAAAGGCTGAAAAATCTTGTTTTAAATCAGAGATCGCCGCTAGGTCTTTGTGCAGCCTGACTACCACTAGAGGGAGCCATCTACTCCGTTTTCTGCCTAACCTGACTCACCAAAAGGATGGCTGGAAACGTCCAGCTCCGCCGGGGAGAAAAATCTAGTCTTGCCACTTCCTTATCAAATGTAAAATTGTGTTGGTGTCAGACTAGTTGGGTAAAATCACCCAGGAAGCTCTGAAATGCACGTTCTCAGGCACTCCTAAAAGCAGATTCAGTAGGTCTGAAGAGGGTTAAAAAATGTGTAATTTTTTTTTAAAAGCTTTCCAGATGCTTCTAATGCATAACTAGGTCTGCTATCCCTGGTATAGATTTCAAAGAACTGGCCCTTTCCAATCAAAAAGTTTTGTCATCTCCAGGGCAATTTTGACAGGGGTCAAGATAAAAGAAGCCTAGATAGAGAAAAAACAAAACCTCCTAAGACCAGAATTTCAACAAAACACTTTATAGTAATAATCACAGGAAAAAAACAAGATTATCTTCAAATTTAAATTTATTAAGACATTCAGCTATGTCTGTCAGTCTACATCCAAATTTGCTACGAAAAATAAAATAAAGTCACATCCCACATTAGGAATACCAAGTCTGAAAAACACTTTTTGAGCCAGGCCTATTGTATAAATAAATGACTAGTTTCTTTTCATATCAAAATTCCCATAAAAAAATTACATTCCCCCTCCCCAGTTCTACCTGTAGCCATGATGAATGTAAAAATTTAAATACGACATATCCTGTCAAAGAAAAGGTGCAAAGTCTATTAACAGCTTTAAAAGTGGCATTTGCAGAGTGTGATCATACAGTTATGTACTCATTCCCAAAGTGCAAATATTGCCATAATTTAACACTGTTTTGATTCAGTTGCAGGAATTAAACATTACACAGGATTGAAAAGTACACGAGGGCCATTATCAGTGCCTAAAGCCCTTCCCACTTTGGTCTCCTGCACTAACGTGGACTCCAAAGTGTTCATCAGAGTTTTAGCTCACTTCACACAGCCAACTCAGTGTACAAATATCAACAAAAGTTTCATATACATCAAAATTTTGAAGACTCCATCACGAAGTTCAAGAGTCTCAGATGATGTGAATGCACCCGCAAGGCCCAAGTGCCCACCCGCCCTCCCCTAAAGCACATACAAAGTATGAGCGTGCTCTGATCTCTCAACACAATCAATGCTTTTAAATCTTTGATTTCGATCAGTGCTGTACAAAACTCAATAATCACCAGACTGAGTTCCATTTAACTGAGGGAAAAGGGGGCGGAGAAAGGGACTGGTCTCTGCTCACGCTCTGTAACAAGAATGATCCTGTCCCACAGAAAGCGAAATGTCAGTGCCACTTCTGCCTGCTTCTTCCCGTGCTGGCCTTATGCTTTTTCCTCCTTTCGTTAGCCCCTTTCACACACTCAAATCTGATTTTATTTATCCCTTACATATCAAGGGCAGTTTCTGAAGCTGTTGAGATTTCCGTGGCAAACCTCTATCAGCATAAGACATATAAATACATTTTGATTAGCAACATTACAAAACGTCTCCCACAATGTCAAGGGCATGAAAGAAGGTGGTCTCCACTGACAGCACTTCCTGGATTAGATCCTTGGAATGTCGTTTCCTACCTAATTGCTTCATACATTCATTCCTCAAATCTGAGCACAGATCCCAGGGGGAGTTAACTTCCACTGGAGTTAACTTTCTCAGTGTTACTCCTGTTGCTTTTCTTCTTTTGCACTAAGAGGATATTCTTTGGGCTCACAAGTCCCTTCCTGGCTATCTGATCTGCTGGCAACGCACTCATTATTGTCCCTAGAACCGGCTTGCGTCCCAGCCCCTTGAGGACGCTCTTGGTCTGAGGGCTCAGTACCTTCCTGCAGGGCGACATGCTGCTCAGCTGCAGCGTGAGGTGGGGGCTCAGGCCCTAACCCTGGAGGCTGGGAGGAGTTTTTGAGCTGGCAGTGGCACAGAGGGCAGGTCTCCTGGACATACAGCCATTTCTTGAGACAGCCTGCGTGGAAGAAATGACTGCAAGGCGTGATCACAGCAGATTTCATGTCCTAAAAGGGGCAGAAGAAGATAGCTCCTAAGTGTCTACTATCTAACACCTTTGCTGCCATCCCCCACGGTTCTGGTTGCAACGTTTCTTTCCCACAAATTTCCCACAGAAAATCTGTAACACAGACCTTAGAATAAAACTCATGTTCTATGTTAGTAAGAACTCTCTTGTCATCAGAGACCCCTTCAAATAACGCAAGAACCACTGGCTAAATAATTTTTAAAAGTGAAAACCAAAAATGAGGAAGAAACGACTTTCATGACTGGGTTCTGCCTTGTATGAAACAGGAGGTGACACAACCGCAGCGGTGCGATTACGGGGTCCCCACGAGTGTGGCAGGAGCACACTGAGCACCTCAGAAAATCTGAAGACGACAGGGCTTTGCCAGTTATGCTTCGACACAGCTGAACAGTCTTCCATCATGAGATTACTGGCAAGGAGACAAAATCCGTCACATGACACCGGGGTGTCGGCAAGGAGGTGGCAATTTCGTTAGGGAAAAGGTGTATATCGTTCTCAAGATATGGTCTGTGTAAGCCAGTGGTTCTCAACTTGCATCAGAATCACCCCCAAGTGCATATTCGTAGGTCGCCCGGACCTGCTAAATCGGGACAGCGGAAGCTGGCATTTACAAACCTGTAGGTACGGCAAGCCACCCACGTGACTTGGATGCACACTCGAGTTTGATAACCACTAGAAGACGAGGTGGTAAACTCCGAATTACTATTCCTCGCTTAAGATATATTCGGGGAGGGAAGGCTGAGGACACGAAGTTTTAAATTTAAGAACATACATTTGGTGAACTGACCACTGATTTTAAGTCCCAAAACAAGGAATTGTGGCTATCACAGAAATTCCTTGCCAAGAGCTGGTAGCACCTGGGGGTCAACTTTTAAGCAGAAAGCCATCCAAGGAAAAGCAGCCAGCTGGAGAGTTAAGCAATTTGACTTTCATTTTCTGTGTAATATCGGCAGGTAGTTCGAGCACCTCCAAAAAAAGTGATGTGACAACAGAAAATTTAAAAAAGGACTCTTAAATCTCAGAATATTTAGACAGAGGCTGCTGAAGCTGATGTGCCCTAAATCTGTCTTTGCTATGCTTTGTCCTGAGTACTAAGAGGTACCGAGCACCAAGGGGTCAGAACCAAAACGATGACCACTTAACTTGGTGGAACCTACATCACGCCTCAGTTCTCTTGGATGCAAAAACCACCTGGGAAATATTATTTTGCTAGTACCCTGAGTGTGTTCCAAAAACAACAAAAAAAAAAGTGGTAGTTGCATCTTACTAGAAAAACTGCTTCTTCTAGATTCTAGTCTTAAAGGCACACATACATACACACTCTATCTGGACTATAAAGCAGCCCTGGAGAAAGAACATACCCTGTACACTCACTGCTACTACCCATGGTTTTATTCCACCAGCCCACTCTCCAAGAGTGCTTTTGAAAGGAACAGCTTCTGCTGTTGCTCATAAATCCTGCCCACACTCCCACAGTACAGTTTAGCTGTAAAAGCTGCTACTCAACCAGCCTCTTCTACAGGTGACTAAACACTTGGCCTATTTTTTCTTGTTATATTTCAAAGCTGATTTAAACACCATCTTTCAATGTTTAATAAAAAGGCAATTGTGAGCTATATATGACACATATGTCAGGGGCCAGGTAGGCCAACTGCAAAGGTATGCCAACTGGTTGCCTCTACCGTACCTCCCCCTCTCCCACCCCACCGAGGCTTGCATCTGTCTCAGGTATCTATCAACCCACAGGTAACCCTTACTCCACCTACGTAAAGTACCTGAACGCTTCTTCCTCACTCTGGAAATGCCAGAAGGAAAAGAGTCAGAATCTTGGCACACCACTTTTAAGAAGCTGCTGACTCCCAATGAATAGTATTTATTTGATAGTGCATATATGTGTGTGTGTGTATAAATATATTCAGGATTAAAATACAAAATGCACTTGTTTTTCCTTTATTTATGGGTGAGCAATGTTGAAAACAACAGTAAATTAGAACTCGAGGGAATAAATTAAAAATAATTTAGAAACAAAATAGAAATATTTTATCAAATCTAGTAATTTCTGAGGCCCACTTTCTTTGTACCCGGAAGATAATTCTGCCTAGAAATTTAACTAATATGGTTAAAGTCCCAAGGGATACACCATTTGATCCACCCAAATGGACTCTTACTGTGTGAGTTACCTGATAACAGATGGCACAAATATCATTGTGTTTCTCAAGCTGCTCCTTCGTAGCAAGGGGTAATGACTTAATCTTATTCACAGCGTCCCTGCGGAGGAGGAAGCTCTTCCACCCAAGCTGGGCCCGAAGCCACACATTATAGTAGGAATGGATGAAGATGATCATTGAGCCCATCACTGTCCATTCTCCAAAGATGGTCTCTGAGACGCCATAGGCCACTACACAGAGGGCCACAAGAAACTCCAGCAGGCGGTAAGTACCATTCACATAGTAGATGACATCATCCATGTTCTCCACTGGCTCTTTTCTGAATTCTTCAACCATAAATAAGACATAAATAAAAAGTGTTCCCAGAACCTGGGGGGGGGGGAAGCGTATATTAAAATAAAATGATCACTAAGAAAGGTTTTTTTCATAGACTTTAAACAAAAACATATTTCTAATACTTTTAGGATGCCATATTAATAGCTAGAAGAGACACTGGTGTAATCAAAATGGGAGTGATCTCAGCAACCCAGGCATTAGATACCCAAAAGCCATATCCTGAGAAACAACTTCCCTAAAACGATTCTGACTGGTAAGTCATTTTTTCTGACTCATCTCTTCCTCGAACTCCCTAGGGTCACCAAAGCCCATCAAAATTCTATCTGAATTTCCTAATTCTGTAATCATACCTGTTCCTCCACTTTGAAAAAGCCTTTACTTCTACAAGGAATGATGGATACATCATTACTGCCAGTGCTAGTGTCTTTTACTTCTTACTGATCAGGCTGCAAATAACCACCTTCAAGTTTCAATAAGCTTATCACTTCCAGGACAATATTGTATGTGTGCATATTTGTGTGTATAAAGTATATATTGTGTCTGTACTATATATATTTATGTCAGTTATTTATATATATATCATAAAACTATGGATATTTTTGAGTGGGTATTTACTAAAAAATGTGCTCTAAAATAAGCACTAAAATCTTTTAATATTTTATAGTTAATTTCCAATTTATATGACGGCTCTATGTCATACTATTTTGAAAAGGAGAAATTGCAAAATTTAATTACCTTGATAAAAAATAATACAGTGACATAGACAGGTCTAGTATTTTAATAACCTACCTTCTAACACCTATGCTCAAATAAATGTAATATATTCCAGTAAAGAGGGTGGGAAGTAATCACCTAAATAGGCCACTTATAATCACTAATCCTGAAAAAGTTTAATTCCTTTTCTAGAAGGAAAAACAAAGTTAATTAATCCCAGGCTTACCTGAAGAGAAGTGAGAATGCTGCTAGAAATAATAATAAGAAGCCAAAAATCCATGTGGAAAAACTGGCAAATCATGTAAGCCATATATGCAGGGAATATCAGTAAAAATAAACAAAGGCTCACAGCACGGAAGTGTTTCCATAAACTCCTAGAGAAAGAAAAGTACTCTCTTAAAGTGCCCGTCACCTAGTAGCACAACAATTGCATTACCAACTGTTAGGTCCTACGACATGCTTAAATTTCACAGATGCTGTACTGGGCGCCCTTCTCCATGCCGGTCACTGTACTAGATTTCAGGACAAGTCCTGTCGTAGGCGGGATGTTTCAAAGCCACCTGACTCATTCCTTTTCTCTTAGTCTCCATACTCAGCTGCCAAGTACCATGGATTCTTTTTTTTTTTCTCTCTCAATAGTTTGCTTTCAGTTTCATTCCCAGTCCTAGTAACTTCAGGGGTTTTTTTGTTTGTTTGGTTTGGTTTTTTTCAGCATTAAACATTAACAATTTTAACAGTAATTTGTATTCTGAAGTCATATGCCCTCCTCTCCCGACCCGGCTCTACCCCATGATGAAAATTTCCGCTCCTGTGAGCACAGTGCCACTAACAGGAATATGCTCTCTGATGAGCAGTATTTAATTAATCCTCACACTGCTTGAGGATGGGGGAGAACTACGAACCACTGCGTTCTAAGACCGACCAGCGGGTCTTCCTCACCCAGTCCCTGGATCTATCCTGGACTCCGCCACATCCACCTTCCTAAAGCTCCACAGGCGCAAGACCGTCAATACCTTCTCTAAATTTCCCTGCTTGGTATCCACTCCCAATTTTTTGGCCCTAACTTGTCAATATCTGTCCCTCACTATAAACAAATCTAGAAAGAAATCACCGTAAACCCAAAATAGTTTCCCCTCTCTTAAAAATAAAACAATTGCAATCTATGTAAACTGAATAGCGAGACTTTAAATTATTTAATGATTTCTTAAAAACATGAACATTGACTATTTAAAACTATTATGAAGAAATATACATTTCAATTGAAATAGTTTAAAGTTCATGGATGCATAAAAATAAGCTGTTTTAATTAAATATCAGTATCTGTAATATGTTCTCAAATCTATGCAAAGCATCTCAAGGAGACAAAAGGTAGCATAAGTTCTCCTTCCTACCTGTAACTATTTCATAGGGAGGAGGAAAAATAACTACACACAAAGTTAAATGCTATACTGTGGGATTATCTATAATTAGTAATTCACAGAAGTGAATTACCATTTTGGTAAAAGTTAAAGCTAGATACTTTTGAAAAGTGTTTTTCTTGCCATACATTTCCATTGTCAGAAGTTAAGGGACAAACATAAACTTGTCAGTAGCTCTGCTTTGAGATGCAAAACATAATTTCATTTTTTTAAAGAAAGGCTGGCAGGTAAGATTTATTGTAACAGTAGTTATACTATATTAGGTAATAAATTATAAATCACTTTCTTAAATAGGACAATTTGCCTTAAAACTTTAAATGTATTTTTTGAAATCAAGGTGGCTATGATCCATTTAAAGGAAGCAGATATATATTTATATATATATATATATACACACAAACATATTTATGTACATACACAGAAAACTATATACATTATGCAGTTTTAAATTTATGTCTAATTTTTATGTGTATTACATACAAACATATATGTACATATATATTCTTATTTAAGCAGTTAAAATTCAATAAAAATCTTATGGTAGTAGAACTTTCTACAGCATTATATTAATCTTATTAATATATATGCTAAATTAATTCATATAATTATTAATACTAAAAGTGCCAGAGATGGCAAAATAGTAACTGTACTTAAGTCAAAAACAACTCAATTTAAGTGGCTATTAACTGAGTTCATCATTGAGTTCAACAACTTAAATAAAGCTTCTAAGAAACCTTAGAAGGGTTTGTTATCTAGAGATAAAAAGACAAATCTGATAAACTATAATTAAAATGCTAATTTGAAATGTTTTTAAAATTTGCTGCCAAAATTCTATCTCCCAAAAGTCTCCCTGCTCCCTTACTCATTAAACACTACCAAAGAAGCAATACATGCAGGTATTTTGATAACAATCAGAGCGTTGACAGATGACAGAAAAAACAGTGGCATTGAATTTTAAGCAATCCCTTACAGAATGTCCTTGTATAAACTACAGTAAGCCAAAATAACATCTTAAAGAGCTCAATAATAATTTAACTTTTATTCCTTAAGACAATTACTGTAATATGAGACATGAATCCCTCTAATAATGTTATTTGGTACCGCAAGGTGTCAAGATAACCTTAGTAAGTTCCAACTGTCTAAAAGACCATCAGATGAGGCCATTATTCCATAAATGCCTATCTTTATGAATGTCTGAGAGTTTTTGTTTCATTTATGTTTCTCTCAATACTTTTTCTCCTCTAACATTATACAGAATAAAATTATATATTATTTACTGGACTAAATTTTATGTTCTATGTTCTTAATTTTAAGACTGGACAAATATAAGTAGTATTAAATTTCTCTGAAGAAGAAAACCTTGATTTGTAATTACAGGGCCTTGGATGTGACTTTTAACTGTAGGAATCTTGGGAGGAAACAGCAGAAAAGTCAAACATACAAGAAAAATAAAAATATGACGTTAACTTAAGCTCATACCAATTATTCGGGCATTTTCTACCTCTAAACATTATCTAAATATTCAGACAACAAACTCATGCAAAGAACATTACAAAATTTTCTTTTAGGAAGTTTCTTACTTGTCTCTAGATGCTCCCAGCGCCAAAACAATAGGATCTGCAATCTCTAACATAGACTGTAGGATAGAAGCTACAACAATGAAAAGGATAATACTGAGCAGGAATGCCCGGTGAACAACCTGAAGCTCTATTAGACCAGTCTGCACGGCCAGGATTAACAGCGTAACTCCTTCTGTCATGCCCCTAAAGAAGCATATTTTCCAGAAAAACAAACAAACAATAATCAGAATCTCATTTAATTCCAACAGAAAATAATATAAATGCTTAGACTGATGTTACATATTTGTGATATTTAGACAAGAAAATATCTAATCAGAATATTACCTTATCATATAACATCAATGTAATATTATATAGTCATTATATATCACTATATATGCCAAACATAATAGCTATTATTTTAGCACACAATGAGGAAGAAAAAAGCAACTTCTAAGATAAACAAATAAAAGGGCTCTAACAAGGCTTTACTAATGAGCCAGATACCTCTATCATTGTTATTTAGATAGCCACTGCATATTATATATATATATATATGTATATATATATATAACATGAGCTACATTACAATTATAAAAGATAAAATCATTGGTGAATGTCTTCATAATCTTGAAGTAGGAAAGGTCTCGTTAAGCTCACAAGAACCAAAAGGCATAGATTTAAGAATCAAAAGATGTAAATATGAATTTTTTAAATTCAATTTCCATATGGAAAATATATACAAAATCCTAAGACCTTTTATCCTATTGACTTGATTTATAAAGAACTCTCACGAATAAATGAGAAATGATCACAGGATAGGTATAGTTTTCAAAACCACAAATTAGCAAATATTTCAAAGTCTGCTGACCCAAGTACTGACAAGGAATGTGAGAAAAAATGGGCAGACTAATTTCGAGATATCAACAGATAATCTGGAGAAAAATCTGATAATGGATTTAAAATGTACATACCCTTCCAGGTCAATAAACTTACTGGTAATAATTTACTCTATGAATATACTACAAAACTTAAGATACATGTATCAGATATATGTAGTGAATAATAGATCATGTTTTATGACCTCATGGGGATCTAATCAACAAAATCCAAACTCTGAAAAATGAAGGACAACCTGATGTCTTCAACAAATAAAGGAAAAATAACAGAGACAGCAGGGACGTAAATAAAAAGAGACTTAAGAGACATCTCAACCAATTGCATTACGGATCTTACTTGGATTTTGAGCAAACAAAATGTTTCTAAAAAGATGTTAGCTGGGACTGGCAAGATTATGGACCACAGGTTTTATAATTTTGTCATTAAAAAAAAAACTAATAAACACCAAAAAAAACAAAAAAACTTTACCCCAATTTACAAAATATTTACCATATACTAATTTTGAAGTATTCCATAAAATGTAAAGACTTGAAGAAGTTATATAAACTTACATAAATAAACCATGAAAATCTTGTAGTTAACAGAAATCACAAGTTCCAGCAATAGGTTTTGCCAATACCTGATGTTAGTGATTTAATAACCACTAGATTAACTACTCTGCATTCTCATTAATGCAGCCTTTGAAACTTCAAACAGTATCAAAATTATGTTCAAATACTGAAAAGCACTTTTAGAAAATATCAAATATAGAAATGTGATTTCAATATAGCTATGCTTCAAATGGGGGAAAAAAGTTATCAAAAATTTCTTAAATCTAGCAAAGTTTCCAATATGCATTGTTATATACGGAGAATAAAGATACATTTATTTTTTTCATGGTTTGTTAATGCAAATGTTGCAACGATTTGAAAATAAAAAATTTCCTCACAATTCAATTTCCTCTAAAATTCATCAACAAAAAAGTTTATCACTAGCTCTTCATGTTATATGTAAGATTTAAGTTTCTAGACATCTTCGGAGCAAGGCACTTACCGATTCATGGCTGGATCATTCATGAAAGCTCGATAACCCTGCAAGTAAAACTTGCAGAGTGTAAGGACACCCAAGGCAACAAAAGAAACCGTAAATACCAAACCCAAAAGAGAGTAAGGAGTACTGCAGCATTCGGCAATACTAGAAAAAAAGGGAAAAATATTGACATATAAAAATTTTCTATTTGGAATAAAAACATCTTAAGTTTTTAAATAACCACCAAATTTGATCTGAGCTGAGCCTCAATAATTAAAACACTCTGAAACTAAATGTGAGATGAAAACTCCCACTCACTCTAATTTAAATCCATTATTATTATTATCCTAACCGACATTTTTCTATTTCTTTGGCAAATATTCAGTACATAGCAACATATCTGAAACATCTAGATTTAACATAAAAGTTTACTATGAATACCAATTATAAGGAGAAATGGAAGATCTTACACTAAATCTTGGAAATAATTTTTATATTTTTTGGAATTACATTAAAAACTTTCATTGAAGATATTAACAAATATTTTGCAAATATATACAAAATTAGGTACCAATAGTTTGGATTTACCTTTTACACAGCATCTAAGATATAGTTCAAAGCATTATATCTAGATTTGGGGAAGTGAAAGACTTTGGGAAATTTATAAAACTTCTTCCCCTCTCTCAATGAGAAAATTTATAGATCTTAGTTTCTATTTTTCAGCTGCAAAAAAAAACCAAACAAAATAAAACTTTCTGTTTTACAGTCTGTTTGTGTGTGCTTTTTTGGTTGGTTTGTTGAGTTTGGCTATTCTGGTAAACTTACAATTCTTTCTGTACATAAGTTATTCTTTGGCAAAGTGACACACAAATATAATGTGGCACAAAACAGCACCAAGAAGTCAAAGAGCAATGCTTACAGAGACATGAATTAACCCAAGAACCACATGGGAACTTCCCTGTTAAAAAACAAATTAAAGCATTCTTATTCTGAGAAAGGGCAAGCTATCCTATGTATAAAAAAAAGAAATACAGAGAAAATTTAGTTTGGCAAGATATCTAAACCTTATCTAAAAATCTCAGTACTATTTTCTTACATTGTAAATAAGTCCAAATTTATTCACAGCTTACTGACTGTTAAACCTGTTACATTATGCTATACTTCATCTGATTGTGCTTAACAATGGGTAACAATCTAGCTTAAAACAAAACCAACCCCAGTCTCAAACTCAGGTTATTATTCTAGTCTAACTACAGGATTTTCAAACAAACAAACAAATAAATAACATGTTGGAAAGTATATTAAAAAAAATTATCACAGGATTTTATCTCTCTTTAAATTCAGTTACTCGCTGGATTATTTTAAAATTCTGCATAAAACCTCCATAATATTTACACAAAAGTAAACAGTAATGAAACTTAGTTTCTAATAAATTGGCCTTCTCAATTTACTGCATGTTTATAGAAGCTACTTAACAACTAAAAGTGTTATTTTCAGAAAGTACAAAATCTGACTCAGTACCAATAAGTTTATTTTTTTTTTGATAAAATAGGTACTGACCTTTTTATTGATACTGAAGTTTATATAACATTTTTCAATCTTAACAAATAACAGGAACATAAATTTGTCTTAAACTTCTTGTTCCCTATACCACTTAGTACACATGTTCCAGCATTCTGATTGCCAAGAAACAATGGCTCTATGAACTAAAACTTGAAGACTTACATCCACCTGTATTTACTTTCCAGGAGGGCAGAGTTTCATTCTTGCCTTTTAAAGTGACAATGAGGCAGAGAACAAAGACAATCCCCATGTGCTATATTCTGAGGGCTTGAGATTCAAACTCAGAGTGGAAAAATGACAAATGTGGATCTAGCCTAAGCTCACAGCAAAGTCACTGAAGTAGAAAAAGGACTCTAATAATTTAAGACTTTTTTTAAGACTAAACCTTAAAATCAAGTCTTAGAATTCCTTTGGGTTAAACAATAAAGTACTCATTTCACCAAACATTTGACTCGCTCTCTATGATGAAGCAAAACCTTCAAAACAATAAGGTGTAGTGAAAGCACATAGGGAAGTCGCAGGTTTTGAACTGAGATGGGGTTTCAGTGTGAGCGCTGCTGCTTTTGGCAGTGTCACCTGGGCAAATTACTCTTGGTAAAGTTCCTTCAGCTATAAAATGGTAATGATAATGAGGCATCTGTCTTTCAGAACTGCTGTAAATATTAAGTTTGAGAAAAAGTGTATAGCAGTATTGCTGGCACATATTAAATACTCAATAAATAGTAGTTAATTTTAGTGACGTGCTTTTCTTTAATTGACTCAATAATTTAACTCGAAATTGAAAAAATATTTTTATAATCTGTTATGCACTTTGGTCCACAGTGCAGCCAACTATACCATCATTATTATATTAGCACCTCCCTGCACTGCCACACTTAAGCAGCCACTGAAAGAAAATGCTCCCTTAATTAGATATGAAGTACTATAATATGACTGATAAAAGTTAATCCGCAAAACTTACCATTCCTAGATCAAGGTTTTCTCTTCCTAAGGTTATATGCAGTAATACGCTCTTATTAATTACCTTGTCAGGAAAAGGAAAAGAAGCCTCTCACGTGATGCAGGCTGATCTCGAGTACTGAAATAGGAATAAATCTGAAGAGCAAATAAGACGAGCCAGAAAACCATGAAGAGTACAGGGACCACCAGCTGATTCCACAAGGACATTCCCAAGGCTAAGAGGCCATATACCTCGACTACCTGAATAAGAAAATAAGATACGAAAACATTTTACATCACTTCAATAAACACTTTCAAAGACAAGGTTAATCCTAAAGTGCTTAAAGAGAAAAACTGAATCTTTATTCTAAGGCTGTTTCAGCTAAATTTGCTCAAAGCTCCCTCTACACATATAGTTAGTAAACAGCATGTTTTTAAAAATTTACTGATTTTGCATTATTATTAACATTTGACACACAGTAAACTGCCCTAATAGCTCAGGGATAAAGTAAAAATAGTCACATGCAGAGTAAAACTACAGTACCAGGAGACTTGGTAAACTTACTCATATCTAATCAAAATGAACAGGACAAGCATGAATGATGTAATATTGGAGGGACTAGGAAAAAGTGAAATGTAAAAGAAGAATTTTTTCAGAGTTTATTTAGGGATGTCATAGATGAAAAATAGTTTGATGGAAGACAGAATAATACTGAACAAGTTTACTGTGAAGCAAAGACAGAAAGCTTTCCCCGCAAACAAATCAATTCTCTTGTTCCTACTATGTATTTTTCAAGTAACATTTCTCAGTTTGGTTTCCCAAGTACATTAACACCAAGAAAAATAAAAGCACACCTAGAAATGTTTATTAATCTCCTATAAATCAATAAATTAGCTTTCCAGTCCATAAAACAATCTCTCATGCAATTGAGTCTCATAATCTAAGTCAGCCTAAGAGCACAGATGTAACCAAGTTTCTGGAGTTACAAGGCCAGGGACCAGACCCTGATACCACAACAGGGTTCTCCCAGGCAGAATACATGGTCTAAACTAAGCAGTCAACTGGGTTTGCTGGAACTCTTAATGTGATACCAGAAGGTTTCAATGAACCGTAAAGATCTTAAATGAAAATATATGGACTTGAAAGTTGTTCTGGTTTCTAATTAGTATCTCTCTGTGGGTAGGTAAAGATCTTTTAAGTATTAAGTTGAAACACTGACTTGCAGGTTATTCTAAATTTAAATTCTTTCCATCTGTAAATCAAACGCTTTTTCTAAAATCTAGTCAAGATTAGCCTCTCTTTTCTCTCAACTAGAAAATATTGGCGGGGGGGAGACAATTGTCCAACTAGCTGCAAAATTATTACTGGCAGCTAACTGATCAGTAAGAGATAGAGTGTACTTTTCCTCCTTTCCACTCAAGGAAGAGACCACTAAAAAACCTGACACTTTTCATTTCTTGCCTACAGAACTGTTTGCCAGGTCACAAATTTGATGATCTATAGTTTATCTGCAACTATGGCACCTACTGATGATGCATGACTCTTATGGCAACCAAAAGAGTAAACAGAACAGTGAAAAATGGAGGCTTTGTCCTTATGGTGATTAAACAAACACTATCCAATTAATCCTCACTCAGTATCTACTGTTTCTTACAAACTAGGATAGCTTCACGAGGTCGAATTCAAAGAAAAAATGCCCAAAATTAAATTTGTCATTCTTCCTCTGAATATGACTACAACCCTTCCCCCCTGAAGCAGCTCTTTACAGAGAGAATCAAAATAACCTCTTCTTCGGAAGATCTACTTTCAGGAATTTCCCAGCATTGTGTAAGATGAAGAAAAGAATGAGGCTAAGGCCAAGAGTTTCGGAAATTTTTTTTCTGGGAAATCTGCCTCTGGGGAGGCAACGACAACAACAAAAACCTGCTCCACTTAGTAGTATCAGTTTGGTCAATCTGAGAGCTTCTTGTACCTTCAAGTCACATATACATACGGTCTAGAGGTAGAAGAGATTGCCCATTCCAACACTATACCAAGGATAGTTTTAAGCTCTATTTTATATAGTATGCTGCAACTGGGAATATTTATCTCCTGAGTATCTACTGTTTGTATCTGAGAATAATCTGTTGTAGAGTAGTCTGAAAAAAGGTGACAGAAGCACGTTACCCAGACAGAATCAGCTCAAGCACTACATCTAAATGAAATCCATCCCATTATAGACCAGAACTTTAAATAAATTAGGCAAACATAGGGGGGAAACTGAAGTCCCGGTAGGCCTATAGGCCTATAATCAGGAAAAAAAACAAAAACAGGATTTAACCTCTAGGTATTTAATTCTGTATTATTTTTGTCTTTGTTACAATAGTTAACACACACTGAACATCATCTGCCTGGCAGCAAACTCATTTAAATCTCACAGCAACCCTCTGAGTTAAGTACAACTGTTATTATTAGCTCCATTTTACAGATAAGCAAACTTAAGTGACTATCCCCAGGCTACACAGCTAGTAAACAGCGGCACCAGAGTACAAATCCAGACAGTGTGCTTCCAGAGAAATCACTTCCCTTACTGCCTCCCAATATAACTTCATAACAAAAAAAAACTCGTATGCTCCTAAATTAGGTTAAAAATAGTTGCTATTTTGAAACTGTCACACAGAATGTCACCATGACCAGCACTGTAAAATAAAAGTGAACTAAATCTTTAATATACTTCATATTTATGCATTTTATCTACCTGTGTGTGGTTGTCAGTCTTACCTGAACCAATTCTCTGTATGCAGACTTAGCAAGGTTATAAGGTACTAAAAGATTAGACCCAAGAAAATAGAGAACTTCCAATCCAGTAAAAATCATAGCAAATTTGTTGATGATAACAATTGTCTCCAGAGGAACAAGGCAGAGTCGAGCTAGCAGAGAAGCATGTGAGCTGAAAAAAGCCAAATCTGCTTCGTTTTCATGACACAGGAGCATAAAGTACACACCACCAACTGACCTAAAATGGGGAGGGAGAATGCATTTGAGAGTTGGTATCCACGAAAATAAAAACAAAAATCACTGCTGATAAGGATGACAGGGCTTTTGAACAAGTCTAATTAAGATCTCTCAGGTCAAATTTTAACGTCATCTGACCATAATTATATATTCACATGTCCTATGAATTTTAAGCAGCGATTCCCTAGGATTGATTTTTAAAAAGCAGCACAAGTATCTACTGGACTTCATCACATTCCAGATGGCATGTATAATATGGAGAAAGTTTTTTTTAAATGTCTAATTCAATATTATAATAGTTCAGGTATAACAGTTGTACACATATATAGCTCCTTTTATAAAACTGCTTGACATTTAATTCTTCTGGTCTATAGGTAAAAGCATAAAATCCAAGACACAGTTACTTGTCCAAGAACATGCTTTGACAAGATTTATTCTGAGGTTTTTGATCTTCAATTGCTTTAACAGGCCCATGCAAGCCCTCCCAAATGACTCAATAATTAAAGTTAAAACTGAAATATTTAAGCAACAAAATCTCATAGAGGATTATGTACGATCATTATAGAAAAGTCATAGAATAGATATAGAAAACAGAGAGAAGTAAAAAGAAAAAAAACTCAAGGTCTTATAATCCTATCACCCAAAGGTAGCACTGCTAATACCTTCGGTCTATGCAATGAAGAAATGCATGGAAAGCATTAGCATTGTATTTGAAACCTTGTAGGTACTCAATAAAAGTTAGCTATTCATTTTATCTATTCGTATTTAAATATGAATAATAGCATATTCATATTAGCTATTCATATTTTAAGATTTATTCTATGCACATGAATATACAGAAATACTTTATGAGATTTACATACTATTTTATAATTAGCTCTTTAAATTGAATACATATTATGCATATATCTCTCCACACTAATAAACACATGTACATGGTTATTTTTTAGTTGTATGGTATGTTATACTGAATGTATATCACGTGAACATTTAGCTATTTCCAAACATTTCATAATTATAAAAAGCTTTGTTATAAACAAGCTTGAATATTTATGACATCCTTTTATAAACTACTTGGAGCATATTTTCTAATATTTTCTTAGATTCAATTCCTAAAAGTGCAATTACTAAGTCAGAAGAAACATTTTTAAGGCTTAGGACACAAACTGCCAAATCACCCTACAGAAAAAAACGCCTAGTGTACATGGTGCCCATTTTCCCACTGAATTGCCAACAGTGAAAATGATTTCAGGAAGAGGAGGATGAGGAATATTTCCCAAGTTTCTTTTAATTTGTATTTTGTTGATTACCAGTAGTACTGACATTACCAATAAGCAAATCACAAAAACGGCAATTGCTTGGTGAAATGCTTATTCACATTCTTTGCCCATTCTTCTACTAGGATATGTAGCCTTCTACTGCTTGATCAAAATACTGATCTCTGTTGCCATATAATTGTATTTTCCCAATGTGTCACTTGCCATATTATTATAACCTTTTGCTCTTATTAGTACAGAAGCTTTTATTGTAAACAGTCAAACCTATAAATCTCTTCCTTAATAGTTTCCGCCTTTGGTGCCATGGTTAATTACATGGCTCCTGTTACTTAAGATTATACAAATAAGTATACAAGTGATCACCCACATTTCTTTTTAGTAATCTTTATTTTAAAAATTAACACATTTGAAATTTTAGAATAAGATAAAAAGTAATGATCTAAGTTTGTTTTTCCAGATTTTTAGTCAGTTGTCTTAAAACTAACTATTGGAATCATCCAGGTGTTTTCTCATTAGTTTGAAACGCTACTCTGGTATACTTCAAAATCTTCTGCATATCTAGGTCTGTGTCAGAACTTATTATTTTTTTTAATGATCTATTCTAATGACAATTCCATTTCATGATCCTTTCAGAATATCTTGGACATTCCTGAATATGTAACCTTTCAGATTAATTTAAGAATCATTAAGTATGGTGTCAGAGGGTACTAGACTTATTGGGGTAATGGCCTCATAAGGTATATAAATGTCTAATCACTAGGTTGCACACCTGAAACTACTCGCATTGTATGTCAACTGTAATTGAAAAATGACAAAAGACAAGGATCATTTAGTCGAATTCTCTTCCAATGAAAAGTAAAACAATACTTTAGGATTTTTGTTTGTGTTCTAGCTATATTGTTAGAAGAATATGAAAACAGTAACCAATTTTGCACATTTATTAATAATCTACTATGGCATATTTTCTCTCATGAAGTACTAGTTTTAGCCTTAAAAAACCTGATATTCAATAATATGAAAAACATTTTTAAAGGCACAAAAAGTAGGAAAACCCATATTAAAAAAAAAAAAGAGAGAGAGCCGTCAAGTGGGATATGTCAACAACATTTATAGGAGAGAAAACAAAGACATATGAGACAGCTCACTGGTTTCAGCCAGGCCACTACTCTTTCCTTTGCCCTGGAAAGAAGACTGATACCTGCTCTTTAGAGAGGCTGGAACATGCTCCTGGACACCCCGGGGCAGGTGAAGTGCCCAATAAAAAGAAGGGATTAAAACTGAAGTATGCACCCAAAAAGACAAGATCTCTCTAGAGCTCCAAACACTGCTACCACGTTCGTTGCCACCCAGTTCTAGGACATGGGCTTCCTTCACAGGGGACAAGATTCCTCTTTGGGGAAAGTGACCAGGCCCAAGTAAAAAAACCTCACAAACCGTATATATACTTCCAAATTCCCCCCAAAACAGCCAGTCCCACTTGAACAGCAACTGTGAAATAAGCCCACTGGTAAGCTCTGAGATTCCAATAAACAACAACTCACCTGAATACAAATGATCAGTCAAGCACTCCCAAATACTTAAGTAAAATGTATGGTTTAATCAACCTCAAATGAGGCCTATGCATCGGTATTCATAATCTTGTATTTAAAATAACTAGGTGATTCTAACCCAGGCTTGAGAAACACTGCTGTTTCATGATAGACAAAGACCAAAACAAACAGAAAAAAAGATCTCAGAGGAAATGGAGAGAATGCAAGGAACAAAAGAAAGCTTCAGAGAGATAAATAATACAGCTAAGAAATAAAAAAGACTGTCACAGTAAAAAAGAAGTATTCAATAAAAACAAGCTCCTGGCTACTAAAAATATGTAACAAGAAAATACAATAAAAGTGTTGGAAGATAAAGCTGGCAAATTTCAGAAAGTAAAACAAAAAGAGGGGAAGAAAGGAGAGAAAGAAAAGTTAAATGGAACAGTTAAGAGAGTCGGGGGCTCAGTGTAGGAGAACCTTACCCAATTAACAGGATTCCCAGAAAGGGACAAGAGAAAACCAGTTATGTCTCTGGGTAATTACACCTGAGAGGAGAGAGGAGTGATGCAGGAAAGAGTGGATTTTCATCATAAAAATGTAGTTATTTCTTGACTTTTAAGAAAAAGCTTCAATAGTAAGAATAATTAGAAATTCTTTCTAGCATATCTTACTTTTACTGTGCTCATAGCTATGACATTTAAATTTCCTTGTTCAGTATGATGTAAACTTCCTCCGAGCTCTGAAGTTCCTCTAAGCCTATGCCAGAACACTCAGTGCTCAGTTCTGGGGTTATAGGCTTCATTTATCTTCTTTCATAGACGAATATGACTCATGAGCTATAATTCTTTTTAAGAGAAGAGTCCTCCTCCTGTTTAGGTGAAAGTAGGAAGGAGTCATAGTGGAAATCTCTCCTGCAGTTCCAAAAGAACAGGAAGCTGAATATTGCGATCTGCCTATTCCAACTGGTAATTCTGAATAAATCAAAATCTGAAGTACTGGATTTGGATTTCAGGATTCCACTATTAGAAATACCTCTAAGAAGTCTGCAACCCTAAGAAACGATGGCATGTTCAAACTGCTTAGTTTTTCATTAAAAGTTCATTAGTGAAATGGAAGAAAAGGAGAGACGTAACTTTAAAATCGAAGTCTGAAGAAAACATGCCACTTAGCAATTTAAAGACTTTGTTTTATTTCTAATTAATAGAATCTTTGTTGAGTAAATAGATCATCATAGTTACCAAAAGGAACAATTTAAGGATATATGTTTCAGATTTAAATTAACCTGCATCTACTAGAGAACAAGAGAGAATACTTTACAAGCTTTCTAAGCCAGCCAATATTTTCATACTTGAATGTTACCATTATTGAATACACTAGCTCATAGGCTATGGTCATAAACCAATGTTATTTTTTTCTCCTACTGTCTTTTAAAATCTACTCTGTGAAGATTAGTGTTCTCCTAGCCTAAGGGTAAGAGTCCCATAACTTTTCTAAACTAACTTAGGTTACAGGTCTTAATCTAACAATAACCAAAACTTTGAAACTGGTTTAAAGTTGAGGCTTCTCCCTTACTCTAGGTCAGGCTCCTACAGGATTATAGATAGAAAACCTGCATTTGAGAGGTGGGGCAGCAATATGGTAGGCTTCTCCCTCTTTGCCAGCATCATCTCCCTTTCTTCCTGACTTACCCAGGATTGAAGCAGGCAGGAAAGAAGGAGAGGGAGGGAAGTAGGAAATTCTTACTCGAATGTACTCATACAACAATACGGTACTGGTGCCCCCTGGCACTGGCGTAGTTTAAAACTGATCTTTCTCCTGGGCGATTTAATGCATTATTCCCAGACTGTGTCCACTGGTGCCTGTCATGTACCCTCCTCTGGCTGTTTCTGGTTCTTTCCTTAGCTCCTGGGAATGTGGAAGTTCAAACCCTGTTGGAATCTTATCATCCTTTTAAAGGACCCTCCTGTAAGACCTAAGAAAATCCTCAGAGACTCTTGGGCCTTCATCTTGCCCATAGGAAACAAACATCCTTTGCCTACACATATTAGAAAATACAGAGAACCCTCCATACATTTTCACCCCACAGTCAGAAAACACAAGAGCAGTCAGATCGCTGTTGGCCTTTTTATCGGATTAGAATTATAATATGAGCCACTATGTAATTTTTAATTTTACCTGTGAATTTAATTAACAATATATTTTATTTAACATAATATATTCCAGATATTATCATATAGACATTCAATCTATACTAAAAAAATGAAGACATTTTACATCTTTTTTGTACTAAGTCTCAGACAACCAGATGTGTTTTACACTTAACAGTATATCTTAATGTAGACTAGCCACATTGAAAATGTTCAAAAGCCACATGTGGCTAGTTGTGGATGTACAGCTTTAGATTTTGCAGACATGGTCAGACACCAGTCCACAATACCTGCCCCCGTCAAGCCAAAGACATGTGACTCTCCAAGTGGTCCATTGTTGTATTCTCTAAATGTGAAGTGCTGGGAAGGTATTTCAGAGAAAACAGTTCTAAAGAAATCTTCCTTCATGCTCCAACATTCAACCTTTTAACACCCGCATGGGTGAGGTTAAGAGCCACAAAACAGGTTTTCTCTCTCTTCCTGCGTGGGAAGGTCTAGTACCTCACTTTGCACTGTATCTACGTTGTTATAGAGCCTTAGCCAATGCTTCTACTTTTAACATTCTGCCACCTGAATTTTCAATCATGTTCAAGTTCTTGAGGTTTCTGGCAATTTCTTTTTGACTATAAGGTGATAGCTTTCAATAATAAATAACTTTATGACAATATATATTTCATTTTAATCTGACAAAGTAAAAATTAGCTTTATTTAAAAGTTAATCTTCCCAAATACTTAAAATACCAATAAAAATCACAACCAGCTATAGGCAATATATGATTATAAACAGGCAAAGTAAAAAATATCTACTCATGGGGGAAAAAAGACTAAGAAAATACAACATTTAACAATGGCTGTATTTGGGAAGAATCACCATGAATAAGTAGGAGTTTTCCTCTTTTTTTATTGTATTAAGTACCAACTTTATACAATACTAAGGCTGGTTGTTTCCCACCTACGCCTTTAATTTTTTTATAATACTTACCTATTAAGGCTGTGGTAAACCTATTCATGGAGAGCGGCTCTAAATACATTGGTCCTTCATAGGCAGACTCCAGTTCACTCCTAACGTAGTCCCTAAATATGTAAAACGATAAGGTATTAGATCAGTCCAAGTACTGACAGAGAAGCCACTAACACACAGAATTCTAATAAAAAGTATATACCATTAATAACACCTCTCTCTACATCTATACTAAGGAAAATTTAGGTATAAAGAATTCTATAGAATGGCCTTTGTCTCCTTCCATGCACTGGCAACAGAATTTATGGAAACTAGATTTTACTGTACAGAGCAGACAGTCAAAGCTCCACTGTCTGGGATTTTTTCTTCCCATGACCTTATTAAATACTTTATGCCCAGTAAAAAGCCAGTTAAGGTGTCATCTCTCTACCCTACAACTTAATAATATCTAGTAATACTGTATTAAATAGTTCCTCTTTTGGCTCTCTTCCACCATTTCCCTTCTGTCTTACTTTCCACAAAGTTTTGTCCCCAATTATACCTAAGTAATTACAGTTAAAACTCAAACTAGTTAGAAAACTGGCTCATAGGAGGACAATCTTAAAAACTGTCACTTTCAATTCTATAGGGAATCTACAATTAGAATTATAATATTTAGGAAAGGTACAAATTTATCTCGAAACTATCTTAAATCAAGTCAAATATTCCTTTTCAGATTTACTTCATTTAACACGTGACTGCTCAGAAATAACAAGATTTAAGTAGTAGCCTGTATGTACACTCTGAGAAAACAGCTTCTAGGGCTTAGGCGGGAAGCACAGAAAGGGAAAATTTAATTTATTATTAGTTAAGTTAAGCGGTAACACTAGAAGATGGTTTAGGTTCTTTTAACATCAAGTGGGGAAATTGTGTTAAAAAGTTCACCTTTTTTTTCTTCAATTGATGAATGCTCTGTTCGTTGTATTTCAAAACAGTTTGAATGTTTCAAGTATTTCTGAACAAACTCATATAGCTGTATTTACTTTTTCCATGATATTACTTCCTGTTAGGCAATCAAGTTGAATTCCTTTAGCATAGCATAGCCAAACAAGGAGTGACCCTAACATAATCGGCAAAGAGAGTGCTCTCAAAAGTCAGAATTAAAAACTCCAAAAGTTTTTAAGAATGGAAGCAGTTTGGGGAACAATTACAAAAATCAATGACTAAGCATCATGAGTGATTTAGCAACTCCTCTATCACTCGATGATGACTACTACTTCTAACAAATGATGTATTAAAAGTCTCTTTTTATTGAACTAGAAAGCCAGAGTCTCAAGAGGAATGATTTCAATGCAGTGGTTGTCAACCAGGGGTGATTTTGTCCCTGAAGGGATATTGTGCAATGTCTGGAGACAGTTTTACTTGTCACAACTTGGAGGGGGGGTTGGGAGTGCTACTGGCACCTAAGCCAAGATGCCGCCGAAACATCCCACACTGCACGAGGCAGCCCCCAACAGCAAAGAACTACCCAGTCCAGAAAGTCAGTGGTTGAGCCCTGTTTCAACGGAGAAAGGCACAGATGCTAGTAGCTACATGTGCAAATTACATATGAATATCTGATTACCACATTACCACAGGTAACCATCAACCTAATTATATTTTATAGTTTCAGGATAGCAAGCTAAAGAATTAAGAGAATTATGAAATTTCAAATAAAATGTACATAGAAATACTACTTAGATTTATTTATGAAGTCTTCGAATATGCTATTCAAGACATAAATTTATATCTAAAAGAGATCTAACTCTGACTCCCAGTACTACGTAGGCCTCTAAAGCCAAATGATGTCTTTGGGGGCATAGCACATCCCTCTCCAATAGATCCAGTTGTAAAAGAGGCCAGAGAAAACCCATAAAGACAGAAAGCAGATTGGTACTTGCCAGGGGCTAGGGAGGGAAAATGGAAATGGCCACTTAAAGGGTTTTATTTTGTTGTGCCGGCTGCAGAACATTATGAATGTAATGTATCCTACTAAACTGTTCACTTTAAAAGGTTAGTTTTGTTATGTGAACTTCACCCTAATAAAAAAGGGGGGCTTACAAAAGCACTATCCCCAAGGAGAAAAGCAATAAGGTGCCCAAAAGGGCCTTAGTCCCAGGAGCTCTCTCATAAAGGGGTCGAGGGGATGGCTTCCCTGTCCTGTTTTCTCCCGTTTATTTGCTTTTGTCATCGCACTATTGATGTTGTAAAATATAACTCATTCAACAACATTGTTCTAGAATTTCTTATTGTTGAGACATGTTAACTATTTTGCATTATTTCCTAGCCTACTTTTGGTTCACTTTCTTTTCAAAAGTTCCTCTGCCTTTCTTTAGAGTCTCTTACCTTAAGTCTAATTTCACAAAACAAAACGAAGTAAAATTAACATTCTCTATGCTTTTTTTTTTTTAACTCAAAAAGAATTTACTGTACACATAATATGTTGCTAGCATACTGCAGGGCTCTGGGAATACCACAATGGATAAGAAAGGTGGAGTCCTTGTTAGCATAAAGATTACAAATCAGAAAAGGATACTTACAAAAAAAAAAAACACTTATCCTAACAATTACTTAATTACAATTGTGATAAATGCTATAAAATATATAGAATGTTGTGAGATATTTAAGTTTTTAAAATTTTTATAAGTTCAAACTCGATTTAAAAATTATATTATTTATTAGCTTCACTTTGAGATTTTCACTTAGCTAGTTATTTCTGCCTTTTGTCTTTTATTTTAAATATCACTCATTTTACTTATTTTACCTCTCGTTCTAGGGTTATTATAAAAGGTTTTAATGTGACTATTTCCTTTTCTTTTATCCTATTCTATGTTCCTTTGGTTTTTTTTTTTTTTAAGCCTCCTCTTAACTTTCTTAAAATTCTATGATTTTCTTTTTAGTTCTTTTTCATTCTCCATCTATTCATTACTTTGTGATTTGCTGGGATTATAGGACACTAAGGGAGGTCTGTCTGCATTCCAGACAAACAATTAGCTTTAGCCCATAATGACAATACTCTGATGTTAACTGAGCAATTTCCTCCAACTAGCTCTCATTATGTCCCACTCCTGGACCCTAGGAACAGCACTCCCTCAACGCGGTAATGTCCTCCCTTACTGTCCATTAAACCTATCCAAAAAAATCTTAGTCACTGGATCAATCATCCTGCCATACAAATTACCATCTTCCCTATCCTAGGCACCTAAGAACCTCTCCCTTTGCTCAACTCTTGTCACTGTCCCTTCTGAAGAATCTGGGCCTTGTACCCCAAACTATACAGAACTGAAATAAGAACCAATGGCAACAAAGATGTCTATATCTAGGTTATGCACAACTTCACAGCATCTCAGGCTAACAATGGAAACTCATGATTACTCAGTCTCAGCAGAGTAGGTCATTCAAAACAAAACAACAACAAAAGACAGTAAGCCTGAATAAGAAGGATCCAGAAAAGGAGTTATCCAAAATTCCATGGGTCATTTTAAGCCAAAAGTTAGTCTGAGGCAAGAGCCATGAAAATCTAATTTTTAACAGAATTTTATAACTATTTTAAGATAAGATGAGATCTTCAAAAGCAGTATTACAATTTTTTTATCTAAAAGATTTAAAAGGTAAACTGTATTAAGTTAGTCAGAAGCAAGAATTCCTGCTTTCTACTTGTAACAGAATAAAATCTTTCCCTTAAAACTTTTTTACATTTTGTCAGCCTTTTTTTCAATGCTGACAGTCAACCCTAGGTACTAACAAATTAAACACCTAGAAAATCTACTTCCTAAATCCCTATGGTAGCCTCTTCTCCTTTGACTGAAACTATCAGAGGAATAAGGAATGTGTAAGATGTATGAAAAGATGCCTCAAGGATAGCTTGCAATTGGAAAAATTCTTGCTATAAAGAGAAGCATAAAAGTTACAAATAAATAAAAACAACAAAATCTAGGAGCTTACCAATTCCCCAACAGATCATAAACCTTTACTTATAAATAACAGTCTCTTAAGCAACCTGAGTACTGAACAAACTAGGAACAATCTGTACATTCTGGCCACTTAGAGCTTTTATACAATCCTCATTCCAAAAAACCTTATCTACTATTACACAGAATAAACTGGTGAGCCCTCCAAGTTATCTTTTGCAATATGTGTAAACAAAGGCACTGTTCAGTTTAAGAGATCCCAAGATACTGCGCTGTTCAAACATCTGGATTGAAGACCTACTACACCCTAAGCACTGTGCTAGCAATTGAATAGTTTATTTAACCAGGGTTTAACTATTTAAATCACCTCTGCCACCTTTCCACCCTACCTTCCCTTCGGCTTCTTTGACCCTTTACTATAAAGATTTAATGCCTGGATCTGATAATATTCAAAAGCAGAAAACGTATCAAATGTTGAAATGGGTCAATTTTATTCCTGTCAAAATTAAATGTTCGGTATATAATTACAAAATTTATTTTAACAATTCCCGTAGCTAATAACAATGCTTCTCAACTGAGGAAAATTTTTTTTCCCCAGAAGATGACATTTGGCAATCAGGGACTTTTTGGTTTCATAGCTGCTGGGGAGGGGGCCCGCTGCAATCTGGTGAGCAGAGGCGGGGTGTTGTTAGCATCCCACAACAGCCAGGACTGCCCCACAGCAGAGAATGGCCCTGCCCAAAACACCAACAGTTCTGAGTAGAGAAACCCTCATCTGCAGCTTAGAATTTTACAAGCTTTCACAAAATGGAGAGCTAGTTACCTGTATTTTACACAGAAGTAACTTGGGAAAGTTTCACATTTGGAACCATACTTACACACCCAAAGCCAGGATAAAAAGAAACCCACAAGCTCTTAATTCAAGTCATACACATACAAATTGATAACAATAAAGCGAGGCACTTAAGAATTTTAAAAGTTTAAAAGTTTTAGAGAAAAACACACAACTGTAGAGCTGAACCATGACACATCCCACAGCAAAGGTCATGTCAGTTGTAGTTTTCTGTTTTCCTTTTAGTTATGGGCAGTATCAATTTCAAAGTAGGATGGCACTGGAAAATACATTCCTTACATTGCTCAAAATGAAAAGCGTAATTTAGTTCATACTATACCCCTGAGCTCGGGGATTTTCTAAAGTTTAGTTCTTCTGAACTGTCAGCTAAATCCATTCTATAATAATCCATTCTTATTATTAAAATTATTGGGGTGACATTGGTTAATAAAACTCAGATAGGTTTCAAGTGTACAATTCAATAATACATCATGTGTATAACACATTGCGTTCACCATCTAAAGTTAAATTTCCTTCCATCACCAAATATTTGATCCCTTTTACCCCTCTCTACCTACCTCCCCCCTCCCCATTTCCCTCTGGTGACCACTAATCTACTTTCCGTGTCTCTACAGACATATTCTAAATAGATTTTTATTCACCTAAGGATAATCAGGCTCGTACATGATATATGTATTTAGGGGAAACAGAGATCAAGCTTTTTAAAGAGTTTATGAATTTTAAGAATTTGATATTTGCAAATGTCTTTTTCTATAGCCAGTTTCTAAAGTACCAAATTACTTATTTAAGTCATTCAAGTATTGATTCTTCTTCTCAGGACCATATTACACAATTAGACTGGACTGAATGGTGGAAAATATGTATAAATCAAGTAGCTGATAAGGGGCTTGCATCTAGAATATATAAGAATTCCTACAACTCATTTTTAAAAATCCAATTAAATAATGGGCAAAAGATCTGAATACACAGTTCTCCAAAGACTGACATGACAAGGTGCTCAACCTCACCAGTCATCAAGAAATTGCAAATCACAACCAGACTGAAATATCACTTCATATTCATTATGATGGCTATACTAAAAAAGATACCAAAAGTGTTGGCAAAGATGTGGAGAAACTGGAACCCTCATACACTGCTGGTAGAAACATAGAACAGTGCAGCCACTTTAGAAAGTAGTCTGGCCATTCCTCAAAAGGTTAAACACCATACCGTATGATCCAGAAATTCCACCCCAAGGCGTATGCTCAAGAACAAAACAATGAGTGTTCACAGCATTATTCACAATGGCCGAAAAGTGGAAACAACTCAAATGTCCATCAAGGGATGACTGGATAAACAGTACGTGACATATTCACAGAACAGAATATGACTTGAACAGGAAAAAAAAAGTACTGATACATGCTACAACACGAATGAGCCTTGAAAACATGCTAAGTGACAAAGGCCAGACAAAAAGGGACTGCATACTGTAAAAGTCAATGTATATGACATGTCCAGAATAGACCAATCCACAGAAACAGAAAACAGATTCACAGTTGCCAGGGGCTGGCTGTGGGGGCGGGGCAGACTGGTGGGAAATGGGAAGTGACTGCTGGGTACAGAGTTCCTTCTTGAAGAAAATGTTCTAAAATCAACTGTGGTGATGTTTTGCATAATTCTATGAATGTACTAAAACCCAATGAGCTATATACTACTTTAGGTACATAATTATCTCTCAATAAAGCAGTTATTTTAAAAAAAGATACTTGATTATGAAACTACCACATGAAATCTGAAACATTGTTTTTTTAAACTAAAAACTTCAGCCTAAATATTTTATAAATGTGACATGTTTGAGTTTCAATGTTTATCAAATGTGACATGTTATGAATCATCTTTGCTAACCTTTTGTGAGGGAGCACCACATAGTACAAAGTATACTACGAGGTGAAATACTAAAATATTCCGTATCTTGAAATTTGTTAGTTTACTATCAAACTAACTCCATAAGGTGAGCAGTCTTATTTTACAATTTCAAAGAAGCAACTGGCCAAGGTAACACAGTATTCACTAAGCAGAGAACCTATTTCATACCCAGTCTAACTGTAAAATTAATGTTTTTATACTAACCCTCCTGCCTAAGAGAACTGAACTAAGAATCAGAAAGCCTGGACTCGAGTTGGCGTCTGAGGCTGCCCCACTTCAGTTTTTTCCCACTTCAGTTTTTTCATGCGTAAATTTCAAAAGGCTTTAATAGGCATCAAAATGAAAATAAAAAACAGGAAATGTTTTTGCACACTGTAAAATTTTATTACAAACTTTGCAGTTTAAAATAAGTAATGTTTTTAACAATGAAAACAAACTTTATATGTTAGAAAAAAAACATTCCCACAAAATCTAAAACTAAAAAGTTGAAATTGCCCTAAGAATGGTCAGAAAAAGGTTTTGGTTCTGACACTTTTAGGGCCCCCTTTATCCTTACATAACGGAATTTTGAGTTCTTTAGACAAGCCTGGACGGTAATACTTGGGGCGGGGGGGGGAGTGTGTGTGTGTGTGTGTGTGTGTGTGTGTGTGTGTGTGTGTAAATAGAACTACATGGTGTCTGCTACCACTCACTCCACCACAAACCACATGGAAACTGAAAAACCATTAGGGAAAGGGCAGGTTCATTGTTTTTTCACCAAGAATTATAACTATCAAAGCAATAATTTTGGTAGCTTTACCTTCAATTCTAAGATTTCTCTGATTCATCATCAGAATCCTATCAACTCTAAAAAGCTACCGTTATAGAGTCACACCACGGAAAACTCTGTCATTTAAAAAATAATTTTTTAAAGACTGACACAGAAAAATGCTCATAAAACATGGCTGCATAATAAAAACAAGATGTAAGAATGTTAGTTAAAATTCACCAGGCACTAATAAGCACAAAAAAGTCAGAAACTGTGCTTTACATGCTTTATCTTATTCAGTCTTTACAATAGCCCCTTAAGATATTATAACATTTTACAAGTGAAGAGAACTGAGATGTCACTTTCTGGTAATGACACTAAGGTTATGGAACAGTTAATAAGGACCATGAAATCTGCACCTATCTAATCACCCATCCACTTATCCAAAACATATGCCCAGGCACTAATTTACACCATAAAATGGTGACTCAGAAGCTCACATACCAACTCCCGCACTTCTCTCTAGATACTATATATTTGCTTTAAAAAAAAAATGTATAAAAAGATAGGGAAGCATGTCTACTTTGAGCACAAGCTGAGATTCAGTAGTGTCTGTGTGAGGCCAGAAGACTAGACTATGGCTGGAAGTCTGGAGTTGGAGGTACTGGAATGGGAAGGACATCATGTTGTCTACGTCAGTACTGGCCCATGGACGACGCCTAGTCTAAGCCCTGTGAAGACGTCACAGGAAAAGGCTGAAGTTGTTCCCAGAAAAGGCACAAGGACATCTTTGTGTGACACCAAATTAGCAAAGTCATTGTCTCCACCTGAGGGTAAAGCATGGCTTGATGCGAGACACTGTGGGGTCACAAGAAAGGCAGCACTACTCTGGCAGCCCCAGATTCTGCAACTTTGACATTCGAGGACATGCCCTGGGCAAGGACGGTGGACAACAATTAAAAAGTAAGACACCTCCAGGTACCTTTTTGAGCAGAGGAAATCAACCACACAGGAACAGAGAGGACTGTGAGAAGACTGAGTTTCAGGGAAACACTCTGGGGCCTTTGAGAAATATCTAGATGAAATATTAAAGTCCTGCTCCAACAGGAAGGGCCAAGAGTCAGTGACTATTAATTAATTTCACTTTTTAGTATCACGGAAGTGGTGAAAACTGGAAGGTATGAAAAAACTGGAAAGAAATATTACAATTTTTACAGGTCTATCGCTCGGTAGTATAATTTCAGGTGATTATTACTGTCCATAAATTTTTTGTATTTCCCAAAAATTATCGACAGTGAACAGTATTAGTTTATAACTGGAGAAAAAGAAAGGTTTTTAAAAAGTCAACCATTCAATTCTAGTCATAAAAACATTTCTAAGATTAAATTTCAAGCCTATACCAAAAATCTGTAGTTCAGACCCCTAGGGAATTATATTTTAGTATATATTCAAAAATAATGCCACTCTTCTTAGAATTGGGAGTATATGTTATTATGGTTATATATTTCAATCTAAACAAAATAAATTATTCCCACAAAATTTATTCTACCCCATCACAATTGCTATGTGGCTTTTCGTTCACCTGTGCTACAGTGGGAAACTCACTGACCAACCAGTCTTAAAATTTATAGACTAGCAGACCTGGGCAAACAGACAATATTGCTAAAGAGGTAGAAGTTCTGAGCTATATAATTAATCTAATCAAATAATTTATCTCAATCATCCACTATATACATGGTTGCATCTTACACTGATTCTTATGCATCATAAACTGACTTCCTGAAATGATGGAAAGTAATGAAGTCTATAATTTTTAAAATGTTTCTATAGCTTGTCTCTGGAAATTCTTGTCACCGGTAACACAGAAAAGCTCCTGAGCATCATTGTAAACATACTCCATTTCATATTAAGATTGTTTTTAAACACAAAAATAAAACTTGAGGCATAACCCCAGCTATTAATCCTGTACGATAATATTTATTTAGAAAACAAGTATCGATAAAACTTTTAGATACCTACCAAAGCTCTGGCTTCTTAACAGTGTTCATGGGAAGTATTTTATTGGTAGAGGAAAACTCTTAATTCAGCCTCACATTTCAAAAATAGGGTCATACTCTTACCTGGAAATTTGATGTCCAGCATAGAGGAGCAGGGCAGTCAAAAAATATAGGTAAAGCTGAACCAGATGCTGCCTGGGCAAGGTTAGTAGCACAACACTTAAGATGTAACCTGTAGCAAAAATTAAGAGAGATTTAAATAAAATACGATTCCAATTTAGTCTCCAATTAATTACACTAATAAAAAGAGCTGGAAGTAAATTACTTTCCAATTAGGTTTCAAGAACTTTCTTTTTTTTTTACTTCACTACCAAAGTAAATTCAGCACAGTGAAATCACTATTTTTTGTTGACAATATAAAGCATTTTTCACTTCTGCAGATGTTTCTATTTTACAATTGAACGTATTACACAAAGGTATAAGAGGACTCTGTTCGTTATCTATCCTTACTTCTACCTACTTGTCTGTTCTACCAATTCTCTCATTCTCTAGTCCCAGAGGAAGAATTAGGTGTCTTCATCTCTCTCTAAGGCTGCCTGCTTCCATTCAATACAAGATCTTATTTTTCTAGCTCCTAAGGACTTTTATCTCCTACACCTTCAATCATTCCCCTGACACCAGTCCTTACTCCTCTTTTCAAAGTACAAGAACGTCCCTCAATCTTGAAGAAAAACTTCTCTTCACACTGATTTCTCCTTTTTCTATTATCTATTTTTCTCATTCTACTGATATATTATAAACTATTTGTATCAATGCCTCTTATTTTCTAACCATCTATTATTCTCTGTTTACCCTCTAAAATCCACAAACCCTCTACAAACCCCCTTCGACTCTAAAGAAACTCAGAAGTCAACAACTACCACTTATCCATGTCCCAGCAATTAAGGCAACTACTCTCGAAATTCTTATTCTTTGGTTCTGTGACATAAATTTCCTTTTACCCTCTAATTCTCCCCTCCACTTTCTTGTCACCCTCTCAAATGAACATAGGGAATTTAGTCTGTGAACAACTGCTTTTCTCTCTATAAAGTATCTAGCTCAAAGAATCTATTTTGTTGCTTCAAATATACTATTCTAGATGTATGTTATCAACAAATAGTTGGGGAGAATCTGCTATAAAAGCAATAAAAACTTGATCACTGTTTTTTTCTAAGTAAAAAACTTAATCATTTCTTATTCTAAATAGATAGCTCATAGCTCATAATGCCTGAGATACATTCCAGTTTTTAAATGTTCTCATATACAAGTACAAACTGAGATCTCTTCCTCCTCCCTCAACAAGCTAGCTCACCCTCTTCCACACTCCTAAATCCCATTCACTCTGACTCAAACCTGAGTCATCTTTTCTCTATTACCAACTGCTGCTGAGTCTTCCTCAACAAGTCTTTCATACATTACCGTTCCTTTCCAGACCCTATGCCCCATCCTAATCCATTCTGTAATATAATACTAATTGCTATTCTTCCTTCAGTCTCTTTCCATCTTCATACACTCTATATTTCATTACTACGGCAATATTCTCCAAACCATCACTTTTATCTAGGGAGCGCTCTTGTTCTAAAACCTACGCAAGTTCTGAACTTCTCAGTCTGACATTCTAGATCTTAAAAAATCTTGTTCTAGTCTACTCTCCTCTAACTATTTTCCACTTATTAATGAGTCTCTATCTGGGCACAGATATCACTTCTTAGCACCTAATGCCCTTCTCATGGACTCAATCGTGCCTTTAATTAAGGAAACAGGGAAGGCGTGCTAAAAAACTAGAGATAGAATTTTCAGTCTTCCCACACAACCTAACTTCAAAAACAATCCAGCAGAAGCGAGAGATAAGTATTTCTATTTGCTTTCCATTTCTTAAAATAATTTCTTCAATTTATTTTGTTAATCCTTATTTCAAAGGACTTTAGAGGTATTAAAAAGGATATTTATTATCTTTAACAAGCATTTTTAATGTTTGTGGTTGAAAGATTTTTCTAATTACTCTATTGCCTGAAACCACTCCTTAAATTGTCTTTTAATGAACTATCATTTTTCTCCAGATATTCTAATCTTACCCTTCTGCTGCACATCTCATAAAATCAGCTGCCAAATCCTCTAGATTGATCATATTCATTTCACTCATTCTTTTAATATTCCAATCACTCAAATAACATTATTACATATAAAGTATGATCCATATGTACTCCTAGGCATGGAAGATCCAAAGAGGAAAAAAGAAACCATCTAGTGAAAAGTAAACATGGACAAAGTATGAAACAATACTGGTACTGTAATAAGCAAACATTAGAAGGGCGATGGTTAATTAAGAGATTAAGTTTGATCTGAACTTAAAAAGGTAAATGGATCTTTCTATATCAGTCTAACGAAAGGGGAAACATTCTAGGAAAAGAGACCAGAAAGTAAGAAAACCATAAAAACACAAAGGATATTTTCAGGAGACAGTACATTCAGTAGGCTAGACTAGAATTTGGTGTAAAAAGAAAGAATATTGGGAGGGTCCTGGGAGATGATGCTGACAGAAATAATGAATAAAGCCTTGAACATGATAATAAGTTTATACTGAACTAATGGTTCTCAAATATTTTAGAGACCCACTTAGAGTAGGTAAGAAAACAAAAAATAGAACAACAAAAACCCTATGGCTCACTTATACCCCCATTGTCACATTCCAGTGGGGGGGGGGAACACTGTGACAACAATAACATATATTACATAGGAAGACTTTTAAGATTATAAATACTTAGGCAAAATGATAGTATGAATAAATCATTTGAACTACAAGGACTAGATTCTAAAGTTCAGATAGAAAACTAACAATAACAAAAACTCAAGAGGGAGAAATATAAAACAAAGGACTAATTCTATCAGACAGTAAAATATAACCAAAATCCAATAAAACAAACTAAAAGGACAGGAAAAAAAGTTCAGAAACAAAACAAAATATGTATGATAAAACAGTGTATCGGTATGTATATTGGTACATATATAGCATATATGTATTTAGTGGATAATAATCGGTAAAAGTTGGACTAAACTATTTAATAAACACATGGAGACAATCAAAGAGTTATCTGGAAAAAATGAAATTATACCTATAACGCACTGTATACGCATATATATTCTAAATGAAGAAAAAATTTAAATGTAAAAAATAATACAATAAAACATGATAGAATTCTTCATAAGAATTCTCAAAAATAGGGAAGAATTTTCTAATTGATTCAAAATCCTAAAGCTATAAAAGGAACAATAAATTCAACCCCAAGCAAATTCTGGGGTTGAAAATAAAAATAAAAGCAAATAAAAGCAAATTCTGCATGTCAAAAAAAATCAAGGAAAATCAAGGGTACTGAAACTGGAAAAAATAATTTCGACTCATCACAAAAGGTAATTTCCCTAATGTACACCAAAGTCCCACAAATTAATACGAGAAGGCTAACAATCCCATAAAAAAGTGGGCAAGGGACATTAACTGACAACTGTCTGAAGAGGAAATACATTTTTCTTAAATGTAAATAAATTAAATCTTATTGGTAAATACAAATGAAAGCTACATTTGAAACCATCCATTTTTCACCTACTGGAGTAGCTAAATACAAAAGTTTGATAACACCACTGTGATAAGGATGTAGGGCTGCAGGAACTCTCAGCCACTGTTTGTGGCATTACAAAACAGTGAAACCCTACAGAGAGTGGTACTGATCAATATTATAAATGTATACACTCTTTAACCTGGGAATTTCACTCCTAATAATTTATCTCAAGGCTATATTTTCATGTGATGAAATTATGGCTATACGAAATTATTTATTTTAACACTTAATTAATGAAATAGAAGACAGAAGCTATCTAAAATGTCTACCAATAGAGTAATTAGTTATAGTATGGTCATAAAATAATGGTATACCAAAAAATTATGTTATAGCCATATACAGATACTACATCACTATAAAACATAATTGCAGAGTTGAGGGGAAAGTGAAGCCTCAACATTCAAGCAGAATCATATGATTAGGCAGAAGAGAGTACAAAGCTTTATTTCATGAATACCCAAAAGCAATAGTTATGACTATGATATATCATTAAGTTAAAACAAACAAAAGGTTCAGAATACTGTGCATTATGCTAACACCTATACAAAAAAGGGGAAATATATTTATTTACACTAATATATTTACATTTACATATCAATATATCTTTATATTTACTTATATATACATATCTCTAGAGTTATACACAAAATAAAATAGCTGCTTGTGGCTCAGAATGAGAACTAAGTATACGAGGAATAGACATAGGAAGATACTTTCACCATATACTTTTTTGATTTTTGTTTAAGGGTAGACTTCTGTAATCAGAAACATTATATAAACACTTCATAATACTTTGACACAAAGGTTACTCCAACCAAAAACCATTCATGCTGAAATTATCTACTCATATAATCACTGAGCTTACTCTAGCATAGCATGTAAGAAGTATATTTAAGAAGGCTGTGTTGAATTCCCAAAGTAATGTCAGAGAACAATGAATGGCAACTGTAATAAAACACATTCAATTTCGAAAATTAATGCTTCTGGTTACTAGGTAGTTGTTTTTATAATAAATAATTCAATCTATTCAACAATAATATATAAGCACATTTTTTTAAACCACATGTGAATTACTTTGCTGATTAAGCTAAAAATCTAAGCTAAGCACCCAATTGTTGTTCTACAACAGACTGGAATTATTTTCCATAAATTGGCTAACATACAAAGCCTTTAATAAAGGGCTGAGAATTATAGTGTTTTACAGCATAAAAGAACCTTCTCATTTCACAGACCTTCCAAAGGCAATGCCACCTAAGAGAGATGAGTTTACTCGATTCACGTGTTCTACTTCCAGTGCACTGTCTTTTCTACTAGGCCATACTTCTTCCCACAGTGACTTCCTTGGTCATCTCTTAGAGCTGTAAAGGGTTCTCAGGGCTAAGCTCTGGAACCCAGAAAGACCTTCTATAGATAAAAATAAATTTCATAGAGACAGGACAAACACTTCACAATTTTATAAAAAGTATACTTACTGATGGGCAATTCTAATAAAAATATTAATAGAAAGACTATCACTCAAATCATGTCTTGCAATGTTAAATAAAATATATTGTTGCTATCATTACATGTAAATCTAGTTAACCTAAAAATTAACTATCATGACTTTCATTGTAGATGAATTTTATGTTTCCTGCCTATATTTCTTGACTTTAACTTCTTTAACCTCTAGCATTACTTTCACCACTAACGCCAAGTCATATCAATTATATCTCAAGGAGTATTTTCTGAGAAAATATTATAATTGCCCACCTTACATCTAACTGAAATAAATGCTTTATCTTCAATTGATATTAATGTTTTGGAACAATGAAGAATATTACATTTTAAAAAGCTTACTTTCTGAATTACCACCAAAACCCAACATAATGACAAATTAGAACAGGCCAAATGTCTGAAAGGTATTTCTCATTATTGACATTTTATCATATTAAAATCTAAAATATTTTGACTTCCAGTTTTATCCAGTAAAATAAATCCAACACTGTTTGTTTTCCTCTACCTCTAATAATCCATATGCAACGGTAAGACAAAAGACTATAAACGAGATTCATAAATGTTCATCAATGACTATCTCACTGTCATCTCAATGTAACTGGACCTCATCTAACCCAAATTCAAAAATATACAAAGACATAAAATAAATTAGAATGTTCACTAAAAGATGAGAAAGGTGATGTAGACACTTACCTACATAATGCATATTAAGAGCCAAATACTTATATTGGAAAAGAGGGTTGTTACTAAGGCTACTTCTTTGGATCTGCTGGAAGAAGGAGCTGACGTCCCATCTGTATAGGACATCCAACAGCATGATGCTTGGCACCCGCAGGGCCACATTTAACACTGCCTCCAGTTTCTCTTTTGCAGCCATGGTTTTTCTTGAAGCAAACCTAAAATTCAGGAAACGTAAATATGAAAATGTCACCTCAAACAGCTTTTAGATATTCTCTTATGAATCTGATGGATTATCACATATTATACAAAAACTATCTTACAACGTATAAAACTTCTTAGCCACGCCTACCACTTCTGGATATTTATAAGCTTTGTACTGTGGGGTTACATGGACTCGTTCAGGTCTGCCCAATCTTAAGATTCTGAACTTATTTTTAAAAAGCCCCTTACGCCAAATCTAGGACTTAGAAACAAAATACCTATCTTTTGTCCAATTAACTTGAAAAGAAATACTCACTCCTATAAAATTATTTGAGATTTATGAAGCTCTTAAAAGAGGGCAAACATTATTTATATTAAAAAAAAACTAAGCTATTCAATAAAACTCTGATAATTACACAGCAAGTTTGCAGCATCTCATAGTCTAGTATTTTCATTATTACTTAAAACTAAAATTGAAGTACTGAATTTACATGATATAGACACAATCCAGAGAAGTCATAACATGTAAACGTAAAGGACACAACTGCGACACTGTTTCCTGGAATCACTGATGTTAAACTCTTAGTCTGAAATTCCCACAAAATGCCTTCAAGGTAGGAAAACAATGCTCATCGAGTTCTTCCCACGATACACAGACATGCTGGCACATGGGAACGACGTCAGGCACTGTGAGTCTGCGGCCCCAGTCTGAGCTATTGATGAATAGTAGTAGAATGAAAGAAAAAAAACAGAAGGAAATGAAGGATCTCCAGGACAACCCAGTATTTAGAAGGACAACTGAATGGAATACTGCTTTATATGATTGAAATGCAAATTAATCCAAGGAATTTTAAGAAAGAGAACAGCACAAACAAAAGTGGCTAAAGGACAATTTTAAGAGTAAAGATAATTCTGGATCCTTGGCTCTGACTATATGCTTTTAAGAATTTTGCTGAGAAAGCTAAACATATTTCTAGCTTTGGCAGTAATTTCAGACATTACAGGACAAACGAAAACATTTATTTCTGAAGAAAATTATAGTGACAGATTGCTATGCTATGGTTAAATATTTGTCAGTATTTCCATTTTACCCTCTAATTTTCATAGCTTCCTAGCTCACATAGTTAAAAAAAAGGGAGGGAGGAGGGTTGACTTTGGCACACTATTATATTAAGTTTTCAATCAGTAAAAAACTGATTAATTTCATTGACTGCTGGCTAAGTATATATGATTCCCATTACCCAAATGTGTTATATATGCTATCAATAATACAAAATTAAATTTTATAAATACCATAATTCTGATTACTTTTAATGAATAAGACTGCTTTAATAATTTTCCTAAACACAAAAAAATATTGTGAGACTCAAAACCAAATAGCTGTGTCCTAAGAGGGAAAAAGCACTGAAAAATAAAGTCTCTAATCAACTTTTATGCAAACTAACCATTCAGGAACCTAAATTTCTCAAAGCTCATATTATTAAGAAAAAAAATAAACTGGGAAGAAATACACCAAAATATTCACATTAACATCCTTTCAACTGTGAGGTTGGGGTAATTTTTATCCCCTTTTTCTTTTTCTGTTTGCCAAATGTTTTAGAATACCCATGTTATTTGGTGCGATGGGAAGATGCATTTTAAAAAAGAAATTCTTGGTAAAAAGTGTGATGAGCCTGTACCATCTAAATGACTTAAGGAAATATATAGGAAATAACTGCTTACTCTGAGGGTCAAACTGATAACTCAAAGCACTCTTGGGAATTTAACTATTTTTCTGATTCTAGAATTGCTATAGTAAGCAACAAAATAAAGGGAATACTATTGAGTTAATACTTGTGGTCCATATTTATTTCATCTGACTTGGAGCCTTCCTCTGTTTGTAATGTTTTATTACTTTTAAATGTACCCGCTTTCACCATTTATTGTAGCCCTTAAAGGGGTAAAGAAAAAACTTTATAAACAAATAACCAATCCTGCATCAGAAGTCAAGATCTGAACTGCTAGGGAAAAAAATCCAACCTCTTACTGAGGATCATCTCTTTTACAAAAGAACGTCATTAGCATAATGGTACAGGTTCCCTCTTAATTACCTGTACTCTTGTTTCACAAATAGAACAAGAATAAAAAGAAAATCTTAGGGCCCTAAAGCTGTCAATATGAAGGAATATCAAAGAAGACAGATCCCCAACTCTACTGCATAACAAACTCGACTTAACTGTGTGAAATAAGAAGGATCCCAGATATAATAAAACGTGTCTAATAACAAATCTACTGCTTACTAAGTATTTCATTTATTTATATGATATTTTAGCAAGTAATTGGCAAGCAGATCATGTATAGTGATGCGAAGGAAACATAGTTAATACATGGAAAACCAAATGTAAAATGTTATCCACAAAAGCTGGAGGAAAAAGAAAAAAAAAACCTTCCCCAAAACTTTATAATTGACTCTTTCTCAAGTGCCACATGGATAGGTGGTGACCAGCACAAATAAATACCATACACTACACTATAGGACCACACACTAAACTAACATCTAAACCAAAGGTTGAAATATTTGTTTGTAGATAACTGAAATCACTCACACCTACCAAATCACTATATTACAGCATGAAGTAAAAATGAAGCCTTCTCTCCTGCAGTAAAGAGATTATTATATCTCTACAATATTCATTTTCATTCAAGCCTAATTTCTCTTTTTCCTTAGATTTGTTGGACAGATCTAAAGGATATATTCTAAGTCAGAGGGAGTTCAGATTCTCTTAAAACCAAAACAATACCAAATAATCCTCAAAAATAAGGATAGCTAAAGAAAATTTAAAGGCTTGACACTTCTAAATCCAAATATACGAGCTACTTTCTTCCCAGTTCAGTCGCATACCATTCTACCTTCCATGCAAGACTTTAAAACTTTCTCCCAGAACTATGAAAAGATTTGGGAAAGTAATACTCCAATACAGTGCCTCAGCAAGTAACATAAACTAAATGTGACTCAAACTTAAAGATGCTTTACACTGTAAAACAGCTTTAAGCAAACCAAAAAAAAAAGCCCTTCTCTCCAATAATGGCCAAAAAGGCTCAACAAATGCTAACCAAAAACAAGACCACAATGATTTCATTAAATAACTTTCCCAGGCTTGGAAGGATCAATCGCTACTTACAAACACAGCAATGTCTTGTGCAAGCATAACGTTGCATGGTTCACCATTCATATTTATGGTTAGGAAACACAGAGAGCCTCTTTCTACACTTTCCTGAAAACACTGCATTGGTTCTGAATCAAACAAATCATCATGAACGATAAGAAAAATGTACAATTTTAAAGTCATAGCTTGTCTCAGTTGAATTGTTAAATAAGAAACATGGGAAATAATGTGATCTTACAAAACAAATGAACAGTATTCACATCTAGATAAACTTCCTTTTAAAATGACAAAGCCAAAATAAGAATACTATATGACCTGATTTAAAATTATTCAGTACAATACTTAGGAATTTAAGGCTGAAAGTTCTACATCTTTCTCCCCATCAAAAGAAAAACAAAAACTATCATTCATCATTAACCTTTCTTTGCCCCAGCTAAAACAAACAAACAAACCAACCCTAACACCAACTAAAACCAATCTTAAAACTGACAGACTTTCTAGCTGCCCATATGCTAGGATGGTAAGCTTGAAAAATATGAGGGCAAAGCTGGAGCCTAAAATCACAGGTAAACTCAGCTAAAAACTAATACGCGGGAGGAAAACGTACTTCTTACATAAGCATTGGCACATGTTTTAAATATAGCTGGTCCTCCACTCCCACTCATTGCTAGCTAACTTTGTGTGTATCCGATTTCCACATAAACTACTAGCAGTTCTGTGATTTTCGTTATCTCCGAAACAGTAAAGATATGGAGTTCACTCTGAATCCCAGGGCCATCTTTTAACTTAAGGAGCCAGACAGTGGAAATAAAAGCTGCGACCTCTGCCATTGAGCGCTCAGCCTGGGTCACGACTGCAGCACCGACAGCTCATCCTTTGGGCATGATTCAAAATTCAGAACTGCACACCCGTATTTAAAAAGATAAAAAGATACACAGTCCCCTCAGTTCCTTTAGAACTAGTTTCCTGTTTACTGCAGACTGCGATGCAAAGCCATCCATTAATCTTTGATGCCTTCTCACTGCAAGGCCCCCTTCCTCTGTTCCCCGCACCTCCTCTGTTCTCCCGCCCCCACGCCTGCTGATCTCAGCCGCGTTTGAACTATAGTAACCCCAACGGAGCTCGCTGCAAAGCAGGCAGCGCAGCAGCAGCGGGGCCGCTGTCGCCCCGGGGCTAGGGGATTACGTTCACAAAAACTCTGCCAGGAGAGAGGCCCGTGCCAGGGAGCTCCCTCCTGTCTGGCCAAGGGTGCTGGCTCCGACACGCCACATACCAAAAAGCTTCCAAAGAAAGACGCGGCGAAGTTCTTCATCCCCGAACAGAAAGGGATCTAATAATTCCTGAAGGAAGGGCATGGGTCTCGGGGTCCTTGGGTGGGGAAAGCAGAACTGGAGCGGGATGCATAAGAGGTGGCAAGCGAGAGAGGGAACGATAGAGACAGAAAGGGGTGAGGTGAGCTCTTACTGTTAAAAGGCAGACGGGATGCAGAGCAAATAAGTCCCCATTCGCAGAATGGCTTGGCAGGCTTTTCCGCACCCCCCAAGGAACCTCGACCCGCATGGAGGGGCGGAGGCCGGGTTTGGGGATGCGTAGACCCAAGAAGGATAAGGTGAGAGGAAAGAGGGAGGGAAGCTTGGAAGCAAAGTGGACAAAGACGTAGAAGAGGGAAAGTTGCAAGTCAGAGCTGGAGAAAAGGGGGCTTACAAAAGGCCTCGAAATGGGATGCTGGGGAGGCGCTGGGGGGAAGCGCAGCGCGAGGGCATCTTAGGAATGCCGGGGGAGGTGAGGGATGTCTCCAGGAGGGTGAGGAGGTGGGGAGGCGGCAGACCAGGCGCCGGGCCCCGGGAGGCGAGGGCAGAGTCGCAGAGAACCCGTGAGGGGCCAGGAGGCCCGCGGGAGGGGCTGGCGGTTGGGGGGAAGGAGTGCTGCGGGTGAAGAAGGGATGTGGACGCGGCCGAGGTTGCAGGGAGAGGAGCGAGGTGGACGCGGGAAGGGGCGAAGGAAAAGAAGAGGAAGGAGACGGGATGGGGGAGGGGAAGAAAAGGGAGGAAGGATGAGGGAAGCGGACTGCGGGCGCCGTGATGGGAAGGGGCCGTCCGGTTCGGTCACCTCGGGCTACGGCTTCCAGCCCGCGGGGCGGGGCCGCCAGCGGGCTGTTGGGCTCCGCAACTCCCCGGCTCTCTCGCCCGCCCTCCCGTTCTTCTCGGGCGGCGGCGGCGGGGGCCGGGACGGCGCGGCTCACAGCGGCGGTTCCTCTGCGCCGGGCCTTGGTGGCTGCGTCTCGGGAGGCGGCGGCAGCGGCGGCGGCAGCGGCCCAACCCGTGCGGTCACCATCGTCCGCGGCAGCATGCGCTCGCGGGCCGAGCCCCTCAGCACCCAGCGGCGGCCATCGCCTCCTGCGCTCGCTCCTCCCGCCCCCGGCACTCTGCGGCGGCCGCTGCCCGGCTCTCGCGCTCTGCGCCTGCGCGCGGCGCGCCCCTCCCCCGCCCCCTCGCGCGCGCGCGCCCCCGCGCTCACTCACAATCGCACCCGCCGCGCGCTGGCTCGCGCGTCGCATCCACCCACGCCTCCTGCGGCCCACACAACCAGGCTCCGGCGGCTATTGAAACGCGTACCATGTCGACACCTGTCCAAGCACTGTGACACGCGCCTTTCTGACACACGTGCGCTCACACACTCCTCAAACACAAGTCGCATGCGCTCACACTCATACTCACCCGCCGAGTCCACGTGGGAGAAACGGCGGGGCCGAGCTTCACCCAGTGCAACTGCAGTTATAATGATGCCGGAAATTTTTTTAACTCCCTCGGTGACCGGACAAGACTGTCAACCCCACGGCGTCAGAGACCACGTCTGTGATGGCTCAGCAATGCCTAGCGCAGAATAGGTGTTCAATAAACAGCTGTTAAATGAGTGGATGCGTGAATAAATGAATTGGAACTGTTCACTGTACTCATTTTCCTTAACTGGAAAATTCCGACCCCTTGATTCCGAGAATGTCCAAAGAATTTTACTGTAATATGAAATTAAATAGTATCTTTTGTCTTGTCCTTTGAGACACACAGACACACAAACACCCCCTTCCCAAGGTCCAAGTTCTGCACTGACCGGTATTCCTACCCTAATTTAAATGTCAGCACACCTTTAGGGCGGGAGCTGCTCCTCACTTCCCCATAATGCAAAGCCTGAAAGCAGGTAGTGTGTGCACAGAATGAATCAAGGATGTTGCTAGTCTTCCAGGTTTAGGTAGGATCGTTAATCAGGCTTATCTACTGCCCTGCCTTACCAAGACCTTCACAGATTACCTCATTCCTGCCCACCATCCTCTAAAAAACCCCTACAATGTTCCTTGCGTTCTTTGGTTAGTTCCTGGAGAGCCTGTCACTGCTAGAAACCAGTCCAACCTTTGATGTTGGCAGTGCCTATTACATAGAAGATATACACCCTGAGGTAAAATGTTGCAACTATACTGGATCATCCTGAAATTGTGAAGCCTCGACTTCGCATGTTACAAGAGAACTTAATGTATTTCAATCTAGATTTCTGTGTTGGAGGCCCTCCTTGGAAATTCAAGTCTCTGGCCTCTGTACTTTAAATGCTAAACTCCCAGTTCTGAGCAACCTTTGTATCTTGCTATAATTGTAAAAACAAGCTCTCCATCTTTTTTAAAAAATGTAATTACTGGAGGCAGTCAATCAAATTCGGAGTAACTTCCCTTCCACTAGGGTGATAGCTCTATAGTAATAAAGTTTTTAAAATTTCTGAGAATTGTGTTCATAACTCTCTAGAGCCACCTTTCATCCTGGTGCCTTAGACTACTTTAAAATAATTATTAAGCCTGCTACATCCCAGGAAGACAGTTTTATGAGTCTCTTTATATAGCCTGGTAAGTAAGAAATTACAGAGACCACATGACTAATGACTAGAATAGGAAACTGCCCAAGATAGCAAGGCCTTATCCCTTGGTTTCCTCCTGGTAAAATTTAACAGCTTTACTACTGACTCAGTCAAGAAAACAAAATGCCACAAATATTATAGAAGACAAAATCTGTATAATGCTAAATTCTAATTGGATTTATTTATTCTTCTAGGGTGAATTGAAGAATCTTGAAAATATTACTTTAGTATTGTTACCAAATTGGTGTGTTTTGTTTAAATGGAGGAAAGACCTACCTCAGCTCTGTTTCCTTTTTTTAATGGGGGAAAAAAGTTGACTTCAAAGCCCCATAACCCTCACTATAAGTGTTCTGGACTTGTAAAAGCAGGAAAAAGCCATGTCTTTTTTGCCTTTGAATTTTATAGCAGCTGCCTGTAAATGCTGAAGTTCAAAACACAAGTAAAGAAAATTACTCTGGTAATGAAAGGGTTACTGCTATTATATTGCCGCCAATCCAGTTTTGGGAAAGCTTCACATTGCCAGAAGCAGGTAACCAAATCAAACTAAAGAAAAGCATAGAAAAAAAGAATGGGTGTGGGTTATTAGAGAGGGCTGCTCAAATAAGAGAGTAATCACAGTGTAAAGCGCTTTCTAGAAGCACCCAAACCCACCCAAATCAGGAAAGGTTAGGAGCAAAATTTATAGTAAATACTTGGAACCAAGCTTAAGGAAATACCCAAATGCCACAGGGTTGGTCATAAAAGGAATTAACTTAGGGCGCTAGAAGGAAAGAAGTGGAGAGTTTATGACTGTGGAATGGCAAACTAGGATTCTAAAGGTTATCTTCCTATTGACTAAGTGTACCCAACCTTGAGGAAATCAGCACAAAGTCTGGAAGACTGCGTATTTGTTACAGCTCTAGCCATTTCAAAAGGCTAGTCCCTGAATTCCTTATAGGAGCAACTATTGCTAATAATCACATAGAAATTGCCCTTTGTTGCACATCTTATAACTGATCAGTTCGTTATACATTGCCTTCTATATCTAGAGATAAGATCTCATATAACAGATTTCATAAATGGGGCCCAAATCCAAAGAACTTGACTAGAAGACATTGGAAATGTGGAGAAAAGGAGAATTTTTATGTATTCATTTATTCACTCATTTTATAGTTCTCAATATTTTCTGAGCACTTTGAGGTTTTCTCTAATCAATTCAAAATTAATTTTCTTGAATAAGAGTCTAAATGATATATAAAATCTCATTCAACTTAGCTTCCCCTCATGGTTTTATTTTGAAAACCAGTTCTAAGAGGGGGAACTAAACAGTCATGCTCGGCTTAACAACAGGATATGCTCTGTAAAATGCAACCTTTGTCATTGTGCAATTTCTTCATTGTGTGAACATCATAGAGCGCACCCACACACACCTAGATGGTACAGCCTACTACTCACCCAGGTGCATGGTACAGCCCATTGCTCTTAGACTACAAGCCTATAGAGCATATTACTGTAACGAACACTGCAGGCAACTGTAATGCATTGTGCCACAGCATTACCAGTGATGAGCGACAGGAATTTTTCAACTCTATCGTAATCTATAGGACCACTGTCATATATTCAGTCCGTCAATGACCAAAACATCCTTATGAGGCAACTGACTATAGTTTTCTCAGGCAACATAGTTCAGTAAAGGGAGATTCATCCTTTTTGAGATATAACTGAGATATAACTCACACGCCATACCATAAGCCTAGATTGAAGTATGCAATTCAGTGATTTTTAGTATATTCACAGTTGTGCAATCATCACCACAATCAACTTTAGAACATTTTTCATCACCACCACCCTTTCAAGAGAGACCCTATATCCCTTAGCAGTCACTCTCCCTTTGTCACACCCCTCCCCTCCCCAACCTCAGACAAGTGCTAATCCTTCTGTCTCTACAGATTTGCCTATTTTAGACATTTTATATAAATGAAGTCATGCAAGATGCAGTCTTTTGTGTCTGGCTTATTTCACTTAGCATAATGTTTTCAAGGTCCATCCGTTTGTACAGGTACTTCATTTCTTTTTATTGTCAAATAAAGTTCCATTGCATGGATATACCCCATTTTGTCTATCCATTCATTAGCTGATAAACATTTAGGTTGTTTCCAGTTTTAGGCTCTTATGAATAGTGCTGCCATGAACATCTGTGTACAAGCTTTCGCATGAACACATTTTCATTTGTCTTCGGTATATACTTAGCAGTCAAATTGCAGGGTAACATGGTAACTCCATGTTTAACTTTTTGAGGAACTGCCGGACTGTTTTCCAAAGTGGCTGCTCCATTTTACATTCCTATCAGCAGTATATGAATAGATAAACCTTTAGATTCAGATGGCCCTTGTTAGATGTGGGATCCTGTGTCAAGTGTACATAATTTACAAACATCTCCAATTGTCATCTGTAAAACAGGAATGGTAGTATCTAGTTCACAGATTATAATAAAAAACATATGAAATGATGTATGCTAATATTCCTGGTACAAAGTAAGCCCTCAATAAATGTTACTAGTTTCCTTCTGTTTTTGGTATGTGGTGGGCAACATTTATTCTGTACTAAAGTTAGACATAAAATTATAACTCCCTATTTATAAGAGATGCATACACGTAGTTGGTGCTCAATAAAAATGTTAATGGGTAATTGGAAAAATAATAGAACTTATATTGTTTTAATGCCAAAACTAATTTATCTTTTTCTACCTCCTGTGGAACTAATATGTGAGTCTGTAGGAGGAAAATGCATAAAAACAAGTCAGCTTTTGTTTGATTTGGATTTTTCAGATTTTCCCAAAAACAATTTTATTTTCCCAACTTTTATTTTAAAGTTTCAAATATACAGATTAAAAAAGATTTTTAATCACTCATACATTCATCTCCTAGATCCTACAATTGTTAAAGTTTTGAATATTTGCTGTGTGTGTGTGTGTGTGAGAGAGAGAGAGAGAGAGAGAGAGAGAGAGAGAGAGAGAGAGAGAGAGAGAGAGAGAGAGAGAGAGTGCTGGGCACAGGGTCTGTAAGTTTCCACTCATTTAGACAACTCCAACTGTTTTCCAAGGTGTCTGCACCAATTTACATTCCCAATAGCAATCTAGAGAGTTCTTATGGCTCTATATTCTAGCCTATAACTGGTATTGCCAGTCTTTTTAATTTTAGCCATTCTAGTGAGGTTTTTAACTTGCATGTCCCTAATTGCTAAAAACATTAAGTACCTTCTCATATGTTTATTGGCCTTTTGGACTTCCTCTTTTGTGAATTGCTCAGTTCTCTTACCCAATTTTTTTCGGGGTTATCTTTTGCTTTTGTTTTGTAATCCTTTTATATTCTGAATGCAAGCCCTTGACAATTATATCCAGTGTAAAAATCTTCTCTTCTTGTTCTGCAGTTTCCCTTTTCATTCTCTAAAAGAGCATAAATTATTTTAAATTTAAATGTTTAATGCTTCTTTTAAGCCTGTTTTTCCCCTGCTTTATGGAGCCGTTGTGTCATAAGTCGAGTGTGCATATCTGAGATGTTTCTGAACTATTCCTATGCCCTGGTTTGTTTGTCTATCCTTGTGCCAATACCAAACTGTTTTAATTACTCTAGCGAAAATAGAAAGTATTGATATGTGGTAAGCAAGTCCTCCCAAAATGTTTTCTTTGTCTGTAAAAAATATCTTCCCTCTTTGCATTTCCATATCAATTTTGTAACCAAATTTGGAATTTTGGCTTATCAAATTTCCTAAGATCTCATTGAGACTTTGTTTTTGACATAGAGGTCTTGCAAATTTTTTATTACATTAATTTCTAGATACTTTGTTTTGATGCTATTTCTAATGGAAATTTAAATTTTGTTAATTTTTGAATATGTTAACAGCAAATCTCAAGAGTTCCTGTCCCTAAGAACATCTAGTCCCTTGGGGTTGGGAACAGACGCATAAATGGTTTGAATATGGAATGAATAGATTGATTATGATAAAGGGAGGCAAAGGTTACCATAGAAATATAAATGGAAGGGATTGGCCCATTCTGTGGGGTCACAGGATGGAAGGAAGAGAGTTATCCTAAGTGCTGAAAACTGATGGGTGTCAGCTAGGGAGTGAAGAATGAAGCAAAGCATGGTGGGGGGAATGAGTATACATTCCACATACACATTTCAGGGGATGTTAACACGGGACACTTTCTGCCTCAGTGTGAAGTGAGGTACCAAAACAGTAGATTCAGATGCCTGCATGGAGGTGATGCATATTCTCCTTTGGGCCTAACTGGAATGTGAACAAACTAGTTTCAAGACCCTAGGCCCCTTTAGCCAGATGAGGTCATCAAATGGTGCAAAAGTGTAAGCAGAGAGAGAATTTGAGAAAGGCTTCTTTGGAGGGAGCTCTTGCTGTCAGTACAGCTGAGCAAAGGAGATACTGTAGGGAATTCTACTTCCTTCTGCTCTAGTCTAGTGGTGGTGAGACCAAGAGATGGGATAGGGCAATCCATTCTGCTGCTCCTGCCCCATGCTGAGCTATGGATAATTCTCTGGGGCCTTCTGACACCGTATGTGTGATATAATAATAATACATTTATAATTAATAAATACATACACACGTATACACACACATACATGTGTGTGTGTACGTGTATAGTCTTTGTTCCTGGTTCTTGGCAGAGCTCCTAAATCCTTAGTAATTGCCTGATAGGAGTAACAAGCTCCTTTTCACCTTTGGCCTTTAGATAGCTTCAGGATGGGGGCTAGTCACCATATTCTTTGGTAGTCCTCCTAAAGCATCTTAACTATACTGTGAATGTTCTTCTCTGTTATACATACGTCATATTTTTAAAAGCTACATGACATTCCACTGTTTGAATATACTGTAATTTATAAACTTTTATCTCCCATTGTAAAACACTTAGGTTGCTTCCCCTGCTATAGAATTATAAACTCTATTGTTACCAAAATCGTTGTATGATGAGCTCCTTTGTTCACTTGTGCAATTCTTTTCATGGGATTAATTACAAGATGTGAAAACCCTGGTCAAAGAGTACAACTACTGCATTGATTTTCTAGGGTTGTTGGCGCAAAGTCCCACAAACCGGGTGGCTTAAACAGAAATTGATTTTCTCACAGTTCTGGAGGCTAGAAATCCAAGATTAAGCTGTTGGCAGGGTTGATTTCTTTTGGAGGTTTTGAGGGAGAACCTGTTCCATTCCTCTTTCCTAGCTTCTGGTGATTTGCTGGCAATCTGGCATTCCTTCGTGTCTGCTGCATCACTCCAATCTCTGTCTTAATGTCCACATGGCATTCTCCTTGTGTTCCTGTCTACGTCCAAATTTCCTTTTTATAAGGTCTCCAGTCATATTGGATTAGGGGTCCACCCTACCCCAGTATGACCTCAGGTATAATTATCCTATTTCCAAATGAAGTGACATCATGATGTACTAGGTATTAGGACTCTAGACTCTTAACATATGAACTTCGTGGGGGTTGGGGGACAATCCAACTTAGAGCATACCTATAAGACTTCTAATATATGTTGCCAAATTTTTACAGTGAATCTTTGAGAGATGTATATGAGGTAGCACTGAGAGGACTTGGTGTGACTCATTATGACTGTGAAAGAGATCAGGGGAAAGGAGAATTGGGTGATTTCCAAATATTGACCATGGGCAACTGAGTAAAATACAAGAAAATTATGCTGGGAGAGGGAGTTTGGTTGGAGATAAGTTAATTTTTAGACAGACTGAATCTGAGCCATTATGGAACAGGCAAGTGGAAATGTCTAATCAGTAGCTATATATGTTGGTCTGGATTTTAGAAAACACACCAACAGCACTACCTAAGTGGACAGTGAAAGTCATGGGGATGGAATCCCCACTAAGATCATCGAGTAACATGAGATAAAAAGAGGACCAACCAAGGACAAAATCTGGAAACCCCAGTGATAAAAGGATGTTGGGAAGGTAAGCTCACAAATGTGACTGGGGAGAAAGGCTTCAAGAATGAGGACGCAAACTAATACTTAAAGGGTGAGTAAGATTTCGAAGGAGACAAGGAAACATTCTAAGGTGAGAGCACAGCCTGAACAAAGGACTAGAGGATGGAAATGTGCACAGCATAGCCTGAAAATATCTGAAATCTGACATGACTAGAGATGACACACAAGGGGACAGGGAGTGGTGGAAATGAGAAAGGGAAAGTAAATTAGGGCCAGGTGTGGGAGGTGTCTTGAGCCTGTCATTGGTCTGTTAGCACTCAGGTCTGTCTCCTGCCCTTTCCTGCTTAGCTCTGTAACACAGGGCACTGACCCTGTACCTGCATTTCTCAAACTATCTTACCCACTGGCTTCTGAATACATTCGTCTAATAGGGGCACAGATAGTGGACTGGAGAGCCAGGGGAAGAGAGAAGGCAGAATATTCCTCCCCTTCCCTCTTTGCTTTGGGCAGCATCTCTGGCAGTGGCTGTGATTCCTCCATGCTCCAGCTCTTGCTGAGCAGCCCCCACCAGAGCTCCAGTTCTTTCTTGCATAGTCCATCCAGTGGCACTGGAGGCTCCTCCTCTAAGTTCCAGATCCTGCCATATACCCTGGTTCCTGGGTTCCAATGACACTACCTCCTTGTACCTTCTTTCCTAGGGATGATAGTGGCTCCCTGCAGCTGGTGATCTCTGAGATGCCTCACTTTCCCATTTTCAGCTCTGCTAACTCTCTGTAACTTTGTCCATATTAAATTCCTTCTGTTGTTGCCACTTATTTTGCTGGGATGAAAAATGTTGCAATGAATATGTTTATAAATGTCTCCTGGTGCATCTGTCCAAGAGTCTCTTTCTACGGCATATACTTTGGAGTAGAATTGCTAGATTGCCCACCTCCAGGCTTGTTTTTTCCTTTAACAAGGAAAAAACAAACCCACGTTAAAAAGATTCCTGTCTTATACCATAGTTGGAATTCAATTTCAAATATGAAGGGTAAACTTAAAAACTTTAAAAGAAAATATAGACTATCTTTATGACCTAAGCTAGGTAAAAATTTCTTATACAAGATACAAAAAGGAAATGTTAAAATATTAAACATTATTAGAATTAAGAACTTTTGTTCAACAAAAGACTTGATAAAGAAAAGTAAAAGCATAACTTGAAAAAGATAGTCCCAACATTATAGTGCACAAAGTTTGCAACAAGTTGAACTGATGGCTGATATTACAAGAAAGATTGATCTTTAGAATTACTACATATGGTGCCAGACAGGTACTATACTTATTGTGATCACTTTATAAAATGTATCATTGTCTAATCACTATGTGTACATCTGCAACTAAAATAATATTGTCAACTGTAATTTAAAAAAAAAAGAAAATGCATCAGATCACATCCAGTTTTAAGTAGCTGCAACTAATAGAGCCTTAAAAATATATCACCTAAATGAATAATTCAAGGTCTCAATAAAGAATGGTTTGGATGAAAATGTCTATCTTCAGGAAAGCATAAATCTGCTTTCACAAGAAGTTAAAGGATGGAAAGAAAGAGTGAGTGAACTTAATAAACAGAAAACTTGCAGAAGATGAGAGATTGGGCTGCTCTTCTTGGAGAAAAGAACATGGATGAGGAAATCTTGGAATTACTGTATATAAAGAATAAATCAGACAATGAAGATTTCATAGAATATTAACAAATGGTTTTCTTTATCGAGCTAAAATTCTCATAAAATTCACTATTTTAAAGTTTACAATTCAGTGTCTTTTACTACATTTGCACTGTGTGCAACCATCCCCGCTCTCTGATTCTTAGATATATTGATACTGACATGTTTCAGTGATGAGTAACTTAACAGTCAGGGAACCAGCAGAATGTTCAAAGAGTAAGCCAGTTCGGAGAGAGAACATAATCAAAAGTGGGATATAGTTGAGAAATAAAAGGATCAGTGGAACAGCTTCTCAAAACAAAAACAAAAATAGCAAGTAAGCAGCTAAGTAATATTTGAAGTTTCATTTCTCATGGTCATAAAGCATCACGTCCACATCATTTGACACAGAAGAAATCTGTAGGAAATAGTACCAGATGTCAGCTGTGCTAACCATTAACTGGAAATAAAAAATCAGTATGTCTAAAAAGCAATGCCAATGATACATCTGTGGCTGTTAACTGGAGTCCTAAGGTTGCATTTCCTGGCCTTGTTGAAGATATAGCAAATGAGTTACTAAGGTCAAAGGTAGAAGATCAAGCAACAAATTCTGGTTTTAAACAGACTGCTGCCAGTGATTTTCTCAAACCATGAGCACAATACAGAATATACAGTCTGCCCTTTTTTCTTTTTAGGGTAAAAACTTTCTAATCTGACACCTATAAAGTTGTTGTGAGAAGTAAATGAAATAATACATCTATGATGCTTACATGCGTAAATAATAGCTGTTATCATTGTTAATTAGGAATATTATGAAGGGGAATAATGAAGAGAAAAAAGATACATAGGTTAGATTCACTATACCAAAAAGAGAATAATAACTGTGACATGTCAAAATTAGAGTTATTAAAATGTAATCAAACTTAGAGGGAGAAATTCTAAGAAAAAAATTAATGGATTCATGTTAACTTAAAATATGAACCACTTCAATATCTGAGAACCATGAACTAATTTGGAACTGTTTAATACTTCTTATACATGCTAATAACAGTGACAGCATAAAAATACATTTACAGGTGGTAGAATTTAAAATTAATGTAAATCCAAACTGCTGAGATATAGATGAAGAAAAAAATGAATGGATTTGCTTACCGTTAAAATGTGACTATCATTAAGAAATGGAGTGGATAAATGAATATTGAATTAACTGGAATGTTAGGAGAAAATAGAGTCATAAGACCTGTCAGGAAGAGGACGTCATTAACTATCAGTGTAAAAGACACATCAGGAGAGGCTGTTTGACCTACAGAGAGGCCTTCTTCCCTGAGAACCCTCCCCAGTAGACAGCGGCGGGCTCAGGAAAACCTGACATCTTGGAAGAGTTGATTGGTCCAAAGAGAGACATATAATCTAAGTCAGACCAATAGGTTTGATCCTGGAATTTAGAGATTTGGAGCTGAGTGACACAGAGCGTGGGAGTCATATAAATAGCAGTACTCTAGGGATACCATCTATGGATTTATTGTGAAGGATCTTAAACTTGCCTTGGTCCTGGTTCAACATTCAACTAATACCCTATGTCAGCTACTACGCCCTCCTAATGCCTCCCTACCTCCTCCCCCCACACTTTCTTGGCTCAAGATAGCTTGATTAAGTTTGTTATTTAAAACCAGAAATAATATTTCAATACAAATCACTTGAGGGAATATTTTTACAGCATGAAGAAAAAATGTACCACTTTGATGTTATCAATGAAATTTTAAAACTAAATGTAAATTCTCTATGAAGTTTATTTCAGTATGAATAATGAGGCTCTGGAAATTCTAGAAAAATAAATGCACACATGAGAGAAGTAATAATAACTAGTAAAAAGAAAGAACATGATTTTTCCATTTGGTTTTATGAACAATGTACTATACGATCATTTTACTTCTCATTTTACAAGTGGAAGATTGATGGAAACTGTTGTAATCTAGCACAGGTCCATAGTCTGTTGCTGGAGAACTGCTGAATTAAACTGTGAAATATAGAATTTAAAAAACCTTGTGGTTATTCAATAAGCTCATTTTTAACAAGGATTGAGGCCAGGGAAATTGATTACCTAAAGGTCAAGAGGATAATTTTAGGCAAAGCTTCATCTAGAACCCTCTACGGACCTACATAAACACATTGCTAAAGAAATGTTTCCTGATGATGGAATGTATAATGAATAAAACAATGGTAGCCTGTTCATTACAGATTATTTTTTTGTGATCAAAGCTTGCTTTGTCATGTTGTAAATGTTTAGATTGTTTAACAGTCTAGACATTTCATTATTTACGGAAGCATGGGAGATATTAATTTATCCACTTATGAGTCACTGTGGATATAAAGAAACAAATAAATGAAAACTGCCCTCATAATTTGGAATACTGAAACATAATAATTCAATGTTCTTGTTTAAGCTTTCAAATGGAATGTTGATTAGGCAGCAATATATTATAGTAAAAATTTCATCTCAGAAATAGTTTGTTAATCTAGAAATTGTGGGTAGGGACATTTGTGATTATTTCTCCCATGATTGAGAAGCTGTTATCTTCTATGCACATGACTTTGGATATAAAAAAGGAGTATGAATTTTACCTTAACACTGTGCACGGAAAACTACCACAAGGTATCGATGGGGACTTCAGTTCTATACTACAGGAAAATTTCTCTTTTCTTAATATTTTCCTTATAAAATGATGGCAAAATTAAATGAATCCTGATCTTCTGCCACCTGTAATTTTTAACTTAGATTCCATTTACTACATAAAAAGTAAAATCAATTTTCTATGACTACATATTATTTGATAATTAGGAGAAATGTACTTTACTATTAGAATAAGTAGAATCAAATCATGATTTTTTCCCTTCCGTTGGTAATTTTCACACCCTATATTTAAATTAAGCCTGCTAATTTCAGGCTTAAAACTAAATTCTGGAAATCTAATGTACAACTTTATGTTATACTCGACAATAATGTATTGCACATTTAAAATTTTTTAAGAGAACAGACTTTCAAGTGTTCTTAATCAAACAAAAAAAATTAAGCCTATTGCATATACATATGTTTTGTTTTCAAAGTGAAAATTTTAAAATCACTCTTTTCCTCACTATAAAAGTAATTCCGACACTTCTAGTTCTGGTACAAAATGAAGTAGTTGTACTTCTCCCCAATTCCTTCTGCTAAGTACAGCTAAAAACCCTGGATGGTATTATAAAACAAATATAAAAAGTCTCTGAAAGGTGGAGAGAAGGCAGATTGGCTAGTTACCTGAAGACATGGCAGTGAGTTCCCTGGGTTTTCTTTTTGCTTCATATTTCTCAGGCTGGGTGCTGGAGATGTAGGCAACCCAGAAATATCAGCAGACTCAGACAGAATAAGCCCCCCAAAATCTGTTCTCCCTAAAGGATCAGGAAAGGTGTAGCCTAGCAAGGAAATAACAACATTTAGTTAATAACCACTTATGCAGAAAAGAGTTAATACGGTAAGCCTGAGCCTGCCATTCATACAAAGTCCTGCTTGCAAGGTTGGCCATTGGCTGGCATCTGATAAACAGTTCCCTATGCTATTAAAATTTTTCTAAATGATAGGAGTATCTCATTGTGCCTAGAGTGCTCATATAAAGGATGTGGTTTATGCTGCATACTTACTTTCCTTCTGGGAGTCTGAAATTTGTGCTGGGTAATGGGTATCTATAGACCAACCAGCCGAAAAACCCTTGGGCTTCCTTGGAAGACAACACTCCATATCTGTTGTTGCAATTCATTGATGGAAAAATTAAGTGCATCCTGGGCAATTCCACTGGGAAAGAACTCAGAATTTTGTGCCTTGTTACCTCTAGATTTCACTCCATTCAGTTCTTACATTTGGCGATTGTGCTTTGTTACCTTTTGCTATAAATCTTGTCTGTGAATACAACTGTAAACTGAGTCCTGTGAGTCCTCCTAGTCAATCATTGAATACGGGAGTGTTCTTGGAGTCTCCCGACACACTGCCATACTTCAAATATCACAAAAAAGTGGTGATCTCATCCTCACCTATGTCAGCAATAGCCCAGGGGGAAGCCTAGTCTTTCTCTCTTGCCAGGCTACAATTAGGTACTCCCACTGTCAGGATGGTGTCAGAGAAGGCTGATTGGGAAGCCAGAACTTTGACCATCTTCCAGAGGTAATGTGTTACCTTCCTCCCCATCTCCCATAACATCAGTGGAGGCCAGGTGGAGAGTAATGATGAGGCATCCCTCTACCTTCCAACCAAGGCAGTATCACTGGAGACCTGGTGGAGAATCTATTCCTGCACAACAGTAATGAAGTGTTCTTTCCTGCTCACATGGGGTATCAAAGGAGGCATAATGGGAAACCTGGATTTCTACCCAAACCAGGAAGTTACAAGCTGACATCTCACTCCTCTGACCAATGCAGTGTCAGAGAAGGTCTGCTAAAACACAAGATTTAAATAAGATTCAGAGTCTCCTCATGTAATACCCAAAATGTTCAGGATACAAGAGAAAAGTGCTCACCATACCAACAACCAGGAAAATATCAATTTGAAGAAGAAAAACAATCAACAAATGCCAGGACCAAGGTAACACAGATGTCAGAATTATTTGAGGATTTTAAAGCAGCCAGAATAAACAAGCTTCAATAAGCAATTATGAACATGCTTGAAACAAACAAGTCCCAGCAAAGAAATAGAAGCTATAAAGAAAAAACAAATGGAAACTTTAGAACTTAAAAATTACAATACCCTAAATTAAAAAAAAAAAATCCATGGATGGGCTCAACAGAAGAATGGAGAGGACAGAGGAATCAGCAAACTTAAAAGAACAGTAGAAATGAGCCAATCTGAACAATAAAAAGAAAACAGATTGAAAAAAAATTTAAGTTTCAGGGATCTGTGGGCTAGACCAAAAGATCTAATGTCTGTGCTATCAGAGTCCCTGAGAATAGAAAGAGGGCAAAGCTAAAAAAAAAATTGTTTAAATAAATAATGCCTGAAATTTCCCAAAATTTGGCAAAAGACATCAATTTACAGGTTAAAGAGGCTGAATGAACCTAAAAGAGAATAAACAAAAGAAAATCTCCACCAACATACATGACAGTCAAACTTGTGCAAACCAAAAACAAAACAAAAAAAATCCTGAAAGCAACAGAAACAATAGCTTATGATTAGCAGGACTGACAATTTGAACGACAGCAGATTTCTCCTCTGAAACTATAGAGGCCAGAAGGCAGAAGCACGTTTTTCAAGCGCCCAAAGAACTGTCAATCCAGGTTTTACATCCAGTGAAAATATCCTTTAGTAATGAAGAAGTCAAGACACTCTCAAATAAAGGAAGCCTAAAAGCATTTGTTACTACCAGACCTATCTTAGGAGAACAGCTAAAAGAAATTTCCTAAACAAAAAAGAAATGGTAAAAAGAATCTTGAGACATTAGGAGAACAATGGAAAAAGTAAAAACATGGGGAAATACAATAGACTTGCCTTTTCAAAATTTTTTTTTAGGTGAGGCAACCCTTGGTTGACCTCACAGACTGCAAGGACCTTGTCAGCTTACAATCCCTTATTTTTTTACTTTTTTACACCTACAGCTCCTGGTCTTCCTAGGTGGTCTCCCATCCAAGTACTAACCAGGCCTAACCCTGCTTAGCTTCCGAGATCAAACATCAGGCTTGTTCAGGGTAGCATGGCTGTAGACTCAAATTTTCTAAATTATATTTGATGACTGAAGCAAAAATTTTAACATTGTTTGATATGGTTCTTAACGTATAAATAGGAAAAAATTAGACAATAATAAATTGGGAGAGTAAAGGAATTTAAATGGAGGTGAGGTTTTTATGCTTTACTTGAACTAGCAAAATGCCATCCCCAGTAGACTGTGAACATTATGTATCTATAATGTAATACCTAGAGCAACCACTAAAAAATTCATACAAAGAAATATACTAAAAAACACTAAAGACAAATCAAAATAGAATTATAAAATCATGTTCAAGTAACCAACAGAAAAACAGGAAAAATAGGAAAACCAAAAACGAAAAAAAAAACAGAAAACAAGAGAGTGGCAAACTAATCAATAATTACATTACATACAAATGGTCTATTTATTTGTAAAAGCCCAAAATTGAAAACCACCAACATGTAGAATAGGTGAATGGTTAGACAAATTTGGGTAAATCCATACCAGGGAATCCTACTCAGTCATAAAAAGGAATAGACTGTTAATACACAAAATTGCTTAAATAGATTTCAAGTGACTTATGCTGAGTGAAAAAGGCCAATACGGTATGATTCCATTGACATAATATTCTGAAAATTGACAAAATCATAGAGATGGAAACCAGATTAATGATCTAGGCTTAGGAATGGTGAGAGGAATGGGGATGGGCGTGATTATAAAGGGGTAGCACAAGGGGGAGCTTTGTAGTGAGAAGAGTTCTGTATCTCGATTGTAGTGGTGGTTATGTGAATCTCAGTGTGACAAAATGATATAGAACCATATGCACACACATTGTACTGATGTCAGTGTCCTGGCTTAATATTACACTATAGCTAAGTAAGATGTAATCATAAAACAAAACTGGATGAAAGGTATATATGATCTTTTTGGAACCTTTAGTTTAAAATATCACATGTAAACTATATACATGTGTGTATATCTAAAGTGTAGAAACATTTAGCAAAAATAGGCATAACATTAACAGTGGAAAGGAAATACCTATATTATTTGAAATTTTAAACAAAAGAAGCTTTCATGAATCTTTTTTTAAAAAGACAAAATTATTGTAAAAAATTTAAATATAGCAAAATTTAAACAAAATGAAAATCACCTATTTTATGATGCCATCGGCATATAACTTCATTTATTCACTTATTTAACAAATACTTACTGAGGGTATCCTATGGTGCTATTAACATTTTGGTATTTCAGAATTTTCCTGTGTATCCAGTCATACAAATTATAATCATTCACTGATATGTATTTATTATATGTATAACATGCTCTCATTTCTTCTATTCATCCATTATTTATCTATTCAGCAAATACTTACAGAGCTCTGGCTTCAGTCAACATCATGCTAGGCTCTGAGATTACAATGGTGAATAAATTAGACATGGTCTGATTCCTCACAAATCTTATAGTAGTAACTGTCACTAAACAAATTTTCTGAAAGAAATACACAATTACAGACTGTGCCAAGTTTAGACAAATGAAAACAATACGTTGAAACACCTATAAAAAGATGGCAAGATACCATATCATGTTTATCACTGATGAAAATAAGCCAGTAAAGAGAAAGGTTAAAGACAGAAGAGAGAGAGGGAGACTGGATGTACAGAAAGCTTTCTGAGAAGGAAGAGCCAGAACACAAATGTAAGGGTTGGTTGTTTCAGGTAGAAAGAAACTACCACATTGAAACACAAGCAAAAGAAGTGAGAACAAGTGCAGATGTAACTTAAGTTTGTAGATTTACATGTCTGAAGTTGAGGCAATTCCTCTTCGAGATCTTCTGTTTTCTGAACAAAGCGTAAGACAATGTCATCTGCCAAGAACAAGGATGTCAATCGAAAGATTTGAAGTTTGAAGAGAGTGAGGTTTCAAAATAGTCATCTGGAAAGAAAGTTCAATAGAAAAAGAGGTAGTAAACTTGGCAGGCTGAATTAAGGGCCTGTGGTCTGTCACCGCTGTCTAACCATTTTTAGCTCACTGATCACAATCAGGAAAAAGGCAAGATCCTTGGTATTAGAACAGAGAAACACATTGATACGGTGAACCAAATTTGAAAGAAAGAAAGAAAAAAGGAAGGAAGGAAGAAGGAAGGAAGGAAGGAAGGAAGGAAGGAAGGAAGGAAGGAAGGAAGGAAGGAAGGAAGGAAGGAAGGAAAGAAGGAAGAAAAGAAAAGAAAAGAAAAGAAAGAAAGAAAGAAAGAAAGAAAGAAAGAAAGAAAGAAAGAAAGAAAGAAAGAAAGAAGAAAGAAAGAAAAAGAAAGAAAATTGTTTTTCAACTGGAAGGAAAGAAAATGGCCAAAGAGTGAAAAGGAAAGGAAGAAAACAGGTCAGGGGAAGATGGAGATAAAAGCAGGGTGGTGATGGATTTCTGGCCAGGGTAGAGGAATGACCTTTTATTTTCCAATCCAAACATGGTCACAGTGATAGTAGTTAATCATCTGCTTTTGTGAAATTGGTTCTATATTTCTTTTAGTCTTAGACCTTATAATCTATAGACACCTTATGGAGGAATTCCCAGGCATCTTTAGTTGCTGCAGAGAAGTATGAGTGAAGCACAAGGATATCATCCTCCATGCATTAGAAGATAGGCTTCAGTGGGCAACAGGAGGCAGAAGTTAAATTTCTCTTCTTATTGGTAGTTGTGAGTTGCTGTGAGCCCTTTCTTAGGTCCAATCTGTATTCATTCCCAGTTACCAAGCGTCCAGTTCCTTTACTCTAATAATATCTTTCAGGCCATTTTTGATTTCATGAATGTTTTACTAAATAGAAATTGACTTGGAAGAACTGAGGTCTGGACTAAAGATAACTTAAAACTATCTGTTAAATGGACTATATGTCCAAAATACTCTACTACCGTTAATCTCTGAGAAATACTGTTAAACATTTGGCAATTGTTAAGCAATCTACATTTTAGTAATTCCAAATTTATCGGATCCTTTGTACAATAGATATTCCATTATTAGAAAAACCTCCATACAAATCCTGTTGCTTAGAATTAGTGAAGCTTAAAGGTTTTAGTTGACCTTGATGATTAACAAAAACAAGCTTCTCTAGTCATAACAGCAAAAAATATATAGTGGCCAAGCAGCTGGTTAGTACGTGAACAAGGCAAGGAAGAGAGTGGGTTGAAAGAAAACAATTCATTCCAGAGTGCAGTCCCTTGTCTTTTAACCCTTTCTTTGGCTGGATTGCTAAATGCATAATTTTTGTACAAATTCTTTAAATTGGGGATTTTCTCGTCCTTTTTGTTTTTGAAAGACAAAAAAAAAAAGCTTTGTTTTTTTAAAATTACCAAGACAGAGGTAAGGAGAGAACATAAAATAGCGTGTCTTAACTAAAACATTGTTAAGAAACAAAACTTGGCTCTTTGCTCTTTTTTCCATCACAGCCAAAGGGAAATGAATGTTACTTTGCTGTCAAGTATAAGGTAAAATACAGGAATTCAAGGACTGGTGACTATTTGGGGGCCAATATTATTTTCGTGTTTTTCCTTTCTTTTTTAAAATAGAGCGGCCGATTTTCCCCCCCTTTCTTTTCTGGCTAACAGCAAGTGATGCACGTTGGGAGGTCGCTGCATGAACCAGAAGGGATCACTCTGAATGTTCCTCTAAGTCTGGAATTCTTTCGTCAGGGTTTGTAATTGGCTCTTCCCGCAGAGAAAAGATGGAACAGAAGTGGAGATGGGCGGATGGAGATACAATTCGATACAATACCATAATCTCCAGAGTAGCTCTTACATTAAGATTTGCTTCCTTGGTTCCCTGGGTAGTTTAAGCTTGCCCCTTTCCTGTTTCCCCTTGGACTGGGTAAAATGGGTAGAATTCTAAGCTCTCCAAATTACTCGTGGGGGGACCCTGGTGCAAGGGAAGGGTCTCAAGTCTTTAGTTCTCAAAGGTCACCTGTCAGGCCCCATTCGGAGCATGAACAAAGCCAAAAAACCCTAGTCCCGAGTTCCACAAAGAGCTCAGCACACCTTGGGAAGCCAGCGAACCAACCAACTCCTACCCACCTCAGCCTCGGCGAAACAAAACCGGAGACGTCATACCCACGAACACCCTCCCAGGTCCGAGCCCACTAGCGAGCGCATGCGCAGACCAGGTGAGGCCCGGCAGCCGTCCAGGGGTTGCAGGCATCTGCACAGCGGTCATAGTCTCAGAAAGGCCTGGCCCCCTCGTCACCGTAAGACGCCCTGGCAGCAGCTATCTAGGATTCCAGCCCCGAAGAGAAACAAGGGGAACAACTGTCTAGCCTCCAACGCGTTTCCGTTTCAAAGCCTAACTTCCGGTTCTTCAGCCGGTTCCGGTCCCTGCCTGTCACTTCCGGTCGCCTTCCGCTCCGCTGCGGTCGGTTCCTGCGTCCACTGCCGCCGGTTCCGCCACGCTTCAGGTGAGGGGACTCGGGGCACCCCGCTGTGCTGTCAGCGGAGATGCTGGTAGGCCGGGGGACCGCGACTTTGCTGTCCTTGGGACCTCTACTGCAGCCGGCCGCAGCGGGCCAGGGGCCGCTTGTGGGCACTCCGGGTCGCGTCTGTCCTAGTCTGCTGCCCAGGCCTCCGGCCCTGGCCCGCTGGTTGCAGGGATCGCCGCCCTCCCATCTGGTCTTCTCGCCTAGGTGAAGGATTTTCCCGCGGCCCCAGTAGGCTTTGCATCCCCAAACTTAAAGTCCTTCCTTTTCTGGCGTTAGCATCTCTCCCTCTTCCTATTGAAGACACCCCGATCCTCTTGGATTTGGGGATCTGATACTTTCTAGGCTATTCCATACCAAACACTTCCACAGCTCTCTCTTCTGCACTACTCAATTGCTGCTGCAGTGCCGTCCTCAGTAGGAATTGAGCGTAGTGCTTCGCATGCCTGTCTTTAGGTTTGTTGATAAGTTAATTCCCTCCCCACGATTCCCGATATGTTGGCTTCTGGTACTATTTAAAATGTCCACCTTTGCTACTTTTTAGTTGTTTGATCTTAGGCAAGTTCCTTTACTACATTTGGAGTTTTCTAAACTGTATAATAGTATTAAAACTATATTTGAATTTGACTCAAAAGATCCTTTTGGCTTTTTATTGAGAATCATAACATTTGTTAGAGCAAGTTCTGTCTAAAATGGAATACATTGCCCTAAAGTAACACACTTTATTTAAATTTTTAGTAGAGCTGGTTGTAAACATGAGAGTAAATATAAGTGAATTTATAGTGCTCTCTCCTAACCCACACATTGAAGACACCTTAAGTTTCTAAATTACTTTTTCCTATTAGGATTCAGAATTTGGCTTCTTGCAGTTGGTTGTAATACATGAAGAGTGCAATTAAAGGTTTCAGTAAAGTGATAGCTTTTGGAAATGCCAATACTTAGAGATTAGAAAATCTAGTTCTCTGACTTATGGGGGAATAAACTTAAGAAAACTGGTAGAAAAATCTTTGTGGACGAAGAGACCTATATAATGTTGTCCATGAGAATAGCAACAGCTATATCATCTTCGTGTGCTTATATCTGTGCCTTTAGGTTTTGTATTTATTGATCTTTGATGCTTTAACTCCTGTAGGTCGAATTCAAGAGAGAAAGTTGTGTAAAGAAAAAAACATGAGATTTAGTCAGACCTGTTCTGTTACCAGCTACGTGCCCATGAACAGAGATTACATAGCCTCTCTGAACCCCTATTTCTTTAATTGTAAAAGGACAGTTCTTATCAAACAACCTTGTTAAATGAGATTGTGTAAAAACTGCCCAACTTATTAAATACAGAACAAATAATGGCCATTTACTCTTTAGCACAGTGCCTGGAACACTTCAGTTCCAGTTTTTTAAAAATTTTATTTAACCTATATTTACTTATGATGTTTACACTGTGTTACATACTACATGAGTTATAAATACTAACTAATTTAATTTTTATACGAACTCACAAATGTAAGTAGTATTATCATTCCTATTTTGCAGATGAGGAAAACTAGGCACTGAGTCAAGTAACTTCCCAAAGTCAAATAGTTAATAAGTGGGAGAGCTAGGATCTAAACCCAAATAATCTGCATCTAGAGTTTTATTTCTTAACGACTCACCATACTACCTCTCAAATGTTAAATAAACAATGGTCCATCAGGGAGAAACTTGCCTGTAGCATAAACCTGATCAAATATAGAAGGGAGCTTTCTGGTTGAACAGAGCGAATCTTTTAATAGAATATTAGAATATTAGAAAGCAGTAACTCTAAGCCAAATTGGGAGGGTGGGGCAATTTTAACCTTGAGTCCTAATGACTTTTGGCATTCTGTTTCTCTGTCATCATGTTGTAAAATAGAACTCAAACTGCACAACTTATAAAACTTAAATTTAGAGGTTTAGATATATCTTTTATATATTTGTTTTAACTTAATTATTTGTACATGCCTTTTTTCTAGGTATTTTTTTTCCTGAACAAAAGCTGCCTCAACCTATGTTTCAAGGATGGCTCTCCCTATCATCGTAAAATGGGGTGGACAGGAATATTCAGTGACCACACTTTCAGAAGATGATACTGTGCTAGATCTCAAACAATTTCTCAAGACACTCACAGGAGTGCTACCAGAACGCCAAAAGTTGCTTGGACTTAAAGTTAAAGGTAATTCTCTACTCACTTCAAATTTTTTGCATTGATACAAATTTTTATATTAGCTATTTATTCTCCTTAATAAGTTTTTCCCCTTGGAGATTTCTTTGATAAGAATATTTCTAAAATTGTTGTGTGATATAAGTAAGAATGTAAAGGTTACTTGAACATACTACCACAATTAAGATTACATTTGCGTCCTCTGATAGTTGATGTTTGCTTGTTAAACGTTTGGCACAGAAGTACCAGGTAAAACAATACAAGTTTTGACATCTACCTTTTATTTAGCGCGGCCTTTTCATTACAGCTTGGGCTTTGTACTCTCCCCAAATGTTTTCTATTTTGAAAGTAATGATAATTTAAAATGAGGATTAGCAATTAAAAGCAGTGTTCATATCCACTCTAAAAGGGACTTTTATAGTCTGCTTGTCATAGTATCAGTGAAGGGTGAGTTTTGAGTAGCATTAAATGTATACTTATCTTAGGCACATGATTTTCAAGACTTTCTGGAAAACAAGTTATTGTCTTCTTGAACAACAAGACAAATCAAAACATGAGTTTATTTTGTTTAGTTAGTTGCGTAAGGTATTCCTTAAGGTGGAGTTGGGGAAAAATCAAACCTTGTATTGGCACTTCTTAGTGTGTTAGAGATTGCTAATTCAGCAGTAACAATTTGTTCATTTAAGGAGGAAAAAAAAAACTGGTATGGAATCTGTACCAAATCTTTTAATATTAGGGTTTTGTATAATGGGATAGTGAAACTAGCACCTGAACTTTAGTGAGAAAACAGTCATTTGCTTGTATTGTAGGCAAACCTGCAGAAAATGATGTTAAGCTTGGAGCTCTCAAACTGAAACCAAATACTAAAATCATGATGATGGGAACTCGTGAGGAGAGCTTGGTAAATGTTTACTTTTGTTACCATTTATTCTTTTGAAGATATTATGATTTATATTACCCTTCTGTATGGTAGTTTTAATTGTGGTAAAATTGTCAGTTTAGCAGTCAATGAAAAATAAAAGTTGCATCGCGAATGTGGTATTAACTCAGAAAACAATACTGGAGAACTTAGTATATAGTTAGCTGTAAGTATAGTATTAGTGCAGATGGTCAAAGTTAACGTGGTAAATCTGCCCAGTGAACATATATAACAAATTATAAAATGTGGAAATTTTCCCACAGTGTATACTTGAAAGACTCTTGAACTCATCTTTCATTTACTTATTATACTGTGCATGTATTTGTTATGTTAAGATAATATGGTAAAAAAAAACTTTTTTATCTTAATAGGAGGATGTCTTAGGCCCACCTCCTGACAATGATGATGTTGTCAATGACTTTGATATTGAAGATGAAGTAGTTGAAGTAGAAAATAGGTAAGTGCTTTTCACTATCAAAGGAAATTACTTGTAATGTGAGAAAAAGTGAGTGTTTCATCTGATTTTATTTTTCCATTAGAGAAGAAAACCTACTGAAAATTTCTCGCAGAGTAAAAGAGTACAAAGTGGAAATTTTGAATCCTCCCAGGGAAGGGAAAAAGCTTTTAGTACTTGATGTGGATTATACGTTATTTGGTAAGTCAGCTAAAATTGCGATTCATATTCTGTTATCCACAACTTTTTTTTTCCTTTTGTTTTTTCTTTGCAATATGAAATATTTGAAAGCTTTTCTTATTATTGTAAAAGTAAATCATTCATTGTAGCAAATGCAGATAAGACTAAAAGAAGTCATCTGTAATCCTGGGACTCAAAGATGACCATTGTTACCTTTTCGTCCGCATCTCCCAGAGTGTGTTTGTGTGTATATCTTTTTTACTTAATGGTATATTAAACATCTTCTCAGTCATTAAATGTTATTCATTGTGAATTAAATATATAAGTATATTTTTTTTCAGTCACACAATTCTGACCTATGTGTGCATCATAGTTTAACCATGTCATTCTCTGTTGAGTAACATTTGAATTCTTATAAGGATTATTTAAAAATCTTTTTTGATATTTTATCCCTGGTTTTCTGTTTAATTATGTTTCCTGCAGATTTGTGAATTTAAAATGTCTCATGTCAACAAGAAATATGTTCATTTCATCCTCTAATATTATGAAGCAATGATTAGTTAACTTCTGATATTAAAATGAATTTATTTACCTTTAATCCTAAACTTTAAGTACATGTCATAGGTTTATACATACTTAATTTAAAATTTGATTATAAGTTAATTGAGCCTGTCATTTTGGTGAAATGTGATTGTATCTGGAAGGTTAATAGCTAAAGTGGGTATAAGTGGGCCTAGTTTGTTTTTCATATAAAGTAGCATCTACACTTTAGAGACTAGATGAGAAAAAAAATAACACTTTACTATATAAGCCTCAATTCTGGCTCTTGCTCTTCACAGATTGAACAAAATTATCAATTAAAATTGGATCACAAGTATATTAAATTGTGTGCTTTGAAGACATCTCTTTATCAGCCAGTGTAATTCAGTCTGAAGCAGCTTGCCTTTGAGTGTTCGTATTACGTTTCCTAAGTTTAATTGATATTAAGTACTGTTTACTATAATAAACTAATAATTATCTATGGCTGATTTTCTTTTAGACCATAGGTCTTGTGCAGAGACTGGGGTAGAATTAATGCGGCCATATCTTCATGAATTCCTAACTTCTGCATATGAGGATTATGACATTGTTATTTGGTGTAAGCTATACATTTTTTTTTTGTTTAGATTTCCATGGAAATAAGGTTGTTTCTTATTCTGCTTTATAAAGTGTGATTTAAATGATCTGCATTTAAATACGAGATGTTTTTCTTTTGAGTTAGTGAATTTCTGATTAAGCATGTTTGACTTTCTCATGTCATAATATAAACATATATATATTTGCTAAATAACACTGAAATAGTTAAATATAAAAAGAGGGTAGGTTATGGTGTCAAAATAAAAATGGCCTTATTTCGTAAGACCTCACTTTGATTAGGAACTTTTATATCTGATCTTAACTGTAGAATCTTTGATGCTTCAGTATTTTTTTGCTTTCTCCTTCTTAGCTCTAGTTTTAAAACACTTGAAGAAAGATAGGTATTTTTAAAAATCACAGTGATATGGTTCTTCAGAAAAAAAGCAATATGAATTTACTTAAGGAAAATTAGTAAATGGACTAAAGCAGTATTACTCAAATTGTGGCCTATGGACCATTACAGGAACTTACGGATATGTGATAAGATGAAGATAAGGAGTTCCCAAAAAGTAAATTTAACTTATTGAGCACACTGATTAGTTAACTGACAATTTTTTTTTTTTTGGTGGTAAGACTTTTTCAAAAAGGAAAACAGTGTATTGATTTACATCTCACCTCCCCATAAACATTTAAAGTTTCTTCTGGCAACATCATAAGCAGAAGGGCTATCCTGATTGTGAATTAAATTAATCTAATCCAAGATGCTATATTTATTGTACTCTTTTTTTTTTTTCTATTATGGTGACATTTGATAACAGAATCCAGTAAGTTTCAGGTGTACAATTTAACAGTGAGGCACGTATATATTGCATTGTGTGTTCACTGTTAGATTTCTTTCTGTCACCACATATTTGACCCCTTTTACCCCATCTACTTCCCTCCTACCCCATCCCCTGTAATGGGTTTTTTATGAGAGGCCACATAGTTGTATTACACTTTGTAAGTTTCTTTTGTACTTTTTCCTTACAATCAGAGTCTCTCCATTGTTCAGTGTTAATATGAGTTCATAGCCATTAAGATTAAATACATAATTTCCTGGTTTATAAGTCACAGAAAAGAAAGCTTCCTATGAAACAAATTTTTGTTGAGTAACTCTGACGTCTGAGATGACATTTGAGAACAAAGTTTACCTTCTAAATGTTATTAGACTTAGAAAGTTAGAGAATTTTTTACAATCGTGTTTAAAATAAGTTATTTTTGGAAACGGTGGTATTTCATGGTAATATGTTTAAGATGGCACCTCATTTTGGAGCTAAATAGACTAGGGTTTTAATTCTGGCTCTGTCTTTGCTATGTGACACTGGAAAGGCCAGTTAATCTCTCTGAACCTTAGCTTCCTCATCTGAGAAATGAAGATAAATAAACCTATATTACAGGGTAGTTGTAAGAATGAAAATATCAGTATAGTACTTAATGCCATGTTTGGGAATATAATGGTTACCTATTAATAGAAACCCTTTTTATTAGTTGTGAGTCTTTTTGTTTTTCATCTGGAAATCATAGACCCAAAATATATGCTGAATTTAAAAATTGTTTTCCCTCTCAGGATTGTTGTCATTGTAGGTACATCAGTCTCTAAAATTTTAGTTCAGCTAGCCAATTTTGTGTGGAAAGTGATTCTTTTTGGTATGTGTGTGTGCACACATGTGTGCTCTAAAGATTTTTATTTTGAGAATGCAGGTACCTCTGTTACCCTTAAAACACACACTCTTAAAATAATTGAACTCCTTTTTCCCATTTTGAAAACAGTTTGCTTGGTAATATCTATTTGGTTTAGTCCAGTAACTTGAGACCAGGAGAGCACATAAACCTGAGGATTGGATTTTAATATCAGTGAGCTCAAAACTAGTTGGTGTCTGAAATAAGCAGATACATAACTTAGTTTATGAATTTAGTTGTGTCAGACTCCCTATTAAAAGCTGCTGTAGATTAGCACTGAGTTTGCTGAGCCTGGCAGAACTCATTGGACCAAGGTAGTCTTTAACATTAACTTTTTGACACACAACATTAATCCGTTTATGTTGACATACATACCTGTGCATTACTTGGATAGAAGAAATGGGCATCCAGACACCCCGAATTTAAGTGTAGGAATAATAGAGAATAATGTAAGGGCTGTTTTAAAAAGGGACTTAAAGTCTTGATTTATAAATTTCCTAGGTTCAAAGTTCTTTTGAGCCTTGGTTCCCTGTATCTTTTAGGTAAAAGATGTTTAAATTTTATTATTTTGAAGACAGACTAAAATAAGTTTATTTTTATAAATTCTTAAAATTAAAATGTCAGGATTATTAGTTGTGATGCATTTGAACTTTTAGTCTTGCTTAGAAAACTTATTTATACAGAAGATTTTTTTAATGAAATTCAAACTTTTCATATGTCTTGTTCATATGTTCATATTATCATTCCTCATGTTTTAGCTGCAACAAATATGAAGTGGATTGAAGCTAAAATGAAAGTAAGTGTTAGAAAACAATCCAATTAAAAATGAGAGTTTTGAAACTGTATTTGTCTTTTTTACAAGTTCATAATTGAATTAATTTCATTCTCACTGGAGGGCATTTAGTGGATAAATAAATAGTATCAGGAGTTAGAGGTGTGTTTAAAGTCTTTTTAATGGTGGATTGTATCGAATACCTAAGCCTTTTTTTCAAGAAAAGTACAGCAAATCTCCCCCTCGTCCTCCCCATTTTACAGTAATGCTTTCTTTTCCTTCTTTTGTTTCGCTGTGTGATAATACTTAAAGGAGTGATGCTCTTCTAAAATATTTAATTGGGAAGTAATCTGTTTCTAGTTTACATTCTTTGGAATGCCATTTATTGACTTAACTCAGTGAAACTAAAGTACTTGCCAGTTGTTAAGAAGAGGTGGTAGCCAGAGGGGAAGAAAGTTGGCATTATGGGAAATCGTAGCTGGGGCATTCAGAAAGCCTGGAATTTTCCACATTATTTTGTTTTAACCAGATGAATATTTGTATTTATAGGAGCTGGGAGTGAGCACAAATGCAAATTATAAAATTACCTTCATGTTGGACAGTGCTGCTATGATAACAGTGCATACACCAAGAAGAGGATTAATAGATGTAAGAAATCATTTTCAAGACTTTTTTTCTAATGTACTTTTTGTATTATATTATAGAATAAACAACAGAAAGCATTTAGAAATACATCTGAGTGGATAATAAAGTACCAGTTGAATTTTGCCATAGAAATATGTTTGAAGGTTAATACATTTAAATTTCATTTTATTTTACTTTTTTAAATTTGAATTTTGATAAAATTAAGAGTCTTGAGGCAGGAAAAGTCATTTATAATTCTGGATAACTCCCATGGTAATAGCAGCACAGTGTTGCTAAAGACAGAGTAGATGAGAAAAAACATTAAATGTTATTAAGGAAGATGCTAGAAACAACCCAAAATATACTTGTCTTGTTCTGTAGGAAACTGTTAAATAAAAACATACATCATCATAAATGTACTTTGGGGTGATATATGTGAAGCCCTAGAGAAAAGCAACAACCATCAGAGAAAAATGTTGGACTAAAAACATTGGGGTTCTTTACTTTGTTTACTCATCAAAGTAATTGACAAGTAGTTATTATTGAACTACTATTCCTGAACTCCTAGTATCTGAAGACCCTGTGAAAGGCACTGTTGGGAATAAAGAGATGAGGAGACATGATACATGCCTTTTGGAAACACACAAACTAATAGGAATTAGAACTTAGCATGCTAGGAAAGTTTAGGGGAGACAATATTAAAATTGTTAGAATCATAAATAGAACTGTTTTAAGTACATAGGGATTTGTTTAATAAAGGAAATTCTACATTTATTTGGGGGATTATATAATTTACCTACTAAAGTGATACATTTACAAAATCTAAACAGTAAAGAAAAGTTTGGGGAATATTAAACATAGTGTTTATAATAATGAAAAATTAGAAGAGTAAAAATCTTCACTATCTGACAACAGGGAATTAGATATGTAAGTTTTTATTCATCCATATAATGAGATGCAGCTAAATCATATGATGTGGTAGAATATTTAGTACTTTAAAATTTTTTTATGGTAAATCATTAAAGTATTTTAGAGAGCAGGATTTGCAAACTGTTAGAAAATAGTTCTTAACCTTTGACTGGTTCAGGGTTCCCCTTAGCTTAACTAAAAATCTGTGAACTCTCTGAGGCTGCTACTTATAAAAGACTGAAGGCAAAAAATTTTATCATACTATAGAGTTATCTTTGGTACTGATTGGATTATAAGTAAATTAAAATTTCCCTTTGTGTTTTCTGTTTTTTTCCTATAGTCAACAATATTCTCAAATTGAGAACAAAGTAGTCCATGTTTGGGGAACAAATGGTGCTTGACCTCATTACAAAATGACAACACCATTTAAGAGGATATAGGATTTCTAACCCTAGGTGTCATAAAGCTCATGCCATATTTCTTGAGACTTTCTGTTAACTAACAAAACCAAGAATCTGGCTTATTGTGTCAGCTCCTATATATTTATTTTCAAGTATTTGGGGTTTTTTTTTCCACCCAGTAGTAAACAAGTAGTGTAAACAAATTTAGGGAAATAAATTTTTAGTAAAATTAAATTATTTCAATAACAGTCTTTGCCACAGCTAGGACACTAAGAAGAAAATAGACTTTCTTCAATTTAAAATAAATTATAGAAGAAGAAAAAACATTTTTAAATGACAACCCTTGTCATCATTTACTTACTACCATTTAATTTCATACAGTTATTACCATATAATCTCATATTATCGTAAATGAGACCCCTTCCTACGTTCAGCAAAAAGCACTTTCTCTGCTAGAAATTAATAATTTATTTTTAAAAATTCAAGTCTTTCTCCCACTTGGGCCCACCACTACTTCTTCCTTTAGGAAATGACCGTTATTTCTCATGTGTTCTTACAGACTTCATACAGGTACCAACAGGTGTGAATGCAAAAGAAATTATGTTTTTGAAGAATCATTTTAAGAATTCAGAAACAAAAATTTACAAATTATGGCGCTTTTGAAGTTAAGCAATCAGTTGCCTTAGAAATGACACACCTATGCTACTGAATTAAAGACAAAATCAGTTTTTCTTCTACAGAATATTTAAATTGTGTATTAAAAGTGCCAGGTACATTGTCTGTCACTAAGGTTTTCTGATTTTGAAAACAGACCCCATGTGACTCTCAGTCTCTGAGGGAACATGTTATTAGCCCAGTAAGTCATGTGACTGTTCATCAGACATCTGAACAATTTTGTCAGATTCTTACTTTTTAAATTGAATAATTACTCTTCCTTTGACCCCAAATCTTTATGTTGAAATCATGGAAAGTCTTATGATGGTATTTAGTTCAGTTAGACGTGAACAGAGCTTTCATAAGTTAACATTTTAAGATACATCGTGCTTTAAAGTGTGTGGCATCTCGGCTCTGGTCTGTTCACAGAGCCAGCTGTTCCTGCCCTACAGAGGAAGAACGTGCTGGCATAGTTCTGCAGGGCACTTTGCAGTATCTCTGTTTTAAGATAGGGTTAACTATTGATAAATTTTGAGTTAAATCTAAACTTTTATTCTAAGGTAAAGCCTCTTGGTGTTATATGGGGAAAGTTTTCGGAATTTTACAGCAAAAAAAACACCATTATGTTTGATGACATAGGAAGAAATTTTCTAATGAACCCACAGAATGGACTAAAGGTAAGACATAATTTACTTGCTATGTCACATAATCTGGAATATGTGATAGAACTTAAGTCCTGTTTAATTTCTTAAGTTTTGGAAGTACTGTATTCTTATGGTCACAGGCAAAAATAGCTTAAGTATTTAGAAAAATTTATATAAAATTGAACTCTGTCTCCTTGGTTAGTCAACTCATCCCGGTGCTTTATTTTTAATTAGCCCTGTGGAGCAACACGAGCTTATTCACTGTTAACTAAAAGTGAAAGTGTCAGACATTTTATTAAGGATACAAATCTTGGCATTTCTGATATTCTGGGTAGCTGTTTTAAACTGAAACTAAGAAGGTTTTTAAAAATTCATACAGTATAAGCAAAGATTATAGAATTATAAAATGCTAGAGCTGGAAGGAACCTTAGTCATCTACCTTTTTAACTTTATAGAAACAATCTGAGGATGAGAAAGTCCCACATTGTGTGTAACTGGTTAATGGTAGAATTTAATTCTAATCTAAGTGATTTGGTTCCTAGGCCAGTGATGACCTTAGCATGAAGACACATGGAGTCTTGTGTAGGCATGATAGTGACATTTAATCCTGGTAACATCACAAACTTGGCAAGAGAGAAATTCGAATCTTAAGGTTTCTAGTACCTATGTTTTTCTTGTTGGTACAATATGAAAATGTAAAAGATAGCTCTATGTTATGGTACTAATGCAGGTGGAGTCCCATTTGAAGTAGAAATCCTGACCTTAAGATATTTTTATTCTCAGTCCTAAACTTTTTCACAAGCTGGATCCTTGATATCTTTGAATAGCATGCCCATGCTACCTGTTTGGAAGTAGAATCTCCGACAAGTGCTTGCTTCTGCTCAGACTCTGAGAGCTCTTACCGGTGTCTTGAAAGCTGTGGGAGCCCAGCTGACTCACAGCTGTGGAGGTCCCTGGCACCAGGCTGTTCTAATACAAGTAGAACCTATGGGAAAATTTTCTTCTGTCTATTTCAAGCTGGTGGTTTGTTTTTCCAGTGATAGAGAGGAAAATATATTATAAATTTAAAACCTTCCATACGCTTGAGAGACGTGGTATAGACTCCTTTGGGCTCATTGTTCTTCTCATCAGGTGACAGTGTTTTTCAGTGTTACTATGTAAAATTAATAACTAGTGACCAGTTTGCATTTTCTCCGAATCACAATAAGGATATATTCATACAGTCTCCACCCTGTCTACCATCCTGACTTATATGCTTTTTAAAATGAACCATAAAATATATATCAACTTTTAAAATTTAGAATATGGCTGTTCTTTTTATAGGAAAACTCTTACATAAAAATATTTTCATGGGGACTTTAGTGAAACGCATATAATAAAGTAGGAGAGAAAATGGGTTATATAAATGTTGTAATAGCTACATGAAAAATCTCATAGGTAAATACTGAAATGAAAATTATTGATGTTAAAATTTATATCTCCTGTAAGATCAAGCTTGTAGTTGGGTTAGCTTTTTCCAAATGAATCAGTAAGAATGAGATTATTCAATTAATAAGAAGCAATTGGATTGATGAAGGGGGGGAAAAATCCAACCAGTTTTGCAAAGAGAATCTGCATAGGATTTAAGTGCTGTAGGAAAGCTGGTGTTGTCAGGTTCAGATTGGAAAGATAACATAAGGTAAATTAGGTGAAAGAGCTCTTAACTTGTACTGTAAACACTATACCATGACTGTCAGTTTACTAAACTGAGATAATATAAAAATGATTTTTAGTATTGACGCCCTTGGTGAAATTTTAATCTTATTAACGCTAATTTAAATGATAGAATAATATAGATTTGTACTAGTTTTCTTACTGCAGTGGGAAATGTTGGGTAATGTTTGTTTCCTAATAGATAAGGCCTTTTATGAAAGCACACCTAAATCGAGATAAAGACAAAGAACTTTTAAAATTAACTCAGTACCTCAAGGAAATAGCAAAATTGGATGACTTTTTGGACCTAAATCACAAATATTGGGAAAGGTAAGTGTTAATTTGCTTATCCATTTACTTTCTCCATTAATGAATGAAAAAATTGGTGATTCTGGTGTACACATAAGTCTTAATTTTTATTTAAGATTGGTAAATCCTAAAACTGTTTTCTACTCTAGTGACATCTCCCCTGAAAGTATTTTTTCCTTTCATCTTAACCTCTAACTTGTTCATAAACCCACGTCTTAAGATCTTTACTACTTCTAGTAGAGAAGACTTAGAGACTGGCACATGTTTGTGATGCTCCTTGTAAATTATTTTGTGACATTAGGTAGGTCACTCTTTTATGATTTATATGGAAATGTAATACCAGGATAAAATAGAATGCACTGTAAGATTTTCTGTAAAGAATTAATCTATAAGTAACCTTTCTCTATAGCAGAAAAGTTAAAAAATCTTTATTCCACTAGAAAAATAATTACTTACGATTTTCCTTTCCAAAGATAACCACTATTACCATCATGGTGTATAGACTTCTAGTCTTTTCTAAGTACAAACATGTACACAAATCTACATCAAGATTTTGAGGCTGGGAAAAACCTCTAGAGAAGTGGACAGGATTATTAAGTACTGTACTACAAGTAATTTTTTGGAGTTACATCTTTAAGATCCGATTCCACTAATAGCAACAGAAAAACCTGTTCATGTAATAATAATACTTTGGCTTTTCAGATTTCAGTTTTGGCTTTTGATAGCACTCTGACATAGGGCTTCTTATTTAGAATCTCATAACCCTATTAGGAAGATAAAAGGCAGGCATTTTTATCCCCATCTCCAAATTGTAGATGATATAACTAAATGAAAGCTATAAATGCCGCAGTGCCAAAAGGGAGCAGGTTTTGCACTATCAAAACTTGTACAGGTGTTCTGATTAACTTCTTCCTCACCCCCATGCCCCTAAGTGTAGTAATTCATAAATGTGAGAAATGGAGGTATAAAGATTTTTATTTAGCGATAGATTCTTATAAAATAATGTGAAGAAAATTTTCTTTGCCTAGTAAACTAATTTTTTTGCATCTTTATACTCTTGGTCAGAGTCCTTTAGTATCTTTGACTTACTATCTTTATGCAAGAAAAATAAGACCTTTAAATGGAGTTCAGCAGTCCATCTGTGGAGAGTGATAGAGTACAACCTCCAGAGCCTTATTTCGAATCTGAGCTCTGCCACTTTCTAGCTGTATGAACTTGGGAAAATTGCTCTTTGTGCCTGTTAAAAGGAATAAGTTGTAACAGAAAACTGTTCAAGAGATGTAGTGAGGACTAGAGGAATTAATACATGTACTTAGAACAGTGCTTGGCACATAAACAATCAAAAAATGTTAGCAATTATTAGCAGTTATTATTAGTTGTTATTAAACTATTTTCCTTTGAGAGGAAAGTTAGGTTGTCATCGTAAATTTAGCATGATATGGCTTAGACGTCTTTATTTTATTTCTTGCAGGTATCTCTCAAAGAAGCAAGGACAGTAGTTACAAGTTATACTGGCAGTTATTGAAGATACTTGAGATCCATGAACTTCTTGCTTTAATGCTAGAAATCATTATAATAGTGCTGGACACTGAAGCAAATACCAGACTGCTTATACTTGGTCTTCCAGTTTTTTGTAAATTTAATTTTATATTTTTTGAAGCTCATAGCAATATGCTAAAAAAAAAAAAATTCCTTTTTTTCCCTATAAGAATAATATACTGTTACTCTTGAAAAATTTTTTCTCCAGCATTGAGTGCATTGAGTACTGAGTTTGTTTTCCCACATACACAAAAAAATGGACAAAAATGTATATTCAACAATGTCATTTTGTGACTTTGGAAACAAGTTATGTCTTGTGTTTTTGCCTCCTTGTGGTGTTTGACTAAATCTTAGACCAAACCCATCTTGAAAACTACTGCTTTTCCTTTTAAAACCAAAAAATATTTTTTGAGTAAGGAGCCTAGTTTGGTGTTTAAATTAAAGTCACCAAGAGTTCTTTTCATTCCTTTGTCATACACACAGTTTCTCTTGCTCCACTATTTACATATCTAAATTCTGAGCTGTCTCAGTTTGGTCCTTATGTGTATCAGTGTTCTATGAGTAAAACTGGAAAATGTCAGCTGTGATACAGATATGTCATAGTATGAAAATTAGAAAACAAGACTGAAGAATAAAATTAAGGAACAAGAGAGTTTTTTTTGGTGACTAAGTAGAAGCACTTCTGCTTAAAACGATTGTCATAAAAGCAGTTAAAGGCAATACATTTTTAAATGGGACATATCACCGATTAAGCCCTAAAAAGCATGAACAAAAAGGTTTTGTTCTGTTCCAGCTATACCTTGTCTAAGTGCAAACACTGTTTCAGTGAAAATATCTAGCCATAAGCTTTAAAAAATTATTTGCAATGCTTAAGCCTGCAGATGTGTAATGTGGCCACTGTTTTGTGTTAACAGTATTGCTTTATACAGTTCTTGTGTTTGAAGGGAATCTGATCCTTTCACAGGAACATGGTATATATTGTTCTTACGGGACTATTTCAGTGGTGTAAATAATAAATACCTTTTCTTAAAACATTGGTTGTTATCTGTTTTATGTTATCCCAAATATTTTGCCTCTCTTCAATCACAAAACAAACTTTAGGTCTAGGAAAAGGCCTCTTGAAAAAATTACATGTGTATAGTTTTTAAAGTGTGTATTTCACTATTCATGCATTCAGAATTGGTTTTAGCAGCTAATAGGTATGTTAAATTACTTAATTCTAATAAGCACCATGTTTTCAGAAAGAAACTATTTTCTTTGTGACAGGTTATCGTGGGGTATACAATGCAGAAGAGTTTGAGAACCATTAAATAATGATTCAATTAAAACGTGTTTCTTATATATGAGGCTAAATTTAAATACTTAAGGATACAATAGAATATTCATTTTATTGGTACATTTCCCCATTGTAAAAGGCAGTTTATTATTCCAAAGCAGGCATGGAGAGAGAGCTTAATCTTTTTAAAGAAAACTTAAAACAATTTAGGTCAAGAAATAGACATTCTAAATCAACATAAACTGAAAAAATTAGCAAGCCTCAGGAAGCAAAGTAGGATTTTTTAAAAAACATTTTCTGCCATTAGATGGTGCCCAAACTAAAGATGATTAGCTGGTATATGAAACAATTCTGAGAGAACATTGTCATTGTCAGTTTTTTGAGATCACACGCTTGTGAGGTTACTACGTTCACGGAGTATGGAAGTTTAGGCTTGTCTTGCATCTCATAATTTATTAGACATGTATACTGATGTATTTTTTTTTTTTGTATGCGGCACACACAATGAAGCCAAGAGATCATTTAGACGTATATTCTGTGAAACGGCAATTTTTATGATACCCTTATTCGTGGTTTAATTTCCCATGGTTTCAGTTACCCATGCTCAGTCATTGTTCAAAAATATGAAATGGAAAATGCCAGAAATAAACAATTTGTAAGTTGTAAATTGCATGCTGTTCTGCGTAGCACGACGAAATCTCGTGAGTCCTGCTCTGTCCCACGCTGGACGTGAACCGTTCCGTCCAGCGTCTCCACGTTGTGTACACTGTACGTGCCACGCTCGTTAGTCACGTCGTAGCCATCTTGGTTATCAGACTTGACTGTTGCGGCCTCACAGCTCTGAAGTCCAAGAAACTCTTATTTTACTTAATAATGGCCCCAAAGTTCAAGAGTCGTGATGCTGGCAATTCAGGAACGCCAAAAGGAAGCTGTAAAGGGTTTCCTTTAAAAAGGTGAAAGTTTTTGACTCAAGGAAAGAAAAAAAAATCGTAACGTGAAGGTGCTAAGAGTTTACGGTAAGAATGAATCTTCATGAGATTGTGAAGAAGGAAAAACAATTGTGTTAAGTTTTGTAGTCGTACCCGAAACTGCAAAAGTTACCGCCACAGTGCGTGATTAGTGCTTAGTTAAGACGGAAAAGGCATGAAATTTACGAGTGGAAGATAACGCGGCTTGATGATCCTCCCGATATATGGTCAGAAAGGCAATGTTAGCCTAACACAGCGTCACAACCTATGCCATTCAGCTTACCTCGTCACAGCATTGTGTTACCTCACATCACAAGAAGGGTAAGTGCAGTACGAGATTATTTTGGGAGCGAGCACATAACATTACCGTATATTATTATAATTGTCCTATATTATTGTTAATCTCTATAACTGACTAATTTATAAATTAAATTTATCCTAGGTATGTATGTATAGGAAAAAACGTAGTGTATATAGGGTTCGGTACTATTGTGGTTTCCGGCATCCACTGGGGTCTTGGAACATGTCCCTTGCAGATATGTGGACTACTGTATGTATGCTCCAAACTTCAAACAATTAGTACCTAATAAAGTATATGTAATCTAACCAGTGCAGAACATCATTAAATCTTTGATTTAGAGGGCAGTTTGATATCTAGTAGCCCTTGATGTCCTTTATGAAAATCAGTTATTAGACAAATATTACCTATTGGAGTAATTTAATTTTAAAGACAATAGATAAACAGGCCATTACAGTAAGCAACTGATACATTCCTCATTTTTAAAAAGTAAAATGGTGGTCTTTTGGGAAGGAGGTGGAGCTGTGCAGGGTAGGGACCAGAAAAGAAGGATATGCAAAAAAAAAAAAAAAAAAGGAATGCAAATTACTTAGGTTTTTGCTTGGTTTTTAAATGGCAATTTGTTGCCATGAATAGTAATAAAAAATGATTAAACCAGTTGGGTTTTCTCATCCCAAGTAATCAACAGAACTCTCTCAAGGAATAATTTGTTACAGTTTCCCCTAAAGTATTTATACATATATATTCATTAATCTTATTGCTAGCTGGAATAGCAGCTCAACAGGTATCTCTAAAGATTAAACCCTTAAATATATATGTAAAGTATACTCGTTTTCAGAATTGCTTTGGAGAAACTGTATGGGTCTTGCTAAGCTTTTAGACCTTATGGAAATCTTTGGAGATTAGTTTGATTTGACAGATTTATCAAAGACTTCTGAGAAATTAATGCACTAAGAACTGGAACAAATCAATATTAGGCATCCTGTGGGTGTAGAAAAGGGTGCCAATTATCTAAAAATGTCAGTGAGGTTCCATGTAGAATGTAAAATCAAAAAAAAAAAAAAAACCTCCCACACTAATAATTTTTAACAACTCTTTGGAAGTAAGCAAGCATTTAAATGCTAGTGTAAAGATAGTTCCTGATATAAAATGTTACTTATTAAAACAGCGATTTCCTTCTTAAAAGCTTTAAAGTTGAACCTATGGTTTGTAAGAGCATTGATAAATAGTGGGAATGCAGTCCTTAAGGATATCAAAGGGTCTCTTAAGCATTAGTGATATTTCCATGAGCCAGTGATCCCGTTCCCAGTTCTTAATTCCCCGAAGCATTTCTGTTATCACATCTTGTTGCATAATCTGTAAAGGGAACAGCTATAGTTTTCCCAAAACGAGGCCTTAAGAAGAAAGGGAAAGGGATTTGTCAGAAAACCACTTGGCTAGAATGCCTCCTTACCAGTGGTGGGACCTTGGGCAAGTCTCTAATTCTTTGAACTTTTGCTTCCTCCTTCTTAAAAAAGTACTACTGATAACACCTGTCTTTCCCATATGCTATTGTGAAGGGCAAATGAGACAATTCATGTTGAAGTACTTTGAAACACAGAGGCTTATGTAAATGTTAGATGTTATTAAAAGTGGTTCAGAACCTGTGGTTAGCATTGAGCTGCATCATTCCAGAACTTGTAATTACCAAGAGTACAGTATTAAGAGGGAAACTTTTCTTGATTAAGTCTATATTTTACAAGTATACCTTGGCTTACTAAGAGTTCTGAATAATCAAGGAAAGTAGAATAAGAAAACACTTCTTAGGGTCTAGATGTTTTTGTAAGTATGCAAATGATTTTAAGTCTGCAAATGCCATTTAGTAATGATCTGGACTGGAATACCCTACCCTGACCCCCAAGCCCCAAAGTGGACATGTTGGAAACTTTAGCAGCATTATAATACATCTTTTATAGTGTAATATTAACATTATTTTAGTCTAACTTTGGAAATCAGCTTGTTCCCAGATAGAAACCTGCTAGTTTTGCCATACCATGTAAGAAATCAAAGTTATTCAAAAGGAATAAGGTTAAAAAATTTTTTTTCTTATAAAAATATACTAAGATACATGTTTTGTTTTGTTTTGTTTTTTTTTCTTGATAGACTTGGCAGAATAAACTGCAGGAACTAGACAGGCAATATTTAACATATATTTCTTAGTATCAATTATATATCTCAGGCACTGTTCTTCAGAGATAAACAATGAAATTATCCTCACAGAGCTTATATTCAAGTAAGGGAAACAATAAAGAAAAAAAGCTAGTAAGATAGATTTTAAAGAACGAGAGGTATTATAAAAATATGGTAGAAAGTGATTGAGGTGGTAGAGTTATAAGGTGGTGATTCACAATATCATGAGCTAAATATAGAGGACCTGAATAATAAGAGACATTTGGAATATGAGGAAGAATGTTGTGGGCAGAGCTAAGGGCAAGTATAAGACCTTCAGGCAGGAACAAGGTAGGCAGAGAGATGCAAGGACTTGTGGGAGGTAAGTTGTGGCTGGTGGGAGATGAGCACGGAGAGGGGAGAGGTAGGATTTGCAGATCACATAAGTAACCTGGTGAATTCTAAGAGAAATGGGGGTGGGAGGAGGGAAACCAGTGGAGGATTTTAAGTAAGAGAATGATGATTTTTTTTAACAGCCTTATTGAGATATAGTTTACATACTATAAAATTAACCCATCTGAAGTGTGCAATTCAATAGTTTTTAGTATATTTACAGAGTTGTGAAGCCATTACCGTGATCTAATTTTAGAACCTGATTTGTTATTAAAAAGATCATTCTTATTCTTGTGTAGAGAATGTATTATAGAGGGGCAAAAGTAGAAAAGACAAGGTTAGGAAGCGATTGATAATATTCAGGTTAGAGATTTTCAAAGTGAAGTTTGCATTCCTTCATTGCACCATTTCCCAACTATCTGTTGAGTCCCTATGATGTGCCTGCCAGACACTGTTCGATGTGCCAGGTTTTCAGTGGTGAATAGGAGACATGATCCCTGCCCTATCAAACATGCATCTGCAGGATTGCACCTGACAAAGGTACAATCTGGGCTTCACTTGGTAAGAGATTTAATTTGAAGAAGAGAGAACGCAGCATATCAAAGTCAACATAGAAAGAGCCTTTCTCACTCCACCTCTACCATAGTGAAAAAGCCCTCTGATTCCAGCCAACCTCCTGTCCAGAGGCTTGACCCTGGATGAAGTGTCCAGTATGACCATGCATGTGACAGTGTGGGGGGAGAGCTAGATATCTGTGTGCTCAGGAGGATAGACCAAAGGCCCCCTTTCATTTCTTCTCTGGGGAGTGTTATAGTGAGAACATCCCATTCTAGCTATTTCATATGTGGGTAGCTGAGAAAGTCATTTTACAGAGGATTTTGCATTCATTCTTCTCTGCATATATTGCCACTTCTTCCCCATTATCTAGTGGGTCTATGGTGGGTGCCCTAAGTCTGTGGGTGAATTTCGATGCCAGATATTTCCCCAACTCCCAATCCTCCGAACTCCTTCCTCTAACGTCCCTTGGGCTCATCTCATGCAAATTGATTCTTAGGGACTGCACTGCAATTGGATCTTTCAGAACATGCACTGCTATAAAGTTTTTGAAATTTTAGTTGAAGCAAAAACAAAAACAAAAAATAAGGCTAAATTTCTACTGAGGGGGAAATAACGAAGGAATAGTCAAGAACTATTGCAGTCATTATACAATTTTTTAAAAGACGTGTATATATTTTAAAAATACATTTCAAAAGAATATGGACTGTAAGTATTGTTTATTTTCCACTAAATGGCTCTTTGCTCAAAGAAGAAAGTGTATCATCATTTTGATGGATTCGATAGATCCATTTAGTGGAACTGTAAGAGCTAATGGTTTAAAGATCTTTAATAGCTGTACATGATAATTTTTATTTTAAGGGCTATTCCTTTTTAGTTAAGAACTACAAATAATTTTTTAAAATTTCACGTCATATCACTATTTCCTTCCAGGCACTTCTCTATGTTCATGTGTACTGAGGAAATGTATGTACAAAAATGACAAGATATGTCTCAATGGCTCTCTGTGCTTCAGTTAGCTCATTTTTTTAAGATCCAAATAGTAGAAAGTCTCTGGAAGGAGAGACCATATTTCTATTTATTTTGTATTCCAGGTACATAGGAAGCTTCTGAACTTGGTATGCTTCTGACAACTGTGAGTTTAATGAATGCGTAAACAAACAAGCCATAAACTCTGCGCTTATTTGATGTCATTATCTCTAACGGTTGCCTCTTTAAATGCTTCCAGTTGTAATGAGATTCGTGACAGCTGAGTCGTGCTCTGGCGTGCAGGCTTAGATACGAACCATTCCTGAAAGCACCACTGCAGGGCATGGCGTTGATGAACACGGACTCGGGAGCCAACAGGCCTGGGTTGGGTATCCAGTCCCACAACTTCTGTGGATCTAGGGTTAGAAACTTAACCTCCCTGTATTTGTTTCCTAATGCTGCATAGCGAATGAGTTCTGTGGTTCGGAGTCCGAGCCTGGCCTAGTTGGAGCCTCTGTTCAAGGTCTCGCAGGGCAGCAACTCAGGTGTCAGCCAGGCTGGATTTCATTTCAGAGCTTAACTGGGGAAGAATCTGCTTCCAAACCCACTCAGGTTGTTGGCATAATTCACTTCCCTGAGGCTGTGTGACTGAATGTACGCCTGGAGTCTCCCTATTTTTTGGGGGCTGTCAGCTGCCCTCAGGTTCCAGCGGCTTCCCACAGTTCCATGCCACATGAACTTCTCCAGTATGGTTGCTTAGCTCATCAAATCGCTAGAGAGTGTCTGACTCCAGCGTAAACCAGAGTTGTCCTATAGAACACGATCATGAGAGTGACATCCCATTAATTCATGCCATGTTCTATCAGAAGCAAGTAACGGGTCCTTCCTACACTCAAGCGATGGGATTACGCAAAGGTATAAACAGTAGGAGGTAAAACCACTGCGGGTTATTTTATGGTTTCTCTTTCACAATCCCTGCGCCTAATCTGTAAAATTGTTATAAAAATACCTACCTCACAGGGTGGTTATACAGATTCAAAATGAGATAACATACATCAAGTGTTTGCAGGGTGCCTGGCCCTTGTAAATTCATTAGCATATGAAGAATTTCAATTTTTGAACTTTAATCTCTCAAAAAAATAGCATCAAACCAGATATCTATATGGTATGGAGAGGAAGGCAATAGCATTGATTACCTAAAGAAGGACACAACTAAAGAATAATATTTAACTTGACTTTGAAAGAAATTGTAAGATTCTTTCTCTGTTTTGCTTAGGCATATTATTTCATGTTATAGACGTACTCTGATTTACTTAACTCTTCTATTGATGGACATTAAGTTTGAATCTATAGTATTATCAATAAGGCTGCAGTAAGCATCCTTCTATCATATTCTGTGTACTTGTGTATTTCTACAGGAAAAAGTTATTTAACCATTTATTAAGAGCTTATTACGTATCAGACATTGTGTGTATTAAATGCCAGGTGAATAAGACAGATATGGCCCCTTTCCTCATGGAACTTTCAGTTAAAGGTTAAACAAATTAAAGATTAAAGGCATTAAATAACTCCAAGTATGGGGTATGCAATATAGGAGGGCCTAATAGAGTAAGGAAGAGGATAAGGTGAGGTCAGATCCAAGCACAGGAAAGTAAAAAGTTTGGGGAATAGATTAGGCCATCTCTAGAAAAAGTATCAAATATGATCCAGGGAATAAGAACTTTGACAACATTGGAGTCATGTTCTTAGTAATCATTGAAATATTCTTGAACCTACACATATAAATCTTAGACCATTAACTAAGAAATATGCTTACATTTTTTTCTATAAGAAAATATCTTTTCAGAGCCCCTATTCTTTTGAGAAGTATAAACTTAACCTTCATCAATTTGGGGTTCCCTATCCTTTCTCCAGTGTTTAGGTCTAAGCGCTGGGGGCTTATGTCAAGCCAAGACATTGAGAGCATGGGTTGGAGTTTGAAAAGTATCTGGTCTTGGTTGTTACTTAACCATGCCGGTATCTGCTAAGGTCTTCAAAATCTACTCTGGACTATGTGGTCACTGGCTCACATAGGTCACTGCTACATCATCCAAGTCAGGTCTGGAGCTGCTCCTTGTGAAGTAGTGTTCCTGCTAAATGCACAGAATTCCTGTGCTTTCCTCAGCCTTGACACTCAGTGGTGCTAAAACCCCGTGCTTCTTCAGAGCCACTCTCAGCAGCATTAAGGGCATCCTCTGCCTTCACAGAGTGTGAAGCTGAGCCAAGGGAAGACTCTAGGAGGCTGTCTAGATTTTCTCTGTCTGGACATACCACTCAGCATTTCTTCTCTGAGGTCTTGGCACCTCTCATGGTGAGCACCTGAGAAGCGAGGCATGAATTCACTTTGCTCTCTAATCTCACAGTCTTCCACGGGGTCTCTCATGTTCCCTCCTGAATTCATTTTTCCTCACACACTCCCTCTTCCTCAATTCCTGAAGAACTTCATCGGTGCAGAGGGACAGGAAACTTTGATCAAACCCATCACATAAGTTACAAAATTGACTGCCTGGCTTTTGAGATTCAAAACTCAAAAGCCAATTACTTTCTCCTCTGCTTTTATCTGAATTAGCCATTCCCTGAGGCAATGAATGACAAACGAGAGGAGGAACAAAAAGTGCAAAAAATATAGGAAAAAAACATTGTTCAATATTTCAAAATTATTAATCTACCGCAAACAGCACATTGCATCTGGTTGGCATACAATAAATTGTGTGTTTGAAAGGACCAAACTATTTTAGGTGGGACTTTCTTGGTGTTTCAAATCAGGTTGTTAGGGAATGTTTTCCCTGGGAAAACATGACTTATGAATGGCAATCACTGATAAAGCAAAGTTTGCTTTGTACTCACTTTCTTTGGATGCACCCAAGCATAAATTAAGAGTTTTATAAGTTTAAAATTACACTTAGGTACACAAATATTCACAGAAGCATTATTCTAATATCCAAAAGTAGAAACATCACAAATGTCATCAGCTGATTACTGGTTAAATAAAATGTGGCATATCAATGCAACGGCATATTGTTCAGCAATAAAAAGAGTGAAGGACTGATACATGCTATACATGTGTGAACCTAGACACATTATGCCAAGAGGAAGAAGGAAGTCACAAAGGACCACATATTGTATAATTCTATTTATATGAAATGTACAAATAGGCAAACCCAGAGAGGCAGGAAGTAGATTTGTGGTTGCCCAGGGCTGCTGGAGTCAGAGGGGAATGCTGGGATTGGCAGTTGATGGCTAAGGGGTGCTGTGCTTCTTTTTTGAGTGTTAAAAACATTCTAAAATTGATTGTGGTGACGGATGCACAAGTCTATGAATATACTAAAAGATGCTGAGTTATATGCTTTAATAGTCAGTTGCATAGTATGTGAATGATATTCATTTCAGCTGTTGAAAAAAATAAAACTCAGTTGTTAGCCCAGCTAAGCATGTTTTAAATTCTGATCTCTTCTTTAACATTTTGCATGATCAAGTCTCCACAATTTCTTCCAAAGCATTACCCTGCAAAGCAGTCCGGTATGTGCCTGGACAGCCATCCCAAGCTTGGTCCTCCTGGTTTGGGAACAGGGATCTGAACTGAAGGCTTGTATAGAGTAGACCATGGGTGGAATCAAGCACACATGGCCACCCAGGGTGCACACAGGGAAGAGGGAGCCTGCTGTGCCTTGTATATCTCAGCACAGCAGCATATCAGACCTACTAGGTTCCTTGACTGGGGGCCCAGGGCTTGTAGAACAGGGCACATCAACATTTGCAAACTCTAGAATCACCAGTGGGAAGTCATTCCTTCCAAAGTTTACAGAGAGGCTGCCTGTCCCTCACAGGACATGTGTGGACAGGGGGAGGACTTCAGTTTTAGAATTACTGCTGATTAGAAAATATTTTCACTTTCTGGACTTTTTGAGCAAGATAGTCTCTCCTTTTCCTAAACTGTCCCCTTACCTCCACTGACAACTGCATGTGTATGTGTTTACGAATGTCTGCCTATCCAAAATATATATAGTATTCTTTAAAGGTGAGAAAATAATTCAAAAACTACATGTCAATAATATTGTAATAATTACGTATGGGGTCAGATGGGCACTAGACTTATCAGGGTGAACACTTTGTAAGGTATATGAATGTCTAATCACTATGTTGTACACCTCAAACTCATACAATGTTGTATGGCAACGGTTATTGAAAAACACATTTTAAAAAATATTAAGTGGAATGGGGAGGTAAATTGGAAGGCACTAAAAGCTTAAGACTTGGGTGTGTAGATAAAGCAAAGGTGGACCAGTTGGGGGGCAGCTCCTATACACCCCTCCCATTAGCAAATTCGGCCCAATCATTGCCCCTAAAATAGAATTTGGCACTTGCCCTTTTTCCCTTTACTCCCCCAACCCTCCCCTCCCCAGCTACAGGGCTTCTCGCTCACTTCTTTCAGCTTCTCATCTGAGGGGTTTGCCCTGCTGTCTAAATGAGAGGTTCCCTTGCCCTGGCATTCTCTCTTCCCTTCCTCTGCTTCACGTTCTTCAGGGCAGCTACTGCTCACAGGATTTCCTATTTTGTCTGTGCCGATCTCCCCAGTGAAACTGGATGCTCGCTACGGCAGGGGTTCAGGGTTATGTGTTCACTGTTTTGGCTCCAGCACTTAGAGAAAATGCTGGTGCACAGCAGGTTCTCAGTAAGTGGTTGTTGAATGAATACCTGATCAATTAGAAGGAAAGAAGGTAGGGTATGGGGAAGGGGTGGGTGGAGTGGGTGGGAAGAGCAAGAAAGCCCCACCATTAGTGTGAATAAGTGTTTTCATAAAAGACAAAGTCATGATTTTTCTTTTTTAAGAAAGCAATTTTGTTTTCAAGTGCCTAGAATAACATTAGGCTAACTAAGGATTTCTGGAATGCTTTGGGATTTGTTTTAATGAATAGATGGAAATTATATCTAATTAGCATTAATTTTTATGTATAAACGGGTACATTCAAATTGTGTAAAAGCAGTTCTCTTGAATAATTTAAACGTCCTCTCCACCCTCCAAAGCATTTAGCACATTCTTCCCTCAAAGATTCTATTAATGGGAACTAAAATCATGAAGTTTAAATGCAAAATGAAGGAGATTTTCCCCCTCCTTTAGGCAGGCACATAAGTGAATATCTTAGAACTGGACAGACTCAAGAATCAGATACCAAGGATCCTGGGGATTAACACAAATTGCCTCTGATCACCTTAAATTTAAGGATTTTTTAAAAAGGAATATAGGAAGAAGGGACAGGGTTCTTTATGGTAGAATTGAAATTTATAAATGTGAAAGAATGATAGAAACAGAAAAATCACCATTAGGCAAAACTTGTTGCTGGCAAACACCATCAATGCATGCGCTAAAATTATTGTGTAAAAGTATGATGACAAAGAGGATATAAACATAGTCTCAAAGTATCTCTCCACAAGATGTATTTGTTCTAAAGGGAAAAATAGTAACTTTCTGGGAGAGAAACCTGTGGACTCCACCTAAAAGAAGCAATCAAAGTTAACAGCACCCGTCCTGAGATTCCATTTACCTCCTGGTACAAATCACTGAGAAGGGTACACTATCCCTTGTGTGGGAGTTTTGACAAAAATGCAGAACCTGGCTTTAATCAAGAGGAAATATCAGACAAATCCAAACTTAAGGACATTTCACGAAATAACTGATTACTGCTCTTCAAAAATGTCGAGATAAAAAATGATTAAGGTGGACCAAGGAGCCATCTTAGATTTGAGAGCTGATTCATGGGGACATGAAACTAAATGCGGTATTAGACCCTGGATTGGATCCTGGCCCCCAAAAAGGACTTGCATGGGACAACCGGCAAAATTTGAATAAGGCCTAGGGATTAGTGAATAGTATCATGCCAACATTAATTTCTTGGCTTAGATAATTGTTCTATGGAGAATGTTTGCATTAGGGGAAGCCAGGTAATGTTTATAAGGGACTTCTGTGTTCTATTTTTATAATTTTTTCGTAAGGATAAAGTGAATTCAAAATAAAGAGTTAAAAGAAAGACAAGTGTGTTTGCTTGGTAAATGGTATGAGCATAATAATAATGTTAACAGTAATAATAGTAGCTGTTATAAGTTGGATTGTGTTCCCCCATTCATATGTTGAAGTTCTAATACCCAGTAGCTCAGAATATCACCTTACTTAGCAATAGGGTAACTGTAGATGCAATTAAGTTAAGATGAGGTCATACTGAAGTAGGGTGGCTCTCAATCTGCGCTATAGCAAATCTGTCTTTACCCAAAAGGAAGCCGTCGACACAGACATGCATACAGGGACAATGCCAAGTGAAGAAGATTAAGGCGGAGATCGGGGTGATGCAGCGGAAGCCAAGGAATGCCGAAGACTGTCAGCAAACCGCCAGAAGCTAGAACTCAGTCATGGGACAGATTCTCCCTCATAGCTCCCAGAAGAAATCAACCCTGTTGGCAGCTTGACCTTGGACTTCCAGCCTCCAGATCTGTAAGACAATAGATTTCTGTTGTTTAAGCCACCTGGTTTGTGGTACTTTGTTACCTCAGCCCTAGCAAACTAATATACTAGCTATCACTTACTGAGAACTAGTAATATGTGAGGCCCTATGCTGAGCTCTGAACGTGCGTTATCTTATTGCATCTTCACCCCAGCCCTTTGCAGTAGTTGCTATTACTTTTTCCAATTTATAGCTGAGAGAATTGATACACAGGGTGGGTAAGGTACTTGCCCTAGATCACACAGCTAGTATATGGCAGAGTGGGTTAAAACCTCTACAGGTCTGACCAGCATATCCCTAACCACTACGCATTCTTCTTACTTCTCCTGGTTTCTAATCCCAAAGGTTTCTTATGGGATGTGAAATGGTTACCTTTGATTAACGTCTCTACAAAATAGCCAAGTGCACCTGTGGATGTTACATCCTGTTTCTTTACTGCCCATTCTTCCACAACTACCCCAGCCTGATGAAATTAAATGTCTGCTTATTTAGAAACACTGAACATCTGACATCTTGGTCTTCCCCCTAAGAGGAGTGTTAGTTATCCAAGGAGAGATTCCACTTTGAAAGTGAGCAACTAATTTAAGTGAAAATTTGGGATTAACCTCAGGCATTCAAATCCTGGGAGTCTGCATTCTGGGGCAGTGGAGCTATTTAGGAAAAGCAGAGAGCAAATGTTTTCTCTATAGCTTCATTCGTTTGCCTTCTTGAATCACTCATTCAGTTAACCTTTAGTGAGCACCCCTGCGCTTCTTGGCACCAGGCTCAGCCATCATGATTTGTAGAGGACAGTCCCAGTTTTCAGTTAATCTCTCATTCAAGGTTGGTCCAAGGCAAAAAGGTAGAGGGGAAAGCTTTGGAAGTCAAATCCCTATTTCCCAATTCCTAACCTTTATTCTCATAGGCTTTGTCTTCTGAATAGAAGTACATACGTGTATATACTGGTTATCCCCAGCAAGCTAGCTCCAGCTCAAGTTTCACTCGAGCTCTGGAACCATATCTCAAATCTTACTAGATACCTCCATTAGTTGTCTCATATCTACGTCCACAGACATAAAGTGAAACTCATCATCGTTATTCCCTTATCTTTGTTTTATCCCCACTGAGGCCTGTTCCTCCTCTCAATGAATGGTACCACCATTGACCAAGCAGATCAAGTCAGAAACTTCCTAAGTTCCAGGTAAGTAGGGACTGTCTGAGCCAACATCCTGTATCTACCTTGGTCATTGGAACATGTACTCTGGAAAGTGCTAGTAATGATGTGTTGAATGAATGAATAAACATGCTTCATTCTCGGTTCTTCTCTCTCTTACCACTCATGCCTAATCAATAACTACTGTCAATTCTCTCCTTCGTTTCTTTCAAAGGATGCTGTCCTCTCATCTCCATCCTCGCCAGCATTTTTCAGTCCAAACTGTCATAGTCTTTCACTTGGACCTCTGTTGTGCCCTTTTCTTGGCCTACTTCTCTTCTCTCTTGTTACTTCCCAATCAGTTCTTCATGCGTCACCTTGAGTAAAAACAGAAATCGGACCTCATCACTTCTCTGCTTGAAACCCTTCAATGGCTTTCTGTTGCCATCATGAGAATGCCCCAGCTTGATATTTGTGGACTCACCTGATTTACTTCCTACTGGTCTCCCTGTCCTTATTTCCCACTTTTCTTCCTTCCTTCTGCTTCCTCCACACTATGCTTCAGCCAAAAGGAGCTTTCTGCTGGTTTCTTAAAGTCACAGCGTGGATGTATTTTCATTTGGGATCCTGTTTTACTTTCTATTGCTGCTGCAATACGTTACCATATATTTAGCTGCTTGCAGATCTGAAGGGCAGAGGTCCAGCTGGGCGTGGCTGGGTTTTCTGCTTAGTGTCTCACAGGGCAGGGCTGTATTCCTTCCTGAAGGCTCTGGGCATCAATCTGCTTCCAAATTCTTTCAGGTTCTTGACAGAATTCAGTTTCTCATGGTTGTAGGATCGAGGTCCTCACTTCTTTGATACGTGGTCCTTCCAAGCCAGCAACGGCATGGTGACTTCTTCTCCTCCTTCAAAAGTCTCTGACTCCCTCTCTACGGCCTCTCTGACTTTTAAGGGTTGATGTGATTCCTCGTTCTATCCGCATAATTCAGGATAGTCTCGTCATATTCACAGGTTCTGAGCATTCGGACATGGACATCTTTGGGGGGCCATGGTTTTGCCTACCACAGATGCCCACCTTCAAATCTAGGTTCCGTGTTCCTGCCTTGTGCTCCTGTGGCAGGCACTGTTGGCTGCCGGACCAACAACTCTCAGCTCCTTCCCTGCTGTCAAAGTTTGCCTCCTACTTTAGAGGGTGAAAACGCTAGATTCTTCCTTGCCCGGCCTCCCTTGTAGGTAGGACATGGGCACATCTGCTGGAAGACTCTGGGAAAGATTGTCTTCCCTGATTTAAAAAAAAGGTGAGAGGAAACCTGCCTTTCCAACCCTCAGGTGTGATGATACGAGAAATGGTGGTGGAAGCTGCGGCAACCATCTCCAGGTGAATATCAGAGGATGAGAGGCCACACAGGCTGGTGGAGAAGAAGGTGTGGGAAGAGTCCGTGTTCTCGATGACATCATTAAATTGCTAAATTACACCCTACCACATCTTACCTCCAGACCTCCTGTTGGGTTGGCTTGATTGCTCCTTATTGCTCAAGCCACTTTTTTTAGTGGGGTCTTTCTTCCTTGAAGCCTGAAGCATCCTAATTGTTTGGAGCCCTTTTCCTCACCTGTGCTACACCACACTGCACTGTTATTGACTGTGGCCTTGTCTTCAGCCCTCTCAAGGATGTAAGATCTTGGAGGCCAGTCAGCCTGCCCACCTTTCTCATTTACTGTCTCCTGCAGCTATGTGCCTAGCACAGTAAACACTTAGTAATCATTTACTGAATGAATGAATGAATGAATGCCCTCTCTCTCCTTCAATTTCCTCTACTCTAAGCACCTGCTACTCTCACCGTGACCAGAGATGTCCAGTATGGTTGGGTAGATTGTCCTGCACAAAGGCCCCTCGTCAAGGAAGCAAGTAGAGGTGGAAAGCCAGCCTGCTCCCCACTCCATAAGCCGGCAGCCTGGCACGGGGCTGTGTCTATCCAGAAGAAGGGACAATTTTTCTTAGTAGGATTAAGGTGTTCTGGGGCTACTAGCAGCACTGACTTTTGTCTGATGGGGGATGCCCTGGCTGTTCCCTTTCTGCTCTCCCATGGGGTTGAGCAGAGGGTCTTCTTCAAGGTCTGAGCACCATGTTCCGAGAAGCGGGGCGACTATTTTGGGAGCCTGATGAGTTTGAAAGTGTTTGTGAAAGCTCCCAGGTTTTCATGTGCTGCCTGCTCAGGTGATAGCCTGGTCGTTTTGATAGCAATCTTCTGGGACTGGTGGCTTAATATATCAGGAATGGGCAAAGTGGGAATCAGGAGACCCAGGTTCCGGTTTGAGCCCTGGCATTAGCCAGGCTCTGGGTGCGTAGGCAAGGCAGCAAACTTCTCTGGCCTTCAGTTTCCTCATCTGTAAAGCTAGAGATTCTCCAACTGTGCTCTGCAGAGTTTAGGGGTAGTGAGGTGGGGCCCCTCAGTGGTGAATAGGGAGGCAGGGATGAGAGAATGGGAGGCTTCAGCCAGAGCACCCCTGCTTTTGTCTGCTGTACATTTAGGGCTTTATGAAAAATTAATTTTTAATTATGCAGGAAATATACTATTCTTCTTGCCAGGAATTAGAACATTACAGATACAAGTAAAGCCCCTTCAGCCTGATGTATGTTGGGGACTTCAATTAAAATTTCCATTTAGACAAAGGGATCCTAGCTCTAACAAGAAGGGGACCACTGGTCTGGTTAGCCTCTAAGGATCACAAAAGTGCAAAAAGGAGAGATTTCAGAGAAAGGGGAAAGCGATGGCTGGAGAATATTTCATAAGGTTGAGCTTGCAATGGTTTACTGAAATGCAGCATGGCTCTGGGTGCAGTGATTTGGGGCGATGGCACTGCGGTGTGCTGGCAGTAACCCCAGGAGAAGGCTGGTGGGCGGGAGGACATAGATTTCTTAGTTAGAACCAGAAGGCTTATGTACATATTCCAATCCAGCCTTCATCTCCAGTAAGATTAGGGTTGCCTCTCCTTTTTGGTCTGACCTTAGAACAGCAGCTGCAACTCACATTTGCAGTGGGTTTAGAGGTGCCGGGTGCTGTGCTGTGAGGCAGGTCTCCTTAAACCCTCCCAGCATCCCTGAGAAGTGATGGCACCTGGGAGGTAATTGAGTACTTATTTTAGAGGTGAGGACTTTCAGGCACAAAGAGAGGAAGGAATCGCCTAAGGGCACTAGCTGGTAAGTGGGGGTAGGGATTTGAGCCCAGGTCTCTTTACTCCAGGGCCTGGTGCATCCCTAAGCACTGGACTCCTCCCATGCAATGCTGGCTGCCATTTGAGCTCCATTTCACCTGTATGTGTTCTGGGTGGTGGGTGTAGGAAGGAAGAAGCTCACTGGACACTGTGGTTTGTCCAAGATTTGTTTCCCTGCTTTCCCTGTCTTCCAAACCCCAGGGTCACTGGCATGATGCTGGGTTAGTCCCCTGGAAACTCCCACGGGCAGGTTAGCAATGGCCCTTGGGCAAACAGCCAGAGAAGACGCCAGGTGGGCTGTGCCGAGGGCAGGGGAGAGACTGTTCATGCACCTTGTAAAAGGAGACAGGGAGATGAGCGAGCAGCTGCAGAGCCCTGCGGCCCACCGCACACTGGCATCCTCCCGAGGAGAGGCTGCCGCGGCCGGCGTGGCGAGCTGCCAAGACCCCCGCGCCTCCGGAACCCAGGCCTGCGTGAAGGTAAATGTGAATCAGCTCCGCCGAGCGCACATCCTGCAGAGGGAGGGGTGTCCGTCTGCGCGCCGGCTTTCCTCTGCCGTCAGCGAGAATGCTGATTTTATTTTTGCATTTTATGAGCTTGGGAGAGGGAATTCATTTCCTTGGTATAATAGGACCCTCTGGAGAAAGTCTTGTCCAAATACATTTTGCTCACAAATTCTATCCTGGAAGAGGGGCCGTGCTGGAATGAAACAGATGATTAAAGTTTGATTTATAGGTAAGGTGAATTGCTAGGTTTCTGCATCCAGGAAGGTGAAAGGGAATGAAAGGGCTCTTCCTGAGCTGGAAACCTTTGTGGAAGGAAATACTGGGGTGCCGTACTTTTATTCCAGCCAGGCTATATTTTAATATATTCACCACATTTGCCCCATTTCTCTCTCTCTCAACAGACTGTACATCCCTGAAGGCAGGAACTAGGTTTATCACATCTTGGTATCCCCTACACGGGGATGGTTTTGCAAATTTATTGATAAGAAAGGGATTCTCTACTGCGCAGGCTTTTAAATCTCACCTGACTGAGCCACCTCTTTCTTCCTCATGGGCTGGTTCACACTCCCTCCACCCCAACCCAGTTCTTAGAAGTATCAGGACCTCCTAACAACAGCCCCTCCATTCCCTCCACCCCCAAAAGCACACGGTCCAGAATGAGGCTTCTTTCCGGTTATAAGTAATAAGATTATTATTAACAGTGAGCTTTGACGGAGGACTTTCAATAGATCAGGCATTTTTTTAAGCACTTTCTAAGTGTTAGTCCATCCAAGCCTCACAACTTCCCTGTGAGGTAGGTACTGTTATTGTCCTGTCTTCCAGATGCGAACACCGAGGCTTGAAGTGTTTAAGTAATTTGCTCAAGATCACAGGGCTCGTTAGGCAGTGCATATAGCTGCTGTTCATGGGGTGCTTACTGTGGGCCAGGCACTGTGTCAATTACATTGAACGGACTATCTCCTTTTATAGTGCCCTTAACCCTCAAGAACTGGCCTCCAGGGCTTAGAATTTGAAGCATTTTTTTCCTTTGGCGACTGGAAACCTTGTGAGGCAAGGTCATTTTCACTTGTCTATCTAGAAAATTGAGTGTGGTGCCAGGGATAGAACAGTAGTAGCTCAAAAAAAAAAAATCTGTTGAGTGAATGAGGGGTCTTTCCCATGGGAGCTGCTTGCCCACGACCCCTTCCTCTCCAGGTTAATCCTGCTGATGCTCAGGATGCCCTTGGAGCAGGTTTCCTGGCCTGGACTCCTCTCTGCCAGGGAGGCAGGCTATCACCAGGCTGGCATCATTGGAAATTGAGTGCTCCAGGGCTTCCCGAGGGTCGTGCCAGCTGTAAGGGGCAGAGCCAGGTTTTACGATGCCAATTCCTTCCTTTGCTGGCCTGGCTCCTTTTTTCTGACTTGGCCAGTAGCCTCTCATGGAGGGGGATCTGGTTGTTTAGGATAATGTCTTCATTTACTTTTAGGTTTATTCAGTTTCTGTTTTAAATAACAAGTATAAGGGAGTTCTTGTTGAATGGATACAGAGTCTATTTGGGAAGAAGAGAAATTCTGGAGATGGACGATGGACAATGATGATGGTTGCATAATCACGTGAATGTAGTTAATGTCGCTGAACTCTACACCTAAAGATGGTAAAAGTGGTAAATTCTGTGTTATGTGTTATTTTGCCACAATTAACACCCCCCCCCTGACAAATATGGGTCTATTTTTCTAACATAAGAAATCTGGGGGTAGGTAGTTGCAAGGGTTGATCCAACTCCTTGATGATGTCACTAGAGTCACCAAGTCTTTCTGTCTTTACAGTCTTAGCACAATGACTTTCATCCTGGTTGCAAGATATACTCTGAGACTTTTTAAATTTTATCTGCTCAAGAGAGAAGGCAGGAGGGAAAGGGCAATGCTAGCCATGGCTGTCTTTTATCTGGAAAACTGCTAGCAGAATTTTCTTACATCATTGGCCAGATCTGGGCCTCATGGCCTTGCTGGGTAGCAAGGGTGGCTGGAAGAGTGATTGCTTAGCTTGCCTACCTTAGAGTTGAGGAGGGGCTTTGTGGGAGAAGGACGTTAGGAGTCAGTACTGATTGACAACCGGCAGGTTGTATCTAGTGCTGAAGGTCACGGCAGGGCTGGCCAGGCCCACAGCCTAGACTCCTGGTTCCCAGTCCTGAGCTCTTTTGCTAGGACATTTGATACATTTTGTAGTGGCCAGATTCCCAATAAAAAGGATTGTCCTGGGGGAATATCTTTCAAAGAGAAAAACTCCAATGCACATACCAAAATTCATCAGAATGCTAAGAGGCTGTATCTAGAAGTCACTGGGCATGGTAGAGGCCAGAACATCTGAGCTCTGCCCCAGTCTGGCTGCAAGTATTGGGAAAGGTCCCCAGGTCTCCGTACTTACAAAATGTGATTATTTCTTTCTTGGTTAACATTGTTCATCAAACTCCCATTACTTGTTTTGATATCTCTAGATGAAAGACCCAGCAGGAGGACAAGTAGTTGTTATTAACCGAATATTTGCTATCAAGTGTGGCCTTATAACACAAGACGATATATTTCAAATGTTGGATCAGGATGGCAGAAATTTCCACCCATTCCTCCTTGTTAGGAGCAGAGGACAATAAGGGCTCCAGGGGACACTTAAAATAAGGAATGTAAACAGACATCCCTGTTATAATTGCCTTGCCATTACAAGGAAGCTCTGATGTGCACACTTGGCTTTTGAAGATAGCAGAGAATGCATTCCATTCTTTCTGGTCCCACGACTTGCTCTTTCCATGGGAGGCACCAAAAGGGAATGAGCAGGCCCTGCCCACTGAGCCCAAAGTGGCCACCTCCCCTTCTCTGTTGAGCCTTTCTGGGGCGACTCCAGGTTACACTGACCATGCACCTTCATTCTCACCCCAGGCTGCCATATATATGGAATGTTTTGGCAGTGAGTGGTTTTGAGGTTAACTTTTCATCCCTGTGTTATAAGCAATACCAGGACTGGGCACTGTTTGGAACTCCTCAACCCCAAAGGCCAGAATATGTTCAGACTCATGGCAAATCCTCCGTAAACACAAGCTGGACCTGTGGGATGGGATGCCGTGGCTTTAATGGGTTGGAGTTTTATTTCATGATGCTTGGGAAACTAGGAGTGTGATTTGGGATAGAATATGAAAGAAGCAAGAGCTTCCAGCCCCTGTGTTCTCGCAGAACCTCCCAGGGTCAGATCATAGGGACAGTCCCTAAGCTCAGCAAGACACTGACTTTGGGATCCTATAAATGGGAAGAGCAACTCTGCAAAACTAGAAGTGAAATTGCTTCAAGGAAGGGCAATAATTCTTAAATGGGAGGGGGAAAAATGCAGTCCTGGTAAATGTGAGAACAGGATACCCGAGTCAGCTGAGAAAGCCCAAAATATTATTGCAAAGAAGTGTTACATTTTTATTAATTCATCATCAGACTGCAAAAATAAGTACACAGAAAAACCAATGGAATCACTTTACAGAAAGCACGTTCATTACTTAACAGTAGCACCTCAATGTTTCGGCACTTTCTGGTCGTATCTGGTTGTCAGGTTCACTCATGCTGACCAGTAAGTGATTGTTGATCATTTTCTACGTATCTTCTGCTTTTCCTGAGTGGTTATTCAGGAGCAGCTGGCAATTCTGACAATTTTATGCCCTTAGCCATAACTACACTTGTCTTCCCTCTTGAATCGTAAGATCTTTTTGCTTCCCAGACACTTATGAGGTCTCTATGTCACTTCCTTTGTCTTACAGATAGATGGGGCAGGGACTGCCACAGAGGCTGAGGCTGAACTTCAATTTTAATTAAAAAAAAATATTTTTTAGCCCTTTCTAAATACAAGCATCCAATGACTAAACTTGCTTAGAAGTGCAGGTGGCCCTGGATTATCAGCAGCACTTCATGGAGTCTCCATGGATATGGGAACTAACGTCTCCTCACGTGGGTTCCTGTCTCCATGTCTCTTAGTTATCTCTTGTGTTCTTATCCATCATAAACATATTATGATGCTGGCATCATAACATTGTGTTCTTCCTGGTTGTCATAAAACTGGTGCCCTGGCAGCCTCGGTTGAGAAGTTAGTAGTATAAATAACATATAAATTCACATTTTGCAAAATAGGGCCCATTCCTTATGGATCAGGTCATGAGAGTGTAAAACATATATCTTGGCACAAAACCGTTAAATAACCATAATAAATAAACACATAAATTACTTAAATAGCAGTTGCAAGTTGGAAACTCTATAAATAAATTAGCTGATTGTTTCAGTGGGCATTTAGAATTTAAGTATAAAAGTACAGCAAAGACATCACTATGATCCTTAAAAAAAAAAAACGAATTAGGTAGAAAATATCTTTTTGGGGTCTATTAGATCATGTCTTTTAAAACTTTTGCATGTTTTCCACTTTTCTTCCAAAGTTTCATCCTGGGAGTAGAACCTGAAAAAGAATGCCCAAAGTCTGTGAGGATCAGAAATGTGGCCGCAAACCTTTCTTATTTCACACGACTCATTATCCAGGCAATTGGGTTGTGGGGCTTCTGTGTCAGAAGGGTCCAGTTCTTCATTATATGGCCTAGGGTTTGACTGGTACCTTGCTCACTAGAGACTCTTTTATGAGTTTTCTTAAAAATATCTAATGATGACATTTCCTTGCTGAAAACCTTTCAATGCCCTCCCCTCCGTAACTCCCCTCATGAGGTTCTAATTCCTAGAAATAGCTCGTAAGCCATTCATGCTCTGACTCTTTGGCTACCTCTCTCCTTTGCCATTGCCACTGGAAGGGCAGGGCCTATCCCTGTTCTTACTGCAGTATCCTTGAGCCCCGGACAGTGCCTGGAACAATATGAGCATCAAATAAATATCTGCTAATGAACAAATGTACGTTTCTGACGATGGTAGCTGTGCCAGGCACCCCATCCCCTCTTTCCGCTCCTCCGCCGAACCCCACCATTGCCTTGCACCTGAGCACACTGAGTGTGCAGGTCTGGCCTGGGTCTCGTGGGCCTGCTCACCTAACTGCAGGCCACAGACGCCCGTTCACTCCAGGATGAGCTGTAGTAGCGATCTCGAGCTTGCACGTGGATCACGGCACCCTTGTGGCACGTTACCTCGGCTGAGGTCTGGTCCACGAAGAGTCTATCTTTCTGCAAAGAAGAGGGACATCTTTGGCAATGCAGTCCGAAGGCGGGCTGGACATTTCTCTGCAGAGCACATCTCTCAAAACAAGCATCCCCAGGTTTTGGGGTGTCATGCTTACCAGTCACCGGGGAGCGTGTAGAACTTGCGCCACCTACTGACAGAGCTCTAAACACAGATGCAACTTTTGGACTGCGCAAGGCCTAAGGGTGAAATTGGTCCAGCTCTCATCATTCTAGCCGAGCTGCCTTGCCTGAAGTTCCCATGTGCACTCACCTGAGTACTAGGCCGTTGGTGGGACTGGGACCGATTTGCTCTAGTGGTCCCCTGGATATTCAGAAATACCATATTCTCATCCTTTCATCAGACAAACTTGTGTTCAAATCCAGGCGTTACTACTTATTAGCTGTGTGACTACAGGAAAATGTCTTAGGTTCTCTGTGTCTCAGTTTTCCCATTTATAAATGAGGTATGGTAATAACGCCTGCCTCACCGAGTTGTAAAAGTCAAAGGTGATAATCATGTGAAACTCTTAGCAAAGTCTCTAATGATGTAGAAAGCACTATTAATGATACAGATTGTAAGTAGGAAAAATACATATCAAGATTTTAAATAATATTTAGGTAAAATTGACTCCAGAATAGTCCTCACCCCCGCAAAAAAAAATTCTTAGAGAGTGACTGAATTAGAGTTTCTACCAGATGCTAAATTTGTCCAGTGATTTTAAAACTGGGGTTCAAGGAGGCTAGGGCTCACTAAAAGTGCCTCTGAGACCTTGGTGTTATTGATGCCAAGGCAAGAAAATTGGAAAGGCATTGTCTTAGCCTATGTAAATGCTTACATTCTGTTTGATAAAATAATTTCACAATATGTTGAACAGCTGAGAGTTATCCATTTTGGGCGACAGCATAAATATTCTATCATCCTTTATATTCATTTAGTCAAAACAATTTTAGGTTCCTGGAGCCCAGTTCTATTAGGACCAATAATGAAAGTGTATGGTCTTTGTGTCTCGCAGTCTGAGTTTATGTACTGGTTCCGTCCGTCACTGCCTAGCTGGGTGACCTTGGGCAAATCATTTAACCTCTCTGAGCTTCATGTCTTCGTAGTGGTCATAATAACACTGCCTGTCTCTGTGGAGTTACTGTGGGATTAAGTAAGATATACATATATAACCCTTAGCAGTTTCAGGTATAGAGAAAGTACAAAATAAAATTAGCTGTTATTATCATCATTTATTTTCTTCTTGATGTAGGTCTGCATAAACCTGACCAAGGAATATATGGTACCTGAATCTTACCTTTTCTCTCTTGTTCTTGCCCTGGACCTGAAGAGCAAATGTCAGGGAGAAGTAGGAATGTGGGGTGCTCCAGGTGTCAGGATACTCCCAGCTGACCTCCACGTGCCGGGAATTCTTTAATGGCTTTAGCTGCAGGTTCTTGGGTGGGTCTGGTTTGACTGTTGAAGATGAGAAACATCCTTTATTTTCCTAGTGGGTCTTTGGAGTAAGGTCATTCTGGCTTTGATCCCACTTTCACCTTTACCAGCTGTGGGTCCATCAGATAATTACTTAACTACTCTGAGCACCCGATTGGCAGATGTGAGGCACCCCCGCTGCTGGTGATGCTCACACTGGTGCCTGTGGAAGGCAGCCCTCACCAGTTGCCACATCCTTTACGGTTGCACCTGGGAGAAGGTCAGCATCCTTCTTATCATTGCATAATTGGATGGGCCCTGGCGGTGGAAGCAAGTCTACATAGTGCTCAGAAGAAAGCTCTTAGAGATAACAAGACTCATATCTGGGCTATCGGTGAAGGACCACCTTCTCTGTGGTCAACTCTCTCTTTGCACCAGACTTGGACTTGAGCTGAGCCTCTTGCTAAGCATGTGAGAGATTTTCCACTTAGTGTTCTTTTCTTTTGTCTTTTCATGGTGTCTGGCACTGATCTGTCTTGTAGCGGTTATAGTCAAATGGTCTCTATGCTCATTTGTTCATTCATTCATTCATTACATAATTATGTGCCAGTAATCATTATGTGTCAGCCATTGGACTAAGCATGGACAGTACAGCAGTGAGTGTCACAAAGACTGTCCTCAAGTAGCGTAGCATCATCCCGATGAGGGGAGGGAGACATTCTAAGCAATGCACTTAGCTCCTAAGCCCGGCACCACTCCAAAGACCATGGCTCTTAGTAGATGTTTCACAAATATTCTTCCCTCTGTTCTTGACACGACTGACATCTTTCCTTTAGTACTCAGCTAAACGTCACTTCCTCAAAGAGACCTTTCCTGGCCACCCTACATGAACTAGACTCCACCTTCCCCTAACCCACCAAGCTCAGCCTCTTCACCCATTGCTAGAGCGAGTTCTGTGCTTCTCTCACAAATTATTTCATGATGCATGGTCAGTGGATAAATGGTAAAGGAAATTAAAAAAATGACAACAATCTCTATCTGCCAATTAAAAAATCGGTGTCCCTTTTGGTGGGAATTATATTCCAATAAATCTCTTTTCGAATGCTAGAGAAAGATTGGTTGGGAATAATTGCAATTGGTAGAGAAGCTCTGGTTCTGAACAGGCATATTATACTTAAAGGGATGCTCCTAGATTCATCATGGCGGCTGCCTGGGCTGCAGAAAAGAAGGGTAGCCAAGAGCCTGCTTTTTCAAGTGGGGCAGATCTGGGTCTGAATTGCTAGCTGTGAAATCTGGGGCAAGTTGTTTAACCTTTTTTTTAAAAGACTCAATTTCCTCTTCCTTAAAATGCAGACAATAGTACCTACATTGCACTTTCTGGAGGGTACAAAATACATGAGATAATGTATGCAAACCCTTTACTCCAATGCATGGAGCATCGTGACATGTGACAAACGATATCTATCTTTACTAAGCACACATAATTAAGCAAACTCACTGATGTCCCTGATGAAGAAGCTGCTAGTGTAGTTTTCATACTTGAGCTTGTGAACAGCATCCACCAAGACCTCGATGGGCAGGCTTTCCTCAGCGGCGGGGCACAAACTGCCCTCCTGACACTCCACCGTGTACTTCTTATACTCCCTGTTGTCCACTCTGACCCTCTCTGCAGAGAGTGTCGCTGCTCCACACGTCACCCTCGGGGGTCAGAGGAGCTGAAGTCAAAGGCAGATATTTGTAGGAGAGTTCCTAGCAGGAATAAGAAACTGCCCTTCCCATGAGAACACGATTGGCTTCAGAGGGAGGGCAAAGGTTTAGAAACAGCTCTGCACTTACATAATCTGGTTGAAATGAATCTGGAAAATTTTAGATCCAGAGCCTCTGGTTACATTTTATTAAAATTTTTATTTCATTTTTCCCATTTTAATAACAAAATCAATACATGCTAATAATACAAAACTAAAAAGGTAAAGATGAGTATACAGGAACTATGTGCGCCTCTTTTAACCCTAATCCCCTTTTAACCCTAACTTCACTTCCCGAATATAAATATTATTCATATCTTGTATCTTACCAGACTTTTTTCTATGAATATTCAAGGCAATCACATAGCCACATGTATATATGCATACACACATATTTTGTCTATAGAAACACACATAGATTTTATTTTTTATGAAATAAGATCAAATTGTATACATACGGTTTTATAACCATCTTTCCGTGTCTGAACATATTATGGGGAGCGCTCCATGACAGACCATATAGATTGGGTTATTCATTTTGATGACTACACATTAAGCCAGAGTATAAGGTACCACACTTTACTTGCCCTTTCTCCACTGATTACCAGAAATGTCACAATGAAGATTTGCATCTATATCTTTGTGCGCTTGTTTAAGCATTTCTGTGGTAAGCATTTTCACTTTAAAGATGGAAAAGTAAGACCACAAAAGTTGCTCAGGTAAATAGTGGCAAGGCCAGGATGATCACCTAGGGTTGACTCCATTATCCTACAGTGTTTGGGAACTTAGACAATGAGTGAAGAAAGTTACATAGAGGGGCTAACATATAGGTCCCATATCCATGGGAACTGGTTTCTTAGGGAAAGTCTAGTGTATTGGACAAACAGTGAACTTTAGAATGAGTAGTGTCAGTGGAAGAAAAATGAATGGAAGGGGTCCTGGAAAAATTTCTGCAGGCCTCACAGAGTTCTGGAGTTGGCTTCAGGGCTTTCAAGGTCTATGGTCTAGAGCTCTTATTTCTATTTTTTTGAGGTGCAATTTTGGCAAGTCATTTGTAGCTTCGATTTCTCCTTTTACCCCTCCCCATGGTGCTATGAGCCTTAATGATGCATCGCCAGGCAATTTGGATGAGTGGGTTCAAATATAGTAGGGGCTATTCCCAGGCCCAGTGATATCCTGTTCTGATGCATACATTTGTTCAGACAATTAGCTTAAATCTCCATGTGATGGGGGCATTGAAAAAATGAGTTCGCTTGGTTTTCTCTCTTATCACTAACTGATAGGCCATTGCGAGTTACCCTTATTTTCTTAATGAAATAGTAGGTCTAGCAAAATGCTGGGAAACCAGACTGGTTTCACTTACCCTCTGCTGCTTTTGACACTGAATTTCAAATCAGTACTGATTGCAGTCAGCCACCAGCAGGTGAAATGTCCAGAATAATTCTTTGCTTTACATTTTAGAAAGGTCTTATTTTTGGGTTCTGGATTTGAAAAAAAAAAAAAAAAACCTCAATATTTAGTTGTTGTTTTTTTTTTTCCAGAAAGATTTTTGATTGTGATTAATTACAGGCCACCAAATGGTAAAAGAGTAAAGACTTTCCTTTTATTTCCTTGGAAAATGATGCTGCTTCCCTGACAGGCGTTGAAGCGAGGACTGGGAGTGTCCCAAAAGGATGCTGACTCTGTATAGCATACAACACATCTAACACACTGGAGGGAGGTATACATTTTTTTTTCAAGGTTATCACCCCAGTGCTGAGTTATGCACTATACATGTTGGTTAACTTCTATTAGTCTCTCAGTAATATCACTCTTATTTAAAGAGAAGCTTAGGAAAAGTATCTAGACTCATCATGAAACTTTCTTAACATGAGATTTTTGATGGTTGATAATCCAAAGTGTCTGGCAAAGGAAAACAAAAGCAAAGAAAAATGTAGGTTCCGGGTAGTTACAGCAAGGGACTTGATTACTTCGTTAACTACATTAATCAGTTCTTTAAAATTTTTAATTTTGTATCTCTTATGGAGCAAAAGAGAAAACTGACACTCTCCAAGGGGATGGAATTACCTTTCTGGTCCTTTAAAATATCAGTGGACCAAATGCCATCTTCCTTTTTGTGAAGCAGCAGGAGAGACTGGCTCAGAATCTTGCCTCCTTTGTGACAGGTGTACTGGCCGGCATCTCCGAATTCTTTGACTTGGATGGTCAAGGTTTTGCCAGAGCCTAAGACCTCACCGCTCTGGTCTGAGGTCCAGGTGATGCCTTCTTCTTCAGGGGTGTCACAGGTGAGGACCACCATTTCTCCAGGGGCATCAGGGTACCAATCCAACTCTACAACATAAACTGGAGAGCACAGAGAGTGGGGAACGAGACTGTCAGTTCTGTGAAGTCTGGGGCTGTGGGTTTTTTGAACTACCTGGGCATCTGCACTGCCGAAGCACAACCTTGCTCTTAGCAGCAGCTGCTTGCTGAGATGATCGCAGGATATTGGGCCCAACTTGGGCTCAAAGTAGTGGAAGAAAGAAGAGAAGAATTTATAGATGCTGTCAACTCATTAACTAGCAGGGAGCAATTAGTAATTAGCCTCTGATTAGCGGGCAGATGAGGAAGGCCTTGATACGCTGAAAAAATGCAAACAGCACAAGACTATTTGCTGAAGGCCTGGTGAAGATAAGAGACTTCAGCACAATTTCAGGCTCATAGGGAATAAGGCTGTGCATGGAATGTCAAGAAAGACTGACCCCACTAGTTCGCTGGAGGATTTGGAGAAAGGTACTAATCACCATGAGCCTCAGTTTCCTCGTCTGTAAAATGAAAATAATAGTATATATTCATAGGTTTGGCTGTGAGAACTAAAAGAATAAAAGCATATGGACACTTAGCACAGTGCCTGCCTCCGTAAACTCAGTTGTCATTCATGGGCCAAAGGGTCAGACAACTGCACAGAGAAACCATCTTACAATTTTCCATGGGGACTTTAGGATTTAGTTCTTACTGCATGAAACTCACCAATGAAGTTTTTCATTCTCTCCTTATTTTTTTTTTAAAGCTATTTACATCCTTATGAGGCCATTGAGCAGGTCTTAGTCTTCCCATTTGATAGAGGAAGGTAGTAAGACCGAGATGCTAAGCAAAGTTTATGGCCAGTTAGAAGCACAAGAGCTGTACCTCAGACTTTCTCCCTGGCTTTGCATTGGAGCTCTAATACCTGTATCTAAACTGGCACTTGAGGGATGGCTTAGTATTATATAGTATTTCAAAGAGGGTGTCACCTTGAAGCTCCATTCATGCATCAGTTAATAATTAAATAGAATCATTCAATGTAGTGGTTCTCACACATGATTGTCGAACCACAATCGGCAGCATCACCTGGCAATCTGTTAGAAATGCAAGCTCTCAGTTGCTGAACATTCAGGAACTCTGGGATGGGCCCTATATGTGTTTTTATGCTCTTGGATAATTATGATGCCTGCTGTGAGCATTAACAGTGGTTAAGTGCCTGGCTTTTGGAGTCATACAGGTCTGGGTTTAGATTCAGCTCTATCTCCTATACTAGCCTGTGGGCTTGGGCAAGACATTGAATCACTTTAAGCTTTGGCATCACTTTAAAATGAACAGCCTATGTGGGATATGTACCTAAAAGCAAGAAATGAACAGGACAAACACACTGAGACTCATGGACATGGACAATAGACTAGTAGTTACCAGAGGGTATGGGGCAGGGGGGAGGGAGGAGGTAGACGGGGTAAAGGGGGGTCAAATATGTGGTGACAGAAAGAAATCTAACTATGGGAGGTGAACACATAGTGTAAATATATAAATGACTGTTAAAGTGTACAGATGAAATTTACTGGATTTCGTTAACTGATGTCACCATAAAAATAATAATAAATAAGTAAATAAATAAATAAAATGAACAACCTATTAGTACTTGCTTCAGAAGGTTGACATGTGGATTATACAAGCTAATTCATACAAGAGCTTAACAGCAGTGCCCTGAAATGCTCTGTAACCGGGGGCTCTTGTTACTGGCATCTAAGTATGAAGTATTGTGGAACACAAAATTCTCACTTTACATCAAAGGGATTTATAACTCCTGAATGTGTAATGTGGATGAGGTAAAAAGCATCTGGGGCCCTACTCTTTGGACCCAATCCACTGAGCTGACATAAAACCACATGATACCTTTGGCTTTCTTGAGTTTTTCTTTGTCCCACTGGCAACTGAATGGCATGGAATGTCAAACCCCTGTCATAACCCCTAAAGGACGCTTGCCCAAGGGCGGTGTACACAGCCAACCCCAAGTGGAAACCTGATGAGGAGCATCCAGAACCTGGGGCTCGGCTTCATCCCTCATCTCGTTTCCAAGGTCACAAGCCCTCTTGGGGTTTCTCACAGTGACTTCCTGGAATTTTTGTGGTTTACCAACTCAGAATTTGCTAAGGGTTAACTATGCAAGGGCCAAGGTTCTCAAGCTTACTAAAAAAAGCCCCAGGACTGGAAGGGATCTGGTGTGGTCATCTGGCCCAGGCCTTTACTCGAGGAAGGGTCTAAAATGCTCCAACCTTCCTGGGGCAGAGAGCGGAATGTTGCATTATTGTTTTCCCAAAATTATTAAGAATGGAGGAATAGTTCAAATCACGTTTAGGTACTCATATCAGTGCTGTACTCTCTTGACTATCATCTGGTCATCAGGTAAAATGTCTTTATTTTTAATTTACTCCTGTTTCTTCTTCCTCAGTTCTCTAAGGACGTAGGAAACAACTGCTTCTTGTCCTTGTAAAATCCTTCTTCAAATACTTAAGTGCACAAGCTTTGAAGAAAGCAGAGTTGAGATCAAGTCCCTGTTCCACCCTTAACCAGGTATGTGAAATTAGGTAAGTTACCTAATCTCTGTAGCCTCTGTTTTCAACATCTGTAAAATGGGGTACAAACAGTCCCTATTTCATATGGCTATTGTAAGAATTAAATGAGATACTATGCTCAATAAATATTAAGTATTATTATACAATTAAAGACAGCATTATCGACACCATTATGTTGGCTTCAATGAGAAGCATCTGAGGTCTCAGGAACAACTAGCAATCAGTTAATATAGTTAATAATCTAGGTAATATGTATCACTTTGTAATCCCCGGGTTACAGTTGAAACACGGGCTCAGAGGTGGCCCTGCTCAAGGTCACATAGCCAGTGAGTGGCAGATCCAGCCTTGAACCCAAGTCAATGGGAGTCTAAATGCTATGCTTTCCCCAAAGTGTTTGGTCAGAGGCAAGTCATCTCGGTGCCCAGCGAGGAGGCTATGTCGTGTGGAAGAGTGGGAAATGACAGGGCACAATCCCTGTGGTTTTCTAATCCCTCACTTTGGAATTTTAATTGTATGATACAATTGATTTTTAGTAATACTGGCAAAGTCCATACTCAGTTCCCACCACAGTCCAGAAAAAGCTCCTTCTCTGTCATCTAATGTGAAAGCCAAGCAATACAGACAGACACCTTCAACAGGGAAAGGACATGCAGCCTAGGTTTCCCCACAGTGAAGGGGCTCTTGCCAGGAAGCCCCAGTGCAAGGTTTCCCATTTCAGTCTAATTTCCCCCAGGCTGCCTGAGAATCCTGGCCTAGATCTGGCCTCCGGAGAGAATCAAGAGTGTCTGGTTACCATCTTTCTCCAGTTCCCATATGGCTGCAAGGGGTGATGCCAGCAAAACCAGGGAAAAACAGGAGAGGACCAACTGCTGCTGAAGCATCTGCAGGGGAGAGAGAAAGAGAGGAGGAGAAAGAGGAAAAGAGAAAGAAGAGGGAAAAGAGGAGAGAAATGTCAGTAATTATTTGGTTGCCTTTGGAAACCATATTCCCATTTTACGCACATTGTCTTTGATCTTTATTTTCCTCTTTCTTCTCTACATGGCAAGTTAACTAAGAAAACCTCCAAATAGAGACCCATAGACAACCTGAGGCTGAAAGAGACCTAAGGCCAGCCTTCTGATATAAAACCCTCTTATTTTTAAGATGAGAAACCTAAGGACAGAGAAGGAACATGACTTGTCTGGGTCAACATGCAGCAGTTATTTATTTGGTGCTTCCTGTGTAAAGGACCCTGAGCTAGTGCCATTGGAAGTAACATAGGTTTTTACCTGGATTCTGCCTTTTAGGAGCAAATACTTTCATTCAGCAAATACTTACGAAGTCAGTGTGATGACTGCCTACCTTCCTGCTGGGAAAATAAGCTACACACGTGCATCACTATAGCACTAGACAGTATGTGAAGTGACACCCCAGGGCTAAAAGACTCGGGTCAGGGAGGAGAAGGTAATATAGCAGCAATCTTGCAAAGTCTGGCGAGACCTAGGTGCCAGACCTTGTTCTAGGGATTTAGCTTCACTCCTTGTTTAGATTGTAATTCCTCCAAAAATAAAGATTACTCCCTTCTAGCTCATGTAATCCAGTGGTTCTCAAACCACTGTCAGAATAACCTGGGAGGCTTGCCAAACATTGACTGCTGAGTCCCACCCTCAGAGAGTCTGATTCAGCACGTCTGGGGGGCGGGGCCCAAGGATCTGCTTCTTGGCAAAGCTGATATTGCTGGTCCTGGGATGGCACTTTGAGAACCACTGGTTTAACCCATGCTCAGGTTCCAGAGCCCCTGAAAATCAAGATGTTCTTTGGGAGAAGACCATGAAATATTGACATATCCACCATGGAGCAATGAAATGGCCAATTTTGTGATAAATCACCCACCGTCTTATATTGCAACTCAATCTAGATTTATGAAAATCTTCAGACTGTGAAAATTACACCCTACCTGTGAATTAGGTAGAGATGGTTATTATTTAATTTCAGTCTGAAACATCTCCATCCCTCTCTCAGAGCACCCATGTTATGCAGCAACGTGATTTCAGAGACCACTGTCTAAATTATATGAAGAACAAGACTCAGCATTTTCAGCCAGATACCTTGCAAATGAGCACTCCTTGATCAGGGCGACCGAATGCTGAGAAATCACAGCTTTGTCAGAACTGCCGCTAATCCTAGGGGGGCCTTGCCATGGGCTTTATTCCCTTAGATTGTGGAGATTGTGAGCGGTGGTGATAGCACTAGGCCTTTCCATATACCGTCAGCCCTCCTGTCACGGCAGCATGGCGTTTCCGGGGGCATGTCTATCAGTTTAGTCCAGCTATGACTGTGACAAAGAACTAGTTGCCACAGCACACCAGTTGGTTCACTCCTAGGCTTGGAGTCAAGCAGCTATGGGCTTCAGTGCCGGTCCTGCCACTCACTGGTTGTGTGATGCTGGCCACATCACTCTCTGAGCCTCAAGTCTGCTCATCTATAAAATGGATGTAATACTCAAATCAAAGGGTTGTTTGGGAGAATGCAATGAGATGATATTATAGAAGGCAACCAAGAACATGTGAGGCTGTGCCTTGGGGAAGGAAGAGATACAGGAAACATTTGGCGTATCTCTGTTTCGCATGCAATGGGTAGACAAGAAGTCGTTCCTGGCTGTAGGGAAAGGCCATAGAGGTAGTACAGTTACACAGGCTGCTGAAACCCAGCTGCTGGTGCTCTGGGGAGGGCGACGACAGAGAGTCCTGGCATCTCCTGGCAATTCCTTTACACCCTCCTAACGCTGGGGTGCGTACACTCCAATAGCAGCAGCACTGGAAGTGCCCAGAACTTGCTCTCTTGGCCTCAGATGCGTTTGAGAATTTCAGGTGAATGTCACTTTAGGATCAAGGGAGACCTGATGATGGTTCCCATTTTAGTATCACATACATTTTCAACCACAGAAGACTGGCTGGGGCGGAGATGGTTTCCCCTGGGTTTGCTTAAGAGGAAACCAAAAAGGAGTCAACATGTGGTTACTCTGTGGTCCTCTAGACCAGCTGTGTCCCACAGCTCGCGTTTCCTCGACATGCTAGGTTTGAGAGTCTTGAGGATTAAAGAAAAAAATTTTTCATGTAATTTCATAGGTTTTCTAAACTCTTAAAACCCTTATATGAGGGACGCAGGGAGCCTGGGGCCTGTGGCATGTTCAGGCTCCCGAACACTGGTGCCAACATGGGCATGACAATGACACTTGGTTAGGCCTCTCTTTTTCAAGTTTTACTTTCTTTGTTACTTTCTAATTAGAGAAGATAATTATGATATAAAAATAAACGACATAGTCGCAGAAGGCACGGGCAGCACATGCCAAGGGCCCCAGCGTGGGAGCCAGGCCGGACCAGCCTGGCATCCCAGCTCTGCCGGTCGTTAGTTGTGTGACTCCAGGCATGTCGCTTGTTCAGCCGCACCCTCTGAATCTCTAAGAAGGACATCTTACTGTGGTGAGGAGGCAATGACAGAATTCATGTACAATACCCACCAAGGTGCCCAGACTGAGTCAGGACTCCTGACTCTTTGTCCCCACGGAGCCCCGTTCCTCTCATAGCACTTCCCACCAGTGCGATCATATCGTCACTGTAATGGACGGTGACTTCCCCACCAGGCTGAGATCTCCGGTGGCAGGGATCATGTCTGTCTTATTCTACACAATGTTCCAGACTCTAGCGTAGAGGGATTTCGTCAATTACTAGAAAAGTGCATGAATGTACCAAAGTCATAAAATTTCAGATCCCAGTAAAATGAACTCTGGGAGGCTGCCTGAATTCTTTCTAATATCCTGAAATTCCGTATTTGAAAAATAAGTAATCTCTTTGTTCAAATGATATTTTAACCAATCATTTTTTTAACCTGGAAATTATTGCACGCAATTTACCTGGGCAAGTATACGACACCAGTACAGTGAAGATTATCTTTTTTTCTCACAGACTTAAACATTCTTTAGAAAGTGGTTTAAACATTGCGGTTGCTTTCCATATTTTAAGTGGGCCCAAGTCAGTTAATCCAAAAGAACTGATAACTCAGCTATTCTTCTGATTGATTGTCACAACTGACTTGTAAGCCCATCACAAATATGAAAGCAAGTATTTTCAGTAACATTCAATTATGAGATAAAAGTATGAATTCAATTATTTATTAAATTCATTATTACTTGATGAACGAAAGGCTTTTAAAAAGTTTATAATACTAAGGTAAGAAACACTGTAATGCTATACAGTCCTTTAACTGATAGGCATTAATACTGAGGAACATACTTTTAGATGCATACCACTTTTAAACAAGATAACAAACTTTTCTATAACAGACCTTGGTATCTAATTATTATTAATTGAGCTTCTAAATTAATACTTTCTACATTAGTCCCCAAATTACTGACTTTTCACTAGGTTCCCAGCAGGTGAAGCACTAGGGGTGCTTCTAGGAATTGACTGGCTCCATGGAGCCAGGTGCAGGGGGGGAGCACACATGTGGCGTGGGACTGGGGAGAGGGTGGCAGGGGCTCGGCAAGTGCTTACCTTGTTGCTGGCCGAGCTGCAGAGTTTGCTGGGTATGAAACGGTTGTTTCTTCTTCTTCTTCTGTTGCTGCTGCTGCTACTGGAGCTTATATACCCTACTCTTACCAAGCTTTCTGATAGAAACTTAAACTAGAAGCTGACTTGTTCCAAGTTGCAACACTGAAAACAACTCTCAAAACCTTCTGGGGAAATTTCAAGAAGTTCCTTTTCTTTCTTTCTTTTTTTTTTTTTTCTCTTTTGTGTGTATCAATAAGGCTGAGGAAACATAGCATCAAAATCCCAGGTAATGAACTAAGAGGAAATGACTTTTGGGTGGGGAAAAAGGAAGCAGACGGACAACTGTTTTTCTCTGGGTTGACATCATGGCCAATGTGTTTAGAGATAGCAATAGGCAGCCTCCCTGGGCTACACAGTGGAGAAGAAGGCAGGCCAAGGAGTGGTCAGAAGGAGGCTGAGTTCAGGTCAGGATGGGGCAGTTGTAAGCTAGAGGGCCCCAAAGCAAAATCTATGGTTCTTCTTAAGTCAGAGGATGAGATGAAGGACAAAAGGTTTAGTATATCTGGGGCACTCTCCCTAGATATGGATTTCGGAAATTTATTACCACCCATTGTGGCTCCATGTGCCCCTCACCCACCCACCCACACACTCCTGCACATCCTCAATGACTTCTGCACATTCATACAGACACAGCCCTAGGGAGGATAAAAATATGTGTACTATTAATAAGACTCAAATGTGTAAAGAGACACGGCCGATGCTCATAGATACTAGCCCATAGACAGAGCAGAACGTGAAATCTCCACAGGCAAGCAGAGACAACCCAGGCCACACTCAAGGCATTCCCCCATAGACACCCAGCATTTACCCTAACACTCATTTGCTCATACATCTATAGCCCTAGGAACTCTACGCAGATGAGCAGAATTAGAAGAATTAGCTAGGAATTCCCAAAAGAATTTAACATTCTTAAGGGTGCAAAGGCGTACACCGCTGTTGGACACCTCTGTCCGGTCTGCACAGAAGCAGGAACACCAAGAATAGGCCAGCAGATGCGGGCCGTTCCCATAGTCGCCGACAGAGGGCGCTGCTTGAGGTGGTCCTGGCGTGCGACCCGGCTCTGGGAGCTCACGCGAGCGGTGTCTTCTCCATCCCGGCTCCCGGTTCCTGCCACGCGGGAAGTTCCTGCGGCTGGGCCCGGTTTCAGGAGGGCGCAGATTTCTGTGCTAACTTTTCTTTCAATCTCAGTGGGGTGAAAACGGAAAACCCAGGCGAGAGCGGAGGAGCTTCCCAGCCATACTTCCTCCCTCCCTTTGTCCCAGACGCAGGGGGGCGGAGCCACCCAGCTGGCAGTCCCACTGGCGATCTGACCTTGTGCTCTGGCTTGGGTGGAGACATTACCTTCAGCTCTGAGCCTTTTCTCCCGTTTCCTTGGTCCAAAACCTTGCCTCCTAGGCTTCAAATGAAATGGAAGTTCTCATGTTACACAAGAAAGCAAAACGTCCTGTATTTAAGATACGTATGTGGTTAAGTGAGCAAAGTAGATTGTGTTATATGTTTGCTATATGGTACCGTGTGTGTGTGTGTGTGTGTGTGTGTGTGTGTGTGTGTGTGTGTGTGTACGTGTGTACGTGAACATTTTACAATGGACATCCCTGGGAGTATAACTAGATGGTGATGGGAAGGAGGGGCCTTTCCACAGTATGCTATTTTTTGTTATTATAGTTGACCCTTGAACAGAGTGATGTGCGTGTTGGTGGGGGTGTTAGGGATGTCAATGCTCTCCCTGCCCAGTCCTATAACTGGACTCCCCAAAAACTTAACTAAAGTTGGTTGTCAGTCCAAAACCAATCTGCAAGAGATTGGTTTCAGAACCCTGTGAATACCAAAATACATGGAAGCTCAACTTTCTTATATAAAATGGTGTAGAACCATGCATGCAGTTGGCCCTCTGCATGCGAAGATTCCCAACCACTGATGAAAAATACTGTTTTGGATCCAAAAAGGCAAATACCCAGGGCTGATTGTATTGAAAAAAAAATTATGCATATAAGTGAATTTGCGCTGTTCAAACTGCTGTTGCTCAAGGGTCAACTGTATATGATACACACACTTATTAAGATATGTGTCACCTTGGGGGGAGGAGTTCTTTCTGTAAAAATGCCAACAAATCGGCAAAGATTACTGAACAGAAAACAATATGAAGTTGACGTGAAATGGTTTCACTAATTCACTTACAGTGGCCGCCCCACTACAGATGACCCCTTCTGTAACCTCCCATAAATGCATGCATATATACATAAAATAAGACAAGACAGGCATATTTTATTAATGTGTTCATAATGCATCTTAGAAATTAAAAAAAAACCGATTGGAACATAAAATCTAAGGAAAAGTAGTATGCTAGTTATGCAAAAGAAGCTTCAAGGTAAACCCCCAGCCCGCCTTTCACTCAGATTGCAGCCCCAGGGCCAGTCCTATGTGAAAATCACTACCACTGTTCACCTATGCGAAGGACAAGGACAAAAGTAAGTGTTTAAGAGCGTGGATCTAGAGTTAGTGATGTGGATTCTAACACCTGCTGTGCAAGTTACTTGACTTCTCTAAGCCCCAGTTCCCAAATCCGTAAAATGGGATTAATAATAGTAACGGGTCATAGGTTTGTTTTGAAGATTAAATGAGATGCGATATAATACACATAGCTAAGTGCTTAATAAATAGCCATTTTTATTCATTTATTTATTTACCCTGACTGTCCCAGTGAGCTTTTGGTAACTGAGTAGGGGACATCAAAGGTAACAAGGGAGGCCTTTTGAGCCATGCTTCTCTTGCTCAGGCCTGCTGCCTCGTCTGGAAGTATATTCTCCCTTCCAATAAAACTTTTATTTCTACTGTATATATAAAAAAAAAGATACCAAGAGGAGTGAAAGACAGAATTAGTGTGAGGAGCCAGGAATAGGATTTCTAATCATTTTCTTACCATGAAACCACACAGCTATAGTCGAGCCACTAATTTGACTCTGAGCATACAGGTAACCAAGATGAGAAAGAATAACCTACACCCGCATCAGGCTATTTCGATGAGTCTAGTTCGCCAACAGAGGAAGGAGTTCTCCTCATACTTTATGTGCATATAAAAAAAATTAGGGTTTCGGGCTTCATCCTCAGAGATTATGATTCAGATTTGGGATGGGACTCTGGAACCTGCATTTTAACGCACTTACAGGTGATTCTGGTGTGGGGACTCTGGCCTGCGCTTTGAGACATGCTGTACAACCCCGTGATTCACTACCTGAAGATATGTCCTATGCCCTACTCATCACTAGACACCCCACAAGGCTGGCTAGCCCTCCAGCAATGTTCACTGAATGCCCATTGTCGTGATTTCACAAAGAAGCTTAAACACCTTGCCCCACCTCATACTCCAGACTTTGACCTCCCCTCCCCCTGCCCTTCCCGGCATACTGAACCAAAGCCTGTGATCTCCCCGTGGCTCTTCCTATAGGAGAAGATGTGGTGACAAACAGCAGGTGTGCTCAACTGTGAGATGGAGCAGATCCCCCTAGATACTGAAAACAACTTGAAGAATTTCTTGATCAAACACCTTTTTTCTTTCTAGAAGAGGGCTCTGAGCTGCTAGTACATGTTTCAAATAAAGGGGGAGCCATGCATAGTCTTTAAAATTAAAATGTTTAAAAAAGTCTATAAGCAACACATATGTGCATACTACTGCAAACACTGTAAACAATACAAACATACATAGAAACAACGTGAAGCCCTGATTCATTAATTTCCAGAGATCACTGTTGCTGACATTTCAGTATGCTCCAGAGTCGCTCTCAATCCTCTCCTCTATGTATTTGTATCTCTTTATCTAGCTAGATATATGGAATCATGACGTATACATTCTGAGAATTGTTCTTTTCTTGCAATAGTTTGTTTTGTGTCCAGCAGCTTCCTGTGTCTTGCTGGAGTCATCTGGGATATTCTATTTGGATCTGTTAAAGCACTTTAAGCTTTTCTCCAGCTAGCTTCTTTCAGGCTCCCCAAATGGCTCCACAATTCCAGGCATCAGCATCTTTTCTGTGTGTCTCTCTTAGGAGCAAAGGATTTGTCCCAGAACTGCATAGTCTTCTCAAGTCTCCTTGGTCACCTAGTAACTGATCATCGAGATGGAGACTGGACTTAGAATGCAAGTGTCATGTTAGACGAGTCAGGTCTGGCCCTGAGCTGTGGAGAGATCTTGATCCCAGAGGAATGGATACTCCCACTAGGTGGAAACAGGGAGACAACTGAGACTCACATGTCTGTTAAGTCAGTCCAAGTGGTTAGTGCTGCCAGTGAAGTGAAGAAATACAGCAAATGTGTGGATAATGAAGACCAAGGCTTCGTCCCGAAATGGTCAGTTGCTTTTGAAGGGATGCTTCTGGTTTAGGAGGATGGGCAGTGGCTCCTGCCTGCCATCTTAGAGATTCGTGTTCTTATAGGAAAAAAATACTAGAAGGTTCTATAGCCAAAAATATAACAGTATATATCTGAATGGTATGATTGTGGATGATTTTTGGTCTCTTCTCTTATAATTTCCTAAATTTTCCAAAATGTCTACAATAAACTCGTATTACTTTTCTAATTGGAAAAAAAAGTTATTGAAAATGAGATAAATAAAGCCCCCCACACACACACACACAAGGCAGAATATGTAGGGTTAGGAATATGCATTCTAGAACCAGTCGTAGGTTAGATCATGACCAGAATTTCAAATACAGTTGAATATGTTCCTGGATTATCTCCTTTTCCTGGAATGCAAATTGCTATACTTTATGGGAGGTGATAGCGAAGTGTCTCTCCTGGGTGTGGCCCCTCCTAGGTGTGTTTCTAGCGGGCAGAGGACTGCCTGAAGTGATCTCATTCAATTTTGCAAGTGTCCTTCAAAAACACATTTTTGTGGTTGTTGTTTTAATGCTTTGTAAAAGATCCCTAAAGTCACTTTCATTTTTAAAGAGACTAAGATGACTTCAACCTCCCCCACTTCAACAATGACTGATCACATTTCTACACGTCATCCTCCCAATCCCAGGCCCATGCTATGAAAGCAGTGGGTGTCAGATGCAGTTCCTACTGAAGCTCATCATCCAAGTGGGCAATTTTGGCCTCTACTGGACAGATTGCAGAGTAAGACAGATGCTCTACTGTGACATTGGTTTTTCCATTCGCATAGGGAAACTTTTTTCTCTTCCTCTCTAAATGCAATTTTATGTTAATCCCAGTGAAAAGAATGGGTGTGTGGGAAGCCAGGAAGGAAGCGGGTGTGTCCTAGGCTGCAGGATTGCTGAGATGTTTAAATTGCTTATGTTAGAAAGGTGTGGAAACCCTTGGTCTGGTCTGGATGTCAGCAGAGACAGGTAGAACAAGGCAAGGTGGGACAAGGCGGAGAGGGTGGGCTCCTGGGGCAAAGCCCTGTCATCTACTGTCTGATGGTCCCTTTCGATCTCAGGTCAAACCAACCAACAATCATTGTATACCACACAGCCACCCCATTTATAGGATGAACTGTTTAACCACATTCAACAGAGCATCTTCCAGCTGCTTACTCACCCTGTGGCACATAGAATTCTCAAGGAAGGAGCAGCTTGACTAAAAATCAGGGCCTGTGCCTTGGAGCATCTTCCACTGTGACTGTTGATTTGGGTCTCACATTTGAGGCTACTTTGTTTCTCTGTTTGTAAGAATTTATATTCATCCAGGCTTTTTATTGTATCTTGCTGTGGAAATCTGCTCCAGAAGATAACTATTGACCCCAGGTCTCCTGCCATATCACTTTCCTTCTAATTTTTGGCTTTAAGAGTCCTATCCTTCCTGTCTGTCTGTCTGTCTACCTATCTATCTATCTAGTTTATTTTAATTTTTTAATTTTTTTATGGTGACTGGTCAATGAAATCTAATAAGTTTCAGCTGAATCTATCTTCATGTTTGATGGCACTTTTAAACATAACTCATGCCCCTGGTTAAAAAAAAAAAAAGTACAAAGATTATTTAACATGTCTATTTTTTTGAGGTGTCTGCCGGATTCCCCAGTGTGAATATTGTTTATACCACAGATCCAAGTCATTCTGTCCCAAACTTACCCTGAAGATTTAGTGATGATCTTCCAGTCATTTACTCAGACATGTAACAATCTAAGAGACAGAAAATTAATGTTTTCTTAGTAGAGGAAAGATATACCTTTAGACCTTGGAAGATAGAATCAGAAGACGTGAGCACTGCCACCATTAGGTTGCACTCGGGTTGGGAAGACGTGACAAGGCATGAAAGTTAAATAATGTCAAGACAAAAATGTGGCAAGGAAGTGGATGATTAGGAACCAAAGGAATTTATGCCTAAGACATTATCATGTTTATGGTGTAAGCATCAATGATGATGCAATGCCACCCTGGAGTATTTGGGAGGCCAGGGAAATTTAGCTAAAAGGAAAAGCAGCATCCTTGGTGATATCAGAAAGCAGCAGAGCAAGCTGACCCTGGGCTGACAAGTCTTGGGTTAGGGCCTCAGCTCTGTTCTGCTAGCTGGATGATCTTGGGCAAATTACTTCAGCTCTCTAAGCCTCAGTGTCCTCATCTGAGGGAGATGGGACTAGTGATAGGACCTACCTCAGAGAGTAGATACAAGGATCGAGCTACATTTTGGAAAGGGGGTGGATCCGTACGTGGTAACTTATTAAAATTAAATGATATATAAAAAGAATGTGGTTAGTTTCCAAGTGAGTTTCTAATCTTACAATGGAGGGATTATTAGGTCACATAACACAGCAATGTTTTAACAATTATTTTGTCTTTATTTGGTTTTCATTTAATTAGTTACTTTTCCCTTGACCAAGTATTTACTGAGCCTTTACTTTGTGCCAGGTGCTATGGCAGTGTAGGAGAAACCCTTTTTCCATCAGTGATGTTTTCAAAATATCCTAGGGGGCAATCAAAAGGCCAAGAGGCAATGAAACTGCAGTGTGACATATCTTACGACGATGATCAGAGCAGGGTGCTTTTAGAAGCACATGTGTCTTTGGGGTGGTGGTCAGGGAAGGCTTCCCAGGAGAAGAGATGGGTAAGCTGAAATCCAGAGAATGATGAGTTTATATGAGGAAGAATAATAGCTAACTTTTTGGGGTGTGCGCCTGAGTACCAGGTGCTGTGCTGTATGTTTCACAAGTGTTTTCTCATCTCGTGCTCCAACAAAGCTGTGGTAGAAACTCTCTTGCCCGCTTTACAACTGAGGAAACGGAGGTTCATAGGTTTAACAGACAATGTAGCTAGTAAGTGGAGAAGCTGGGATTGAAACATATCGTGGGCTTGTGTCCATCAGTACCCTCTCTCATGCCAAGCAACTCTATGTTATTCTTATGAAGTGAGAGCAACTCGATTAGCAGGAAAGGCGCTATCCTTACCTAGCTGTGACAGTAGGCCAAAGGGATAAATGGTTTTCTGAGACATGGGTACATGTGAAAGAGTGACATAGGAGGTGCAAATAGTTCTTGGGGAGGAGAGCGATGTGATTCCAGTGCTTTTCGAGAATGACGCATCCAGATGTGAGGGCCGGGTGGGAGAGACTGGTGGCAGAAGGCTCAGGAAATGCCGTGTCAATGGATGACACGCTCATGCTTCTTCCCGCTTCATGGAGGGGAGCCACGTGGCACTTCCCTCTGTGACTGAGAGCTCCCCAGCTACCGCTGCACGGGGCTGGTTAAGGGGGCGCAAGCAGTGGGTTGGGAGGATCAAGCAAACACACTCAGCTGTATGCTTGAGGCTGGAACATAGGGCAAGTCTAGATGAATTAGCAATAATTCAACAAATACACTTTATTTCTGTCATCCAATTGCATAATAAAAGTTACATACAGATTCTTTCTTGGTTCCAATTATGAGTCGAGCCAGGAACAGCGACGGGTATAGGAATTTAATTGCCTAAGTATCACTGTTTGCAATGATCCATGTATTCTATAACGAGCAAGAGTCATTTGGTCCCATTAGTTTCTGAGGCAGAAACTTCCCCTGAGAATGATATGTGGGCATGAATGGAGAGTCTGAATACTGCCCTAATAAGAGCAGCTGACTTTTATATAGAATGCTTGTTGTTTGCTAGACACCATCAAGAGCTTTACAGTTAGTCCTCATTATAACCCTTCACAGGCAAAGACACTGGGGGCTAGAGACAGAATAAATAATTGCCCAAGGCCTGCTGGCAAGGAGGCAGCAGAGCTGAGATTCATGATTTCCAACACCACCCTTGACTACCTCAGCCCAGGACTAGTGATGCAGTTGGCTCACATTTCTATCTGACGGGTTGTTTGCCAGAAATGCTTTCTGAATGCTTTGGGCTTGACAAGGCCACAGTCAAAATACCTCTGTATGATTTAAGCTGTCATTTATTGATTTCACAGTTATTTACTGAATGGCAATTATGTACCAGGCTTTTTGCTAAGTTCTGTGGATTCAGCTGTGAGCAGAACAGAGGGAGTCTGCTCTCATGGAGGTAAATATATAATTCAGAGGGCAGAATACTCTGAAGGAAATGAACGCGGGGTAAGACGGAGTAATACAGGGGGACGGAGCTACAGTGGGTCAGGGGAGGCCTTTCTGATGAGGTGGCATTTAAGACGGGACCCGAAAGTGAACTAGGAGGAGAGCAAGGAAGAAGTCCCGTGATGGGAAAGGGCTTGTTGTGTTTTGGAGTAGAGTAGAGAGCATGGAGGGCAGAGGGAGGAGAAGCCCAGAGAGGCTGAGGCAGTCACTGTGGTTAGGAAGGTCCCATGTGGTGGGCACCTTTGGCACTGAAAGGTGGAAAAGTCACTGAGCTGGAATAGCTGTGACACCCAAACAAGACCCAAGTTTGCTTTGTGATGAAGTCAGGTACAGAGCAGGTCCCTAGGAGTGGGAAAACATTTAGACCAGCAGTTTCTAAACCATCTCAGTTTCCAGAGCCCTCAGTGTCTCAGTGACTTTTTTTTTTTTTCATGGCGCCTTTAGGCCAAAAGAAATACCTAACAGTTCCATTTATTAAGTAGTTAGGGCCAATCAATAAGTCTTTATGTCCTAATAACTTTTTAGTAGGCATTTGAAAAAAATGATATGCCTAAATATTTTTAATCACATTTTTAATCATTTGGTTACTAATGGGAAGGGTTGGGCACTGCACAGCTCCTTAATCTTTAGAATCAGATTGGGTACTACCACCTTCGTTTCCTGTCCCACACTGATTTCCTTATGGTACTTGCTTTGTATTACAGTAACTGCTGAAAACATGGCTTTGCAAAGTTATGCCATCCCTGAAGGGAATGTGACATGAGCTAATGTTGACACCGTGAACAGCCCTGAGTTGGGGCAGTGTTCAGTAGATGTCGAGTACCCTGTGTTTCCCTTGGAAAATTTCAACATCTCACAGCATTCTGTGATTTACATGGTACCCTGGGTTTAGAAACTGTTGGTATAATCAGCAGTGTTTCCCTACTGCTAGGGACCTCCTCTGTACCTGACCAAAGCATACTTGGGTCTTGTTTGCGTGGCCTAGCTGTTTCAGCACAGAACTACCATATTAGTTTCAGACTGTGGAACCAAGATATTCTTTTGCCACTAAATCCTTTCTTGAAGCTATATTTGACCACACAGTTGCATTTTATGGAAGGATTCCAGGAAGGAAAGTGGCCCTCTTTCTGAATATCGCATTCTGTTTGCCTATATATCAATAGGGATGGCCCCAGAGTGCTAACCCAGCCTGGCAACCTCAAATAGAGGAGAGAAGAGAAAGGGTGAGAAATGCATACGGATCTTCAGCAATAGCATGAAAGCATGCGCTGCTGTACAAGGAGGAAATGAGTATGTGATGTGCAATAGTGCTTTGGGGGCCCCTCATGAAGAAATGAATGCTGAGGCTCGAAGGGTTGGTTATTGTCAGAACCTGCAGTTAAGCTGGCTAAACCTTGGGGCGTTGCCCTTTGCAATCAGGAACATCCTGCCAGAATGCAATTATAGAACATGCTGAGAAGGAATTCAACACCCAGCTCTACCAGCACATTCCATTGGCTGCTCTCATGTTTCCTTAGCTGGTGAGTGAGAGAAAGTGTGAGGATTAGTGAGCAGACCTGTCTTTGAAATGCCCCCAGAACCTTGATGTAATATAAATACCACGTTGCCTCAAAGAACAGTAGTCCACAGAACTAGTTGACTTTAAGGCAGTGTAACTTTCTCTCTCTGAGTGACATCACGTATGCAAATTTTCCAGGCTGGCTGACACTGACGAAACCGGTTCTCATGGCCGCTGGGGGATATCTTTACGTCATCCTTGTGAAGGGTTGATCCAGGAAATCAGCTGGAGAACCTAAAATATCAATCAGAGGTAGAATGTGTCCTTATTGGTCAACACTTGAGGCATAAAAAATACATTCTGAATTAGGAAGCGCTCTTAGGTCGGCCCAGGCTTTCTCCTTTTATCTTAGTGATGACCAGAGGCAGGTACTACTTCCTTGGGGGAAATCCTAGCCTCGGAAATTTTACACTCATAGTCGTTATGTAGAATGGTTCAGGTTGTCTTTGCGAGTTGTATCCATTTAATTCTCTCCTAGATCCACTGACTTTTGTCATGATATGCCACAGGGGAGTGATTGTAATAGTTAATTTATGCAGAAAAGCGTGGCTCTGTGGGGGCTAGAGGTGGGGATGAAAAAGAACAATCCATCTTTTCAAACTTGGATGACCTGGACTGGAGCTAGTTTTCCTCACCATGTTTTACATTTAAGGTAAACTCCTGTTACTTTTTGAGGCGGAATATAGAGCGTAGTTAAACAGAATGGTCTCCAAGAGCCCAGATCCTTAAATACCAACTCTACTCTTTATTGTTTAAATGGCTTTGGGAGAAGTCTTCATTCTCTCTGTGCTGCAATTTTCTCATGTTAAAATGAGATCGTTTTTTTTTTTTTCTAGTGTCTACCACAAAAGGGTGTTGTAAAGATTGAAAGGGATACTGCATATAGAGGACTCTATGCTCTATGATCAGAACCTGGTTTATAATAAACACTCGGTACCTATTGTCATTGTTGTTGCTGTTATTAGTAGTAGTAGCAGTAGTAGCAGTAACAATAGCTACTATTTTTTTTTTTTAAATTTTACTATAATTATGAAAAAAGTCACCACATAATTGATCCTTTTACCTCATACTCCCCCCTGCCTCCCCCCCCCAACCCCTGGTATGTGTTATTTTTTTTTTTGGACTCTTATTCTCCAGGACTATAGAAATAGATGACAAGTTTCTTTGACTCAAGATGCTCGTTTTTTTTTCTTTTCTTCTAAACCTTTCAGTCTTTAGAGCAATATTGGGCACAAAATGTGGGCTGTTGCTTAATAAATTATAAATTATTGCCCAGTACTTATTTCTGAAAGGCTAACAGCTCTCAGGACAGTTAGTCATAAAACTAACACAGTATGATAGTCCCAATTATGGTTTCAGATGTTCATACCTCATTTTCTCTTATATTCACTTGAAATTATTGTATTTGAACTGAATAGGTCTTTATTTAGATTCTCATTGTTCCATTGGAACTTTCTGGAGCTAAGACTTGAAATAAAGACCACTTATTATGCTAGACTTGCAGGGATGATGAAATCTGGGGCTGTGAGGAGCCAAGCAGGAGTGGTAAACAAGTGAAGAGTGCCATGGATGGCACTGGAGACATGTTTCATGGCACTGGTCGTGTTTCATTTCAAATGCATTCAAATTCAGTTTTTTTTTTTAAGTTAAGACTTCATTTTTTAGCCGTTTGAGGATCACAGCAAAATTAGGAGGAAAATACAGAGATATCCCGTAGACCCCCTGCTCCCACATATGCACAGCCTCCCCCATTATCAACATCTCCCTCCAGAGGGTATATTGTACATTTGATGAACCTACATGGACACATCATTGTCACTCAAAGTCTGTAATTTACGTTAGGGCTTGCTCTGGGTGCTGTGGGTTTGGACTAGTGTATCCATCACTGTGGTATTATACAGAGCATTTTCACTGACCTAAAAATCCTCTGTGCTCTGCCTAGTCGTCCTCTCCTCCCCACCCCACCCAGCTCCTGGCAACCACTGTTCTTTTTACTGTCCCCATAATTTTGCCTTTTTCAGAATGTCAGATAGTTGGAACTATGTAGTATGTAGGCTTTTCAGATTACTTCTTTCACTTAGTAATATGCATTTAAGTTTTCTTCATGTCTTTTCATGGCTTATTTTCTTCTTTTCTTCTTAATGCTATTTTCTTCTTAATGCTATTGTCTGGATATACTGCAGTTTATTTGCCTATTCACTTACTAAAGGACATCTTGATTGCTTCCAATTTTGGGCAATTATGAATGAAGCTGTTATGAACATACATGTGTAGGTTTTTGTGTAGACATAAATTTTCAACTCCTTTGTATACACACCAAGGGGCCTAATTGCTGGCTTATATGGTAAGAATAAGTTTCGTTTTTTAAGAAACTGCCAAGATGTCTTCCAACATGGCTATACCTCAAATTCAATTTAAAAAACAATATTGTAATCTCTACAATAAACCTGCGGGTTAAATTTTTTTATATTATTTTTTTAATTTTTATTTTTCAATCAGAGCTAACATTCAGTATCATTTATATTAGTTTCAGGTGTACAGCATGGGTTAAATGCAACTGTACCGACTGATTACAACCTCTGGAAAGAGTGCATAAAGCTTGCCAAGGTATAATACAGCTCAGAATTCTCCACTGAGTCATAGTGTACATGAGCTCTCTTGATTTCTCCTCGGTCCACATGGAAAATGTGATGAACGAACACTTATCTCCTCTGTGAAGTGCTCGGGACCAGAGTGCTTTCAATGCGGCTGCGGACACCAAGCACACCCAGGAAGCCAGGGGTCTTCTCCAATGAAACATCGAAACAAGGGCATTCGTTCATTTATTCACCCATTCATTCAGCCATCACACTTTTATTGACTGCCTAGGATATTGTTTGGTTGAGAGGGCATCCCTTTTCATAAAGAATTTACAGTTTAGCAGTGGAAATGAGTCCAGTGCTCAGATGGCTATTAAACAGGACAGGCTGAGAGAAGCGCTGGGCTGGGGGGTGCTTTAAGGACAGAGAGGCCACACCTCCTTGGGAGGAAGAAGGCAGATGCCATGAGGAGGAGACAGTTACAGTGTCTCTGAGGGAAGGGCCACTACTGCGATAAGGAGAAGAGGGAGAGTTGGGGGGGGGGCAACAAGGTAAGAAAAACGCAGGATCCGAGTACTCAGGAGACACCAACGAGTTCTGTTCCCCTGGGGTTTAATGGCCCCTGAAGGAAAAGCCTAGAGTGAAGCTAGAAAGATGACAGCAGATACACAAATAATTGATAAGAATAGTTGAGTTGAGTGCTATGAGCAAAGCCCAGTTAAGACCAGGAGTAGGTCTTCACTGATCCTCGGCAGTTTACCCCAAACTCCTTGGTTTCCTCACCGGTAAGATGAGGATAACACTAACACATTATTTACCTCTTGTGAAGTTCTTAGAAGAAGTATGGCCACTTACTGAGCAAAAACTAAATGTCAGGTACTACACTACATGCTTTATATGCATTAATTTATTTTATTTTTACAATAACCTTATGAGGAAGGTATACTATAATCCTTATTGACATCTGAGGAAAGCAAAAGGTTTTTGGCTGATGTAATAGAGATAGGAAATGGAAGGCAGGATAATAAGATACTGTCTAGAGTATGGTTTGTTTGAGATCATGCATGTGCGCTCTTAGCTTGGTGCCTGCCCATAGCAAGCACTCCGTAAGTACTAGCTATTAATAATGTTAATTCTACTGCTATTACTTCCATCATGATTATTATTTGGCTAGAGGAACCACCTTAGGTTTCATGGAGGATGTGATATAGTAGTGAGCCTTGAGGGTGGGTAGGCTTTAGACCAGTGAGGATGGGGCAGAAAGACTCTTTAGACTATGGACACAGCAGAAGCTGTTCAGGTTTGAGATGGAAGAGGCCTCAAGGCTGGATCTTAGGCTCTAAGGAAAATGAGAAATATTCAGCTGACAAGACAGTAAAATGGCCTGGCCATCTGGCTGTAGCCTGTATCAGCATTCAAGGTTTTAAATATAGGGTGAGGAGATCAGAGATTTGCTCAACTGTATGTTTAGTGACACTAACTGCTTGTTCTCGAGGCCATGCTCTCCTCTGGGGGAGCCCTTCAAACCTGAGTCCATATAGGCAGGTACCCAGTTCTGGTGGTGATGCCCCAGGCCAGAAGAGGAAACGAGGTCTTAGAGATAAGGAGTCTCTACTCAGAAGTCCAGCTTTCATTTTTGTCTTCTCTCAGATTCAGGAAAGGCTGTCTTGGGTGCTCATGTGTGCTCCGAGGGGAGGTGAGAAAGGAAACCAAATCGCAGAAGCCTCTCTGCAAGTCATGTGGCTTTCTGTATGGTCCCCCCTGGTTCCTCTCTTTCATGGTAATACTTCCTTTTAAGATCCAGAAGCTGCACAGCTGCCTTCAACCACCTCCAGGGCCATTTTCCTGGGTAAAAATGAGGGGCTTCTCAAGAGGAAATGAAAGGGGACAGATGTAGTTTTGCCTTCAGATTTTCTAATGTGAACCACTGGTTGGATTCATTTGGAAATAGAAAGATGGGCCTAAAAGCATGATGTAAGTGCAAGCATTTGAAGTCCCTGCTGGAGAACACACAGAAGTGACTGAGGGTTTCCGGAATTACCTTGGTAGAGTCTTTGGTTGGGAAGTGCGTTGTTAGAGTGAAAAGCGCACAAAAATAGAAACCAGACCTCTTGGGTCTTCTGGCCCAGTGTTTTCCAAAGGTAAGTACCACGTGAGGTGATTTTACCCTGCAAAGGGACAACTCAGTTAAAAATCAAAAATGAGAACTTTTTCCCCATTTCAAAGTTATTTTTTTCAGTTCTTCTGATACCATCAAGGAGAAAGTTGGTTTTAGGCTAGTGTGTCTTTAGTTCCTCTCCATCACATGTTGATGTCTCTTTTTCAGAGAGCAGGCCTTAGGCGCAGAGGCTCGAACAGCCAATAGCTTCACTTCTAGAGGGTCTCATCCTCGGCTCGCACTGCCATTTCCTGGGCAGAGCTTTAAAAAATGCTCATGCCTGGTGTACTCCCTCTTCTGAGGAATTCTGATTTGGTAGGTGTAGGGTATGGCCTGGGCATTGGGCCTTTTTTAAAGCTCTTCAGGCAACAGTTTCTAATTAGTATTGCTCTATATTGTATTTATTAATCTATTTATGGTGAATGATACTGACTTTTCTATGTAAAAAATTCAAGTAAAATTTCAGTATCAATTGACTTAGGTAAAAATGGGTAAGTGCCCATTAAAAAAAAAAAAGGAAAACCGCAGGTGGTATTTGGATACAGCAAAACACAAAATATGCACTGCTTAGCTTTGGGACACTCTCTTCAGGTTCTTGCTTAGCTTTATACTTTCTGACCTCGGGTAGGTCCAGTCTCCTCAATAATAAAATGAGAATGGTTATGCACATCATCTTTTTCTTAGTGGGTCTACCCTGGGAATTGAGACTCAAGCTTTGTTACATTTGATTTGCTAGACAAATGTGAGGAAAGACATTAAAAGGAAGTGATCCATGCTGCGGGAAGGCTAATGGGCAGAGTTACACAGGGCTGAATCTGGGGCATCTTAGACCAGGCTATTTGGACCTGCCGATTTCCGAGTACCACCTGCCGCGTTGAAGGTACTATACCCACTAGCAGTGATTGATTTACTCCAGTGGCAATGAACTAAAGAACAACTCAGACCTGCCAAGGCTCCTAAGGGTTGCAAGTTACAACAGGAACCAGACAGCCTGTTTTCCTGCCCTTTCTACAGCACATGGAGGAGGTGCTTTTGTTTAAGGTCTCGAAAGCAGCACTGTTCGACAGACATACTAAGGCGAGCGTGTATGTCCTTTTGAATTGTCAAGTAGTCATATTAAAATGGGTGAAACATACAGATGACGTTACATTGATATTAATATATTTTACAAATTGAAAATATTATCTCAAAATGTAATCAATGGAAAAATAGGTTAATGAGATAGATAACGTATGCTCTTTTTTGTAGTATCTTTGAAACGTGATTATTTCCTTTTTTTTTTTTTAAATAGTTTTATTGAAGTATAATTCACATACTATGCAATCCTCCCCTTTCAGGTATAAATTCAATAGTTTTTAGTGCATTCACATATGTGCGGCCCGTTCCACAGTCGAGTTTAGAACCTTTTCATCACCTTGAGATGGAATCCCATGTTCTTGAGCTCTCACTCCCCTGCCCGCGCCACCGCCTTGCCCTAGGAAATAACTCATCTAACTTTTTGTTTTCATGAGTTTCCCTGAACGTTTCATATAAATGGAACATACAATATGTGGTCTTTGCGACTGGCTTCTTTTACTTTCCATGTAGCCTGTGTCGGTATTTCATTCCTCTTTATGGACAAATAATATTCCATTGTATGGATGTGTTGTATTTTGTTTATCCATTTGTTAATGGACATTTGGGTTGTTTCCACCTTTTGGATGCTATGAAAAATCCTGCTATGTATTTGTGTACCAGTTTCTGTTTGACGTGTGTTTAAATTTTTCCCAGGTAGTTACCTGGAATTGGAATTGATGGGTCATATGGTAATTCTATGCAAAATCACTTGAAGAACTGCCAGACTGTTCTCCAAAGTGGCTGCACCATTTGACATTCTCATCAGCAGTGTATAAGCATTCTGATTTCTCTACATTCTTACCAACATTTGCTATTACCTGACTTACTGATTCTTGCCATCTTAGAGGGTATTAAGTGGTTTCACATTGTGGTTTTGATTTGCACTTCTCTGATGACTAATGATATGGAGGGTCCTTTCATGTGTTTATTAGCCATTTAATATTTTTCTTAGAGAAATGTCTATTCAGATCTTTTCCTCATTTTTAAAAATTGGTTATTTGTCTTTCTATTATTGAGCTGTAAGAGTTATTTATATATTCTAGATACAAATCCCTTATCAGATATACAATTTGCCAATATTTTCCTGTTCCGTGCCTTTTTCTTTTCTTTTTTTTTTCCCCTGTGGCTTTTTCTTTCACTTTCTTAATGGTTTCCTTTGAAGCACAAAAGTTTTAAATTTTGATGCAGTTTGAGTTATCTATTTTTGTTGTTTTGCTCTTCTTGAGAAAATCAGATGCTTTTTCTCCTTGTTCTTTTAATGTGGTAAATTACAGGTGTAAGTTTATAAACGTTAACTTTATATTCCTGTAATAAACTTTACTTTTTTGTAATATACTGTCCTTTATATATTGCTGGCTTTAATGCATCAGGGTTCATGAGTGAGATTAGTCTGTATGTAACTTTCCTTCCTCAGAATACATACATATGTTGGTTTTTCTTTTTTATATATATATCAAGGCTATGGTGTTCTCAAAACCAGTTTGTGAATGTTCCATTTTCTATACTGTAGAGTCTGATTTCTTCTTTAAGTACTTGGTAAAACTCAGGAATAATGCTATCTGTTACTGACATTTTCTATTGGGGAAGATTTTAAAGTAGGTATTTAATTTATCATTATAGTATTATTTTAATTTTCTATTTAAATTTAGGGATATATTTTAATAGCATCCCTTATGATTTTTTGATATCTAAAATATCTATTTATAATGATGCCCCCTTTCATTTCTAATATTGGTTATTTGTGCCTTCTCTTTGATTTTGACATGTCTCACTAGAAATTAATTTTTTATTTAATTACCTTTTCTATCATTTTCTTCCACTTTCTTTGGGTTTAATGTGTTATTTCATGTTTAACTTATTTTATTTTATTTTACTTTATTTTATTTTTATTTTTTATGTTTCAAGTATATAGTACATTAACTAGACATTTATTTGTTCATAAAATGATCCCCCTAATTGCTCCTGTCTCCTCTGGTTTCCACCTAGCCAACATATTAATGCTAACTGCATTCCTTATTCTGTGCTCCCATCCTTGTGACCATCTATCAACTACTAATTTGGACTTCTTTAACCCTTCACCCTATTTTCCTAACCCCCCAAACTCCCCTCCCCTCTGTCTATCACCAAATTTCCATTATATTTATGAGTCTGTTTTTGATGAGTTTGTTCTTTTTGTTCCTTAGATTCCACATATAAGTGAAATCATATGGTATTTTCTTTCTCTGCCTGACTTATTTCATTCAGTATTATAACCCCTAGGTTCATCCATGTCATTGCAAATGGTAGGATTTCATTTTTTTAATGGCTGAGTAATATTCCATTGTATATATGAACCATAATTTCTTTATCCAATCATCAGTTGATGGCATTTAGGTTGCTTCCATATCTTGGCTACTGTTAATTATGCTGCCATAAATATTGGGATGCATAGGTCTTTACAAATTATTGTTTTGGTTTTATTTGGATAAATATCCAGAAGTGCAATTATTGGGTCAAAAGATACATCCATTTTTCATTTTTGAGAAACCTCCATACTGTCTTTCATAATGGCTGTACCAATTTACAGTCCCCCCGACAGTGTATGAGAGTTCCCTTTTCTCCACACCCTCGTCAACATTTGTTGTTTTTTGATTTATTGATGATAGCCATTCTGACAGGTGTGAGGTGATATCTCATTGTGGTTTAAATTTGCATTTTTCTGATGATTAGTGACCTTGAACATCTTTTCATATTTCTATTAGCCATCGTATTTCCTCTTTGAAGAAGTATCTGTTCAGGTCTTCTGCCCATTTTTTAATTGGATTGATTGTTTTTTTTGTTGTTGAGTTGTATGAGTTATTTATATATTTTGGATATTAACCCCTTATCAGATGTATATTAGTGAATATCTTCTTCCAATCAGTCGGTTGTCTTTTTGTTTTGTTGATGGTTTCCTTTGCTGTACAAAATCTTTTTAGTTTGATGTAGTGCCATTTGTTAATTTTTTAATTTTGTTTCCCTTGCCCAAGGAGAATATCTGAAAAGAAATTACTGTTGATAATATCAGAGAGTTTGCTGGCTATGTTTTTTTCTAGAAGTTTTTGGTTTCGGGTCTTACATTTGTCTTTAATCCATTTTGATTCTATTCTTGTATACAGTGTAAGAAGCTTCTTCTTTTTTCTTTTTCTTTTGCATGCATCAGTCTAATTTTCCCAAACCATTTATTGAGGAGACTGTCTTTACCCCATTTATATTCTTACCTTCTTTTCATATATTAAGTGAGCATATAGGTGCGGATTTATCTCTGGGCTTTCTATTCTGTTCCACTGATCAATTTTCCTGCTTTTTTTTTTTTATGCCAGTATCATGCTGTTTTGATTACTGTAGCCTTGTAGTAAACTATACTACAGGTAGTAGAGTTCAGGTAGTGTGATACCTCCAATTTTGTTCTTCTTTCTCAAGATTGCCACAGTTATTTGGGGTCTTTTATGGTTCCATATAAATTTTGGGATTATTTGTTCTATCTCTCCGAAAAATGCCATTGGTATTTTGATAAGGATTGCATTGAATCTATAGATTGCTTTGGGTACAGCCATTTTAATGATGTTGATTCTTCCTACCCATGAGCATGGTATATGCTTCCATTTATTTGTATCTTCTTCAATTTCTTTTTTCAATGACTTATAATTTTCTGAGAATAGGTCTTTTACCTCCTTGGTTAATTTAATTCTCAGGTATTTTATTATTTTTGATGCAATTGTAAATGGAGTTGTTTTCTTAATTTCTCTTTCTGAAAGTTCATCATTGGTGTATAAAAATGCCACTGATTTCTGAAAGTTTATTTTGCAATCTGCTACTTTATTGAATTCATTGATCAGTTCTAACAGTTTTTTTGGTGGAATCTTTAGGTTCTCTATAGTATCATGTCATTGGCAAATAATGAGAGTTTTATTTCTTCCTTTCTAATTTCAATACCTTTTATTTCTCTTTATTGTCTTATTGCTATGGCTAAGACTTCCAATACAGTGTTGAAGAGGAGTGGTGAAAGTGGGCATCCTTGTCTTATTTGATCTTAAGGAAAACGCTTTTAGCCTTTCCCATTGAGTATAATGTTAGCTGTAGGTTTGTCATGTGTGGCCTTTGTTATGTTGAGGTATGTTCCTTCTATTCCCACTTTGCTGAGAGTTTTTATCGTAAATGGATGTGGGATTTTATTGAAATGCTTTTTCTGCATCTATTGGTGTGATCATATGGTTTTTATCTTTCATTTTGTTAATGTGGTATATTACATTAACTGATTTGCAGATATTGTACCAACCTTGCATCCTAGACATAAGTCCAACTTGATTGTGGCGTATGATATTTTTAATGTGTTGTTGAGTTTGGTTTGCTAATATTTTTTTGAGGATTTTTGCATCAATGTTCATAAGAGATATTGGCCTATAGTTTCTTTTTTTGTAATGTCTTTGTCTAGTTTTGGAATCAAGGTAATGGTGGCCTCATAAAAGGATTTAGGAAGCTTCCCTCTTCTTGAATTTTTTGGAATAGTTTGAGAAGAACAGGTGTTAATTCTTACACCTAACTTCTTGAGATGGAAGCATGTATCACTGTTTTTTTTCAGCTTTTCTTCTTTTTTAATATATGGATTTTAAAATTAAAAGCTTTCCTATAAACATTATCTTACTTAGAGCCTCCAAATTAATTAATTATTATTGGTTATTCATTGTTATGTCACCAGCTCCTGTCAAAATGCCCAATTTTCCCTCAGCTGGAAGTGTTCCAAAGGCCAAAATCCTTGCATTGGCACACTTGTCCCTGCATAAGCTGCCCCTACTCCTTCATTTCTTCTCCTTTTGCTCATTCCCATCTCCATCTTATATGTACCGAAATTTCTTTCTTTTTAGACTACCATGGTGTGTAAAATCCACTCCTCTGGGATAAGACATTTTGTCATGTTTAGCTCTAGTTCAAACCTGAGTGTTTTTCCTGGAAAGGATAACATTTTCACAGTTCTGTAGCCTTTCACATGTCAGCAGGAATTAGTATAGGATTCATGGTACTGAAGGCATGGGATATGGAAAGGTATGTTTTGATGGAGAAAGCAAATAAAGATCTGGAGCATGGGGAGGGAAGTTCTGGAAGGGTAGTTTTAACTGGATGCTGGGGAAAAAAAATGAAGAAGTCCTTTATTAGTCAAGTTAGTCTAGGTTATGCTACAGTAAAAAACCACCTCAAATTTTTAGTAGCTCAACCCAGGAAAGGTTAGTTTCTTGTCTGTACAGAGTCTGCTGTAGCCCATGATACTCTCCAGTGTTTAGGGCAGTGGTAGTTGTGTTTATACATGTCTGTGCATGGGACTTCGTAGGAAGTCTTAGTTCAACAACCTTAATAAACTTAATGAAGTTTTTAAGAGTGTGGTAGTCCTATGTCTTGGCGGAAGATTTCACAGTTTATGTATATGCTTGAATATACTATTGTGGTTCAGTAGCCCTTTCCACACAGAGTTTAGATATAATTGTCGCATTCTCTAACTAAAGGTGTGTTGTGTAGTTTGATGAATATACGTGTTTATGGGGGAATGAAACACATCATTTGAATTGGAATATTACCAACATGCTACATTTATTGAGCACTTCCTGTATACCATGTACAATACGAAGAGCTTTAGACGCTTTAGACATCTTACCATTTACTCCTCAAAACAGCAACTTGCGGTAGGTGCTGTTATTGTACACAATGCACAGTGAGGAAATTGATGTTCAGATGTGTGAAGTAGTTTGACATTAGTCACACAGGTAAGTAGCAGAATTTAGACCAAATTCAGGTCTGCTTGGCTTCACAGTCCATGATGCGTGCTGCCTTACCCCTCCCCATCCCGATAGTACATCCTGAACGCTTAGTTGCCATAAGTCTGTTTAACAGACCATAATTGATGATGACAATAAATGATGATGATATATAGTAGTGCAGTGGGGCTTCTGTTTGACTTCATAGCATCAGGCCTTAGTTTAGACTGCTGAGAGGCCTGTTGTATGTGTTTAATATTCCCAGCATTATAATCACTTCCTTTGGGCCAAGATGTTGCCTGTGGTGACCCCCAGTGAAAAATACAAATAAATATCTTTTCTGGGAGCAGTAGTCAATTAACATCAACTGTTATGACTATATCATCAAGAAATGGCCAGTTTCTCTCATCAGAGAACAATGAAGTGGAGAAGGCAAACATTAAAATAGTTTGTTAGGAAACAATTTAATGTCGTATATATTCAAATGAAAAATTAAATATCATCGAATAGAAGGTATATTTTACATAAACATAATGGGTAAGCCAGTGAAGGAAGGATTACATAATTGGCAATAATTGCCAGAAAGGCTTCTTGGAGTGGGTGGCACTTGATATGAGTCTTGAAATCTTGATTGATTTGAGAGCCATGTATTTGTCTAATAATCCAGATTTCTTAAAACCTCCTATAATAATCCTCTATTATTTTTTTTCTGCTGATAACAGTCTACCTTTCTTCACCTTCGCTTGTGTGTGTATGTGTGTGTGTGAAAGCTTCTTCCTCTAATTATGTAACTTCAGTGGAAGCTGCCATCTTTTAAAAGATTTTTCTCCTAGATAGTGCTTATTGGCTTGAAGATAGGCACGCGGTCTAGTCTAGGTTAATTATAATACCCAAACTTATGGCCACAGTTGATGAGTTCAGTGACGGGTACCTGACGCAAGATTAGCCAATCAATGTCATTTGTAGGATTTTTGAGTTTGGGACTAGAGAAAGTGAATTTTGGTTTTCTCTATGGGTTTGTGCATTATGAATTCTTGGATACTGAAACTATGGGTAGCCATATTCCTGGCTGGTCTATTTAAGAAAGAATAAAGCAGACCTGCAGAATGAATAGAAATGAAAGACACAAAAAGGGTCTTGGTGGCATTTAAGTTTTTGATACCAGAGGTCTCTGAGATTTACCTTTATGCACTGATTTGGCTGTTCAATCTTCATATGAATAACTTCAAATAATCCTGCCACTTCCACTACCTTTTCCCCTTAGCTCATTTGAGCAGACTTTTGTCACATGCAACAAAAAGAATTCTGACTCGCATTTCATTGGGACTTCATGCTGAAATAGGTAGAATAGGGACTATCTTTATATTATAGAGAAAAAATGAAGCTCAGAAAAAAAATAATGTAATTAAGATACTATAAAAGATGAGTTGATCCAAAACAAGCACCCCATCTTTTCTCACTGGAGCAGACATTGGTAGTTAGAAGAAGATGAAGGCAGGAAAAGTCTACTGGCTTAGGAGACTCAGTGTATAAATTATAATTAAACAGCCTTCCATTGCTGCTGGTATTCTGATGCCAAATTTTGGTATCATTTTTGCTTGCGATTGTGGTGGTTTTTTTGTTTTTTGTTTTTTTTTTTTGTCAGCAAAACCTTGGCTTTTGAGGAAAAAGGAGGAAGCCCGGTGCTACCCACTTCCCATTTTACTTTAGGTCTGTGGGGTTACCCAGGTCTGAAATCAGTCATAACTATCTGTTCCTTAGTGAGGTAATGCTGAAAAGGATGGCTTTGACCAGGACTAATTTCAAAATGATACCAAATGATCGATTGTCTCATTCTTATCAAAGCACACTGAAATCCACATTAACCTAAGGATACAGAGAAATTCAGAAAGAGCAATCCTTAAGTTTAAGGACAAATCGTGCTTATGCTATCTTGATATAATAAAAAGAACTTAGAATATTTAAAAATATCCTCTCTTATTTAAAATGAGATTTAAGATGGCCTAAAAGGATATAAAATATAGGACGCCAATACATTAAAAACAGAAGAGAAATTTTAAAATACAGTAAAGTGGGGACATTAAAAAACATTGGGAGTGAGGCTAATAAACAATGATTATGATACAGTCCTGTATATATGTGACAACTGGTCTCTAAGTTGGCCTTTAAGCTTATTGCATTGTCAGTGCAAATAGAAAAACCTAATCTATTGCACAGTTTGCAATGTCTCTGAGATAAAAGAAATCAAATCCTTGAAAGTATAATGGCATCTGATCTTATGAACAAAAATACTGTGCCTCTGGGTTCTTACAAAGAGAGCTTTGTGTTACATAATGTGGAAAGCCTCAAGAGCTTCTTCCAGGAGAGCAGTGATGAGATTCAGGCCTTGGTTCTCATAGCTGGCAGTATTAGTCCTCAAATTTTAATCAAATTTATGATTTCTGCCATATTTACTTACTACATTAAAATTAATATATTTTTCAACTCAGGTTTTAATTTTAATTTATTAAATCTTGAAATTAAAATATAGTTGGCATATAATATTACATTAGTTTCAGGTGTACAACATAGTGATTCAACATTTATATACCTTACATTGTGAACACCACACTGTGTAGTACCCATCTGTCATTGTATGAAGTCATGATATTATTGACTTTATTCCCTGTGCTGTACATTACATCCCCATTGCTTATTTATATTGTAGCTGGAAGTTCATACTTATTTCTCTAAACCTTTTTTACCCATCTCCCCCACCTTAACCTAATATATTTCGTAACATAGATTTTACTTGGATCAATTTTGCACTTAATTTCATTTAGCAAGGTAAATGGGCTAGTTGTATTTTACTAATACCCTTTAAATTAAGTTTATAAGTATTAAAAAGTTATAACCTAAAATTTTCTTACGTGCCCCTAGTGATATGTGGGCTACACCTGTCATTTGAACAACCATGACCTCATTACATCTTAAGCTTTCTTTTGTGAAGTACTGTTACCACCATCACTGGTGAGGAAACCGAAGTTAAAGAACTTAGGCAAGGGTCCACAATAACCTAGCTGGGGTACAGCTCAAGTCTTCTGTTGAAAGCAAAGTTGTAACTTCTAGATGATGTGCCACGGGCCTTTTCCCCAAACTGAAGTTCAAGCCCTTTTTGATCGTTTGCCCTTTGCTTCCTGCCAGAATGCTTGTGCCCTTCTTGGTCTAGTGATGCCTACTTATGGTCTTGGGAACCTAGTTTGCAGGACCAAAGGGAGGAAGTCTGCCAGGCAGATATGGAACCTAAAAGAGGAACTTCATCAACTGCTATGGGCAGCTCTACCACTTTGTGCCCTGCGGATTTGGGGGAAGTTTTTTTTTTTGTGGCTCACCAGTCTCTCATTAGACAGGGCCACTTGGGTTGACGTTCTCCACTGGTGCAAAGTATGGCTGGGAGATTTGGGATGGTTTCAGTTTAACTTTGATTCTTGGCGGTTTCTGTCTGGCCAGCTTTTCTGGTAAGACCTTGAGCTGGATTTAGTTGTTGAAGGTTGAAGGATTCCTCCTAATCTGGGGAATATTTTGAGCCTTTTTCTTCCTTTTTAAATGAATAGAAGGAATGGTTTCTTCTTTTAAAGAGACTGTAAATGTCTTATAATTTTAAAAAATTTTATTATTTAAAACTTTTTATTTTGAGAAAACTGTAGATTCACATACAGTTGTACAGATGTTACAGAAAAATCCTGTGTACATATTACCCAGTTTCCTTTTATGGTAATATTCTTAAAGATATTTAAAAATTACTAAGTTATAATTATACATAATAACATTTACTCTTTTATAGTATAGTTTGATGACCTTTAACAAATATATACAGATGAGTAATTGCCATCCCAATGAAAGTTTAGATATTTTCATAATCTCATAGAGTTTCTTCATGTCGCTTCACAGCTAATCCTCTCTCTCCATTCCCCGCCTCTACTGATCTGCTTTCTGTTCCTATACTTTTGCCTTTTCTAGACTGTCTTAAATGAAATCATACAGTGTGCAGTCTTTTGTGTCTTTTTTTTTTCACCTAGGATAATGCTTTTGAAATTCATCCAGGTGTTTGAATGTATCATTAGTTTGTTCCTTTTTATTGCTGAGTAGTATTTCATTCATTATATGCCACAGTTTCTTTATCCACTCACCAATTGATGGACATTCGTGTCCTTTTCAGTTTTTGGCAATTAGAAATAAAGATACTGTAAACATTCTTGTACAAATCTTTTGGAAAACATACATTTTCATTTCTCCTGTGTAAATTCTGTAGAATAGGATTGCTGGGTTGTATGGTAAAAGTATATTTAACTTTGTAAGAAACCACCAAAACTTTTTCCAAAGTAGTTGTACATTTTGCATTTCTCAGTAATGTATGACAGCGTTAGTTTCTCTGTATCCTGGTCAATGCTTGGTATTGTCAGTTATTTTGAAAATTTTAGCCATTTTAGCATTATTTTATTTTTGGGTTTTTTTTTGTTTGTTTGGTTTTGGGTTTTTTTGGCCATCTTCTTTGGTAAGTTGTCTACTTGAATCTTTCTCTGTTTTTTTGATTGAATCACTTAATTTCACATTGTTGAATTATAAAGATTCTTTATAAAAAATATAAACCTTTATTAGATATGTGGTTTGAAAATATGTTCTCCCAATTTGTGACTAATCTACTTTTTTACAAACAGTATCTTTCAAAGAGAAAATGTTTTTTAAAATTAATTTTGATAGTCTAATTTATCAATTTTTATTTTGTGGTTTGTGCTTTTCCTGTCCTAATATGTTTCTGTTTAATGCAGGGTCACAAAGATTTTTCCTGTTTTTTTAGCTCTTATGTTTAGATCTGGTGTCCATTTGAATTAATTTTTGTGTATAGTGTAGGGTTGATTGAAGTTCGCAATTCTGGGCATATGGATATTAAAATATTCCAGCACTATTTGATGAAGGACTATTTTCCCCCATTAAATTGTTTTGACTCTTTGTCTAAAATTAAATGACACTCTCTCTCTCTCTATATATATATTTGGATCCTCTATTCTGTTATGTTGATCTATATGTCTATCCTTACACTAATACCGTACTATCTTGATATCTGTATCTTGATAGTAAGTTTAAAAATCATTTATAATAATACCTCTAACTTCATTACTTTTTTAAAGAATTGTTTTAGCTATTCTAATTCCTTTGTATTTTAATACAAATTCCAGAACCATTGTGTCAATTTCTACAAAAACTAAGCTTACTGGGATTTTGATTGAGATTGTATCAAATCTATAGATCAATTTGGAGAGAATTATCTCTATTTAGGTATTTTCCTATTCTCAACAATATTTTATAGTTTTTCAATGTAAAGATTCTGCACATATTTCATAATATTTCTAAGTATTTAATATTCTGGATGCTATTATAAATAGTATTTTATTTAAATTTACAATTTTTGTTGCTGTGTATAGAAACACAAATATGTTGACCCAGTATCTTTCGATGCTGCTAAGCTTATTTATAAGTTCTGGTAGGTTTTTTGATCGTTTTTCCTTAGAATTTGGCTCATAGATCATCATGTCATCGGCAAATAAAGGCATTTTTCCTTCGCAATTTTGGTGCCTTTTTGTTTATTGTATTTTCCTTAATACACTGGCTAAGACCTCTAGTAGAGTATAGAATAGAATTGGTGAAAGCTTCTCTCAACCTTTGAGAGAAGTATGTAGTCTTTGATTGTTGACTATGATGTTATATCATTTCTCGGCCTTTTGGCTAAAATCAAGTGACTATGTGTAGATTTTTTATAGACGCCCTTTATCAGATTGAGGAAGTTCGTTCATATTTCTAGATGGCTGAGAATCATGAAAAGATGTTGACTTTAGATGAATCTTTTTCCTGCATCTATTTAGATGATCATATGGCTTTTATTTTTTACTTTGTTGACATGATGAATTACATTAATCCGTTTTCTAATGTTGAAGCAACATTCCATCCCTGGGCTAAACCCACTGATCATAATGTATTATCTTTTTATCTGGACTCAGGTTGTTAATATTTTGTCAAGGATTTGGAGGTTTAGATTTGTATTTTCTTTTATAATGTTTTTATCTGGTTTTAATATCAGGGAAATGCTGACTTCATCAAATGAGTTGGAAAATGTTCATTCCTCTTTTATTTTCTTCATGTAGAATTAATATTGTCTATTCTTTAAACGTTTGGTGGAATTCCCTAGTAAAGTCATCTGTCCCTGGAGTTTTCTTTGTGGGAAGGATTTTAATTATGAATACAATCTTTTAATAGCTATAAGGCCATTCAAGTTTTCCCTTTCTTCTTGATTAAGTTTTAGTGAGGAATTTGTCTCTTTCATCTAAGTTATCATATTTATTGTATTGACAAAAGAATGACCAGCTTATAGAAAAGTCTTATAAGAGTTTATTTGAACCAAATTTTTAGACAATGCCCTGAAGCAAAATCTCAAAGGATTGAGAAAATGCTCCAGAGAATGGCAGTTTTGCAGCTTATTTTATACATTAGAAACAAAGAACCAAAGGAGGATGTGTAAGGAGGGTTACATGAAATCCATTGGTAGATCCATTGGTAAAGGGATAGGAGAAAGCAAAGCGAGAAATCTCTAGGATTGGATAAAGAGCAAAACAGAGATACACGTACTTCTTTAACATTGGTGGGTACAGGATAATTAATAATTAACATTTACAGCACATAGAGATGGTATGTGGGTAATTAGATAGCAATGAGGGATTCTGTGGTCTTGTGCTCTAGTACCAGCAGTCGTGCCTTTGAGAGGTCTGGAAAAAGAAAATTTACTCTGACATTTTGAAGGTGTGGTGTCCTAGATGCAAAAAGGCACTAGACAGGCTCATTTAAGGTAAAAGATTGACCTTTGTCAAGGAAACTACATGTCTACCCACCATGACTTTCTTTCAGTTAGTAACTTTTGTGTCCAAACCTTCCTGTATGGTTACTTTTGGTCTTTGAGTTTGTCAGACTTGGTGCATAGGCCCCCTTGAACTTGTCAGATTTAGTATGTGGCCCTTTTTTTCTTTAGAATTGCCATAAAATTATTCATAATATTACCATATTCTTTTAATATATAAGGGATCTACAGTGATGGTCCTTCTTTTATTCATAACATTGATGATTCGGGTCTTTGTTTTTTTCCCCTTGATCAGTATACATAGAGATTTGATCTTTCTAAAATACCAGCTTTTGGTTTCGTTGATTTTGCTTACTGCATTACTGTTTCTTATTTCAGTGTTTTCTGCTTTTATTTTTATTATTTCCTTCTTTTTATTTACTTTAGTAATTTGCTCTTGCTTTTCTAGTTTCATAAGGTGGAAACTCAGATAATTGATTTTAGACCTCTTCTTCTAATAGGAGCATTTAATGCTATCAATTTCTCTCTAAGCCCTGCTGTATCTGCATCTTACAAAATGTTAAGGTTTATTATTATTTTAATTTAGTTTAAATATTTTCTAATTCTCCTTATGATTTCTTGTTTGACCTGTGAGTTATTTAAAAGTGTGCTGTTTATTATCTAAATATTGAGGATTTTCTTTGAGTCATTTCTTTTGCTAGTTTATAGTTGAAGTCCACTGTTGTCAGAGAATAGACCTTCTATGTTTTTAATCCATTTAAGTTATTGAAATTAGCTTTATGACCCAGAATATGGTCTATCTTTTTGAATATTTCATGAACATTTGAAAAGAAAGTAAATTCTCTGAGATGAACTCTTCTATAAATTAGGTCAAATTGCTTGTTTGTGTTCTTCAAGTCTTTGTATCTTTAATGATTTTTGTCTATTAATCATTGACAAGAGGAATGTTGAAATTTCCAGCTATGATTATTGATATACCTATTTCTCTTATTGGCCATTATCTAGTCACATTTTTCATCTGCCCCATGTTTCATGTACATTGGGCAATTTGATATTGTTTCACAGTTGGGTTTTGTTCACTGATTGTTTCTCTCATTTTATATTTGTATGAATAATTTCTATTGGCCTATCTTCAAGTTCACGTATCTTTTCTTCTGTTGTATCCAATTTATTGACAATCTGTCTAAGGAATTATTCATCTCTGATGTTGTGTTTTTCATGTTTAGCATTTCCATCTGACCCCATTTTTAAAATAGCTTTTATCTCTTTGCTGAACTACCCCATTATCCATACATTTTGTCCACCTCTTTTGTACTAAATATTTTAACACATTCATTATAATAGTTATGATGTCCCTGTCTGAAAGCTCTAACCTCTGTATTATTTCTAGGTTGGGTTCTGCTGCTGATTTTAGCTCTTGACAGGAGGGTATTTTTTTTTCTTGTTTCTTTGTGTATCTTGTTATTTTTAATCAAGGCTGACCATTCTGTGTAAAAAGGACAGTAGAGAGTGAGATAAGTATAATGCCCCAAAAGGCTTATGTGCCATGGAATTGTAAGTTTTAAAATGCTTATTGACCATCCAAAGGAATATTATTATTCCCCCCATTTTAGAGATAAGAAAACTGGAGAGGAGAGGATAGCAGTATAGCAAATGGTAGTTCTAGAGGTGAACTCAGATTTTAATCATGGCCATGTAGCTGATCCTTTCTCCAAGCGTTATGTCTGGTGACACTGAGAAATATGGCACTGGAGTGATACAGAGCGGAGGCTAGGAGTCCAATCAGAACTGTGCCAGAAGTGCAGGTATGGTGTTGAGTGCCCAGTAGGGATCATTAACTCAAATATCCAGAATCTACACAGCCCATGTAAGTAAATACACATAGAAGTGTAAGGCTCAGTATTAAGGACAAACAAGGGAGTGATGGTGGGGACCATGGTGAACTGGCAGCACATGCTTCTTCCATGACTCAGTTCTGGCCGACGAGGCCAGGTGCAAAAGCAAGGTGAGCACTATCAGTTCTTGTGATGTTTTTAGGGAAGCCAGAAATATAAACTTAAAGGTGAAGTATCCTGATTTCAAAGACTGGCCACAGGTATAATTTTTGAAAATGTTTATATAGGCTGTACTGTGAGAATTAAGCAAATCATGTCTGTAGGCAGGGTCTGACTCTCAGGCTGTGAGCTACATGTACCTGGGTGGTGGCGGGGCTGCCTAGGTACTGCTACAGCTGTGAACATGGTGTTTTACCAGACACGTTTTTTGGCCAAAAGGCTAACTGTAGCCTTGAGGTAATTTTATATCAACATTAAACCATTCATTAGTTATACACCTGACTCCAGGCTTCCCAGCCTAGAAGTATATCAGTATTTACTTTAATATCAATACTTGACTTTCTCCATAATTCTATCTGTCTCCTATAGTCTCTTCCCAAGTGTGGCTGTTAGCTCATGTATGCTACTAAGTCAGTTTGACAGAGGCACTGTAATGTAGTCATTCATAGTCTGGATTTGCTTCTTTGGATTTCCTTTTCTACCTTTGTGAGAGGGTATGTTGTTTACTCTCTGTACCAGTTATTTATCTATAAACTAGGAATAATGACAACTTACCTCCAAGAGTGGCTGTGAGAATTATAAAGGATAATGAATATTAAGTACTTGAAAAAATGTCTGGCATATAGTAAATGCTCTACAAATGTTAGCTATTATCATTCATATTTTTTTCCTTCCTGGCCCTTCTATTTGAGGTATCTATCTGTTGCTTCTGAAGAATTTACTTGGTTTTTCAGAGACCTCAGGATGCCAAAGCTGCATATATTCGTTCATTAAAAAATTTTATCGAGCAGCCATAATGTGCCAGGTTCTGTTCCTGGCATTGGAGAATTATCACTGTGAACATAATAGAGAAGAAGCTTGGATTCTAGTACACATTACTGACAATAATCATAAAAACAAGTATGAGCAAAACAATTCCCAAGTGCTTACTGCTATGAAGAATAAGAAAATGACGATGTGATTGAGAATGAATAGGCAGCTACTTTAGACAGGTGTTCAAGAGAGGCCACTCTGAGGAGGTGTCACCTAACCTGAGGTTTGAAGGACAAGAAAGTATCCTTTCTTAAGGTACTTTCTAGAAGAAGACTGTTTCAGGCTAATGAAACAGCAAATGCAAAGGCCCTGAGGCAGAAATGAGCTTGGCTTGTCCAGGGATTGGGCAAAAGGTTAGAATGGCTGGAATATAGAGAATAAGGAGAAGAGAAGAAAAGAATGAGGTCACTGAGCTAGCCAGAGACAACACCACACAGGCTTGATAGACCAAATATTTTGGTTATGTTTTAAGCCCTACTGGACGCTTGAAGCATGGGGGTGACATCTGATTTATCGTTCAAATGGATCATTCTCACTATAGCATGGAAGACAAATTGGAGGGAAACAGGAGGGAAAGCCGAAAGGCTCTCAGCCCCACTGTGGACTACTGTGGAATAGGTAGGGGAGGCAGGGAGAATAGCTTTTTCCCAAACTCTTTTTTAATTCATTTATTCATTCAATAACTCTTTCTTGAGTGTCTGTTATGTGTCAGGAATGTATTAGGCACTGGAAATATACTGAGACATGATATTATCATCCCTGCCACCACTGGCTTTCAATTAAATGTCCCTTCTGGTGTCCTGGGTCCTCAAGCAGTATTGTCTATACATGTTGTCTTTCATGACCATTAATCTTACAGTGATCTACCTGAAATACATGTGTTTTCATGTGGGCTCACCATTGGGGCAAGTAACCATGTAGGATACTCTCCTGCCTAGGCACCTTTCCTGCAATTTCCTACCTCCCTCAACAAAACACAGAGATATAAGTGCGAGGATACAAAATAGATATAGAGCGGGGAAAGAGGCACCTGAACTTATCTGCCAGAAGCCTAGACCTCACTGAAGCTTGTACACGTGTTTGTGAGCATCAGGTAATGGGTCTTAACCTCCAGGGGATCATTGAGAGGCTTATGGGTCATACAAATTACCTTTGTTTCTGGGCTGCTTTTGATAAGGTGAGGCTTTTTTTTTTTTTGAAGATAATTTTTTTTAAAAGGCTGTGAAACAAAATTACCTGGTATGAAGAAGGTTTTTTCAGATTCAATTCACAACCACTGTCTTGTGAGTGTGAAATTCTGGGTGTAATCACATTTCTCAAATGGTGATGGAAATGGGCAGCAGCTTTCTTCAAATGAAACCAAGCACCTAATAACTATCTTTTAAATCTGGTAATCAAAGGCCTATGAATCAAACTCTCAAGAAAGTCAGCTGGGTGGGCTAAATTCCTTTACATTGTCTTCACAGAATAGAAATATCAGTTACACTTTTTAATGGAGAAAGGTAAACTTCAAGTTGCAAGAAAGCAACAGGGAGTAAAACAATGATCTAGTAGGTTCTATGTGTCAAGAACCTACTCATTTAGAATGAACAAAGATAGGGAAACTCTTGCAAAAGCACAGGTGAAAAATTAGTTTAAAACAGTTTCAGACTTTTTTCCTGCCAATGGGACCCTTAAGAATATCATTCAGAGATTCAGTATGCAAAAGAATGAAAATAGACGTTTTAAAAGGGGGAGTTAAGTAGGGCTAAGCCTGTTGCCACCCACCCCACACTTTTCCGTCCCTGGCAAGTCATGGAGCCTTAGTCCTTCAAGGAACCCAGTTGGTGCCCTGTTGATTTAAACCATGATAGAGAAGAAAGATTGTATTAATAGCTTTCTCCCCCTAATTAAATTTAGAGTATATCATATGCTGGACACTTCACTAACAAAATAATTTACATGCACAGTGTTACAACTGATCCCATGAAATAAGTCTTGTTGCATTTGTTGTCAAGACAAGGAAACTGAGTTTTGGGGTGGCTAGATCACGTGCCCAAAGTTGCGCAGTTACTAAGTGGCAACTCAGGGCTGACACCAAAGCTTCTGCTTTTAACCAAGAAACTCTATTGTCTCTCTTTTTGACGGATTTGTTCAATTCTCATGAAGAGCAGAAGAATTTCAAGGGATGTGTACAGAAAGAAGAGAGGGAGGAGGAAAAGGAGGAAGAAAGAGTAATGTGGAGGAGGCAGAGGCAGAGGGAAGAATAAGACTTAGGCTAGTGACAAAGAGGAAATTAGTGTAAAATAATAAAAACCCAAGGAACCAACTGCTAAGAAAGGAAACTCCATGGAAAATCCAAATAAAGATAATATCATAAGGAGAGAGAGAAAGAAGAGGTGGGCCTCAGATGTAAAGTCACTATTTACTAGTGACTGAAATGCCAAGATTTCAGTTAGGCCCCAACTCCCTGGTTCTTGTGATCTGATTACTTAGTCATTTAAAGCTGGGTGAATTTTCACCAAGAAATAGATGGGCACAGGAGACTAACCCATGACATAGGAGTCTGTAGGTGAACCAGCCAACTGCAGCTGGGCAGTCTTTTGGGGCACCCAGTTCATGAGATCATACAGTGACCAGTCTTGGATGGTGGCTTTCCATGATGTCAGATGATCATTTTGCCCCCATTGGCTGAATTTTTAGCTAGGTTGCTGAGGTGACTGGGGTCCATGGGCCAACAGTGAACTTAACTAGAAGACAACCAAGAATCTGGCTATGGGATGTATTGTTCTCCAGAAGAACAAAGCAGAGAAAAATAACCAGTGAGCATGCTCATGGCCTGTTCATGGTGATGGGTCCCTGCCATTGGCTGGCTTACTTGTGAAGAATCAGTTGCCAATATAAATAGTATCAACACCATGCAGCACCCGGATCTTGGGTAAAGTTGGCGGTATAGCCCCTACTGCCATATTGGCTTGGGTAAGTGAGTGACAGCTGTCATGGAAGCACCTGCCTGAGTGACAAAGGGCAGATCACTTCCTGATTCTCTGCCTCTGATCACCTCTCTGAAAGCCCCTGATCATGTTGGTCTTTACCTACTTCTTCAGGTAAGGGATGTGGAGACTCAAGGCAGGAATGTTTAAAAGCATCCTGAGTCTTCAAGGAATGAAAGGACAGAAACTTTCAATGAAGACCTTCTGTATCCCAGGCAATTCACATGCCTTCTCTGGTCATATTGTCCCCAAACTCTGCCACAGGCAGGATCAGCCCCATTTTATAGGAGATGTTCAACTGTTTCTGAGATTCAGAGAGATTGTGCTGACTGTCCAATTCTTTTCCACTCCTTTTTGCATACCCTTCTCCTTTAGGTGCCCTGTACCTCTTGCCTAGTGATAAAACCTTTAGATACTTACCTTAACCAAAGAGCACTAGGATAGGTACCAAAAGCCTGGAGACCAGCCCTGGCAGGGCCACTTCATGGGCCAATCAGATAACGTGGCCATGTGAGGCAGCTGGGAAAAGAATAACATGGAGAGAGGGTGATTAAATGAACAGTGCATATAAAGATGTTCTGATGCAAAGAAAATAGACCACTGCACCAGTAAATAAGACAAAGCCAGAGCTTTTCAGTTTATAGCCTCCTGACTAGATCATCGCTTAGGTCCTTGGGTGCTTTAATGTTTACTTTCTTTTGTCCCTCATTAAAACTAGCACATTCTTTGTCTCTTCTCTTCAGGGTCTGCTTTCAGTTGGTAGGAGTGGGTGGTGGCATGAGCTAATTAGATAAGCTAACCTCTGTTAATGGGTAAATTAGCTAATGGGCCACTCCTCCCATGACTTAATGCCATAATTGGGTCAAAATACAGCCCTTCTGATCTTGACCTGAGGAATGACAAATGGTGGGAATTACACACTTCTGTGCTCAGCATCTCTGTAACTACACCCTAGGGACAGCATCCAGCATAAGGCTGGACAGGAACTGGCACATAACCCAGTCTTGTTTCCCTCCAACAGTGGCGTCAGTAAGATGACCAGGGTCTAATGAATGGACTAAAACCTTTAGGTTCCGTATTATGCTGTGGCCCCATGAGGGGTGGGAGGTAGTGAGGGGTGGGACTGTGACAATTTTAAAGTAATTTAATAATATTTCAGTTAACCACATTTTATTTTTTTATTTTTATTAAAAAAATTTTAGACGAGGCAACTCTTGGTTGACCTCACAGATTGCAAAATCCTTGTCAGCTTACAATCCCTTATTTTTTATTTTTTATGCCTACAGCACCTGGTCTTCCTAGGTGGTCGGTCTCCCATCCAAGTACTAACCAGGCCCAACCTGGCTTAGCTTCTGAGAGCAGACGGGATCGGGCTTATTCAGGGTGGCATGGCTGTGGACAAGTTAATCACATTTTAAATTTCTAATAAGCATATGCTTTTTTCGAAATAAAAAAAATACATTTGTGGGAAAAACAAACAAAACAAAACAAAACTAGAAAGGTGTAAAGAGCGAAAGTCTCTGTCCCCCTAACTCCCAGTCCGTTTACCTAAAGGGACTGACTACTGTTAATTTCTTATAAATGTCTAAATGAAGGAGGACCACCTATAACTTGGATATTCTCTCCTTAGAGAAACAACAAACAAACAAAAAACAAACAAACCAATCTTCTTTCCCTTCTTCCACCCCCAGGGTTACAAACTACGACACCGTGATCTTGTTCTTATGTGTTTTGTCTTCCATACCCTTGGCCTTCTCTCGCTACTTCTGTAGAAATCCTGCCTTACTCTCAGCTCTTCCATTTCAGGAAATGCCTTTTTTTCCCCCTGAAAAAAACCTTTTTGTTAAGGGTTTATAATTGAGTATAGAAAAGATTGTAATGGATATAAAATGTGAGATCTGGAAGGAATTTTTCATAATTGTGGAAGCTGAAGCTCCGGAAAAATAAATACCTGTGCTATCCTGGGTTTGTACAATGTTTTACTGTTTACAGAAGGGCCTTCCTGTTCATCCCTGTATTTGACCCTCTTATCAGCTCCCCATATAGGGGTAGGCAGCATGATTTACACTGTACAGATGGGGAAACGAGATTCCCAGAGATTGACTTCCCCAACAGCCAGTGCACTCATTGTCCTAGGGGCATGGGCGTGGCAAGCCTTCCCTCTCACTGGCAATTAACAGCCTCCTAGAGGGTGGGGAGGGTGGAGATGTAAGGTGATTCCTCAAATTGCAATACTTGGGAGGCAGGTTGTTTTGCATAAGTTGGCAGCCAGCCCTGGTTCAGGTACTCTGCTGACTTCACTTTCCAGGTTTAATTTGGCTCCTGCTTTGGGTTTCCTAGGCATGGAGATTGGCACCACCATTGCTTGAGGCAGAGGAGCAAGTGGAATGCCTGGCACTTAGCCAGGTTTAGCTAGATAATTAAACCTTCCTGAGCCTCAATTTTGTCACCTCCAAAATGGACTTAATAACATCTACCTAAATGTTATAGAAGTGTTGTCTAAATGAAAGGAAAAAATGTGCGTCAGTGGCTTAGAGCTAAGGGAGGAATACTGTAAATGCCCAGTAAATATTCATTGTGGTGGTGAGCACAGTGGATGGTGATGAACCTGACTGCCTGGGTTTGTACCTCACTTTCTGCTCGGCTGTGGGCACGTTACTGCGATTCAGTTTCTTTAGTGGTGAAATGGTAGGATGGGAGAATCTGCCTCTTTGAATTGCTTTTGCATTGAGATATCCATGTATTGTGCTTAACACAGTGTGTAGCATATCACAGGCAGTCAAAGAATGTTATTCCTCATGATTGCTAAGGCACAGAGAAGGGGCATGCATCGCAGGCTCAGCAAGACTGTGTCAGAGGGTTCTTCCTTGGTGCGTTGTATCTGGGTTGTGTTTTGGCAGGTGTCAAGGAGAGAGCTTGGTGAAGAAGATGGGGAGGGTGTCACAAGCAGAGCAGCATGAAGGTGTGAAATTACATGGTGTACTTCAGAGCTCTAAAGGGTCTGGTGTGTCTGGACCCCAATGTCAAGGTAGGAAGTGGGACAAGTTGAGGTGCAGAGGAAGGCAGTGAGGATTGCAGAGCCAAGAGCCCTGGAAGAGCTGGGCCTGCTGCCCCATCTCCTGGGGCTGTTTTCTGAAGGTGGATGAAATCATCTTCACAGACAAGGAATTAGCTGGTTTGAAGCAGTGCTTGGTTGATTGGCATTTGCAAACTTCTACCTGTTAACCAAAGGCCCAACACTCAAACTCTGGCTGACTTCTCTGGGAATAGCCCATTAATCAACGAATGGCATCCACTTTGGCAGAGGAAATGCTAATAGCTGGAGGCTAATCTTATGACTAGAAGAAAGGAAAGCTGCTGGAAGTTTTCACAGGGGTGTGGAAACAAGTTGACTTTAGAGCTTTATTACCCATTGCCAGATGAGAACAGATTTGTTTATCAGATTCTCCTAGAATTTCTGTTGTGGAGGCTGCCAGAAAGGTAAATTCTGAGATGGGAGGAGTAGGAGGAGGTGCTGGAGCTACAGTGGTGTATTGTAGTTAAGGGGCCACCGGTTCTTCAGCGGGGAGATTGAGTAGAAAGAGCACTTGACATGAGTCCAAAGTCATGGGGGCCAGTCTCACTTTGTCCCTAGGTTCCCCAGATCAGTGTACAGTGATCTGTACAACACAGATAATAACGCTTGCTTGACTGGCATGACCAGGCTGATTGACAATTTAAGTGTGAAAATACGTGTCTGCAGAGACACTTTCTAAGGTGCACCTAGAATAAAATCCAACTCAGCCCCAGTCGCCCAGGCCTTCTGACAGATTATAGAACACACCAGCCTCTTTCCCACCTTAGTACATTTTTTTGCTTAGAACATTCTTCTGCCATCGAAGCTCTCGCAGCTTCTATGGCACCTCCTTAGAAAGGCCTTCCCTGACTTATTGAAGCATGTACTCCCCTCTGAGCCTCCACTGCCCAAGGTAGTTAGTGGTTAAAGATATAGGCTCTGAAGCAAGACGCTTCTGGGTTCAAGTTCAGCTCTGACACGTATCAGCTATTTGGCTTTGGACAATCCCCTAATCTCTCTATCCCTCAGTTTCCACAACAGTGAGATAGAGATATATAATAATATCACCCTCACAAAGTGGTGTGGACACAGGATGACTTTAATATATGTCAGTTATTATTACTGTTCATCAAAGCACTCTATTTCCTTTCTAGCTCTAACCAGGTCTGTTATAATTTATGAATGTATATAGGTTCAGTATCTGACCCCCACCTGGCTTCCATCACGGGACCTTCATGAGGGCAGTGACCAGGTCTTTCTCAGCCATTCTTATACACCATGTGCCTGGCCTGATGCCTGGCACCTAGCCAAAACTCAAATAGTTGTCAGACAAGGAATACACTGAATGGGTATTTCCCAGAACCAAGCCCTGAGGGTGACTGAGGCAGTTTGGGGACCAGACAAAGAGCTTGTCAGGTGGCCCTGCTTTGCATGCATTCTCCCCTTTGTGGAGCTTTCACTTATGTAATGAATGAACAGTGAAACCCCAGACACCGAGTGCTCCCCCTCCAGCTAGCCCAGTATTTGACCACAAAAAAGGGGAAATAAAAATAAGAAAAAAGATGAGCTCTAAATCGCATGCTTCTTGGGACAGAAAAATGAACTCTTTTTTTCCCAGAGTCACGTAGGCATTGCAGCAGACCGGGGGTGTGTTTCCCTGAGCCCCAGCATGACTAAGTGATAAAGGATTAAACGCCCCAGCCTAGGTATCAGCAGTCGAGGCTTTTTCTACCTCTGTCTCTGACCTACCATGCAACCTTCCTCAAGTCACCTTACCTCTCTGCATCTCTTTAGTGTCCTCATCTGCAGATTGTGGGGATTGAAATAGATGATTGAAGTAGAGTGGTTTTATTTGTAGATCTGGTGTAATTATTAATAGTAATGTCCTTCATCCTCTAAGGGACCTGTACTGGATGATAAGTTATAAGATTAGTTTGATTCAAGTCTCTTCCAGTTATAATACTTTGTCTTTTAAAAAATTTTTCCCCCTAATTGCTGCTCCTTCCCCAGGCTCAGATCCAGGCTCAGACTAGCTTCATGCCCTGAGATGCTGACCTCCAAAGATAGTGTCACTTGGATGCATCTGCTCTCTGGCATCCAGTGAGGTTTGGTAATGGGAGACATCAGCAGGAAATGGCAGTGTGGGAAAGACAGAAGTAGAGTCATTAATCCCCTACTGCTTGCTCCCTTCCCTACAACTTCGTACTCACAGTTTTCATCGGACTGGGCTCAAGGAACATTAGCCTCCCCTGGCCCCTTCAGGCCTAAGGATGGTAGTGGCTTTCTTGAGTGTATGGTCATTCCCAGCTTCCTCCTTCATCCTGCTTACACCTCTGTACCTAGTCCCTTCACCTAACTCTCTTCAGTTAATTGTGTTAAGTATGTGTTTCCTGCTACACTTGAACAAATACAGATTCTTCGACACTTTGGCCCAATCCACATCTGAGTCGTGGGTCCCTTTAATACAGGGGGTCTTAAATCCAAAAGTAGGCAGCTATGTTGATGAGTCTTGGGTTTCTAGAGTGCCAGGATGGCTGCAGACTAGCTTGTGGTGTAACCGGTGGCAGAAAGAAGGGGAGGGGCACGATGATGGTCTTTGATCCAAATGCTGTTTCGAAGCCACTGTAGCGGCAGGACAATAAGACTAAGAAACTTACAGGGCATACTTGACACATCATAGGTATTTGAGAAATGTGCATGAATAAATAGTAAGATTTCTACCCCAAATTTTATTATGAACATTTTCAAACATACAGAAAGTTGAAAACTTGTACAGTCAACATCTGTATACTCACCATCTGGATTCTACAAGGGAGATTTTCCTATACTTGCTTTATCACATATCCAACCAACCATCTAATCCTCTATCCATCTGCTAATCCACCTTATTTTTACAATATATCTTAAAGTAAATGGCAAACATTATTATACTTTTCCTTTAAACACTTCTGCAAAATAGTAAGTTTTTTTTTTTATTTCAAAAGCAATTGAAACTAATTGTCAAATTTCTGACAACACAGGATGTTTAAAGCGAAGAGAAAATATCTCTCCTTTATCTCATCTTGTTCCCCAGGCATAACTGCTGGTGAGTAGTTCTAAACATACAGACATACATTTTTGATATTTTATAAAACTAGAATTATAGTATACTGATTATATTACATATTTTCATTTACTTAACCATTTTTCACTGATGGACATTCATGCTGTTTCTTTTCTTTTGATAAAATAAACAAGATTGCTATGCATTCCTTTATTCAACAAACATTTCATAAGCACCTACTATGTGCCAAGCATGGTTCTATGTTATGGGGATACTAGGAGAAAGACATATAAGATCTCTGTGTGGAAATTTCATTCTTGTGAAATAAAAATTTTAAAAAAACCTAACAACAGCAATACCAAAATGAATTTAAGAGTTATGAAGAAGATAAACAGAACAATAGCAATAGCAAAATGAATTTTAGCCAGTTATGAAGAAAATAATCAGAACAATGGAAAAGATGGTGGTAGGAAGTATACTTTACAAAGGGTGGTCTGGGAAGGCCTCTTAGAGGACATGTCATTTGAACTGAGACTTGAATGATGAGAAAGAGCCAGTTATAAAGTCCTAGAGAGAATGTAGAGCAAAAGCAAAGGCCCTGAAGTGGGAACAAGCTTGATATGTTTGAAGACTAGAAACAGGGCCAGCATAACTGAAGCATAGCAGATGGTTGGAAATGACGTTAGAATGGTAGCCAGTGGCCAGATCAAGGAGTTTGACTTTTATTCCTAGTGTGGTATATCTGATTTATTTTAGTCAACGGAAAATCATAGAACAAAACTAGCTCTATTTGGCCTGTGTTGAATGGAATGTGAGCAAAAAATTTGGTGTGTCTGGTCAGCTGCAGCATGGGAAGCCATAACGTCGCCCCAGGCTAAGTGGCATCCTGAAAAGAGAATGGACATCAGAGTCAGATCTGTGTTCAAATTCCAACTGTATTGGTATACATCCAAAAGAAGTAAAAGTAAGGTCTGGATGAGGTATATGTATGTCTATGTTCATAACAGCAATATTCAAAGTAGCCCCCAAATGGAAGCAACGAAATTGTCCATCGGTGATGAGTGGATAAACAGAATGTGATGAATTCATACAATGGAATATTTATTCAGCCTTGAGAAGGAGGGGAATTCTGACACATGCTACAACTTGGTGTACCTTGGACATCATGCTCAGTGCACTTAGCCAGGCACAAATAGACAACATGTATAGTCCCTACAGGTCCCCAGAATAGTCAGATTTGTAGATACAGAAAGTAGAATGGTGATTGTTAAGGGCTGGGGAGAGAAATGGGGAATTGTTTAATGGGTATAGAGTTTCAGTTTTGCAAGATGAAAAGAATTCTGGAAATTGGTTGCACAATAATGTGAATGTACTCAACTCTATTAAACTGTACACTTAAAAATGACTATGATGGTAAATTTCATGTTATGTATATTTTGCCAAAATTAAACTTTTAAAAAAAATTTACTTCCATCACTTACAGGCAGTGTGACTTGTCCAGTTGGTCTCTCTCAGCCTACGTTTTTGTGTTTGTAATAGGGAAACAGTAATTCCTCCTAGCTCTTGTGAAGACAGAATCAGAATCTTCCTTTGCAAAATTTGAGATTTCAAGCTTCACAGCCTTCCCAGGCAGCTAAAAGACCCTTTCAGTGAATCTCAACTGAGGTGCCCTTATACCTAATACATAGTAGATGCTCAGTTTATGCTGGCCCATAAACATTTATGTGACAGGTGAATGAACAAAGTAGATGACACATCTGGCCATGAATTGTGGAGCAATCTCCCTGTTGCAAAATATACAAGATTATTTTTCTCATCCAGGACTATAATAGTTGCTTCAGAAAACACTAACTGAAAGCCTCACTGACTAAGTCTCATGTTAGCATCTGTATTTGTTTTATATTTCTAGAAAATAAATTTCCACAAATATAGTAATAGCTCTCACCAGGCTAAAATCAGGGTGTCCACAGGGCTGCGTACAGTACTAGAGGTTCTAGGGAAGGAACTATTTCCTTGAACATTTTGGTTGCTAGCAAAATTTTCTTGAGGTTGTGTTACCAAACACAAGAGGTTCGCTTTGTCTGTATGTGTCAAAGCCAAAGGAGGCACTGATAGGAGTTTACAGCAAAGAAGAGGTTTATTTAAGGAAATGATGCCAAGCTTGGAGATACAGATGAGCTAGTGCTCAAAGACCTGGCTCCTCGATGGCCTCTAGAGGATAGATAAATGTAAGGAAAAACTCATGGGCCATGGTAGCCAATGGGGGTTGGGGTTGTGGGCTCTCCTGATTGGTCGGTACTAGAGTAGGGAGCAGTTGATCATTGCTTCAGGTCCTGATGTCAGTCATGGCGTTGTTCTGTCTGGTTTCAAGGGGATGCCAGTAAAGTCTATCTTCCTTCAGGAGTCTGAGCTGAAACGCTACTGAGGTCAGGTTGTTATCTTTCATTTGACCAAAACTCTGTTTCTGTGGTCAACAGACCTGAAGTTTTGCTCCTCAAACTGTCTGATGTTGACCTAAGGGCTTAATGATTAAGAGAGTGGCCATACAGTATGCAAAGAGCTAAGGAAAGAAAAGAAGCAAGTGAGCCCCAGGCCAAAATGAATCAGGGAGAATGAGAAGAGAAAAAGTCATTTTAAACGAGTGAAGATTTGCATGGTTACAATTTCTTTGCTGGCTATCACTGAAGGCTTTCCCAGCTTTGAGGGGCCTCCCGCATTGACTGCGCCCACTTCTTCCATCTTCTAAGTCAGCAACTCTCTGTACTTCTCATCTCTTTGACTAAACAGGAAAGGTTCTTCACCGTAAATGACTCAAGTAATTCGACTGGGCTCACCTGCAGAATGAGGGATACTCACCCTGTCAAGATCCTTAACCTTAATCCCATGCACAAAGTCCCCTTGAAAGACTAAAAGCTTCTGGGATTAGGGCATGACTATCTTTGGAGGGTTATCGGTCTGCCTACCAAAGCATTATCACTTCAGAATGAATTGGTTTTCCAGAGCAGATAGTTGTCTCCCGGCAAAGAGCTTTGAGAATTGAGGCTAAGGAAAGGGAAATTTGGATGATGGGAGGAGAGTTGAGGCATTGGCAGGCCTGTGAGAGATGCTTCGGCAAGTGGTTCCTGGCTTTATGGAATCCAGGGTGCTAAATGAAGAAAGAAATCTTCACAAATGCCAGCAAGTTAAACTTTGTGTGTCTTCCAATTTCCCTTCATATCAGTTCTGTGAAGGAGAAAGCACTCTTCACCTTCCATGAATAATTATAAGACCTCTCCCCATGATTTTCGTCAGTTAGTTGATAGATTGATATTGGTTCATTACTGCTAATAATTGAAGGATGCTGCTTTTGCTGGCTTGATAAAGCTTCCAAATGTTATCAGAGTAGGCATTACTTTAGGTACAACCTGCATCTGGCATTGGCTGTGTGTGCTGTCACTGGCTCTTACCAATGCAGACCTTTAGGTCACTTTCAGAGCTTCCTTTCCAGAGAGTCTAATAAGTTACATTGCTAAGATGCTATCTATTTCAAGCCTTTTCTCTTCGCCATCGTCCTTTTTCCATCTTTTGTTTCTTCTTCTCTCTTCTCTACTTTTCTGATGTTTTAGGATTAAAATAATGAAAAAGAACATAAACCATTTCAACTCAGGAAATAACCCAAAGGGGTAAAAAGGAATGTACAAAGCTCACTGCTCTAATCTTCCCTGTAAAGGAGTGTTTTTTTCTGGTTCTTTTGTTTGGGGAAATGAGGCAACCTGAGGCTGAAATCCCATTGCTTTGAGGGGTAGGTGGGGCAGTCATCTGCCTGCTGATGTAAAGCAGGAAAGGGAGGAAATGGCCATTTGCAAGGCCCCGGGAATTACATACAGGTTTCAGGTAAACCATGGTCGCAATTCTCCTGTGTGTCATCCCTACAGTGGAATGGTGGAGAGGACTCTTGCTCAAGGTTTGCTCTGAGAAAAGGGACGTGTTGGGCTTGGACCTTCTAGATGCCACAGTGGGAAGCCAAAGTCCCATTTGGTGCTAATCAAGGTCACAGCTCTTGGGAATAGGGGTTGCAACATTGAGGAAACTCCCCCTCCCTCCTCTGACCACGCCCTAGCTTCTCTCACACTTGGGCTTCCCAGTCACACCAGTCATGCCAACGAGGGAAGCTCTGGGAGGACATTTGGGAAAGGGGTTAGAGAGGTTGAAACCATTGGTGTGGTATCATTAAAAGACTCTTTGGGAAACCCAACATGAAAAAGAGGTAGTTGAGCCAAGAAGTCATCAGACCTTTCTTTTGGCTTGAGGCATTACATACATTTCAATAATAATAATTATGACTGTTGAGCCACAATGATGTGCTAATCACAGTTTTACAGGGATTGTCTTTAGTCGTTACACTAACTCTTCAAAATAGGCATTATCTATATCCTGTAGATGTTGAACTTGAGAATGAGGGAGGCTAAGAGAATTGTCAAAGGCCATAGAGCATGTGTGGTGGGGCAGGGATTCGGGTTCTGGTTCACTGATTTGTGGAAGGCACTTTGTGTCTCTCCCTGTCTCATTCCTCTGCCTGCCTGTCCAGAGGCAGTCTCTCAATTGAGGTTAGCAAGTGTTCTCCCCATTCTTCACTATGTGTGTCCATGGCCATAAACGATATATAGTACTGTGTGCTTTAAAATTCTACATATGTGAGAAAGGGCTAAAAGTGATTAATTACAGAAAAAAAGATACGAATGGCTATTAACTATAAGATTCACTATGTCATTCATCAAAAGAGCAATACAAATTAAATTACATTGAGATGCCATTTTTAAAACCTGTCAAATTGGTCAATATTCAAGGTCTGGTAACACAGGGTGTAGAAGAAGCTGTGGATAAAGAGGCACTCAAACTTTGTGGCTGAATAAATTGGTATAACCTTTGTTGAGGGCAATTTGACAATATTTATCAAAAATGCAAAATTACAAAACACAATTCACTTTTGGAAATTTGTCTATAGATATATTTGTACATGTTCAAAAGCACATGTGTCCAAGGTTATTCACTGAAGTATAGCTTGTTAAAAAAAAAGACCAGAAATAATCCACACGACTGTTACCAAACTCAAGGGGTGCATTTTGCCTGCACCCATCAAAGCCAAAGGAGACACCAACAGAAGTTTGCAGCAAAGAAAGTTGAGGTTTATTTAAGGAAATGATGCCAAATCTGTAGACACATGTGAGCTAGTGCTCTTAAGACTTGGATTCTCGATGGCCCCTAGTAGATAGACTGCATAGAGGAAAATTCATTAGTCATGGTAGTTACGGGAGTTGGGATCGTAGGCTCTACTGATTGGCTAGGGCAGCTTGGATAGGAGGATGTGGTCATTGCATCATGGTCTTTTTGTCAGTCATGGTATCGGTCTGTCTAGTCTCAGGGAGATGCCAATAGGGTGGTTCTGCCTTCATGGGTCTGGAGCTAAAAATGCAACTGAGGTTAAGATGTTATCAGTTTGACTTAAACTCAGTTTCTGTGGTCAACAGACCTGAGGCTTTGTTCCTGAGACTGTTTGATGCTGTACTAAGGGCTTAATGATTAAGGGAATGGCTGTGCAGTATGCAGAAGGGTAAGGGAAGAAAAAAAAAATCAAGTGAGTACAAGGCCAGTTTAAAGCAAGGAGAACAAGAGAGCAAAAATCATTTTAAACAAGTGAAGATTTGCATGGTCACACAAATGTTAATAGGGGACTGGTTGAATAAATTATGGTATATCCTCTTCAGGTATAAAAAAAATGGAGACACTCTCTGTGCTAATATGAAAAAATTTCCAATGCATATTAAGTAAAATAATGCAAAGTATAGAAAAGTATAGTATGCTACCTTTTGTGTAGCAAAGGGGAAAATAAGCCCATGTATCGATTTTTGTATGTGCATAAAGAAACTCTTAAAGTTTACATATGATAAATAATAATTTTGCATGTGGGAGAAAAGAGAGTTGAGATGAGAGAAAGGGGGAAGACTTTTAAATGTAGTCTTTAAAAAGTATTTTTGAGCCATGTGATGGACTATGTTACCTATTCCAAAAATTCAATTAAAAGAGTGGGATCATACAGTACAAGTCATTTGCAACTAACCTGTTTCAATCTGATTTACGTTTTCAAGGCCTATTCATGTAGTCACAACCTTGATCTTTCCTTTAATTATGCTGCCTTGAACTGTAGAATCTTATAGCTGGAAATGCTCCTGGAGATGACCCACCTTCTTACTTTCATATTGTAGGAAAGAAAAATGGTGCAGAAGTGGCAAATGCCTTGCCCAAGCTGGCCCAGCAGGTCAATGGCAAAATTGGGGTTAGCCTTAGGTCTTCTAACCCTGAGAGTCTGGGGCTGCCTTTCTTCCCGCTCTCCCAATGCCGAAACTACCTCCTGATTCTTACTAAGAGGTTAGTAGCTTTATGTGTTATATTTGTTTAGGGAGTTTGCCTTTTTAAAACAAAATAAAGATAAATAATATTAACAACAAACTGGTCACCTTTTTATGCAATAGGGGTTGTTCCCATTTCAGGAGTCAGAGAGAGATGCTTTGGGTGAGGGAGATGGTGCGGAGGGGGATGCTAATGGTGGTGTCAGTAGCCAGGGATGAAATAAATTTCGTAGTATCTCATCTCCCTTTTTATCCTCCTAAGTAAATAAATGAATAAATACAATAAAGGAAGAGAAAAATGTGAACAAAGCCAAAAATAAAACAACTAAGTTATCACTTATTCACTTATAGGATTGGTTCTACCTTCAGCTCAGGAAGGAACTATTTTGTGGTTTGAAGTTGTGATGGCATCACTGCAAATATTGTTAATATAACAAAGTGTTATTAGATGTTTTGTCTAATAAGCCACTGCTCACAGTAGATGAGGCCTCTGCAGATCAAATTCTCTGATCCATCAGGCAGGACCCTGTAGCCATCCTAATAGGTGAGGACATTTTAGGATTTACCTTGATAAATGACCCAGCCCTTCTGAAATTCTTATAGTCAAGCACTGTGTCAGAGTGATGAAAATACAAAAACCTTACGGTATGTGCTTTCATCTCAAATTAAGTAGTATAGATCGGTGGTTTCCTAAATTTTACATCAAAATAATAGTGAAGTAGCAGCAACAATGCGAAGAGGTCCTTCCCAAGCTTGGAATATTGGTCATGTTCGAGATTTTAATGTATAATTTCATGCAATGCTGGATTCTACTCCATAATACAAACATATTTTCTTTAATGTCCACATTTATATTCTATTTACCATCCCTCCCTCCCCCAGTCTTCTAGTAAAATTGATGCTTTAAGAAGATACACTATGTTGACCTAAATCTCAGCCAGGCTCTTTGTTACTCAAGTTTGAGAAGAATGGATTAATCAGGAGTTAGCAGACTTTTTTTTTTTTTTTAATAAAGGGCCAGACAGTAAATATTTAGGGTGCACGAGCCATACTGTTTCTGTTACAACTACCCAACCCTGCCTTTGTAGCATGTAGTAAAAGCAGCTATAGACAAGACATAAATGAATTGGCATGGCTGTATTCCAATAAAACTTTATTTACAAAAGCAAACCGATTTGGCTCATGGCCCGGATTTGGCCTGCAGGCTGTAGTTTACCAACTACTAGATTATACAATAAATGTCCAAGAGTTTATAAAAAAGAAATATTTTCAGCTGGGACAAAAAAGGAAGAAAGAGTGGGAATAGAAATTCCATTGATCATTGAATGCTACATAGTATTTCTAAGACCAGAGAGAAAATGACATTATTAGTAGAGGAGCAGTGTAAGCAAAAGCAAATATTTTTAGGTTTATATGTAATGTAGGTGGGGTACAGTCAATAGATCAACTTGTCTGGTGGAAGAAACTCATGTCTAAGAAAAGCATTCTAAAACATCAGGGCTGGAAGGGACTTTGCTGATTATTTGTTTTTATTGTACAGATGGGGAAATTGAGGTTAAGACTGATCTCAGAATCTGGAAAGAAGCTGCTGAAGAGTCTCAGAGAGCTGTGAATACTAGGCTAAGGGATCCTAGCTCTGCCACACAGGCCAGTGATGTTTCGACATATCATCATTTGAACACTTATTCATTAATCAAATTCCTACATGCCATGTGACCAGAAGTTCCAAGCGGAGTTCCATTGGCAAGGAATTAATTCTCATTCTTTGTACACCATTGTGAAATAACACCGTAGAGATGGCGATAAGATACATGTGGAGGAATCATCTGGGCAAGTGCCAAGAATCCAGAAGCTTTAGCTTCTCATCTTGCCATCACCTTGATCTGCAAACCTGGACCAAATCCTGAGCCCTTCTGTGGTTCCACTCTTGGTGAAACAAGAAACATTCATTCTTCGCTATCTATCATCAGAACCAGTGGCCTGTTCCTCTCCTTCTTTTCTGCCTCCTCTCACACCAGCATTGAAGTTGTAAATGACCAGAGGACACTGGAATGGGAGGTGTCACAACCTTGTGTGACCCAGATATTCATTCCCTACTAATTACTAAGCACTTCTCATGAACTGGGTGCTGAGGATAATTAGTGAACAAGGTAAGTGGGCTTCTGCCCTCATGGGCTCACATTCTAGTGGCATGGGTATGGGGGAACACAAGCAAAATACAAGCAAACAAATGAATAACAGAATTTCAGATGGAGATAAGTGCTGTAAGTGAAATAGTGGCTAGAGGGGCTCTCTCAGCTGGTCTAGCAAGGGAAGATCTCTTTGAGGAAAGAACTGGAGATTGAGAAGAGCAAATGACCAGGCCCTCCAGGCCGAGGGAAGAGCAAGGGGGAAAGTGTACTATGTCTATGAAGCAGAGAGAAGGCTTTGTGTGTCTGCAGGTGGTGGGTGAGGGCAAGATGGATAGTAGATAAAGAGGTAAATAACACAAAGAAATGGATGAGTTTTAATCTGATCTGTCGAATGAGTCAATCTGATTTATATTTTTTAAAAGAGCATCCAGCTGTTCCTTGGAGAACGGCTTAGAAGGATTAAGGGTAAATAAAATAATTAGCAAGGCTAATCCAGGTAGGAAATAATGGTGATCTAAATCAGACAGTAGCAGTGGAAACTGAGAGAAGTGACTGGATTCAGGACATATTTTGGTAGCAGAAGAAACAGGACCTGTTGAGCAATTGGACATGGGGGTTTGGGGTGGTGCTGGTGAAGGGAAAGCAGAAATCAAGGATGCCTCTTTGGTCTGGGGCTTCAACAACTGGTAAGTTGTGGTATTTTTTTGTTGCCATTGAGACTGAAATGCTGGGAGAGGAACAGTTTTGGGTGGGCAGTGTGGTCAGTCCATATGTCCATCATGGTGTGCTAAGGTGAAGATGCCTTTGAGACCTCCAGGTGGGGATATGCGGTTGGCAGTTGGAGGGACATTTTTCTTGTGTCTCCAGTCTTAAAAGATAAACGTTCTAACAATTGCCTGAGACTTGATTACACATTTTATACTGCCTCCCTGGAAGATTTGGGACTCCTTAAAGATCTGTTTATTCCATGGATCCATGCTAGTTTCTGCATTTACCTCCACCAGGTAGCCTGATCTCATATCTGCTCAACACTTACCACCACCACCTGACTTCTCTGCCCATCCTGCTTGGCTCCAGAGTGGACATCCTTAAGGGACCTGGTTGTCAAACAGCTCTTCCCAGAGATTGTGCCACTTCACAATGGTGAAGGTATGTCAGTTTCTCCACATTCTCACCAACATGGGGAAATATTATTTGCCAATTTTAGATGGTGACACATTTCAATTAGTATTGCAAAGCTATCCTTTTAAAAGCAAATTTACTCCATGTGTATTGCAACATACATTGAAGCACTCACCAGCACATGCAGTTATACAGGGATTTTAGGGTGCAGATCCCACCGCACGCCAGGCACTGTGCTGCTCTGAAGGCATGGTACCTCTTGTCATCCTCACAGTATCATGATGCGGTGCTCGTTGTCATCATCCGTCGTGTTCTAGATGAGGAAACTGAGGCCAAAGGAAATTGAGTAACTTGTTCACATGGCAGAGCTGGGATTCACATCCCAGGTCTGTGGGAGGGACAGAGTCCAAGCTCTTACTCATCTCCTTCCATCCCTCTGCTATCCTGAGAGGGAGACCGCCCAGAACTGGTCCTTGCCCAGGATAGCAGTATCAATGGAACTTCTTTCGGAAATTCTTGTCACCTCTTAGCCTCTCCTTCTTACCTTCCATTTTCTCCTCCCAGTTTTCTAGATCCATCTTGGGGTTTGCTTCTCCTTGACATCCGGTCAATATAACCCTCTGTGATCCTCCTTCGGTAAAAACATCCATGTCATTAGGGTCGGAAGGGAGTGGGGAGCGGTAAAGAAAGCCATGAAACTTCCTGCAGGTTTAGGGGTGGGGAGGTGACTCCTTACTGCCACCTCTTTCCTGTCACACAGTAGTGAGGTAAATTTTATTTTTTCTTGATAATAATGAGATAATATGTATTGAAATCCTACTGTGTGCCCACGTCCTATCTTAAGCACCATCAATTCCTATAGCCACCCATGGGGTACTTACCATTATAGACATTTTATATACTTATTATAGAAAATTTGAGTAATAGAGCACCCAAGGACTGCCATGGCTAAGATTTTGGTGCATTCCCTGCCAGTAATTTTTCTTGGCTTGAGTACGTCGAATATATTTTCATGGGCTTCACATCGCACACACAGTAAAGCTATACATGTTCAATGATACAATTTTGAGAGAAAGGGGAGGAAAGAACGAATTTAAAGGAGGGCAGTTCTGTTCTCCATGCCGCTGAATCGGTGGGTGCCCTGGCACGTGCGTGGGATGGGAGCGCGGAGGAAATCTGCTCTCCCTGCTGAGATCCCAGTTCCTGGGGGCCTCACATCATTAGAGCGTCTCACCACAGAAACTGTGGTTCTAGGTTTAAAGAGATGTATTTTGGGTTCGACATGGCACCTCGTTCAAACCAACTGCTTCAGCTGATGGTCCATCAACAGTCTGGGATACTGAAAAGGTAGGAAAACAGTGACTGATTGAACTTACTGAGAAATGTCTATCTTCCACAAGGTATCGTGCATGCTCACACATTTTACGAGTAATTTAAGTTTTGGCATTTCTGCCTGGAGTGCTGACTTGATAAGCTGACCCCTGTGCAAGATGCCACTCCACTGTTTGTAGCTGAGGTCACCCAGGACTTTGAGGGTTAAATCAAAGTGACTTAAACTCTAGACCCTATTTTCTGTGGAAAGTCTAGCATCCTCCCCAGGATTTCCTCCATCTCTGTGGCTGACTTTCTCACGGTTTGTTCTGCTCTGGGTTTCTGCCCTGGAGGAGCTCTGAGTCCACTTCTCCTGAGAAGGGCTGCATGCTGCCCTCTGCTTCACAGCGAGCCTCGAGTGGGATGCAGCCTCTGCTTTTTGTTCTCACCTGGCTCGAGGAATGCCTGCTTGGCAGACTTGGCGTGGTGTTTTGGAAGGGATTTTTGGAATTCATAGCAATACCAATAGACTGAATTGCTTTTCCTTTCCTGTATCTTAGCCATGGGCCAGCAGGGTACCTGATGCTGTTGGGGTAGGAAGAAAGATGCAGGAGATAGAGTCTGTAGCCCCTCAGGTGTGACAGGGATGCATACATCCCCCCTGGATTGAGAAAACTCCTTGGGAAGTATGACTTGAGCTCTCCTGTCATTCATCATTCCTCAAGTAAGCTGGATGACCCTAGTAGAAGGGGAATGTAGGGTAGACTGCTTCTCATTAGTGAAGGAAAGGAAAAGAAGCGGCTGGAGCTCCAGTTAGGTCACTTATACAGGTGATGATGCAGGAATCAGACCCACAACATTTGCAGAGAGGCTGATACACGTGCCCCATGAGAGGACAGCCACACAGACGGAGCCACAGACCAGTCCCGATTATCCAGCGAAGCAGCAACCACTGAAAAAAAGGGGATCAGCCTCTTACTGTGGGCAGCTGAGTAAGGGGATGGCTCTTCCCTTCCCTTCTTCTGTCCTGCGCCAACACCAGAGGACAGGTGTGGAAGAGACCTTGATGCTGAGACCCCCTGACCTCTGCAAGCTCCTTATAGATGCAAGTCTAGGAGTGTTTGCGTATGCGATTGGAGTTGGTGGGAGGGGCAGCAAAAGGAAGAGAGTCATTGTTTGAAAATAAGCTTAAAATTTTGAAATACATAGGACTAAGTTCTATTGGAAACAAAATGTGACTGCATAACCCCTAATAACTGGAAATAAATGGTACTGGACTAAGGCGATGTTAAGCATCTTTAGGGAGGGTTTCGGAGCCCATAGTTCGTGGCAAGTTTGTGTTTGAAACCCTGGCAAGCTGAAGCCCCTTGATAAACCGGGTACAATTTGAGTTATAAGGTATCACGCTTTTAAAGACTTGACTCTTAGGGCCAAAACCCTGTCCAGGAAGATTGTACTTTCCCCAGGTGCTTGAGTATGCTCACTTCCCATGGTGACATTTATTCAGGCATGGAGGGGGCACTCTTGATGCAGTGGCCATCAAAGGCAACATTACGGGTGAAAGAGGGCGGTGTGTCACCGGAGAATCTTGCAGCCTCAGTGATTTGTGTGTGGATGCGAGCAGGAGAGCATGACGGCTTCCACTGACCTCTTGGGGGTGTAAAGGGTTATGTTCAGAGTGGGCGTGAATGAGTAGCAGGCTGCTTTTGACCCACATTTACTGCCAAATCCTTCCTTCTCTCACTCTGAGCTATTGATCTAGCCACCTGCTTCTTAAAGCAACCTAGGAGTCCGAAAAGCATGGGGTCTAGAATGTCACCCAAATTCCACTCACTGAAGGCATGGCTGTGTGTGTGTGTGGAGAAGAAGCAGGGGGGGTAATACTGAGGGCTGGGAAGGAAAAGGGAATTAGAAATACGGGCCATTTAAAAACTCAAACTGCTTTGAATTCTACCATAGGCTGTGTCTTGGAAACAAGAAGAGGAAGATAGGCCGAGAGGGGAGGTTAGTTTTTAGCAACCGTTTAAAACTGATAACAGAGGAAGAGGGACCAGAACCACAGAGAAAGTTGACATTTTTCACATCAGCCTCATTTGATCTTTCAAAAAGTCCCCAGTCTTAGGAGGGTTGTCCTTGGATAAGGGACTCTGTTCTGAACTGGAGGGAGAGTTGGGTGAAACAGGGATGGAGTTTATGGTCCCTTCCCACCAGCATCCTGCGATACTGGAAATCCCCAGGGTTAACCTTTCTTTCCTTTTGGCTACAGTTAAGCTTTTGTAGGGCGTCCCACTGTGGTGCCTCAAATTTACAGATGAGCTAACTGAAGCTTGGAGAAATTAAACAATTGGTGCCGGCTTATATAGCTGGTAAACCACACAGCCTAGGATTGGAACCCAGGTCTCTTTGGTTTCAAATTCTTTCCACCACACCAGTGGCCCCAGTGTATATTTACTTTTTAAGGATTGGGTTCATTACATGGTTTACCAAGCAAGGAAGCCAAGAACTCAGACTATGGGCTTTGGGGTCAGGCGGGCTCGGGTTTGAGTCTTGTCTCCATTTCACACTGTGATCTTTTTTATTTCTCAAGTTTCTTCATTTAAATTTTCCACCAAAGAGAAAAAGATATATATCTAGGAGACACCCCTTGAATTAATCTTGAGATAAGGACAAAGTGCTTCATAGTTTCTAACACAGATTTTTAGTCACTTTTAAGGAGCCAGTGATTTCAGGAGAAAGGCCTAGAGGCCAAATCCTACTCCTGGGGCTTGGGGTGGAGACAGGAGTGTAGATGTGGGCACCCAGGTGGACGATAGCTCCCCTTAACCTTAGAGGCAGATGGACTCCTGGTCCTCTGAGCCCTAAAGTCAGGATGCCATCAACGGGTGAGGGCGGCTGAGAGCCACACCGAGAGCACTGAATTTTTGCCTCTTGACCTTTCCCTGAAAGCAGACAGCAAGTGCCCCAGCTCTCCGGGAAACCTATCGTCTGTGCCTAATATCAAGAGCATTTGGCCACGTATTGTCTGTGCATCTAGGCACATCCTGCCTGTGCATCCAGGCCTGTCACGTCTGTGCATCTTCTTCACCAGATGGCTGGGCCACCCATGGACTGGCTCACCTTCTGTACTTGTGATGTGGCAATGAGCTAGCAGGGGAGTGAGCGTCCTGGCAAGGAACACCTGTCACTCATGCTCTCTGATGAGCTCTCCCTCCTGTCCTTCTGGACCTCAGCTTCTTTGGAGTCCTGGAGAGCAGAAGTCACAGAATGGCCCCAAAACTCTTATTCTTGTGCCATTGCTGGAGACCTGCCAATCTTCCATGTGTCTGTGTCAGTCCTTTGTCCTTGCAGGCCAGGTGGGGAGTCTGGAGGCATGAACCCAGGCACTGGGTCAGGCGGAGTGCAGTTCAGGTCTGAACTCGATCTCTCACGAGCTATGTTTAGAGAGCTCTTCTTCTCTAAGGCCCAGTCTCCTTTTCAGTGAAATGGAAGCAATAAGAATCCATTCGTGTTATGACTATCCTTATCAAGGCATGATTCAAGGCCTTCCCTAGGCCTCTGCTGACCCCCCTCTCCTCTAAACTTCTATCACCCTCTTGGCCCTGTACAGATGAACACTCATTAACACGCAATAATGAATTAGGCATTGTGTGGTTTACTGACCAGCATCAGCATCAACTGATGCTTATCTTGCAGGGGGCCTTGAGGGAATCCAAGGAACATGTAGTGATAACTATGTGTATCAAACATTCATTATAAACCAGGAGTCAGGCTAAGTGTGATATACATACTATCTCATTGAATTTTCAAACAATGCTAGAAAAAGATTTTGTTACTGCTAGCTGGGAGATGGGAAACTGAGTTTAAGTGGCTTGTCCCAGGGCTGAGCCAAGTTAAATCCTGGTCTGGGGAGAGGTGGTAAAAGGAGGTGTAAATTTGATTGTCATCAGTGTGTTGATGCAGTTTAAAGCCCTGGGGTGGATTACCAGCACCACATGATGGATTGTAAATAAAGAAATGGCCAAGAGCAGAGCATTGGAGAGTCTAGCACTTAAAGAGCAGGTTAAAGAGGGGTGGCTAGCAGAGAAAACTGAGCAGGAACGAGCAGTGCATAGGACACAACCTGATGATGATCAGAGAAGAACATGTTTTAAGAAGAGATGATCACCTGGTCACTGCCACGGAAGGTCAGTAAGACAAGGAGAGATTTGTCCATTAGCTTTGGCAAAGTGTAACCCATTGCTGACCTTGATATTCCAGTGATGACAAACTCTTTAGACCTGTCACATTTGCTGCCCTTGAATTTCTAGATAAGGATTCCCAAGATTATTGAGGCTAAAGATGATAGAGCCACATTTAACAGCCTAAATTTTGAACCTGAATCAGCCAGTAGTAGCCGTGTGACCTTGGGCAAGTTTCTGATCTTCTCTGAACTTAGCTTTCCTCATCTGTAGAAAGGGGTGATAAGGCTGCCTGTCTTATAAATTGTACTGAGGCAAAGATTAAATAAAGTTATGTATATAAAGTACCAAAAAGCTTAGTTTTAATTTTTATTATTTTTTTATTACTGCCAGCTCGCGTGTTACCTATATGTCTGAGAAAAATCAATGTCCTCATTTTAGTCAGGCTTTATTAATGTCAGGGACTCTGCTAGAAATTTCTTTGAGGGTTGAGACCTTCTTCTCCCTTTGCCACCCAAATGCCCAGCACCTAACTAGATTTAATCTGGTTATGTCCAGCTCTGCTTTGAGCGTTTCCTTGATACCCTGGGAGGAGGCCAACATCCTCCCTGGGCCTTTAAGTGGTCCGGCCCCTACCCGTATCATCTCACACCTCCCTCCTCTGGTTTCTCTGTTTCTCGACAGTGCTTGCGCTCCCTCCAACAACAGAAGCGCTGCACATGCCGTTCCCTCTCCTACGAACTCTTCTCCCTCTCCTCTTTCCTGTGTTAATGTCTCATCTTTCCTCTCCGGGGCAATGATCACTTCCTGAAACGTCCTCTCTGAGCTCCTGGATCAAGTCAGTTCCCTTGCTAGAAGCTGCCGCAGCCTCTGTGCCTCCTTCATGGCACTTAGTGCATTTCCAATCATATGCTCTTGGTGTAGTCTTAGTTTAATGCCTGGCTTCACCGCTAGACTCTAGTGCACAAAAGTGGAGCCAAGCCTGTGGCAAGCTCAGGGCCTGGCACCTAGTAAGAGTGCAACACAAAATTGTTGAGGTGAATGAGTGGGTATTTGATGCAGTGAACAAATGAGCCAATGGTTTCCTTTTGCAAAGTAATGCAGGTGTTTTTGAAAGTATGTTTGAAAGGCAAATATAATGCTAAATCTTATTCCATTTACTTTAATTACAATTCAAAGGAGTGGGAGTAAATCTTGCGCCTTGAAATGTAATAAAGTTGTACTCTACAATCTGGACTGTCTTTTTCTACTCACTTATTTTTTAAAATTGGCAATTTCCTAATAAGACATAAATAATGGCACTTAAAATAGGTTCCCAGCTTGGCTCAGCACTCACTAACTGCTGGTCACTTAAATTCTGTGTGTCACTATTTGCCTCATATGGTTCTTGCAAGGCTCTGGTTGGTGGCATGAAAGTCCTTTGAAAGCAAGTCCTTATATATTGTCCATTATTCTCAGCCTTTATTAATAACAAGGAACAGGCTGTGTGCCAGAGATAGCTGAGTAGATTTGCAGGGCTGGAGGATTGAGGCCACAGGGAAAAATAAAAGAGAATGAAATTGGTTGAGAGATCTTTAAAGGAGGGGGGATAAATAACAGAGAGGGACCAGAGGTCATGGAGGATGGGGGCTTATGCCTACCAGGCTATGTGAAAAAGGGGAGCTGTTGGTTTCTAAGCTGGGGAAGATGACCTGAATAACACCACCTGGTGGCCGAATACATAGAAGCCACTGGGAGAAGGAAAAAGGATAACCCCCTTTGGCTCTTGGTGTGGTTGCGTATGAGAGATTCTGGGTGTCCCCAGGTGACCTCGGCCGCTCAGGGCTGTGGCTGAATGGACAGGTCTGGGAGGCCGTGCCCTACCTGGCAGCCATGGAAGGGCTGAGGAGCTGTCGCTGGGTTGTCCATTGGGTGAATTCTTCTGCCCAGCACAACCTGGGGCAGGGATTGGAGTCTGGCTTTTCTAGGGAGGCTGGGTTTTAAAATGTGGAATCATGCCATTTGTGGAAAAACGAAACAAAAATACTGTCGGCTCGACAGGACATGTCTGATGGCTGCCCTCAGGCTGCCCGGTTGCGATCCCATTTGATCCCCATCTGAGGGCTGTGGCACAACCTCACCCTCTTATTTCCAGGAGAAAGCCCTGCAGACTCACCTAACTCATCCTCCATCTTTACGAGGTGATGACCCAGTGCCTTTCTTTTAATACGCAGAAGGAGAGCCAGGCTCTCCTGTCCTGTTTCCACGACGACCGTTGTCAGTTCTCCTTTCTCTTCATCCCCCATTCTCCTTGCTATAGCATTAAATAGCAGCACCACTTGTGTTAACTGAAGCCACTAAAAGCAACCCATCCATCCTTCATTCACCAAATATTCCACAAACATCCCTCTGGGTGTTACCCACTGTGTGTGGTGCTGAAACAGAGAATTTACGTTTCAGTGGGGATGGCCGGCTACTAGAAATAAACAGAGAGGCAGCTTGTGATAGGCTCGCGATGAAAGATAATGCGGGGAGAGGGGAGAGAGTGACGGAGGCAGTGATTCCAGGTTGGAAGACCAGGAGAGCCTCTCAATGCCCCTCTTCTCATGCTGTCAGTGATTTAAGGAGGTTCACAGGGTTTCCCTGGCCTCATTCATTGGTGCCAATGAGCAGCTGGGGGTTGGTGTCAGTAGCTGCTGTGATAAACAGGGTTTTCCCCTCACCCACTATATCCCTGCCTCTGAAGGGATCAGCCCCAGTCAAGGGAGCAGGTGCAGAGCTCAATCCTGATGAGGAGTAAGGATTGCCTGTACAGCTGGAAACAGCTGGCCAGCTGAGTCTGCCGGGGAGAGAGGCCGTGAGCAGCTGAACAGTGAATGGAAGGCGGGGGGAAGCTCCGCACAGCTTTACACAAGGAGAATAAAACAGACAGGGGCACAGTAAGTTACGGTGGGCCCCAAATCTATCCCTCTGCCCCCAGGTCTCCTTAATGAAATTTTGCCATCAGACAATCACTTTTCTGCAAAGGTGCAATGACATCTTGAAATCTCTTATTTTTCCCTCCAACACAGATCACTGTAGGCGATGTGATGATGACTTTCCAGCTCAAAGAGAAATACAAAGTTCTTGCTGTGATATGCAGTCCTCAACCCCTGGGCTGACTGCCTAATTTTAGGGTGTTTAGTGCAAAGTTACAGATTGGCTCACTGCATTATCGTGATCTCCCTAAGGGCAGAGATTCTTATCTTGCTGAGGGCTACTCTTCCTTGTTGCTGAATAAAGATGTTTTGAGTCATGACGTGCAAGTATTAGGAGGGCTTCTTTTAACATGTATTAGGTTTACTGTGAGTCAGGCACTGGGCTAAGGCAGTGGTTCTCAACTCTGGCCACACATGAAAATCACCCCAGGAATTCTTAAAAATCCCAGTGCCAGACTCTACCTTGTACCAGTTCCATCAGAATCTAGTGGGGGCGGGCATCAGAAGTTTTAAAGATTCCAGCGTGAGACCAGACTTGAAGACCCTAGGGCAGCGCCACCCACTGGTTGTCAAAGGCTGGTGTGTGGAGTCACCTGGCAGCTCGGTTACTGCTCCGATGTCTGGGGCCGTCTTCAGAGATCTAGACCAATATGTTTGCTAAGGGACTGTCCTGGTAACAAGGTCCCCAGGGGATTTTGCTTACACCAAAGTTTGAGAACCTGAATTATCTTCTTAAACTCTATGGTTGTACCCATTTTACAGACAGGAAATAAGAGACTAACAGATGTTCAGTAGTTTGTCCAAGGTAATAAGCTAGGTAACCAGCCGAAATGGAGCTCAAACCCAGGGCTTCATAAGTCATGGTCCGGGCTTACTCATTGGCTCCTCTATCTTTCCTCCGTAGCAAAAATTTAAGTGTCTCCAGTAGTAGAGGGGCAAGTTGGTTATGAAAATCAAGATAAGCTTAAGCGGGAGAGTCTGCTTTGAAGATGGGAAAGTTGGTATTACCAGATCCATGAGGAGGAAACAAGTCCAGTGGGGTGACTGACCTCCATCCATTAGGTCACTCGGGCTTTAAGGGGCCAGAGCTGGAATTCGCAGCCCTGGTCTCTAGACTGCAGATCTGGGCCATTTCCTCCGACCCTTAAGTGTCACATTAGCAAGTGAATCCGTAAGCAGCTAAGGCTTTCAGAATCCTTGTTACTTGTGCCTGGCACTTAGTAGGCTCTCAAGCAATGATGACTAATGGCCAGAGGGAGACTGACTTGGTGGGTCAGTGAAGGAGTGAGGGAGTGAAGGGGTCTACGCTTGACTGTCTGGTGGGGTTTCTTTTATCTAATTTTCAAGTAGAACTGAGATCACTAGAGGGTGATATCGGACAAGAGAAAGAAATGCTTCACTTGGTGTTTCTAGGACTACAGAAAACAACACACTGGTGGCTGTGGATTTAAACCGAAAAGGGAGGCTCTGCTTCATAGAGCAACGAAAGTGTGGCTTTCTCCGCATTCGCAGGCTGCTGGAAACCTTTCTCAGGCTACAGCAACTTGTAGGGTCTAGATTTAAAACCAACAGATGAAGGGCATCTTGGCTGGCCTGAGAAGTGATGTTTATAGATAACAGGAGACTTGAAAAAAAAAAAAAATTGTTGCTTCCCAGACTTTTACAACATTGATGGGAATTAATGTTTCGAGAAATGGTGTTATGATGAAGTTGTATGCTGAATTAATTTTCTGTAAATAAAGCCATACATTTTCATAGATTGCTTTTTCTGCCCTGTCATGGGGGTGTGTGCTCTTTTGTGGATGAGCATTTTCCCCCCTCTTCTCTCCATTAGTCTTGGAGGAAGACAGACCTAGCTTTGAATCTGAGCTATGTTGAGCAGATTATGTGCAGCCTCTGGTTGTGTGACCTTGGGCAAGTCACTGAACTTCTTTGAGGTCAGAATCACCAACTCGTAAAGAGAGAGATGAATAACTTTATAAGTTTATCATGAGGTTCAAAGGGCGAACCTGTGGAAAGGCCCCAGACTGGTGCCTCATGCAGAGCCCTCAACATTTGGTAACCGTTTTTCATGTTATTCTCCTTTTTGTTTGGCCTTTCTTGGGATCAAGGTCAAGACCGAGAAGCAGGTAAATGTCTTCTTGGAACTCCTTTCAGATTCTTTTCCCTTCCGCGTCTCTTCTCTCCTTTTATATTAGACACCAAGTTTTTGTTGTCAAAAGGACAGCTCAGTCTTCAGTGAGAAGAAACCAGTTGCTCTTCCCTGGGGCTGCCGCTAACCCCAAGATTTGCATTTTAGAAGATACCTGAACTAGAGAGGGACCCAGAGGAATGAATTCAAATGACAGCCTTTCAGACTCAACACCTACTTAGTGCTAATAATCATTACAATTAACATAACATTTCCTGGCACACCTGATGTGCTCTGCACTGTGCTGCATGTTTCAGATGCATGTCTCCTTTAATTCTCACTACAAATACTAAGGGGCAGGTATTTTATCAAGTTCTTTTTACAGATGGGGAAACAGGACCAGAGGATTTAAGTAACTTGGCTGACATCACATCACTGTCAAGTGGCAAAGCTGGAGTGAAACCCAGGTCTGACGCCAATGCTTATGGTTGATAAGGGGGCTAGGGCTAAACCATGTGCATCCTTCACTCTATTCCAAGAAGACTTCATAAAAAGATGTTGTGTGGTGGGGAGGTTGCCAGGAAGGAGAGGGCACGTGACAGTGAGACCTGGAAAACCTGCGCAGTGGTGGTGTTATTCGAGCAGGGCCCTGAGGGTTAGTTAGGGTCCCAGCCCTCAGAGAAGAGGAGGGAAGAGGACATCACAGGAGAAGGAAGCAGCAAGAGCAAAGGCGGAGAGGCTGGAAAGCACGGCGTTTGTTTTAGGGACTTGGACATGCCTCGTAATGCATCACCATATGGGGTAGGCACTACCTACGATTATTTGCATTTTACAGAGGAAAAAAGTGAGGCACAGAGAGGGTAATTCATTTAGCTAAGGTCACACAGTTAAGTGGTAGAGCTGGGATGTGAGTTGCTATCTGACTCCAGAGCCTCTTTAAGGCAAAGATCACATAGAGATCTCAACTCAGTCAGGGTCCTAGTACCCCTGGCTCCTGGGAAGATTCCAGGCTCAGTAGCTCAACCATGCCCAAGGCAGCATACCAATACGTACTCCCACCTACAAACACATGGGGGCCAGTTTTCAGTTTCTAAAACAACTACAGTAAGATTGTACCTTTGCACCATGCCTGCCTTTCTTCTCCTCCTGGTTTGGAATCTGGCTACTCTCTTCCATTCTTTTCCCTTAAATAATAATAGCTCATTAACCATGTGCCTGACCCTGAAACAGTAATGAGGCCTGAGGTCAGTTTAGAAACTGCTTGAGGTCGTGTTGTTAGCAAGTGGCTGGTGGGGATTCAATGCCACCTTGTGTTCCTCACCACTAAACCGCTCCCCTCTTGTGCTTCTCATCCTGCTTCTCACAAGAGCCCTTGAAAGGTCCCTGAGGCACGGGAAGCCCGAATGGCTTGCCAGGGCTCACGATTGGTGAGCCAGCCCCGGAGGCCTGCCCCGTTGCTGTCCTTGCTGCTCTTTGCCCTTCTGTCCTCAGCATCTCCAGGCCACCACCACTTCCCCCTGTCTGTCCTGAGGCAGTAGTTGCTGAGGGACCCTGAGTGTCCCCTGTACTACCACAGCAGAGGTGCTGCCCTCACACTCTTGTCCCTTGAGCACTCTGTCTGGAGGTGATAGGAACCAGAGGTCACTGGTAGATCTGTTTATGTGGATTTTAGGATTAATGAAAATCTTGGCTTATTTCATATTCATGACCAGAAACCACCTTGGCCCTGGAGGGACAGTTGTAGGGCTGGGGCAGTGTTCACAGGTGGACCACAGTAGGACTCTTGTGCACAAACAGAAATCTCACTTAGGGGAAGGTAAGGTGTAGGGGCACCAGAGGGGCTTCCCACTGTGTGTAAGGGACTCTCCAAGGTAGTAGTGAGAGGAGAGACTCACCTTTAGGTTTTCGTGGGGGAGGGAAGAAGAGTGTATGTACATTCAATCCTCCATTTCTTCATTCGTTTATTCCTCAAATCACTCAACATGCACATTGAGCACCTCTTCTGTGCAAGGTGGTGTTTGAGGCACTGGAGAAACAGCGAGGAACAAGAGACAAAATCCTCGCCCTCTAGTGTCCTCCATTCCACTGATTACCGAGATGGGAGTGGGGACAGAACACAGACGACTATATCAAATACACGATAAGTTGTTGGGACAAGTGACATGGATGGAAACAAACCAGGGCAGGGGGCAGGGAGGGCTGGTGGGGTGGAATCTGCCTGCATATGGACCATCATTCTCGTTGCAGATGGCACTAGAATAGGTTCTTTTTCTTCTAAACGAGCAGGTCATTGTTCAGAGAACCCAGATTCACTCCATGTAGGTAAAACGCAGGCAAGTCCAAATATCTGGCAGGGGATGCTCAGAGCCTACAAGGCCTACGAGTAGAGTTACCTGGGCCTCATACAGGGTTGTGCCGACCTGGGGCTTTCAACGCATTGTGTGGTTCTGAGATCAAAACGGAGACCGCAGCAACCGAGCTAAACGCGCGTCAGCCCCCCTCTATTTCGGGCTATCTGGAGGACCGAGAAACACAGATGTATGACAAATGGCTTCATTTTGCCATGATGTCACATCCTGAGGTACTGGGGGTTGCAGCTTGAACATATGAAATTTGCGGTAGACGCAACTCAGCCCTAAAAGATGGGCAGCGGCTGGATCAAGCGAGGCCTTGGATCTATATTGAATATGGACTTTATCTGAAGGCAACGGGGAGTCGTTGCCGAATCTTAGGCAGAAGGACAGTACTTGTGTTTGCATTTTACCGTGTTATTATAGCAGCGATGGGAAAGCATTGGAGAGGAACAGAGATGGGTTCAGAAGTGATTGGGATGCTCTTTAAGAGAATCCATCAGGGGAGGAGCTGGGGAGACACAGGTAGACACAGCAGGACCTGCGATGGGTCACCTGTGGGGGCAGGGCAGGAGAGTGTCAGGCGAGTTAGATTTCTGGTTTGGACTACTGGGTGCTCCGTGGAAGTCATTGCTGAGAGTCCTAGAGGAGAAGAGGCCGAGGCAAAGGCGGGGGGCATGCTGAGTGTGGGGGCCCGTGGGACATCTGAGTGGAGGCAGGTCTCCAGCTCTGGAAGCAAATCTGGATTGCGACTTGGATTGGGGATTCATTCACTCTGGATGGTGACTGACGCCATGGGACTGGAAAAAGGAGGGGTGCTAGCATACGTTTGAATATTCAGAAGTGAGCTGAAAACTCTTATTAAAATTGGAGATGCATGTGCCCAGAATGACTAACATCCTGCTAATGTGGAAACACAGTTAATTTTCAGGCCCTTGTCTTCCTTTTTGAGGGTCCGCTGGGGGCTTGGGGCCGGGAGAGAACCTCAGGTCTCCGGGATGCTAGCTCCCGAGGGTGGTTAATCAGTTTTGATACTTAGTGAGTCTCTGCATGCCCTCTCAGCTGAGTCAGCCCTGGTCCCCCTCCCGGGAAGGACGCAGGAGGAGCTCTTGTAGACAGCACCACCTGCCTTGTTTACCAGAGGGGCCGGGAGGGAGAGGGGCATGACTGCCCGGGCCAGTGAGCTGCACCGTTCTGTCTACCAGCGGCTAAGTAAGGACGCCGGCAACAAAAAGCATTTGTTGGGCTTGAGTGTACATGACGCATAATTTTGGTAGTAGTAGCAGATTTGTCTTTTAAAGATGTCTTTCTTGGGCCACTTTTAAAATAATAACAGCTGACATTTATAGAGTCCTCACTAGATTCCAGACAGTGTGCAAAGCCTTTTATCTGAGTCTCAATTCATCCTCACCGGCAGGCATAGTGGTTGTTCCTGTTTTACTAGTAAAGACCCCAAGGCTTGGAGAGCGAAGAAGCGTGTGTAAGGTTGTGCAGTTTGTAAGTGGAGAGGTGGACGTGAACCCCAGCAGGCTGATGTCAAGGCTCCCACAGTTGGTCGCCATGCCAGATGGTTACCCCTGAGTGTGTTCCATCGTGGAAGTGGAATCTTTGCCTCATGCCGGGCTTTACTTGGACTCACCGTCAAACACACCTGGGGCACACTGCCAGCGTCCCCTCCCCACAGCTGGCTTTACTTACTTCCCCGTATCTCTGTCTTCCATATTCTATAAACTGAGATAATTGTGCCTACCAGAACAGGACTTTGGGGGTGAGTTTAAGGATAATGACACATAATGACCAGAAAGCGCTCAGCTCCATGCCCGGAACACAGTGCCTGTGGCAGATGGTATTCCCTGAATCCATATCGATCCCGTCCCACAGGCTCTCTTTCCTATGTGATGGTGACACTTTCTCATTGACCATTGTGTGCAGATTCCCTCCTTTTGGACAGATGCACCTTTGGAATCACCTCGGCCAACAGATTATGATGGAACTAAATGCTCTATGACTTCAGAAGCTAGGTAATAAAAGTATCTGCTTGGTTCTGTCTTGGGACATGTGCCCCGGGAGCCATAAGCCAACACATAAGTTGTCTGTGGCCACCATGCTGGAGGGAGTACATGGGAAGCCCCCACAGAGACAGAGCGATACCCGAGGTGCCCCAGCTGTGCCAGCCCCAGCTGTCCGAGTCTTCCTACTGGGTACCAAACAGAGTGTGAATGAAGCTAATGGCTCTGCATCTGAGCCACCGCAGCTGACATTAAGTAGAGCATAGATGAGCTGTCCCCACCGAGCCCCCTCGAATGCAGATTTGTGAGCAAAATAAATATTTTTGTTCCTAGCCCCTATATTTTGTTATACAGCACTAGATAATGAGAACAATGCCCAGCAAATGGCTTTTGACGGTATTCCTCCTGCTTGGATGTTCATTGTCACTCAATTCTAGAAGTGAGCTGTGAATCAGGAAGATGATGTCTGGAGATGGGGTAAATTTTGGTCCTGGGAAATGCAAAACGTGTGTCAACTCTATTAGTTGTTTGGGGAACTGTAAAGGGCTTGGAAGTGTACAAAGGCGTGGCAACCCTGATGAAACCCTTACATGTGGCAGTGTTGGGAGGGGCTTTCCTCCCTCGTCTCTTCTCTGTGAGGTCTCTGTAAGCTAAGGGAATAGTGCATCTTTTGGTACCTCATTTTAAACTTTCTCCAGCACTTTCTTATCAATGACATTTCAGCACCCCATGTAAGTCCAGGATGGAGCAGGATGGGGATCATTCACCCCATACCCCAGCTGGGCACACTGAGGCACAGTGAGGGGCGGGGCCAAGATTCAAGCACATACAGCTGGTTGGAAGCACACTCCCCTTGCCTTCAAAGCCTTGCTTTTCAGCTTCCTCCCTGTGCGACTTTAGGCGAGCTGCTTACCCTTGCTGTGCCTCCGTTTTCTCATCTGTAAAATAAGGATAAAAATGGTACTCCTGCAGAGGGTTTCGGTGGTGATTACATCAGACATTTCTTGTGGCTTTCTTAGGACATTCCTGGCATGTAGGGAAAAGCTAGGAAGTGGCTGAATTTGGTGTTTTATTTTTTATTTTTTGAAATTAAGAAATATTTTTATTTTTTCACATTGACCTAAAGAGTGTCTTCAATATAGAAATAACAAATAATAAAAGGAATAGTAATTTAGGAATATGAATGGTTCATGAGTTTAGGGGTATAAATGTTGTCAAACTTATTTTTCATTTTTAAAAATATTTTTTATTATTATTGTTTTTTTTTAACATTTTATTTTTTATTTTTTTTTTTTTAACTTTTTCCCCTCCCCTCACTCCTTAGCCTCTGGTAACCACTAGTCATTGTCCATGTCCCTGAGTCTCTGTCCTGTTCACTTGTTACTTTTAGGTTTATATCCCACCTATAAGTGATATCATGTGATTTTCAACCTTTTCTTTCTGGCTTATTTCGCTTAGTATGATTATTTCAAGGTCCATCCATGTCGTCACAAATGGCAGTATTTCATCTCTTCTTATGGCTGAGTGATATTCCATTGTATATACCACAGCTTATTTAGCCAGTTGTCTATCGTAGGACATTTCAGTTGCTTCCTTGTCCTGGCCACTGTGAATAATGCTGCTATGAACATCGGTGTGCATGAATTCGGGGTTTTAAATCAGGTTGGTTAACCCAGACTCTACATTGATGAGCCCAACTTCTAGAAATTTCCACCAATCTCCTTTCCACCAAAGGAGACCAAACAGCAATATCCCAGGTACTCCAACCATTCCCTGGAGAGCATGATTTGATTCTTCTCTGGCCACCCTTCTCTGCTCACCATACCTTGAATACATGATGCCCTGAGCTGAAGGCAGCATCACCATCTCCTCTTTTGTTAATGTAGCTCAAGATTACTTTTTTTTTTTTTGGCAGTCATGTCATCCTGTTGATTCATCCTACACTGGCAGTCAAAATCCTGTGTTCTTACCACATGTGTTAGCCTCAAGCTGCATTCCTTCCCATCTAGGATTGGTACAGTTGGAGATTCAAAAAATCTGACTGCAGAATCATGTAAATTTATTAGATTTTGCCACTCGTTGTAGCCTGCCTAAGAAAGAACCAGATGAGCTGCTCCTCCCTGGAGACATCCCATGCTTCTCATCTACCCTCCTTTTTTGCTTAAGGAAGAAAGGAGGCACAGCCTGGACATCATGGTAGTGCAGAGAAAGCGCATGCCTGGAGTTGGTGCCGTGTGCCATCTCCAAGCCTGTGACGGATGCCGAATCTCTTTTCTGCTGTGGATATGGCCTCAGCTTTGATCAGTTGCCACCTGAATAGGACAGACTTGAGGACAGAGACTGTATTCTATGAGGTCACTGGCATAATTAATCAGGCTTCTAGCATTTTGGTTGTTCAAATGGCTCCTAATCTCCCTAAATGTGTTGCCATCTAACCCACACTTTTCCAGATAGCCTATGAGGATAAAATGATACTTTCATCATGTCTACTTTCTTGCCAAAATACAAGTTCTCGAAATGGCCACGCTGTTTGATCCTACTAGTCGAGCAATACTGTGTATGGTGCTCACTCGGCTGGCCCCTGGCAGTCTGAGAGCCTCATGGAGTAGACCAAACCCAGTCTCAGGGCCTGACGGGCATCACAATGATTGTGGAGGACATTTTCACTGGGCGCCTTAGCCCAGGTGATGTATGGCGCACATGCAAATGGACGTGGGTATGTTGATGGTTCTTTGTGCAGCTCCTGGCCAATGGAAGGACAGCGCTGACTCAAGTGAAGACAGAGCAACCTCTAGATGCTTTACCACCTTGAACTGGGGTTCTTCATATTTTGTCCTACCGGATCCCCATTCTCCTCCACAGCTAACTCGCCAGCGTAGGGACACTTTTCTGTTCTGGGAAGAGAAAGCTTCACCTCGTATGATCTCTCATACATTGTTTGTGCACGAGCCTTTCTTATTCACCGGTGCCTATGCTTTTGAAACTCAAAAGTTATTCCTTAACTTTCTTTCCCTCTTTCTCTGCTTTTTTGTTATCTCTTCCTTGTCGGAAGGAATGCAGACTGCTGGGCTGAAAAAAAAGGGGTATAAGGAAATGCTAGAATAAAAAAAAAACATTGGTTAATAGTTAAGAAATGTTATCCCACTACACAAGTAATAGAAACTTACTCAAGCTAGCCTAAGCAAATTAGGGAAATTTGTCGTAAGAATGTAGTTTAGGGAAGATGAGGGTAGAAATAGCTCATGGTCAAAGAGCCCAGAGAAATCTGCTCTTACCATTGCTCACTGTGTGAGGTTTCCCAATCTCTCATCTCCGTCTCTCTCTCTCTCTGGACTGGCTTTCCCAGCACTGGTGCCATAAGACATATGGAACCCCAGCCCTGCCTTTACCAAATAATGCCTTTGTACCAATTAGAAAAGCTGCCCGTTCTCAGAAATGCTTCATCACCATCTGCCGCAAGACTGTATTAAGAATATACAAATAAGTGAGGAGCGCAAGTGTAAACATCCCTCTGTCACCACTGCCCAGAGTTATTTAACGAACCACTTGTACATTTGTTTGCTGTGACTGCAAAGATGCCCTGGAACTTTGCTGTCTATTTATTTGCAGAAGTAGCCAGCAGAGAAGAACCAGCATTCCTGAGTCCCAGTCCCAAAGAAAAAGAAACCCATCTTGGAAAACCCATGGTGCCATGTTAATGTCAGGATTCAACTCTAAATTCATTAAATTCAACAAGACCTGCTTCTTCCTCAGAGACATGGTAGCATGCACATCAGTCATTTCTCTTGCTATATCCACAGCACCTTCGTCTGGGAGCATCCCCCCCTATTTCCTTGCTAGTAGACTGGGGATGGCCAGTTTAGGTCCCCTGCCCAACCTAGTTGAGGGACGAGCTGTGACCAAGGCTGAGAAGACCAAATGCTCCCTGGGAATCAGCCTCTCAAATCCATGGCGACAGAAAGGTGTCTCTCTCCTCTCCCTCCAATTTTGTTTTTTCTTAAGTTGATCAGAGGAAGGGTCTTTTGCTTGCATTTGAGGAACTGATACACTCAGACACCAGGAGGAGAATGCTAGGCTTAGCAGGCCATATGGTGACGTTAAGGTTTTGGGATTTGTAGCTGCATTGCTTGGGTTTGAATTGCAGCTCTGCCATTTATTTCTTAGTTGTGTGACTTTAGGCAAGTTACTTATCGTCCCTGTGTCTCAGTGTCATGATCTTCAAAGTGGGGGATTCAATGAGTTAAAGGATGCCAATGCTTTTAACAGAGTGCCTGGCACCTGGGGAGCACTCAGTAAATATCATCAGGTCTCAACCACCCAAGTAAATAGAAAAAAAATTGATAGTTATACTTCTTTAAACGATGGAGAGAAGAAATTCACAATCATGGAATAAATTGGAATGAATTAGATGTTTTTCAAGGACTACGTGTATTTTCACACCCACTCTGATGTGAGGTAGGTATAGAGGAAAAAGGATCTGGAGCTGGTTCCAAAGGGGGCACTCACAGATGAGCTGGTACCTCTTCACTTAAAACAACAACAAAAAACGACAAAAAACCAGAGGCCACGGCTATAGCTGGTATTCTCTCTTCCTTTTCTGGGAAAGTTCATGGGTTCTTGGCACTCAATAAGCTCAGTTCTCTGCAGCTTCCCACAAGGAAATTAAATTTTCAGGTCCTGCACAAAAGTTTAGTTATCGCTAATATAATCATTGTTGCTGTCACTGTATGTCTGCGGGAGCCGGGGGGCAGGGGTGGGAGGAGGATAGGATTTGACAGCGATGAAAAAACATTCTTCCCCGGCTCTCCCTCTCAGACACTCAGGGTATGTGTATGTGCACACATACACATAGACGCACAATGTGACGCTCAAGCACACACTAGTACAACTACACACATCTGCACACAAAGGGATGAGCTTTCTCAGGGGCAGTTATCCTGAGTAAGTGTCCTGATTTTTTTAAACCCAACCAGCATTTCGAGGGTGCGTACTGAGCCTGAACTAAGCATTGAGGGGGCAAGAATAGGGTACTACAGGTATGATTATGTCCTGGCCCTGCCTTCCAGGAGGTACCAAAATGATGTATGGGGGAGAGAGAGATACTTACGAACCTCTAATACAGGGTAGATTGGGATAAGGGCTACATGAGAGGTTAACTAGTTTCTTTAGCTTATTTTTTATGTGATTCTGGATTAGTTTCACACATTCTCAGTGTAGTTTTGGAGTTAACCAACCTCAGTATGGATGTCACTATTGGACTGCAACTTTCTGAGCCTGGTTTCCTGGTCTGGAAACAGGATATTAATATCGCCTCTCTGTATGTGTTAAAATCACGTTGGCTGCGAGCAACAGGGTTCAGCTGGCAGTGGCTCAACCAAATAGGAACTTATTTCCCCATGGAACAAGTCATTCAGAGGCAGGCAATCCAGGGTTGATACTGTTGTTCAAGGGACTCACCGAGGACCTGTCTTGCTGCCCAAGCATGCAGGGCCACAGGTCGCTTAATCCATTTTCAGGCAAAGTAGCAAGAGGCTGGCTGCATCTCTCCCCCTTTGAAGGGCTTTCTGGAGATCCCTACCTAGTATTCTGTCTTTCACTTCATTGGCCACAACTATGCTGGGTTGACTGACCCTACCTGCAAAGGAAGCTGGGATGTCCAGTATTTTAACTGGACATACTGTTGCCTCAAATATAACTGAGGTCCTGTGAGGAAGGAAGAGGGGGCGACCCCAACAGTATCTGCCACACTATCTTTGGGAGTTGTTGAGAGGATCCTAAGATAATTCATGTTGGCCCAATGCCTGACATGCAGTCACTATTATTATCAATTGAGGCTCTTCCCATTATCTTCTCTGAGTAACCCCCAATGAAGTGGACAGAGGTGACTTGGTCTCCTCACTGTCCTGGGACTCCCCCTGTCACTGCTCATCTGTATCTGACTCATGCTTCATGACTCAGGTGATCATGGCTCCCCCAGAAAGTCTCCCCTGGCTTCCCTCTCTAGTCCTCAAAGGTATTAACCTGCTCCATTAAAAACTGTAGCACAAAATGACTATATCACTCAAATATAATTTAGCATATATTTCCTGATGTGACTAAAACAATATGTATTTATTTTTTTCTTTTCAACTAGTTTATACATTTCTTTAGGGCAGGGATTATTATTTTTTTCCTGCATGCCTTCCTCAAAGCTCTTATTGCTGGTTCTTATACTGACTCCATTACAGGAGTAATTAAAGCTGAGGTAGCCAGCTTTTGTTTAAGTTGCTGGTAGCGTTGGAGTTGTGGTATGCCAGGTTTGCTCATTTATGGGCAATAATGAATAATACTTTTTGGGCATTTGCTGTTCTGCCTACATTGTTTTTCAGAACTCAGATAGCCAAGGTATGGTCTAGCAAATGTGTGCTGTGGTTACTCTCTGAACAAAGGGGGACTGAGAAGGAGATTTTGAATGCCTATCTGGAATCAAGCCTTCATTCATTCATTCATTCATTCATTCCACCCACTGAGTACCTGCTGTGTGCTAGGCACAGTACTGAGTGTGGACCTCTTGTTCCTGTGCTGCTTCCCATAACTTCTTCCCATTTTGAGGCAAGATAACCTCCTTTACTCAGCAGTACTCACTTTCTTCAAGTTTTGACTCAAAGGGACTTTTCCAGGCCCATCAATTTCAAAACCATTTCCTAAACTCAACTCAGCCACTTGCTTTCCAGGGGAGCCCTGACAAATAATTAAGAAAGAAGAACATGAAGTAGAACTATTGTGGGTGGGAAAGTCCCATACATACCTGTTCCTTTCCTAGCCAGCTCATGTCCTAGTCCATTTAGGGTGCCCAAATGAGCTACCAGTACCCCTCTCTCTCTCAATCCAGAGGAAAGAAAAAAGATTTGTTTTCAAGCAACAAGGGACTTTATTCCTTTGGATGAATGAATTCAGCAAATAATTTCTGAGCCCTTGTTGTATACAGGTGCTATGTTGGCATGGGTGACAAGAACACAGATATTTAGTCAGTTATGTAGCTGATTATATATGTGATTAGACTGTGCCAGCTAATGGGATGACTTTATAAGACTGATAGAGCACTTTTTTATGTGCTAAGCCCCATGCTTAATGCCTTACATGCATTTTCCTCTTGGATCCTCTGAGGAGTTACATCAATACTCTGAGGCAGGTGGGAGATAGAATAATCACCCATTACCTCCCCCATCCTCCTGCTTTGTGTTGAATTCATGAAGCAGGGGGGAGGGTTGGAGATCTGAAAACAAGATTTATATTCCAGGAAGACCCTATGCCATGGGGTCACTATGATGTAGTCTGAGGGGAAAATATAGCAGAGTCTTCAGCATGAATGATCCAAAGTTGGGTCCCAGAGAGAGGACATAGCCAGGTCGCAGGATCAACTGAGCCAAGGAGATGCTGAGTCACAGGGAGGACAATCTGCACTTGCTGTGACAATGTTACAACAGTTTTAGACACTTTGGATGTGTGTGTGACAAGGGGATAAGCCAGCACCCAAGCCAAGGAGGATCACGTGCCTCAGGGGAGGGCAGCCTGGATATTGGGTGGTACCTGAACCTTTCAGGTTGACAGGTGTTGTCTGGAACAGATGACCTTCTTGTGAGGTCAGGAGGGTAAGAAAGCCTTCTGGGAACCTAACCTCCATACCCTGGGGAAACAAAGAAAAAGAGACAGGAGAACTTCCAATTCAATTGAACAAATCACTACAAAGAAGCTTTAACCAGAGAAGTGACAGCATTATCATGATGTGGAAAGAGTAAGAGTTCTTTTAACATTTTCAGAAATAGTGATTCCAGAATTGTTACTAAATCTTATGTCCATAAGAAGAGTTTAGGTAAAAACATCTCCAAATATTTTCTTTTCTGTCTTCTATTCTTGGCTTTCCTCTCAGAGAGTCTGCTCATAACCTGAAGTAGCTGCCATGACCAAGGTAGGAACTGAACCTATGGATAGTGGCTGAGGTCTCATCTGCGGACTCTACGGTCTGCCCGAGGGAGCACATATTCACACTCATCTTTCGGTCACTGGAGAAACCAGAGGGTGACTCACCCATCAGAGCAGAGGAGGAAGTCATGATGCCTGTGGCTAGAGTGCCCCTCTGGCTTCTGGTTTCTTCTAGGTGGGGTCAAGGTGGCCCTGTGAGGAATGCATGAGAAATGGGGCACAGGAGGAGCTGATAAAAGAGGTGGCAACTACGTAAAGGGGCTCTTCCTGTCAGTGGCTCCATCTTTACCAAGACTCGGGCTCCAGTTCAGAAATTCAGCTCCCTTCTCAAACACCCACTCTCAGATTCACACACTCACAAAACTGTCCCCGCCACCATGGCTAGAGTGGCCCTGCCTGGAGGCCCTCTCCTCCTACAAAGGCAGAAAGAAGAAGGAATTAGAGAGCAGAAAACAATAACAAAAAACCCTGCTCTGTAGGGAGAAGTGGGGTGGAGGGAAGCTTGATCCCTTCCTTCTTTGGCATATTATTTCTAATTTCTTTCTCACTGGATGAGGTGGCAGAAGAAATCAAAGTAGAGCAATCCCTATGGTAGTGGTTCAATTTACAGAAATTCAATATACCTAGTTATAAACCAGATCAATTAAAAGGTGATTATTTTTTGCTGGCAACCGCTTTGTTTCAGCACAGGATTCCTTTCAGCAATAATCTCTAGGGCATTTAAGAATTTATGTATAGACTGTATTTGATGAAAAGCAGAGGGAGGCAGAAAAGCAGTTAGGAGTCATCATCGGCTGTAGGTCCAGGAGAAATGAAGAAAAAAGATGAAGAACTTCTGAAATTATGTAAATCCATGAAAAAACAGGATGAATTACCCAAATTCAATTTACACACAACTTTGTGTAGCATTATAAAATATTAGAATTTGCAACAATCTAGCATTTACTACTGTATGCTGAACTTGACAGTTCATTTTCATAAATCCTTCCAACAGCTGTGAGAGGTAGATATTATTATCCTCATTTTGTAGATAAGTAAATTGAGGATCAGGGTAGGAAGAAACTTGTCAAGGGTCAATGATTATGTCTCTGTTACATTTTACTCCATAAATCAAAAGTCATAAACTGTGTGTATCTCTCTCTTATTTGTTTGTTTGTTTGTTTGTTTGTTTATGAAGCATAAGGGGTTAGTCAGCAATCACTTTATTCAAAACATGTTCTTTAAAAAAACAAACTATTTTTGTATAGAATGAATTAAAGAGTAAACATGAGTCTCACTGTTCGTTTATTTTCACTGAGTGTACACACTCCTCCAACGATAATTCATCCAGGATGTGAGCTGGAACTCATTAGAAATCACCAGGCCTGGGGGAGAAGATAAAACCACTACTAAAGACTTCGGAGCCCTGTAGGACCATTTATTATCTTGGATTTCATTTTTAATAGGAGACACTAATTCACCCAAGAAGTCCTCGGGGTAAGTGAATAGTGGCCTGTAATTGTCATGGGTCACTGGAGTGTCCAAGCATGCTTTGGCTCCTGGGCTGGGTTGGGTCCCAGGTCTGTGTGAAGTGCCAGGCTGAGGAACTCATTGGAACCTCAATCAGCCTGGCATCGTGGGAGGACAGTATCTCATCTTGCCCTGAAATAGAACATGTGTCCCAGTAGTCCCTTCCGACTGTGCTATTTTTTTTTAAACTCAAAAATTTCTTCATTCATTCCAATGGGAGGGAAAGGCCTCAGCCCAAAGCATTAAGGTAGGTGGCAGAGTGGCAGGGAGAAGAGTGACTGTTCTGAGCCAGATTGTCCTTGCTCAGCTAAGTGGGTCATAGTGATCCTCTGCAGATGATAGTGATCCCCTGAGTGGGTCATAGTGATCCACTCAGGTCCCTTGTCTGTGAAGTGGTGAGGTGAAGACACGGTCTCTAAGGTCCCTTTAAAACTGTGGTAGAGTTACAAAGGCAGAGTGGGGGAAGGCGTTCTAGAGTTCAGTTCCCTGCTCAGTCCCTTCCCAGGCTAGAGTGTCAGTTACTAAGGGACAGATGTTAGGCTAAAGATGGTAAGGACTGGGGTAGTCCCATGCATCAGGGATGGGCATTATCTCCACTTCACAGCTGAGGGGATTGGAGCACAGTGGGACTGGATGACTTACCCAAGGTCACATGGACCCAGGTTGTCTGACACATGGTCCTGTACTCATGACCGCTATAACCTTCATCTGTAGAATGGGAATAATGAGGAACCTTCCTCACAGGGTTACGATGAGGATGAAATGACATTACAAAGTGCTTAGGATAGTTCCTGGCACATGGCAATCGCTTATTAAGTAATTGGGTTTGTTTAGCTTAGAGAAACTGATGAGAATAGGGGACTTAATTATTGTCTTCAAATATATGAAGGATTTTTAATGATTCACTTATGTTAGATGAATATTGAGCCTCTACCAAGCCAGACTAAATGCTTTGTATTATTATTCTTAAGTCTGTATCATCCAGGAAGAGAATTTAATTAAACAGGAGAAATTTAATTAAACATTAAAATAACTTGACCTTCATACTGGGTATAAAATTTTGGAATAGATGATTGCAATTAGCTATGAAGTTGAATGCATGGTGTTTAAATAGAGAATTACTATTTGAAGACCTGTCAGGTACAAATGTGCAGGTTGTATACTGCACAAAACCAGGGGCTGCCATTTACAGCATAGTCTATGTGAATAACACTCTGGAGTTGCACAAGACAAACTGCATGGCTTTTTGTGGTAGTCCTGAAGTTTTTAGGTTGAAGCTGGCTCTATTACAGCTGTAGGAATTTATGGTTTTGGATAAAAGTTGAAAGTTGAGGTGGTTATCCAGGAAAGGTGACTATGTGGCTTACATAATATAACTCACCACTCAGGTTCTATGGCAGTCAGACCATGGTCTCAGGATCCCTCTCAACACAACACTCCAGGAAGTTGCTGTCAATAAATCAGATCTGTCACTGTAGCTAAAGCACAAAAGTTGTTTAGCACTGATCAGTAGCATAATTTGGAGTCAGAATGACTAGGTTCAAATCCAAGCTCTGCCACATATTATGCTCATGACCTTGGTGAATCAGAAGGGAAGCTCTTGGCTACAAATAACAAACTAAACTAGAAATGTTTTAATAGTAAGAAAAAGTTGCCATTCTTTTTCTTCTTCTTCTTTTTCTAAGATGTGCATGCATGTACATGCACTATTTTCTATTTTTAACATCTGATATTGGGTATGTAATGTGACTGCTGTTGCTAAGCATTGCCCATGCGTGCATATCAACCTTGAGAATGGTGATGGCCTCTTGGAAACAAAGCCCAGGGATTACCAAGGGGACTCCTTTTGGGAAATCCTGCATCACCAAAGGTCTTGATGGCACAGAGGATAAGGGAATATGGAAAAACTTGAACAATGATAAATCTTAGTTGAAAAGTGATTCAGGAGAATTAGACCCTCATTGTAAAGCAGATTTAGGAACACCTTGACCAATTTACATCATACTGTATATGTATGTGTATTTATGTATGTGTATATATATAACTGTGAATGTATAAGAGTGATAGGTGGTGTAAACATCTAGACATGGCCCCCTGAACAAAACAGTTTCTGCTATCAAGGGAGAAGCAGAGAGATGACTGTTAGTCAACCAGAAGTGTCTCTGTCATACTTGGCAAATTGCTTATTTTTGCCTCAGTATCCTCATGTGTAAAAAGGCAATAGTAATGATGATTTCAAAAGATGTTTTGGAGGGTTATATAATACATGCAAAGTACTTAAACAGTCATTGATATGTGGTAAGGCTCAAAAATTGTTAGCATTTATTGATACTATTCTTATTCTAGTTGTGTTATAATGACACCCTAAATCTAGATATATCCTGAGAAGCTTATGGTCTAGTCACAGAAGCAAGACTTAGAAAACAAGTAGAGAGCTTCTCACTTCCTAGTCTTTGCACATACTCTTCTTTTATCAGAAACACAATTTATCATCACCTCTACCCCTTCTTAGCCTGGCAAAATCCTATTTACCCTACTGTGTCAGTTAAGTTGCTTCCCATTTCCAAAACGAGGTAACTTGTCTATGCTGAATACTTTCATAATTTCTGTTACAACACAGCAATATTATAACACAAAGTAGGTAAGCAGTGTGTACTTGTTGAAGAAGTGAATGACCATGTTTCACATAACTCTTTCAATTGTCACAAAAAAACCCAAACCAAACCAAACCAAAACAAAAAACACCCCAGTCTAACCAGGTTTAATCAAAAGAGAAACTTACAGACCTCATAATGGAAAAGCCCAGAGGTTTGGCTTGATCCAGGGGCTCAAATGATGGCATTAATATTCATTTTCTTTTCCTCTCTTGGCTCTGTCTTTCTTAGTGTTGGCTTCATTTCCAGGCTTTCCATGGTGGTAGTCCTTGGCACCTCCAGATTCTCGTTTTTCCAACTCAAGCCCAGTGGCAAAGAACATGTTCCTTTTTTCCACTAGTCCCACCAAATGTCTCACTGTTCTGATTGGGTCACATGGCCATCCCTGAAAGGATCACTGTGGCCAGGGGTGGACTTGGGGTGGAGGTTTCTTCCCTTGGAGCCCATGGACTGAGAGTGAGAAGTAGTGGTTCCCAAGTGGAAATTGGGATATTATATTAGAAGTGGAGTAATAGATACTGGACCATAAAACAATATGTGTTCACTATGAAATGAGTAGATGGATAAATGAATAAATTTCACAGGGCCAAGTAATAAATTCAGGTATAGTGAAGAAAGTCCTATAGATTTTGTGGTAGAGCAGAGTGATGGCTCCCAAAAGATGTCTACATCAGAATCCCTAGAACCTGTGAATACGTTACCGTAAATGGCAAAAAGGAATTGAGACTGTCAATGGAATTAAGGTTGCTAATCAGCTAACGTTAAAATAAGAAGGTTGTCCTGGGTTATCTCTGTGGGCCCAGTGTAATCACAAAGGTTCTTAAAAGGGGAAGACAGAGGCAGAAGAAGACATCAGAGAGATGTGATATGAGAAGGACTCCACGCACTGTTGCTGACTTAAAGATGGAGGAAAGGGACCATGAGCCAAGGAATACAGCGATCCTCTAAAAGCTGGGTAAGGCAAGAAAGTCCATTCTCTCCTAGCGCCTCCAGAAAGACATACAACCCGGCTAGTAACTTGGTTTTAGCTCAGTGAAACTCATTTTGTACTTCCGACCCACAGAACTGTGAGATAATAAAGTTCTGTTGTTGTAAGCCTCTAAGTTTGTGGTAATATTTATAGCAGCAATAGAAAACTAATGGAGTTCAAACAGAATAACATATTCTTTATAGAACACATGAATGAATGCATACTTGTATGCATGTATGCATGAATGAATGATACAGGACCATGCAATAAAATCAGGGGTAGAGAGAAAAGTGCCATAGAGTTCCAAAAAGGGAGGGATCTTTGTAGGTAGGGGTAGTTGAGAAAGGGTTCTTAGGAGAGGCAGGCTTGTGGTTACAGTATTTTATGAGCATAACAACAGGAGAGGGATTTCTGGTTGAGGACAGTGAAATGTTCAAAGGCAGGAATGAATTGGCATGTTGTGAAGGTCACTGAAGTTGCAGGTTTCATTTGGAGAAGAGTAGGAGACGGGATTATGTAGGTAAGAAAGGGGCGGCTGGTGGAGGTTCTGCAAATCTGGGATAAAACGTGCCTATTTGTTCCAGTAGTCATGAGACGGCAGTGTAGGGTTTTGAACAGAAATCTTTCGTGATGAAATCAGTGGTGACCAGGCTGGATTATGGACAATGAAGATAAAAGATGGGCCAGGCTGGCAGCGTGGAAACGAAGGGCAGGCAGCCTGTCTGCAGGAGCAATGGCTGGAACTCAACAACTTAGTAGAAATGGGGTAAAAACGAGGGAGGAAGCAGAAACCCTGGAAGGCGGGGATCCCAACGTGAGGCTCACCATCATGCCCGACTTCAGGTAGTCAGCAGAACTCCCAAGATCAGATGAAAATTTGGGGTGTTGGCAAGTTTTCCTGGGGAGGGGTCCGCATCCTTTGTCAGATGCTCAAAGGACTCTGTGACTCTAGAAAGATAAAAATCACTGCTGTGTTTTTAACACACTTTATTGAAGAATTATGTACATATAGATGAGTGCCCATGTTATAAGTGTACAGCTTGCTGGATTTACACAGATATCCCTAAACAACCAGCACCCAGATTATGAAACGGAGCCCTCCAATCCTCAGACTTAATACCTAAGCAGAACTCAAGGTAGAGGTCACCATGGCCGGGAGGGACAGGGGTCATGGTAGGAAGGACTGCCCCCCCAAGCCCTTCTTACCATGCCACTGCCCCTCCTGGCCATGGTGACCCCTACCTTGATTTCTAGGTAGGTATTAAGTTGGGTCTACATCACATCCAGCACCACAGGAATCCACTCACCATTTTCACATTATCAGAGCTTTTCCCTAGGAGTTTTCAGATAGAATTAGATGAGAGAGGGCTTTCAAAACACCCCTCTGTGGCTTTAGTTCAGTGCAAAACCTCTGTCAGCAAACCCCCTCCCTGCGTTCTTGACCATCTGACTTGTGGCCAAGCCTCGTCCAGGGCCTGAATTCTCTGTGCTTCACTCCATTTGCTGCATTAGTCACTGTAATCTTGGGGGCTGGTCTTGGGAAGGACAGAATCTAATTTGGGCATTTCGTTTTATGAGTTGGTCATTATTTGGTTTTCTTTCCCAGTTCAGAATCAAGGGCCAAGAGCACGGGCTCTTAAGTACATAGTTACTGCTACAGCGAGTGGCTAAAATGCGTCGGCGTGGTAAGAGGATTAGACAGTGACCGGCATCTGGTAAATATTAATAGGAAGTCATCCTGCAAGGGTGATATAGTGCGTTCCATCAGCCCCGAGGCTGCAGGAGACAAAGATGGGACATAATAGGGTTCAGAACCTACTTGCCTTTTCAAACAATAGTCAGATGAATAACGGTAACTAGATTTCAGATTAGGCTTCTGCCTAAGCACATAAAAGCAGGAAACCCAAGCGAAAGAAGAAATGAGGTGAAGTTTTTTTGTGGCTTGACAAGAATAATGGATACTGTCAGGGAAAAGAACTCAAAAAGGAAGATTAAGTTTTCTCAGAGAAATAGGGAGGGTGGGGAAAGAGATGAAGTGACCACACCTTCCTTGGCGCAGGTCCACATGTGCCACCCTGTCCACTAACCGCATCAGGCACCGGGGCAGGTCAGAGCTCATCACAGCCATTTTCCAGGGGCTTCCCTCATTCTTGAGTTCTACTGAGATTTTGTGGTATTGATTTCTGTTGGGCTCGACATCCTCTAGGCTTTCAAACTCTTTATTTTGGAGAGTTTCATTCGGATGGTGTTTGTTCTCCTGGGCAGGGCCTGACCCTGGAGGGACTGTGAGGGCTGGGGGATCCGTGTGGGCCATGCCTCCCCACCTTCTCCTCCCTCCAAGCTATCTTCTCTTTGCAGTTTCCCGCTGCTGCTCCTTGTGCTCAGTTCTTCCTCTTCCTCTAATCTGATTTGACCCTACAGGCCAGGGAACTCCATCCCTTCCTGGCCCGGGCTGAGTTTTTCATGTGAAAAAGCTGTCACGGGCAGAGATGGTACTTTAAGTGTCAACTCTTGTTGTTGTTTGTTGTTGTTGTTGTTGTTTTGAGAAAATATATGGCCAAAGCTAATGAGATTTCAGAGACACTTTTTAAAATGTTAATTTTTCCTAATTATAATAGGAAATGAATACATTATATGAACATAAAATAAATAACATAAAAAAATACTTTAACATAAAAAATAAAGGTGCCCTGAAAACTTCCATTTAAATGTGGCAGGGTGAATAGCTTTATTAATTCCAAACCTAGCTAAAATGACGTTAATTCGATGAAAATGGTAATATCCATAAAAACAAAGAAAGAGGGAAAATGAAAGAAGTCGACAGAATGAAAAGTGGGAAGTAGGAGTTAGGGTCTTCGTAAAGAGCTAGGGAAGATGGAATGTAGGATAGGGCCTGTAAGGCGAAGGGATGGGGAGACATAAAGAGTTAGAGGCATTGGGTTCCTCTACAAGCCTGAGTGTGGGTGGCCTGAACACAAGATGATGCCAGGTTTAGTCTGATTGAGGAGCAGTAAGACCCTCAAGGCCCCTCTCTCTGCTTGGCAGCTGAGGAACTCTCCCTTCCTCATCTCAGATGAAGACGAAAGGGGTCTCCTTCGTAGAGGTAAAGCTGAGAGTTCTGGGCTTAGCACGCAGCTGAGTGTCGGGAGGATTCACTTTATTGAAAACGGGATTAAGTGAAAGGCTTTATGTTGAATGTGGAGGTTCCAGCTTCCTTCCACCTTTCAGCTCCTAGAATGAAGCAGGCAACTTCACCCATCTACACAGGTGGATTCGATGGTTGTTTTCCGGGAAACTGGACCAAAACAAAACAGAATCCTACAGCTAGTGGAATTTTCATGGTCAGTGCTTCCTCTTAAGTGAATGAATAGCCAAAGTCTTAGTCCATTTGGGCTGCTATAACAAAATGCCGCAGACTGGGTAGCTCGTAAAGAACTGGAATTTATTTTTCACAATTCTGGAGGCTGGGAAGTCCATGATCAAGGTGGCAGCATGGCTGGGTGAGGACTCTCTTCTGGGTTCATAGCCAGCACCTTCTTACTGATGTATCATCACACAGGCCAAGAAGCTCTGTGGGTCTCTTTTATAAGCACATTCATCCTATTCATGAGGGCTTCACCCTCATGACCTAATTACCTCCTCAAGGCTCACTTCTAACATCATCAGATTGGATGTTAAGGTTTCAACATATGAATTTGGGGGGACACAATCATTCAGACCATAGCAGCCTCCTCTCAATGTGATCAGATACTGAGGATAACTTCTAATTTGAAATTCCAAAATAAAAAATGGGGCAAACAGAATACCAAGGAAAGAAAGACAATGCAGTGATACAAAGTAAGGTTTAAAAACAATACTAGCATTATCTTCAAAGAGCTAGAAATTATAGCCATGAGACAAAAATAAGATGTTAACAGTTAATAATACGGTAAGGTAATAAAAGTTTCAATAAAAACTATATAAGTAGAGAAAATCTCTCTGAAAGTAGGTGGAAAGAGAGGAAAGACAGAGATAGGAAGAAAATAGAGGCTCTGTCTAGGAGGGCCAAGCTTCAGTTAACAGGACTTCTAGAAAAAGAGGTTAAAGAAACTGAAGGAGAAAATAATATGTCAAAGAAATAATATTTCCTATAACCTACGGATCTGAGTTTCTAGGTGCCAAGTGTCTACCAAAGCACTCAAAACAATGACAGTAAAGGACCCTCACAAAGCACATTATCGTTAACTTCCAGAATGCCAGAAAGAGAGATCTTAAAGCTTCCAGGGAGAAGGAGGTCATAAACAAAGGAGAAAATCCTCCGGCATGCAGCTTCTTGACAGCTACATTGGAAGCTGGAAGCCAGTGAAGGGCCTTCACATTGCTGGGGGAGAAAATGACATCTACTGCAGAATGGTTTCCTAGGCAAACTATGAATCAAGTGTGAGGATTGAAAAAAGGCACTTTCAGATACGTAAGATCTTGAAAATTTTACATCCTATGGCAAGGACAGCAGGCTTGCCTCCGCCATCCAGCCAGGCTGGGCTGGCAGGAGTAATACGGCTCAGGGTAAAATATCAAGAGATGATGAATTGGATAAGGGGCAGATAGAGGGGTAGAAATACGTCATTCCAGGAGGAGAAGGGGGAAAGAGTCCCCAAAATACTTAACAGAGAATCTGGCACTCGGTGACTGCTCAGTGAATGTTTACTAATGAGAAGCAGTGAATGATTAGAAGCCAAGGAGAAACACGAAAGGTAAAGGAGCTCAGAGAGGCTTCATGGCAGAGGGAGAGCCTGCAGTCATCTCTCCATCCATCTGTGGCCCTAGTCTAGGGCACAGCCCACCTTCGAGTCTGTAATTAAAACATTTCCGTAAGTAGCTACCACACACACTTGGTGGTATGGCCATGGAGTTTCATTACCTGTCATCACTTCAGCTGGGTGCTGGCTGGAACTTTTGGATCAATTAGTAATTGTCATTGTATATAAATAAATAATATGATCTAGAAGTCCTTAAATTTCGTTCCACTAAAATTGCCTCATAAAACTTGGGCCTTCTGACGGATTACCAACAAAACAAAAAAAAGGTCTCAATGAAGCTTCCATGGACACTTGCTTAACAACCAAATCACAGCCAAAGATCATATACCAAAGTGGAGTTTCCCAACCCACCATTCTTACCAATAAATCATCCCTGCAGCCAGCCCAAACCCACACATGGATTTTGGATGACAGGTGGCACGATTGAAAAATTTGGATATTTCCACCATCAGTGACAGAAAGGACATTGAGATGGGAGAATTGTGTATGCAGGGAGCTGTGTGAGAAATACTCAGGGGGTTGTGAGCACCCATTTGGCTGTTTAGTTAATCTCCTCATTAATCACTTTGCTTCTCTGTCAAGAAGCATTTGACCCATAACCCAGAGAAACTGCCTTCTTAGGGGAAGAAGGTTATTGACAAGAATTTAGGGGTACTTAGGGGATACTAATAAAGTTTGTGGATGACCAAATTTATGAACTCCCAACAAATGTCCTCCCGTATGCCGTGAGAAACAGTGTGTGGCTAACCCACTCAGTTCAGGTCTCTGCTAAGAAGCTAGCATTTCAAGCATTGAGTGGACCAGCTGGCTTTACTTCAGACCACACCCCTTTCATCCCACCTGGTCAACAACCCTATATTGGTGACCCAGGTCTGTCTGAGAGTTGTCATGCCAACATCACACTTCTGTTGGTGGGGCAAGGGCAAACTCTGGGTACTTGGGGACAAAGGGCAGCCTTAGGATCTCTCCCCTTGTGTTGGCCATTCTAGTGGCAGGGGCCTCAAATTCATCTACAGGACCAACCTATCCCTATCCCTACCTCTGTAGGTAGGCCTCCTTCTCTTCTGCTGTAGTGGAGCTTCTACCACTTGGCAGACGGCAAAGGGGGTTTGGCCTCAGTCAACTCCAGGTTCATAGTAACTAAGCCTAGCAACCTTGGGAGAAAAACAGAATTTCCTCAACCTATTTCAGAAGACTTAAAACTCTGGAAAAGACGGATTATTCTGTCTTGGGTTTCTTATCCAGTCTTTGAACCGATCTCTCTAGCCAGGGGGATGAGAATGGGCCATATACTAATTCTTTCAGAGATGGACGAGGAGCTAGAATCGGCAGTCCCACCAGACTCACCTTGAAAGCATGGTGAGGGAGCAGCAATGTCATGAACGGAGGCATATGCATGGGGAGGCTATGATCTAATGAACCAGAGGAGAGGGAGGCCAGATAAAGCCTAGTAGCAAATGTCCCTCACACTGCGACAATCAAAAAAATAATAATAATAAAACCTATGTTTTGGAGTGAAAAGCAGCAGAACCTGGAGAAGTTCTGGAGTAGCAGGCAATATCTTTGGAAGATTTCTTTAGGGTGCTGGAGGCTTTTGCGATGGCTGGAGAGGAAGCTGTTAAGGCATTGACCAGGCCCTGGCACTGCTGAAAAAGTGTCTGCAAGAGCCAGCCACAGCTCTTCCTGTGTGAAAGTCAGCAGACCGTGCCTGGCTGGAGGGACCAGGATACTGACCCTTGGTGGCCCCTTGGTTTCAGCTTAGTTTCTTTAACTTAAATAACAAAGATATCAGAGCCTCCTCACTGCTTTGGGAGATTTCTTTCCCGCTTTTCTGCTGGTGGCCATCAAACTTTTGAGGGGCTGCCAGTTTCGCTAAAGGAAATCTAGTGCTTTTGTTTAAGCTCTGGTTGAAGCCATTACATCCAGAAAGACACTTTGCCTCATGGTCTCATGAGCTCTGATGGAACACCATGGATGGGGGGTGGGGCAGTGTATGGAATATTTAGAAAGAAAAAACTGTCAAAAAATATTGTCAAAAGTGACCAAGGAAACTACAGAGAAGATTGGGTCAGCTAAAATAAAAATCTGCTGATTTCCTGGTAAGGGGAAGTAAATGAAAGTGGCATTTCCCCCGGACGTAGCTCCAAGGTAATACTTTGGTATGGCAGTACATAGCAAAATCGTAACTTTGTTTACCAGGGATGGCTACTGAGGCTGAATGATAGAGAGTGCTCGGAGTATTATGTTAAGAAGAATTCTGAAGCAGTGTCTGGGCTTGACCAGAAACAGTGCTATAACAGGTACAGTGAAGCATTCCAGTGTCATGGAAATGGTGGTACACCATTGAGTCTTTTCAAAGACTCAAGAATCATTCTTGAGGATTTATCCCAGGAAGCAATTACAATGGAAAAAAATGCTATATGCCACAGACGTGTTCTCTTTGGTCTTAACTTACTAGAGCAGCAGTTTGTCCTATAGAAGAGGAATCAACATTTGTCAGAATTAAATTGCTGACTACGAAGACAATGTAGAAGCATGGGAAAATATGGAAAATAATAATGTTAAGTAAAAAAAAAAAAATTGTACCCTGAACAAGCCTGATCCCATCTGATCTCGGAAGCTAAGTAGGGTTAGACCTGGTTAGTACTTGGATGGGAGACCACCTAGGAAGATCAGGTGCTATACGTGTAAAAAAAAAAAAATTTAGATTCATGTAATGATACAACTAGGTGAAAAAAAAGACATGACACACACATTTGTGTGTGCATGTAGGGACCCTTTCTGTCACATTCACTAATGTATGAACCCAGTTTCCATACAATAAATACTTGTTGGCTATTTTAATGCTAGTATTATATATTTTTACAATAAAATAGCTCTCCAAAGAAAGAATAAAATATAAACAAACAAAAGAATCCAAGCTGCCCAAAGTTAATGTCTTTGTTTTTTCCCCTTCGGATGGAATTTATTCTGCCTTTTCCAGTTGGCTCCACATTACGCTTTGGCTCGTTCTAGGACTTCATGAGAAACCCCAAATACCCAAGCTTCCATTAAGTTCCTACCGGCCATCACACTTACCAGTCAAGACTTATCTGCTCTTCCTTTGCTTCCAGAACCTTGGACTTGGGCTTCTGACATTCTAAAAGCACCCTTGTTTATTATCCTTCCAGAAATTGTTGATTTGCTTGAAAGAAAGTTTTCTTTCACTATGTGTAGTCAGATAGGCAACTACATATGAGAATGGCTTAACAGCATCTCCAAGGCCAACTGAAAGCTTTTGATGGAATTTAAAATTCAGATCCTAAGTTTATGAATATCATTATTGGCGTGATTGACAGATTGAGGCCAGATATCAAACAGACCTCAGATACTGCCAAAACCTCTGCTCCTTGGAATGAACTCTAAATATATGGACGAATGATCAATTACTGTGTAATTTCACTAACTTCGGTGACTAATATTCTGTAATTCCATCAAACAATAATTATTCTTTTTTTTTTCCCTAAACACACAACACCCATAACCCTAGACTAGGAAATTAAAGTTTATTTTCAATTTCCTTGGGCAAGGCAAAGGCAAAGGTAAATTAGTCTGTAGCTTGTCTGAACAAGGAAAAAAACGCATTGAAATGTGGTGGGGAGTTACAGTGTAGGAAAACCATCCAAAGACAATGTAATATTTAGCTGATGGTAATCTCGGAAGATATACTTGGAGGACAGAAGCTGCTGGATGAACAGGCAATATCACTGGGAGCAAAGTGAAAATGGAGAAGGGAGACAGTTATTGTAATGATTTAGACCAAGAAAAAAAAAGCCATAGTTTATCTGTCTACACCAATCTAATATACTAGACAACAGAAAATCTGTCCATTTCACTGGGTCCAAAAAAGTCAATTCACTGTCACATCTAATTTACTCATTATAAAGTAAGTTTTCTGTCTCTCTTTCCTTCGCACCAGTACATCTTCTGTTCCTAGCCCTTCCTTTTTAACCACATCATTTTTTTTTACCGTAACACTAATTCTTGCATGTATCTGTTCTACAAATTTTGTTGAATTTCTACCGTGAACAGGCCCTATCTGAGCATGAGGGATAGAGAGTGGGCAAGAAAGAATGTTCAGGGAGACAGGTAAATTAAAGAGGCAGTTACAGTTTGCAGTATGATACAAAGATGTATTAGGTGTTCTCAAAGCACAAGGGAGGGACCTAAGCCAGGCTGGGGGAGGCTTTCTGGAGGTAAGCTAGTTCCGGAGATGAAAGGGCATGAGTGGTGGAAGAAGCACTCTATATCACCTGTAATCCTTCTCAGAAAAAAAAAAAACTGCTAACACTAATGTGTGTTTTCTTCCAGTACGTTTTTTTTTTTTTTATACACACACAGACAGACAGCTAGGTAGGTAGATATACAGATCCGATAATAATGTTTATCTAAATGTACACAGATTTATAGAGCCATGATCATAATCTCTACGTATCTTTCAATGTTCTCCTTTCCATGCCTTTAAATATGTGTTGAAAACATGATTTTGATAGGTAAATGATATGATATTGAATAGAAGTTTCATAATATACTTAACTGTTCTCTTTGTGTCTGTCAGAGTCCTTCCCCACCGCCCATCCCCCTGCCCCCAGCCCCCAAACCAACCCTGGCTAAATTAAATGGAAGAATAATTTGCTAGAATAATACTAGGTAGCCATAGCATCTATGGAAGGGCTGGAAAAATAGGCTAGGAAAAGGCAGATATCAAGATAGTCTCGGCAGTGGGAACCCTATTTAGGGTCCACCACAGAGACAGGCTGTCCTCAGTATTTTTAAATTTATTTAGGTCTTAATGTTCTGCGAAGGAGCATCTTGCTGGCCAACCCTAGAGAATATGTCCCACCTTACCTACAAGGAAACAGACACCTGTAGTGAGAAGTGGGGCCTTGAATCCAATCAAGACTCACCCAGTGGGCCTTTCCTCAGACAGGAAGGGCATTAGGATATGGCTAGCAAAAAAACCCCCAGGAATGTCCACTACATCCCTATTGTTAGATGTTTAGGTGGTTTCTCCTGCCCCTGCCCCTTTTTCTCTTGTATCGTAAAACTATAAAGCATTCTTCTACGAAATCTTTGAGCACCTCTCTGATTATTTCCTTAATATAAATTCCCTAGAAATGGAATTTCTGGACAAAGACGATGAACATTTTTAAGTTTCTTGATACATCCTTTCAAACTACTTTTCTGAAAAGGCGCATCAATTTGGAGTGTGTATGAGTGCGCCTGTTCCTGCGTCCCACATTAGCCATTAGCATTTTTAGAGATCTTCATGTCCACTTCTTTCTAGCCTGTGCTCATTTGTGCAGCCTATAGCTCATTTAAATTACACTTATTTGAAGTCAGAGCACCCAGTGGCAAAGCGAACAATTCAGTGAATAAGTTGTTTATTTTCTTGAGCTTATTTGTGATGGTTATCTTTATTGATTTTCTTCCCCATTAGTTTGATTAATTTGGGGGCTGTTTCTTTGAATAAGCTGTGGAGAAGCAGTTTCTGTTTCCATCCTGGAAAGGAAGTATTTACAAAGCAGTAAGTAAGCCTGAAATAATAGAGCATTGAACTCTGCATTTGAGGTTCCGAGAAGAATGCTCACCCTCCGTCACCGTGTGGCTCTCACTGGTGCTGTCCTGGGCATCTGGCCCCCCGACGTCCTGACAGCAGGGACAGAGCATACCTCCAGAAGTAGGTCCTTGCAGGAAGTCACAGCAGTGATACAGTCTAGCAGCCCCTAAACTGGGATAAACACGAAACCCCAGAGGGGCAGTGAAGTATTTCATGACTCTTCTATTAACTTAGAAAAACACCTTTTTAGCAAGAGATTGAAAGACATGAAAATGTGAGGGCCTGGGCTTCCATCAAGAGAGTGCGAGTGGGGCCTGCCTTGCACTTTGCTGTTAGGTAGGAAGAAACTGAATGAACAAACACATGTCTTTCCCCTCGCCACGGAGCTCAGAGGCCTCTCTGAGGCTAGCGAGACCTGAACAAAATCAGGCATGTGGCAAGCTAAATTCTTCCAAAGAAAGCCATTTTTCCCTCCCATAATTTGATTCTAATGTTATGTCCCTATCAAGTTCTGTTCTACTCTTAGACATTTATGCAATGGGTTATAACTGTATTATTTTATTCTTGGTCATTAACCATGGGTGAGTCACCTTTTAAAATTGATTTGCTTGATTTATGTGGCTTATTATGTATTCCAGTCATAAGGACTAGAGCTAAGTCCTGATTTTGGATCACTGGCATGAACAACCATTGCTGGGTGTCGGAGCTTGGCAGGTGGCCAGGTCGAAGCCAGGCTCTGATTGATTGGATGCTCTCATGGCCATGAGGCCTCAGATCCAAGGCATTGGTGCACATTCATGAGATGGCAGGCAGCAGTGACCTCTCTGGTTGTGAAGAAATGTCGAGCTCATTGAAAAGTTTATATAGCACAGAATCATTTTCAATTTTCTCTAAGTAAATATCTTACAAGGCCTAGAATAGATGAAATGTCCTCAAACACATTTCCCCCAGAGAAAGACCGAAAATATATGCACATTTATATTTGACTAATTTAAGCAAATCTCATTAATGTGAATGATGCAGAAAAATACACAGTAATGGAATGGTTCATATTCTCACGCCAGTCTGGAAGGAAGTTTATTTTGGTCCAGCAGGAGGTTAGCATTTACCGAGACTCTTTCTATATGAGTCTATTAGACCCTAGACCAAAGAGAGCAAATGCATGGCACTTGTTCCTCAACTCTCCCTCCCAAACCCAGAGCAGACATCACTAATGGAAAGATAGCATTATTTCCTGCTGAGAAGCCAGTCAGATAACCAAGGAAGGACCCAATCACTCTTCTTGCCCACAGATGTCAACCAGCTTGTCTTTATGGGAAGTCAACTCTCCTGGAGAAGAAAGGAGATTCTGTTACTTCTTGGGTAGGATTGATGAAATAAAAGTGAGTGCTTTTAAGCTCATAGACTAATGTACCAGTGATGTTAAATTGACTTTTATTATATTCCAAGAGGCTTAACTAAGACCTTAGAGTTGAGGATGCTGAGTGATCATTACCCATGCCTTTGGAAAAAAAGGTGATAGATGCTAAACACATCCATGGAGAGTTACTGGGAGTCAGTAAAAATGGTCCTTCCTGTCTATCACTTACTTTCAGCCTATATGAGAGGAAAACCAGAAATTCAAGAAAGATGGGATTAAATGAAAAGATGTTTTAGGAGCAGAGAACACTTTGAATTCCCCTGACCACCACTACCACTTCCAGACAAATAAGAGAGTTCCAGGAATGAATATCTGGAGATGTTAGGGGTGCATCTTCTTGCCCAGAAGACTCACAAGGCTGGAGGCTGTCCAGAACTGCCTGTGATACTAGGGCCAGCATGGAGGGTAGCTGTGGGAGTAATGATCCTTGTATCATTTATAGGGCAGGATGTTTTCCCATGGGCCAAGTAGGCACAGTGGATGGTAGAGAGACTTCAGCCACTCTGAAAAGGCCCGACTCCCAGGCTGCCTGGCTGCTCCTTTTAGCCAAGTGTTGGTTCAAATGTTACACCCTCAGAAATGCTTCTCTGAGTACCCAGGCTAATATAATGCCCCTCTAGTCATACCTTATTATACCACCTTCTTTATTTTCCTCAGTAGCACTTAAAATGTGAACTTTATTTTGTTTTATCCTCAGTTTATTTTTGTCTGGCATCTGTTCAAATTTCAGGGTCAGAGAGAGTTAGGAGTGGAGAAGTAAAGGTTTGGAAAAAGCATTTCAAAGAGGCCCCTCTTTAAAGCGTAAAAAACTTATTAAATGTAAGTTTCATGAGAGCAGGACCATATTCATCTATTTTATCACGATTCCCAGTGCTCAAAACAGTACCTGGTACATAGTAGTTGCTCAACACAAATATATAGAATAAGTAAATCTCTGCTAACTAAGAAGCCTAAGATATAAATAGATATCAATTTATTCTGAGAATACCAGTTTTTCAAGTCCATGGCCTACTTGTCAGGGTCTGTGTTAAAAGGTTTAGAAGGAGAAGAGGGCAGGAACTGGAATTTAACTCTGGTTTCTATTATTCCACCAGCTTACTGACTGAATAACTGGGAAGCAACTCTTTAGCCAGCTTCTTACCTTTCATTCTAGGCTCTCCTAATCCACAAAGCCCGCCCCCGGAAACTCACATGGACTCTCAGGCACTTCTGATTGATTTGCTTGGCAGTGATGAGCTCTCTTCAGCCTTGATATTCCTTCAGGCTTCAGGGAAGTTGAGCGTCTGCCCCAGATGTTTGCAGACAATCTGGAAAGGTGGAAATATGTAAAGGCCATCCATGCTTTTGCTAGTATTTTTCATGGCTTTTCTACATATCCTCCTGAGGGACATGAAATGAAAATCATTTACCTTAAGCAAGTACATGTCTTCAGTGATAGAGACCCCAAATATAGAGACACATTTATGAAAACAACATGGGAAAACCAGAGCATTTTAAGTCATTTATTTGCCACCTTCTGATTAGAATCATAAATGAAATCGCTAACAACCCCAGTCATACAGTGATGAAGGAAAATCATAGCCCATCCTTTCTGTAAAATCTTCTTTTTTGAAAAAACAGAAATAAAAATCCCTTTGCAGTTTACAAAGATTTCTACCTATGTTATGTTATTTGACTGAGAAAAAGATAAACCATCTGGTAAATTTTAAATCCCTCATAAAGCTGAAAAATCTCTGGCGTTCAGTAAATAAATAAATGCTTGTTTGAGTGCAATGTTGAGACAGAGCCATCATCACATGTTCCTTTAGAGTTAGGATTATATATATCAGATTGGTCATGAATGACAGATCATATTAAAAAAAAATCAAGAAAGGCTGTTTTGAGACTAAAGGTCCTAAAAGCCCCCAATCAAGTCCACATTTAGAATTTGCAGGGCCAAGGGTGAGAGTACTTATGAATGGAGGTGCACTTACATATGTATGAATATTTAAATGTATAAACAAAGCTGGGAAATTGTTAAATAAATATATTTTATCCTCCTACTTTGACAAGTAGACTTCATGATGCTCTCGGAAGGCCAGGTTTGAACTGAGAGGTCTCGGGCACCTCAGAATTTCCCAGGAGAACATGGCAGAGTAAAAAGAGTTGGACCTGGGTGCCCCTCCTTCTCCTCCATTCTCAGTTCCATCCTGCATCCAGCCTTGAGTGCATGTGTGTACACACCCAGCCTCACACCCAAGCTCCATCCATACCCTCTTCAGAGGATGGGCCCTGGGGAAGATGTTGTGTATGCCCAGAAATGACCTCAGAGCCATTTAAGCAGGAAATTCTAGGGTGTGTGGTATTAGTGTAAGAGACGTGGGTGCAGACTCTGAATAGACATGTTTCTTGGGCCCTTGGAGTCCTCACTCCATGGGGAGATGGGTAGTCAGAGGAGAGAGCAGACTTGTCTCTCTAAAATGCAGGATCTGGGCAGGGTCCTTCTTGCTGAGCCTAAAGGAGCTACTAAATCCAGTGATAGTTGAAATTAAATGGAGTGTTATTTGCTCCTCAACTTGTGTCTAGTTACTCTTTAAGTAAAATGTTTATAAATGTTATATTACTTCAGTCTGCACTAATCAAGGCCCTATTTCAAATAAAGTTCAAGTTAGTTTTAATTTTTAAAGAATTATTTGGGGCCGTTAGGGATGGAGCATCCAATAGAACAGATGGGCCTAAATTAGAAATAGAAAGTTGGAAGATAAAGCATGCTGGCTCTAGTCTAGACAGATGAATCAAAAGAGCAATAATCACAATAATGCCTTTAAATGTATAATTCTTTGTTTCCAAATCTCTTTCACTTATATGTGTATCACTGAGTTCTCCTAAAAATAAGCATCAACTCTTTGAAGTTTGAAAGATGTATACTCTAGGCAAACAAAAAGGAAACCCTACTTGACATTTTGAGGGGTACATTTATAAACCCTGTTGTCCTGAGGAAGTAATGTAGGAGGAAGTATCCAAGTGCCAAGCAGACTTCAACTTTGGGCTGACTCTAATCTGTCATAGTGGCTGCCTGAAACGCTTGATTCAGAATATCTCAGGCCCAGCCCAGCCTCAGTGGTCAGTAATGAATTAGCCATGCCTGTCATGGTCAAGGGAGGGGCTGTGATGGCACATGTGCCATGAATGCACTGCTTCTGGGCTTGAAGGATACATGTGACAGATAGTAAGGGCATGAAGGATACTTGGGGTCATCTTTAATCTTTCGAAGTTGTCAGCAAGAAGGAAAATCAATCCAAATTCTTAACAAGACTGCTCATATTGAATATTTCTGTCTTCCCTAAGCAGAAATGATCTATTTCAGGTTTCTTTGAGAAAGATGCCGCTTTCAGTTGGCTTTTCTGGTATGGAAGAAGATTGGATAGGCCCCTGCTAAGGTGTTAATTGGCGATAACTGGATTAATATGAGACTTAGATTCTCTTCTCATTTCTGTCACTAACTAGCCGTGTGACCTTGAACAAATCCCTTAACCAGTCTGGACATCTATTTCCTTATCTCCAAAGTAGGGACACTATCTTGGTGATCTCTTGGAGTTTTGCGAGGCTTAAAGCAAGAACTTGAAATATAAAACATTGTAGAGCTGTAAACCATTACGATTCTACTGCAAAATGATTAAATTAGTCTAGGGTAGCATTTCCAAAGTGTGTTCCTTGGAACATTAGTTCCATGAGATATCAATAGGTATTATACTAAAGCCATCATACACGTAGAAAGTGTTCTCTGGCCAAAGGAGTTTAGAAAACTCTAGTCTGAACAAACTTAAATAGGCATCTTTACCTTGGAATTGTTAGTCTTTACTTTTTAATGTACATTGAGAAAAAATTAAAATTGGGAAATAGTATGCCATGGTTCATATACTTATTTGGACTCATGATTCTTCTTTTCTCAGAATATTACTCCCTCAGAACAGAATCCTTTGGAAATCATTGAACAACCAACTCTCTAAGTTCCACTGCAACTTGAATGCTCACGATTCATTCATTTATTTGATGAATGTTTATAGAGTCCCTATTATGTGCAGGCACTGTTCTGTATACAAAATACATCAGCATACAAAGCAGGAAAAAAAAATCCCTGCTTTCACAGAGCTTACATCTTAGAGGGATTTGATGTCACTCAAAGGATGCTTGCGCTTGGAGAAGAGACTGCTATACCTTAATGCAAAGAAATGAAATGCTAAAGTAGAATTGTTGAAAACAGAGAAAGGCTAGTGGGGAAGGATAGTTTGTGAGCAAGTGGGGAGGACTGCTCTTAAATGTGCCTTCTATGGCTCAGCCTCTGAGTTGAGGTTAAACAATAAACTCTGATCCGAAGAAGTAGATTACTACTTTCTGGGTTATGTAGTAACCCATTCATTTAGTTATGTACTCATCCATTCAACAGATACCATGGGCATGATATATATCGTACACAGAACATCAGACCCAATTTGTATCCTCAGAACTGACTTCCAGGTGGGGAGGCAGATAAGGATGTGAGCAATTGCAACTCTGTGTTATGTGTACCATGTGGTGAGTACAGGGAGCATGTTAGCAGGGAACCCAACCCCAGACTTCAGAGAAGGCATGTCAATGGAAATGATTTTTAACTGGATTATCCAGAGGATAATAGTTGTTTAAGCAAACTGTCTTAGCACCACAAGTGGGGGAAATGGTGAATAGGAGAGTGCTTTGGTTGTAGAAATAGCATGTGCAAAGGCCTAATGGCACTGCCATTGCACTTGTACAACCAGAGTGGAATGGACAGGAAAAGAAATATCTGTATATTCGGATTCTTTGTGATTTTTTGAAAAAGAGTTCTGTTGCTGAAATAAAACTTATAAGTCTTTGGGGGTTTGCAAAAGGAAATTTTTGAGACCTCTGCCATCTTTACAATTCCTAGCTTCTACCCCGTCTATCAGTCTCCCTCCCAAAAGTATTTATATCCTTATGAGGAATTTTGGCAGAGTGAGACTTCACTGAATTCTCAAACCCAAAGGAACACGTCGCGACTGGCAAATGTATTCATTAGAACTATTTTAGTGATAAATGACAGAAAACCCAACTCGCGATGACTTAAGCAAAACAGGGAGTTACTTGTCTGACATAAAGAAAAATCCAGAGAAAGTTTGACTGAGAGCCTGCACACCCCCTCCTTCTCCTCTGGCTTTCAGGTAACCATTCTCAGACTCAACATAGTGGCAATATGGCTGACAGCATCTCCATGCTGGTCAAAAAAAAAAAAAAAATGCCTTCTCGGAATTGTTTTCAGAGAGTGAAACAAACTCTTTGAATATCTTCACTGGTGGCAAATTCTCATTCTTTAAGAAAAAATTCTAACTTTTGGAAGTAGCCAAATTCATTGAGAGCTAAGTGTTGATGAACAGGTTGGCTGGCATGGCTGCCTGCCTCATCTTTTTTCTGCACCCAGAGCAAAGTGCCATAATGCAGCCATGGGCTGAGATCTTTGTTGCCTCTCTTAAATTTTCCATTTTATTTATTATTTATTTTTAAATTTCATTAATTTAATAACCAGCACATTCGCATGGTTCAAATTTCAAAGGGCATAACAAAATAAATGGTGAAAAGTCTCTTTGCTGTTCTTGTCCACCAGACACCTGGTTTTCCTTCTAGATTTTGTATGTATCCTTACAGAGAATCTATTCAAAGCCCTTAAATGCCTCCAAGAAGGACCCAAAAGACATATTTAAATAATTGAAGCATTGCCTGAATGGTGGCCTTTTAAGATCATTTCACTACATCATGTGTAAATTCCGATACGTTTATGCCAAACACAGGTCTCATTACAATATAGTTACCAGACCTAAGGGATAAATTGGTAATTTCCAGCCATAGAACTGGGACCATGAGAAGTCTCTGTAAGGGGAGGTGGTTTCCTGGTCTTGCCACCCGAGCTGTGTGAGAGATCTGATAAGTTACTTTTTTTCACTGAGCCTCGGTTTCCTCATCTGTAAAGTGGAAAGCAGCTCCCTCAGAGAACATAGACCTCATAGTGTGCACTAAGTGAAATGGAGGTGCAGTGGTTAATTTTATGCGGTAATGATCAGGCTATGGTGCCCAGTTGCTGGTCAAAACCAGTCTTGATGTTTCTGTGAAGGCATTTTGTATACGTGGTTAACATTTGCAATCAGTTGACTTTAAATAAAGCAGAATGCTCTCCCTAAGGTAGGTGAGCCTCATCCAGTCGGTTGAAGCCTTAAGAGCTAAAACTAAAATTTTCTAGAGAAGAAAGTTTGCCTCAGACTAACATTGAAATCCAGCCTGAGTTTCCATCCTGCTGGCCTGCCTTTTGAATTTCTAATTCAAGACTGCAATATCTACTTTTATCTGAATTTCTAGTCTGCTAGCCTGCCCTAAAGATATTGGACATGTTAGCCCCCACAACCATGTGAACCAATTCTTCAAAATAAATCTCTCTTTCTGTATATCTATTCTATTGCTTCTCTTTTTCTGGAGAACCCTGACTGATGCATAGGGAGAAAACCCTGCGTCTTGCATGTTTTAAAAACAAACAGGTTTTACTCCTAGGTCTTCTACTGACTAGCTCAGCATCCCTGGGCAAGACTCTTAGTACCACTGAACTTCTAGTTCCCCCACATGCCAAATGCCTCTCAAAGCGTTTGAAGGGGAGATATTACGAAAATGATTTGTCAAGTGTCATATACATGGAGGTTACTATTATGTGGCTCTACCTTCCTTTGAATGCCCACGTATCTTTACAGTGGCCCCCAGACCTATACATTCTAGAGATGTCCCTCTTCTGGGCATTGATTCTTGTCTCTAGCTGTAGAACCCATACCCGGGGAATGAAAGCTAATCCTGCAGGGAATAGTTGTTAGAGGGCTGAAGGGGCCCACCCTAGGCCGCAGTGGACTCGGTATCCACAGGCATGAGGAAATAGAGACGGAGAGTAGGAGAAAGTGGAGGGAGAAGACTGTGGAGGTGGGAGTGGGGAAGGGGGAGGGAACAGGAGAAAGGAAGGGGCCAGGATGGGTTCCCAAGGGTCCTGGGCTGATTGGCTGAGGTAGTTGGGGCTGCGCTGCAGATTGCAGGCTGATTGCAGCAGATTAGCCGGGACCTGAAAGGGGCCTTGTCAGAGCACATGAATACAGCGCTGAGTGTTCAATTTCTCTCATCCTGGAGACAGAGCCAATCAAACAGAAGAGGGTCAGAGGGGAAGGACTATGAATAACCTGCCTTCTTTACCATTGTCGTGCTTCAAAACACCACTTGGTCCTATTTCGACTGTTTTTTTCCCTCTGCTGGTGACTCAAGGGCCAGCACTTGACTGAGATGAAACTTCCTGTAGCGTTTGATGCCCCCATGTTGCTACCCACCCGTCCTAGTGTCCTTTTTCTCATCACTCAGCCCTTTCTTTCATACCACTTATCACAAGATGAAATTATTTGATAAATAATTGTTTACGAAAATTGTTCTCTCTACTACAGTGTGCCATGAGATCAGGAACCTTATCTAACGTGGTCATTCCTGTAGTCCCAGCTCCTGGCAGAGTAGTACATGGTAATGCTGAAAAAATGTTCATCAATGAATGAGATGGATACCTATCATTTACCGAGGACCCTCTGTGTGTCAGGCAAGGAACCCAAAGTCGGACAAGCATTTCTCGTCTTCTCTTCATGACAGTTATGTGAAGGAGCTAAGATGACTTTTATTTTAGTGATAAGAAAACTAAAGTTCAGAGGAGCTAAGAAACATGTTCTTGGGTAGTCACATAGAGCTGGGATTCTAATCTAGGTTTGAGCCATTCCAAAGTATATGCTTTTAATCAGTATATCAGGAATAAAATATGCTTAATATTCAGTGCCAGCATTAATTGATTGGCAGTTGCTGCCAGGAGCCCTTAGCTAGAAGAATACTGAGGCAATCTCCAAGCCTGAGAAGAGGGAGTGCTGAGATCCATGAGTAATGTCTGCAAGGTGGGAGGTAGGGTGCCTAGTGACACATGTACCATCTGTTCGCCATTGTTATATTGCCTCCCTAAAGAACTGCAATAGAGAGGAGAGAGAGAGAGAGAGAGAGAGAGAGAGAGAGAGAGAGAGAGAGAGAGAGAAAGAGAAACTAGGAGACAAGCGCTCTGGACCTAGTTTTCACTCCTTGTTGCTGCACTTGTCTTTTCTCTGCAATGGGAACACATCCACCTACAGACTTGTTTGGAGGATAGAACGCAGTCAGAGGTAGGAACTAACTTTGAAGCGCCCTGCAAGCGAAGGCTGAGGTATTGCTTCTTGAGCTGACTATGATGATAGGGGTCTTCAGGTCACCTGCTGTTTTTGTGGGACTCTAATACTTGTGTGCAAATGTGCTGTTATTATTTTCCAAAAGCCCCTCAGCGAAAGAAGGACGGAGAGTATGGGGAGGTGACAGTCAGGCTGCTGAGCTGAATTTTGGAGATTGGTGCCTGGTTACAGGTGAGCCTTTGCAACCTGTGGGCTGTGGCATAACCACCATGTATTTACTCCACCTGATGGATACCTGGGAGGTGGGACAGCGTATTAGTTAGGGTTAGCCCTTATAGAGTTTAGGTCTCAATTTTGCCACTTACTCTGTAATCTTGGATAAGTTGTTTAACCTCTTTGAGTCATGGTTGCTTACTTAAAATAGCATCTGTCTTAAGGGCCTGTTGTGAGAATTAATTGAAACAATGCACAGAAGGACACAATCTGGCTTTGGCATACAGCAAGCATTCAGGTATTCAGTTACTGTCTGTGAGGAACTTGTTGGCCTTAAACAAAAAGACAGATATTTCTCCAGCACAACAAATCATTGCAATTGGAACATGCAGCTATGCGGGCCACATTCAAGTCCACTAAAATGAAGAAGAGGAAACTCTTACGGAGGAGTGGAGGAAGTCGGAGGTCTGCTACCGGAAGTTCTCCCTGTTGTGCTTTGCCGGCCATGTCAGGCATGAGTGCACCCCCTTCTGGCCTCCCTAACTTCATTTTAGACAAGGTTTCTGTTCATTAATTTTTTTTACGAACCTACATGTACACGTGGAAACTGAAAAATCAGGACAATTATCTGTATCTGTGTTGCCTCAAACCAGATGTTTGGTTGTTTTTCATTTTTGTTTATTTTACCCCCTAGTTTGCTTTTTTTTTTTTTTTTTTTTTTACTTTTGGATGTTTTGAATACCCAGCCTCAGTGTTTTCAGAAACAGAGAAGGGCAGGATTGTTTAGAGCCATTCGTCTCTTAGAAATACACAGTCTGCTGTCCTTGCTGCTGCTGTTAGGTTTTTCTCTAACTAGCCAAGGGGGAAAATCCATCCTTCTACTGTGTGCTGAGACCTGTGTTTTGAAAATGAAAAGTTGGGCATTGCTCCAGTTGCCCACAATGGAAATCCACTGATCCAGGGCCCTCTAGCCCCCATCTTCAGTAAGAAACAGCTTAGATCATAGTTATCCATGGTGGCAGCTATCATTTATTGAGTCTAACTGTGTGCCTGGAATTTTATGCTCTCAACGACCCTATAAAGTGGCCACTATTCCCATTCTGCTTTTGCAGATGAAGAGATTGTAGCCCAGTATAGTTAAGTTGTCCATATGCAGTAAGTGGCAGATCTGGAATTCAAACCCAGGCCAGCAGGACCCCATGCCTACTGCTAAGCCATACTACCTACTGGAAACTCTAGCTTAATTGGGAAGTCCATTTGGCAGAAGAAGTGAAATGCCAGATGCCTAAGTGAGGTGCTGTGAGAGACTGGAGGGCCAAGACCCACATTCTCGCTCCCTGTAGCACAACTCAGTCACCTAAGGAATATTCATGAGATGGAGATGCATGGTCCCAGCCATCAACAATTTTGATGCTCTTAATTTTGGATGGAGCTGGAGCTTCCAGGTGATTCTGACAGGCTTCCAGGCTTGAGGACCACGGGAGCAAAAGAAGGAGGTCTGGAGGGATTTGGCAAATTCCTTGTGGTGGGAACTTTTCCAGGGCTCCCTTGGAAGTGGCTGATTCACACTTCAGGTGGTGTACTTTATCTCTGTATCCCCCTTTGCAGTGTGTGGGCAGTGGAGCTTGGCAACGTTGTAGGATGTGGGGTGGGTAACAGCTTGTAAAGTGCCATTTAAATGGGAAGCATTGGGATGTAGCGATTCTGGGGCTTCGAAGTGACCTCATTTCAGTGTTTTTGCAGGGGTACTCTGGGCCACATCTCTGGCAGTTCCAGATTATCAGTAACCACTGGGCAGCACTGGTTAGTGCCATGGGACCAGGGTTGGAGGTGTCTGCTTGCACAGCCTGGGGTAACCGGGAGCTCTGATCACCCCATCTTTTGGTTGAGAAACAGTGTGAGCCAATGCATAATTAGAACCATTAACTGGCTCTCGATATGGAAAATGAGATTTGTGACTCCCTCTCACAAAGAAAATATGAAACAGTAAACACACTTCCAGTTATGGATGGGCTACACACACCATTAGACTGAATGCTAATGGCTGTCTCCTGCTTCCTTTGAACGTTTCACCGTGGCAACCAGCAGGTGCCCTTTTCTTGCTTTCTCTTTCATCTTCCCATAATTTTCTTCTGCCATGGCTTTTTGGATGATAATGGGCACATGCCTGAAATAGTAGTTATAAAGAGAATTAGAATTTTTTAAAAGGCAAGTTAGGTTTGGGTAGGTTTCCAACTCCGCAGCTGTTTCGCCTGTAGGATATATCACTCTCAGATACTGAGAACAGGCCAAGGCAGGTGAACATCTTCAGTGGAGGTGAACATTGTTAATTGATGTGTCTTCAATATACCGCAGACTAAAGTCTTTAAGCCTGGCCTGGCTTCAGAAGTTCAGTCACTGAAGTATGGGAGCAGCATAATTTAGAAATTAGGAATAGGAGCCCAAGGGTTTGATATTCTTGGATATTAATCATTTCTTGTTGTCTAAAAGCTTGTGACCTTGAGTGAGTAACTTTCTCTCTCTGTGCTTAAGTTTCCTCATCCGTAAATCAAGGATGATAATAACTCCTGTCTCATAGGGTCATTGTAGGTGGGGGAGGAAGCGGAGGTGGAGTGTGGGTAAGCGGGGGCACACAAAGCTCTCAGTATACTGCCTGGCACATAGTAGGCACTAAATAAACAGTAGTCACTCTGATTATGATGGTGATGACAAACATTTTGCTGGGTGACTTTAGGCCAATAACTTCTCTCAGCTTCAAATCTTTCTTCTGTAAAAGATAAGCTAATAACAGTGCCTGAGTCATTTGTTTAAAGATTTACATGAGAATTAAATGATGAAAAGTACTTGGCACAGGGCTTGGTACTTCATAAAAATTCAATAATGACTTGCTGAATAAATGGAAAAAAATAAACGCTATACCAATAAAGAATCTCAATCATCAGACCCCCAGCATTTAATATTAGACATGGAGGGAGAAAAATACGACTCGCCCTGGACTCCTTGTGAGATGCAATTTTTTAGCAGCTGCAGACCTTCCTTTGCTTCCTTTGCTCTTCTCAGCCCTTGTCAGGAGTGAGTGCTGAAGAGAAAACACAAATGCTGATGTACAGAAATGAAATCCCAGTATCACAATGGCCACCGAGCAAGGCCGCGAACAGGAAGGGCCTGTAAATAACACAGCCAACTGCACACAATCACTCAGCCCAGTGTAGCTGGTGTGAGTCTTTTTGTTCCCCTGCTCCAGCTCCTCCTGTCCAGGCGTCCCACCTTGAGCCTTGCACCCTCCTTCCCACCCTACAGTGTCCCCTCTCCAGTGCAGCGACTCATACTCTGAAACCACTTCCACTCTTCTTCCCACTCCAGCTTCCCCCGTTCCCTCTGTGAGCCCCCCCGTGGGAAAAGCAACCCTGGTGAAGCCAGTCACGGGCATCACTGGCTCGTCAGCTGCTCTCATGGGAGTGATTGAGATGATTCTTTTAGGTAACATTTATGGCTTTTTTTTCTAATTATAACAGTGAGTGATACATGTTTATTTTTTAGAAAATTTCTTAGGGAAAAAAAAAACATATGTAGAAGAAAATAAAAATACTGAGGCCCAAGTGATAATCTGAGGCCAATTATATCAAATTTCCATGGGTGGGATCCTCTGTCAGCATTTTTTCTTTTTAATTTCCAGAGAAATTAGTGTTATCCCCATCTTTGAGGTGAGGAAACTGAGACTTAGGCTAAATTCCATGACCGCGTTGTGGTGGAGCCAATCTGGCTCCAGAGTCTGTGCTCCGGAGTTAAAATTGCTGGATCAAAAAATATGAGCATTGCCCAGTGGCCCACCAGAAAGGCTGTATCCATTAGCTCTTCGCCAGAAGCATATGTGAGACAATGCAGGGGACTTTGAGTTTGAAAAAATAATTCTATAACCCAATGAGGTCCACTAATTTAATTATTCTCCTTATTGCAGGTCTATTATGTATATAAAGTATCTTTTATAGTAGGATTTTTTAAAAATAATATAGTTGCATAGTGTGGCTTCATACTTTGTAAGTGATGAGCCACGTGTCAGAGCTGGCGTTGCTTTTGTGAAGGTTGGAGAGGGCGACTGGCCAGAATTCTTTGCTTCGAGCTGCACTGTGGCCTCCTTAGTGTCCTGGCTCCTCAGGCTGCTCACGAATATTCATCTCTCTCCAATTGTCTTCTTTTTTACACCCCTCTTGTTTGGGAACATGTGTTCATAAGACAGAGAAAAGAAGAGAGACACTTCCATGTGTGGTAGCTCCGGAAGAGCTGCTGTCAGAGGAGGGATGACATTATCACCTAGAGAAGAATTTGTGAGGCTTCTGATGTTTTGCTGAAGGGCCCAAAGCCCCCTCCCTGGAGGAATCTGACCGGTCTCCCTCCAGCTGCTCATGGGAGTGAATGGAATTGGATTTCTGGAAGCCCTGATAGGAGAGCAGAGGGGCCCTAAAGGCCAGGGGCATGAGGGAAGAGAAGGAGGTAGGTGTGAGAGAAGCTACTTTTGAGAGCTCCCCCCCCAGGGGCCCTGTGTGCTAATGCGCCTCAATGGGAAAAATACAAAGTTCTGTGTGGCCCCAGGCTCTGGTCTGTGTGTATTTGTCAAGCCCAATGGTTAGCTTGGTTATTATTATTTTCTCCTGAAAGGATTGCAACTACCAAACAATTCTGTCATTGTTTTCCTAGCCTAAGGTTTCAACTGGTCAAGTTAGTTTGGATTTTTATTTCTGTCGTTAATGGCATGTTCTTTCCAAAATTTTTCTATCTGTAAAAAAGACAAATACTCATTTTCATTCAAATCTGATTTTTTAGCCCTTCCTCTTCAGTCACTCCTTCCCCACCATTTAAAAATACACAGATTCTTTACATTTACTGCTAATTTCTCGAATGAGAATATTTACCTTTGAAGCCACCATTTCTCAACCAGTTACTTGCCACGAACCTCTTTAAACCTTGGGCCTGGGCACACTCTCTGTTGAAGCAGCCTCTCGTAGGCCACTGATGAGCCCTGCCGTGTCTTAACCGTGTTCTCCCGGCTGCCACAACATTTCATAATGTGCCCTCTTCCTTTCGAGTGCCGTCTCCCTTTTGGGAGCGAAGACTGTCCTCACGAAGCACCCAGGAAAACTTTCCTTTCTTGGCGCTTTCGCCCTCTGGGCTGTCTGGCTTTGTTCTCCGTCTATAAATAGAGGAGGGACTCATTGTTCACCCCTCCACCTTTCATCGGGGCTACATTTTGCCTTTGGCAAACAGCATAGACTTGGGAAAGAGCACACGCTCTGGAATCAGGCAACGTGTGTTCGCATCCCAGCTCTGCTGCTTCCTTGCTGCGGGGCCATCGGGCATCAGTTCCCTCTCCTGTAAACAGAGGGAAACAATCGCCCCCGCCCCTAGGGGTGACCCACAGCGTCCTGAGTAGCTTGGAGACACAGAGCCCAACACCCCGTAGATGGTCAGTTGATGCGAATTCCTTGCTTGTCCCGAAAAGATATTTGGTTTGTCTTACTCACCTTGGACGTTAGCTCTGTGCTGACTCACCACATCTATACATCCTTTAAAAGTTGTGCTGACCCATTAAATATTTTAAATAGTTATATTTTCCATATTCTAAAGAAAGCTGGCCATTAGAAACAACCATAAAGCTCAGTATTCTTTAATGAAGGCCTTTCCTCCTTTTTTTTCCATATCGTAATTGCTTTTCCTTTTATTCCTTCTGGTTTAACAGAATTCTCTCTTCTGCTCCCCACCCCCATTCTGTTCAGCATCCGTTCATTTTCCTATAGAAAGCACACTCCTTTCTTTGGGGGAACTGTTCCTCTTTCAGGACATCTGGTTTGGGGGTGGGGCAGTAAGGGGTGTCATGTGACCAAGGCTTGACCGATTGTAGTATCTCATGCCCCTTGAGACACTGCAGTGACTGGCTCAGTGGTGGCCACGTGACCTGAGTTTGTGTTATTGGTGACTTTACCTTGAATTTTATATGCGAGTTCCGGGAGAAATCCTTTTTTTCCTTGAATGTTGCTAAGCTGGGTTGATGAAGCCTAAAGCTTCCTATGCCATGTCTTCTGTTGTGGATAAAGCTCTTCTATCTTAAGAAAGAATGAGTCCAACTCATGGAGAGAAGCAGAGAGCTAAGATACGGGGGGGGGGGGGAGGGGGGAGGGGGGAAAGGGAGGGGAGAGGAAGGAGGAGGGAGATGATACCATCATTTGATTTCCTGAGGACAGCTTCAGTCCTGGACTTCTAAGATATGAGCCAGTGAATTCTGATTTTTCCTTAAGCCAGATTGGGTTCAGTTTCTGTTCCTTGAAGACAAGCATCTTAATAAATTCATTGATTTAAAGTAATGCTGCCTTATAAAGGAGAGTTGTGTTTATGTCCCAACAAAATCTTGACAGCTGGTCTAAGTTACTAATAAGGAACAGAGTCATATATTGGGTTCCTACTAAGGGCAAAAAATCAGAGGTTATCAAGCCCTTTCTACATTTGTACCATAGGAGCCTGGCACATACAAGCTCAGTATGTGTTTAGGGACAAAGTAGGGCATGAGAGAGGGTGTGATTGCTTCAGTTGGTCAGTCAGCATCCAGTCCAGGAGAGTCCCATTGGCTAGGCTGCTGGCTCCCACATGGACCTGGCTTTCTCTGGGTCAGGCCAGCTATGGGCAGGGATCCATAATGCAGAAAATAACTTCTTTTGCATAGGAGTTCTTTAATTCGATTGTGGGTATGGCAGGTTTTCTGAGTCTCACGAAGAGGACAGAATAGCAGCGGGCACTCAAATTACTTGTCCTGGCCGTTTGAGTCCTCCCCTAGGAGCCCGCAGGGAAGGGTTTGGATTCCTGCTGGGGGAGCTTCAGAAAAAGTCAAGCTCCTCCTGTCCTGCCGAGGGTCTCCCCTTGAGCTTCTCTTCCAGAGGAGAGTCGTGACCCCGACAGAGGGGGAGATTCTCGGAAGCCATGGGAGCCCGAACAGCTGCCAGAGAATGCTGACTCCAAAGTGACCCACTGAGGCCTGCTGGGGAGAAACATGCCCCGCTATTCGTGAGGCCACTACAGCCTCTGCTGGGGATGACAGCCTGGGGCAGCAATAATATTCCCGGTGTCAGCCTGGCCTTGTCCCCAGGCCTTGTTGCAACTGTAAGCGGACACTGGCTGGGAGGGACATCTCACCTCCTCCTGAGGGGATCGGGAGGGCTCTGGGGCAGCATCTGCTCTCAGACCCCAAGCAGCAGCCTACGGAGGCTGCAGAGTGTGAGGAAAGCAAGGCAGGCTGAGGGTGCCTGCTGAGGAGGGAGGGGCAGGGGCTTGGCTCCTTCGGGGGACTTGGTTTTGGGAGGTGAGCATTTGGAGTGGATTTTAATCTTGGCCCATTTACACAGCAACAGCGTTGACAGGGATGCAGTGAGCTGTATTGCGAGGGGGCAGGATAGAGGCAGCGTGATGAAGAGAAAATTGGTATTTTTTTGTATAAAAATAAATAGGGAATTTGGGTTGAGGAGATTTGAAAGAAGAGAGAAAATAGAGGAGGAGAGGAGCCAGCAGGAGAAAATGAGAATCTGAAATTTGTATTTGTGGGAATTTTAAGAGCAGGAATGTCTAGTTTTCGGTTGCACATTTTTTGTGAGTGCTGTAAACCTTGCCCTTCAATAAAGACACGCACACACACACACACATACACACTCCTTGTATAAATGGGTCTTGGTGGGGGAGAAAAAAAAAAATTGCAGAAAGTGTTCTGAGTTTGTTGTTCACATTTGCACAGTTTGCCCCAAAGAAGCCACCACTCTTTTCTGTGTCTCCTAGATTACACACACATGCACACACACACACACACACACGTGCGCTCACACACACGTATTCACACACGCACCACTCTCACTGCCTCTCCAGACTGAGCCCTCTGGGGTAGGTAGGGCCTCGGCATTTGCCTCTGGGGCACTGGCAACTAGGACAGTGTGACTCCCTTCAGAAGTTCAGCAGCCAGCCTCTGAGAGCCATCCTCGTGCAGAAGGGATAAGCCAGAGAGAAGGAGGCTGGATTCTGTCTGAGATCACTTAGGGCTGTGCTTTATGAACTATGAGTTACTTTTAATTTCCTGTGCTTGGCTGCCTGGCAGCCTGATGAAATGAGGCAGATAGCGCTTCAGATCTGGCCCTGCCTGACCCAGGGCTTGTCTGCTCACTGCAGGGCCATGATCTCCAGACCCTGAAGAGAAAAGAACTGAGTGCACCCCCATCCTTCACCCACAGTGTCCTGGGTGAGGGGGCGTGCAGAGTGAGGCTGCTTGGAACCCATACAGTTTCCCAGGGTCAGTGCAGAATTCACCAGTTGGGCTTTGAGGACAGAGATGGTTTGGGTCCTGACTCTGCTGCCTCTAGACTAGTTGCCTCCGCTCTATGAACCTCAGTTTCTTCAATCATCAATGTAGGAAATTAGTAGAACTGATATCATCAACTGCTTATGAGGATTCAAAGAATGAATTCAATGTGTGGGGCAAGGTGCCTAGAACCCAGCACATATGGAGTTGGCGGCTGGCATCATCTTTCTCTTTACTTATGGCATAGTCACCGTGATCAGCTCTCAGCAAAACGGTCCAGTTGGAGGCAGCAATAACTCCTCCTACCACTACTGCTGCTGCTGCCTTTCCCATCAGTACCACCATTTTCCACAGATTCAGTGTTGACTTCATGCTAGGCATTGAGCCCTTAACGTGTGTGCCGTCTGATCTTTAAGACAATTGTTATTCCCACTTCAAGGCTGAGAAAATGGAGTCACGGAGAGTCCAGGCAATTCCCTCCAGATTGAGTGAGTAATTAAAACCAGAAGTCTGATGGTCCTTCGTAGTAGGATATAGAGATTTAATAAATTATCTCCATCACTGGGTTTGTATTTTCAAAGTGGTCTTTGAAAAGAGGTCAGAGCTTAGTCCAAGGGAATTAATTGCTAATGGAGCAACTCAAGCTTCTTTACCAGGCTTGGGGAAGAGGGAATTTTGTTGAGGGACAAGGAATGCCTTGCTACTACCCTTGAAATAAAACAGAAGCCATCGTCTACTTTCTCTGAAATTAAGATTATCCCTGAATGTATCTCTGAGAGAACAGTGCAAAATTCCTTGCTGCTTTTGTCAGAACAGGCAACGAGATGGCCACTCCCTGAGAATGCTACTCCCTGATGCACACGGTTGTTTAACAACACAAAACTCCTCCTCAGACTCAAGATCTAAAAAGGGACCAAAGACCTTGCCCTGACTTTGATGAAGTCTCATCACTGGTGCTCAGCCTTTATTGCAAGTAGCCACAGGGTTTCCCGCTGCCTGCAGGCATTGCTGGTGGCTTTCTGTCCATGTGGTGCTTGGCAGGTGACAGGGTCAGGAGACAGGAAAGAGGAGTCATTAGAATAAGAGCTGGCTGCTGGCCCCAACCACAACACTTTCTCTGGCTCTATGGGCTGTTCAGGGTAACAAGTCTCATTGTTTTTACGGAGGGGACACCTGAGAATGGGAAGTGACCAGGCTTAGGTTTCATACCCATAGTCAGTGAATGACTTGCCCAGAATTCATTGCACTTAAAGAAGCATCTTTGTTGGGAGTAATGACAGTGCAGGACACAACTGTCAATCAAGAGCTTTCACCTTCCTCCTTTCTTGTCCTCTGCCCCCATATCCTTCTTTGCTTCCCCCTTCATCTCTCTCTCTCTCCTCCCTTCCCAACCTTGTGGGTTTCCAACACTTTAACAGTGAATAGGGAAGATACTACAAACCTGAAGTCATACCCAGTGGCAGAAGAGGGGCTGAGACTCCAAATGCCACCACCCACATTAGCAGTGGGGCAGTCCTGGCCCTGTTACTGATTAGCTAGAAGTTCTGGAGCAAGTTTCTTCATCTCTCTAACCCTCTACGTTTTGTCTGGAAATAGGACAGTAATAGCAGCTACTTCACAGGTGATTGAAGACAATTGAAGTACATAAAGTGCTCATCAGAGTACTTGGTACTTAGCAAGTGCTCAATGAATGTCACCTTTATGCTGTACATCCTGACAATCCTAAACGTTGCCATCATGTAAATTGTGCACATACTAACTGATCTTATATGTTAGACTTGAGCTTACATTGTGCTTTGCAGTGTAAAAGATTTATTTTGCAATGCAAATTAAAGTGTAATCCATTTATCACTTTACAAAGATGTTAATACTCGGTGCTAGTGAGCTTGTGGTGAAATAGTAGATGATGCTTGCATCAGGGCTGCTGCATGCATACAGTGCCAGGGAGTCCTACCAGAAGGTAAGCCTGGCTCTCATGCACCAATGATGGGATGGAACTTGGTGTTAACTATAGGAAGGCCGATTTTGGGGTCGTGCATTAGATGTTCTAGAATGTACAGCTTGAGGCAAAGTAGGATAAGCAAAACCCTAATGTCTACAGAGGACAAGAAATGACCTGCAGTAAGTATTCTTCAGGGAGTGGCATTAAAACAAGGGAAAGAAACTGAAAATGACTCATCCTTGTGTGGTCAACTGAAAGAGGAAAGATTCAGATTATTGCTCATTGAAATGGAATAGTGACCCCTGAAAACTGGAGACCTTACAAAACCACATGTAACCCCACTTAACTGACTCACAGAGCTCTCGAGCTTACCTGCTCATACCTGCACTCTTGACCTCATTCCATCCAGTCAATCCATTTAAGTTGGCTCCGCATTGCTCAGTCCGAAAACCCAGGAGGCATTTCTGAATTCTTCGTTTTCCTTACCCCCATCAAAACCATCAGAAAGTCCCGTGTTTTCTGCCTCTACCATGCATCCATCATCAATCAGTACCCTTGTCGTCTTCCTGTTACTCTCCTCGCCACCTGGACGAGTTACACCCTGGAACTCCTCTTCTTGTTTCTACTCTCACCTCTGTGGCATCATTCTCCACACAGCGGGGAGTGACTTTAGCAGAATCCTGGAGGGGGGCCTTTAAAAATAGAAGTCAGATTGCATCACTTCCTCTTTTAAACTCCTCATCAGTAAGATGAGGATGATGAGCACATTTTCCCCTTAGGGTTGGTGTGAGCAGTTAAAGAGAGACCTCACCTTAAAGGGCCAGCACACAGCGAGGGCTCAGGAACACGAGCACTTCTCCTGGGAACATGATGGTCCCTGCCCTCTCGGACCAGATTCCTTTGATAATCCTTTGATACTGACTAGGAGACAGGAGGTCTTTCCTCATTTGCTCTGTCTTGGACAACTCCTTTGAGCCTCAGTTTGGTCATCTGTGGAATGGGAGTAATAATAGTATCTGCCTCATAAGGTTTTCTAAGTATTAATTGATGTAGTGCTTGAAGCACTTGGCATGATACCTGTCACACAGTAGGCGCTGGACAAACAGCAGTTATGAGCTCCTGTTGTAATTGTTATATCTTGGTGCCTCTCTAGGGGTGTCTGCCTTTCACCAACCACCATCTATGATGCCCCCCACTGGCATGACTCTTGTAGTTTGCTCACTTTTGGGATAAGGGCTAGATTTAGCATTCTCATTCTGGCAAATAAAATGGAGATGGCCATACTAGGAGCATTTCCTCTTGCATCTGCCTTGGCTCCTCGTTATTTTGAGGCTGTGTGCCTTTTGTGGATGAGGCCATGGCCACAGCAGGACTGGGACACCATGAGAGTGACTGGTCCTATGTTGTCCTCCCCATTGTTGACTTTGGCATTTGGGACTTTGAAGCAGGGCTGCCATGGTGGCATTCTTCAGAGCAGTAAAGAGAAAACAGTGCAGCTCTTGCCCATTTCCTTGAGCTTTAAGGAAAAGAAACAGAAACAAGTAACAGGAGTAACAACAGGGAAATTAGATTGGAGGTGTGTTGGAATGAGCTGAAGGCCATAGGGGCAAGCTTCGGGGACAATCGGCTGTTACTCTTTGGCTGCCCTGTTTGTTGTTGTTGTTGTTGTTGTTGTTCTGTTATTTTTTTTTTTTTTTATTTTTTCATCATTCTGGGTGTAGTATACTGACTTAAGGGAGGCAGAATTTCACTTTGGAGGGCTGGAGACAAGAGCCCTGGTGACAGGGCACCTGAGGAGATGGCATAGATTGTGGGAAGACTAGAAAGAGAAATAGTGACCTAACTGACAGCTTTCCTCCATGGTGTGTAGTTTAACCCTCTTTCCATCCCCCAATTCAACTTACAATGATACCTGCATTCTTCCTCAATGTGTGCGGAATTGGGCTTGCTGGGGCGGGGGGGGGTGGCGGGGTGGGAGGGAATGTGGCAGAGTGCTAAATGGGACTCAAGGTTGGCACTGAACAAGAGCAGAGGTGGTCAAAGGGAGCCCTGCACCCTGCATATATTGATCACCATTGTATAAACAGGGTCCTTATATAGACCTCATGCTCCCCCTGAAATAAAAATGTGTTATACAGATGGCACTTGGCTTACTATATCAGTGTGAATTAATAAGAAAAAGTTGTTGGCATAAACCTCTGCTTCTTCTACCCTCAGCCACTGGAAAGAGGCACCAACACTGTGTAACTAGAGGAAAGTTGAGGGAGAGATTAGATGGGATCTTTCAAAATGAGGAGGAGGAGAAAGGAGGTAAGTATTCCTTAAGACTAGAGAGAAGCAGTCTATGGCCATGCGATCCTGAACGTGCCAATCTCATCTGATCTCGGAAGCTAAGCACAGTCGGACCTGGTTAGTACTTGGGTGGGAGTTCACCTAGGAATAGCAGGTGCTGTAGGTGTTAAAAAAAAAAAAAGACTAGAGAAAAGCAGAAGAAGCTGTTGATACCTCAAGTATGATGCTCTTTTTATCTACTGCTGCTTAAAGAAATGTCCCCAAACTTGGTGTCTTAGAACAACAACAACATTTATTTTGCTCACGAACTGGCAGTTTGGCCAGGATTCTGTAGGAACAGCATGTCTCTCTCTCCACTCAGCTGGGCAGCTTTAGAAGGTTGGGGCTGGAATCCTTTTGCTATTCGTTCACTCCCATACTTGGAAATTAATGCTGGCTGTCAGCTGGGGCCTTAAATAAGGCTGCCAGTAAGAACACCTACACCTTTCCACGTGGCCTGGGCTTCCTCCTCACCATGTGTGGCTAGGTTCCCAGGGTGAGCATCTTGGGAGAGAAAGCCAGGCAGAAGCTGTGTCCCCTTTGCAATCCAGCCTGGGTAGTCATGTAGCTTCACTTTGACCACACCCTATTCATTAGAAGCGAGTCCTAGATGTATCAATTGGCTCGGGCTGCCATAGCAAAGTACCGCATACTGGGCGGCTTCACAACAGAATGTTTTTCTCATAATTGTGGAGCTTGGAAGTACAAGATGAAGGTGCCAGCAGGGTTGGTGTCTCATGAGACCTTTCTCCTTGATTTGTAGATGGCTGTCTTATTCCCTGTGTCTTCACAGGGGCTTCCCTCTGTGTGTGTATATGTGTCCTAACCTCTTCTCATAAGAACACACCAGTCAGATTGGATAGCGACTCACCCCAATGACCTCATTTTAATTTGTCCACCACTTTAAGGCACTATCTTCAAATACAGTCACCTTCTGAGGGACTAGGGGATTCAGGCTTCAACATACAAATTTGTATGGTTGGGGTGGCGGGGAGACACAATCCAGCCCCTAACACCGAAGAGAGGGGAATTAGACTTTGCCTTTTGATGGAAGGACTGTTAAAGAATTTACAGATGTGTTTAAAGCCACCACAACTGGGTAATTGTCAGGAGTTTTGGCAAGTCCTACAGTTGGCGGGGCCCTGTGCTCCACCCCCGCTCAGCAACTTCAAAAGTCTGCAGAATCTAGGAGAACAGCTGGATTGTGGTTTTCAGAAAGGACCCAGTGCCCAGAGGTGTGAGCAGCATGTTAGTAGCGCTGGCCACGGGGTTCAAAAATCTGCATTTTATCATTGAGGCGACTCAAGACCCTTCTCCTGTTACCCAACCTCCAAATAAGATCCTGGATTAGCATGTGAAATTAGGGAGTGGAAGGGCTCTCAAAATCACGACTCCTACTGAATTTCCCATCAACCTAGTGAGTGAGGGCTTAAGAATTAAATGTAACTTGACTTGAAGTAATGTGATGTTCCTGCAAATTGAGCTGTGAAGCAAAATTCGTACCTCTTCTTTGGGTTCAGGCATGTACGGATTCCGGTGAGGTATGAGTTACATCAGCTTCTCACGCGAGGCAATTCTGCGTTGCCCCCCGTCTGTTCACCCAAAGCAATATAGTGGACAGTTCCCCACACACCATCTCCATTCTGACATGTGATTCCCAACAGCTGCAGTGGCACCTGGTGCAAGTCCCCTAACAGCTACCACCATGGATGTGGTTAAAAAAATAAGTCAAAATGGCCTTTTTTAGAGTAGGGATGGGTTAGGGAGCGGGGGATGCTCAGAGGGAGCTGACTCTGGAGCACACCTGTGGACAGAGTGCCCTTGCCCCTCCCATTCCCCATCTACCTTGCCCAGAAGCATTCTCTCCCGCACAGTGTGAATGTTTTCCACCTCCATTGTTATGTTTCTTGAAATGCCACCAATAAGAGATTCAATCAAGTTGACATAGACCTATGGAAGGCTTAAGGAGTTATCAATTGGTTCATTAATTTTGTAACGGGACATTTTGTTGAATTGGGAACTCATTACTTACTCCCCCATTAGCACGAAGGGGCGTCGGTTTTTCCTGGTGTGGGTTGGCTGACCTGTCTGCACCTATATAGTTAGGAGCACAGTGGCTCCCTGGGAGAAAATAGTAAAAACAACAACAACAGAAACTCCAGCTTAATCTTTTGGAGTCTCAGAGTTGTAAAATTTGCCTGATGGCTTGTGGTGACCTCACTGTGGTCAGATTATAGAAAGGGTGATGAGGCCTCAGAAAGAGCATTCTCTGTCAGGGCAGAGGAGACCAGACTGATGGGTGGTCTCTTGCACTAAAGGTGAGAAGTGAATGGAGTGTTGTTTCAGGACCGTGGGAGTGGCTGACCAGCATCATTCCCAGCACTTACAGCAGGTGGGCACACAGCCCAACTTCCGAACACCCTTGCTTTAGCCTGTCAACTCCAAGTCTCTGGCTTCAGAGAGGACACGCTAGGCAAGCAAATGCCGTCTGAAGTGGCGAGCTCATGCCTGTTCTCCCCACGTCACACCAGCTTCTGCAAAGCAAAATATTAACAAGCATTTCAATTGCATAGAAATTTAAATGTCTCTATGGAAGCGAATTCTCTAAAGTCAAGAAACAAACGATAAAATGGCACACAATACTTGCAACACATACAATTGACAAAAAGATCATTTCCTTTTTTATAGAGAACTCATACAAATCAATAAGAATAAATATGAACAAACCAACTGCAAAATGGGCAAAGGATTTGAAAAGCAGTTCGCAGAAAAACAAGTGCAAATAGCCAATAATGTATGAAAAGATGTTCAGCTTTTTTCTAATTAAAGACATGTAAATCTAAACCACAACAAGATGACATTTTCACCTATCGGACTGGCAAAAATATTAAAAAGTTTGATAATACAGTATTGTTGAATGAATAAGGAAGCAGAGACTCTCATTCTGTCAATGAGCATATACTAAATGTAATATTTTGGTTGGTATTTTGATAATACCGATTATAATTGTAAATACATATACTCCTTGAGCCATGGTTAAGAGTTTAATCCACTTATACATTTACGGAAGTACACCAGATTATAGCAGGTGGGCACACAACCCAACTTCCGAACACCCACAAGAATGTTCATTGCAACATTGTTTGTAAAAGGAAAATAAATAGGGTTTATTATGGCATATCCCTGTGATCAAGTAGTATGCAGCCATTAAGAAGAATGTGCTAGGCTATTTCTAAGCTATAAAAGATGAAATGTAAAGTGCAGAACAGTGTGCAAAAAATGGTCCAATTTGTGTGAATAAAAAAATATATATGCTAGTATATGCGTAAAACATTTCTGTAAAGATTCACACAAAAAAATGGGGAATGGGCTAGTCAAGAGTGAGAGAAAGGAATTTCACTTTTCGTTTTATATACTTCCAATATATTCATGTTTTAAAAAACCATTTGGATGTTTTGCTTTCATTTTTTGTTAAAGATTTACAGAAATCTCTGTGTAGTATAATAGCCTATTTACGTGTCTGTGTTCCATATGAGCCTGAACTTATGGGTTGGGGTGGTGACCAGCAGAAGATGTCCTTTGTGAGATAAGTGACATGTGGTAATGCCAGCCCGATTTACAACATGACATGAGATACTAAAGACAGGCTTACGAAGCTGAGGTCCCCCATGAACAAAGTGGAACAAAGACAGTGAATTATCTGAGTTAGTGTTGAAACTCCTCTGTATTCATAGATTTGTGGGATCTAGGATAACCAGGATCATAAGAATGTATGCTTTCTCTCCAGTCCCCAGCTTCTGACCAGCTCTGGTTAAAGCTTTAGGTAGCATTGCAGCCTGGGGCAGAAGTTAAATGTGCCATTCATTATTGAATGAAAGCAGAATTTTGCAGATGTCAGTTCTTGAGCAGAAAACCCTAAGGATAGAAGAGTAGTCCTTCGACTATATACCTCTGATATGTCCTGTGACTGTTTTCCAAGTAACAGCGCTGGCCCATGCAGGGACAAGATGGAAGTCTTGTAGGGTGATTTCACATATGAGCAGATTAACGTCCCTGGCATCAGACCATGTTCCCATGCAATGAATACCAGTATGGAGAGAGTTGTCCTATCATGTTGGCAAGTTAGTCTTAAAGCCCAGAGTGTGGTCAAAGAAAGTGCAAAAAAAAAAAAAAAAAAAAAAAAAAAAACAGAACTCACTTTTTAAAATCTCCAATTCTCATTCACTGTGGAAATAATATGTGATGTATCACAACAATCCTTGAACATTAGCAGGCATCAAGGCATCAGAGCCCCCTGGAAAGCATGTTAAAAGAGGTTGCTGGACCCCATCCTCAGAGTACCTGATTCAACAGGTCGAAGTGAGGCCCAAGAATCCTCATTTCTAGCAAATTCCTAAATGATGCTAAGCTATTGGTCTTGGGACCATGCTTTAAGAACCAGTGGTTTATAAGGACGCTTCATCAATTTTTTTCTCTCTCTCATCAACAACCCTCACATTCTTTAGTTGATTTCAAAATTTCTCCTTAAAACTCACCTAAAAGCCATCTTCTTTTATGTTCCCTAAACCTTGTACCTCTTTTCTCCTTTCCCTTTTCCTGCCATGTGCCCATGCCAGAAAACCCACCTGGTAATGGCAGAACCCTCCTCGAAAGGATGCGGAGAGGAAAAAACGGAGCAGGCAAGGCCAGAATCCTCTTTCACAGATAGGGAGAGGACTGGAAACACTCGTGTGTTAATTTTCAACCTCTCATCAGACCAGTGGACATTTATCTTCTACCAGGGGCCGGGCATACCAGCAGCACGCAGCAGGGGGTAGCTTTGGTCTCTGAATCTGCCCTGTGGCTGCCTAAGGCTGAGGGCCACTGGGGGTCCTTGTGGCCTCCTTCCCAGAAGGGAAATTTTGGCAAGAACAGATGAAGGCGTTCCAGAATGTTTGTTTTTAGAAACTCATGCAGTAAGGCCTGGCTCCCTGCAGAGCCCTAACAGCTCTTCTTTCCTGCTCCTCATTCTCCCCCACTTCCAGGGCCTCTCTTCTGCCTCCTCAGCTGGATGCTCCAGGGCGCTGCGTTCTGGGCAGATGTCAGGTCACACTCACAGGGATTAGCCCAGAGGGGACCAGGGCCCCAGGGGAAGCAGAAACAGGATCATTCTTTTGTTGGAAGATGGTAGAGCATTTCTTCTTCTATTTTCCTAGTGGAAAAGGAAGGGAGGGAGGGAGGGAGGGAGGGAGGAAGGAAGGAAGGAAGGAAGGAAGGAAGGAAGGAAGGAAGGAAGGAAGGAAGGAAAAGAATCTGGTTTAGAGTTTACTTAGGTGGTACAGGCTGAATAAACCTTGTTCAAAAAGCCATTCTTTCTCCTCCCCTGAGTGACATTAATCTCCTGAGTACTGCAGTTCTTGTCCAAATTTGAACGTACTTTTCTGGAAGGAGGGGAGACTCAGTCCAGTTAAATGTATGGTCTTATAAAGCAGTGGTTCCCCAAATTTGTGGTGTATAGAAATCCCTGGGGGTCTTGGTAAAATGCAGATTCTAATGCAGGAGGTCTGTGCGGGACCTAAGACTGCGTTTCCAGCAAGCCTTAGGTGATGCTGATTCTGTCTGGCTGTGGAGCACACTGCATAGCAAGGCCGTAGAGTGCTTAGAACTAGAAGAAAACTTAGGATAAATTTGCGTCTAACCCTTTTACAAATAAGACAACTGGAGACCTGAGTGGCTGGGTGACTTCCTCAAGGCCACACATCTTGCTAGTGGCAGAACCGGGTCTAGAACCTGAGTCCTCACTCTCCCAGTCTGCCTTTTCTACTTCCCCAGAAAGGAAGAAAGGTAGGCACATAAAGCAGGTGCTGGGCACACTAGAGTATGAACATTTAAAAGGAGCATCTAGATGTGAGTAAGACAATATCCAAGTCAACTCTGCCAGTGGTGCCCAGGTTGAGAGCCTGGACTGTAAACCTGTTCACTGAGGAGCTAGTTCCTACTGGCCAGTCACCTGACAGCCACGGATTTGAGAAAAACAAAAATGCGGTGTTTTCCTGAGTCCTGGCTGGGCCTGGTAGTTTGTGGTGGTTGTCAAGTTAGGATCTTAAGTGAGCTCTTTTATAGACATCAGGCAGCTCCTGGGAAGACAGAATTACCTGGAAAAAGGAACTAAGGTGGGGCATCCAGGATCCTTGCCAGAACAAACCCTCAGGGAAAAATCTAAGAGCAGTCGGTTGGTATAACAGAACCCAGCAGATGTCCGATTCCTGAGAGCCCTCATACTTCCTGGCCTTCTCGTTTTTTATATTGATTCTCCTCGTCAGTATTTTGAAGGTAACATTTTGTCCAAGACAACTAGATATCCTGGAGTTGGAGGTAAACTTTCTAGAAGGGAAAACATTTGTTCTGTAGTGCTACCAGGCCAAGCCACTGTGATTAGCTGGTTACTATGGGAAAGGGGCCCTGGATTGGATGTTTAAAGACCCACATTTATTCATCCAGTCAATCAGCAATCATTTATTAAGTACCAACTTGTGTGCCAGAATTCAAAGACATGCAAAAAATTCTCTGTGCACTCAAGGGATTTACTGTGCAGTACGGGAGTTGGATAAACCAACCGTTTATTTATAATATAGCTATGAGAGATGTAGGAAACGCAACAACTGGAGTATAAAGGAGAGACGATGATGTCAGAGTGGTTGGTGGGAGAAAGCTTCCTGGAAGAGGTGATAGGTGAACTGAGTCTTGAGAGAAGAGGGGAAAGTGGGGCGCGAGGGTGGGGCACAGAGAGACCTATCCAGGCAGAGAGCGCAGTATTTGATGAGACCTTGTCACTTCCCATCAACATCCCACAGGAAGTTTAAGAGAGGTGGGTGGGCAGTTTGAGAACAATTGAATAAGGACTCAGAGAATTAGAATTCTAATAATGGCAGGAGCCCTTAGAGACCTCAGCAACTATCCTGTTTATTTTCTGTGGGTTGGGGTAGGTGGGGGGGAGGGAGGGAGAAATAGAGACCTAGACAGACTAAGATTTGCCCACAAACCAGGATAGGGAAAGACTGTTGGTGATGCCCAGTCCAATCCTTTTCAAGGTAACTTTTCTTTAAAGCAAAGTTCATCTTCTGCTGTCGATAGAATTTCCTCTGCACATTCCTGAGTTCTCTCTGTAAAAGGGGAAACCAGATGGAAGGGACGGGTCAGGGAAACTATGCCTTGAAGAAGAGTTTCTTCCCTCCCTTGGTATGTAAACATAGTAACAAGGACTGGGGCTGATCCCTATCACTGAGCAACTGCTCCTGAATATATCCAGTTGGGGATTGTGGAGATGATAAGGAAGTTCAAGGAACAGTCCCTTGCCCTCAGGGGGCTTTAAAACAACTTCGAGCTCATTTAAAAACCAAACATGGCTGTAAAAATGTGTGTCAGTGCTCAAAATAATAATGCATTTTAATTGCATTATTTTCTTTTTCAGTTATAACAACCCTTGGAGATGGTTACTATTATTCTGTTTTGTATATAAGGAAACAAAGATTTAAGTAGGTTTCGTGACTTTCCCAAAGTTATGCAGCTAGTGAGCAGAAAATCTGGGTTTGAATTTGGATCTGTGATTCCAGCTCCATGCTCTTAATCAGATGTTCACAAGGCTCTGGTGCATTTCTACTCTAATCTGCTAATGCGTTTGGGGACAAAGAGAAGGAAAAAACAGAACGGGTATTCCAGAACAATTTACAAACCACTTGACATTTCATTAGTTAAATAACTCAGCCATTCATTCATTCATTCATTCATTCATTCTTTGCTTCCTAGGTGTCTGAAGAATCTAGACTGCTTGGGTTTGAATCCTAGCTCTACCTCTAACTAGCTGAGCAGGTGACTTCCCTTCTCAGTGCCTCAGTTTCCTCATTGGTGTAATGGGAGTAATAGTGCCAACCCCATGGGTGGCTGTGAGAGTTAAATGAGTCAACTTGGAAAAGCACCTGGAACTGTGCCTGGGCCATGCTAAGGGCCTTATAATTCTCAGTGATGTTGCTTTGGCTGCAGAGCCATGTGGTCAGTGATCTGTGTTTCGGTGGGAAAATATCAGGAGCCCTGGGTTGTTCAGCTCTGCCACCAAGGAGCACGTGATCATGGGCAAGTTATCTGTCTCTCTTGAACCTCCATTGTCTCACCTGTAAAAGGAAGGGTTTTGACCCCATGATCTCTGAAGTCCTTTTACCTTCAAGTGTCAATATTTTGAGGGGTCTCCTCTCTCTCCTCATCCCAAATGTGGGAACTGATCTTAAGAGCATAGTCTTTGTAGCTGGAAACTCATTTTAAAGACAAACCTATTTCACTCTTTATACATAAGGGGGGCTGATGTCTTTTCTACATGTGTTGCTTAAAATGGGGTTCTCAGATCATCTACCTGAGAGCCACCTGCGCTGCTGTTACAGATACAGATGCCTCAGCCTCAGCCCAGATCTACTGAGTCAGAGCTTCTGGAAGTGGCGCCTGGATAATTACCTGTTTAATAAGGACCCCAGGTCATTCCTGTGGCAACTCATGCTTGAGAACCACTGAGGAAGTAGAAGGACGCCAGTGTGGAGTCAGATAAACTCGGGCAGGGCTCTCAAACTTGAACGTGCACTTCAGTCAGCTGAGGACCTGTTTATTTTCTGTGGGTTGGGGCAGGTTTGGATTCAGGAGGTCTGAGGGTGGGGCCCCAGAGTATGTGTTTCTAACAAACTTCCAGGGGATGCCAAAGCTGCTGGTCTTGGGACCACACTTTAAGGAGCCGCGTGACCTTGGGAAGAGTACTTCATTTCTTTCCACCCCAGATTCTCGATCCATAAACAGGGAGAAAGTAGTGCCTGCATGACAGGATTGTGAGTTGTATTAAACCCCATAATGTACATAAAGCTACTTGCCAGAGCACCTGGCCTGTCTACAAGTTGTAAAAGGCATTCTGAGGATCTCCTACTCACACAAAAATTCCACTGACTCAGCCTCTCAGGAGGTGGGATGCTCGGAATGTGCATTTTTGCTCTTACGCACAAGGAAGTTAATAACCTTGCACTCTGTGAAGAACTGAAAAATCCCGAACTTAATTCAGGTTCTCCAAACCCCACGTGCATTCAGTTTGAAAATCTTTGGTTCCCTCCGAATAGTGCAGGTAATGAGAGTTTGTGAGGCAGCTTTCACTGCGTCATAAGCAAATGTACATTGGAAGATTCCTGTTTCCCCCGCAGGGTGTAAAAAAAGGACTTAAATCACCAAATATGTGAGCATGACAATCTAACTTCACTGTCAACCGTGCACACCAGGAGGTGAATGAGAAGGGGTCCCTGGGGTCGAATGCAGAGTCATAGGCCCAGAGGTCTCGAAGGTGACTAAGGTTCCTGTGGGAGAGAAAACCCTTTGCACAATAAACCATTTCCCTTGTCATGTGGAGCCTCTGGCTATAGCCTGACCTGGATTTAGAATCTGAAGTTTTCATTTATTAAGTTTGGGAAATGCAACATAACAAATCCTTATTGAGCTCCATCATGCCAGGCACTGTGCTAGGTATGGGCCACGAGAATAAGAAAACAGTTAACATTCTTGGGAGTGGTGGTGCCAGGTAATAGTACATATACTGACAAATGAATAAATACGACCATTTAAGCTTCCAATAAGGGCTAGGAAGGAAGTAAGCAGAGAGGCATAATAGAGAGGTATAATAGAAAGAGAGAGAGCGAGACTTTCTTTTGAAGGGGGTTAGGGAGGGCCTCTTTGAGCAGGTAATAATTTGCGTGAAGTTCCAAGCACTGGCATGAATCGACCCTACAAGGAGGAAAAGAAGAGCAGTCCAGGAAGAAGGAATGGCATGTGTGAAGAGTCTGAAGAGGTACAGAGCTTGGATTGTTGAAATAACTGGAAAAAAACCATCATGGCTGGGGAGTGAGTGAGTGAGTGAGTGAGTGAGTGTGTGTGTGTGTGTGTGTGTGTGTGTGTGTGTGGTAGGGAGGCGATCCTAAATGAGGATGAAGATGACATAATAATAGATAACACTTCTTGAGGACTTACCGTGTGCCGGGCACTATTCCAAGAGCCTTGTCTGCAATAATTCCTTTAATGCTTATGACAACAATTCTTATTATACTCATTTTACAGATGATAAAACTGAGGCATGAGTGGCACATGATGACCTTCTCTATGCCCGAGTCTTCCAAAAGTCTTGTCTGAGCCCTGACAGGAGCTGTGAATAAAATAATGCCTGGAGAGTGATGAGCACAGTACAGCACATAGCAAGAGCTTTGCAAATGCAGCTTCATAATTATTTCTCCATATTGGACCTTAGGTTTTCCACTGGGGAGACATAAAGAGCAATGGCTAGGGTGACGAGATAATTGTCACCCCAACTGTGACAATTTTGAGAATGCAAGAAAGTACTACTATTGAACAGTTATAATGGGTGTAAACTGGGACTGTCCCAGGGAAGTCAATCAGGACATGTGGTTCCTGTAAGCACAAAGCCAGATCCTATTGTCCAGAGACTTACTGGCTAATGAAGAGCTGTTAACAAACCCTACTGCTCCCGCCTTTCATGGGATTGAAAGCCTCTCCAAGCATGGACAATAATCCACCTATTTGAGATTTCTTTTTGACTGAAGTCAAAGTTTCACACAACAAAAGACTTTAATTCGAACCTGTGATTTCATTATAATAAAATTTTTCTTTGCAAAAGCTTTAGCAAGCCATGGGGACACCGTTCTATGTGATGTAACAGTGAAATTCCTCTCTCATCTAGGGAGAAAACACTTTCATTCTAAATTACAATGTTACAAGCAGAAGAAAACCAATTAATTTCAGACTCCACTAACCTGAGATTTGTATTAAGTTGGGCAGAAGCTGAGACTGTTATTCCCTTTTGCTTTAACTATTAGTAAACAAATTTTGTAAAAATGCATTTTTTTTTTCATTGTGCATGAAGGGGACCTGGATATCTGGTTTTGAGGGAGTTAAAACTACATAACAATAATAGCTGATGTATCTTGAGTGCTTGCTGTGTCTCAGGCACTGGGTTAAGCTTTTCATGTGTATTACTTTATCTAATTCTCACTTCGGCTGTATGAAGTGGGTACAAGAGAAGGAAATTAAAGTCTGGAGAGTTTTGCTTCATTTTGCACAGTTAGTAAGAAAATGATGAAGCCAAGTTTCATCAAAAACTTTTTCTCTACTATCTCTCAAGAAAATGAAAATATTTTATTTACAAATAATTGATATGAGAAGTTATCTGGGGGATACAGGAGAAATAAAACAATGTGTAGCTCAAATTTTGCCTTTACTATGGAGCCCAAATAGCACCTTGTACATGGAGCTTATATTCTAGTTAAAAATTTCTATTTTTGTCTTCCCTCTTGACTTTGAGCAACATGTAGTTTATGCAAATCTGTAATATTTGGTGTCTAGCACATTGCCTGGGATTTATATCAGTGTGTATTGCTTTGTATATTGATCGATTGAACAAATATTCATTGTAGGCCCTGTACATGTCAGATGCTCTGCTCAATTTGGGAATAAGCAATGAAGACTCACTTGGCTCTTGTCCTCATCGAACTCATTATCCTTTGCTCCAAACACATCATTGTTCAATGAATAGTCATAGGAAGGATAAATTGAGCCACCAAGCTGGAGGAGACTTAAATGTTCTCTAATTTGCCCCAGGGGCTTGGGCAGGATAGAACCTTTCGGTTGAGGGTAAGAGGGAAAGGTGGGCTGTGGACTAGGCAGGTAAACATAATGCAAAACTTCTTAAACCCCATTTATATACAGATCTTCTAAGGCACTTGTAAAAAATGCTGATTCCAGGCACTGACCCCAGAGGATACGATTTAGTGGGTCTGGAGCACTCCAGATAGCTGACTTATTTATTCAACAAATACCTTTTGAGATCCTACGATGTGCCAGGCACTGTTTTGGACTCTGGGTTTCAGCAGTTAGTAAGCTAGAAGTATCCTTACTCTTTGGGAGCTTATATTCCAGTAGGGAAGATAATAATGAAGAAATAACATATTTGCAAATTGGGCAGGGTGTTTTGAAGTAGGGGATGGCTTGAAGAATGGCCTGCTGGGCTGAGTAAGGAACTACGTTATGCTTGGTGGCCAGGGGAGGCCCTGTGAAGAACCAACATTTGATTGATTCTTACACCATGAGAATGAACCAGCCATGCAAAGAGCTAGGGAAGAAGGTGCTAGGAAAAGGTTCTGAGGAATCGCCATGCTCAAGAAACAGAAGGAGACCAGTATTGGACTAAAGTGAGCTATGAGGTCAGAGAGTTAGGCAGGGGCCAGATCATAGAAAGCCTTAAGAGGCCATGATAATGAGTTTGGATTTTATCCTAAGGGCAACACAAAGCCTTAGAAAGTATTGAAGCAGTAGAAAGCATAATCCTTAGACTATGCTTTAAGAAACACTGATAATATGGCTTGGCCTCAGCCAAAGAAACAGGCTCCCACAAATCTCACCCTATCGCTTTTCCACCCTGTCCCCATCATTTGCTGTCTTCAGAGTAGCCATTTATGCAAAGTGGTGGGTATCTTTCTCTGTCCCTCTTGTTACCTAAGGGCTAAGTGGATGTGTTTGGGTGAGGAGCTGTGATAAACAATTGACATAATCACCTCATAAAATGGTTGTAGCTGACTAAGTAATAGGCAGACACTCTCTCAGAGGCCACAGTATCCTGAGGAGAGAATAAAACGGCTGTTTCCTCTGCTCTCATTAAGAACTTAAGCCTTCCTCATATTGAAGAACTTCCATAAACAAAACCAGAGATTACTGGATGTTCCCACAAAAATTGTTTGTGTAACTGTAAGGCGTTTGTATAAAGGGGAGCTCTTGGTGTTGGCGCATGGCATGAAAAATGTTCTTTCCTGGGGCCTGGGGGGCCAGAGGGCCAGGGCACATTCCCAAGCTCCATGAGACTGTCCTGCCTGGATTAATTTTGTTCTTAAAGAGGAGTTCTCAACTTGAGGAAGTGACCATAATAATGCCTGTTTCCCAGCCTCCAGTTTGGACTTCTGATCTAGCATAGAGTTTATCCTGCCTCGTAGTATCTTGTCTTTGGGCAGCTCTGGGTCTCTCTTGAATTAGGGATGCATGTTTGGCTTATCTCCCCCAGGTGACAGCACGCTATCTTCTTGGGCTGCTCTTGCTTCGAGGAGTGCCTCTGTCTTGTGTTCCCCAAATGCAAGACTACTGAGAACTTCTGGAATCTGGCAAGAATTCAGGTGACACCAGATGTTTCTTCCTAACAGGTCTCCTGTAAACATTGTGTTATGTATCCTTTAGGCATAGGCCAGCCCGTCATCCTCTTCTCTGAGAACTGGCTTCCTTTTTGGCCATCATGGTTATGGGATGTGATCCTTGCCTTTCTGGCCAAGGCTGATTGGATGAGATATATAAAACTGCCTCTATGTGAGACGAACAGATTTTCTGTCCCCAAAGACTGAAATGGAGATTCAGAGATACTAGTCACTCCCAGCTGGTAGCTAGGACCAAAGACATATCAGCTCTAGATCTGTGCTGTCCAGTTTGGTTGCCACTAAACATTGGCTATTTGAAATGTAGCCAATCCAAATTAGGATATGCTGTAAATGTAAACTACACATTAAATTTCAAACACTTAGAACAAATAAAAATTTGGAATATCTCATTAAAATATTTTTATGGTGACATTGGTTAACAAAATTCAGTAAGTTTCAGGCATATAATTTAACACTAAGGCATATATATATTGCATTGTGTGTTCACTTCCCATAGTTAGATTTCTTTCTGTCATCATATATTTGACCCCTTTTACCCCATCTACCTCCCCCTTCCCTCCTTGCTTTGGTAACCACTAGTCTATTGTCCATGTCCATGAACTCTGGTTGTCTGTTTATTTTTGCTTTTGGGTTTATATCCCATATATAAGTGATATCATGTAATTTTCAACTTTTTCTGTCTGGCTTATTTCGCTTAGCATGATTATCTCAAGGTCCATCCATGTTGTCACAAATGGCAATATTTCATCTCTTCTTATGACTGAGTAATATTCCATTGTATATACGTACCACAGCTTCTTCAGACAATCATCTATCATAGGACACTTCAGTTGCTTCTGTGTCCTGGCCACCATGGATTATGCTGTTATGAACATCAGTGTGCAAATATCTTTTCGGATATGAGTTTTCAAGTCTTTGGGGTAAATACCCAGTAGAGGGATTGCTGGGTCATATGGTAGATCAATTCTTAGTTTTTTGAGGAACCTCCTTACTGTTTCCATGGTGGCTGTACCAATTTGCAGCTCCACCAGCAGTGTTTGAGGGTACTTTTTCTCTGCATCCTCTCCAACATTTGCTATTACTTGTCCTATTGATTATAGCTATTCTAACAGGTGTGAGATGGTATCTCATTGTGGTCTTGTAATGATGAGAATCTTTTAATATGTATGTCTTCATAGGCCAACAAACATATTAAAACATAGGAAGTGTCTGTTCACGTCCTCTGACCATTTTTTTGATTGGATCATTTGTGTTTTTTTGTTGTTGTTATTGAGTTGAATGGGTTCTTTGTATATTTTGGATATTAGGCCCTTATTGGAAGCGATGCTTGAAAATATATTTTCCTATTTGGGTGGTTGTCTCTTTGCCTTGTTGATGGTTTCTTTTGCTGTGCAGAAGCTTTTCAGTTTGGTGTAGACTCATTCATTTATTTTTGTTTTTACTTACCTTGTCTTTGAGGTCAAATTCATAAAATCCTTTTTAACTCCAAGGTTCCTGAGTTTGGTTCCTATGTTTTCTTCCACACATTTTATTGTTTCAGGTCTATGGTGATAGACAACAGTCTAGTTTCATTCTCTCGCAGGTGGCTTTCCAGTTTTCTCAGCACCATTTATCGAAGAGCCTTTCCTTTCTCCACAGTATGTTTTGGCTCTTTTGTCGAAAATTATTTGCCCATATAAACATGGGTTTATTTCTGGACTCTTGGTTCTGTTCCATTGGTCTGAGTTTCTGTCAATATCATGCCATTTTGATTATTATCGCTTTGTAGTATAATTTGAAGTTGGGCAGAGTGATGCCTCTAGCCTCGTTCTTTTATCTCAGGATGGCTTTGGCAATTTGAGATCTTTTGTGCTTCCATACAAATCTGATGACTTTTTGTTCTATTTCTTTAAAAAAATGCCAATGAGATTTTGATGGAGATTGCATTAAATCTGTATAATGCTTTAGGTAATAAGTTTATTTTAACTATGTGGTTCTTCAAATCCAAGAACATGGAATATCTTTCCATTTCTTTGTATCTTCTTCAATTTCTTTTAATAGGCTCTTATAGTTTTCATTATATAGATCCTACACATGTTTTGTAAAATTTATTCCTAGGTAGTTTATTCTTTTTGTTGCAATTGCAAAATTCCACTTTTCTGACAATTCGTTATTAGAGTATAGGAACGCTATGGATTTTTGAACGTTGATTTTGTATCCAGAAACTTTACTGTATTTGCTTATTGTTTCTAGTAGTGTTCTTGTGGAGTCTTTAGAGTTTTCTATATAGAGAATCATGTCATCCACAAATAGTGAAAGTTTGACTTCTTCATTTTCTATTTGGATGCCTTTTATATCTTTCTCTTTCCTGATTGCACTTGCTAGGACCGCTAACGTTCTATTGAATAATAGTGGTGATAGTGGACATCATTCAAATTTTTATGTTGGTTACATTTTAAGTTATATTTTGAGTATATTGATTAAAGATATATATTCAAAATTAATTTTATCTTTTTTATTTTATTATTTTTAATGTGTCTACCAAAACTTTAAAAGTTACGTTTGTGACTCAGATTGTATTTGTCTTGGAATGCACTACTCTTAATCTTGTCCCATGTGCCTGCAGAAAGAGAGATAACAGGTCCACGGAGAAAGAAGAAGGAAACAAATGTTCAGAGATATGCAGATACAAATGAACATGTGACTCCAGAAGGAGAGAGAGAAATAGAAGATAAGAAGGGGTGGGGGTAGGGGTGGGGTGAGGATGGGTAGAGGGCTTTAAAGCATTAGAGATGGAGGGTCAGAGACAAACAGCAGAGAACGAGTGCCTGGGTCCCCGATGACAGTTCAGTTCTTGGTTTTAGCCCATTCAGAGGCACATTAACATTTCCAAACATTGGGTTGTAGGTGACACTCCATGTTCTTATAATAAATTTTCCTTTTCTGGCTTAAATGTATTTGAGCTTACTTGCAATGAAAAGAGATACTTCTGAGACATAATGGTCTACAGATTGCTGAAGTACAAGGATAACGTTAAGGAATTTAGATATCATGATATAGCACAGGATGGCAAATGTCTGGCACTTTCCTATCCATGCCGCCTCAGACATCGAAAATTAATCACAACCCTGGGCATGACCTTAGAATGCTTTTCCATGATAGATCTCTGGTCAGCCACCAGAGACTAGAAATGGCATATGAGGAAAATACTATGCGTTATTCTTGGGGAAAATCACTGAAGTAGAATTCTGATGAGACACAAATTTTTGGTCTAGTTAAAAGTGGACCTGTTTTTTCTTTAGTCATTTCCTTTTTCTGAGCTTCAGTTGCTTTGTCTGTAAAATGGCAATCATGATAGTACCTACCCACAGGGTCGTCGTGAGAAATGGGCACAGTAATAGAAATGAAAGCTTTTGGGAGACATGAACACAGTTGCAAGTTGCTGTTCTGACTGAGGCCCTCAGCTTCAGGGCCAGGCACGGTCTCTTGTCCTCAACCTCAGTCTCAACACAGCCCTGTAGTAGGGGAGCAACACTTAAGAACCTGGGTTTTGAAACAATTCCCCAGAACCATTGTGAGTGAAAAGGAGTTGTTTTTAGAAGCTGCATGACCCATCGATGTTATATTTTCTTATTTTATTTTATTTTCTGCACAGAGGAAGTTGGCACTAAGAGGCAGTACTGACAAGGGAGATTTTGGAAAATGACTCATCTAGAATTTGCTGGAGGAGTCTGAAATTGGTGAAACTTCAGGCCTTTGGGAGAAAAAAAAAAGTGTGTGTGTGTGTGTGTGTGGTGTGTGTGTGCATGTGTACGCGCGTGCGCACGTGCATGTGTGATTTATAACCTTAAGTGCTGTTCTGTCCCTGAGGCATTCGAAAGCATTTCTCAGGGAACAAGGGCACCGTCTGACTGGGGTGGGTCTAATGTAAGGGGTGTTTCTTCTTGGGCAGTTAAAGTGTTGAAAGAACAGAAACGCGGATTCAGGCAAATGAAGTTTACCTATAATTATGGCAGGAATGCCGGACAGTTTTAATTTCAAATAATCTTTCTCACTGGCCTAATCGTTGTGATTAGACTTGTAAATTCATATGTTCTAATTTGAGGTTCCCCCAATACGTCCACATACACCTAATGCACGTCTTTGCTTCCTCAAGCCCAAAGGAGGCTGTCATTGTGACCATTTCTGAATTACTTGCATGACCAAGGGGATGTGTCTACCAAACACTCTTCATCTTCTCATGTCCTGGCTTCGAGAGCCCTCATCCTAAGAGCAGTCAAGAAACAGTGCAGGGAGTAACTTTGATAATAGCTAACAGTTATGTTGCACTTAAAATTTGCTTCATCTGTCCTAAACACTTTACATATATTTATTTGATTTAATCCTCACAACAATCCAAAGAGATAGGGACTTTTAACATCTGTGTTTTATAGATGAGAAAACTGAGGCAAAGAGATAATTAGGTGATTCACCCAAGATTCCAGACCTGGGAAGTGGAAGAAGTCACACTCTTAATGACTTGAAGACTTAAGCTACTAGGCAGGGAAAAGTGAATTCCAGAGCTAGTATGAAGGAAGAGTCCGTTATACTCATCTCCAGAAATAGCAGTGCAGAATGTCAGAACGGAAAAGGAAGTCAGTGACCATGAAGCCCTCCCAGCTTATTTTAGAAATGAGGAAACTGAGGTCTAGAAAGGTTAAGTAATTTACCCAAGACAATGTAGAGAATTAGTGGCAGAGCCAGTGTCCTGATGTTACTGCGGTGTCCTGACTCCTGCTCTGTCCATCCACGATCCCCTCACCGTTCTGTGGGCCTGAGGGTTAAGTCCTGTCCAGCAGCTGTGCCTGGCTTTTCAGGTTAGGTCTCCTAGGATCCTTTCTGCTCCTCCGCTTTGGCTGATCTTTTCGGCAAAGGGGGAATTGAGGTCCCAGTCTTGGAGTTTGGTGTCATTTCTGCCGCTTCTTTTTTGTCTGTCACTGTGACCAGTCACCCTTCACATTTCCATCAGACTGTTTTTCTCACAGCACTACTGGACGACGTGGACGGTCCTCTCCTCTAGAATGTGGGGGTGCAGGAACCACATCCCTGGGCTGTAGTGATTGGCGTGGCTGTGCATGTGATCTCAGCTGAGTCAATGCCACTTATGCCTGGAACTTAGCAAATGGTTATTCTCTTTTCTAAGGAGTTGCTAAACTCATAGGGTGTAAGCCTGTTGGACAACCTGAGAACCTGAGAACAAAGCCACACAGCGGCAAACAGCACCAAGAGAGGGAGGGAATGGATTCCCAGTGCTACCCAACAATGTGTGCGCTTAATTACATCAATCGATCCTTTCGTTTTTTACTGGAGCCAGTTGGATTTGTGAGAACTTAGAACCAAGCAATTCTATTAAGTTTTCTGTCTCAAAACAAGGGAATGGATTGGTATTTTCTCAAGCTTATTTCCAGCCTATCCACTAATTAGATAAACATTGATTATCTACCATCCATATAGGTAACAAAGACTGAGAAAGATGAGTAGGACACAGTCCTTGCCCTCAAGGCCTAATGGTCCAGAAGGGAAGCCAAGACTCATATGTAAATGTCCAGCACACAAAGCCTAAGAAGTAGCCTAAGGGAGATGCAAACAGTGTGCAGTGGAGGCATAAACTGGAGAGCAGAGTAAGGTGTTTCTCCTGTAAATATGCAAGATTTGGGATAGAATTTGAAGATTGGGGAGGAAAGAGAAGAATTCCAGACAAAGAGGCCAATGTAAACTTAAACGTGGAAATGGAAAATTTCTGGACACAAAAGGAGAAAAAATGGATTGTCCAGTTTATTCAGAGCATTATTTTCAAGAGGAAGAGTGGCAGGAAATTCAATTCATTGTAACAAATAAGACACAATGTGGCCATATTAATATTATGTGAATGTTGTTCCACCTGGAATCATTAGGACATATCTGGCAAGCAATCGTGTCCTCAGCACAGTAACTACTTTTTTGAATAAGCGAATGAATGAATACTATCCCTTTTTCTGCTATGTAGAAGCTCCATGAAGGCAGGGAGCATGTCCTTCTCGGTCTCCACTTATCCCCAGTTTCTAGCGCTGTGTCAGGCAGAGTGGATGCTCAATAATTATTTGTCGAATTAATTAATATTATGGAAGGCTTTCCGTGTCAGACCAAGGGTTTTGTCCCTAACCCAACAGATCATAGAGGGGCCTCCGAGACACCCAATATTTCAAGAGCACCTACGATGTGCCGTTTACCCTGCAGATGCATGGCACGATAAGGGCTGTGCTTCAGGAAGAGGGGCTGAGTAGTCGTGGAGAGGAAAGAAGCGATATTGGAGTAGAGAGTAAGCTAGCATCACTGTTGACTCCTCTTAAAAGTTATTTGAACCTGCCCGTGAAGGAAGCAGAGGACAGCTGTGGGAGTGAAATGCAGGATTTGGTACCAGTCACAGAAAAGTCTGGAAGAGGATCTGAGGGATTCTGTGGCAAATTATATATCTCGAAAGTGACCAGAACAGTCCCTTCTTTCCTACCACATCAAAACGTAAAGTCTAATTTCCCTACTTGCAAAGCTGAGTGGGCTTATATTTGCTGGCAACAACGAGAATATGGTGGAAGTGACACACGTGACTTCTGATGGCAAATCATCAAAAGTGACTCAACTTGTGCCTTGCTGTCTGTAATAATTTCACCCTTGATATTTTCGTCACCATATAAACAGTCTGAATACTTGGAGGCTGCCATCTGTAAGGAAGCCCGAACTTGTCCTCAGGGAGAGAGATGCTTCAATGAACTCAGCAGGTTGCCCCGCACTATTCCAGCACTGTTAAGAGACCCCAGGGAAGAACCGTCCAGCTGAGCCCTTCCTGAATGTTTGACGACAGAAACCATGAGAAATAGTAGACGCATTTGGTTCTGGCCATATCGAGTTTAGGTATACAAATCGATCCTGCAGACATGATATTCATCTGTCTGCTGGGAATATGGATCTGGCACTTGTAAGCGAAGACCAAACTACTAAAGAAATTGACTGAAGTTTCATTTAAAGAGGAGCGATGCTATGAAGCTATGAAAATATTTGGAGTCGTCAAGGGAGAAGATATGGCCAGAATAAAGGAGGGCCAAGGGTGGCCTTTTGTTGGAGGAGCTTGTGGGAAATGAAGAGGTGCTATTAGAGAGTTACATAATTACTAATTGGTTCATATGCTTTTTGTCCGGCGACCTGACTAGACTATTAGATCCATAAGAACAAGGATCACATCTGGTTTTGCTGCATTAATGAGTGCATTGGTCAGGCTTGCTACAGTACCAAACTACCCCATAATCTCAGTGGCTTTCAGCAATAAGCATGTCTTTTTCACTCCTGTAACACTCACATTCCACTGTCGGTCAGCAGTGGTTCTGGTCCAGGCAGCTGTCTCGTTCACGTGTCTTCTCATTCCAGGCTTCGGTGGAGAGAACAGCCTCATCTGGGACAAGCTGGTGTCAGGAGGGGAGAGGAGAAGCGATAGGTCTGCAGAAACCAGTGATGCTGGTTGCTGTCTGGGTGCGGTGTTTGTCATGCCTGCTCCTATTTCATTGGTCATGGCGTGGCACATGGCCAAGTCCAGAGTAACCCCCAGGAAACACAGCAAGTTATAAGTTACGAGAACCACCCAGCTGAGTCCCTCCTGACTCAGCTACAGGGCACTGGGTGAATGTGTAGCCCTCTTACAGAGATATGGATGGGGGTGAATGATGGCAAGTCATAACTTATTCCTCCCATCAAAGTAACCCTTACACTTAGCACAATCCCTGTCATTTAGGAGGTGCTCAAAAGCCTTTGCTGAATGAATGAATAAACGTGGTCAGGGAGTAGGAGAAGATCGAAACGAAGGTGGTATTTGGGAACTGAAGGAAAACTTTACCTCACAATTCCAAAAAGCATCAGGGAATGAATAACAGTGGGCTGAATGAATAACATTGGGCTTTATGAATCCACTGAAATCATTTAAGTAAACTGCACAGTATTTTCGATCTTTTTTCCATGGGAAATTTGGCAGACACCTGTTTCAGGTGTGGATCCTGCAAGAGCATTCATTTGCCCAGAGTTCCAGGACCCTTCTACTCTGCATGCTCCCTTTGCATTCAGACTGGGGGAGAAGAAGGAGTCAGGGTAGGCTCTGTAAACAATAAAATGAAGGAGAATGCTGCTGTGTTTTAATTTAGAAATACCCTTGCAAGCCATGCTTGTTAGCTTTTTTTTTTAATGTTTAATTCAAACTAATAAAAAATTGAAAGGAAATGAGATGTTCCATGAGATTTAGCCAAATGCTGAATAGGTTTTGTGGAATTTGACTACAAAATTAGTTATGGATGGCTTTTGGCAAAAGCCAGTACTGAGATTAAAATGCAGCCTGTCTATTTCTAAAAGGTGGTGGTGCCCACTGTGAGGCCTCTGGTGGGCTGTGGTGAGGGGTCCTGCTGTTGCCCCATTCATAATTACCTAGGAGATAAAGATTTTTTTAGAAGCTTAACTGCAGAATCTGAGCTGTGTTCAGTTCGGTTTTCTTTTTTTGGCCAAGACACCAAGGATCAAACAGCAAAAGCAGAAAACTTTTAAATTTGATTCTGAAGTTATGTTGTGTGTGTGTGTGTGTGTGGTGTGTGTGTGTGTGTGTGTGTGTGTGTGTGTGTATGTGTATGGAAGTGAAGAGATGAAACAATTTGTGAATTCGAAACCATGAATGAAAACCATGGAATGGTTGTGATACCTTTCTTGCATGAAGCTGAGTTCCTCACATGAATTTGTCTATATTAAACATCTGAAACTCTTTTGGGTACTGAATTCTGGTCCCCTGAGTGTTTGGGCTTCACCTTACCTTGGTCCCTCTGCATGAGTAGAAGGGAGATATTCGAGCTTAATATTCTCTTCTTTCTGGCTGATGGGTCGTTGAGTAGAATTTCATGTTAATGCAGAAAAGCCTGTTAAATCCAGTTAGTTTTAGTTTGGTTTTGTCATTTAGGTTCCATACATCACTCTGGGTTGCCAGCCATGTTGAAAATTGGGTGGAAGGATGAGCACAGATTCTTCATCGTTGTTAGCAAGCCTTCCCAGTGTTAGTGCTTTGCGCTCCGGCACACCGAGCTTCCCTCGGTTCCTCTGAGCATGCTAAGCTGTTTCCGGGTGCAGGGCCTTTTGCAGGGCTGTTCCCTCTGCGTGATATGTTTTTTTCCTGTTCTTTTGTCCTGACTAACTACTCAGGTTTCAACTTAAACGGCGCTTCTATAGAGAAGACTTCTCTCACCATCCATATTTCTTCCCATTCCATCCACACTGTGTTCCTCTTCTGTCGTCTTTCTCACAGCACCCTGCTCTTTTTCCACCGTTTATGATTCTCCACTTACTTGTTTGGTTATTCACGGCTGTCTCCTACCCCACCTAAGGGCAGGGCGAACAGTTTGTGTGTGGTTCTCCACTGCTTCCCTGGTAGAGAGCCGACACATGGATGCTTGTGGTTGCTGAATAAATAAAATTTCCATGAACAGTAGGTTAGTAATGTCTAGGAAAGTTTCCCTTTAAAGATGGAAAATTCTTAGAGGTCATGTGAAACCTAATCCTTAAAGACACCAGATCTATGTTAATTGAGAACGTTTTAGTTATTTTCATTCTATTCTAGAGTGTGCTACAGCTTCTTTATTCTCCTGCAAATGGGCATTAGGTTTGTTTCCAGCTTCTTGCTGTATATAATACACAATGCAGCTCTCAACATTCTTATATATGTTTCTTTGTGCGTATTTGCAACAAGTTCCCTAGAGCATCCGCCTAGGAATGGGACTGGAGGTGATAGGATGTGCATATCCTTATCTTTACAAGATACCCCCGTTTATCTTCCTAGGGCCTGCGTCAGTCATCACTCTCAGCAGTTGTGTCTGAGTGTTCCTGTTGCTCCACTTTCTGGCAACCTTTGATTCCAACAGATTTCTTAACATTTGCTTATCTTGTGGGTGTGAAAGGGTGGTTTCAATTTTCACACGTTCACTCTGTTTGGACCAGAGGTTGCAAACCAGCTGTGCGTGGCTCAATGAGGCCTGCAGTCTGGCTGCTATTCACAGATGTGTTTGGTTTGATTGAAGGGTGTTTTTTGAACTCAAAAATCGCATTAGTTGCCAACATTTGAGAATTGAAAGATTTCACAGAGGAATCTGGATTACTGTTTATTTCATTTTTTTTTCCCTTGGGGGGGAAAAAATGGGAACGCATCATTACCCAGGGTCCACCTTCGCCCATGACGGCACCTGGCAGTCGTTGAGAGACAGCCGCCTCTGGTTGCTGGGCAATGGAATGTGCTTTGTCATTGGCCGCAGTCCTGCAGCTTGCCTGTAACTTTGGGTTGTCTTGGCTTCCTGCCCGCTGTGGGCCTAAACCGGCCGCCCTGTTTTGAGCCTTCGTAAAATAAAGTCCCCAGGCATGGTGTGATGGTAGATGAGTACTTTTCCACCCAACCGCATTAGGAAGAGCCCTGCGCAACAGTGCCCTGGACTTGGTTCTAGAGAATGACGAGAACAGTGACTGCGCGCAGGGCTACTTCCTCCCTGAAACCTCTCCCTCGTCACCTCCTTGCTTTGTGTTCCCCATCCCTTCCTGGGATGTGATCTTCCCTGAGCTTGCTGAGCCCTGTATCTGCCGTCCTCTCAGGCCACCTCTGCCTTTTCACCACGCATTAGGGTTATGTGGGTACCCGCCCCCTTCCTCTCTGGTGCTGGGACCCGTATTTACATGTCTGTCTTTTTAATAGTCATTCATTTGTTTTGGTCCTTCGTGGTACTTTAAAGTGATGGGTTGTACATAGAAATTTCTTTCACTGCCTATAGCAAGCATTTACTAAGTGCTCATATGCCAGGCTTTGTGCTGGGCATGAAGGTCATGAGGTGCCACCATTGCCTTCACGGATCTGACAGAGCCCTGGGGCAAGGACCACACTTGTTTGTTCATTCATTCTTTCAAATACCAGTCGTATGTTGAATGCTTACTATGGCCAGGCACTGTGCTAGGTTCTGGGGAGCCAAGACAGATAAGATTTTTGCCTTATGGAGTTTACACTTTAGTGAAGGGACAGACGTTCAGTTGTCTCTAACTCAAGAAGTTGAACTTCCCAGGCATGGGAAGGCAAGGCGAGACATGAGCTGAGAGATCTGAAGGTTGAGTTGAAAATAACCTGTTGAAGGAGGAGGTGGAAAGGAATATTTGTCTTATGTCCATGCAGAAGAGTTAGTATGTGTGAAGGCTTGTGGTGGGAGGAAGGGGGCCCAGCTCACAGACACCAAGAAGCAAAATTAGTGTCTAAAGCTATGAGTGTCAGGTGCAGGGTAGTGGGAGATGAGGCTAGAGAAGTAGGTAAGATTTAGACACCAAAAGGAAATGAGTGTGGTCAGATGTTTAGGTGCTAAAAGAGAGCTGTGGACAATTTAGACAGCCAGTTGTTAATTGAATTAATGCACAGGTAAGTGACTAAATGGATGACTCTTCTGGAAACTTCATGTCTAATAGCGAAGATGGATAAGATGTCTTATGGACAGGTTATTGTTGCTGTTTAACCAGAACACATGTTAAATGTTTCAGAGACCTACAAGTACTGTCCTAGCTACAATGAGAATCCTGTAAGCCAGGAGATTTATTAAAGATGGTTGGCTCTTTGTCCTTACACCAGACTGAAAAAGGAATGGCATTCCCTAGGCTTCCATTGTCCCTAAAAAGAGGAGAATTTTTGCCTGCAGAGGATTACTGAAATAGGTCCATAATGAGCCAGCCCTAAGTCACTGACAGCACTTGGCACTTAACTGTACGGAGCGAGTCTTATTTCTTAAGCTCTTTCCTTGCCAGTGTACCTCAGGGCTTCCAGGGTGAAAAACCCAAATGAGATTTTTCCCCTCCCTTGCTGCATTGAGGCTCACTGCACAGTTCCTGCCCTGAGTTGATATTCTAGGCCACACTGGTGGCAGAGCTTTCTGAGGGACACAACTGAAATCTAAAGCATCCTTGGCAAAAGCACCCCTTTGACCCAATGCCACTCTTCAGAGTGGAAGAATTTTTTTCTCATGGAGTTTATTATAGTCGATTCCTAAAATTGTAGCTAAGAAGTGTAAAACCCTGCTGCCCTGCACAGGGCATTTGCTGTTTTGTTGATGTTAATTTGTCAAATATCAACACAAGGAGCCTCCTGTCACCCCAATGCTTGGTGCCACCTCTGTCCCTTTGCTCACTGTCCTTTCGCCTGGAATGCCCTCCCTCCTTTCAAGGGCCATGTCTTCCATGAAGGCTTCCCCAGTAATGCCACGGCCCAGCACTGTGTCTCGTTCCTGATCAGCCCATAACTCTTATTAATTACTCTGTATATTTTAGTATTTGTACATTATCTATCTATATATAGATAGATAGATAAGTACAAATACAAATATCTATATATATAGATAGATAATGTACAAATACAATCTTGTATAATACAAGATTATATATATATATAATCTTGTTGAAGAACAAATATATATATCTTTATATATCTATATCTATATCTGTATCTATATCTATATCTATCTTTATATATAGATAGATATAGATATAGATATGATATCTTTATATATATATATATCTTTATCTATCTATCTATCTATCTATCTATCTATCTATCTATCTATCTATCTATGATTACAGCCTATCTATCTGTCTATCTATCTATCTATCTATCTATCTATCTATCTATCTATCTATGATTATAGTAGGCCAATAAGATTTGCTGAATGTATTAGTGGCATGGAAAACTCAAGGACAAGAACTGAATTATATTCTTCGCTTGCTCCTACTGTGTCGATTCCATTGATGAGCTTATACTAAATGTTCAGTAAGTATTTTTGAAGGCAGTTGAATAAACGGAAGTTAGACTAGAAAGCAGAATATCACCGTGACTCAGAGCGTTGACTGACGGAAGCAGGCAGCTCTGAGTTACCAGCCAAGGATTTGGACGAGTTCAGCCATTGCTCCGTGCTTCAGTTTTTCCATTTGTAAAACGGGGGTTGTAGTAGTACCCACTTAAAAAGGTGCCGTTGAATATGGAGTGAGATAATGCATATGCACAAGGCTAACCTGAAGCTGTAATCAGCTGCAGACAAGACTGCGAACAGTTTATAACTGCGCAGGGATGCTGAGGGTTCGACTAGAGCTTTGAGATTGTAAAAGGAAACCAAGAAGCAGACCGCTTCCTGGGAGCTTAGAATTTACCTCAAAATACAAGGCCTCCAGGGGCCATTCCCAGGTGAGCAACCGACCATTGAAAGACAGTGTAGGAGACACCAGAAGTAAAACAAAGCCGGCGTGGCAGACTGGTATTTCCCAAATTCGCATCCCTTGTACCAAGCCAGTGTGCAGTTTTCCCTTTTCATTCTTTTTCTGCCCTCAAAGAAAAAATGTGATGGCTTTTTTTGTTTGATGGAATCTTAGTCTGGTGACCTTTGTTCAGCAGGACTTGAACCCTTTTCTCTCTCCCTCCCAGCCCTCCTTCCTCTCTCCCTCTCTCTCTTTCTTTTTTCTTTTTTGTGGAAGAGAGCCTTCACCTCAGGCTGTAATCCTTTGATAGACTGTGATAGATGTTACCTGAAATTCAATCATTGTTCTGCTATTTATTTTTATGATTATCTTTCATTGATGTTAAGTAATCCTCGTTTTTCCATTAATAAAAAATAAAGTTTCGTTTTACATTTACTTTGAGCAAAAAAAGAAAATAGTTAAAAATTAAGTAAATCATAGTATAGGAGGTCCATGGTTAAATAAAATGTCACAAAGGTGGAACACAAATGACTGATCAGAAAATCCCTGGGCCGGTGGTGAGAAGGGACTGAATTCACCAGTTCTCCCCATCAGGAACTACGTGACTTTGGGAATTCATTTCACTTGCCTGAACTTCCCATTTTCAGATCTATGAGGTGCATGAGTTGGATAAGAGGGACTTGCAGTGGTTCTGTCTAGCTTGTGTTTTCTGGCATTTGTTGTGTGGGGGTGGGGGCGGGGGGTGTCAGAAAATCCTCATAGAGGAGGGCCGACTTGGCTTAGAAGGATTGCTTTGCAGGAGGTGAGGAACGGTGAGGTTGAACAGATGCACCATGCCTGGGACACACGGGGTATATTTATTCTTTGGCTATATTTATTCCTGTTCACCAGCCCCAAGTTGCCATTTTATTTTAGGACTGAAAATGTTTCAGACACCCAAACTTAAAGTTGGCAAGTGAATTGACAGCAACATGTGGCCAGTTGAAGCCTTCCTTATCCTCAGATTTCCTTTCTTTACGACCTTGGAAAAATAATCTTTCCACCTTTCTTAAAGAAAATGCTCTAGATGGGTCCTGTTCTCTATTTTCTGTCTATTATGCTGACCACCATCGCTTACCAAGCTTTTAGCATGGACTGGGCACTTGGCAAAGCACTTTAAGCATATTATATCGCTTGATCTTGCAGCAATTTGAAGACGGAGATATTGCTATTGCCCCTGCTTTACAATGAAGAAGCTGGGACTCAGAGAGCTTAAGCGACTTGATCAAGGTGACATAGTTTATAAGTGGTAGAAAGGAGATTCGATACAGGTGTGTTGTGTGTCAGAGCCCGAGCTCTGACACCATCAAGCTGTACATTGTTAGCATTTTCTATGTCAGTTTTTTTTTTAATCTTAAAGTGAAAATCAAGGAATTGAGGATCTAAATTTGAAAGTTTCTTTCTTTCATTTTTTTAAAACTTACATGCATTCAAGATATGTTAACAGAATGGAATACTAATAGGCTATTAGAATCAAGAGGCATGGGTCATGCCAGTGCAGGAAAATGCTTATGTGAAATCCCACTCATGAAAAACCAGTACAAAGGGGGAATATACATCCTGATTGCAACTTTGTCAAAGCGATTTTAGTATTCATTGGCGCAGACTGCACAGTGTCTGAGGGACATAGATTGGTCAGAGCTCAATGTGTTTTAGACTCTTTTTTTTTCCTGCAAGATTACTTTACCGCAAAACATATAAACTTAAATGGAAAAGTAAGAAAATTTATTAGAAGTGAGGAAATCAGGAGTAACATTGAAAACAGCCAAGCTCTGGACAGACTACTGGACTCACATATTCTGGGCTTTTATAAAGTATTTCATGAGCAGGTGATTCCTGTTTAGGAACAGATTAAACTACAAATCTTTCCTTAATTCCCAGCGTTTTATTGTCCTAAATCCACTTTATGGAATCAGAATTTAGTGAGAATGTTCCTCTTCCCAGAAGTTTATAATGATTTCTGGTGACCAACCTCAAGAAAGATGGGCATGTACACATGCACAGAATACTGTGTGAATGATTTCAGCGGTCCCCTGGGCCCGGGTGAAGCACCCTGCTGCAAAACTCTTCCGTAGTCTCAGCTTGGGTGTTTGGAATGAAGTTGGAGTGGACCTAAATCTGGGTGTCGCGGGAGGAAAGCAGCGGTGTTCCTCCAGGCAGCCTCTTGCATTGGGGTGGGGTCTTGCGGGGCTTTTACAAAGGACTCTTCATGACTCTCTCACCTTCGCAACCACCTTCCAGGCTGGACAGAGCAAATGATGCTGTGGTTTGAAGAGTGAAGATTCAGAAGCTAGTTGCTAGGATTAAAAGCACCAACTTGGTTATTTATTCCCTGTGTAAAACTGGGCATGCTAACTTAGTTTTTGTAAGTTTCTGTCTCTTCTTTAAAGTGGAGATGATGCTAATGGTGATGAGGTAAGAGGAAGATATAGAGTAGCTCACTGGGCAGTTGTAAGAATTCAATGACATATGTCATATAAACAGTTAGTACAGTGCCTAGCAAAAAGAAAACCCTAAGTAAATGATTTTTTTAAGGTAATGCAACTAGCAACGAGCCTCTATTCTAGATCATTCATCACCTCCAAGTCCACTTCTTCTTATAATTTATTATACATTAAAATGCATTCATTTTCTATTACCTTTCTTGGATTTAACTATGTAGCTATAAATAACTATATAATTTTTTCCCTTTTTTTCCCCACCCTTTCACATAAATTAGGCAGCTTTCCAGAGAAATTAGTGAAATGGATCAATAAGTATTTTTGTCAGTAAATCTTACTGACAAGGTTAATAATTCGTTCTTTTGACATACTTGTAAAATTCTGTCATTTAAGTCAAAGGCTTTACTCATTAAAGCTTCTGAATTTAATATGTGAAATTTCCAGGAATTCATCCAACCCATCCCTGCCATGTGACCACGTGTTTTCCCAGACGTCTCTGTCCCTTACTGTGCTCCCCACTGGCCTCAGGTGTGGCTCCCTCTTGCCACCACCAGATCTCAGTTCCAATGTTACTTCCTTGATCTTCTCTAATCTCTTCTTTGAACCCCTCCTTCAACTCAATTTCCATCAAACTAGCAGTTTCTCTGTTCTCCTTTATTGGACTCATCTCTGCTTTTAGTTAAATTAAGTGAGTATTCTCCACAGACAGGAAAGGAGAGGAAAGCATGGCCCATGTTGTATGAGCTCAATCTAGCGCTTAACATTCGGTCAAATAAACAAATAAACAGCTTTGTTTGGACACTGACTCTGTGCCTGGTCCTAGAACAGCTCATGTTGTATCTTTCGCCTCAGAGCAATCTTTTGGGCAGGTAGCATTTTATTCAGTTTATATCCCAAGAAAGCAGAGGGTCTGAGGGGATAAGTAACTTGCTTCAGATCACAGAATGAGTAGTAAAGGGCAGAAGGCCCTCTCTGCCTGTCATGATTTCTCGAGGCCCAGGGACACCTCAGGCAGTGACAAGCAGGAGTCTCTGCAAACCCCTGGAGGTCTGGAAGTGGGATTCTGGTATTCTCCAACACCCCAGAGAGCAACAGTCTGCCGCTAGTCAATTAGGAGAGCAATCATTGGAAACCAAGTCCCCCTGACTAATGAGGTGCCCCAAATTGAGATGTCACTTATAATTTCTTTCCTCCCAGGCTATCTGGACCAAAATTCTAAGGTGTTAAGCAATCATTTTCGTTTTTCTAAGGGAAATCAAAACCCTCAAACGTCAAGAAACAACTTGTCATCCAAGAGAAAGTTAAAATGGGTTTCAATATTAGCTTCTCAATGATTTCTGAAATATGCAAATCTTGTTGGAGCAGATGTGCCACAAATGGATGGCTTCCAATGTCCTGCTAAAATCTGGGATGCCTCAGAGGCTATAAAAATAAAATTCTAAGCACAATTTCATTCTGGCAAAGGCTGGGCAGCCATTCTGTATTGGACCAAGATATTTAATTGTCTTGGGCACAGAGACTCAATGGCATTCTCCAATTGGTGAACTTCTTATGTGGAGATTAAATGAATCATGGGATTGTAATTAGTTGTAATTACAGCAATAGTTTCTTCAGTTTTTGTCTCTTTGCTGAGGCATTTGCCTGTGATGGCTTCAGAATAACTTGTTCCTGAGCCTGGGAAGGACTGAAAAAAGGAAGTTTTCCATTCGACTCTCAAATTTTAGAGTTATTCATTTCAATGGCTTTTTATTTCTTCTTCCTCAAGTCGAAGCACTGGGTTGTGGAAGCACGGAGACCAGGTACAAGGTGCAAAACAACTTCATCACTGACACAGGGACACCATGCCTAGAGTGGGAACTCTAACAATGACAGATGAGACCGGATGGAATGTCACTCCTTTGGGAAGCCCAGGAATAAGAAGCTGTTGCTTACACACCAGACTCTTTGACCACTTTTTTTGCAGTTTTTCCAGTGTGGGGTGTTTAATGAGCGGTAAATTATTGCCAGTTACTAAAGAAATTTTGGTTTATTTCTTGGGGAACCTGTTTGCTTTTTAACTGGAGCCTTCTAGAGCCAATGACTTTTCAGAGAGGGTAAGAAAGGAAGCCTGGGGAAATGGCACAACATGGAGAGAATTTCTCAAGGTTGGCCCCCAGAGTAATTCCCTGCATCGGATTTATGCAGGGTTTTGTTGAAGGTAGATACCCTGCTCCCACCCACATACATCGAATAGTGTCTCTGGAAATGAGCCCCCAGATCTGCTTTCTTAACAGCGTCCCACAGGAGGTGTGTGCTCACTCAAGTTTGGGCACTGTGGGAGCCCAGGCTCCTCCCTGACTCCTATGGAATCATGCTTCTAAGCTCAGGCAAGCTCGAACTTGACCTGTCTCGCATTTCATAGAGAGATTGTTCTTGGGCGTTCCGAACTTCCTCCGGAACTGAAGTCGAAGGTGAAATATAACCACTGAGGTGGTCTGAGTTTGAGATGTGCTGCAGAAGAGACGGGATGTGCTTACGGCTCTCACCTGACCCAGGCGAAGTCTCCATCAGCTATCTCCTTGCAGTTATGAGTCTGTTTGCTTTTTTTCCCCAGTGGGTTTCGGGATGGGGTGGATATGGAAGTATGGTAGGATGAAGAAAAGGCGATAGGAACACTTTATTGAGCTTTCCCCATCACTACTGCATATGAATAGAGACCTGTTTATGGTCAGTTATTGTCCCCCATAATATTTTGGCCTCATTTACAGTGGGGAGTAACATGATCAAGAGGCAACTCTCTGGGTTCCTTTGCTATCATCTAAAAATAAACAAAGCCCAAGGGATTCATTCCTTCTTCCCATTAATTTGAAGGAAGGCAGATGGTGCCCAATAACCTGTTCTGAATTGCCAGTAAAGCTTGTCATCATTTTGCTAAGCACTTGCCATTAAATTTTAATGAATGGTGTCAGGTGGGCCTGTGGGTGGGAAAGCAGGGAAGGGGAGTGAGTCTGTTACCACACAGCCTCCCTGAGAAGGAAGGGGTTCAGGGTGAGGAAGGTTGGGATGATTCTGAACTGTGGCGACTGAAGGAAAAAGTGAGGCAGAAAGGGGTGAGCTGGCAGGAAAGTGGCATTTTCCAAGGAACTTGAGGACACTCAGATTGTAAATTTGTCTCACTTATTGCTATCTTCCCACCGTCCTTTGGTGGGCAGTCAATAAATGCTGGCCGAATGCGTGATGCAAACCCTTGATTGATGGAAATTATAACCAGAGTAAAGAGGGAAGAAAGTAGGACCAAGATAAGGAAGGACATAAACTCTTACAAAGAACTGCAGAGATGAAAGAAAAAGTCCTAGGGTGGGAGGGCTTGAGTTCCAGTCCTAACTCTGATATTATGTCATGGCAAAAAGTCTCATCAATCACCAGATGGAAGAAGGTGGGAACCCATTGCTGAAGTCCCCTGCCACCTTCCTCCGGGCCTAGAACCCAAGACTGCAAACCTCCTAGTGCTGTTTCCACAGACGTCAACGAACTTGCTCCTCACTTGTGTGCTCAGTGCATGGTTTATTGATTTTTTTTCTATCTCAAAAGTGGTTAATTCTGTTGATTTTTTTTAAATGTCAAAATTAAGTGGCTAGACTGGAAGATCAATAAGATCCTTTTCAACCCTAAAATTCCGTCGTGTATTCTGTTATATTTGTCAAAGAACAACTGTGTTTTGTTTTGTTTTGTTTTGTTTTTGTTTTTGTTAGTACCCAAACTGTTAGTGTTCCCAAACCAGCCTGACTCAGTTATGGCTATGGGGAAATCCGGGAGTGTCATCTTCCCCAGAGAAGAATCAGCTGTGGCCTGGCTATCTCTGCTCCAGGAATCAGACATCTTGCTCCAGTGCTGGACTTGGGTGGCTTTTACCTGCCTAATATTCATTTCATTTATATCTTTCATTATCCCTTTTTGAAGAACTACCTCTCCCTCCTTCTCATTTTATGTGGTGATGGTCAGACTGACACGGCACCCACCAGGAGTGAACATTTGACTAATGTTTAGCCAGTTGGAGTATTCTACATCCTCTGGCCACAGTGTTTGTTTCAGGGGTGAGATCTAACTCAAGAAGAGCCTAATGAGTTCCAGCCTCATGATTTTTGCCAAAACAATTGAGAATGAGGCCCTGTCTTTCCACTGGAGTCGCCCATCAGCTCTTGAAGGGAGCCTGGACTTGAGAATGAAGCCAACAAAGAGGAAAACAACACGAAAAAGTGGAGAGAAATGAACTATTGGTGACACCATTTGAGCATTTGGACCTAGCCATACCTGAAGATTGGTTTGCCCCTGGACTCTTCAGTTCCATGAGCCAGTGAATCCCCACTTTTGCTAAAATTTGTTCGAATTGTTTTTTGTCACTTGCAATGAGAAATGTCCCAAATGTCCCTGCCTTAGTAATCAGGATGATATGCAGGGAGAAGAAAAAGGGACATTGGCAATGTACTGAACTGAACAAATACAGTAGCAGTGGCATATAACCCGTTGGGTTTGGATAATCTCAACCTGCAGAGGAGAGCAGGCTTTAGCACTACTGCGTTGTTATAGCTAAAATACAACTGAGTGATTTATGCCTGATCCGCTATAGTCAAAGAGGTGGCATGACATCGTAGGGGTTTAACAAAGCAGAGTCCTCCAGCTCTAGGAAGTTTGTTAAGAATGCACACTCTTCCACTGTACCCAGATCTACTGATTCAGAATCTGGGAGGAGAGGCCTGGCATTTTCTTTCTTAAAAGATTCCCAGGGTACACATTAAAGTTCGAGATCCACTGTCATGGTCAGACTTTGACATTAGAAGGTCTGCATTTGAATGTGGCCTTTGCACTTTACTACTTGTCTGACCTTGGGCTGTAATTAACCTTTTTTTAGCCTTAGTTTTCTTATTAGTAAAATGGGGAGAATAACACCGTATGGGGTTGTGAGGATAAAAAATGTACACATATACAGCGCTTAACCCAGTGTTTTGATCTAAGACGTATTCAGTACGTATTGTGATTATTAAAGTATACAACTCTAAGAGAAGGGAGCAGGCCTAAGGAAGCTCACAAGGAACAGATGAATATTATGTTTGAATGATGATGCTCCCCAGAATATATGACATAACATGTATGGTGGTTAAGACCGAAGACTCTAGAGTCGGAATGCCTGAATCAAGTTCTAGTCCTGCTGTTTACCAGCTGTGCGACCTCCTACGTGACTACTTCGTGCCCCAGTGTTCTCATCTGTAAAATAGGGTTAGCGGGGATACCTACCTAACTCGCAGCTTCTTTTGTCATAATTAAGATGACGAATGCTAAATGACACTTACTAATTTTATCCTGACCATTTCCCCCTTTCCAGTTAAAACAAGGCTTTTCCTTTGTGCTTCGCACCCACGTTGCCTGAGGTCCGCTCGCACTGGCCCTTGACCCTGTTATTAAATGAAGAAATTAGATTCAGAGAGAGGGCCTCCCACTTCTAGCCCTTAACTTGAGCTAAATCCTCGTAGAGAGGGCTCTGGCTGGGGTAGTGGAGGCACCTGCTTTGTGTTGTGAGGGGCCTCGTTCTTGTGCTCAGAGCTGGTGTGTTGGGAGAATCATCTGAATGAAGTTCAAGTTGGCATTTGAAAAGTGTCAAATCCCTGAGCATTTCCTTTCTAATTGAGCCCCCAGGAAACCGCAAGGCCCAATATATTAAGCAAATGAACAAGCTGCCATGTTTGGGCTGTAAGTCATGCTGATGGATGTGGCGTTCTCATCCCGCCTGCTAGGTCAGTGTAGGTATTGAACATTCAAGGATCTATTTAGTACATGCCTCAGTGAAAAAAAAAAAAAATCTAGCAAGCCGCGTAACCAGAATATAACTGCGGGAGCAAAATGACTAGCTATGCCGTGGAAGCCATGCCTGAAGGTCAAAGAGTTTGAAGAAACGTCTAAACCTAAAATACAAGCTGGGCCTCACTTTCTTCATCTATTAAATGAGAAGATGACTTTTAATATTTCTTTTAACCTTGATTATTTCAGATTTTTAGATTCCAGTTTCTATAATGTTACTCAAAAGTTGCTTCTTCATTATCTCTCTTTTCCTCTGAATTTCCAACAGTGGGAAACAGGATGGGTGACATCTGCAGTTGAAATCAGGCCATGTTGTTGAACAGTTGGCAAATCTAAGTTATTCTCTTCTCACTGGAAAGGGTGTAGGGTTGCATATTAATTTACAATTACTCATAAAGTAGACGGCAAAGCTTCTCTTTTGTCAACACTTGGACATACAAATTAGGTAATATTGAATAGGCAATGAATCTTTCATATCCACCTTGCCTCATGGTGCCAATCACCTTAAATGAGACGAGATTAACATCAGAAGTGACTCATACTTGGCTAGGAATCCAAGTCTAGCCCCCTCAGATTTGCTGTATCTTGGCTCTAGTTTGTCAGCTGAATTCTGTTACTGACTATGCGAGTGCAGAAGCAGGACCTCATGAGCCTATCTCCAGTTCGTGCTGGGTATGAACCTCAATGTTTCAAAGTGCTCTTTGGTTCTGACAATATGGCAGAGCAAATTCATGGGAGGCTGACTAGAAAATAGAAATAGAATTTTATAAAATACACTGGCATGAAAATCTCCAGGAACAAGAAATGAAGAGAGAAATCAAAGCCAGGACAGTAATGGAGAGCTGACATTTCAGCAAAATTTCTAACCCAGATATTGGCCCTCGGAGCTGAAGTTTGGGGGTTCGATACCCACGAGGGTGTAGGAGATGTGGCCTCAAGTCCTTGCCAGGGAGAGAAACTAGAACTGAGCTTCTGCATAAAGCTGTGAGCCTTGACAAGCTGCACTGTCCATGGATAACAACTCCACATTTGAGTCTAGGAAGGAAGCAAGAAACCTTGCCACCTGTGTAGAGCACTGGTTTAAAAGAAGGAAAAAAAGTTATCTCCAAGAAACCCAAATCCCAGGTCAATGCCACATGTAGACATAACATCCAAATGTATGCTACTGATGAATTAGCACAAGCTGCTCAGGTCAGTTGAACACTTAGGCTATAATAGAAGCTTTTGTAAAACTGTGGGATTTTGGGGGGGGGTGGGGTGGGATGGGGACATTTTCACAACTCAAGGCACAAAGGACTTGCACAAGGAAACTAACCACCATGAGGGAGAGTCAGCAGGTATAGCAGAAGGGTAATTAGCACCCTGAGAATCAGAAATAATAAAAATATCTACAAGAGGCTATTAAAAAGAATATTTGAAATTATTAAAGATGTGAGAGGATGAACAGTATGATAAAAGAACAGCAGATTTTAAAGAAATATACAAATGACTCTCATATATAGGTTGACCAACTTTCTCTCTTTACCCAAGACTGAGGGATTTTCTAGGATACAAGATTTTCAGTCCTAATATAGAGTCTCAGGTAAATCAGGATGGCTGGTCACCCTACTTCAACTGGTAACTGGAGAGATTTTAATAAAGAGACTATTTACAAATTTATACATGGGGTTTGGGGATCCCAACAAGGTACAGTTTAAGCAGCACCCTGGACCTGACAACAACGGGAGTCATTACCATCTCTAAGCCTGAAGGGGCAAGGGGAGAGTGTATTTACTGAAACCCAGGGAAATAAGCTCTATGCCTGGCAGGAGTCCTCAATGGAGGGAACACATCAACTTCCTCCTGCCTTCCCTCTGAGTTCCTGTTGGGGCCTCCCATTAGCTAAAGTCAGCTGAAAGCTAGAGGACAAGGGAGCCATGGACATAGGTCCTACAGGTCAGCCTCCTGAGACACAGAGCAGAGCACGATGCAAAATTGGACCTTGAGTGCCAAATGAAACAACTGATCACCCGAATACCTGTCTATGACACCTCTCATGTTGAAGCAGGTTATGTAATATCAGAATGAGAAGAAAGAATAGCGAGGTGAGAGGAGAGCTGAGCGCTGGTGCCACGTCTCGTATTCACAGTCAGTGTGAGTTTAAGAAAATTTCTTTCTTTACATTAAACTACTGAAATTACGTATGGACTCTTTCTAGAACAGAGGTTCCAAACTGGACTTCTGCAGATCAAATTGTTGCAGATATGTATTGTTTAGACTTTATAATATTAAAAAATATATATATGAATGACCCAACAACATAAAAAAAAATAACGAGAGAAGTCACATAAAAATCTGTATTTCTAGCTTCCTTTGTGTTTTTGTGTGGCAATAACTGCCTAAAGAAACCAACTTAGGCGAGGCCTTGTATTCTCTGTTCCCCATGCCCCCCCCCATTCACTCATTTATATCACCTGATTGCTCCCCATGGGAGTCTGAATCTGCAACCTTTGAAAGAATTCTTTCAGCTTTTAACTCCAAAAACCTGTGCAACGTAAGGCATACTGTATTTTTTGCATGTGAACATAGGCTTTTTCAATTTTCCAGTCTAGGTAGACTGGGAAGCTGGCAGGTGTTATTTTTGCATATATTCCTTTACGTCTTAAACACAGCACATATGCAGTTTTATGAAGCATATGGTTTTCCATGTGCATAACTGCACTTTCTTGATTTTTCCTTTTCCTAAGTTCTCCAAAAGCCCAGTAGAATAAACACAAGCTGCCACTTGGAAAACAGTTCTGAGGAAGAACCCAGCTGGGGTGGAAAAAGTGATGGGATCCAAAAAGCTTCCAAATGACCATATTTGGGTATAAGTCTCTACATACAGTTCATAAAGACCACGATCCTCTTTCTCCCCCTTTGCGTGGTATATAGTGAGCATGGGTGTGAAACAACTCACAAGTGGGATTGCTTTTACTTTTTTGGTTTTTGGTGGAAAATGGAGCAAAGAGGCGAATTTGGCCTCTCTGAGGCAGACCTTGAATGGAAGCACCCGAAAATGTTTTACTGGGTGAGGGGCCCTGGGCTTTCCATCTCCTGCCGACAGACGTGGCAGGGGTCATAGCAAGAGGGAGATTCTTTTCTAGACTCAGGGGACATGTAATTCTAAAAAGGAGTGTTTGTCTGTAGACCAGCCTTGTTTAAGAGATGCTAACAGCGAGCTTGTCAGGACAAGGAACCTTGAGGTAGGCTGCATTAGTGGGAATTCGCTAACATTCCCAGTGGGACCGAGAAACTGGCACTGTCTAGCCAGAATTTTCTACTGAAACTGACTGCTTGCCTGGCTCACCAAGGATTCCCTCTTTAGCTCTCCCTCAGCAATTACCCTGTGCACTGTTTCAGCCACTGCTGGAAAACAATTAGGCCAAAGGAAAAAGTGTTGAAAGAGAAGCTCCTAACTTTTTCTGGAAGAAACAAGGGTTGTGGATTGAATACAGATGCTCTTTGACTTACAATGGTGTTATGTCCCAATACACCACTGTATGCTGAAAATATTGTAAGTCAAAAATGCATTTAATACACCTAGCCCACTGAATGTCATAGCTTAGCCAAGCCTACCTTAAATGTGCTCAGAACACAATATCCAAAAAACGCTGGCAGCACAGTACACGGGAGAGTATTGGTTGCTTACTCTCACGATCGTGTCGCTGATGCGGAGCTGTGGCTTGATGCCCCTGCCCAGCCTCACCAGAGAGTATCGTGCAGCACATTTCTAGACCAGGAAAACATCGAAATTCAAAGTACAGATTCTACTGACTGTGTGTCGCTTCTGCACCATCGCAAAGTTGAATCATCATAAGTCAGGGACCGACTATTTCAATTGTGAACATGTGCTAACTTTTCTCTGGACAAATCTGGCTCTTACCACCTTTGCTTTACACAAGGTGACTACGTTTTGAATATTGCAGGTGAAATCGGCACCTGACAAAATTGTTAAGGAGTGAAGTTTGTCTTGACATTTCCTGTTCCCTAAGACCTCGTCTCATTGTCCGCTATCTGCCATTCCTGTATCATCCTGTGTACCTGCCACCTCCTATCGGTTTTATGTACCTGTCTCTCCTGCCAGCCACCTGGCCCTCTGCCTCCACCACAACTTACCTGTCCTCCATGCTGCTGCTGTGTTAATGAGGTTTCTTGCTGGGTAGGATGGCCATAGAATTTAGTGTCCACACTGGGAAACTTAAGAGTAAGAGTTCTATTAGTAATTAAACCTACATGACAACGCTTTATCCACACCGGAGAGTAGATTTGTATTTCCACAGGAACCTGCTAGCGATATTTTTGTCTTGACCCAAGAAAGGTCTCTAAGGTTGGGGATTCTGATATTCTGACATAGTATCAGGTGAGCTAAACAATTTGAGGACATGTAGAGCTTTGTAGCTGGCCAGATCAAACCAAGTGAGTGTCTAGGAGTCCCATTTGGAAATAAGTAAATGTATCACCTATCCTTAGAAACTTTTAATTTAATCTGGGAAGTCAGGACTAATAAGGATGAAGAAGTGCTTGAGACTGTTTTAGAGGAAAAAAGTGATATGTGTTACTTTTTAATAAAAACAATTTTTTAAGTCTTCATCCCCACACCTCCAACAATGAAAAACAAACCACTAAACTGCTGTTGACAGAGCCGGAAACTCACATTCTGTGGGCTGGCAAAAAGAAGTGTTTGGACCACAAAATAACAAGAAGTGTTAATAAGTTCTATGGGTGAAACAAACAGGGGCCAGAAATAAATAACCAAGGGCCACATTGGGTGTGGGCAAGGAAGGCCTCTTGGAGGAAGCGGCCTTTATCTGAGACCTGGAGTATGAGAGTGACCCAGCCATATGGAGGGGCAGGGAAGAATATCTAGCAAGTGCTAATGAAATCATGTGTTACCTTATATCTCATTTCTTTCACTTAGCACAATGCTTTTGAAATTCATTCATGTTGAGAATACACACACACACACACACGTACACACGTAGTTCATTCCTTCATATTGCTGGATATAAATCCAGTACAAGGATATGCCACCATTTGTTTATTCATTCATCAGTCTATGAACATGGAGGCTGTCTAGAGTTTTTGACTGGTATGAAAAAAGCTGATATAAACATACAAATATAAATCTTGGTGAGATCATTTCATTTCATTTAGTTTGGGTACATATTTATGAGTGCGGTTGTTGGGTTATGTAGTAAGTGTTTGTAGAATCTACATAAAAGTGAAAAATGTATTCCAAAGTAGCGACACCATTTTGCACTTCTACCAGAAATGTATGAGCGTTCCAGTGACCTCAGACCCTTTTTCATTTTAGCCATTCTAGTTAGTGTGTAACAGGACATCATTTGGTTTGGATTTTGTCAGTTTGATTATGATGTGTCTAAGTATAAATCTCCTCAAGTTTTTCTTACTTGGAGTTTTTGAGCTTCTTAGATAGATGTTTAGTAGGTTAATGCTTTTCCTCAAATGTGGGAAGGTTTTAGGCATTATTTCTTTAAATATTCTCCTCCTCCTCCTTACCATCACCACCCTCCTTATGGGTCTCCAGTTATGCGTCTGCCAGTACACTTGATGGTATCTGATGGGTCCCTGAGGCTCTGTTAATTTTTCTTCATTCTTTTTTTTCTTTTTTTCTTCATATCTAATATCTCAGTTGATCTATCTTCATATTGGCTAATTCTTTCTTCAGCCAGTTTAAATATGATGTTGATTCCCTCTTGTGAGTTTTTACTTCAGATATTGTACTTTTCAATACCAAAATTCCTATGTGGTTCCTTTATATAGTTTATATCTCTTTATTGATATTGTCTGTTTGGTGAGACATTGTTCTCTAATTTCCTTTAGTCTTTAGAATGATATACTTTATTTTTTGAACATATTTAAAATTACCGATTTAGATTATTTTTCTAGTAAGTCCTATCTCTACTGATTACTTTTTATTTTTTTCTCCCTAGTATCAGACATATTTTATTTCTCCTTAAATATTTCATAATTTTGTGTTGAAAACTGGACATTTTAAAGAATATAATGCGCCAGCTCTGACAAATCAGATTCTTCTCCCTCTCCAGGGTTTGTTGTTGTTGCTGTTTATTATAATTATTGTTATATTATTGTTAGTGTGTTTATTGACTTTTCTGACCTATTTCTGTAAAATATGTATGCTTTATTGAGTGTGGCCACTGAAGTAACTGCTTAGTTGGCTTAGTAGTCAGCTAATGATTAAATAGAGATTGTCTTAAAACCGATATGACACCCAGTCTTTGCCAAGGGGCTCTGTATGAAGTTTGGAGCTTGCCTTGAACACTCAGCTAGGGAGCTGACAACTCTACCTATCCACACTTCCTGCATCCACAGAGCCACAAGGTCAGCCAGAGGTGATAGCTTAGGGCTTTCTCAGATCTTTCCTGTGCCTGTACATAGCCTTCTGCATGCACATTGCCTTTTATATTCTCAGGAATATATCAGAGCTTTTCAAAGCCCCTATGGACATCTCATTCCCCAACTTTTCCTTTTAAAATTTTTGGTTAGTTTATTGTTTGCCTCAACCGTTATCCATCACTTCAGACAACCATAAAATTAAGCAATTGCTGTAACTATTTTTGACAATTGCCTCCCAGGAAGGTACTGGGTGAGCTCTGACTCAGGTCAAATAAATATAGCCTTGCAAGTGAGATCTTCCAGAGATGTCAAATAATGACAATTATTTGGGAATGAGACTTTGAAGTAGCTCCAACCCCATTCTACCTCCATTGGCTGCCAGGGTGCCTGTTTCACCATAATTTGGGACTGCTATTTGTAAAGGCTGCACTGAGCAGGAGAGTGGAGATGGGACTAGGGCAGGTTAAAATGCCACAAAGCTTGCGTTCCTACTGAGATTCAGCTATTTTTCTTGAATAAATGCTCCCTGGATTACTGCATGAATTTGGTTAATTCCCAGAGTTCTGAAGAAGTTGATTCTAGCCATTTTTGCTAGTTTTTTTCATTGCTTTTATGGAGGAGAGAATTTTCAGAGATCCTTACTCTGCTATTTTCCCATTTGGTTTTAACTTGTGTTTCCATAATGACTAATCATAATGAGCATATTTTCATGTGGTTATGTGCCATTCTTATTGCTTAATAAAATGTCTCCTAAGTATTTTTATTTTTTAAAAATTAGGTTATTTGTTTGTTGTTAGTGAGTTTTGAGAATTCTTTATATACAAATCCCTTGCCAGTTCTATGTTTAGCCAGTATGTCCTCCCAGTCTGCAGCATGTATTTTCACTTTTATAACAGTATCTTTCATAAAGCTTTTTTTTTATTTCGATGAAGTCCAAATTTATAATTTTTTTCTTTTATGGTTCATGTTTTGTGTCCCTTCTAAGAAATGCTTTCTTACCTTAAGGTCACAAGGTTTTATTCTAGAAGTCTTATAATTTTAGCCTTATAATTAGATGTATGATACATTTAGAGTTTATTTTTATATATAGTATGAGATGAGAGTCAAAGTTCATTTTTTTGTATATGTGTATCCACTTGTTCTTGTGCCATTTGTTGACAAGACTATCTGCCCCTCAAATTATTTTGACACCTTTGTCGAAAAATCAATCCATTATGATTGTGAGGCTATGTATGGATTCTCTATTTTGTCCGTTGTTTCATATGTCTGTCCTTATGTCACTGTCAAACTATTTGATTCCTACAGTGTTATAGTAAGTTTTGAAATTGTGTGGTGTAATTCCTCTAATTTTATTCTTCTTTGAATAGATGTATATTTAACTTTATAAGGAACTGTGTACAGTATTTCAGAGTAGTTGTGGATTTTATCCTCCAAACAGCAATGCATTAGAGTTCTAGTTGCTCCACAAGCTTGTCAACATTTGAGTTGTCCATCATTTTCAATGCAGCCAGTCTGATGTGTATGAAGTAGTATCTCATTGTAATTTTAATTTGCCTTTCTTTGATAACTAATGACTTAGAGTACCTTTTTACTTGTTTTTCGGCCATTCATGTGTCTTCTTTTGTGAAGTTTCTTTAATTAGGATTTTTGTCTTTGTATTCTAGATTTGTAACACACACACACACACACAACACACACACACACACACACACACCCCAAACCATTTTCTCATAGTCTATGTCTTGTTTTTCTTTCATTTTCTTAATTGTATCTTTTAATGAACATTAAGTTTTTAACTTTGAATGAAGTCCATTTGATGTATTTTTTTTAGGTTTGTGCTTTTTGTTTTGTATATAAAAAATCTTTGCCTTCCCTAAGGCTGTGATTTTCCTGTTTCCTTCTAGAGCAGTGTAGTTTTATTTTTTATTTATTATTATTTTTAAATTTTAAGTTATAGATGACAGTCAATACTCTATTAGTTTCAGGTGTACAGCATAGTAGTTAGACATTTATATAACCTCTGGGGTGATCTCCCAATAAGTCTAGCACCTAGCAACCCCCTGATACCATATATAGTTATTACAATATTAGTGACTATATTCCCTATGCTACTTCATCCTCCTAACTGTTTTGTAACTGCCAATTTGTACTTCTTAATCCCTAGCAAGAGTATTGTTTTAGTTTTTATGTTTAGATCCATGATTCACTTTGAATTATAATTTTTGACCATATAGGGATTAGTTTCTTTCTTTTCCAGATGTGTACTTAGTTGTTCCAGTGACAGTTTCTTTATCCCTTGGATTCCTTTGATGATTTTTGAAGGGTATTAAGCACATAAGTAATGTGATGTATTTGCTGATGTAAGTGAAATGGATTGGAGAGTGAGGGAGATCAATGAAGAGGCTACTGCATCAGTCTGGGCTGGAAATGATAGTAGCCACAACCAGCAGTAGAAGAAGTAGAATTGTTTGTTTAGATTGATGGAGGTTAACTCGTGTTGATTCTGCATGCTTCCCACGTTTTCCCGTCTATGCAATTTAATCACACAGAAGAGGACAGCATAATATGGTATTCAGTTCCATGAATGATGAGTCAGATGTCAGGAGTTTTTGTCCAGGCTTTGTCACTGAGTCTTAACTAATCTTGTGAGCCCTGTTTTCCCATTAACAGCTAGGTCATTAATAATATCCTCTTCTACTCTAAGATTATGTGATTCTATGCTAGTCTCTGAATGCTCTAGGAAATGTGGCCAATGAATTTCTGATGTCAATAAACTGTGTTTGGTCCTCACCTTATTTGATCTCTTTGTAACACTATAAACTTCATTAACCATTCCTTCTTGAAACCCTCATCTTCCTGGACTTTCATGATTCTAGTCTTTCCCAATTCTACAATTTCTTGTCTGGCCAGTTCTTCCCAGTCTCCACCACTGCTGCTCTCCCTTCACACAACTTTTAAATGTTGGCTTCTGCATGATTCTTGCCGTGGGCACCATCTTATTCTACATCTCTTCTGGACCATCTCATGAATATTCATGCCTCCAGATATCTAGATGTTATTGACTCATAAATTTCTATCTCAAGGTGATATTTTCCTCTTGAATTCTAAACACATAATTAACTTTTATGTGGTCATTGCCCCTGGCTATCTCACAAGTCTAAAACTTTACTCATTAACATCTTTCCCAAAACCATGCCCTACTTGATTCCCTGTTTTGATGGCTGGTACTACTGCCTACCCAGCCTTTTAAGTCTCATACTTGAGAGTCATCCTAGAGCCCTCTCTCTCCTTAACTCTCCACACCTAGTCCCCCATACCCATTTCTTTAGTTTTCCTGATATTTTTCATGCTCTTATCCAAATTGGAATACTTTCAAAAATGACAAGGGCATTATTAACATGTATAAACCACTACTATTTTGGGCAGAGATGTGCAATTACTCTAGAGTTGAGAAACAGAAGGAATTCTAGAATGGTGTGAGAAAACACTTTGCTTTTGAAGAATTGAGAGAATTGCAGTCTAGGGCGTATGTGTGTATGTGCTCATGCGCGCATGCAGGACAGAGAGCGGTGGGGAGATGGGGGTGGAGTAGTGAGAGATAAAGCTGGAAAGGCAATGGCAATGTCAGGTTCCGCAGGTATGAAATGTTTCTCACCTTTGGAATTAACCATGAATGGTAGATGTTATTGGCAGTCTGCTTAGCATTCATTTCCCCTCCTTTCTAACAAAAGCTATTCCCCATGTAACCACATACTTTGGAAGAAGATGACTCAGCTTCAGTGGTGGGTCTAATTGGTCTAAGGGTCATTCCATCCCTTTTCCAGGGATTATCTCATGGGGAATATGACCCAACTCTAGCCAATGGTACATTAGAGAGATCTCTTGGAGGGTTTCCAAGGCAAGTTTTCTCATTCTTAACAGAAAACCACAAAAAGGGATTGTCATGTCTCAATGTCATGCCTGTAAAAGCTGCAGCCATTTTAATTCCAAGTCTGAGGTTGAACCAATTACTGATGGTGGAGTAAAGAGATGGGGGGGGGGTGGGAAGGTATCTGGATATCTTTGTGAGCTGCTTAATAATCAATCACTGTCCTACCTCTGGGTGTCATCAAATATGAAGTGATACTTGCTTTATTATTCAAGTCTTTTCGATTTGGGATTTTCTATTACTCTGGAATAATAATGCTCTGATATACCATGAAACTTAAGAATGTAAAGAAGTGACCTTGACTTTATGAGAACTGGGGGAAGTATAACCTGTATGTCACTTACTATCACATTTGTTTGACAATTATAGATGCTATTTATTTTACTTTATATTGTTGTCTTTCTATGTGATTTTTTGGAACATGTCAGTAGTCTGGAAACTTTCTGAATCAAGGACAGAGATAAACCTTTTACTTCTTTATAGCCCCACAACCCTTTACATAATTCACACATTTTTGTTAATTATTAACCCCCTATTCATTCCACCCACACAGATTCTTTCAGAGGGTGACCAAAATGCTACCTCTATTTGGAGATAATAATTAGTCTCATCTCCATCGGCTTCCTCTTGAATGTGGAGGGAATTACTGGATGAATGAGAAGGAACATGGTGGCCATGTGGCCTCTTGCCCCCGAGTACTACTTGGAGACCAGCCTGGCATGAAAATGGCCAGATGTTTGAAGCAGAGCCACTGTTGAGTGAAATAGATAAGTTTTCTGTCAGACTTCCCATCTGCACGGACAGTTTCTGCATTGCAAAACCACTGGTGCCTCTAATTTCACATGGGAGCAATTGATCTCTTTAATTCCTTCCTGTCCTGAACTTGGAGTTGGAAGGCCCTGGAAGTCCAATTAGATTGTGTGGGTGTGTATACACTAGTGTTCATCTGTCACGGGCATTCCTGGAAGTGGTGGCTCAGCTCAAATCACTGCCCAGGTATACAGGTACTCTTGGACCTGATGGCATCACCTGTAGAACACGAGGAATGGCCAGGAAAAGGCAACCAGAAGGGTAGGAGAGGGGCTTATTAGGCAGCTCTGAACAAGCAGAGGAAAGATGACGGTCCGGAGTGGGGTATACAGGTTATTTGAAGTCAAGAGCAGCCTCTTAGTTTCTCTCTCCCTCTCTCTTTTCCTCTACCTCCTTCTCTCTTTTTATTTTGATATTATTTTTCTGAATATGCTAGTAATACACGCTCTTTGTGAGAAGTTTGAGAAATGGAAGAATGCATACGAATAAAATAAAAATCACCAATACACTTATCTCCTAATATTTTGATGTATATCCATACAGATTTTTTCCTATTTAAGTGATCATTTAGTCACCATTTCCACAATTTTTTAATGCATTCTGTATATACCAGGCACCTTCCCAGGCATTCAGAATACAATTTTTGATCAATAATGCTCAAAATCCTTCATCTCATGAAACTTTGTGTCTCTCAGAAGTGATATATAGACACAACTGTACTAAGAAGTATTTAATCTCAAATCTGGAACACTCAGCAAAGGACAAGTAGTAAGTCTTTTGAGAGAACTGGGGTCCTAGCCTAGCGTGAGTGCATCAGGGAGTGCACCTAAGGAAAAGATGCTGAAACTGAGATCCAAATAGTGATGAATCACTGCCTAGAAAAGAGGGACATGCATTGGGTCAAGGGGTAAGGTGGGGGTAGACAGGGAACAGGGGGGAATGGGAAAATTCCTGGTGAAGGGAATAGCTTACCTGAAGTCCTGATGAAGGGGCAGGAAGATGGGGGCGGGATCCTACAGGGCAGGTGTAGGCAAACTATAGCCCGTGAGCCAAGTGCAGCACACCACCTGCTTTCCAAAACAAACTTTTATTGGAACAGAGCCATGCCTATTTGTTTATATAAGGTTTATAGTTGTTTTCACACTATCATGTCAGAAATGGTAGTTGCTACAGAGACTATATAGCCTGCAAAACCTAAAGTATTTACTATTTTTCTTTATAGAAAATTCACTAGCTCCCTTTACTGACCCTTTATTGAAAAGTTTGCTGATCCCTGCTATGGGATCTTACAGCCGGGCGTGTGGTGGAATTGTTTTATCACAAGTACAGTGGAAGGCTTTGAAAAGAAAGGAAGGAACCTAATTAGATTTCCTTTTAAAAGGGGAACTCTGGCCACAGTGGGGAGTACAGATTGGAAATGAGGAGTCTGGGTACAGGGTGCCCAAGAGTATCTAAGAGAGTGGGTTTGGTTTAGGGTTATACCAAGTGATAAGTAGATGGAATTGAGATCTCTTTAAGAGTTGTATGGGACAGGACTTGGTGACTGATCAAGTAGGGGAGGTAAGGAGAGCGAGGCTTACAGGAGTGCTCCCAGATTTCTACCTGGTGCACTAGGATAGAAGAGGATGTTCTCACTGAGGGGGTGTGTTGGAGGAGAAGCAGCGTTGAGAAAGTCATGAGCTTTGAAGCACATGCCTAGCTGACTACAGTGGGTTAATACAACCCATCTCCTATTATTAGGCATGTAGATTGTTTCTACATTCTTCTTTAAAAAAAACTCATTTGTGTATCTCTGATTGTTTCCTTAAAATACAATTCTAGAAAAAGAATGGTTGGCTAAAAGGCCATGCATGTTTTTAAAGTCTTTGATCTATGTTGCTAAATTGCCCTTCAGAAATGTTATTTCTGTGTATACCTCCACCAATATGTGCAGATGAGGCCAGTTTTTTTCAGAGGCCTTTTCATGCATACTGCATATCATGGAAATGCTGCAGACTGAGCTACCAAGCCCCCTGCTCTGGGTTCCTGCAGTCTGAGCTGAACCTTATAAAGGAGTTCCTGGAATTATATTTTGCCCAATGGGGCTGAGATCTGCCCTATCTAGTCGAAGCTGCATAGCTCTATCCTGATTTGCACATTTGCCAACCAATCAGAGAGGGTCCATAACAACCAATCAGGAAGGTTCTATTAGGACTAATCAAACTGTGTAAATTTGGATTCCTCATTTGCATAAAAATGGACCAAGCAGGGACTAGGGTGGAAACTTTCTCTATAAAAAGCAGTCTCCCCTTTGGGTCAGGGAAGGAAATTTGGGGTTTCCACCAGAGGCTGAGTTTTCCCAGTTTGCAAACTCTTTACCTGAATAAAGTTTCTTCTTTTTTGTACCCCAGATCGACGACTCTTGCTGGCCTTGGATTGGTGGCAGCGACCTTTTTGTTGACAACGTTGACCTTTTTTGGTGGAATTCGAACATTCTTCGGTACTGTGGTTGACATCCAAGGTAGGAATCCCGGCACATGAGCCTTCCCAGTTATACCTCTCATTGGTGTGATAAAAGTTAACTTACAACTTGAGTCACATTATAGCCCTAATATATGTTAGCTGGTGTTCTGGGTCACATCGTTCTCTGTCTCCAAAGAGGCTTTTGTTTTATGTGGCATATCCATCTCCTGCCAAGCTCAGTAGCTTTTATCTGGTCTCGCAGGTCCGGCTGCTACCTGGTAACAGCCAGAGCAGTGAAACCTTTCGGTTCAAGGAGCAGGTTTTAGCATCAAGGAGGCTTTCTGGGGTCATGTTTTGGAAAAGCAGGAGGTCTGTCTTTAGAGCCAGGCAGCCCTGGACAAGAACTCTGGATCCACCTATTACTGGTTGTCTATACTGAGAGGCCACGTGACTGCTCTGACTTCATTTTCTCATCTGTAAAATGGGAGTTTCAGTAGCTAGTGCATGAGTTTTTGTGAGGAGTAGTAATAATGCCTGTCTGGTACTGAGTCCACTTCCTGGCACTGAGAAGGTGTGGGATAAATGGTGCTCTATTAAAAAATAAAGCAAGAAGGTGGTGTCAGTGGAGTTTGGGGGTCTGCTGCCTTCCGCATCTCAGTCTGAGACTCTAAAGCCTGTTAACGCACCGTATTGATCAAAGCTTCTTATTTAACATTGAGAAATTTAAGATTGATATCTGGAAAGTGAGGTTAATTTTCCAATCCCTGTTTCAGGTGGTCAGCCCTCAAATGGGGGTAAGATAATCATGAATGAGGTGCAATGCAATCTGTGCGATGCAGCCGCCTGATGCCTCTCTCCCCTGAAATTTCTTCTGCATATTTAGGTTAAAATGTTATCTTTTCTTTTCTCTTTCTTTCTTTCTTTCTTTCTTTCTTTTTTCTTTCTTTCTTTCTTTCTTTCTTCTTTCTTTCTTTCTTTCTCTTTCTCTCTCTCTCTCTCTCTCTCTCTCTCTCTCTCTCTCTCTCTTAAATACAGATCTCTTCTAGGGGAGATGCAAGACATTAGTACAGGGTTTGGAGTCAAATGACTTGGAAGTAAATTCCAGCTCTGTAACTTATTAGCTGTGTGACTTTGTGAAGTTACTTCGTGTCTCTGTACCCCAGTGTCTTCATCTGTACGAAGGGAATAATAATATGGTTTGGAGAGGAGTGGATCAGATAATGCCTGGGATCTAAGTGCTCCATAAAATTCGGCTATTGTTAGTAGCTATTACTAAACCCTGAGAAGGGGTGGGTGGCAACGTGACTACACTGGGAACAAATTTAAGTTACTTTCTCCTTCACATGGGTGAGTCTCCATGCATGTGGTGCTTTGGAAAATAGGCACTGTTTACCATTCCTGTTTTGCTGATGGGGCCACTAAATCTGAGATTAATTGGTCCTGAGTCACAGAGCTTCATCAGGATGCCCTCAAGAAACTAGTATAGTGTGTAACCTCTGTGGCCATTATAACCCTCCCATGTCACTTGTCTGCCTTCCCAAGAGAGGGTGGATGGTGGCAGCCCTTGGAATCCACCCGTGTCCCTCCCAAAGACGGTCTGTTTGGAGGGCTCCCAATAACTCCTCCCCATTTTGAAGGAAGACAGGGTCCTTGGCTTGCTGAGAAACTTGCAAAAGCAAGGTCAGATCACAAAGCCAGAGCCCATAGATATTTTACACCTCAGGTCTCATGGTGATGACTCGGCGTTTAGAGATGAAAAATGATCTCTCACACAATGTAGGCAACTTATTTACAGACAATTGATCCCATTGTGTACTATGAACAAATCCACTTCTGGCCTCATGCCTGGTGACGTGGGGAAAATACCACAGCTGCTACATTTTGGGTATATTTCCATCTGCCGGGCGTTCTCTGGGTTCCTGTGGAAAATGAGCCACTGGTCTGTCAATACTATGGGATTTAGTGTCTTCATGTGGGTTCTGGCGTGAGAGTTTTTATAATGCTTCATACTCCCACCCCACCAACCACAGCGATGATATCAGCCCCCAAAGCCACACACAGTTCTTGCTCTCCTCCCGCTCCAGATCTTCTGTCTGATAGAGTCAGCGAATCCTTGTTTCAGTCACTGTGTGGTTGACAAGCACCTACTCTGTGCCCAGCTCTGTCCCAGGAGAGAAGAAAGGAGTCTCTAGGAAACTTGGTATAATCCAGGTGAAAGTGAGCGCAGACAATCAGAATTATACTAATACCGCCTATTAAGCGTGTACTGTGTGCCAACTGCTGTACCGGTAGTGTGACAGTTTATTGTCTCTAGACCCTTGGTTGTACGCACTATTGTTATCCCCATTTTACTCTTCATGAAAATGAAACACAAAATGGTTAAAAAGCTTGCCCAGAATGGCACAGCTGGGCCAGTGGTGGAGTTAGGTTTCAAACTCAAGTGTAATCTATTCCTGCTATTTATGGTAATTATATTCCATAAAGTCTCCACAGACACCGAATTAACGAATATTGACCCGTTGCTCCTAGGAGAAATGCCGGCTAGTTCCCCTTTTCCCACATCAGCTTCAAATTTTAGTGTTGGGTGACTCACACTTTCACTGCTTTTCACATGTCCACCAAAGGCTAAGGAATTCCAGGAGTATTGATTTTGGAGTTACAAATAAATTTCACAAGCAGGAAAATGCACACACACACACAAAGAACCAGAATCTGTTGATGGTGAGGATTGGCTGTTGTCTCATTACAGGGCAGGTCCCTGTTCCTCTTCACAGTTTACACTGCTGTGCTTGGTGGCCCTAGGGTGGCCTCCAGCCATGCCCAGCCCCTGGCCTTCATGCCCTCAGTAGTCTCCCCTTGGGAGTATCCTGGGCCTAGTGATCGATTTCTAATGACTAGAACGTGGCTTAGGGGGATAAGATGTCCCTTTCAAGGTTCGATTACCAAAAGACTGTAGCTTTCATTGGGGACACTGCCTCACTACCTTGTTTGCTCTATGGGGAGCCAGATGCCATGGTATGAGCTGCCTGTGGAGAGGCCAGCATGGCAAGGAACTGCTAGAGCCAGAGGGAAACGGGGCCCTCGGTACAAGGTACCGAATCCTGACAACATCCATATTAGTAAGCAGATCCTTCTCAGAAGCTTCAGACGAGACTGCAGCCAACACATTAGTCACAGCCTTGTAAGCAATCTTAGAGTTAGAGGCAGCAAGCCAAGCCATGTGCAGGCTTGACCCCAAGAAACTGTGAAATAATGATTGTTGTTTTAAGCCACCAAGTTTGGGGGTAATTTGTTACAAAGCAAAAGATAACTAGCAACTTCCTCCTCATAAGCTGCATTCGTCACATGGGATGGCATTACTACTATCAGCTAAGTTCTTGATATGTTCTATTGCATTTAATCGTCACAAAGGAGAACACGGGAGAAATCCTTGTAGTCTTCTGGGGTGGGGAGAGGACACAGTGCAGGGGGGAGAGGTATGCAGTGGGGGTCATATGTATGGTGTCGGGGGAATGTGCAGACATCTGGGTGTAGAGGGGTGTTTTGTGAGTGGTGTGAGGCGTGTGTATGAGATACGGGACGTGGGTGGAGTGTGTGGAGGTGTGTGGGTATGTGAGGTACAGGAGTGCCTGTGAAGATGCAGCCAGTGTTTGGAGGTGCAGGGGCTGTGTCATGTGTAGCGAGTGTGGGGTTGTTGTGTGTGTGTGGTCTATGGTGTATATGGAGTGTTGGTGGAAAGCACAATATAGCTCAGCTGGCACTTTTGTCCTCATCATTCGGTGTCCTCTCCTGGGTCCTCTCTTCCTGAATAAAAGCCCCTCGTGCTGCCCAGTAGGGTAGAAAGTGGCAAACTTTTTAATAAAATGTTAGCTCTGTGGGCCATGGGATCTCTGTCGCAGTGACCCAGCTCTGCCGCTGTAGGGTTGGCTGTGTTCCAATATAACTGTTTGTACAAGGAGATGGCAGGCTGGATTTGACCCAAGAGATGTAGTTTGCAGAGCTCCCAGAACTAAGGTGCTTCCTTTGTCCCTGACAAACACATTCACGTAGACTTACCCAACCCTTTTCTTACATCACCTGACAAATCCTCAGATCCTAAATCCCAGAGTCCTCATGGCACTGTCAGCGACCCCTCCTCCTGGATCTGGACCTCATTGTCACTATCGCCACCACTGTTGTTATCCTGTTCCATGCCAAAGCTGCACTAAATGCCTGCCAGCCTTAGGACATCTAATCCCTCCAACCGCACTGAGAGGGAGGTGTCCCTCCTCACCTGACAGTTGGGTTGACTGAGGCCTGAAAAGCTAAGTCACTTGTCCAAGGTTACTGTAAGTATTTAGTGACAGATATGGACCTGGCTCTCCTGATTTATAAAGCCCAAGCACTTAATAAATTCTTTTCTAGCTCCTAAAAAGAGATGGTTTTAAACTAGTACAGTGAGAAAAACTGTCAAAGTGAAAAAGAACATAGAATAACACATTAAACCACTTGATGCGCAATGACAGGCCTAGAAGTCTAGAGCCGTGATCACTAGGCCCGTGGTGCTTCTCCTGGGGGTGGTTATCAGCATGCGCATTCCTGGGTCCAGCCCTTGGAGATCTTGATTTCATCAATGCAGAATGGGGCTCAGAAATCTGCATTCAGACCAGCACCCAGGGTGATTCTGGTTTAGGTGTTCTAGAACCAGTGAGAAGCACCACAGCTTGCGAGATCCTACGGGAACACCCTGCAGTCAGACTTGTATAACGACGATGCTTCGGGATACCTGCTTCCATGTCTCTGGTCCTGTTGGGTGACTCAGTGGCACCACGGCTATGTGTTGATACAGTGTTGATAATGACCTCGCATTGCATGCCTTAGAAAGCATAACAGCTCCACTTGAGGTTGAGCCCCAGGAGGATAAGAAATAACTCTGTTTTTTGTTTTTGTTTTTGTTTTTTTCTATTCCTGTGTCCTGCAGCCCAATTCCTGGCATGCCCATGCAGATGAAATGAGTGAATTTTATTAGGAATTCACTTGAAGACCTCAATGTCGTTAGCCTCACCGGGGCTTTGGAGGGGGCAAAAAGAGGGACCATCTGAATTTAACATTCCGTAATGTCACTAATATAAATAAGTAAGGGATGATTCTACTTACCACACAGAGGGTTGGCATTTATGGGAATGTGGAGGTTAATGCAGATGACTTTTTGCTCTACGTGAGGCGTTAGGCACTCTCATCTTTCTCCTTGCCGCAGCATCTGTCACAGCGTGGGAGGCAGTGAGAGCTCTCTTCCGAAAGGTGCTCCTGGCCTTTCCAGTTGACAACTTGCTTGCTTTTTGGTCAGTCCCCAGTTGCCTGCTCCAGAGCCATTGTTTCCAGAGGCATCCCTCTCTCCCCACGAACGAGAAGGGAACGTGCCGTTGCAGCCTTGCAGGGACATGCGTCATTCTGAGTGTGGGCGGGGCTCCTCGGCCGATGCTCCGAACACGCCATGGGCGCTCAGCTGGGACAACGGAGTCTCTCCAGCCTGACTTTTCATGGGTGGATAGATATAGCGTTTGTACAGGAGTGGTGGGAAGTGAGGGATGCCGGTAGTGTCCTAAAGACACCTGTACCAATCAAACATTTCAAGGTCCAGTGTTATAAATGGTGTGTGTGTAGAACAAATCAGGTTCATCTCCCCTTCTGTTAGAATACCAGAAACGCAATTCAGGCAAAGATAGAAAACAGAGGTCTAGATGCCCCATCTGGGACACAGAATAACCAGTGGCTTAGGACATTTCATGTAATGACTTTAAACCACAATAAAACCCCAGGACAGTGAATCTCAGGCTCATTGGCTCTGGCTTGGGACACCTTCCATTGCCTTTCTAAGCCTCAGTCTTCTCATTGTTAAAAGGTAAGAAATGAAGGCACGTCCCTCACTGGGTTGCTGCAAAGTTGAAATGAAATAGGATATGTAAAAGTGCTTACATGCTGGCGTGTAGTAGGCGCTCAATAAATGTTAGCTTTCTACTCATCAGGTTGTCATCAAAAATACATTAATGGAGTTCCTTTTATGCACCAAACACTGTTTTTAGATACTGAAGATAAAGCAGTTAACAGATAGGAATTTCTGTCTTTATGCCTAAAGGGGTCAGACAAGTAAAATACAATTTAGATGGTGGTAAGTGCTGTGGCTAAAAATAAAGGAGGAGAGGTGTTGCATAATGGCAGGGCGGGAGCAGGTCCTGCACCCGATACCCCTGAGCTGTGTGAGGATTACAGTGCGGGATATAGGGCGTGGCCTGGGAGTCCCAGGCAACAAGTGATGGCTGGAGATGTCTGAGAAAAGATGCGGTAAGTATCATGCTGACCTGACAGTGTCGAGGGAGAAAGTATTTGGGGGCGAGAGGGGATGAGGGTCTTTCAGGAGCACACAGAATTCTGGGGTTCCCTTTTTATCCCTGCTGTGAATTAGTGAAAGCTGGGAGAAGGGATGGTTTTACAGGCCATTATTATTATCGTTGCTATAAAATGTTTCCTAGCTTGGAACCAATGGATGGAATAGAGGGGGCTTCTGGAACTCCAGAATTCTTATACAAAATAATGTACATTTGTGCAGGGAGACAGTTAATACATTTCATCCCATCCTCAGAGGGATCCATGACAAGAACAGAGTTGGGACTGCTTGTCTCCATGATTCATAAGAAAGGTAACCACACCAACTAGTATCGGTTTACGCCTGATGTCCTTGCCTAACTATAAGTAGTGTTCCCTTTCACCCTGCAAGCTGTCTATACGACTGTCTTTATGGTCTTTCAAGCTATGAGGCCCTGACCTTACTTCTTTATCTGATAGACGTCTACGTCTCTTAGATGACCCTCATCCCTGGTTTAGGGAGAAGAGTCTAGAATTCTGTCCAAGTGGGATGTTGGGGCCACTGGTAATGCCGCTCACTAATTGCCTAGGCTGCTGTCCCCACCTGATTGTAGAGATAGGGACAGAAGTGGCTCTACTTTGGGAAGCAAGGGTAAGTTTTCAGAAAATTCCTTCCAATGTGCTGGATAACGTGTTTCTGCTCTTTCCCTTAATCCCTCTTTCCCAGGCTTCCTCATTCCCTGAATTGATGTTATGACATTGAGCCATCTTGGACGGTAGGCAGGGAAACAAAGCACCTAGATAATCAATAAGATGATCAGAGCTGACAGCCCTTAACACTAGGGACTTAGATGACAAAAATCTCCAGTCTATTTCCACTGAACCAGGCCTGAGATATGTGTCTGCATGACCGAGTGGCTTATCTACAATGGTAGCTGGAATACCCTTCTCTTCTGACACTTAAAACTCTGTATTTTGCTTCCTTATCAGCAAAACAAACAAAGGTAAATGGCACATGAATGTCAAATCCACAAAGGACCAACAGAATAGATATAGATGAGTCACCAAAATTTAGAATTAATTTCTAATTTTTTTAAGAAAGTTCCCTGATTTTTAAAATAGTTTCCTTATGAGTTTATCACTTTCTCAGTACAAGAAAGACCTTGATTAATGCCTTTGGACTCTTCTGCGTCTTCTAACCTTGGAGAGCCAGGAAACAGAGTTAGCTTAAGGATAGGGGAGAACTGAGAATCAGAGTGTCTATTCATAGACATACTTCAGCCTCACTTCTCTGTCATTTTGGGGGACTTAGTTTTAGGGGTTTAAAGGCTTCAATGAATCATGTTGTGTTCACTCCATGGCTTTGATATAATAAGTGGTAACCCACTAGAGGTAGGCTTTCAAATGACTGCTACTTATCATAAAATTATTGAGCAAAACAAAATATTACCCAATATAAAACTATCTGACTTAATTAAACCAAACCTTCCTATTAAGATATATTACCACATAGGCACACATACATTCCTCTGGGACATAGAGGGCCATGGCACCCAACCCTTCCACAGGGGATTGCAGTGGACCACATGGGTGTGGATTGAAGCTCTGTATACTCTCTTTCACCAGAAGCCACCTAGTCTAGCACTCGGAATTGGATCCAGGATGAGGTCCAGAGTCTCCAGGACAGGACCTTGAAACACCAGGAGAGCACCAGGACAGTGTGAGCCCTGCGGTGGGAGCCAGTGTCATGGCACTATAGAAGCTCAGGGTTCTCACATTTGGTAAATTCTTCTAGTCTGACTGATATACAAGCTGGCTCTGCTGCCTCCACCCATCAGGCTGAAAAGCTATAGTCTACATGTATGCAAATCAAGCAACCCTTATGTTCATTCTGATATTACGTATATGCAAATAAGGCAACTCTACTGTGTCGATCCTGGTATTATGCAGTGGCCCACCCTGGGACATTGGCAACTCTAGTGAGTTCTCTGTCCCTGCAGGCTTATCACTCTGTTACCTTGCTTTGGAAACCCAGATTCTCCTCCTTGGTAAATTTGGTGGCCGCTAAGTCCCCTCCTATAGTGTCTGGTCCAGACTGTCAATGTTTAAGTTTCCATCTAAGAAAGGACCTTCCTGAGGACCACCTCTACCTTTTCCAGACAGTAGATCTGCACCGGCGACTGTTACCTGCAAGGCTTGGCACACCATAGGCAGGCAGACTGTGATGCCCTCACCCTGAGAAGAGCCCATGGCCCCCTTCAAATGAGGGGATGGGCATCAGATCCCCTGAGAGTGAAGGGGAGGGTAAACTTCACCTTCTATATCTTCAAAGGCTGCTGGCAAGTTTTTTTTTTTTTTTAATCTAACCTCATTTTATAAATGAGAAAACATGGGTCCAAAGAAGTTCTCTGATTATTCCAGAGTCCCACACCTAGTCAGTAGTAGATTCAGGATGAAGATCCAGGTCTCTGATCCTTGGCCAAACTAGTCTCCTCACTTTTTTCTCTTGCCACATTTTGAGTGTGTTGTCCTGGGGGAAAGCCATCACTGTGTTTGTTTCTCTGCCTCCCAGTGGAGGCTCTTTCATTGGTTTTCACTCTCCCTGAAAGGCAGTGGTTTTGAATTTCATAAGTATTGCAAGTGTGAATTGCCTGGGGTTACATTTCCTAGTTGGAGTCTATGGCAGTCGATATTTTCCCAGGATGGTATCTCTCAGCAAGTCTCAAGCCAATAAGTGATAAGCTTTTTTTCTGTTGTCGTTCAGCTTTCTAAAGAATTATTACATTTAATTCCTCCTAGAGCAAGTGATAGATATCCCTGTCAAAGTTGCCTAAGTAAAGGGAATTTTATGACCCCAGAATACAAGCATGAATATCAAGTCATAGGAATGGCAGGGCCACAACTAGAACTTGGGAAAACTAGAAGTAGAAACTCAGCAATGTGAAGACTCTGTTTGGTTCTCATATCTGCTATTCCCTATGGGTAGACCTTATTCTCCACTTCGTAGGAAAATGTCCATGAGTGTTTCCTGATTTTACCCTTTCTGCTCTGCCACTGGAGAGAGAATGTCTTCCTCATTGCGGGTCCTCCAAAGTCTATGGAAACTCTCTGATTGGTCTGACCTAGGTCAGCCACCTGTCCCTGAACCAATCAGCCATGACATGGGTATGGAGTAAGGGAGGTACTCACACAATATGGACTGATCAGTTGTGACCTGAGTGTCTCCTGTTGTACAAAGAGGATAGCTTTCCCTCGTTGAAGGGGTGAAGGTGGAAAGAGCACTCCCAGCAAAAGCAGGAAAGGGAGGCCTAGGAAGACTGTCTTAGTCTACTCAGGCTGCCATAACAAAATATCGTCGACTGGATGATATAAACAGCAGACACTTATTTCTTACAGTTTTGGCTGGAAGTCCAGGATGCCAGCATGGTTTAATTCTGGCATGAGCTTCCTTCTTGGCTTGCACAAGGCTACCTTCTCACTGTGTCCTCACATGAGTTCTTTGTGAATGAGCTTGAAAAGTGAGAGAGAGAAGTTTCTTATAAAGCCTCTTATCCCATCATGAGGGCCCCACCCTAATTTCCTCCCAAAGGTCCCCATCTCCATAAAAGGTTAGGATTTCAACATATGAATTTTGAGGGGTCACCCACGTTCAGTCCATAACAAAGAGTAAACATTGCATCTGGTACATTTGCCTACAGTATCTTACATGATTTCCGTAGAGAAACAGTGATGATAAAGACTACATGTCACTGTGTGTCATTGATTATTTGGAGGAGGCCTGTGAAGAGGGCTGGTATCATCGAGGATAGCACAACACACTGATGGCCTTTCCAAATTGGGATACTGGGGATAGGAGCTTGAATTAAACATGAGTATGTCCCAGGTAGCCATTGCTCTCTCACCCTGGATCCTGGAACGAAGACACATGGGAGCAGATTTAAACCTAAACCGCAGATTGACATTGAGCCTAGCCAAGCTATTCAAACCACTTTGCAGACAATCTACATTCCTGTAATCACGAAGTAGATATTTCTTGTCTGTAAGTCATGGAGATGGGGTGGGGGATGTTGTTTCTTACACAGCATTATCACAGCAGAAATCTGACTAATACACTGAATACCCATCTAACTACTTTGGTGGGATATGAGACATAAAGAAAATGCCACCTGACTGTGGCTATTTCCCAGGACACAAATGCCCCGATTCTCTGCTGGTTGCAGGCTATTAAAAAAAAAAAAAAAGTCAATTCAATGGATTCAGTGCTTTATTCCCTACACTATAAAGCTCAGGATCCAGATATAGCTAGCAATAAATGTGAGGCTCCCTAAATGAATCTGACTTATTCATGCTGGAAAATCTACCTCATAGTTAAAGATATTTCTCCCACAGCTTGAATTTTCATAATGCAAACTAGATGTGGTGGCATTGATTAATTAGAGCACACAATTTTAACTGTGCAGGACATCAGTTTTCTGATATAAGCACAGAGAAAATAGCACCGCTGGAATGAGAAAAGCTGGTCTCCCAAGGCAGGGTTTTCTTTTGTTGGCCCTTTGCGGTTGTGAATGCCACTATAATTTATTTCATTTTGTGCTGACAATGGACAGAGAAGGTGATAAAACTGTGAAAGAAATTTTCTAACTCCTAATCTCTTTTCCCTAATGCTACAACTTTCTCATTTGTTTTAAATGGGGAGCAGTCAAGGATAGTAGCTGAGAATTAGACTTCTTTGAATTAGAGTTTGAATCGAAGCAGAACAGTGTGAAAACAACTGAAGCTATCACCCTCAGTTTCTGCAGTTGTAAAATGAGGATAATAATAGCACTTATCTCATAGGATCATGATGAGTCAGTGAAATAATCTTGTGAGGCTTTAGCAGAGTGCCTGGCAGATAATAAGCAGTCAATAAATGATAGAAATTATTATAGGGCAAATGTTGTTAGTGTAATTTTTCTTAGGAAAGCCACTATTCATTATAGACAGGCGGTGTCATGGCATTCGCTTTGACCTTTTTACTATTGGGGAAAAAAACCTTAGGACCCAAATCATGATTCATTTATCTGCAATGTTTATGGACAACTAAGCTTTCTTCACTTTGGGTCTCCAAGAGGAATAAAGGTCAATGACCTAGAAAATTTGGACCCACTGTAAAATAAACCCTTCCAACAACTTCATATGATTGAAATCACACAGATGAGCCTCTCTGGTGATGAACGTGGGCAGGTTTCCAGGCAAACGTGGAGTAGTACACTTGGAGTTTCTGCACACGTGCCCTGCTGGGGTGACAACAAGTGTCCTATGGAGCAGCCAAGGCAAAATGTTTCTCCAGGAAATTTGCCAGGAAGATAAGGAGAACATTCCAGCAGCTGAAGTGTTACCCAAAGGCAGGTCGCCTTGTTCTCGGATCTACTCTTTTCCTGACTGAGAGAACACCAGCATGGACAGCCTTAGGTTTATGGAAAATGTGATTGCCAAGGAAATTTAATTTTCTTCGGAAACCGCAGATTGATAATGGTTGTGATTTAAAGGAAAAATTAGTTATGACATATTGGACTGTTTACCACACAAACAAACAAAAAAAAATGAAGAGAGAGAACATATGCATGACAGGGGCCTCTTGTCTGAAATAAGCAAGCAATTTTAATTTCTACATTTAACTTCTACGTACGAATCAGCCATAAGAAATATGTTTCAAATTCTTTCCCTGAAGAAATATAATATTTTTCCCACCACTCAAGCATTCTGTTTTCTAGTCCTTTTCTTTTTTTTCAGCTACTACTGAATGCTAGGGAAGTTAACACATTTATTTTCTGTAACACGGAGCTTGGAACTTGCTCCATTCAAAAATATGTATGCGCATGCTCTTGAGTATACTCAGAAAAAAAAAAAAAAACAGTTTTATGTGTATCTAGAGCAAAGATCAGTATGACTCATGTGAAAAATTAACGAAGGGTCACTAGTAAAAATCCACTTTATTTTATTTTTTAAAAGAAAGTATAAGACATTTTACCTCTCTAAGAAAAAAAGAATAGGGAATATTTGTATTTCTTTGATGACTAAATATATTGCTCACCTTTTTATATATTCTTAGCCGTTCAAATATCTTGTTTTGTGAAATGCCTGCTAAAGTTTTTTCCTATTTTAAAAATTTGTGTTTTTATTTTTAAATTATTGATTTGTAGAAATATTTAATACATTTACATTTAATATGATTACCAACAATTGACTATCTATTTGTCTATCTTTTCCTGACTTTTTTTGAATTAGTCGAGTATTTCCTATTTTTCCACTTCATCTTTCTAGTGGCTTTTACCTATTCATTCTGTTATTTGTAATACATAGAGATCATATTAGTCATTCTTTAATTTGTCACAACCCACCTTAAATAATTATTCTACCAACCCATGAATAATGTCAGAACCTTACAAAAGTATAATTTCATTTAGCCCCTTTCTACCTTTTGTGTTGTCACATATATTACTTCAAAGATTTCATAAACCTGAGAATGTATTGTTAATACTTTAAATGGCTAATAGTCTTAAAAGGAAACATTTTTAAACCTCCTTTTATATTTATGCACATATTTATCCTTTCAAGTGCTTTTCATTTCTCCTTGTAGCTATTGATTTACATCTGGATCGTTCCCTCTTCAGTCTGAAAGATTTTACTTTGTATTTTTGTTGTGCAGGTCTGCTGGTCATAAATTATCTCGGTTTTTGATTGTCTGAAAATGCCTGAATTTTGCCTTCATTTTCGAAGGCTGTTTTTTCACTGACTAGAACATTTTAGATGGACAGTTTTTTTCTTTTAGCACATTTAAGATGTTTCATTGTTTCTGATGAGAGAAGTCAGTTATAATTCTTATTGTTGTTCCCATAAATGTAATGATTTTTTCCCTCTGATTTTAAGATTTTCTGCTTATCTGAGATTTTCAGCAGTTTGACTATATTGTACCTGGGTGGCATTTCTCTTTGTGTTTATTCCGCTTTGTGTTTGTTGTGCTTTTAAAATGTGTGAGTTGAAGTGCTTCATTGTTTTGGAAAATTTGGGATCATCAACTCTTCAAATATTTTTCCTTCTCTAGTCTCTTAGTTTTTGTGACTCTAATTACACTTATGTTAATTGAGTTGATATTGTTCCACAGGTCTTTAATACTGTTATTATTTTTAATTTATTTTTTCTCTGTGCTCCAGCTAGATAATTTCTGTCCACTCATTTCCAGTTCACTAATCTTTTGTTCTGCTTTGTTTAGTCTACTCTTCAGCCTATCCAATAATCTTTTAAAGATATGGTATATTTCAGTTGTAGCATTTCCATTTGGTTCTTTTGTGTGGTTTTAATTTATTTGTTGAAATTCTCCATCTCCAACCCCATTTAATCCTTCTTTTCCTCTAAATTCTTTAACATATTTATAATTATATAAATAAGGCCTTTTAAAAATTTTATCATATGGATCATCGGAGTCTACTAATATGTTTTTATGCCTCTTTACTGTAGGTCACATTGTCCTATTTCTTCACATGTCATAATTGTTTATTGTATGTCAGACGTAGGGTGCAAGAGACCAGATTGAAGTAGATGATCATTTCTTTCTGAAAAAGCCCACCCTTTCGTTTGACATGCAGCCATTATAAGGGCTGAGCTCATTAATGTAATTAGCAGTTGAGCTGAACCGGGGCTGGATGGCCAGCAGAGTTAGTTTTAGTTCACCTGTGGTTTCAGTATCTTGAGGAACATCAGGCGCCTCCCTCCAGCAGGGTTTTGGGATGTACACACCACCGGGCTAGAGCTCTCTCTCTGCTTTTACACCTGATTCCAGGTTTTTGATGATTCCGTGTATTAAATAAAATTCCCACAGAGGGAGATTGGTGAGTGAGGAGGGCTAAATCTGAGTTTGGGGCTCTTCAGATCCCAGTCTGTCGTTCCAGCCTGTGCAGAGTCTTTAAAAGCCTGGCCAGGCTCCTTGTTTCCACAGAGTTGCTCTGCCTGTGGCAGGCTTGCTTCTTACCCAGACTCAGCAACTGCCCTAGAGATTAAAATTATCTCCTGTCTGTGCACATTTCAAAAAGACCTTCTCCCTCTCTATATTTCAGTTCATTTAAATTTTTTTTTTCTGTTGCATCCGTAGACTTTAAAGCCTTTAAAGAGGAATAAGGTTTTTAAGGTTTGTCTGTTTTTTTGTTGTTTCTATGGAGTGATGGTCTTTTATGGACCTCTATATTCTAACCGATGGTGGAACTCTTGAATTTCATTCTGATGAATTAAATAGTAGATTCCTTCAACAACCCATTTTACTTTTAAAATAAGGTGATTAACTATTTATCAAATTATAATTCACTTGCAGATATTTTTTCCCTTTGGTTGTGCCCAAAGCCAACCTTCGAAATTGTGCTTCCCTGCTTCTGGGAAGGTTCATATAGAGATGATATAAAAGACCTAATTTATAGGTGGAAAACGAAGGGTAACTAACCTTTGTTAAGTGGTGTGTCCCTAAGAGCTCTGCTTGACCTTTTATATACACCATTTTATTTTTTAAAATGCAAAAATATTTATTGGGCATTTACGCTGGGGTGGAAGAAACTGTAGAGATGGAGGTTGCATGGGAAACATAGGGTTAAGATCCCAGCCAGGGACATGAACGAGATGAGACACAGGTCTTTCTGAGGGAGGAGGGGACCTGAACGTTTAAAGTGTTAGACTTGGAAATGAATTTGCTTGTTCCTGAGTTAGCGTGTTCCAGGAACCAGGAAATGAGGCATCGGGACCTCACATGTAAGCTATACATGTTAATGCTTGGTCCCTGTTCAACAATAGGACCCTTAGGTGCCATCAGGGCGGGCATCTTAAACATAAGACAATCTCACACATGTGGAAGGCTTAGCTACCCCAAGTTTCTCACTCTATTACAGACATTTCAGTTACTTTCTCTGTTCAGTTTCCTGGGAAAGATTTTGTTTGTCAGTGAAATAATGACACCACATGGCACTGCCGTAAGGTGAAGGGCTGGCTCCAGTGCTTTTAATGCAGCTTGGACACAACTGATGAAATTATGGGGAAGCCGCATTATCCTCTGTGGGACATGGTGCACTTTGAATGATGTTCTCCCAAAGTTACAGTGATGCCTGCTGGAAAGAAAATGAGCAGTTTCTTCCTGTTCTTGTCACTTAGCTCTTATTTTCACTCTACCATTTCACTTGCCTTACATGTCCTCTCCTCGCCTCTTCTATTTTCTTTCATTCCCCAACCCCTCCCGTCCCCTTCTCTTCTCTCCTCTTTCTTTTGTTTCCTTAGCTCTTCTTTCTTGTCCTTCTCTTGATAAAATCCTAAGTCCTATTGGTTTCACTGATAGTCTTTTATTTCTAACTCAGGGTGGTGATCAGCGTTACCTTGCCATCAGCATCTGATGCTTTCACATAGTGTACTTATGTTTTTCCAAGCCCTTTCAGATGTCATAATTAATGACAGCTGATACTAATGCAGGACTTACTTTTATTGGTTGCTATTGTAAGTGCCTTACATGTATTATTTCATTAGAGCCCAACAAAAGACCTTTGAAACAGCTATTTTTTACCTTCATCTTGCAGATGAGGAAACTAAGACACAGAGAAATAATTTGCTCATTTGATTTCCACGTGGTAGAACTGTGATTTTTAACACACGCAATCTGGTGCCAAGGTCCATGCTTTTAAGCATTGTCCCAAATCATCTCTCATTTAATTACCTTATTTAATTCTTATTCTAAGTCCATGAGATCTTTAGGGAAGATGCTACTCTTCATTTTAGAGAAGCTGAGACTAAAACTGGCCAGAACACTCTGAAATGATGGATGTGGACTAGCTCTTTGAGGAGGATAGGTCTTCGGCCTTGGGGGATGGGAGAGAAGTAAGGGAGGGAGGGAGGGGAGAGAGAGAGAGAGAGAGAGAGAGAGAGAGAGTGAGTGAGAGATGTGTTAGATTAGGGCCTCACATGTTTAGAAAAGATCCCTCCCTTATATCTTTATTCCAGACCAAATGTTTCAGTTGGAATACTTTGGGCCGAAAAGAATAAAATACCTAACCAATAATGACTAAAACCATAGGTATATTTCTTTCTGAAAAAAGGCGGAAGTCCCAAGGATGGTCATTAACTCAACAACATCATCATAACCCAGGCCTTTTCTTTCTGCCATCACCACATTTTAGTTTTTCATCCTCATCCTGAAGATCTCATGATGGCAAAGTGGCTGCCTCAGCTATAAGCATCACATTCCCCCCTGACCACTTACAAAGACAGAAACAAGGGCACAAAGGCAGCCAAGGTGTTCCCTTATATGTGTCTGTCTTTTATCAGGGAAAAAAAGTATTTCTCAGTATATTTCTTCTTCTGTTTTATAGACCAGTACTTGATCAAATGGCTACCTATGATTATAAGAAAAGTGAATATCTGACAAGAGGTTGATTATATTAGCAGAACAACCACAATTCATCTGTCAGGGCTGCGTACTTGGCAACCCAAACAAAATCAGAGTTCTGTTAGTGCTATATGGTGTGCATGGTGATTTACTTTAAAATACTTCAGTATAAGTGGCATGGTATGTACATGTGCAGGTTAATACTAATCAGCACTCTAGGAATAAGTAAGTGGTTAATTGATATGTGAAGAGTCCTTATCTGAATTGATAACTTTGAGTTACTTAATTAGCATGAGGAATGTTAGGAATACATTTTTATTGGTGAAATGAGTTGTGTTTGAGATCAGTTAGGAGAGGGATAGCAGGATCTACAACTTGTGCATGAATAATGTAGAAGAAACTAGCACACTCAGCTGTCAAGACGAGAGGTGAACATTCCGAAGCCCCTTGGCCCTGTGTCCTCCATGGGAGATCCCACCAGCTGGCTTTGTGATGAGGCCTCTGATCATGCTTTAAAGGAATCTGTTTCTGAGAGAGATGCTCAACAAGGGTCTTGCCAGGGAACATGAAGGCAGAGTGCAGGAGTCTCTCCTAAGACACAGCAGTTATTTGCCCACTTGCTAACAAACATTTGTACACTCGATGGATTTTGCCTGAGATGTGCTTTCTTTTTAAGATACCATCTTGGAGCAAAGTTGTAGGAAAAAGGCTATACCACATCCTCCTGCCTCTAACCATCAGAGGCTACCAACATCAGAGGCTAAAAAGAATCTGATGTTCGCCTAGCAACTAAATTGGCTTAGGACTGTTCACTCAGAGGATGGTTGTTGGAGAGACCACCAGACCAATAATTACCATAAAACAAGATGTTAAATTAAAAGCATTTCGACAGAAGCACCACAATACAATAAGAATAAAATTTCAAAGTGAGGTGAGAAACCAAAATACAATTTAAAAAAATAACAAATTTCAGGGCATTGAATGATCACAGGTAGATTTTGAAGAACGATTTGTGAGAAGCTGTCCTTGGATTAATCTGCTGCTATTTGGTGAAACCTTCCAGAAGGAGCAGTGGGAGATGGTCAACCCCTCACCTCAGGTGTAAAGACAGAGCTTTATCATAGGCCCACTTGGCATGCTGCTTGCTATATGCCCCTTGAAGTTGAAGGTGCTCATTGGATGAAAGTCAGCCAGTGCACAGTGAGGCTTAGCCAGCACTTTTCCCTACCATCACAGAGCGCGATTCATATTCACTATGGTTGGAATGCCCTTTTATGATACCTTTTATATGGTCTCAGAAAATTCTATAAGTATTCGGGTGGGTCCTTTCCATCTTCCTCATTTCCCTTCCTCTCTTCCTTTCCCCTTCATTCCTCTTTCTTCTCTTTCTTCTTTTCTCCAGTGGGCTGGTGTGGCTATACCTCACCTGGTCCACTGAGAGAAGACACAGGAGATGCTGACCTCCAGGACCAGCTGCCTGATATACCAAGATGGCACCTTCAGAGATTGTGCATGCAGACCCGAAGCCTGCCTGGCCTGCCCTGAGGCCACATGTGGCCAGGCTTTACAGTCTTTCACTGCCCTGTACTACAAGGGAGGCTGGCTGGGACATTCCCTTCTGACCAAGAAAGGTTTGTCAGCATGAAATTCATTCAACGAGGAGCACAAAATGCTCCCGTCTACGAGAGGGCCCAGAAATGTCTAAGAATAATCTCTGTGGGGGAGGGAGGCAACAGGATCCAGGTCAGGCAGGGTCTGGCATCACAGGGCTCACTGGGACCTGAGGATAGGTAACACAGGACAACAAAGTTTGCTCTCTCTCCTGCTAAGAAGAGAGGATGGGGTTAAGCTGGATTTGCTTTCCACTCTTGAATCAACATTGAGCCGGCTTTGTCTGCCAGGCCATATGGTTTGTAGAGAGGCAGCCTCAGATTGGGTTTTGGCAGGTGGAAGGAGCTATGCTGAAAATGACAGAGTCTAGCAACTGGAGAGGAAAGAGGGCTGGCAGGCAGGAACTGGGGAGGAGGCTTGTTGAGAGCAGGAGGAAAACCAGAGAGAGGCAGAAGACAAAGCAAAAGAAAATGTTTTCGGCAAAGAAAAAGGGAAAAGCATTATTTGTCTCGGGGAGCAGAGTGTCAGGAAGTCATGAGCACAATGTATGCATGGGGCCACACAATATTTCCCAAGATTTTTTTTTTTTGCCACATTTGTGTGCTATACTATATTTAGTTAATATTCGCCTTCATACTAACTCTCAAAAACCTTTAAGTTTATTTTAAGAAGGAATATGTCATCACTGCCCCATATGGAAAGTTATCGTGATTAGATGGTGATCGTGAGTATAAGTAGAAGATAATATGGTAATATTAAATTCTAACTGGATACAACTGCCTACTGAAGACTCTGAACTTGGACCTACTCTTTCTTAGAAAAAAAATTAGAGCGTTAAAGACATAATAGCATTAAACTAAGACTCCTTTGATATGATCAGAAAGTTTGAAAAGGGAATGATTTTTCTCACTGTGAATCAGTGTTGTTTAATGCAGGAGTGTATCAATGGTGCATGTTTCACTGGAACGTCTTGGAAAACCCTGGGGAAGGGGCAGAACAAACATGGCCCTGGGAATTAGGAGATGGACTTCCAGTCCCAGCTCTACCGCCATCCTCTTGGACATGTTTCTTGACTATGGGTCTCAATTTTCTACATGTTGGAAGAATGGAGTTGACTTCCCAAGAAACAGCAAACTGATTTCATTTTTTTGAGTTACATTAGGAACAATTTCAAAGTTGTATTCAAGCGTGGTGGAAAAGAATGCCATAATAGATTACTGATCTCTGCCTCAGGTGCAGAGCTCGAAATGGCAAGATGAGTTTTGGCCATCTGCTATTCTTAGATTAGGTAATCTCTAGGGCACCCCCTGATTCAGACAGCCTGCGATTGTATGATTTACATAATCACCCAAGAACTAGTGTGGCTTGCTTATTTGTTCATGACTGATAGCAAAGTGTGAAACAAGATCATTTTTATAAGTGAAGCAAACAGTTTAGTTCATCCAACAACACTCATTGAGCACCTATATTGTGTTAGGTCTTGAGCATCAGATACAAAGATGAATAATAAGACTTGGTCCCTATCCTAGAAGAGCTCTTAGCCCCAGGCAGTGTGGGGAAGGTTGATGACAGACATATAAACAGTTTTTACTTAGGTTTCAACATAATGTAGAAAGTACTGTGTTAGAAGTACATGGGGGATGTTGGAGGAACTCAGCACGCAAACATTCAGTCAAAGGTTTCCTAGAATCGTAACTTGACCCGAGGGGTGATGAAATCAGCACTCTGGCAGTTCTCAGGGATTCAAACTGACTGTTACAGGTTGAACTGAATCCCTTAAAAAATATGCTGAAGTTCTAACTTCTGTCATCTGTGAAATGATCTTATTTAGCAATGGGGTCTTTGTAGATTGTTATAGGTTGAGTTATCCCCCCCCACCTTGCAAAAAACCCCGCATGTTTTGGTGTTCAACCCCCAGTACCTCAGAATGTGACCCATTTGAAGATAGGATTTTTACAGAGGTGATTAGGTTAAAATGAGGTCAATAGGGTGGACGCTAATCCATTATGATTGGTGTCCATATAAAAAGAGGGAGATTTGGACACAAAAATGCAAAGTGGCATTATTTTTTTTCCCCCTCAAAAATTGAGCAGAGGAATCTATATGTGCCACAAGCATATGGCTCTTCTTTTTCCCAAGGGGAAATAAACGCAGACATGATTTGCATATGAAGAGCGTTCTTTTGGTAATTTATTGAGGTATAACATATACCTAAATGAAAGCATAAAAACTCAATTAATATTCACAAAGTAAACTCACCTGTGTAACCAGCTCCAACAACATAACATTACTGGCCCTACAGAAGCCTTCACATACCCCTTCTAATCACAAAGATCACTCTAAAGGGTGACCACTCTCCTGACTTCCAACAGATTCATCTTGACTGTTTTTAAACTTAAGGGAAATGGAATCGATTGAACTGTACATTTTTTTCTTTTGTTTTAAATTAATTTATTGGGGTGACATTGGTTAATACAATTATATAATTTTCAGGTATACCTTATAAATTGACATCTGTATATTCTATTGTGTGTTTACCACCCAAAGTCCAGTTTCCTTCAGCTGCCATATATTTGATCACCTTTACCCACTTCACCCTCCCACTACCTCCCTATATTTGACCCCTTTTACCCCGTCTACCTCCCCCCTCACCTCTCACCCCCTACCCTGTGGTAACCACTATAGTCTATAGTCCATGTGTCTCTGTTTGTCCTGTTCATTTTTGCTTTTAGGTTTATATCCCACATATAAATGATATCATGTGATTTTCAACTTTTTCTGTCTGGTTTATTTCACTTGGCATGATTATCTCGAGGTCCATCCATATTGTGGCAAATGGCAGTATTTCATCTCTTCTTATGGCTGAGCAATATTCCATGTATATATGAACCGCAGTTCTTTATCAATCATCTGTCATAGCGAACTGTACATTTTTTGTGTAGAACTTCTTTTGCTCAACATGTTTGTGAGATTCCTCCGTGGCATCACATGTGCTATAATGTATTTCATTCTACAGTTATAAAGTGTTCATTGTGTGAAACTACCAGGATTTATATCTCTACTGTTTTCTAGGCAGGCCTTGGGTTGTTCACATTTTTAGCTATTGCCTATGGTGCTGCTATGAATAGTCTTGTGCATGACTTCTGGTGCGCGTAAGTGGGCATTTGTGTTGGGGATGACCTGAGGAGTGGAATTACTGGGTCAGAGAGTGTGTGTGGTTCAGCTTTAGCAGAGATTGCCAAACAGTTTTCCAGACCGGTTATACTAATTACCCTCCCAGCAGCAGTGTGTGGGTCTGCCAGTCTCTCCACATCCTTCCCAACACTTGGTATTGATTTTTTTTTTCATTTTAGCCATTTTAGTTGATGTGAGAATTTTCATCAGCTTGTTTCTAGGATTAACACAAGTGATGAGGCACTAATTTCAAGACTCCACATGGCTTTTCCTTGGTCGCTTCCACTTGTAAGAGGCCCAGTCTCCTCTACCCCTTCTGCTCAGGAATTTGAGACGATAGGGACTACTCTGTTTTCACCATCATAGAATATTGGATTTGAAGAGATGTTTTTCAAGATTATCTAGCCCACCCTCCCACTGTAAAGAGCAGGAGAGATGCATTTCCAAGGATCTTCCAGCCTGCTTGTGCCTGAGGCAAGACTGGGACTCAAGCCTCCTGACCACGAATCCACTGCTTTTCTGTCTCTCTGTGCTGTTTCTTCATTATAACTTCCAAATTTCACAACGAAACTTGACAGTCAAGCATAGTCTTTGGGGAGAGTAATTCATTTAACAGCCTAGGTATGGACTGCTGAATCACCCATGCAGCTCACCCATTTGGGTGGTGAGAACAACCATGGTGAGTGTTTCCAGACAGAGTTGATGGGCTACATTCCCCAGCCTTGTTGTCTCCCAAGGGATTAAGGTGAGATTGCATTTCAAAGCTTCCGGAAGCCTCCCTAATCCTCATTTCTCATCAGCCTTGGCATCTGCCCTCTAACTCTGTGTCCTAGTTCCCAGACAGAGCCATGACATCAATTAGGGCACAGTGGGGTGATTGTACTTTCTTTCCTCCCACCATCATGTAACTTGTTACGTCAATAGGTTAGTCTAATCACTTTTTCTTATGTGAAGGTAATACCAAAACTGAGTGCTTGCTATATACCAGGCGTCATATCATTTAATGCTAACAGTCCCCTATTTTACAGATGAAGCATGGGAGTCTTAAAGAAATCAACCTGTCACAGACTCACTATGAAGTGGCTGAGCCAGGACTTGGACCCAACATTTCAAGGCCACACTCTCAACCACTGCTCTGCAGCCTCCATCACTGCTCAGGGCATGCCTTTCGTTCAGAAAACCATATAAAGGAAAATCTGGAGATACAAAGCAGGCGTGTTTCCTTGAAGAAGGAACACAGTGTTGTTTAAATCTAGTGCTCTACTGGGAACACTGAAAGTGTTTGTTTTCACAGAATTTACTACATGACTTGGGGGCTTGACAGAGTCATGGAAACCTAACCAGAGTGTTAGGGAGCTTCTAGCCTCCAATAGTCACTGGGAAATTAAGATAACACACCTCTTCATCAGAAAGGAGGCAGGACGAGACATGTGTAATCATAGATTTTGGAGCTGCTTCACAGGCAGGAGTACCTATGGGTGTAGGTAGTGTGGAAAGATAACTAAATTACACAGGATAATTTCAAGAGCACTTCCTGTACAAAAATGGAAGTCTACCTGCCATTCTTTTCCCAAGAGTAAAGAGGAGCCCGTGGCAGAGTTAAGGTGAGAGGTTTAACAGGGAGAAGTCAAATGTGCATCTTGTCCTGATGGTAGAATAAAGAAATAAATGTACTTTAGAGAGAAAGATGTTTAGGAAACAGAGTCAAGAATCTATAAAGTTTACATGGAATTTTGGCTGAAGGTAGAGGTCAGTGTTGGAAAGTTTGGTTTTAAACATTTGAAGCCTGCTTCTCACGGTATCCTTTTTACATATGTAATATTAGACAAAGTGGATCTCATAGCTGCTCCTAGATACAGGTGAAGGGAAAAAGGCTGATTAATAAAAGTGAAAGAGTCCCCAAGCTTCTTTGAACAAAATCAGGATTCTGTCAGCAGGAAGGAAGCCAAGGATGGCTGTGGGGTAGGCTTCTCACAGCATCTGCCACAAATGCCATGTCATGTTCTTTTTCTAAGCCATTTTTCATTCACATTCCTATCTCATCCTCACAACCTTCCAGGGAGTCAGGTAGGTTTTATGTGTTAAAGATAAATAAAGTTAGACTCTGGTAAATGAGGAGCTCAGAGAGCTCTGTACAGCTTTCCAAAATGGTTTCTCAGAATGACAGCTAAATTCCGTGGCCAAAATCTTTGGGGAAAATTCTATGTTTAAAACATATTACATGTACTGAGCACCTCTTATAAAAGAAGAATTGTGCAAGGTGACTCAGACATACCATCTCACTTAATCCTCTCAGCAACCCTATGGCATAGGTTCTGTTAATGATCTCTCGTTTTTACAGATAAGTAACCCAAGTTTTGACAGGTTAAATAACTCTTCCAGTGTCATCCAGCTGGTAAGTGGTAGAACCAGAATTCAGATCAAGGGACTCTCTTCCCAAACCCTACATCTTTATGAAAGAGTGCTACAAAACTAGAAGTCTTGCCCCAAGACTTCTCAGGGCCTTTATTGTACTAGAATGAATTTTGTAAAATAAAATGTATTAGAACCTCCAAAAGGAGGCTCTAAATCATTGACTGCAGAGCTCTCTATGGGCAGACATTGTTTTATTGCCTTTTCTTATTGCACTTCACAGATGTTGCATTTTTTACAAATTGAGGGCAATACCCTCCACCAGCAAAAAATATGACTCACTTTATTGAGATACTCCCTTTATTGTGGTGGACTGGAGATCAACCTGCCATATCTCCAAGGTATGCTTGTATTCACCAAAGATCTAGCAGAACTTTGAGGATTAACATTCTGAGTAATGCTTTTCTGAAAATAACAGTGTAGCAAAAAATACACTGAAACATGAGTTAGAAAACATGGCTTCCCTCTGCCATTTCCCAACTCTGCATCCTAAATCTTCTAGCTAATTCCTACTTGTCTATCAAAATGTCAAAATCTTGTTTTAGCATATCTTCTCCAGATAGCTTTTCCAGATCTCTAGGCCTGATTTTGGTGTCCCCTCTGTGTCTTAATATTGCTCTGTGCAGTGACTCACAATAGGGGGCACTTTTGCCCACAGGGCATTTAGTGATGTATGGAGCCATTTTTGGTTGTCACGACCTGTGTAGGGGCAGGCTGCTATTGCCATTTGTTAAGCAGAGGCCAATGATACTCTGAGCATCCTGCAATGCATACGACAACCTTCCCTCCACAACCAAGAATTAGCCAGGCCCAAATGTCAAGAATGCTAAGGTTGAGAGACCCTGCTTTATGATTATTTCGATCATAGCATTTATCATACTGCCTGAATTTTGTATTTATTTGTCTGTGTTGGTCCCTCACTCAACTGTCAACTTCCTGACTAGAAATTAGGGCTTCTCCAAACGTATAGGTCACAGGCAGATCTCAGTATTTGCTGCTGAAGAAATGAAGTTAGTGATATGCTTTAGTAGGCGCATTTGGAGGTGTCTTCCTAGTTCATGGCCCCCATTCCTGAGTCTCCTGCGTATTATGGTGGTGAGTCCTGGCAGCTGTGTTTGTAATACACAACTCTGCTCCTTTGTCCTAGTTATTGGAACAGAGGTAGACACCAGTCCCCACCTCGATTCATCATATTTCCTCTCCAGGGAATTTAGAATTGATACTGAGAGGCAGCAGCCAGTCTCTGCTGGTCACTTGAACTTGAGGGCGATAAAGCATCACTCGTTAGCCATGGCTTGTGAAAAAATCTGGTCGAAGGAGAAGGATGAATTCATTTCAGAGGGGTACAGACATGCGCGAATGTAACATGCCAGAGGCAGAAACCTTGGTTTCCAACGGACTTCCACGTGCTGGTTGCACCGAGCCCATGCACCCTCCTGTACTTTCCCAGGGTTTCGTCCCTGCACCATTATAATAAATTTCCTCAATTTTATTTTAGTCTGTGTGGGTTTCTGTCTACACAGAATCAAAGAATTTTATTACGCTACAAATCAGGAAACATAGCCCATTTTCATAACCTTTACTACAAGATTCTTCCTTCCTCTGAAACAGGAGAGCTTGGAGGAGGAAAGAAATAGTGCCAGGGAGGGTTTATGAAGTGGACATTAGAAGGCACCTCTGTCACCCCATTTTCAATGTTCTACCAAGGGTAGCAAGAAAGGCCATCCCTATTTTTAGATGATTACCCGGAAAAAGTGACTAATGTCTGGGGGGCTTGCTTCAGACTCTAAACTCTATAATGTTGCAGAGGCATGAGTTCTCCCCTGTAAATAAAGGCATTAACAATCTATTTCAGTTTCAATACATCAAAAGAGGCTCATGGAGGCAATTATTTGCTGAAGGGGCACATGACCTTGTCGGACCAGACATTTATTTTATCTTCCTTTGAAAACAGTTAAAATTGCACAATTGATATTTTGCACTTCTACTCTTTCGCTTCTTGATAATTACCACAAAGAAGTGACAATAACAAATGATTAATCTAGCTGTTAACTTGGAATAAACTTTGGATTTTTTTTTTTTTTTTTTTTAAGGAAAGACAAATAGAAAACTTCTCTGCCTTGTGAAAATAAATAAAGGAAAGATCCATTCAACTAGAGTCTGGAAACCCTTAAGGGGGAGCTCTCATGCAGGTATCATCTGTAGCAGCTTTACAGATTTGGGCAGGAAGAGTTTACTTTGCTACCCTAGCAGAAGGAAGTGAGATTTTTCTCCTTGCCTAGCAACAAGTTAGCCAATAAGAAAACACTGTCACTCTGAACTCTTGCTCTCCTCCAATGAAACTCTCTTCAAAACAGCCCCTTCCAAAACAGCTCCTTTTCTCTATAAAAGCATGCTCCTCTTTGTTCTCCCAACTGGTCTATGGTTCATAACAGTTCACATGTTCCAAATTGCACTTCCTCTGCTATTCCCGAATAAACTCGTTTTTGCTAGTAAAATAACTAGCTCTTTTGTTTTTAAGATTGACAGGTTGTACAAAGGTTTCAGGGATATGGGATGCAAACATGAAGCAATCCCAGTTGCCTCTAGCTAGAATGGCTGGAGAGAAGCAACAGGACATAGCAGCTACAGTTGCTGGTGTAAGCCCAGACATCAAGTCTGAGTTCTGTGGCTGGCTCCAAGTTTGGTTTGAGAACAGATCCTGTCAATTAATGTGTTTTCAAATGCAGGGCTGGCCATTTCCCTAAAGTGGGCCTTCCCTCTGCTTGTTCCTTGACTTCCTCCCACAGATCTAGGATAGTTTTCTAGAGAGATAGCTGTTACACCCCCTCACCTATTTTGTCCTTGATTTACCCAGCACCGATGCCAACTAACATTTTCATGATGGATTAAGGACCCTCTGAGATCATCACTGTCCTGCATGGCAGACTTAGTATTTGCACAAACTTGGCTACATTCTTGTCAACAACGAGCCATTCATTCTATTCTTTCCTATCCAAACTCTACCCCTTATTATTTTTTTTTTTCTGGCCTACTCATCAGTTCCAGATCTTAAAATAATTTTTTTCTCGTCTATTTATTTGGCGATCCTTGATTCCAAACACCTTTCTCCTTTGTGGGAGATGAATTACAATTTTTTAAAAATGTTTTCTTACAGCCTTCATTTTAGGCTATGGATCTTCATTGATGCAGCGTGAGGGGAGCTTTTGGTTTGGCAAGTCTTTGCTTTCTGCCCTCTAAACCTCCAGTGTCAGGATTCGATGTGCAATAAAGAGTTTAAAACGTTTTATTAATTTGGTAGTTAACCAGTAATCTCAGATGCAGAAAATTTTCTACCTACAAGGAAGGATTTTGCACATTGATTAAAAAAAAGAATGCGGGTGGGGGGAGATGATTCCTCGTCTGTGAAGCCGATAATCAGAGTCAGGATTTCTTTGACTCTCTGGAGAAAATCCTCATGCTAGCTCTCTCACTTTTTTTTTTTTTTTCTTCAGAAGCTCATAATTAGAATGTGGAAAAATCAGCAGGGGGGAAATGTCTGTAATTTTAATGGGACTGCAGAGACCCCTTTGAAATGCTGAACATCTCCACAAAAACCAATATAACCGCTTCCACCTAATGTCAGAGCTGCATGTTCTCTTTAAGGATCCAAGCGTGTAGGCGAGTTTTCCTGACGTAGAGTATGACTGGCTCCTTCAGGAGCCTGAAGGATGTCACTCGCAAGACTCTGTCGGCTCCTTGCCTTGTGACTCGTCCACGAGAGGAGGCTTTGATTTCAGTGTTCCTGCTCTAAAGCCACGGCCATTGCAGCCAACAGTGACTCAAGCAGATGGCTGACTGTGACAAGCCTTTTCTGGTTGGTAATAAAAATACCAGAAGCTGCACTGCATTGTGTACAAATACGTGAGGCTATTACTGATTCCTTTGTATCTCTGGATTCTATTTTGAGAGCGGTTTGATCTTTTCCATGCAGAACCCTCACAGAATGAGCAATCACACCAGGTGTGTGTTTGAAGCATCTATTGCAGTTTGCGAAGTCAGAATTTTTTTTTTATTGGCCTTCAAAACCATACCCTTACTCTCTAAGGTTTCTGACAGACTGCTCATGATTTGGGGGTGGGGAGATAAGAATTTCAATCTTAATACAAAAACTGTCAGAGGCACTCTCAAATTGAAAGACTACCTCAAATTATATTGCCTTTCTCTTCCCCAAAGAGATGCTGCTAATGAACAAAACAATGAGAAAATGTAGAATTGGGGATGGGAGTGGAAGTGGGGGCAGAATCTAAGTGGTGAGTAATCCATTCCCTGGGTAGTGAGTCCAGGAATAGTTGAGAGCTGATTCTGAACTTGCTTTGCTTACTGTATTGCATTGGTTCACAAATACTTCAGCATCAAAGCACCTGGGAAGCTTTTATAAAATTGCAGATTTCCAGGCTCCACCTTCAGAGGTTCTGAGTGAGCACATTTAGACTGGAGTCAGGGACTATGTATTTTGAACAGGAAGCCTAGGCAATCATAACCTGCTATGGCTGCATTAAATTGTGATATTAGTAAATTTAAAAAATCATGGGGCCAATTGCAACCAAGTCAGCTAACCGCTAACTCTGTGGCCTCAATCGGCCAATCATGAGGATTCTGGGTGGGGCGGTGAAAAGCAGTGGGGTGGAGAGAAAAGACAACAGATAAAGGATCAGAAGGTCTGGTTTCCAGTCCTTGCCTTATCATTTATTAGCCATGTGGTCTTGGGCAAATGTCACTGGGAGGCTCAGTGCCTCATCTGTAGAATGGGGCCCATAATTCATGCCTGGCTTACCTCATTGGGTCATGAGGATCAAATGAGAAATAACTTAGTAAAACATTACATATTAGAAGTCACAATATTTTTATAAAGAGGCGTATTTTCTGCCTTCAAGCTAATGATGGCATACTCTTACTCAGCATCCCCAGACTTAAGCACCTTTGCTCAATGAACCAAAGGAAAGCTTGTGGATTATAAGGGCTGATTCTGAGTGCAGTTCTGACTGTGAAGGCTGTGGTTTTCAGAATCACCAGCTGTATGAGTGAAAAGGGAAGATTCTGGCCCTCTATCCTGAATCAGAGTCTCTGGGAGTGTGGCTGAGGACCTGCTGTTTTAATAATGCCAGAGAACATTCTTATTCATATGAAAAGCAGGTGAGTCACTGGGCAGGTAATAATGAAGGCTGGGGACCTAAGAGTTGACTATGATCTCTCAAGCCTCTTCCCTACTTTCTGGGCCCTGTGGCCCAGAAAAAAAAAATAGTGTCTTGGTGCCCCACTCTGCTCTTTTACCCCCCGCCCTTCTTTTCTCTCTCATATACTGTTTTTACCTCCCCGCAACTGGTCCAGCTACGCACTGCTCTAGCCTTTGCTCTCTGCTCTGAGATCATTTTCTTCTATCAAAACTCCTTCCCTTCCTGCCACGTCTCAAGGTAACTGGCCCCAAATTCGGTTCCCATGACGGCACATGGCATAGGTTCTGGCACTCTCAAGGCTCAGCTTTTGTTTTTAAATTGATGTTTTGCATTTTATAAGTTTATCAAAGTATTCTGTCAGAGCACTCCCAGAGAATTCTAGTAGAGGCATAGGAGTCATCAGCACCAGTTCAGCCAGGAGGATACGGAGGACAAGAGCCCTGTCCCCTAGCCTGCACAGCCATCACCAGCCACTCCAGCAGGTGTCCATGCCAGTCAGCTTGATTCCAAATGGCCAGGTCTTGAACTCCTTTATCCTTTCCTCTATCCCCTCCCTTCCTCTCTTTCCAAAATAAGGCAACAGGGTGTTTGCTGTCCGTATATGGACGGTCTCCTTTTCCTGGCCTTTCGTCATTTTATTACCCAGCTCCAGAGAGTGCCCAGTTTGGCTCTGATCTGAGATGGCTCCATAGATTTCCTACGTCTTCCATCTCCTTGTCCAAGGATCTGGCAGCCTCCCCTCTAGGCAGTGCCTGCTCCACGGAGCCTGGTTCTCCTGTTTACTAATTTCTGGTGTGACATGGGGCTCATCATGTCAGAATTCTCAAGGCCAGTGTTTCCCCCAAGTACCATTAATGAAAACTCATTCCATGAGCACAGCATTTTGATGAGGGCAGTGTGTCTTCTGCCAGCATTTTTAAGGACTTGTTTCTGCTTGATCCGAGAGATGATTTTTAAATGCTTCTTTCTCTCAAACGAAGAGGAAACATAAAATGGACAGTAGATTAAGAAGATAAATACATTGGGATGGGGTTGAGGAAAAGACTAATTTTAGTGGTCTCCAGTGGTGAGTCAGAGCTGATAGGCCCTCCGGTGGGGAGGACATAAAAGTCAGGAAGTTAAGGTGAGAGACTGCTGGGAACTAGCGGAACGAAGAGGCGCGTCACTGTTGCACTTGTATGCATCCTGTGTCTTCCAGAAACACTTCCAGAAATATTAGGCCGAAAAAGTCTTGCTGTATCTTGTCAACCTCTGGAACAGGGTTGTCAAAAAAATGTGCACCACCCCCCCCCCCGCCCACTTCCTATTTTGTAAACAGTTTTTGGTGGGGGGGACAGAGCCACACCCACTCCTGTTGTCTGTACCTGTTTTCACTCTGCACCTGCAGAGAAGTTCTGCCCCAGAACACCTGAAACAGTTGCCATTTTGCCCGTTACAGAAAAAGCTTGCCGACCCCTGGCGAGAATGCTGTATCCTCTAGAGCACTCACAACTTTTAGCAATAGAATGCATTTCTGGAAGCCCATGCACGAGATAGAGGAGCCACAGAGCCCCCAGCTCAGCCTTGCCACTGGTCCTGCTCTCCCAGCGGTGTCCCTACAACCCAGAGTTCCGTGGAATAGAATGTAAAGAGCACGCATAGCAGGGGCTTCTTGAGGACAGGCAGCGTACTGCCTTTGTTTTTCGCGTGGGGGTATGTTGAGAAATGGATCATGAGGCGATTTCGTAGTTGGGCGAACATCACAGGTGTACGCACAGGCACCTCGAAGGTGTAGCCTACTGTCGTAATCGTGCGAGCTTTAATTTTATATGATCGGCAGCCCAGTAGGTTCGTTTACACCACCATCACCACAGGCACATGAGTAATGTGTTGTGCTAAGACAATTATGACGGCTACAACATCATCACAGGCAATAGAAAATTTTCAGGCTCCGCTGTAATCTTATGGACTGCTGTGGTATATGTGGTCCATTGCTGATCAAAATGGTGTGCAATGTGTTGACTGTATTTAGTGACTGGCACATAAATATACTCAAGACAGATATGATGAATGAGCAATGGAATGAAATGCCTCCGGTCAAGACCTTAAGTCCCCATGGCTTCTGTCACATCGCTCTCCGTCCTCTTTATCTAAACTCCCCCCAGAAGGGACTTACACCGCTGTCTTCTTTTCTTATACCTTCAAGTTGCTAGTGTCCGACTTTAGCCTCATAGTTCAATTGGAACTGTTGTCACCAAGGTCCCGATGAATTCTTAACTATCACAGTCCATGGACATTCTTCAGTTCCTATCTTCAGGTGAACCTTTGGGTACTTGACAATTCCTAAATTTCACCCCTGGGCCACTTATACCATAATCTCCTGGTTCTTTTCATTTCTTTTTGATTTTGGCTTCCCTGTCTCTGAAATGAGTTCTGTTTTCTCTGACCCTAACTGATGAGGTACTTTAATGATGGTGTGATTGACATCACTTCAATCAAAATCTGAATGTTAAGAGCCTACCAGTCTCTACTTTAAACCCAGTCTCCTTCCTAAATTTCAGATTCATTCATCTAACCTCCTGTTGGACTGTTCCACCTGGCACCCCAAACTCAACCTGTCCCATCTGAATTTGCATCGTCCTCACAAACTGCTTCCACTTTAGTCTTCTTTTTCACTTGATGATACCTGGCCATCACCTGGCCAATTCTGGTCAGCTTCAACCCCAGGACCTTGGCATCTCAAATTCAACAACAAACATCAAAGTCTACCCATTTTGTGATCTCAGGATTTCTTAACTCAGTTCCCCTTTCCCCTTTCTAACCACATCTCTTACAATGGCTGCAGCAGTCTCTTAACTAATCTCCTGAAGTTTCTACCATAACCTGTTCCTCACTATGCAGCTACAGGGATGCTGCCGCTCACCCATCCCCTAATACTCCCATGCTCACATGCTCTCCATGACTTCCCACTACACATGGGATAAAGGCCAAAATCCATTAACGTGGTTTATGTGGCCCTGGAAGGGCTGATCTCTCCGATCTCATCGTGCATACTTTCTTCATTTGTTGTTTCTGAGCTGTGCTGGTTTCTCTTTCAGTAAAACATTTCATGCTCCTTCTGACCAAAGAGCCTTTATCTGTGCTGTTACCTCTGCCCAATATGATCTTCCCTAAAAAATTCCTATTCATCCAGTGAATCTTAGCTCAAATACCACTTTCTCTAAGATGCTGCTGTTTCTGACCAAATCAAACGAGCCTCTCTTGAAGTTGGGTGTGTGGCTCTGTGGCCAAGTTCTAATTACAGAGATATTTGCGTGATTTCATAATTTTGGATCTTTTTTTTTTTTTTTTTTTTTTTTTTTTAGCAGCCAACATTACCAAATGAGGTTAGGGATCCTTTATGGAAAAGGGACTAGATCAATCTTTTTCTCCAGAACCTCTTATCGCAGGAGAGAATGAGAAGTGCAGGGGAAGGTTTGGACATCACGGGCTGAGATACAGGTGGTCTCAGGAGCTAAAGCCCTGAGCCAGGGAAGGAACCTCAATAGGTGCAGCAGTTTAGCTCATGGGGAGTCCCATTCCAGCTCTCTGCCTTTCACCACGTGCGAGTGTGCTTATGTCTAATTATGCCTTTGTGCATTGAGGCTTCCATTGAAATCTTAAGTAGCATCAGAGAAAATAGTCGGTCAGAAGGCTTTATAAATGCGGGAGAACTAACAAAATAGAAGGAGAAAATCCATAAAAGTTTGGTTTGACAAGATGAAAGTAACATGAATAAATAATCACAGCCATTACGTAAACTTCTCATTTTGTCTAATTACCATGCAGCACGATAATAAGATTTATCATTAAATATGTCAGATGCGCTTTGTTGTTAATTTATTTGATCATAATTCCAAACTTTGTTATTGAATGTGCATTGTTCATGTCACTGCTCACAGCTTAAAAAATTAGAGGAGAACTTACTATTCTACTGTCATAAACAGCTTTATGGCTGAGGAACACTTGAGAACATTTCACTGGTATCTAAATTTTATGATTCTTGTTAACTTGTTTTAATTTTGGACCATGTAGACTGAGTTGGAAAGGTACTGAGGAATGAGAACTGTTGCTGAGCCAGAGATCTGAGGCTTTTGATGGATCCTCTGGTCCCATTGAAGCCTGACTATTTCATGCCACACTTGTGGTCACTTGGGTGGGGCTGGGGTTTGACAGTCAGTCTGACTTTGCTTCCAGATCTCAGCTTCTCTGTATATGTAATTAATTGCATATATTACTTGAGATATTACTTTTATATATTAATTGCCTAACAATATCCCAACAACATTAAAGTGTTCAGGCAGAATTACTTTGTGTGAGTAGAAATGGAGAATCTCATGCTGTAACGCCAGATGATGCTAATAAAATAGCAACAGCATCTGACACTTACTGGGCAGATAATATGTGCCAGGTACTGTGATAACTGTTTTACATCTTAATGACTCTTTACAAGAATCCCATGAGAGAGGTAGAGTGGTTCATCGCTTCATCACATAAACTTTGAGCGGATGTGGAACTTGCCCAGAGTAACAAAGCTGGGATAATGGGCCCTAACTTGTAGATGAGGTCAGTAGCTTCATTTACTTCTACCAACTTCTCTCCATCCCTTTCCTTAGTACATGTGTGAGAATACCAGTCGTGGCTGAGGCAAAACCGTAAGGTGGGGGAATTTGTGTCCACTGCTCCTCCATGGTTTCTGGAAAATGTGGGGGCTTATTGACATTGATTTGGGGCAAGGTAGGAAGGTTCCCATTGCATCTGTTTGAACATTTTTATATTCAACAAGTATATATTATATTCAACATACATGGGTACCATTGTATAACACATATATAGATCTATTCAACAATATATATCATGTGCTGGGTGATGAGGGGAAACTGTTCTCAACAAGCTTATGATCTACTTGGAGAGGGCCGAAGAGTGAACAGTTGTAATACAGTGGGTTCAGTGCTGTGGTGGGAGAAGTACAGGATTCTGCAGAAATCTCTAAACCGAATTTGAGGTGAATCAGGAAAGGCTTCCTGGAGGGAGAGGCATTGTGTTGAGGCCTGTAGGATAGGAGGAATCAACCAGGAGAAAAGGGAAAGGTGAGAAGAGAGGGTCCTGGGCAGCAGACCCAGCACTGTGCTGTGGGCTGGGAGAGACTGCTGAGAGTGCGGTGTCTTCACTAGATCAACACCGCGTGGTTCTTCCTAGCACGTTCTCCCCCCGCTGGCTACAGTGTCTGATTTTCTCAACATTAATGCATTAATCTATATTTCTACCAACAAATCAATCAGGCCTGTTAAGTATTTACTACATAAAAGGCATCGGGTGAGGTGTTGAAGAGAATTTAAACTCTGCCTTCAAAGAGTTTCTTGAGGGTGGGGTTGAATATTCTCAGAGGGGAAAAAGAGAGAATTTAAATAATAGTGCAGGCGGTTAAGAAGGAAAGGAAACGTGCAAAGATGAAACACTCGGGCTCTGGATTCAGATCCTAATTCTACCACTTCCCGGCTATGCAGCCTTGCACAGGTCATTTAACCTTTCTGAGGTTCATCTATCCTATTGGAATAATAAAAGGTCCCTTTCAGGACAACCACAGGCATGAAACAGGTAATGCCTATACAGCACTTGGCATGCTGTTCAGCACACAGCGGGCTCACGATAAATGTTTTAGCCATTCTGATATTATTCTAATTAGTTCACTCCATAAATACTTGAGTGCGTCCTCTGCGATGTCTTTTGTACTTTCTATATCAGGCCTTCTGGCCTCATGCCATGCCAGCCATCACCCTAGCACTTGACTTTCTTCTTTCCGTGGGATTCTACTCTCGCATCAGGGGCATCTTGCCAAAGAAGTGGAACCACAAGTTCTGGGGAAGCTGGTCTGTCTGTCTCACAAGGGGGCCTCAGAGAGTCCTAGGCACCTCCTTGAATCTCCCTGGAGTGTGCCTCACTATGCTGTTGCAGGGCGGGAGGTCACCTTCTCTTGACCTCTCAGCCTCCTGCCCTTCTTCACTTGGCAGTTAATTGTATACCATCCACTGACATCTTTATTTATTATGCTATTAAAATCTAACATTTGCCGAGCCCTACTACGTGCTGACAGAACCTGTCAATGGCCTTGCTCAGGGGACAGAGGATTATTACGTTGGCTTGAAACATCTAGTCCTAAACCATTACCAAGTACATAAAAAAAGCATATTTGTTTTAAAAAAAAAACTAAACTAAACTAAAATTACCCACTAAAGAACAAGTAAGGCTTTGTTATGTGATGTCTTGAAATAACACTAAAAGCAACTCACTCTCTCTCTCTCTCTCATCCATCCAACCATCCATCCATCCATCCATCCTTCCATCCAATGAATGATGTGAAGGTGTCTCCCATGTTGCCCAGCCCAGTATTTGGGAAACCAGAGCACTGTCAGGAGAAGCTAGGAATTGACAAGGGAGAGCAGGTTTAAGGTGCTGGTGGGAAATGGTAGGCGTGGAGTTGTAGTCAGGTTAAATTCAAGGTTGAATTCAATTTGGGACTGGAGAGAGCGGACTGGGCACCTGTAGATGTGGACATCTTTTCCAGAGGGGATGGCCACTTTAACTTTAAATGAAAAGTCTTCTGCCATCAGAAGTGCTAGTGAAGGGGACATATTTTGCTAGGGTGACACATGACCGGGGCTGCTTAGACTTCTTTGCCCAAAGCGGAAAAAACTGACACAGACCCCAGAGGTCCGAGGCTGCGGCGCCCAGTGGCTTAACTTTGGAGTCTCCTCTTCTGTCTTAAAACATCATGTGAATTTTCCCTTCTACTCCACAATACAAAAATAACTTTTAAGTTACTTTTGAGTAAAACTGACTGTAGGATGACAGGCGACATTTCGCCTATGGCTTCATATAGGACGAATTATCCCAGCACACCCACACGGAAGGGAGCTCACACTTCAGCTTGAGAAGCCAGACATTCGGCAAGGAATGGTTCTTTTATTTTGTAAATCCTGTGACAGGAATCTGATCATCACGTTGGCTAGCTAATTAACAGCAGAAGCCCTAGGTAGTGGGTGGGTTTCCTGACCGAGGCGTTTTGACAGCGTGAGACCACCAAGAAAGGTCTGGCTGTGTAGAAGGTACATAGTAGAGGGGGTTGGTTGCCCAGGTGACACCAGGTCCTGGGGCCTTACGGAATGGAGTGAAGGCGCCCAGAAGGGAGAAAGAAGTGTTAGGTCTTGGCAGTGCTGGTGACCAAGAGTGGAAAGAGAGAGAGAAAATGCCTTGGGCTGAGGGATCTGGGGCTCTGTGAACCAAGGGCACTACTCACAGGCCAAGATTCTTTCCGGAGCGGGAAAAGATCGCCAGAACTTCAGTGCCACAGCATATTTCACTGGCAGATGGGGTGCGATTCCCCCCACTTCCCCCCCACCCCCGCGACAGGGCGTTTTAAAAGCGGAAGAGGAACGGGAGGCTGGGAGGTGGGAGGTGGGTGGGGAAAGGCAGCTGCCGGCTTCAGCGTGGCATCAGGACAGCACTGGCAGATGCGGGCAGAGCAACAAGCTGCCAATTCCCTGAGCTGCGGGCAATTCACCAGATTCCAGGGTGCGGAAGGGTGGGGGTGGGGGGGAGGACAATCCAGATTTTAAAAAGGATCCCAGAGGCTTCTGGACACAGAGTTAAACCCCCAGGACAGGTTTAATTCTCATGTGAAAGGGACGTCTCTCCTTGCACCAAATTAAACCAATTTGGTCAACATTTGTAATGCACAAGAGCATGATTAAATTGAAGGTTCTAATTAGACACAGTTTTGATGAAACTTAACGGGAGCCGGCAGAAACACTCTTGCTGTCTGTTGCACAGAAAATCCTGTCTGGTGAAGAAGAACTCTCCCTCTGATGGTCGTTGATGACTGCCCAGTTCTCAGCTTCCTGGCTGCCGCTTGGGTCAGCCTGGAGGAGGGGGGAAGTGGGAGAGCACGGCGGGAGGGAGGGGCGGAAGCGGCAACCTGCGGGGGGCTTCTCCTTCAAAGGAATTTTGGTGCTCAACTTTCTCCCAGTACCCACTTACTCACTTCATCTGTCAAAGCGAAGAAACGGGGAAGAATTATATCGAGGCCTATCTCACAGTCAGGAGTTAGGAAGGAGAGGGCTGGGTGACCTCTGGAGAAGGTGGGATTTAGCTCAGACCCAGAAAGGAGAGAATTTAGCCAGGGGAGGAGTTCGTTCCATGCAAGGGGAGGAACAGGAGTGGTGGCCCCACAATAGGGAGGCATTGGGTGTGTTCGAAGACACAGAGGATGGTGATGGGAGGACACGGAGCCTGGACGAGAGGGAAGGGGAGGGAGAGCCATTTCACTCAGAACCTTATCGTTCAGACCCTGCAGAGGGGGGTGGGTATGATTCTGAGTATGCTGGAAAGCCACTAGCGTGTTCTAAGCAGGCGTGTAATATGACGCCGTTTTTAAAGAGCCCTCTGGCCCTTGTGGCCAGAGCGCCTTCGAAGAGAAATGGTCTCTGCTCCTGTTAGCTATGGCGAGAGAGATGGTGGTGGCTTGGGTCAAGATCATGTCATTAAAGGTGGAGAGCCATGAGCAGGTTTAGAATACATTTGGGAGATAAAATTGATAGGATTTAGAAATGAATCAAGTGTTGGATGGGGTGAAAGTGGGAGGGATCAAGCATGCTCCCACCCAGGATTTTGGCTGGAGCGACTACGTGAATGGTGTCACCCTTTGTTGAGGTTGAGAAGAGGGGTTGGGGAGAAGTTTGGATGGAATGATTTAAGAGTTCGGTCCTTTTTATCCTCCTTAAAGCTGAGATTCATGGAAGACTCTAAGTTGAGATGACAGAAACGACAGTTGGATATAGGACCCTGAAGTATGGATGAGAGACGCAGGCAGAAGACAAAAACTTGTGTGTCATCGGCATGTAGATGGCACTGAAGTCACGAGACTGGAAGAGCTCACCTAGGGCTAGAGGTAAAGACACAAGGAAATAGGATCCATGGCTCATGGTTTTCTGCAGTCTGCTTAGCTTCAGTTTGACCTGTTACTAATTGATACTTAGCAAAACATTAGGCAGAGGGTAAATGCTAAAGCGACTTAATTAAAGAATATGCTTTTAAAAAATGCAACGAATTATTCTTAAGCATATTCAGTTACTCTCAGATGACACCCCCAAAGTGGGAGCAAATGGAGGGCTTTACATCTTTTTATATAATGAAAATATGACTAGCTTATGTATGTTTGAATGATGTACAAATGGTTCACTGTTCTGGACGTGTGTACTGCTTCAGGTTAACTTGTAGTTGCGTTGTTTTAAGGGGTGGGTCCCAATCACAGCTTCCCAGCAGAGTCATCTGACCAGCTGGTAAAAATCATGGATTCCCTGGGCTTCTGCCCAGAGCAGTTCAGTAGTTCTGGGGTAAGGTCCTAGGAATCTGTGTTTTTAACAAGGACCACAGAAGATTCTGATATGGGAAGCCCATGGTTCAGCATTTGATCACCACAGTTTTCCTAGATAGTTCAAAGGCAAACTTGAGATTGCCCCACCCAAATAAGCATATCTTCTAAACTGACAAAGATTCGAATTTGTGACGTTAGGGTAAGATGTGAATACTGTGCTTATACAAGCAATGGAATTATTGAGTTGTCGTCACATGCTTGCGTCCTTCCTCTTTCTCACCAACTCACCAGGGACTGAAGATCTTAGTTCCTTAAAACATTTCAACAAATACGCACACACACACATACTTCTATCTTTGCCACAACTGCGGGTCCTCATCATCTTTCACGCAACTTGTGAAACAACTTGTTTTCACTACTCAACGACTTGTAATAGTTTTCTGCTTGCTTTGCCAGTCCAGTCAATACCAGCTCTAGCCCAGCCTCCAAGTGGATGCTGGAGTTATTGTTCATAAACTGATCTGATTCCCTCAAGCTCCTCTGCTGTGAGAAAACCCTCTACTGGCTCCTCATTACCTTAACTGAGAAGTCCAAACCTCTTGGCATAGAATTCAATGACTGCTACAGAGAGACACAACCTCCTTTGTCAGCAAAGCTGCCTCCATTCCTGACACCATTCACTCCTGCCCGTCCACATTTATGCATCTGTACTGCGCAGTCACACCTGCCTAGCCACACCTGCCCCTTCACCTGGCCATCCACATTTTTCAGCCACCTGTGTCCCTCTTCAGCTGCCTTTCCATACCTGTCCCTACATACTAGTTCATACACAACTCTATATCTTGATCTGAAATTCATTCATTCCTGTACTGTCTGGTGAACTCTAACTTATCCTTGAAGCTCCAACTCAGATATTCCTACACTCTAAAGTCTCCCTCAGCTCCAAAGGCAGAGCTGGATATTTCTTCCTTTGTTTTCAACATAACAGTTTGCACATAGCTTTACTGAAACATTTACCATGTTGTATTGTGATTGTTTCTTTCCCATCAATCCCTAATTTCTAAATCAAATTGTGAAATTATTCATCTTTCTATCTACCATACCTATCCAAAGCCAGGCTTAAAGTAGGCTGGTGGCTAGGAACGCAGAAAGCTGAGCTTATTAGAATTTTGTGAAAAACGAGTTAATGGGTTCCTACATGCACCAGTGTGACTCTCTTTGAGTGAAATGCTTCAGCTTTAGTGTGTGGTTTTCCTGCAGTCTTACATTTTGTGTCCTTCTGGGTTCTCATTGTGTTCTACTAATTTAGGCCACTGTACACTAATCTTTGGATAATCAAGAAGTGTGTATTATGTACACATCAAGTAGAACCGTCTTGCTCATTGTCTTCAGTCTCAGAAATTAAAATGGGAACAAGGAAGAAGCCATGAAAATTCACAGTATGTGTCATTAACCTAGAGACTGCAGATGGACTGTAGTCACCCCATAGTTCTCACTACATTGTGCACAACATGTGTGCACATGCATGTGGATTCTTCTGAGGGGTAGGTGCCATAGTTTTTACAAGATTCTCAAAAGGACCTAAGATCCATAAGAGTTAGGACCCTCTGATTTAGAAGATGTTTTTGTATCTTTCTTTTTTAATGCCCATCTTTAATATTAGCACACGATTCTTAAAAGGCCTTGAGAATGTGAATGATTTTAAGGCTCTATGTTAACTCGCCTGTTCTCCAATCTTCTCAAGAGTCTCCAGACTTTCTTTCTTTATTTATTTTAGCCTCCAAGAAAAGGAGAGAACAAAGCAATACCATTTCTAGTAGGTCTTGTAAATAAACCAGGCTTCTGCTGTATTAGATCACTATAAAACAATTCCCTGTGGCCCAAAGGATTAAATACCAATAGAGGAAAATGCTTTCTACTAAACCATGCAAATGATAGAAAATATTCTCGCTATGGTAATTTACACAGATTACTGCATGACAAACTGGTTGTTTTTGCTGATTATGTTGATCACTAAAACATTGCGTGGATTCTCTCCTGTGTTTGGAAATGTTGCAAATGCATTGTGAGGCCTGGGGCCTTTGTCACTGACTCACCACCATGCATATGCACTTTAAGAAATGCTCGTTGGTCTTAAACCCAGAGAAAGTGTGTTTTGCTTACAAAACAGTCGCCTTCAATCTTCTGCATCAACATGTACAAATTGCCCGGGTTCATTGAACATTCTTTGAGCTATGCTGCCGTCAGGGTCTACTGGAGAAAAGACACACGGTGGTGGATGGCCTTGGTGGCTTTACCTCTCCTCATCTTTCACTGTCCCCAACCTGTTCTTCCTCATCTATTTCCATCTCATTAAATAATGTTTAGTCACTTACTTGACCAAAACAGAAACCACAGGCACCATCTTGACCCCTCTGTCTCCTTACTGCCCCTCCTAAGTCCTGTTGTATCACCCCCAGCTTCTCGTTTCTGTCTACTTCCTTTGCTTCAGGACATCAGAATTTCTTGTCTCAATGACATCAGTGGCTTCCTAACTGGTCTCCCTCACTCCAACTATATCTTAAATCTGAGAAATAAGTGCCTGTCTCCTCCCCAGGTGTTTAGGTACCTGTCTCTCTACAGGGTGGGGGGGTCGCATTTCATATCCTTGTCTGCCCCATCCCAACCAGCATCTGGTAATCTATCCTGGGGCAGAGTCCTCTTCTTTGCTGCTGGTCATGGGCCTATGGAGTCCAAGTTGAGGCATACCCTATGGCTTCCATCACCGTTTTCTGTGACAGCAAGAAGACTCAATTTGAGAAAAGACCTCTTTGGCAGTAATACATTTTTGACTGCCTACTTTCAGTCTTCTTTCCTTTTCTAGGGGAGCTCTTCTTTTATTCCCTGAGGGCCTGGTGGGGCTGTCATTCGCAGTGTCCTAGCTCCACAGTAGGAAAAACCTGTGACCCAGACTGGCAAGTCCATGTGCCCCGCAACACACACTTCCTGGGCCACTGTGACTGGCTGATCACGAGTGGGCATGGAACCAGGCCAGGCTGGTTAAAGTCTCCTGGGATTGATAATGGAACACAGAAGAAGAGAAGTCCTGTTTCCTTGAGGATGCGAAGCTCTGAGGATGTAGCTATATGGCTGCTGGTAGCCATTCTACCACTGTGAAATCTTATCTGCAAAATGCAGTCACCAAAGACAAGCAATGGTAGTGGTGACATATAACATTTATTGAGTATTAGCTATATGCCCAGACCTAAGTGCTTTACATGCATTAACTCATTTAATCTTCATAGACCTTCTACTCATGATTATAATTGTTATTTCTATTATTATCCCTATTTCACAGATAAGGAAACTATGACACTGAGGGATTAAGTAACTCAAAGTTTAAAAAGCTATTAAGTGGGGAAGATGCACAATTTGAATGCAGGCAGCCTGGCTCCTGAGCTGTGCTCTCTACCATTTTCCTCTGCTGACTCAAGCAGTACGGACTGAAGACGAGGAGGAGGAGGAGGAGGGAGACTTGGCCCAAGGACATTGCTGGGGTCCTTGGATCCAGGGCTTGTATGAACCCATGGCTTCTGGATTCCCAGGAACGACCCGATACATTTCCTTTTTTTAACTTAAGCTGGTCTGAGTTGAATTAGGCAACTTACCTAGAATACTCTGCCCCTTATTATCTCTCATTCTGTCTCCTGTCTTACTGCTTTGCCTTAAACAACCATAATTTTAAAAAATGATATTCAAATTTGCATAGAAATTTGAAGAATACAGATATATCCTTAAAGTATCTTAAAAGAGGAAGATAGCTTAAACTAGTCTATCATAAAAATTGCATGCTATAAACCAATTCAAGATAATTATTATTTTTATTCTTCTGGTCATTTTTCTAATCATTTGCATATACATATAAACACACATAAGGTTGTATATATAAATACATATATGTAAATATATTTATATATACACACATACATATATTTTTTCTTTTTCACTTAACACTATGTCATGTGCATTCCCCCACATTAAATATTTTTGACTTTAATGACAGCACACTGTGCATGTGTGCATGTGAGTGTGTCTTTCCATGGACTTCTATGTACTGACCTCTTTCCTAAATTATCCTTCTGCTCTGGAATCAGGAAAGATACCAAAGGCTGTGAGGACAGGCTTGACTTTTGCCTGTGTTTCTTGGCCTATGTCTTAGTGTTCAGGGCCCTGGTCACCAGTCCTGCAATCCACATCAGCCCCTGTTGCAGCTCGACGTCCCAGCCAGGAACGCTACTATGTCAGAAATAACAGAGGCAACGGCCGTCTTGGTGCTGCTCATCCCTCTGCCCATGAGCAGAAGCCAGGAGGGGTCTGCAGCCAGCAGGCTGGGAATAAGACGTGCTCAAGTAAAGGTGCAAGCCTCTGCCACACATCAGTGAGCAGAAAGTCAGGATGGCTGGGCAGCCCCAGGAATGATTTATTTTAAGGCACGCTGAGGTACCCTTAGCACAGTAAGGAACCTCTATTTCCTGCCTTTTAACTCCACACATCAATAATAATTTGCTTGACAAAGCCCTGGGTGCTGGACCTAAATATGCAAACCACCAGGGGGAAACACAAGGATAACATCGAGAAATTAGATTTAAAATACCAAATAAACTCTTTTCACTGCATTCCTCCCAGTCAGTACTGTATAAAGGCTCATAACATTTATGAAGCATTAAATGCCACATAAATGACTAGTTATTATGTGTACATGAGAAAAAGAGAAGGTGAATGGAAGAAGGAAAAGCAGCACAACTATATGAGATGTCAATGTCAGTCTCATATTTGATAAATTTCTGGATGTCACCCCAAGCCATGAGCAGTGGTAGATTAAAAAGACAGGCTTTAAGCCCTAAACAAGGGACCAAACAACAGAAATGAGAGATTTGGGAACCTAAGACAAAGGCTAGAGACAGAATGAGTGCCGGATAGTCTATGGTCAAGGAGACTGTGAAGCCAGAGAGTTCAGAACAGGCAGTCATCCCAAGTCAAGCACAATTGCAAAAGCAGAAGCATCCACCCATCCTTCCATTCATCCAGAGTTCATTATCTGTCAACTAAACTGCTGCTATCAGAACTATTAATTATTCAGCTGTGGCCTTACTATTAATTACTATCATTTGTTGAGGGCTAACTTTGGACCAGGTATTATACAACATGTTTACACAGATCATCTAATTTCATCCTAATAGCCATCCTTTGAATTGGGTGTTTTTGTCTCTGTCTTATTGAAGAGAAAACTAGTTCAGAGAGCTTAAGTGAACTGTAGAAAGTCAAGCAGAGAGCATGTATCAGACCCACAGACCTGTCAGTCCAGCCATCCTCTCCTCTGTATAGTAGCTGTTGAATTCCTGTCATGTACCAAACTTTGTATAGGTCATTGGGGCTACAGAGGAAACTTCAGCATGCTCCTACAGTTCTAATTCCTGGGGCAGGCAAAGCCAGGATTGACCAGATGAGGCCTTGGAGTCCAAAGGCTGGTGGTCCTAGAGGTTGTCACTGGGGCACCCAAAAAGCAATGCCCAGAGGGTCATGGTGACCTCAGGAAGAGCTGTCTAATTCTGTTTGGGTGGATCTTCAGACTTCCTCCAAAATGACAGATAGAATAGCTTGGAGACAATATAGCACAGTGGTTATGAGCATGGACATTGATCTCCAGCTGGCTGGGATGCAGTCCTGGCTTTATGGTTTTCTAGCTGTGTTGCTGTGAGCAAGTTACTTAACCTCTTGGGCTTCAATGTCCTTGTCTGTAAAACAGAAATAATGTTCAAGTGTAAATCATCAGATGGTTGCAGAGGAAACAATAAACTCATCCATGTAAAGTACCTAGTCTTTACACAGTAAATAATAAAAATTAGTTATTAATTTTTTTCACAATTGACAGATTTATAATTACAAAAGCAACCAGGCGCTGGATCTTGAACTTTAAAAATATTTGAGCTGAAATTGGTCTGTTCTCTCTCAGGAACATATAAGACAAGACCACTCTCCCCTCAACTTAACAAGTTTTCTATTTCCTTTTTCCAATTTTTATTCAGACTTGAACCACTATTACAAAAACATTAAAGAAAGTGTTTTAAACAATAAATGCTTACCCATAATCACCACAATTTTATGCAACCCATTTCATTTTTCACATTTCTTACCAGTTTTTTTCCAAAATGTTGGTAATTTTTTTCAATAGTAATCAACTCAGCAAGGAGGAGAAAGGTCCAAGAGGAACACATGTCTCTCCTCACTTCTGCTCACATTACCTGGATGGAAGCTGGTCACATGGTCACACCTAACTTTCAAGAAGGCAGGGAATTTAATCCTGCAGGCGGCTGGGAGGAGAATCGGAGATGTCTGGTAGGCAGTGGTAATGACTATCATTACTCCTTAGCTATTCTTCATCTTTGAGCTCTTTTCATCTCTGTTCTTTCCTAAGTGAGTTGGAAAACAAGGGGAAATAAAACAGGGTCAAAGGAGATCCTTTTTCTCTTCATTTCTTATTTGCAGTACTTAGTCTTCTTGGCTTCTAGATCACTCCCTGGACTTTAAGTTCCCCCTTCTTTTATCATGAAGAATAATTCCACTGTGGCATATAATGTTATTGCTCCCAAATTTTTATACCCAATATGTCACTGGCCTTAGCTAATAAGTGGGCCTTCCATTAGCAGATCTCACCTTTCCCCAGAAGGTTGTGTGTGGTGTATGTGTGTGTGTGTGTGTGTGTGTGTGTGTGTTGGAGTCAATAAAAGAAACCCCTTCTCTTCAGACGCATAGATATTTGTTGATAGAGTGGGTACTTCACTGAATTGGCAAAGTCTACGGAGGAGAAAGCAGGTCAGTTTTGAAATCAAGAACATGGGATCTAGAGCCAGGCAGTCATGATTGCAAATTCATCTACTGCCTTTATCAACTCTGTGCCTTTAAGGAGACTTTTTAACTTCCCTAAGCCTGAGTTTGCTAATCTGTAATATGAGGAATAATATTAATTCCTATCTCTACATAGAGTTGTAATGAGGATCTAATGAGGATAGTGCCTGGCAACTACTAAGCATACATAAATTCTGACTCCGATTATATTGCTCTTCTCCTCCAATTAGAAATTCCTTTCTTAACTTTTGTGAGCAACACAGAAAATAGTGGGACTGTCATCTCCTCGAATGTTGTCTCTTTACTTATATTAAATCACAAATATTAATTCGGGATGCTTTGGTTTAAAGTCCCAGAAAACCAAGCTCAACATTTCTTAAGAGAGAAAAAAAAGTCATCTGACCCATGTAAATGAAAGATCAGAATAGTTAGGTTTCAGGCCCAGTAGCATCCAGTTGCTCAATATTGTCATCGGAGCTCACTCTCCATTTATTGTTTTCATTTTCTCCTATTTGGTTTCATTATCAGGCTGATTTTCTCTTGATGGTAGTGAAAAGACTGCCAAACAGTTTCAAGGTCATATCTTATTCTCTCAATAACCATGCTGAGCAGAAACCATCTTTAATAAAAACCTCGGAATTGCTTTTTATTGGAACTAGATAGAGCTGATGGTTGCACAATGTCACAATTTTATTAAACACCACTGAAATGTAGACTTTAAAATTGTTAATTTTTCATTATGTGAATTTCATTTCTATAAAAAATAAAGTTGAAAAATATTGCCTCTGCCAAGTGCCATGGTACCTGCAGTGCTGTTCAGATTAGGACTAACCATCCTCGCCCACTGCCCCCTTCCAGTCCCTTTCCCACCTGTACCCCCTAAACGGGACCTTCTGCTTCATCTGAAACAACCAGAAGTTACCTCCCAGGCCTCCTTTTATCTCTTATTTTCTCTTCCCTGTGAAAAGAGGCATGTCCTTCTAGGTGAGGTTGGGGAGAGGAAATGAACTCTCTCATGTCTTTGTCTTAAGGGACATCCATGGTTCTAGTTAGCAGCCCTGGGTTTACGTTGTTACCAGTTATATTTACAGAGGAACCCGAGGTCTGTCCAGTGCTGCCCAGGGTCACCTCCTTCCTCACTAGCTGCTCCCTGAGTCCCTGCCCGTCGCCAGACTAAAGTGTACCTCTCTCCACCTGTGTTCATGCTCTTGCTGGCAGAAATACATGGGCCTCATTTCTCAGGGTAGGGCTTCTCTTTAGGGAATGTCTTCCTCATTTCAAGAATCACCACCCAAAAATTACCTGAAGCTCTTTTTGTAGCAAAGTATGTATTTATCGATTTCCTTTATGAGTTTGCATTTTAATTCAAGGCAAGGGCCTTTTCCACCACCAGTCACCAGCAACTTTGGCCCCATTTGTCCTTCTAGGTCAATAGACATGTGACTAAACATTTAAAAGGACAAGTAAGCTCATTCTTATAAAATCTGTCGTGTTCAGAAATCTGGAACTTCAAAAGAAAACAAAAAAGACCTTTTCATCCCCTTTGCTTAGTTCGAGTTGTTTCTTCTCTGGAAGCTAATTTCTAACTATAATCACAGGAGGAAGGAGGTTTGAGCAATTATGCTGTGAATCTGATCTGCAGAGGCAGCCCACTGGGATGCTGTTTTCCTCAGGAGCTACAATTTTGGCCAAAAACATCCAGGAAACTTTCCTCTTCTAATTTATTTTGCCTATGGAGACCTTGTTGATGATACCAAAAATGCTTCACATTTGTATAGCCAATTTAGATTTTTTCCGAACTCTTGTCATGTTATTTATCTCACTTGATTGTCACAATCTCTTGAGAGGTGAGTAGAGAAGAGACTGGGATTTATACATTACCGATGAGGAAAGTGAATCCCAGAGAGATAAGCCACTTGCCCAAGGTCATTCAGAGAAAACTGAGTTCAGAGAGCACATTCCAAATCTCTAGGTTTAAATGCAGACTGAATCACGAACATGGATTGCTGCCCTGCTGGTCTATATCAGAAGCCCGACTGTAAAATTCCACTAAGTGAAATTCTACCCCAACACATACTTGGTTTTCTTTCCTTATTAATATTTGACTCGAGCACTATAGTTGTTCTTTTGGAGTTTCGTTTATCATGCTCTTGACTTGTTCTCTTTGCCGTCAGCCTGATGCTTGCAGAAATCAGAGGATGGAGGAGTGACTTGGGTAAATCTTCCTTTGATCTGTTTTAAATGAAATTCTATTTACAAGATACACTTCACTTCTTTTGATGTGCAGCTCACTAATTAGCTCACATCTGAGAGCAGTTTCCCTGGGAGAAAAAAAAATTAATTAGCTCATTCCATCTTGAAAAGAAACAATTCTTGAACTAATTATGGTATTTGAATGATTAATCTCCTTTAAATACACGTGTGTTCAGGAGTTTTACAGTTAGGAAGAATGTATGATGAGAAAACCAAGAAAAAAAGAACAAGATAGCAATTTGAGGCAAAGATCCAGCCCTTGAGGTCCAGGGAGAAAGTCTGGGGATCCTTTCTTATCCAGATAAAATGTCATTAACCAACAGAATGATAAAGTAAGCAAAGTTTGTTCTGAACCCTCTCAGGCCTCTAACTTTTCCTTCTTTACCAGCCCCTGACAGCCAATTCCTTAAGGTCAAGAGACCAGGTATGTGAATCTGCTGTCAGAAAGAGAGAAAGATTTAATTTATACAAAAGTGTAAATGACTATGTCACTTTCTTTCCAGCTTGACTTCTCTCGCAGTGAACTCTGTAATAGGAAGCTGAAATTGTATCATGATAAATGTCCTCTATATATGGATTTTAGGAGATGGCATATGTCCCTTTTTGATTGACAGAAACTGATTCATGTCACAGTCTATATACAATATTTTTATTATTCATGAAAAATAATGCTGTGATACATTGTGAGATCTGCCATGGACACAGAAGTTGAGAGTGGCCACGTATAAATCATGTACCTACCGTCCTGATTCTAGGTTATAGGAGAGCATTTCAGCGTGTATGAAGTGCACCATGCAGGGTACCGCTTTTCCCACTCAAAACCTGACTGCCAGGACTGATCATATAGCCAGTGGCTGAATGTTTCCCTTCGCTTCAGCATTTATATTGTAAATCTCTTGAGAATAAAGATTTTTTTTTTTGTATCTCGAGGTGTAGCTTTTAATAAATATTTGTCCCTAAATAAAATATTTGTTGAAAAAACACAAAGGAGGTAACATAGCAAATGGGGTAAGAAATGGGTTACTAAATAAAAGTTTAAAACTGGGAGAGACTGATGGAAAGTATAAGGTAACAGAACTGTATTAGTGTTCTCTAGAGAAACGGAACCAATAGAAGACAGATAAATGATAGATAGATGATAGATAGATAGATAAAATTGCTTTGTCTGAATCAATCTATCTATATGGAGAATTTTTATAAGGAATTGACTCATGCACTTTATGGGGGCTGAAAAGCCCCAAGATCTGCTGTCTGCGGGCTGGAGACCCAGTAAACCCAGTGGAGTAGTTCAGTCCGAGCCCAAAGGCCTAAGAACAGGGGAAGCTGATGGTCTAAGTCTTAGTCCGGAGGCAACAGAAGACCAATGTCCCAGCAGAGAAGGAAAAAAGTTCTCCTTTTCTTCACCTGTTTTGTCTGATTCAGGCCTTCAACAGATTGAATGATGTCCACCCACATGAGGGAGGACCATCTTCTTCACTGAGTCCACTGATTCAAATGCTAATTTCATGTGGAAACAGCCTCCAGACACACCCAGAAATAATATTTAGCCAAGTATCTAGGCACTCTGTGATCCAGTCAATTTGACACAAAATTAACCATTATAAGACCCCTTGGATGAACTGGTAACTGAAATGAAGCACAGATTTTAGCTGCAATCATCCTGGCAGCCAAGACAAAATGAGCAACATGTTAGGTTATAGAATTCTCATTGTAAAATTTAAAACCCTCTGCAAGTCCATCTGGAGGTTCTGGGAGAAATGTATCATATGGCTTATCCTTATTAAAGGCCATTGAGTAATGTAATGACCAATATCTTTGAAAGGGTTTTGCAAATGATTCAGCGATACGTTTTAAATGGAGTTTCTTGTATCAACTCTCTACGGTAGTGGAGACAGCATTGAATTGTGACCCAGTGAAGATAGTTCTGAAATCAGGTGAGACAAGTAGTATGGTAGGAGGGTTACTGTAGGAGCTCCCCGCTCCCTCTCAAACCCAAGGTGGGCTCCAGCCTTCTCTGTGAACCTTTTCCTCCTGCCTTGCTCTCTGCTTGGGGCCTTGCTGTGCCCTGGGATGGAGCTGAGTCTCTCACCGTGAGGTGGAGGCTGAGCCCGCCCTCATCCATGAAACAACTTCCTCTATCTCAGCCCCCATCAAGTCAACGGAGGCACAGTGCAGAGCAAGGAACAGGGACGAGTGCAGCCTGTGTCCGCCTCACCTGTTTAAGTGCCCTTGAGTAGGTTGTTTTCTCTCTCTGAGCTTCACTTCCTCTATGGGAATATATGAGAGTTTGGATTAGCAGGGGTCTGCAAACTTTTTATAACAGCCCAGATAATAAATATTTCAGGTTTTGCAGAGACCCTTTGCATAATGTCCTCTTTTGTAACAACCCAAATCTGACATTATAGTGTGAAAACAGAGACAACATGCAAAGAAATGGGTGCAACCATGTTCCAATGAACTTTATTCACAAAAGCAGGCTGGATCTACCCCACGGGCCCATCGTTGCTGCCGTTAGATTAGACGCGCTAAAGACAGAGCTATGCAATAGAAATAGAGTGTGAGCCACCAATGTGAACCATAGACATGAATTTAAATTTTCTGATAACTATAGTTTTTAAAGTTTTTTTTTAAAAAGTAAAATTAATTTTAATAATATCCTTTATGTAACTCAATATATCCCAAACACTATCATTTCAACATGTAATCGATCTGGAAACTTGCCCATGAGATAGTTTTCCCTCTTTTTTAACACTGGGTCTTTAAATCCTGTGTGTTACATGTCAGCACATCTCAGCTGGTCTGGCCACAGTTCAAGAGCTCAGTAGCCACATGTGGCCAGAAGCTACCACACTGGACAGCGAAGTTCCTAAGAGATCCTTTCTGCTTCGCACCTATTCCCCACATTCTGCCAGAAACACCAAGCAAGGCTGTGTTGTCCTGTTTCCTCATCCCTGATCATTTAGTATATGTCTGCAAAAAGATGTGATAAGGAACTTCAGCAGGTCAGTACACCTTCTGGGAGACTGAGGACTAGCTCCACTGCAATTAATCAATAGCCGATAATGTCTTCATGCAGAGCTTCAGGGAGTGCCCCTCCCCCACACCCCAAGCGGTCTCCTAAGGGAGAGGAGTGTGGACATGTGTTTATTCCTGGTGGTGGGGAAGGGCAGGGGGAGGCTAGAGGCTCTGCTTGAAAAAGCCGCTGCAAATGAGATATTTCTCTGAAGTCTCATGTTATACTTTAATACGCATTCAATTTTGCTTTCTACACCACAGTATAATCTTTCTTTTCATTTTTAATTAGTATTTCTTACCAGAAATGTATTCAAACCCTGCCTTGTACCCCCCTCCCCCATTCCTTCCTTTCCACCACAATCTGTGACTAAAATTAATCTCCAGAAGATGTATCCAGTTTACCATAGTGCCCTTGAGAACAGGTTTGTGCAACAGTGTGTTAAGATACAAGTGCTAACTGAGGCCCCAAGACACAGTAGATATCAAATACTAAAGTCGACCCGGCAGACCGTAATGCAGAAATTTCTTTTGAGGAACCATTAAGTGACTCTTAAATCATTTCCCCACAGAGAGAGTAACAAAGGGTTGGGAGGGAGCATTTGTGGCAGGTACTTCTTTGGAGAGAGCTATGCTGTGAGTCTCACCCTCCTCCTTCCTCTAGCCTGGTGACAGGTGCTGTGAAAGGCGCCAGGGGGCTTGACAGCTCACAGGGACTGGAATCTGAAGGGCGCGAGGACTGAGGACGAGAGGACGGATTAGAGCAATGGGCAAACTGAGGAGAGGTGGCTGTGCTGGGACTGCCTTGAACTCTCAAAGTTTTCCAGAGCCATGGTATTCCTGCGGACCAGACATGTGCCATGAGTTAGAAGAAACAGATGGCAATGAAGGAGAACAGGGAAAGGAAGCTTCTAGCACCCCCTACCCACACCCCTACCTAGTTCAGGTTGGGGGACAAATAAGAGTGGAGATAGATGCTTTGATCTTCTGATCTTCAGGAGTTGAGTGGTGGGGGAGCTTTGTATTGTCTAAGAGTGACCAGAAAGCACTCCTCCCCTGCAAAAAAGAAAGAGAACATAGGAGAACAAAACATGGCCGTGCAATTCATTTGTTTCAGACTCTTGGCCTTAGGATATTATGTACTCTAAGATAATAAATTTATATTAAGTGAGAGTCAGCTTCCTGCAAATCGATGAACTCCAAATATGGGGATTTCAGGCCCCACCCAGTAGGATGGTCAGGAGGATATTTGTTGAGGGTGGTGGTCTTTCTGGTTCCTCAAATTACACCAAATTACCTCCTATGACAATAATGGTGTCTGTGATGTGTAGATCCACACAGTCTTAGAAAAAAAGGAAGATCCAGTCTAGAGGAAAGGATATCAGTCATAATAACAGATAATTGTTTACTGAGAGATCACCATGTACTATGCACTGTACTTTCTTACAACAAAACCTGAGATGGGTATCATTATATCAGTTTATAGAAGGGGAAAGCGAGGCTCAGAGTGTTAAGCAACTTTGTCCAAGTCCCACAGGTAGTAAGTACGAAAGATGAGATCGGAACATGGCTTTGCTCCCCATAACCGCTACTCCATGCTGATCCTCTTTCCCAGCCCAGCCGTGGCCTTGGGCCTCTTATTGTACTTTCTGCCTCTGTTTCCTCCTTCCTTCATCCTTCTCCCCCTCTCCCAGATAACGGGGTTCCATTCTCTTCATTCCTCTTACCTGGGACACATAAAGTGAACAGAGACTCAACAATGTTGAGCCAACAAATTCTCTGGCTCCAGAGAGCACAGCAGGAGGAATCTTAGCCAAATTCTGCAAAGTGCTGGCCAGACAAGGAAATAAGGATAGAGAGAAGTAAGTTCTCACTACTTGGTACGATCAGGTCAGAGTTTTGTTAACACGGGGTTGGACTGAGGTTGAAGAGGGGTCTCTCTGAAAGCTCTAAGCAAATACCAAAGTTGGGGCCTGTAGAAAAAATGCCACATCTCATTAATTTGTCCACCCTGGCGAGCTGGCCTGGGAAGGCATCAGCATTGTGTCCACCTCAGTAAAACAGTTGGCCACTGGGCAAGGATCAGCACTTTGGCCCTAGTCTCTTGCTTTCTTCTTCAGGGCAATGCTGGAGAACAGCTCTTCAAGCTTTCGGAGCACCCCAGCAGCAACCACTAGGCACCCTCAGAATAGCTATGCCCCATCAACATCATCTATGAGGGCGTTATCTCTTGTTGTTCTTCCATGACTCTGCTGAGTTATTTTTCTTAGGCTTCCCTGATAGAACTGTAAACACTAGTATTCAGCCAGCCGATATCGTCAACAATTCAGCAGGCTCCATGCTAAAGCAGCATTCGATTCAAATGACATTTTTGACAAGTAGCATCAGATTTCAGATTCACATGAGACTTCCCAGAATGAGCTTCTTGACCTGGAAGGAAGCCAAAGAAGTATTTTTTTGCCTGGGTCTTCATGTGAACTCTGCCCTTGGATGTACATTCAAAAGATAGTAGAAATTCCTCCCTGCATGGAGCTGATCTGATCCCTGATTAAAACATGTTCAAGTCTGAAATTAGTAGAGATCAGAGAAAAGAAATAAATGATGGTTTGCTTTTGAAAGCTTCCTGGCCGGGAAGGAGTAAGACCCAGAGTTAGAAGAGGTAACAATAAATCATTGCTGAAACAGGCCCAGGCAAGCAGAACTCAGAAATTCATCTACAAAGTCTTTCATTGATCCATTGATTTTTTCAAAATGTTTATTTAACACCTTGTGGATGCTAAAATACCAAGCTGGATGGTAATAACAGCAGAAAACATTTTCTGAGCATGTATATCTTAGTCGCTTTGGGCTGCAGTGAAATACCATTGACTGGGTTGCTTAAACAACATTTGTTTCTCATGGTTCTGGAGGCCGGCAATCTGGGATTTGGGCACCAGCATGGTAAGGTTCTTGATGAGGGCTCTCTTCCTGGTTATGTCCTCACATGGCCTTCTTTGGTGGGTGCACACTGAGAGATCTCATGTCTCTTCCTCTTTTTCTAAGACAGAACTATTGTCTTTTTTTTTTTTTTTTTTTTTTTTTTTTTACTAATTTTATCACAGAAGTCCACCTTCATGACTTCATCTAAACCTAATTATCTTCTAAAGGTTCTACCTCCAACTATCACACTGAGGATTAGGGCTGCAACACATGGATTTTGCGGGGGACGCAAACAGACCACAGATGTATACTATGGGCTGGGCTCTGGATAACTATTTGAAATATATTATTACATAACTGACCTAACAACCTTGTGATGTAGATACTAGTAATATGTTCATTTTATAGATGAAAATTCTGAAGCCCAGAGAAGTTAAGGAATGTAATGCAGGTCATACAACTAGTAAATGTTAATCCAAGACAGGAACTGAGCACCTGATCTTTACTATACAATTCTGCCCTAAAGGACAGAAGCTTAGGCAGGTGAATAAGATAAAAATACAAATTAAAAAAAATACAAATCAAGGTAGAAACTACAAATAAAACTTTTGCTTCCAGCAGTATACTGGACAACATATTCTGAAGGCCCCTGCCTCAGTAAGCTGTTGCTTCATAACATACCACTCCAAGTTTTAGCAGCTTCAAACAGCAAAGCTGTATTTTTTGTCATAATTCTAGGGGTTGGCTTGGCTGGGCTCAGCTGGGCAGTTCTGCCTCACGTGGTATTATCCATAGGAACTCATATAACTACGTTTAACTAGAAGCTCACCAAGTGGCCTGTCAGTGGTGTAGCCTACACTCATTAGAAGATGGACCTGGGCTTGCAAGAGAGCAAAAGCAGAAACTTCAGGCCTCTTAAAGCTTATGCCTAGGATAGAACTGGCAGTGTCGATTCTGCAGCATTCATTCCCTTGGTTAGAGCAAGTGGCAGACCAGTCCAGACCCAAGGGGAGCAGAAATACAGTCCACCTCATGATGAGACAGGCAGCGTGCGTGTATTGGGACGGGAGGGATTGTTCGTGTCCATTTCTACCCTTAGCTCTGCAAGGTGGGAGCTGAACCTGAGACATTTATTAAGCTGGGCCCTTCAGGGGGGACTAATGTGGTCTCAAGTTAGTAGTATCTCCTGGCTCCCTAAAGAAACAGATACAAGTCTTTTCTGGAGGAAGGCACCCTCAATATACTCCATCAAGATTCTCATTAAGTTTAACTATGAGCTCACAGTTTAAAGTAATCACCAAAAACAAGGGAAATAAGCCACCATGTGATAAAAACATCAAACAGTACAGTTAGATCCCCCAAGGACTTCAGCGTTTGAAATTATCACATAAGGAATATGAAAGAACTATGAATAAAATAGCTTTTTAAATGAAGTATTTTAAGTTGGTGAATTAAACATCAATATGAGAAAAGTGAATAGGTTAGAAATTTTAAGTGTTGCTATTAAGCCAATGGTAAGGCTAAGTAGTATAGTTAGTATATCTTGAAAGAGAATAAGTAAAATGGAGAACAAAGCTGAAGAAATTACCCAGAATACAACACAAAAACAAGGAGTGGAAAATATGAGCAATTGAAAGACATGGAGAATAGAATGAGAGAATATCATTGTTTGCATTGTCTACTAGAGACCCAGAAGAAGAGAATAGAGGAGGGATTATTCATAGAGATAAGGGCTGAGAATTTCCCAGAACTGATAACCAACCTGAATCTACAGATACAGGAAGCACAATGTATAAGTAAGATAAATAAAAACGAACCCATGTCTAGATGCACAGCAATGAAACTGAAAAAACAAAAAAATCAAAGACAAAAAAGTCTTCAAAGCAGCCAAAGAGAAAATACATGCCTTCCATGAAGATTGATGTTGATTTCTCAGTAGCAACAATGAGCATCAAATGACAGAGGAAAATGGTTTTCAAACTGCTGAGAGAAAATACCTATGAAGCTAAAACTGTGTGCTCATAAAAATTATTTCTAAGAATAAGGGCAAAATAAAAACATAATAGTTATAAGAATAAGAAAGGAAAATTGCTGTTATTCACAGATGAAATGAGTATCTAAAAAGCTGAAAATCTGGAGGAAAATTATAGAATGAATAAAATGTGATCAAGAAAGTGGCTAGATATGATATTAAAAAAAAAATTTAAATCAATTGGATTCCTAAACACCAGCCAAAACAGACAGAGTTCTTCTTACATCAGGTAGTGGGTTCATGGACATTTGTTTTATAATTATGCCTTATAAGTTACACATATATTACAAGTATTCTTTTATATTTATCAAACATTTTAAAATTAAAATATCTTTTTAAAGAAAGAAAATCCTATATTATGAGAAATCCTGAATAAGTGCTATAGTGGAAAGATGTTAGAACCAACTTTATGAAGGTGGATGAAGACCTGACCTTAAATTACAAATAGGATTTGAAGAACAATGAAATTAATCCAAGAGGCAAGTAACTAAAGAGGAGGTCAGCCTGTCGCCTAGCCTGGTGACAAGGCAGTACTTAAAATTTTCTTAGAGCAAAATTACAACCTTTTCCAAAAGGAGGCGAGGAGCCCACCCTTGCTTCTGCCTTTCAGGGCTGTGGGGCTTTTGTGAAGTGTTTGCTAAAGGTACAAAAGGACGGACGATAAAGAGGCAGCCCAGGATGACAATATTAATACATTAGATCTGGGTCCAGGCTCAGGTACTGGGGAAAGTTCTAAACTTCTGGAATTTGACCAGGACAAAGCTTCTAACTGCTATATAACAAGCATAACCACAAGGCCAATTCTTTGAGAATATTGTGATGTTCCACAGATAAAATTTGAGTGAGTGAACACTTCTTGTTTTTGCCTGGCTGGTGGTACCCATCCACTTTGCTTCAAAACAATGCACCTGAATTTTACTTACGGGATTATCCCCTTCTAATTTTCATCCCTTGTAATTTGGAAAGACTTTTTTCCCTACTAGCTCCAGGAATGGGCAGTTGACTCAGGTCTGGACAATCAGGCCATGTATTTTGCAGTTGGCCGTAATGACTGTTCAGAGGCAGGCACTGGATGCAAGTCAGACCAAAAAGACACAATCCCAGGTTTTTATTAGAACTATGGAGAGAAAATTATTTTTCTTATCATGGTTGCTGAAGGCATAGGCTCTAATTCTGGTGCTGATGGTGGGCATCTTGCCACCATGAAGGGATAATTGCCTAAAAATAAAGAGAAAACAGATTCAATAGATGGAGAGGGATGACCCTCTGATAATGAAAACTGAAGGCAAGTCCTATCATGATGGATTGGCAGAGGTAATGTGGCAAGGTGGGAGAAGTCAGAGAGGCATAACTAAAGTTTTCCCCTGCTACAAACTCACTGTAGGACTCTAGAAAAATTAATTAACACCTTGGGCCTAAATTTTCTCATCTGCAAAATGGGGATTAATAATAGTACATATCTGATAGGTTGTCGAGACTTAATATGATAACACTGTGCTTGACACACAGAAAGTACTCAATAAATATTATCTATTATTTCTTCTCTTGGTATTTTTAAAATTTAAATTTGTTGGAGGTGACATTGGTTAATAAAATTATGTAGGTTTCAAGTGTACAATTCAATAAGATGTCGCATCTATATTGCGTTGTGTGTTCACCATCCAAAGTCAAATTTCTTTCTGTCACCATATTTTTGACCCCCTTTACCCTTTCCTACCTCTCCCCTCCCTCCTTCCCCTCTGGTAACCACTAAACTGTTGTCTGTGTCTGAGCTTTTGTTTGTTTATCTTGTTCGCTTGTGGTTTTCAGTTTTATACCACACGTGTAAGTGAAATACTATGGTTCTCAACTGTTCTGTCTGACTCCTTTCACTTAGCATCACAATCTCAAGATACATTCGTGTTATCACAAATGGCAGTATTTCATCTTCTCTTATGGCTGAGTCATTTTCCATTGTATATGTACCACATCTATTAGCATTCTTAAATACTTCCTTTTCTGCCCTCTGCTCCTCTGCCATTTGCCCTACTTTCCTTTTCCCATGGAAAATGATTTATCTCATATCTACTGGCAGAGAGAGAAAGAGTGAGAGACTGAGATTATTGATCTAGTCTCTAAGACAAATAAAAGCAATTTGAACCTGAAACAAGACATGAAAAAGCAGTTTTTTGCCAAGGAAGATGCTAGCAATGACTGATTAACAGATGCCAGCCCTGTGGACTTTCTTGGACACTGTTAGCCAAGCTCATTTCAGCTTAATCTGAATGTTCTGATCCCAGAGAACTCATCTGGAAGCTGGGGAGGGTTAGCAAAAGATACGTCATGAATAGCCCTTGTAGTTTTGTGAACACTTAATACTCATCACATCAGATGTGTCCAGATATACTTTGGTTGCCTAAATCCTAGTATGTCATGAAGAAGCCACAGTTTTGGAAAAGCAGTGTCACAGAGATGCCTCTATTTTCCAAAAGGGGACAAGAATTCTAGATCCAAAAAAACAGAATGGTTAAATGGAGGAGTCCAGGGGATTCTCTTTTTACAAATCAGCACCCATATTAGGGAATGTACCCAAGGTCCCTTATCTAGTTTAAATTACAAATCTCTCAGTGCTTTTCTCTGTTGGAATCAGGAGAACATTTGATCCCAGGATGGCAAGTAGATTTCAGCTAACATACCAACTTCAATCAATTGTTGGTGTTTGAAGCAGCACTGTATTGACAAAGTCTGGTTTTAGAAGAAAATAGTGCTGTGATCAGTAAGCAATGTCTGCCATGGACAACAGTCAGGGGTAGGAGGTCTGTCTGCTACAAATTTGTTGACCTTGAATTCTGGGCCAACAGGTAATTGCAGGGATGGGGTGGGATGGTCCAAAGTGAGGTTGCCTGTTGTGTGCCCTGTGCTGCTTCATAGACAGGCCCTGTATTTCTGTTTATCCATTGTATATTCTATTTTGTATGTAGTTAAAATGGCCGTGAATCATTGCTCCAGGCTACTTCCCATCTTAGCGAGTTAGGAAGATAAATCGCAACATCGGGTCCTGGGCCAGCCAGATAACAGCTTTTTGTGGATTCCTCCTCTTACAGAGGGGCAGTCCCCTGGCCAAACAGATACTACCCCAGTGCATGAGACCAGCCTGCTGTAGAAGCTTATCGTTGGCTTTTCTTTCATTTCTCTGAGATAAGGAGATCAGATTCTGGAACATAGGAGAGGCTTCTGGAATCATTTGGTGAGATCCGATTTTACGGATGAGAAAACTGAGGCCCAGAGGAGCAAAACGGCTTGTCTGAGGTTACAGAGGGAAAGGCCGGCTGCCAGTTCTCTCGCACCACCACATCCATTTGCTTTATTCCTTCTCCAACATTATCTCCCCAGTTAGGATAATCAAACCTCCCATACGGAAATATTTCAACAAATACTCAATAAATGAATGGCCATGTGGCATACTGCAACCTTAGTGGGAAGGAGGCAATGTAAACACAAAGTGGCAATGTCTAGCATATGTCTCAAAGGCAAGTAACGGAAAGTGACAGAAGACTTGCAATGTTGGTGATAGTATTATTCTACTAAAGAGTGTCCTCATTTCCTAAGGCACATTAGGAATCACATTAGAAATCTTTTCCTAAGGTCCAGAATGTAACATATTGCTTTATTCATAATATCTGCTAAAGACAATCTGTGAATATAGGTCATTTTGCATTTTGATCATTTTGTAAGTTTTGATAGTTTTCCATTTGAACAAAAGTGTTTTGAGTCTTTCCCTGGACAAGGTATGTTGCTGGGTGTTAGTAAGAGAGAGAAGATAAAGCACCTTCCCAGCTTTGCAAAGCTCACAGTCTGGTTAGGGAGACAGATGGACGAAAAGAAAATAGTGTGCAATATAAATGAAATTATAAATGCATATGTAAGATTTAATAATGGCCCAGAAGAGGGAGTGATTAACTCTGTAAGGCGGCAAGAAACTTTTTGCAGAAACATCTGCCAAGAATATTTTGAAGCAAATCCTGGCTATCCTATTATTTTGCCTGTCTTCAGTGTTTTCCAGCACCTTAGAGAGACATCATTATCCAAATCCCACTATCCCTCCTTTCCCCGATCCCTACCACTCTAACTGACTCATTAAAGTTTATTTCTTTAGTGTAAGGCTTTGATCCCTTTAAAAATTCAACACAGCTTGTGTTTCACAGAGATACCCAATGCACAGTTTGACTTAAAAATAGAGTCATTCAGTTTGCCGGAAGGTAGTGATGGAGAAAAAGGTCAGGTGTAATGGTGACTGATTCACTCGAACAGTCCTTGGAGCTCAACTTCCCATGAAAACACTAGTGTAGTTGGCACTAGAAAGCTCCAGCCAAGTGCCCCTTGTGCCTACAGGGCAGAGAAGAGGTTATACTTCATTTCTCTTAGAGAAGCTCTTGACTTGATGCCAACCAAGCTCTTGATGCCAACCAAGCAGTCAGTCTCTCCTTTTTGACTTCTTGCAGGGTTGTGACTCAGAGAAAACTTTCTACTCACGTCCCCAAACACTTGGGCTGCATTGTTTCACAAACAATATACTTGCTTAAGTGGAAGATCCCTCATCCCACTTGGCATCTGTGGTTATCACTTGCAGCCTGAAGCTGTCCTGACTTACCTCTGTGTCCTTTGCATCAATATCTGCTTTATTACAGACACTGTGACTGCAAGGATCACCATCCAGCACTCAGTTATTGACAATTTTCTTAACTTCCCTTAGGCATCCTTATCCCCATCTCTAAAATAGAGTCCGTTTTACTACCAACTTCATAGCCTCAGTGTGATGACTAAAGTAAACAGGGTAGCTAAAGACACCTAGCACCACTCCTTGGACATAGTGTTATTATTGCAAGGTAACAGAGTTCAGTCTTCCACAGTTTCACCCCATATTCTGAGTGAGCCTTCTTTTCTGTCCATGAGATTATTATCATTCTTGCCAGTAGAACTGTCTGACCAAGGGAAGATGCTTGATCATTGTGAGCTCAATATTTTCACATGTAAGTTGGAATTTTAACATGTCATGTAAAACATTGTGTGCCTTAAACCATAATAGGAATTCAAAAGTAGCTAACACTTTGCCTGGCACATTGTAAGTGCTCGAGAAAGACTTGGGGGACTATAAGAGCCTGTACCGGGTCACTGATTGGGGTGGGAGGAGGTTGGGGTGGGAGGTGGCTGAAGACTGGCTCTCAACAAGGCTTTTCTCCTCAGGGTGATTTACATATCATCCCTCGGGTGGGCAGAGGGAAGCAAGAGAAGATGTCCCTGCCAATCTAACAGGTCTAATGTCACAAGGATGTGAATGGTAGTTATTCTTCTTCGCAACTATTTGGGCCCCAGAGCAGGCTCATCCCCACACACAAAATCATTTTAACTATTTAGCTGAAGAGCTTAATAAATGCCACAAATTTCCAGAGTTCTATAGGAATCTTTAAATGAGCTTGTTCCATTATTTATCAATTCCCTCCATATTATCAACCAATCATTTGCCTTGTTCTGCAGCTAGGAAATCAATCCATTTTAGGTATATTATGGATATAGTTCTAGAATACAGTAACCTCTGTGCTACTAAACTTCAGTTATAAAGGCCCCCAGGGATGAGGGCCTGGGAAGGAGACAGCACCACAGTGGAAAAAGTGGTTTAATTTTAACTTTTATTCTGTATTAACCATTTTCCTACATTTCTTTGTAAATCACAGTGAGTAAAGAGAACAAAGCAATAAAAGCAAAATATACTCAAATAAAGTGTAACACAGTAGTAGATGCTGGTGCCCTTGGAGGTTTATTTTTTTTTAATGCCTCTTTTGCTTATGAATTTGAAATTTCAGAAGGCAAAAGAAAACCTCGGTTTGATTTGTTTAAAAGTATTTCAGTTTGCTTTGGAATTGGTACAAAAACAATGCACCCCCGAAGCTCTCCTCTTGCTACAGAAGACCATTCTCGATGCGCTCATCCTGTTTTTAGTAACAAACAAGGAGGATGTTTGCCTCGGATTTTCTAAGGTTGGTTTAGGACTAGTGTGTAACACCATCTCTGTGCGCAGTGGAGTTGTATCATACACACTGTGAACTCCATGAATTGAACTACCTCCATTCGCAAAGGAGGGGAGAGGTGCGGAGGATTCGGAGAGTGCAGGCAAGTCCGCCCACCATTCCACTTGCCCCGAGCAACTGTTTGTTGGTTTTGGGGCAAAACTGCTTTTCCAGGCCACGTGTGAATTTTAGTGCTGGAAATGAGACTTTATTTTATTATTTATTTATTTATTTTATAGTATGGCCTTAAAACTCCTTTATTTGGTGATCAGAGGAAGAAACGACAATGTATTCCACTCCGAGAGGTTATAGCGTTTCAAAGGGTAGTTATAGCTGTATGCACCAACTTCAAACCAGCACCCCGAAAGCTGGGACTCCACTGCTTGCCAGATGTGGGAGACAGACTGGCTGGCTTCCCAGATCACAGCAGTCTCCTCCCCGGCACCTCCTGTCCTGTCCCCTGTAGCCGAATGACTGTGGGGACCGAGATATCTGGCCCAAGCCACAGCGATCAGCTTCTCCCTTCCAGGAACCCGAGACTTGAGCAGAGAGACACAGACAGTCATGTCTCGGTAGCAGAGTCATTTGAGTGGCGGTTCCAGGGACTCCCAGGGTGGAAATCCCCAAACCTCCCTTTTGAGATCCTAATTGTCTTGTGATTTTTATGATTATGTGAGTTTTTCTAATATCTTCAAGGAAGTTACCAAAAGCTGCTTTTTATATTTACAACTGAAGAACCTTAATTAATATACCAAGTTATCATCTCATTAAGTTAAAAGCTTCTTAGAATTAGAACTGAATCACTAACGAGAGTTAAAGAGCCCAGAGGGTGCCTGCTGCGAAAACAGCTCTGAATGTTTCAAAAGGAAGATGCTAAAGGGTAAAACCAGGTAGCTCAATACCCTAGGCTAGTGATTCCCAAAGTGGGTCCGTGGAACCCTGATCCAGTAAGACGATCCCTGATGAAAAGGTTCCGTGGTCAAATAAGTTCGAGAAATACATGATACTCTATTCCTCACCTAGAAAGTCATCAAATAAACCCCGCAGACTCACTTAAAAGCTCTGCAGTGAAGTCATTTAATTTGCTAGGTCGGAATTCCTAAAACGTATCCAATAGCATCTAACCCTCAGAACCTGCAGCCCTCCCATCCCCGCCTTCCACTCCTGTTAGCGCACATTCTGGCAGCATTAATAGAGATTGTGGGGAGGGAACCTCTAGGGAACAGTTGCCTGGGAGCTTTGACTTTACACTTCCACCTCCGGTAAAAGGCTTGATCCCACCATCGTTCCTCGGCTGTTTACTAAGGACCACAGTGTTCCCCGCCCTGTGCTGGGTCTTCTAGAGACAACCATGGTACGGTGGGAGGAGTAAGAGGACCTGGTTGGAGTCCCAGCTCGGATCTGGGACTCAGGATACTCTTTGTTCCCTTGGGTGAACCCATGACCTCCATTTGAATCAATTTCTTTTTCTCTCAAACGGGACTGGTAACACTGACCTCACCTCACCACTGGATTGTTAAAAAGATCTCATAGAATAATGGATGCGAGGGCACTTTGTAAGCCGAAGGTATTACATGAACATAAGCTATTAGAAGGGATAAATAACTTGAGAATGATGTCAGATATTATAAAGAGAGAGAGAGAGAGAGAGAGCGAGAGCGAGCGAGCACGGGCGCATGCACGTCATAGGCTCACAGGCTTATACCTGTGATTTTTGGATAGAACAAAATATTTTAATATCACAGCTGAGCATTAAGTGTGTCAAGATAATTAACTGATCTACTAAAATATGAATATGTATTTGTACCTGTATCTGTTAATTATTTTGCATAACAAACCACCCCCAAATTCAGTAGTATACAATTATCAATATTTATTTCTTGGGCATGTGTGTGAAGATTGGCTGGGGTTCAGCTGATCTGGGCTGGACTTGGCTGGGTTTGGCTCTGCTGTGGGTTGGACCAGGTCGACCCTACATGTCTCTCCTCCTTGGACATGTAGCAGTAATGGCAGAGCACAAGAGGTCTCACCCAACTACCGAGCACATTTCAAGCCCTAGCTTGATCATATTCATTAACATCCCATCGGACAAAGCAAGTCATATGACCAATTCAGACCCACAGGGAATTACTTCTGAAAGGATTCTTTTGTGTTTGAGAGGCAGGTAGGGGTAGAAATACCTGAAGACAGAAACTTTTCCTGTTTTTCATAAAAGCCTAAAAATTACCAGATGAACCAAAAGTAAAAGAATGTCTTCAAAGTTAACCAGAGAAGAAAGAGAGTTCACAAAATTTAAAAAGAAGTCAGTGAGAGGTTATCAGCCAAAGCATGGGTCTTACATAAAGAGCTACTTTTCCTTTAAAAAATAAAAGTTCTCCTAACCCCACAGGGAGCTCGATATAGAGCCTCTATACCTAAAGTAAACACCGAGCCATAAGTGAGGAGGACATCACTGGCCACAATGACAGTTTGGCATTTAGAGCCCAACCCCTACTCTCTAGACATGACCTAAGGTCCTGGATTGAGATGGAGGTGCACAGCCCCACAATGATGAGACTGAACTTCTTGCTGGCTCGGGCACTCAGAGGCAGAATAGGTTGCTCTTTAAAAGATGAAAAAGATGATATATCTTGCATGCCCATGTATATATGGCCTAAGATTCATACCTACTACATGATCTATTTTATTTTTGCTATTATAGATGGTGTTGTGGCCTTTTGGGGTAATTTGAAGATTGGGCAAATAAAAAGACAGGACACTCAACTAAATTTGTATTTCAGATAAACAAGTAAAATTTTAGTATAAATATATGCAATATTTGGATGTACATATATTAAAATTATTCTTTATTTATCTGAAATACAAATTTAATTGAATGGCCTGTATTTTATCTGACAACCCTATGTAGGGTTCTATAAGCTCAAAGCATTTTGGACCAGTAAATGATAATTTTGGATGACCTGGCCATTTCTGGCCTGTTCTATAGCTATCCAACATATTCCTTGAGGGCTGGAGTTACTGCACAGTCACCATGGGAGAAGTGGAAGGTGGACTTCCCACTGGGGACACCCAGGGTGCTGAGCTCCTCTGTCCCTAGTGAATTGACTGCTTCGCCCACAGCTTGCCTTTCAGAAAACATATCAGGCAAGAGCAGAAGGAATTCTCACATCCCCTTCCTCCCTGACCTTACTAATTTAGGCTGGTTTCCACAATTTTGTGGACATAACTGGGTAATCTAATAAAGGTAGATTAAATTACAGCCAAGTATTTTCAGATCTGAACATGGGAAAAATGTATCCTCTTTCAAAAAAAAAAAAAAAACCGTAAACCACCCCACACTTGTTTTGTTTTTCTTTTATCTGGGAACAGGGCAAACAGAAACTATCTTGGGTTATTGTATGTGAAAGTTCTTGCAGCTGTGTTGGTTTTTGTAACCAAAAAAAAAAAGAAAAAAAGAAAAAGAAAGAAAACCCACAAATCCACAAATTATATTTTACCACATAACAAAGATATCAGAGACCTGAACTACAGCTTCAGAAATAAATAGTTCAGTAAAAACAAAAGCACTAATCTAGATCACCACCACACAACACACACACACACACACCGTTTCTGAAGGCTCTTCAAGTGGGAAAAGCTGGCTACTGAATCACTTAAGTAATTCTGTGAGCAGAAAAAAAGAACATGGGTTTGAATCAAATGAAGTATTGGCCCTGTTCAGGGCCAGCTGGCATCATATTTAGACTCAGAGATTTTGATCTGATTCAATAGGTTTAGAATATTAGTGCGGTGAACTCTACTAGTTTTTGGTTCACAGTGGAGGTTAAGTCCCAAGAGAGAGAAAATGATGTTCTTTCCCACTTTGCATATTTAAACAAACCTTGTGTTTCCCTTTATTTATTTATTGTTTGGAAAGATCAGCTTTGCCCAGTGATCTAATGCATAAATATCACACATCGCCAATGAAATAGAGTTTGTTTGCTTAAAACTTGCGAGTGTTTCTTGGCCATTTTTTCATGAGCAAGACCTATGTCGAGGCAGGAAGGCTGGGTTAACCAGAAGACCATCGGAAATGTTGTCTAATTCTCTTTTGGATACTCTCCAATATTTTTTTCTTCTTGCCCCAGCAAATGAATTTGGAGCTTCCCAGAACTCAAAAGATTTGAAATGAGATGCTAAGAGCCCCAGAAAGCATAAGAAGTTTTCTTTAAATCAGAAAGTACAAATTCTCAATCTATTGGCTGAGGCTGACCTTTCCGTGTTTTAAGAATAAAGTGTCAGAAAACAAAGTGAGAATGTATGCAACAAACAAATAAAACAAAACAAAACGAACAAACAAAAACTTTGAGAAATACAATTAAAGTGTCTGAGAAGACAAACTTTTAAGCACTGTAGAACTCTTTAGAGATACCTTTATAGTCAGTGTACAAATTACAAATAATTCTTAGTTTATTTTTAAAGTTTTCCAAAAATATTTAATGAGAAATGGGGAAATTTTCTTCCACCACCGTAAATATGCCTCTCACATCCAAAATATACATAAAAAGAATGAGGGGTGTCCATCCTGATTTGATTACATACTCAACCCAATATCCTAAAATTGCTTTAAGTGCAGACTTTTAAATTCAGTCACTAGACATTTCAAGCTACACAGGGCCACAATCCCTTGATTTTCCCAAATGAATAAATTTGAGTCTCTGAGAGGTGACATGACTTACCCAAGGTCACATGATTCATGCTTTATGAAGCAAGGACCAACACTTGAATCTCCTGTTCTTGGATCACAGCATTAAAATAATCGATGCTCATCAGAATATTCCCGACGCCTCACAACAACCCAAAGCATCCCAGAATGACTGCCCTGAAATGGCTGACCTGCAGCCATTGTCCAGTCCTTACTGGGCAAGAAGGAGAACTTAGCCACTCCAGAAAGATGTTGAACAATCCCAGGATTGGATCAAAAGACTTTTCTGCCTGACCCTTAATTACTCACAGAAGTTCCCAACAACCCAATTCTCATATGCATTTATAGCTATTTTGCGCCTTGCATTCTAGGTATCCCCCTTTCCCTATCAAAAAACTCCTCTGCTAACTCAGGCATAAACCACAATATTTTCTAAGCTATCTTTAGAGAGTCTCGCATGCCTGTAACTTGCATTTCATTAGAGTCCTGGGGCCTTGACTTTTAGGACCCTGCTATTTGTTAAGCACCATGGGATGATTAATCAAATATCTAGCCTATGCTCTTTCCAACTCCGTGAGGAGGACAGGGTTGCTCGGCTTCCATTCTTTCTTTATGGCAGCAGCTGCAAACCCTGACTCTTGGTTGACAGAGAAGAAAAAATTTGTAAACATCCTGGGATTAATTACTACTGGGATCTGTCTGCCCATCCATGCTAATAAAGTATGAAACTTCCTTCTATTTCTCATCTTTATTTCCTCAGAGACACCAGAAAACATCTCTCCCTAACAAAGTGGAATGAATGTGATTAAGGCAGGAGCCCAGCAGCCCAAATCCTTCATCAGACCATCAAAAAAAAAAAAAAAAAAAAAGTGTGCTGGGCGGGAGAAAGTGGCATTCAATACAGAGAACCTATGTGACCTTTTGTCTCTTGGAGTCATTGTCACTAGCCAGATTAGCACTTGAGGTAGAGAATGGAAGGGCCTCATGTCCAGCCCTGTGTTTTTGCCAAAACTAATTTCCTTTGCAACGTTCGGGGCCGTGGCCACTCTGGGCCTTCTGGCAGGTTTGGCTCTTTTGCCAAAGAATGAGCGTCAGGGTCTTTCTTATTGCAGAAAGGAATGTGCTGTTTCCCTGGCCTGCAGTGGGTTCCTAAGACCCCAAATGCCAGGTCAAAGCCCCATTTGTGCTTGTTGTTGACTAGTAGCAATGTAGATTGGCCAGAAGCAGTGCCAAGGCCTTCATCATGGTATCCTTAGGCAGGTCTTCCCATTCTTTTGAAGGAAAGGGGATAACAGGGTTAGGGAAATAGGTTCTTGGGACAGAAGGAGAAAGGCAGGAATCAACGCAAAGAAGTCATAAATTCTGGAACATTTTAGAACACATAGGACCCTAACATGGCCTTCAAGGCCCCACATGGTTGACCTCTGTCTCATTTTTCAGCTTCCTCACCCTTCATGCCCCCTCACACCCTGTGTGCTAGACACACCAGCCTCTTTTCACAGGGCCTTCGCACAGACTATCCTTACTGCTGGACCACCCTCCATTGTACGTACCACTGACGCCTCCCCCAACTCTTTATCCAGCTAGCCCCTCTTAACACTCAGATCTCACTTCCAGAGTCACCTACTCTGGTTGCCTTCCCTGGACTTGCAGGCTGGGCCAGGCCCACCTGTGTAAAGGCTCAGAACACTCGCTTCCATTGTAAGTTTACACTTACTGGTGGGATCCTTTGAATTGTATCTGTTCTGTTCCTATGACGGTAATTTTCATGAAGTCAGCGCCTACATCTTGTTTCCCTGGTATCGGCAGTTCCTAGCACACTGTATGGCATGTAGGCAACATTTGTAGAATGGATGCCTTCTAGTTAGACTAGGCAGCTGTCATGAGCAGTATGTTTACTGGTGAAAAAACTAAGCCCTGGAGAGGTTAAGCACCTCACCCAAAGTCGCAAGCTAGTAAGTGATAGGGCAGAGAACAGAAACTTCACTTCTAATATGGTGTACCTAATATACTTAGAAGTCAGTAGTTCAGAGGACCTGGGTTTGAGTCTGGACTCCTCGATTTCCCTGCCATGTAACCCTCACCAAGTTACATAACTTTTCTAAGTCTCATTTTCTTCATTTGTAAAATGGGATTAATAATGTACCCACATCACTAATTAATATAACTAATATAATGACTATCAACTATCGCTCTGGGAATGCCTCAAAAATCCAGACTCTATTAAGTATGAATTTGTGATAATTTAGGCAAGAATTTGGCTAGTGCTGACCTTTTCAAAATCTATGAAGAACTCTAAGCTCTTAAGCGCTATTTAAAACTTATTTGAGAAAAAGAGGAAGAAACAAAAGATTTATAATGAAAATAGAAGGTCCTAACAATATTTGGGAGACAGTGTGTTAAAACTGCTTAAGAGGACAAATTGTTTTTACAATGTCAAATTAGACATTTTTAGGATCATTTATTTACAGATTATCCTGTTATGATAATTACAAATACTTCTTCTCTATTCATCAAAGTAGACTCCCTGAGGGTTTCTATAGTACAGTTATTTATTAGCCTGCCTCCAACTAGTGTTGGTGCTTAAAAGTAACAAAACTGCATGTCCCTTAATATATTTCATCATTGATCTCACTCGTTTCAGCAAGCCCATGTCTCCCAGCGTCAGTGCTGCCATTCCTTTGGTGTCTTGCACACAGCAAGTTCCTCCTTTCCTCCAAACCTCTGCACCTGCTGCTCCCTCTGCCAGGAGCATCCTTCCCCACATCCTCACAGACAGGGTCACTCCTCAGTGAGCCCTTTCCATAAGAGCCTTCTCACACTCACTCTACCTTACTCAGCTTCACTCATGACCATCCCCAGCCTTCACTGGGAATTTCCCCAGATCTGTGTGGGTTTCCTTACTGCCTGTCTCCACACTCTCAGCTGGGTGCTTGTGAGTGGAGAGGCCTCTCCTCTTTTGTTCCAGTACCTGGAACAATGGCTGGCACATAGTAGGTGCTCAGGAATTATTCATGAAATGAATGATATGTTTCTAGACCATTTTGTAGACTGGGTCAGCAAAAGTTGATCAGAGAGCTGGTTCTGATAGACCTGAACAAATAAACAGAAAGTCCTTAAACTTCTTTAGCATGAGAGCTCTTTCTCTCAGAAATAGCATACAATTTCAGCATTTTTACAGAAAATCAGCTGCAATATTGGCAAACATCTGGTAGTCAGGGAAACGAGAACTGTCTAAAGGGTGGTTAAGATTGACTGATGTTTTAATGAAACAATTGGAAATAAACCTCACCTTTTCTCTCTCTTTATCCCACCCACACAACTCCACCACCCTTTATAAAAGCTTTAACCTAGAAATGCTTGTGACTAAATGCTTTGTTTTGTGAAATTAATTCAAGCTGAAAGAAAGTAGCAATGGTGTCATACGGTAGTGCAAATTCTAGGCTCAATAAATATTAAATCCATTATCCAGGAAAGCTATTATAAACAGTGTGTCGTCATCGATTAATTTGTTTAAGAATCTCCATCTAATTTCCTCTCAGAGGAGCCTCACAGAAAGTTCATTATTTGATGATGAACATGTTGATGCAGCCTTATACTAATGAGGAAAATTACTGACCCACAAAGATGACATGCCCTGTTTTAGGAAATCCAGGAAGCCCATGGGGACAAATAGGAAAGGAGAATTCTGACTCCTCCCTGTCTCTCCACTTGTCTACCTTCCCTCTCTCTTTCTCTGGAATTTTTCTTTTTCTTACTCCTTTCTTCACTCTTTTCTACTCCTTTTTTCAAAACCAGGTCTCAGGTGTTGCCTTTATACCCAGATCTATATTTTGAAGGTAGCTGGATAAGAAAGTGATTTCACCAACTGGTGCTAAAAACAATACACATAACTCAGGCTCCCATCTCAGGTACCTAAAGAGACTAGGCAGATAATTTAATTAAGTGAACCAGGCTGAGAGCCATGCAATAGAGAGTGGTGGGGACTGTGGCAAACTGCAGATGGCATCTAGAGGGGGTAGCTGCTGCCTAGCTCCAATCCATTGTTGCCATGAAGAAATGTGAACCCAGCATAACTAGATTTTTAAAAACTGAATACCTGGGTCTTTATGGGAGATTTTCCAAATTTTAAAACCCTATATGGGCCCCCAAATTAGTGTTTGACTGGATTCAGCCTATAGGCTGGCCGCTTACAACCTCCAATGTTAACAGCGTCCCTGGGTCAGAGTTTCTATCAAAGGCTGAACTCATCATCTTCATGTCTACTCTCAGCTCCCCCGCCCCCCGCCACCATGCCTAGCATCTACTCTTTTTTTTTTTAAAGTTCATTTCTTTTCTCTCTCTTTTGCTCTCCCTGTGCCCTGTGCCTCTACTCCTTCTCTTCTCCTCTGATGTTTACAGAGCTGTGTTCCCCTGCAAGGCAGAGGCAGTGCAGAGGAGAAGCAAGGTGGGACTGGGAAGAACGGAGACTCATTCGCCAGGCTCGGGCTGCGGGTTGTGGAGAGAAGTGGGACAGAGTAAATGAGAGAACTCGGCTTGGCCACAGCCCCTGGGCACTTGCCAAGATCCAGCTTAGAAAAATGTGGAGAATAAATGCCAAGGCAAGAAGACAGGGGCTCCCAGCAGCTCCCCCCATGCTCTTCCTGTACTTTCCTCCCAGCTTTTCCCTCCCTGGTTCCCTAGTCCCATCGTGACAGTGTTGAAGTTTCCAGAGGACTTTCCACGTGCTCTGAGAGCAACAAGCAAACGACTGAGGGAAAAAATCCCCAGCGCCTTCCAGAGCAAAGTTCCGGGCTTCAGTTGTGAGGCAACTTAGTGTGGACACCAGCCTGCGTTCTATCTTGGTAGGAGACTCTGCCAGCCCGGTCAGAGTTGGCATCAGCCACAACTGTTTCCACATCCCAAGGCTTCATTTAATAGCCTATCTTCCAAGAAGGGAGAAACAGGACACAATATGTAGAGATAACAATTCCTGTGGAAAGACTCTCTGATGCTTTATATGTAGCATCCCATTAATTCTAACAACGCTCTGTGGTAGGTACTTTTAACTCCATTTTATAAATGGGAAAACCAAGGCATAGAATGGTAAGTAATTTACTCAAGGTCATAAATACACCCTTTTCAAGATTATTGTGAAAACTAAATGGGATTCTGCATGTGCTATATTAATAAGATACCAGGTACCGAAGAAGTGTTCATTTTAATTTTAAACTAATTTGCACAAAGCTATTAGTGGCAGATAATATGGTAATATATTACCCTTCCCTGGAGACTCATTACTCAATAAATATCGATTGCACATCCACTATTGCACCCTAGATGTAAAGATGTATATGGACAGTTCTGGCATCTCCATGACTTAGTCTGAAGTAGAGCCATAATAGACAAATGAAAAGGGCCTCTCCTTCTACCAGGTGGCTCTAGACTAGGCATACTACTTGACCTTGTTCTTAAACTGGGTTGTTCTTGCCAGAGAATGCACAGTTCAGTGGGGAGAGCCTGACCTGAGGGCTCCCCTGCTTTGCAGGACAGCTGAGGCCCTCTGCCCAATCCACTGTTTGCCTAGCAAGTGAATAATAAATCCCCAAGCCCTTGCTCCGCTCGGTACCACCTTGGCTGCCTTTGCCTACTCTGCATCAAGGCCCCTTCCCAGCCTCTTTCCTCCTCGCATGCCTGTTCCTGGGTTCCAAAGCCAAGACAATGATCGGTCACCTTGACAAGATTATAGATGGCATGTTCCAGGATAGGCCTTGGATGAATCTGCTTTCCTTCCCATCTCATGGAACAAACCCTTTTCTCCTGCTTTAGGGCATTTAAAAGACATCCAGAGAGACCAGTTTTGTGGTGGCCCAATAGTGTGTATGGAAAGTAGTGGGATTCAGGCCAATTGGTGTTTGTCAGCTTGGAAAGTATCTTCCCATTTTCTCTGTTAGTAAACAGGAAGACTGGTCAGGAGGCTCTCTGGGTTTCCTTACTGTCTAACTGTCATAGTTAAAGCATCTCCTTATACATTTAGACAGATTGGAAGTTTTATAGGGTCACTCTAGGCCAACCCAGGCTTTCTCATAACAGGGTGGACAGCCACCTCTGTTGTGCAACTCAGGGGTGGAAAGTCTTCCCACCTTCCCCCATGAAGCCACTCCCTTCTCTCATGCCAGAACCTCTCTCAGATTATCATTATTTTGAAAAACTGAATCTCTGTGAAAATGCGATATTATTACAGAATCTTAGCTTTAAGTATCCTCAGCTCAGAAGGAAAATGCATCTAGGGATTGCATAAGGAAACTTTCACTATGGTTTGAAGCTGGCAGGTCCCTGGGGAAATAAATTTAAGATAGGACTTTTGGGAACTAGCGGGGAGAAAACATTAAACTAAGTCTCCTGGGAGGAGAAACAGCATTTGTCTCTTCAATGCTATACCCCTGGTGTATCCATAGTCCTCTTCTATCTTTAAGCCTGTCTGTATTTGACATATAAGTGAATGAACAAACCTCAGCTTTGGATGAAGGAAGGTACAGAGAAGTCCTCAAAAGCATCTTATGCTTTCTAGCAGAAGGTACATAAAACCAGCCCAGCAGGAGCTGAGAAAGCGCAGGCAATCCAACATTGCTAGAGACCAAGGTCCCATCTGCATGCCCGGAGAAGGGAGCCGGGAAGAGGCTGGGCAGGCAGGGCAGCAACCATCACTTGCTGTCACCTTCTATTCTTTGCGTGTTGTTCACGTTGGTGAGGCTTCTGCTAAGAGATGCCATCTACTGAATGACTATGGGTACAGGCTTTGGAATCGGAGCAACTTGACCTTGAATCCTGATCCTGTCACTTAGCAGCTGTCTGGCACCAAAAACATCACTTTATTTCTCTGTGCTCCTCAGTTCCCAGTATATTAAAGCAAGATACTACTAGTAACTATTCCATAGGGGTATAATGAAGGTTAAAGGTGAGACTATTTGCAAAGCACCTGGCCCAGTACTAGCACCAAGCCATGCTCAATAAATGATAATGATGATGGTGATATGGAAAAGACGAAGAGCAGCTAATTCTAAAAACTGGGTTTATGAATGTCAAGGTCACTTGGAGTGTGGTTGAGGGAATGAATCATACTACGTAATCTGATACCAAGGGTCAGGACTCTGGGCAAGTCATTAACCCCCTCTGTGCCTCACTTTCATCCTCTGCAAAATGAGTATAATAATTCTATCTACATCATAGGATCTGGGGAAGGATTTACTTATTCGGCAAATATTTATTAAGTAACTATTATGTGCGAGGAGCTGCCCTATGCACTTGGAATAGATCTGTGAACAACACAAAGATGCCTGCCTTAGAAGCCACATGTAGACCTCTTGGAGCAGTTCCTGGTACAGCCCTCAGAGAAGGAAAATTAAGAGAGTGTCAGATATGGAAGAAGATCAGCCACAGCCTAATACAGCTTCATAGACTCCGTTTTACCATTTTCCCAGCTTTGTGATGCTGGACAAGTTCTTAACCTCTTTGGGTCTCACTCTTTCCCACCCGTGCAGAGGCCGCAATCACTCCCTTCGTGAGGGTTGTGCAGCCCCAGAGGTAAAGTGCCTGGTCCACATTAGGCCATCTGTGCCGCTGGTTCCTATATCCATTTCCTGGGGCTGCCGTGACAACGTGGAAATGCTTTCTCTCACAGTTCTGAAGGCTAGAGGTCCACCACCAAGGTGTTGTCAGAAATAGTTCCTCCCGGAGACTCTGAGGGAGGCTCTGTTCCACGCCTCTGGTTCTAGCTGCCGAACCAGAATTGGTGGCGAGCAGCCCTTGGCGTCCCGAGGCTTGTAGCTGCGCCATTCCTGTCTGCCTGTCCTTTCTTCACACGTTCTACTCCGTGTATCTGCACGTCCTTTCTTCTTCCTCCGAGGACACCTGTCACCGGATTTAGAGCCCACTCCAACCTGATATGACCTCATCTTACTTACATCAGCTAGGACCTTGTTCCCCAAAAAGGTCTCATTCTGAGGTTCCAGGTAGATGTGAATTTGGAGGGACACTATCCAACTCACCGTAGGTTCTTTCTCACCCCTCTCCCCCATTGCAGGGCCTCTGAGCGAGGAGATCGGGGTGCGGCAGGCTTCGCGGTCAAACCTGGGGAGTGTTGTGTCCTCCCCTGCTGCATCGATGTCACCTCCAGAAAGATCGCGCTGTTTCTCTGTGCATAGTTCGGAACTGATCACAGGAATTGCCTGGAAGCCTACAAACACTCAGGGATCGTTTTGCTCGGGAAGGACGCAGATTTGGAAGTGTCCTCATGTTTGTTCACCACCAAGAAACGAGGCGCACCGCTCACCCCGGAAAAGGAGCCCGTCCTTTCCAGACCAGCTGGTGATTTAACTCCAGTGGTTGAGCAACTCATAACTCGAGGTATTAATGAGTCAATCTGTTACCCTTCCTGGCTATTGTATTTACGTTTCAGCAGAGTCTTTCTGGAGGCAAGGTTTTAAATGAAGGGAGTGACTCTAATGGTGGAAATGTCAGGCCCTTTGGTGGGGGAAGGTATTTGGAGAAAGGCAGGGGAGCTTGGCCTTTCGGTTTAACTCTGCTAACATTTCTCGAGCAGCTCCCACACTCAGGGCCCTGATCCAAACACCCACGTGGAACCCACTTAGGAGTAAAACCCAATCTGTGCCTGTCAGGGATTCAGGGTAAAGTCACTGCACACAAACAGTGGGAAAGCAAGGCAGACTGCAAGGTACATTATGAAAGAGATATGAAGGGCATATGTGGGAGAGGCAGAGATTAATTTCGATGGCGATGAGGTGGGAGGTTATATTGAAAAACTTCAAGAAACAGGCAGATTTTAAAGTGTGAATCAACAAGTGGAGGTGGTGAGGGATGGCATTCCACATAGAGGACTCAGCGTAAGCAAATCATGGCAGTGGGGGAAGGCAGAGAACCGTGGGGGACTGCGTGCTATCTGGTCCGGCGTTCAGGTTGTGTCGTGAGGCCCTGTGGGAAGCTAAGACCTGAGAACTAAGCCAAGCCTTGATGCCGGAGGGCGTGGCCTGTCAGGCTGAGGCCATGGGGTTTGCTGCCTGAAAGGTGCCTAAGTGCATCTCTCGGGCTGGCATCCTGCTGCTGCCCTGACTTTGGACATCATATAAGTCGCTTAACTTCTTAGAGACACAGTCTCCTGGCCTCTGCAATGTAGATGGTCCCAGTCCTGTTACCCAGCCTCCTCGAGAAGATTCGATACGTGCAGCGGCTTAGGACAGTGCTGCTGCACACTGAGCAGTTACTAAATGCTCATTGTTAACGATACAGATTTTCGGCAAGGGACGTGATAATACTGGGCGTGTGTTTGCTTGCTCAGGATGCCAGCTCACGGCTAACCAGACAAACTGTCTGGCTGAGTGGAGAAAACTTAGTGGAACATGGGAACATGGGGCGGCTACCTTTTGGCATAAGGAGGGGCTGGTCTAGAATTTGGGGCAGGCCAAGGGGAAGGATGGGGACAAGTCTGCAGCCGAGAGTTGACAGTCCTGGGAACTGGCAGCTTGAAGAAAAGCTGAAGTTCGTCAGCAGCGTCCGTTGTCCCGGGGGAAGCAGCTTCTCTTCTCAAGAGACTAGAAAGGAGCTCAGAGTCCAGAGTATCTCTTGGGAGCTACTGAACTCAAGGAGGCAAGGACAAGGGGACAGCGTGGACAAAGGCCTAGCGGTGGCACAGGACTCACGGACCAGCCACACGGGCCCTGGGCGGCCGTACTTGTCTTGCAGCACCCAGAAGGTGAGCTTGGCTCCCCATGGCCTGCATTTGTCTCATTTATTCCAGAACCAGCATGCCTTCCCTTCCCCTGCTTGTGCATATTCTCTTGTCCTTCATGGCCTTGTTGAAGGCTCATGCCCTCCTGGGAATGCTTTCCAACAACTCCAGCCTATGCGAACTTCTCCCTTCGCTGAACCCAGGAGTATTGGAAAGACTCATGCTGTTTAAACTGCCAAATCAGGATAGCTTCTCAGAGGTTTCTTGTGTAGAGTGAATGAAACCACTCTTACAATGTGCTCAGCAGAGTATCCGGTGCCTAATCAGTGCACAGGAAATGTTGGCAGTTCTGCTGCTGCTGTTCCTTACCCTGCACGTGGATATTAAGATCATTGTTTGGGGACAGATGGTGGATGGCATCCTTGGGAAGAACACACTCCTGGAGACCAGGTCTGTGGGTGTTAACTGTTATGCCAACCCCTTCTCTTCTACTTGAAAACATTCTGGAGAACTGAGTGAATGAATGTGACATTATTATTGCGATAACCTTGAATCCACTCTAATTCATGTTTACTTCTTAAGTCATCTGCCAACATTGGTACTTTAGCTTTATGAGTCACAAATTCCTTGTGGCATACTTCATAATATAGGGTGACTCACCAGGGCACTGTGGTCCTGAAAGTGAGCCTATGCTCTAAGTTTTAGCTTGTATTAAGTCTGCTTCCTGGAGAGACTGTAAACTTTATGAGGGCAGGATCTCTGGCTTCTTCCCTACCCTCCACGGTACCCAGCACAGTGGTTGGCATGCATCTCTGTTGTTAACTAGTTGTGTTCTGATGTCAGGCTTAACCACTTCAGGCTCATATTTCCTCCACAATGCTTATACAAAAGTATAGGTTGTCTAAATGCTGAAACTTTCAGAGGTATACCTCTAGTTCTGCCCACTTCCTATGAAAATCTCTACGAAGCGAGAACACTTGTATAGTTGTCAGGATTTCTTGGGATGCCAGTGATAGAAACCTAATTCAAACTTTCATGCCCCCCAAAAGGGAAAAATTGGTTTGTATAACCGAAAAGTCCAAAGATGGAGTGAATTTCAGGTAAGGCTGGATCCAGGTGCTCAAAATTTACCAGAAGAATATGTCTCTCTCAGTCCTTCAACTCTGGTTTTCCTCTAAAATGTCTTTGTTTTTAAGCATGTTCTCCACAGCTGATGGCAAAGACAGCCACCAACATTTTCGTTTATGTTCCATTAGCTCGATAATAGTAGGCAAAATCCCATCACTTTTTAATTTTTATTCTTTATTTTCGGCAGAATCTGGACATGACACTTATGGACTCAGAATGTATCACATGGCTATACCTAAACCCATTCCTGAGACTTGGTTTGTCTAAGTATTGGCTATGTGTGGAGCTTGGACAGACACTATGCAAAGCAGCCAGTTTGGGTGTTCAGAAAGGATGATTTCCTAAAAGACCATCTTGATGCAGCTCCTAGAGATAGAAGAAATGGATGCTGGGCAGGCAAATAGTTTTGACATTTGGCAGACCTGAGGGACAGTAATTTTGTGTAGAAGCAACAACAGCTTCCATATCAACTGCTATTACCACAGTGAGAAAGACACCGATCCATTGCATCATCTGTGGACAGAGGGAGGCCTTTTACAGTGAACTCCGAACCCTGACTTTGGTTCCAGAATTGTAAAGTTACAGTTTTGAGGCCCTCACGGGTAGAGCCTGTCCCCATCAGACTGAAGAACGAGTGATGGCGTCTGCTGAGCTATATGGAGAAGGGCTTTGCATGTAAGTGAGCACAACTTATGTAACCAGCATGGGGCCACCCGGGAACAGCTGCTGGTCCATTAGGAAGAAGGTGAATGCCCTTTGTCCTGGTCTGATTGCTCTGCCTCAGGAATTTCCTTCTCCTCTGGCTCCAGAGGAGACAGTAATCCACCCCATTCCTCCCCCATGCTTGATCTTCTCTTGTCTGTTGTTTCCTTTTCCCCATAAACAAGAGTTGACCCTGGCCAAGATTGTAGCTGCTTTCCATCATGGAGAAATGTATTGGTTTGGTAAGGAGCATCTTCATCAAAATGAAGGTCTTCTTGGCCAGTGTGCTCTTAAAGAAAAAGAAAATAAAACTGAAGGACAAGTCTTACTTATTGTGATAAACACCATTCCCTTGTTGTTTTCCTGCTAGAGAACTATACTGAGTAATCTTAATTGATATTGTGGCTCTTCTATTCGACATTATTAGTGAGAGTGATGGGCAGAACAAGAACCATAAAATTTTTGAATAACAATAGTAAGACATGACCTTAGCAGCCATTCTCACCCTGTGGGCTTTGTGAGTTCATCAGCTGAATCTGTTTTGTTCACTGACTGCTACATTTTCAGTGCCTGGCATAGTGCCCAGCACTCTGGGAGTGTCACCGTTCTCTATTACTGCATTCATGGCAGATATCACTAATCATCCACTTTATTCTTCCCCCTGGATTGAGAGTGTGGCCTCAGAATCATTCTCAACACAAAACCCCAATGCCAGCCAATTAATATCGACACATGAGCCCAAATCGATTTGCCTTTTCTGACTAGTGGCTTGTCAAAAGTTTGCAGAATCTTAAGGAAAGATTTCTTTCAATCATGTAGTTTCCATTTAGGAGATAGCGGAGACTTCAGCAGTTATCCGTCAACTAGATAGTGACTTCTTTAGGCTTTGAAGTTGCTATAGAACTCCAGTCTACATTCTTTGTGTCATTCCTCAGAAGAAATTTTAAAATCAGGTATTACACACCACGAATTAACTTCTGGGGACTACATACTCTAACCGGTTTTAACTCCTCAGTAATCTGCAAGCTGATAATTACCATGTAGAAGCCAGTCTACCTCAGTGAAAGGTTAGAGGTTTAGGTGCTTAAAGAAGATCCCCAGGAGTTCTTCCTTTGGTACCTGCTATTTAACATTTCAAGTGGTGGAGAAATGGCACTTAGAATGAATAGCTCACTCTGGCAGCACACCCCTTTCCTTTTAGATTTTAGCATAAGTAGCATTAGGAAGTAGTCAATTATGGTCAATGTGGGCTCCTGCAAATAACTGTAGAAATTAAAGTGGCTTTGTATATAAAAGGAATATGCCCTCGCAAGACATCTATTTAAATAAACCCACTGTGCAAGGCTCTGGATGCAGCCAGAAAAGATCATTTAACAGGCTAGTCAAATTACTATGGTAGAGGGAGTAAGAAAAGGTCTGGACCACTTGGATAATTGGAGCTGCAGATGATCAAAAACTCTTGTTGAATTATAGGCTCCCAGATTGGCCTTAGTCCCAGTGAACGAGTACTATAACCACATTTACTAGCAATAAGATCATACTTTTAATATCTGACAGTTAAATTCAAGAAAGGAGTAAGGAAATAGTCATTTCCATCCCAGTTTACTTGAAGGTTATTATGCAAATTCAAGGAACATATGAATAGAGTCTTCTAGTCCAAAGGCTCCCTAAGCATCACTGTGCTCTGAGGGGCAATCAGCCATCCTCTGCTACCTGCTAGGAAGAGACAAAAGCACCTGATGTCAGTCTTTGTTCTGGGTGTTATTGGAATGACCTAGTCATTGAACATCAGTCAGTAGCAGGACTCAGTAGCAAGGTTCTGACTAAAATCAGCAATTGGAGGCTGAGGCCACTCTTACTGTCAGGCAGAATTCATTTTTATGTCTGCATTGACAATTGAAGCAATTGTGTTTATGTTAGGAAGGGGCAATTTAGGAGACAGGTCCCAGCTCTCTCAGAGAGGCAATTAACCTGAACTAAGCATCTTGAACACAACTGGTCCTCCCCTGCTTATGGGGACCAGGGATGGGTATGCAGAAATTGTGTAACTTGTCTTTGATGTCAGACCTGAGAGAATATTCTAGTCCTACTACTTAATAGCTGTCTGGCTTTGAATAGTTAATTAAATTGATTAACCTTCAGCGTTGTCTCTTTAAAAATGGGGAAACAATATCATCTATTTCCACTTCACTAAAATAGAGATGATAGTAATCATTGCTGTGAACATTAAATACAAAACAAAAATATTTAAAGTTCTTAACACTAGTTGGAGCATTTACCAATATAGATCATGTTCTGGTACATAAAACAAGTCTTAATATATTTAAAAGCATTGAAGTCATGAAAAACATATTTTCTAACCAGAATAGGATTAAATTAGAGATCAGTCACAGAAAAATATCTACAAAATCCCCAAATATTTGAAAACTATTTACTTCCCCCAATAACCTTTGAGTTAAAGAAGAAATCAAAAAGGAAATAAGTATTTTAAACTCAATAAAAATGAAAACACAGCATATCAAGATTTATGGGATGCTGTTAAATCAGAGCTTAAGGGGGAAATGTATAGCACTAAAATGTCTATGCTAAAAGAGAAGAAAGGTCTCAAATCAAGGACCTTAACTCCTGTCTTAATAAATTAAAAAAAAATTAAGTTAAAACCAAGGTAAGAATTAGAAAGAAAATAATAAACGAAAACCAACAAATATGTCAATGTGAAAGACAATAGAAAAACAATGGAGAAAATCACTGAAATCAAAAGCTGGTTCTTTGAGATCAATAGAATTCATAAACCTCCAGCAAACTGAGTAATAAAAAAGAGAGAAGATATAAATTACTGAACATCCATAATGAAAAAAGCAACAACACCACAATTATAGATATTAAAACAAAAATACGAGGATATTATAAATGACTCTATGAAATAAATAATAAATGCTATAAATTCGACAACTAAAACAAAATGGGCAAATTCCTGAAAGGCAAAATCTGCTAACCTGAATTCATAGTGAACAATTTTCTCACAAAAAAAAGAAAAAAAACAAACTCAAGGACTAGAAAGCTTCCTTGGGGAATTCTATCAAACACTTAAAAAAGAAATAATATATAAACTCTTTGAGAAAATTGAAGAGCAAAGAATACTTATCAACTCATTCTATGAGCTCACCATTACAAAAGACAACATTATAAGTAAGAAAATTACAGCACAATATACCTCATGTATGCAGAGCAAAAAAAAAAAAAAAAAAAAAAAACCAGCTAAAAAGTAAATCAAATCTAAAACCATACAAAAAGGACAACATATCATGACTAAGTAATTGGCATTGTTCTGGAGTTCAGTCCAGAAATGCAAAGTTGATAGAACATTTGACAAATCAGTGTGATTCACCATATTTACAGTCTAAGAAAGAAAAATATATAATCATCGAAATGATGTAGAAAAAGTATTTGACAAAATATAATATTCATTTTTAAAAGAAAATATATCTCAGCAAACTAGGAATAGAGGGAACTTCCTTAACTTGATAAAAAGTATCTACAAAAAAAACAACTACAACAACAACAACCCTACATCATACTTAATGATAAAAAAAAAAAAAATGAAAGACTGCTTTCCCCCTAAGATTAGAAAGAAAAAAAGATATCTTATCTGTTCTCATCATTTCTGTTCAAATTTGTACTGATGCTCTAACTAATGCAATAAGGCAAGACAAAGGAAACAAATAGTATAGAAATTAAATAGGAAGAAGTAAACCTATCTTTACTCACAGATGTAGGATTACATATATAGAAAATCCTATGGAATCTACAAAAAAACTACTAGACATGTAAATAAGTTTATCAAGGTTTCAAGATGCAAAACCAATAAAAAAGACTCTTTATATATAATAACAATAAATAAGTGAAAACTAAAAATTTAAAAATAATGCCATTTATAATAGCATCAAAAATATACATAGAGACCTATGGAATGGAATATATATAAGACCTATGGAATGAAAACTACAAAATACTGCAAAATAAAGAATAATTTTTATTTAGAATAATCTAAATAAGTGGAGATATAGACAATGTTTGTAGATCAGAAGACTCAATATTATTAAGATGTCAATTGTTCTCAAAATTAGCCTATTATTTTTGTACAATCCCAATCTAAATCTTAGCAGCATTTACTGTAGAAATTGACAAGCTAATTCTAAAATTGATACAGAAATGCAAAACACCAAGGGTAGCAAAAACAACTTTAAAAGGAATAAAAAGACTGGAAGGTTAGCAGTACCTGGTTTCAAGACTTCTTATCAAGATACAGTATTCATCAGTGTGATGTTACTGTCAAGATAGATAAACAGATAAACAGGTTAAAAGAGAGAGTCCAGAAATAAACCCCCAGATAGAGAGTTCAGAAATAGATCAACAAATATGTGGACAACTGACTTTTGATAAGGATACAAAGGCAATTCAAGATAGTCTTTAAAAGAGTCTTTTCAAAAAATTGTGCTATAACTGTTGGATATCTATATGGGGTGGAGGGAGAACTTTAATCCATACCTCGCAGCATATACAAAAATTAGAATGGATCATCAACCTAAATGTGAAACCTAAAACTATAAAAGTCCTAGAAGACAATATAGGAGAAAATCTTTATAACCCTGATTTAGGAAAAGGTTTCTTAAATATAACACCAAAAGCCCAAATTCATGAAAGAAAAAAAATTGATATATTGTGCTACATTAAATTCAAAACTTCTGCTCTTTGAGTTACACTGTTAAAAGAATGAAAAGACAACCACAAAATGACGGAAAATATTTGTAAATCATATATCTGACAAGGGGATAGTATTTGGAAAATATTTGTAAATCATATATCTGACAAGGGGATAGTATTTGGAACATATAAAGAATTCTAAAACCCAATAAATAAGAAATGAACAACCCAATTTAAAAAATGAATAAAAAATTTGAACTTACATTTTAGCAAAGAAGATATATGGATGGCAAATAAACAAGTTATAAAGAGGCTCAACATCATTATAATTAAGTAAATTCAAACGAAACAATAAGATACCACTCCACGGCTGTTAGAATAGCTAAAATTAAAAAGACTAACCATACTAAATCTTGCCAAGGAAACAGAAGTACTGATGCTTTTATACACCGCTGATGAAGATGTAAAATGGTACAACCACTTTGGAAAACAGTTTGGCAATTTCTTAGCAAGTTTAACATATTCTACCACATGACACTCAGCTACTCTTCCCAGCGATTGCATTCCTAGGCATTTATGAGAAAGAGAAATGAAAGCATATGTCCCTACAAAGACTTGTATATAAATATGCACAGTGTTATTAGTAATTGCCCCAAACTGGAAATATCCATCAACAGGAAAAAAGACAAACAAAAGTGTGGTTTGCCCTGAAATGCTAGGCAGCAACAAAAGCGATGAACTACTGATACGCACAACGCGGATGAACCTCAAAGTCATTACATGGACTGAAGGAAACTAGACCAAAAACAGGGGTACTTATTGTATGATTTCACTTCTATAAAATTCCAGAAGGTGGAAGCCAGTCTGTAGGGACAGTGGCAAATCAGTGAGCCCCTGGAAATGGGAAGGGCATGGAGAGGGACGGAAGGGAGGGATTGAGAAAAGCACAGATGGAGTTTTTTGAGGGGATGGGTAGGCTCACAGTCTGGAGTGTGTAATAGTTTCGTGGGTGCACACTTACATCAAAACTTATCACATCGTACACTTTAAACACGTACGTGTCTGTACCTCAACAGAGCTGCTTTTAAAGAAGCGGTTAGGCTGGCACATGACCACACTTGGCCACACATAACAGGGACCTGAGAAGATAGGTCAAGACCACACTGGTAGACATGTGTCCTAAAGAGGAAGTTCCCCTCCTACAGCTGCTGGTAGCCTGGCCCACTACTGCTGCTCCCCTGGCTGTGGCAGTTAGAAAATTCTGGCAGGTCGATTTAAAAAAAAAAAAAAAAAAAAAGATGTTTGACACATGGTTACTGCTTTCTTTTGATTCCAGTTATCCCTTGACTGGCATTCATTCATTCATTCATTCATTCATTCATTCATTCATTCCTTTCCTGATGAATCTCCAAAGTAGGTACAGCTTTGATCTCACAGACCTAACAGATTTGATCTCACAGGTCAGACTGATCCCCTGGGAGTGGCTGCCTGGAGCCCTGTGTGCTGAGATGTGTGGTAGGCAGAATAATGACCCCCAAAGGTGGCCACACCCCAGAACACGTGTATCTGTTGCCTTACATGGCAAAATGGACTTTGCAGATTGATTAAGCTTATGGATCTTGGGATGGGAAGATAACCCTGGATTATCTGGTGAGCCCACTCTCGTCACATGAGGCTGTAAAGTGGAGAACAATTCCTGGCTGTGGTCAGAGTATGACGGCAGCATGGGAAAGACTTGGCGTCTTGTTGCCGGGACCGAGATGTAAGGGGCTCTGTGTCCATGAACCAGAGAGAGGCCTCTCGAAGCGGGAGAAGACAAGGAAATGGATTCCCTCCTTGAGTTTCCAAAAAGAAAAGCAGCCCTGCCAAAACTTTGGTGTTAGCCCATTGAGACCTATATTGGCCTTCAAACCTACAGACTGTAAAATAATAAAGTTGTATTGTTTTAACCTGTTAAGTTTGTGGTAATTTGCTACTGCAGCAATAGCTGCAGATTAATAGCAGATTAATCCAAGCAGGAAAGAATATCGTAATCAATTAATAATAGCTACCATTGATACCATATTGGAAAAAGGTTGCGTGCCACATATCTGCCACTTTGGCTCTCGTTTTCAAGGTGCGCTGGCATGGGAGTTGGGGGCGCACCTTCATTTATGGCGCCTACTGTGTGCCAAGCTCTCTGCCAGGCTTTTTATATATGCTCCCTCAGTCATCCTCACATCAGTCCTATCAGGAGGTAAATGCAGTCGGCTCTCTGTGTCCACAGGTTCCACATCCACGGATTCAACCAACCGCAGGTGGAAAATTTTAGACAAAAAAATCCCAGAAAGTTCCCCAAAGCAAAAAACTTAAATTTTCCATGCCCTGAGCATGACACTGAATCCATGCAAATGAAGTAACCTGTAGGCATTCCCCGCTGTAGCCTATATGCAAATATAGGTTATATGCAAATACTATGCCATTTTATATAAGGGACTTGAGCACTTGAGGATTTTAATATCTGAAGGGGGTCCTGGAACCAATCCTTCATGGATACCAAGGGGTGACTGCATTACTTCCTCTTTTGATAGATGGGGACCTTGTCTAAGATCTTAACTATAAATTTTTTTTTTCATTCCTCTTAGCTTCCAAACAAAACACAGAGTCCCAAGAAAATCCAGGTAAACTAGATTTCAAGTGTTGATGGAAAACAAGAACAAACACAGATGAAGAGCCTTTGTCGTGGAACAATACTTCTGGCCCTGGAGGTGGTACGCGTAACATTATTAGTGCAGCTGGAGCTCCTAGAAGTGTCCTGGGAGTGGGTAAGAAACAATTCATTTCTAATATTTGGTAATTATCACAAAAACTATTTGCTCCTTGTTTACGCTTAAACTTCAGCACAGAGGAACACCACTTATTTCCTCCCTCAGCATGATGTGTGTCACGCATCCAGCCAGCTGCCTCGCTGGACTCCTGGACCCCTCTGGGATTAGGGACTTGTTTATGCCTCCCCTGAAGGGGCCACATGACCATGCATCCTTCCCGCCCTTACTCTCCCTCCCAAGAATGCCTCAGGCAGCCCTCCCCTGGACAGCATGGCTGGATTCTCTCTCTCTGATAGTGAAATTGCAACATCATATGTTGGGAGCAAGGGAGGAAGCAAGACCCCAGATATCCTTCAAAACAGCTGTGGAACCAGGCCAGGTCACTGTCATTTGCCATTTCACTATCTTTCTTTTGAAGGAAGTTAATGAGTCGGGAAGGCAGAAGGGGAAGATTGAGAGCTAGCTTCAGCACTGAACAATTCCGCAGCGGAACCTCTCTGAGCCTTCATTTTTTTCACCCGTAATATGAGCGTAGAAACAGGGGCATAGCAATGATTACAACTGATTGAGAATATACTGTAAGTTAGACACTGTTTTAGGGGCTTTTCATGTAAACCTCGCTTATTCCAACAGCCTTATGAGAGAGATACTACTATTAGCCTATTCTACAGAGGAGGATACAGAGGCTCAAAGAGAATTAGGTACTTGCCCAAAGTCACACAGCTCGTAAAGGAAACTAAGCCACCGGACTCTAGACTTGGAGCACAAAACCCCTTCATGAACACGCATGGCGCCTTGCGCAGGTACGTGTTCACCAGATGCGAGCAAGAATTCTGTTGGATTTCATATTAGTGTTCAGTATGAGCTGGGACCTGAGGTCTCCTTGTTCCAGCTTTCTTTTTATTACCTGTTTCTAGTGGAATAAAAGACAGTTATAGAAAATCACACAAATCCCAGAAACCCACCCATGGATTCCATCCAGTCAGCACTCCCACCAAAAGTGATCACGACCTTGACTTTTGAGGGAATAACCGTCTGTCATTTCAGGCTGCTATAACAAAGTGCCATAGACTGGATGTCTTATGAACAAGAGAAATTTATTTTTTTTTACGGTTCTGGAGGCTAGAAGTCTGAGACCAGGGTGCCAGCACGGCTTGGTTCTAGAACTGGCCCTATTTCAGGTGGCAAACCGCCAATTTCTGCTTGTGTCTTCCTCTGGTGGAAAGAGGACAGGAGAGCTCTCTGAGGTCCCTTTCATAAGGGCACTAATCCCATTCAGGAAGGGTCCTCGGGCCCCTGCACCCTCTCTCCAGACCTCTTACACTCTGCCAGCAGTGACTTGGGCAAAATGCCTCCTGGGTTCAGCTGCCACTCTGAGGCTGGGTCATGTGTCTTGCAGCGGGACCTGCTGCCTGCGTTGGGTTCCCCTGTGCTCCGGTCTATCGGATGCCCCGTTGCTTGCTTTCTTCCTCACATGCAGGTGTTGATACCGTTGGGGCATTTGCTGTTTTGTCCCCATAGCTTATAATGTGAGACTCATGGGGATCCCCTTGCGATTTTGTTTTTCATTTTGTTATGTATTTGCTTTGTTTGTTTTTATGTGGAGATTGAGGTACATTCGAAAATGATTCTGTCACTTCTCTCATCTTCCAAAATTCCCTAGAATTCTTCTGTCCTCCTCTGATCACAGGACCCTGTCCAAACCTGGCTTCTCCCACATGCACGGAAGACTACCAGCTGTGCCCACAGACCTGCCCTTCTGACTCTGGGGTGGAAATAGTCCCTATGCTCTGGCAAGACAGGTCTATATTTCTTTACAACAGAGTTAACCTCAACGGGAGAGATCATGTAAAAACACTGAGCAATGGAGGAAGCTGAGAAGAGATCAGAGAATCCTGCAGTGGGAGGGGGTAGCACTGCACATTGAAAATCCCTTCCGTCTGTCTCTAGCGTCTTGAGATCCGACAGTTCAGGAAGAACTCCCCGCACACTCCCCGCTTTTAATTAATCTTATCTTGAGATAGCAGTCAGCGTCCCTGGAAGTTAGACCTCCCTGCCTTTGAATTTGAGCTTTTCAGAGGTCACCAGAACAAGATCAAAATCCTCTACTTGCGTTTTTTCATCATTGTAGGCATGCAAATGCTTTTATAAAAGAAGTTTCATTTTTACTTGACTGCATCAGACACTGTCCTAAGTAACAAACTTTGCTCCTGCTTTCCGTGAAGTCATGGTCTGAGTTAAAAGCACACATTGCCATGATTTTTTATTTATTTCATCTCATATTCTTAAGGAACCAGAACAATATTTGCCCCATGCAAAAAATTTCTCATTTGGGGGGAACATCTGCATTAATGAAGAAACACTTTTCTATCTTTCTTTCTTTCTTTCTTTCTTTTCTTTCTTTTTTTTTTTTTTAAAGAAGAGCTTGTACAACAAAGAGGTTTTTGTTTCTGTTCTTAAGAACACCACTTCCACCTCTGATTGCAAAAATAAAGTCAAGCCTTTTTAGAACACTGACTGGTGTTGTGGGAGGAGGGAAGGAGAAAGTCTTAGCCTCTTGCTCTCTCTGCCCCCTCCAATGCACCTTACCCCAGGATAGAAGAGTTTTCTGATGCATCCCATTTGAGGAATAACTAGGTTCCAGTAACAATGGGCAAGTCCATTGTGTGTGTACTGAGAAAGCTCTCATCTTGAGCCTGTGCTTAAGGTTCTAGTTTAGTTTGTCAAAGAGTCTGCACAGAGTGTCAGGCCCAGGACCAGCTACTAATCAAATGGTAATGAGTTTCCCATTTAATGGAGACCTTGTAGGTGGGAGGGCTGGCCTGTCTGAGCCCCTGGACTGGTGCTAACAGCACACCCAACCACACAGTCACTTCCAATGACTCCGTTACTTTGCTATCTGGTCAGTGGGCAAAGAAAGTCACTGCATACATGACTTGAGGTGTGTCATATCTTCTCCCTGCATGTGCCTTTTCCCCACTCACTGTGCACTTCATATAACCACCAAATTGTTGCCTGAATGGTTTTTTTTAAGCACAAGTAGAATTGTGCCCACTTTCTGCTTTTAAAAAGCAAACCATAAACAAACTTTAATGGTCTCATTGCTAACGAGGTCAATTCTCATATTATTAGCATTCAGTCATCCTTTCTCTCAGGCCTCAGCTTTGTCCCCGCCCTGACCATACCTGTACACTGAGCTGCAGTCATTTGGAGCTAGCTGCTTGCATGCTTACTCAAGTGGTGCCCTCTGCCGCGGACCATCCTTTCTGCTTCCGGATAATCCTTCCAAACATAAGTCACAAATTCCTGCCTCCATGAAATCGTCCCCTGGGTCCTAGTCTCCAGTGCCATCCCTGGGGTAGGAGGTGAGGCATGGGCTGGATTTATTCCCCTCCTCTCCTGGGAGCTTTCTCCACCTATTAGGGATTCACTCCCATCAATCCCCCCTCCAACCAGATTTGCGCCTCCTTTAGGCTGGTGATGATGGGCTATGTTTTGAGTTCCCCAGGGCCTATCACAATGCCTATGGTATCATAAATGCTCCATAAACATTTGCTAAGTGGCTACTTCTGAGTGAAGGGTGTGACCAACCTTTAGAATTAGTCCAAAAATATTTATTTGACTGCCAACTGTATGCAAAGTATCATGCTTTCACTATAAAAAGCTATCCTGAAAACATAAACTATTAACTGGTTATTCATAATTAGTGTCTGATTATCTATACTAAGGGAGGAGCAAGAGCATAATACTTGGCCTTTTAGTCTCAGCTCTGTCACTTCCATGCTCTGTGGCTTTCAAGTCTAAATCTCAATTTCCTTGGTTGTAAGATGAGGAGAAAAATCATCACAGCTGTCTACCTGCCCTTAGTGGTGGTGTGTTGATCAGATGGTGTGATGTATATTGAAGCCCTCTGAATTAACTCTCCTCACCTAGTAAGACCTTAGGCATTGGACATGGAGAGTTTTGGTGAAGAAAAAGCAGTAAGCGAGGATCCAAGGAGCAGGAGGGCAGGCAGACCTGGGCAGCATAAGGACGCAGGGCAGCAGGTGACAGGAGAAGGGCCACTGAGCAGGGGGAGCAGAGAGGCCAGAGTGTGTCCATGGGGGAGGTGTGGAGAGATCAGATCAGGGAAGGAAAGAGGAGGCAGAGTCTAGTCTTCTCTTGGGAGGGCGAGGAGAAGGTAACACCTGCCTCCAGCTGCAGAGAGGATGGAGTTTAATCAGACAGAAAAAGCTTAGAACAGCTCTAGGCTTTCTCTCTGGTTTCCCAAACCCAATTACTATTGGACATTTCTGGACAATCTCACAGGTTATGAGGTTGTTCCATCCCCAGAGAGCCAGTCCTTTCACCCCATATTTAATTGGAATTCAAAGAGCATCATGATTCACAGGGTTTGAGGATGAAACCACACTGGTTAGTCACTTGCTCTTGCTGCTAGAAGGCCCCTCCTAGGGTAGAAAGAAATGTACCACCCTAAGACGGGACGTGAGAGCTGATGAAATGAGAATTGGAGGCAGCGGTCAGTGGTTCTGCCCGCCAGCCCCTGTCCAGTGCACTGAGTGTAGAGCTGCTCTGCCTTCAATCAGGACAACAAAGTGGGTCTTGCCAATGAATTGATGTTTCTTAGTGACATTGTTAGTTTCACTCGGTGCTGAAAGACTAATGTCAGAGACCTAGAATATTCTCATAGATCCCTTCCTTCTTCTGCCCCAACAATAGTCCTGGGAACCCAAGGGGTCTAAAGGACATTTATAGAGTCCTAAAAAATATTCTTCAAATTTCATATTTAAATAAACATAAACAACTTAAAAATATATAGTAAACATACCCTCAAATGTGCTATATACTATACTTTATCCCTTTGAGTCTGTCATATGTATTATGTTGTGTTGTTGGGTCAGACTTTTGCGTATGAATGTATAGATTTGGAATAAAGCTGCTCCCATTTTTTTAAGAAGGAATTTTCTGGCATCACCAGAGAACTGCTTTGAAAACTATAATTACTTGCAACTACATGTCTGTTTGAATCAGATTTCCTTAATCCTGGATATATTAGTCGACATGTTTTTGGTTGCAAGAGACAGAAATCCAAGTCGAACTGGCCTGAAAGACAAAAAGAGCAGTACTGGTTTGGATAACAGAAAAGTCCAGCGTCAGACTGGGAATGGGGAACAGGGACTAGGTAGCGAGACAACAGAAGTCTTGTCTCCTGCACAGGCTAAACGCACTGCAGAGACACACTGGACTCCAGGACTCCACTGTCCCCCTACAGTGTCAGTCTCTGATTTCCAGCCCCTGAGTTCCCCAAAATGGCCTCCTGGTCCTTATATATTGATTTGATAATAAGTAAATGTTATACATTTGAACCCCAAAATAAATTTTACTAATAAAATAGCTCTTTTATCAATTTATATAGTTGGTGGATTCCACATAAAACTTGTCCCCAAAGGGTGAGTTTTGTGCTTTCACAAGGTTGAAAAACTCATCACTGTGCCTATTTTCACATCTCAGGTGATTCTGGTCTCTACAGAAGCTTCTCGGCCACTGAGTTCAGAGCGATCCCTGCCCCTTTTGTATGTGTTTCATTTGTTCGGCTCTTGGTCTAGGAGGCCATGCAATAAAGGGGAGGTTTGCCATCAGAAGTTCAAGTGCAGGCTTTACTCCTTACTGTCTATGTGACTTTCCTTATCATTAGGTGAGGATGGCGATGCCTGATCCCTTTTCAGGGGAGGGAGATTAAGCCAGAAGATTTAGGGGGAAAGTTCTCCAGAATCAATGAAACACTATGTGAATAAAAATTATTATCTTTCATCTTTTGTTATTATATGTTTATCGTGTTGATATAAAATGTAATTATTTGAATGTGTCTAGTATCACTGCAGTTTAATTGCATCGATGGCCTCATTTCTTTATCCCTCCCTGTATCCATGACCTTTACCGTGCAATTTGTGTACCCTCCCACCAGGATTCCAGATTTGATCATGTGACTTGCTTTGGCCAGTAGTGTGTCAGCAGATGTGACCCAGAGGCTTGAAAACACTTGCACAAATGAGCTTGATCGCTCTTGTTCCTCTATTTTCACCAAGAGAGCATGCCCGGCTATCCTGTAGGAGGAGAGCCAAGTTGACCAGTTAGTCACCCCGGTTTATGCCACCCTAGACCAATAGTAAGTCAACTTCTAGACATCTGAGTGAACCAGAAGAACTGCCCAGATTAGTCTAGACACTTGTCAATGCTCACTGTTTTAAGCCACTGAGTTTTTCTAATGGTTTATTTCACATCATCGTTGTGGCAATAGATAAGTGTTATACTCCCTAACTAGGAGGGCAGAAATCTTGTCTTATATCTTAGCCATCATCGTCCTGAAGCTCTCCAATTTCCCCAACCCTCTTAAGAGAAGGGAGAAAAATGCAGTTCAAGATTTTTTTAAAGCCTTCTAATTGCTCTCTGAGGCAGTTTTCATGCAGCATTTTGTTTAATCTCCACAATATCCTTGCAAGATAGATCAACATTTTCTCTTTCTACAGATGAAAAAGTGGAGGTTCAGAGAAGTGAAGTACGTTATCTACGATCACACAGAAAGAGGGACAGAGCTGGAGTCTCCCCCAGGTGAGTCTGTTTCTCAGGACAATTCTCAGTCTCAAGTTCTGCTTTGAAAGTCAGAACCACCCCACCTGGCCTTTTTCAAGATACCATCTTGTTCTCCAGTGGTGTTGTATTTGTTTATCTTGAACCATAGACTTGTCCTTCTCACACCTTTTTTCTTCCCTCATCATGCTGGAAGATGATTTATTTATTAGCATACTGATATGATACATTAGAAATCACACATTATCAATTTCCTTGTATTTGTTTCTAAGAAATGTTGTTCATTGTAAATAAATGGGGGAGGGAAGTTGCTTTCCAAATATCAAAAGAATCCAGCACTTTCTTAGCCCAAATTTGGCCCTCACTCTGGGTTTCTGGCCCCATGTTTGAATTGTTCTCCTCCCCACACCCAAAAGAGGTTATTTTTAAGTTGCAGTTTTATCCAAAAAGCATTTTTCACAGAATGCCTTGGAAGGTCCTGCACTTTCTCTTCAGCTCAAGAACTGTCCCTCAACCACACCCCCTCGGTCTGGGAATTTATTTTGGTCTCTGCAAAAGTCACATATTTCTTTTGATGAAGTCATCAGAGTATTTCGCTTCCAGGCCCTTGATCATATGTCCTTAAAGGCAGAGATGTGGGCATTATTTGCTGTCAGTTCAGAAGTAGAATTGCCACAGACTAAGGTCACACCTCTCCATATCCCACCTATGGCTTCACCTGGGGCCTCTAATCCAAATCCTTCTCTTTCTTCCAAGTCCAATACATTCCCCTCTTCTCCATGAAGAGTTCCCTGACTCAGGGTTTATGATATTATCCCTTTTTTCTGAATAATTAGAGTCCGAAACACTTGATTATGAAGTTATTTAGCACATATATTCATGCGACAGACTCTACCCTCAGAAAGCTTATAGCCTACTGAAAATAGTAAAGCCACAAACAAATAATTAAGATGCAATCGGTAGTGATAATAATAATCTTTAAAATAGGATAATGGACAGAATGAATAAGAGAGTAGGGAGAGCTACTTCACATAGTGTGATGGGGGAAAGATCTCTAAGAAGGTGAAATTTCTATTAGAATAATCCAGCCTTCTCCTCTGAGGAAAGAGCAGTCTGGGAGAAGGATATCATAGATGCAAAGGCTCTGAGGCAGAAATTGGCATTGTGAGCAGTGTGGCCAGACTAGACAGAGGATGAGGGGACAGTGGTGCAGAATAGGGTTGGGGAGGAACGGCTGGCTTACCACTACGCCAGAGTAGGAGTTTGGGTTTTGCTCTAAATTGCAATTGAAATATTGGAGAGTTTTAAGCAAAGAGTATCTGCTTAATGTTCACTAAAGATTCCTTTGACTGCTGCGTCAACTAGGTTAACTGGAGATGTTTTCCCTGCATGTAATAGTCTCTTTCCTCTGTATATTAAGTCTATTTACATCTAAGCGTGGACTGAATCTTGTGTTTTGTTCTATTATTTACAAACCCGAACCAGAATGGAGCCTATGGTAGGTGCTTATATATTCAACCAATTAACTCTGCTTGGTTTTTAAGTGAGGTATTTAAATTAGGCATCTGGTCAACCCCTTTAAAGCTATAGTTAAATTTGAAATGCACCTGTAAATGGTGCATTTAAGCTTAAATTTGGGGTTTAAGCTTAAATTTGAGTTTAAGCTTAAATTTTAATCTGCCACCTAGAAAAATTTCCATGCCAAACCTTCTTCTAGTCTGATGCACACGGAAAATTCCCAAGATGTTAATACCATTTGTGAAACAGGGGCCGACCTACTTCCAAAAGCATGGCTCTACCTGGTGCAATTAACCTCCATCTCACTTACATAAGCCGTTGTGATCTGGTTTTTTGTTTGTTTGTTTTTGTTTTTTTGTTTTTTGTATTTTTTTGTACCTTGTCGTGACTCACAATCCTAGCTGATACACTTGGTCACTTGAAATTGTTCAGACATGCTCTGCCTGCTTCCACTCTGTGAAACTGTCAGTGACATATGGTGGGTAGTTTCCAAGGCTTTGCTAGACACCATTTCAAGGCTTTCACACATTTACAAGGCACCAGGTGACACCTGAGAAGACTCCAAGCATTTCTAATGCCTCTTCTTCAACTATTTCCTCACTTGCTGTCAGATTTCACATCTCACCAACAGGGCTTATTATCAAGTTGGCTAAATTCTTCCAGGTGAAGTGAGAATATCTTGATCTTTCTATGTGAAGCATCACCCTTTCTGTAAACTTAAACAGTGTTGCTAACGGAGGATAAGATGATCTGCCAAGCACTTGATTTCTATAGATTCTGTAGGTTTATTTGAACAAGTCTCTCTGCATTCTGTAGTGGGCTGAGCCAAGGAGATGTAAACCAAATAAAACCACTGATGAACTTATGGTTTCCTTAAGCCAGGGGTTCTTTGGAGGTAAGGGATTGGTTAATTATTTCGTATATACTTTTAGAAAAAGAGGATTATAGAGCCATAAATGGTCCTACTGATCATCTGGTCATTTGGAAAAGAAAAATGTAGAGTAGGAAGTTTAACTTAATCTCCTATGATCATGGAGCTATGTAATTTCAGCACCAAGGCAAGGCAAGCTCATATGTGCAAATATCTATCATGGACTAGGAACTGTAGTAGGTTTTATACACATAATCTTATTTCATCCTTCCAACAATCTTAGGAAACTAATGCTAATATCCCATATTACACATGGGGAAACTGAAGCCTATAAAGCTGAAATAACTTGCCCAGAGTTAATACATTTTTAGATGATGTAGATTATATATTGTAGTCACTTCCATCTCTGCATATTGAAGTATATTTCCCATAGATGTTGGGCTTGGTCATTTGACTTGCTTGGGCCATTGGAACATGAATGAACATGGCATAAGTCATCCAAGAAAAAAAATTTGAATGTGATTGCTTGTTCAAATTGTTTGCTGTTCCTATGCCCTCTGCCATGAGGCATCATGCCCCAATCGCTGCTATTCTGCTAATCTGAATCCTGGAACAAGAAATGAGCTTGAACTTTACTATTGCCTAGAGAAGAGCCACAACAGCTGACCTGCGGCCACTACCATATAACGTGAGAAAGAGAGAAATGTTTTTGTGAGCCATTTAGACTCGGTGCTGTATGTCATACGGCATGATCTACTAACAGCTACTAAATACAGATTGGCAGAGCCAAGACCCATACCCAGGCCTATCTATCTCCCGCCAAATCTGATGGCTTTTCCCCACATTTCTGTCTGTCCACTGCAGTCTGCTTTGGCCTCAGCAGCATATACTGACTTTTCCGACTCGTGCCTTTAAGCCCTCCTCTTTCTAGCACGTGAGACGTTTTCTTTTACCGTTTTCCCTGGATCCAAAAGTCTACCTTGCAGATGTCCTCCCACTAGCTCTCATAAAATAATGAATCTTCCTAGATCACCAAGAAAGTGGAGGCTGTCGTGCATGAATTCCTTCAACTTCTTCATTTCAGATTTATTTGTACTATGGCTCATCCTTCCTGGTTGCCCTCAGCTCCGTGGAAAAGCTGCCCCATCTCCTGTCCAAAGCTGACCTCTCAACTGTTCTCTTAATCCTCCTTCAGAATGCCACTCAGCGATTTTCTCCTCTGTCTGGATTCTTTCATTCATTTCCCTCTCTGGACGTTTTCTCTGCCAATCTGCAAACATGCAAGTCTTCTAAAACAAAACAAGAAACATTTTTCTTGATGTTCTCTTTACCAAGCTACTTTTTTTTTTGTTTCTTCCCTTCCTTTGACACCAAAATCGTCCACAAATTGCCTCTCTCACTAATCTCACTTCCTTACCACCCTCAGTTCTCACCATCTTTGTTTGCTCATCACCAGCTCACTTAGCTGCCCACCAGTTTCCAGATTCTGCCTACACTGCTGTGATGAAAAGCCCATACAGAGTATATCATTGGCTTCCTGATTGTCAAAACTATGATTTCTGGTCAGTCTTGGGTCAACTTTTAGGCTGACAGATAAAATACAAAATTCCAGTCATAAGCAATATTGTATATATACAGATAAATAACTTTTAGTATATTATATAACTTTAGCATATTTAGCATGTATGTATGTGTGTGTATACACATATGTGTGTGTATCTGAAATGCAAATTTACCTGGATACCCTGTATTTTTATTTACCAAATCTGAGAACTCCAACAATTTGCCCCTCCTCTAATTTGATCTCAATGGCAGTTCCTTCCTTGAATCCTCTTGGTCTCAGGACACAATATTTCTCTTTCTGCCTCTGTGACTACTCTTTTTCTATCTTCATAAGTGTTCTTCTGTTTTAATCTGGGTCACAAATGTTGGTGTTTTCAGGGTTATGTTTTTAGCACTTTCCTCATTCTACATGAGCTTATCTACTCCTGTGGTTTTATCTCATTTATGCTGACACCCAAATATCTCTTGCTAATTCTATTTTGCCTTTTTGAACATGAAATTGGCACATCTAACGATTAACCAGACATCACCACTTGAGTATCTCCCCCAAGTCTTAACCTCAACATGCCTTAAACCACACTAGCTTCTTCCTGGAGACACAGTCCCTCTGCTGTGTTCTCTATCTCAATCAAGAGCATCATCGAGCCCAGAAATCGCAAAGATTTCATTGATTCCCACCCTGTTTTTTAGACATCTCATAAACTTGATGTCTCTCTTTATTCTCTTCCCTCCTCCCTATATCATGGTCACTGTCCTAGTTCAGATCCTAGTTCATTGTTTATCTGGACACATGTAGTGGCTTCTCTCTGCCCATCTCCCTGCCTTCCAGTGTTGCAAATGCCTCCTTGCCATACTCTGCACTGCAGCCAAGGCAATCGACTAGTTTCCAATCAGTCCTCTCTCTGTTTAATAATATGATTGGCCTCTATTGTTCATGGGATAAATCCAAACTCTTCGATATTCAAGGCTCTTCAATTTATGATTTCACTCTATTCTTTTAACTTCCTATATATCTGTTCATGAACCTTACATTACAGCCACAATGGACGACTCAGTATTCCTAATCACAAACTACATATACTTCACTTTGTCATACTCATGTATTTCTGTTGCAAATATTGCAAAAATGTTACCTCCCCTTTACACCAACAGCCATACCCCTCCGCCCCTACATACAACCTTGTTTCCCTGGAAGTGTTACACACCCTGCAAAGGCCAATGAAACGTCATCTCTTCTGTAAAAGTTTGCCTGATTCCTTCCAAGAGGAGTTTCCCTGGATAATGTAGCACTTGGTAGTTTCTACTTCAGATTTATCAGTAAGTGAGTTTTCTAAGACAAGCTCACATGAATGAATACATCTTCTATGACTCCTAAACATCAAAGAGAATTCGATCCTACTAGAAACTTGATCTTAGTAACAGGATTAGGTGGTAATAATATATAGTTTATTGTCAACTGTAACAGTGGTTTGTCTCTGTCCTCTGTCACCCCAAGTTGCTCAGTTGACTACTCTGGCTAACTGAGCAAATGTACCTTTTATCCCATCTAGCTCCAAGTGTGTTCCCTAAAGCTCTCCATTTGGTAAAAGAGGGCAACCACCCAAGGCATAAAACATGATTTGCAGGATGACTTATGGGCTCCATTCTTGGACCAACATCTTAATTAATTAGTAATGTCCTCCTTAAGCGCTATATTAAGACAAATTCTAAAGCCATATCCAGATTTGTAGAAAAGAGTGGCATGATTAATTAGTATTGGCTGCCTTGGACCTGGAAAAATGAGTAGAATTTATTTTATAATTTTGTCATCTTATGAAGGGCATTTGAATAGTCCCATTCTATAGTCATCAAAAAAGTTTCTGTGGTTATGTTATGAATGTAAAATGCATTTATTTGTTTGCCAAAAGTCCTAGTAATATTAACGTTTCCTTTAAATGATATTTTCATTTATTAGAGTTTATAACTCTTATGAAAAATATTTAATTAGAATATTTAAAGAAAACCAACAAATGTTTTTTGAACATACAGTATTAGACAAAGAATCATGAAATATAGTTTCTTCCTTCAAGGAAATCACTATTGAGATAAGATGACAAACTATTAACTCATTAAAAGTTCTTTTTTAAATCATGAATGTTAAAAAAAAATACAAATAAAAATGCAAACTATGTCATAATCACTACATGGTTAATTGCCAAATGAGGGCTTTGAATGAGGGTTATAGAGAAAGCATGAAAATATTTGTTACAGCTTTGATCACTCCTGTCATTTGAAGAAAATGGTTGGTGAGATTGGGTCCTCACTAGAAATGTAAGATGTGAATGCACAACACATTTCTGTGACATTAAACATGTTACCTCTGAGGAATAGGAAGATAATAAGGAGGTTTTAGTTTAAACACATTAGCGTTTGCTGGTAGCAAAGACTGATTTAGACTTTTTTCCCCCACTAAAAAGTTCCTCACTGGTAAGTCTTCCTGGTAACTATTTGAAGTGTTTTGACCACCCGAACTCACTCTACTTCCCTTAATTTTCCTATCATGATACACATGGGGCTCTCGACTTCTTATACCGGGGCTAAAGCTTGTGTCCCAACACCTAGGACTAAGCCAGCTCCATAGCTTGGCCACATTGATTAGTTCAGGATAGACATGTGACCTACACTAAACTAATCAAATTATACTAAAGTTAATTGATGGACTTGACAGGCCCAGAAGAAAGAGTCATTCAGATGTTCCCACCAGGCTTGAACTCGAGAGGTTGTACTCACTCCCTTTCCATCATGCAAAGCTTAAGAATGGGGACACCACACAGGAGAGGCCTGCCGAGTCCAGAAACAGGGTCCTCAGAGCATCTCTTTGTCCTGAATCCAGCTGGGCCTCAAGCAAGTCAACCTTGAAGTCTTCAATTATATAAATCAATAAGGTCTCTTTTCTTGCTTAATCCAGTGTAGTTTTCTGTCATGTATAACCAACAGTCCTTAGCAGTAAAGTCCTTAGCCTCACTTCAATAAAACATCTCGAATATAACATTTAACACATTTCACACAGAACAATTCACGCTACCCTCTTTTCTGTTCTTCCTAAGCTGGCCCATCCATTAACTTTCACAATTCCCACCATCATCTTCTGAAGTGGAGAAGGGCCAGTAGTATTAACCCCAGTTGGTAGAAGCAGTAACTCTAACCCAAAGGAGCTGAGTTACTGACACCCTCAATGGGAGTCCCCAAATTAAAACAAAAATCCTTGGACTAGAGCCCAGGTCTTCTGATTCTTAGCCTTGGTTCTTTTGCTAAATCTCCACTGCTGCCCAGTTTGCCCCCATATCTTATTTCTGCACCTTCCAGTTCTCAGAATTGTGATTCCTAGTTTGATTTTGGTAGAATAGGAACATCTTCCTTGCTGAAAAACCTTATAGAGTTTGCTACAGGACCAAAGCAATTCCGTTGATCAGGCTTCTCCACCCAGAAAATTGCCTCTTTTAAGGGATAATTACAAACCTATCTGATGGGGCTTAATCTGTAATGGTGATTGTTGATGATGATAATGATGATGGTGGTGGTGGTGGTGATAATGATGATACAGCATCAAAATGAGGAACAGCTTAGTAGCAGAGTCTGAGAAATCAAGAACCAGAGACTGACCACATTTGTAACCAGCAGCGACCACCACTGACAACTCCTTGCCCTTAGCAGCTTTCACTCTTGGCTGTCACACTGTGCTAAATTAAGTGTTCTCAGGCTGAGTGATAGAGTGTAGCATCACTGGAAATCAGACCCCCAGGTGCTGGAAGCCACTGGAGCCTGGCATATAGGCAGAGCCACTTGGCAGGACGATGTCCCCCTCAGGGAGCAAACTGGAAACAAAATAAATGAATTTGACAGTGTGTGCCATTGCCAAGCATAGAACTATTTCCCATAAGCAAGCACTTGCAAGACAGTAAGAGAATTCTGTTCTCTAGAGAAGGGGTCGCAGTGAGGAGGTTAGAACCTCCTAGTGGATCTCAGGGTCTTACAAGTAGATCTTAGATGCCAGAGTGTAGCTTCCTTCAACTTCACCTTACTGATATCAAGAGCCGATTCACCTCTAAGCCATGATAACCACCACCTACTGAACACTTGCCTTTCCTCTGAGGTTTGATGGGTCTCCCACAGGCAGGTTAATTCAACTCCCTCTCTGGGCCTCTTAAGAATCCTAATTCAGGACTCTCCATTTGACTCACGCACTCAGAAGTTCCCTCCACACCTCCACCACTCCAAATCTTCACAGAAGATAAGTTGTTCCTCATTTTGATGCGGTATCATCATCACATATCCTATAATTTATAAGGATAATGTCATTATGTTTAAGTCGATTTACCACAATCAACTTCAAATTGACTGTGAATGCTCATTCATTTCTTGAGCACAAATTTATTCATCATCTACTGTGTGCAGAGCACCAACATGTCATAAATTGAGAGTTCAAACTATGTCAGGTTTATCATCGTAGTGCAGTATGCAATCCAGGAGTTGACACCCAGCAGCATTCAATAAACGTTTGCTGAAAAAATTAATAAGAGAGTTAAAGAAATTTAACACTAAGGCCTGTGCTCAAGGAGCTCTCAGAAAGTGCCCTGCTACATAAAACTGAAGAAAAGGATCGCTAAGATCCCTCCGCACTCTAAAATTCCATGACTCTATGGCTCTAAGTCTTGGTTAGAAGACATATATATCAAAAGGCTAAATGACCGAGCAGGAGATGTCACAAAGCATTCGATAATAAGGCCATATAAGAGATAAAGATTGAAAGTGCTGTAAGTGATCAGAGGATGGGGAGACTCCTGTGACCTGAGGAAGGAAGTTAAGAAAGGACTTGAGGAGGAGATGGGATTGCACAAGACCTTGAGGAAAAGATGTGTCTGTTGTGGGCACAGAATTGGCAAATCTGGGATTTATTCAAATGGAACAGAAGGCCTCAGCTTCTTTGGGTCCAAATGGGACAGAGCTTTCTGACTAGGAAGAAAACGCAGCTAAAAATGATACAACCGTTCATGTGTAAAGCACTATTTCTATTTACCTGGTCAAATACCTTTGCAAAGATTCAACATTATTTATTAAGCACCTACTGTATGACAGGCACTCTCCTTAGATGCTGGAGACATCTAAAAAATGGACAAACTCCATGCCCTCACAGAACCCCATTTTAGTGAAGAAAGCAGATAATGCACAAAATAAATAAATATTTAGTGGGCTGGATGGTGCTGAGTGCTGTAGAGAAAAATAAAGCAGAGAGCAGAGATTGTCTTAAATACAGTGGTCAGGAAAGCCTCACTGATATTTGAGGGAGGACCTGAAGGAAGTGAGAGAGAGAGTGAGACTTGCAGGCAAAGAGCATTGCCAAAGAGAAGAGCGAGTGCAAAGGACCTGAGGTAGAATGTGCCCAGTGCGTGTGAGAAACAGCAAAGATGCTGGCTGGCTGGAGTTAAAAGAGGGAGGGAGAGACTAACCAGAGGGACGGTCCAAGAGGTAACACGGGCCAGATTAAGAGGGCCTCAAGGCTATAGTGGTGACTTTTGAACCTCAAGTTGACTCATGACCTACCTGTCATTCCTTCTCCATTACAAAGGAGAGGCTTGAAGCTCAGAGAAGTGATGTGTGGCTTGCCCCGAATTCTGCAGAGAACAGGGAGCAGAGCCAGGGTCCAAACCCCAGCCTGCCTGGCCCCTCCACTTCACCTGACCCCCCACCTTCCCTTTCTCAGCATGATCCATTTATGCACATGTGTAGACACACACACACACACACACACTCTCTGTCAGTCCTTCAAGTTTTTCCACACTCAGTGCCTTCACATATGCTATTTCTTCTGACTGGAATGCTTTTTCCCCTGCTCTAGAGCTGTTCGGTGTATCTTTGGGGCCCCGGTTCAAAGAGGACTCTCTTGACCCTCCAATGTAAACTGGCTCTACCTCCGTATCTTCTCTCTCAAAGCCCCCAATCCTACCTCCCTTTGTAATTGCACATTTATGCGTATGTTAGTAACTTGCCATTCCTCCCAGACTATGTCTCTTCCAGCTCGTAGCCCCAGTGCCTGGCACATAGGAGGCACTCAACAAACATTTATTAAATCACTAAGACTGAAAGAGTAAAGAAGATGGATTAGGAAGGAACCGTAGAAGTGTCCAGGCACCTCTAGGGAAGAGAAACCAATGGCTGTAGTTAGAGAGATTTGGGGCTATCTGCAGACCTGGCTGCTTCCTCCTCAATTTTTGGAATGAGACACTGTAGCACCACAATCTAATACATTCATCACATGACTCACCCCGCCACCCCCCACTCCACCCCAGCCTCTGGAATGAATGTTATTTGGAGTAATGGGCCAAGCACTTAGGAAATGCTGAGGTTTATTTTTAAATGCGATTAGGACCTGTCTCTTGCCTTCCAGAAAATCACGTGCACTCCTCAGAGATACAAAATGCTCATGATCGTTAAGCACACTTAAAACCAACTTTTTAATCTTGTCTTTACAATGAATTTGCTAAGCTGGTGTAGGGCAAAACATAACCATGTGGCTGACAGGAAAACTGAGAATCAGGGGCAATTAGATGCACCATCTGAGGCCAAATGGCAGGTTGGTAGCGTTCAGGGACTGGTCTCCTTACACCAACCAGACCACAGCAATGTCCACCCTGCCACTCTGTCTCCCACTATAAATGTCAACTCCCTCCCCCACATACCTAATGCAGATGGTACCTCAAAGAGAGGAACGATCTAGAAAAAGGGAGTCATTGCCTTCTTCATTGGTGTTTTCTGTGGCGGCAGGACAACCAATCTTTCTAACTAGGCCACAGGAAGCCTGTTTCTCTTTAAGAATCCATTAGCAAGCTGGCAAAATCTCATCCCATTACCATGTAAATAAATAAGGATAAATTTTCCCACCTCAGCCTCCCAGGGCTGAATCAAAGCTCTCCCCCTCTGCACATTTTTGATAACCTGCTCATTCTGAAATACCTTGCAATTAAAGATAGCATGTGCAAGAAGTCAATAATTTATCTTGGAGGGGGAAAAAAAAAAGAACAAGGTAATTAACATTTTTTGGCTGCCTTTGGCTGAAAAATAGCTTAGTAAGCACAGGGACGTTTTGGGGGCTATTTCCATCAGGAGGGTAGAATAAATAAACTGGATCCTTTCCCCCTCTGAACCTAAAGGCCCCATGCTAGGCTATTTGGCCCTAGGAATTGGCCGAATTGGGTTTCAGTCTCTCCACTTATGGTGAAGGAAGCTGACCAGCAAGGGCAGCCCTGTGGCTTGGTGGAGGGGGTTGGGGGGGGGTCATGAGGGTCAGGGATGGGTGTTTTCAAACTACTCCTTCTTAAGCTCCTAGGCCATACCCCAAACATCAACTTTTCAATGACCTCTGATTTTTTTCTTCTCTGGTCTTTATCAAGTCATGCAGCCTCACTGTGCCTTCCTTAGTTTGCCCTTCTGTAAGATGTGAAAGATAAGGTACAGCTGGCAGAGTTACTGAACATTGAAACATTATCTTTATTGTCATCATCATCACTAGCCTCAATGAATCATTTACCAATGTGTCTGGTTTATGATGTGCTGAATGTACTTCATTTGCATTTTTGCATTTGATGTCCACTGGAATAAACGGCCACTCTTTGAACCTCAAATAAACTAAGCTAGAAATAGAATTTTTAAAAATTCTGTGTTACATAGTGAGGAATAAACTAATGAAACACATAACCCCAAGGGGATGGTGCAGGCAGTTGGAGACGGTTTGGGTATATTTATGCATGACAGAGCCATAAATGGGTGCTGGGATATACCTAACCTTTATGGTTGACGTCAGGGCACAAATGGTTTCTCTGTCTCTTAACCAAGATCAAGATTGGGTACAGCATGACTGTGCCCTCTGGGTGCTCATCCCAAGGGACCTCTGTTGGCAGCAGAGTATCAGCCTGTGTGGATCATGGGTCTGTCCCAGTATGGCAATTCCTATATTTTATGGTGTTATGATTCTTAAGATAAAAATTGTTTTTAGTTATGACTCTGATTTCTATGCTCATACACTGACAACTAGCCTCTTCGTCCCCTCTCAATTCTATTTCTAATTTCTATTTTCTTGACCTAAGTAATGAAATTTTGGTGGTGATTTACTATAGCAAGTCATAAAGGAATTCTCCTAAAATGTCTGAACGCTTTAACCAGCACATAGAAAGTTGTCCCCTATACTCATCTCCACTTAAACACCTGTCTTTGCCTCCTTCCCTTCACGCCTGATGGGAAGCTCATCTTCCCCCAATCTAAAGCTACTCCTCACTGGCACTCTGGATCCCACTTCTAACACATACCTCCTCCGAGACCTGACCTCATCCCTCAACTATCTCTGCCCTTCTTCTTCAGCCTCCCCCTAGCCCCCTAGCTGGCTCTTTCCCAGATGCGACTGAACTTATTCATATCTTTCTCTCTCATCTTAAAAAAAAAAAAAAGGGAAAATGTCCTCCCTTGACCCCCATCCTTTTCCAGCTACTGCCTTATCTCTCTCCCTGTCAAAGTCAAAGATCTAAGAACGCTGTCTCTCTGTGTGTGTCTCCAATTCCTCACCCGCCCCCCGCCACACACACCTTCTTTCTCCCTGCAGTTGGGCTTGTTCAAGTCCTGCTCCGCCTCTGAAACTGCTCTCACCAAAACTATACCCTTGATCAAATCCAATAGGCACTTGGAGTCTCCTTAAACCAGACGGCAGTGATGTCACTCTGTGGTGGTTGACGGGGATGGTTCCTTCTTAAACTCTACCCTTGGATTTCCTAACACTAGATTCCTTGTATTTCTCCTGGCCTTCCTTCTCATTTTCCTTCACAGACTTTCTCTGAATTGAGCCCTATCCAGGCTGTCCTCCCACCTCACTCTACACTGTCTTCCTGGGAGATCCGATGCCATCGTCCTGTCCATTTGCCAGTGACTCTCCATCTGTCTATATCTGTGGCCTGGATATAATCTTCCCAGCTTCTGTATATCTTCATCTGGATATCTCACAAGCCTCTTGCATTAGTTTCCCATCGCTGCTATTATACATTTCCACAAACATAATAGCTTAAAACAACCTAAGTTTATTCTATTCCAGTTCTGGAGGTCAGAAGCGCATAATCAATCTCAGTGGGCTCGAATCAAGGTGTCAGCAGGGCTGTGTCCCTTCTGTAGGCTTCAGGGGAGAATCCATATTCTTTCCTTTTTCGCTTCTAGAGCTGACTGCATTCCTTGGCTCATGGCCCTCTGTCATTCCAACTTCTGCTCCTGTGGTCACATCTCCTCTGATTCTAACCTCCTGTCTCCCTCTCATAAGGACCCTGGTGATTGCATTGGGCCTGTCCAGATATTCCAGGGTAATTTTCCCATCTCAGCATGCTTAGCTTACTCACACTTGCAAAATCTCATTTGCCATATAGGGTAACATGGTCACATGGTCACATCTCTAGGCAACTATTGTTCTGTCTACCACAAACTCAGTGTGTCCAACTCTCCTTCAAACCAAGATGCCTCTCAATGGTGATGAACCACCATCTACCCCAGTGGGCCAGCCAGAAATGTGGCATCTTCCTCGATTCCCTTTCCCTCATCCCTATATCCAATTAATGAGCCAGTCCTATCGAGTCTTACTATCTCTCAGCTAAATTTACTTCTCTCTACCCCTACTGCTGGCGGACTGGGGATGACCCCCAAGCCATCATCACTTCCAATCTGAAAGACCGCCACAAGCTTTTCACTGCTATTCTTGCCTCCAATTGTTGTCCAGAGGGTGTTCTTTTAAAAACACAAATATTCATCTTCTTACATAAATTTCCCCTGCTCCCTCACCACCATCACCAGAATAAGATCCAGTCTTTTTGATAACCACCAGGCCCCTCATGACCTGGCTCTCTGCTTTCCAGCCTCATTTCCCGCTACCCAGCTCTCGCCCTCTTAGTCTTTAACCACTAGCAATTTCCAGTTCAGACTTTTGGATGTTTGTACATGCTGGTACCTCTACCCCACATTCCCTTTTCCATCACCCCACTCTTATCACCCTTTCATTTGCGAATTCCTTCTTAAAAACTAGCTCAATCATCACCCCCTCCAAACGTCTTCCCCGATGTGATATATGACAAAACTGGCCTGAATTCTTCACTCTTCCTTGTATCCTCACCCTTTGCAAAGTGGCATAACAGCTCCTCCAGTAAGAGGTAGAATCTATTTCCCCACATCTTATTCTGAGTTGGACCATGTGACTTGCTTCGGTCAGTGGGGTTTTAACAGTTTTCACACAAAGAGAAGCAGTTGTACATGAATCTCTCTTCTGCCTTCCCTATAAGAACCTGCCCAGACTAGCCTGCAGCAGGATGAGATATGTGGGACATAGAGTCAGAGCAAAGCAGACCCCAGCCAAGGCCATCACTGACCAACCAACAGCCAGCCAGCCCATACCCAATACATGAGAGAGCACCAGCCAAGCTCAGCAGGTGTCCCACTGCAGTGCAGCTGTCCGGTTGCTGTCCTTCCTGCTAGTCCATGAGATCAGAGTTTGTACTTAACTCACCCTCAGCCTTGTATGTCAGTGCCTAGCACAGTAGCTGGCATGCAGAAGACCCTCAGAAAATATCTGGTAAATAAATAAATTCTAGCAAAGCAACTATCATTTTTTTTTCATCTCACTATGGTTGGGTTGACAGTAGCAACTTGCAAGTACTTTTGTTGATCATTCAAAATAAATAAGCCCTCCTCTGACCCCCCTCAACCCCAAAGAGAAAGAGATCACATGTTCAATTTAGATGCAAGAAATAGTTTATACAAGAACCAGGAATGGAATGCACCAAGACACTGAGTTGGAATGCATCTGCCAAATAAATGGGTGTAACTGGAGTAGACTTTTTATGAGAACCCACTGTTACCATACCTGGGGTTTACTCCCAGAAGGCTGTTTATGAGTGGTTTACCCTGAAGAATTTAAATCACCTTTCCAAGCCTCAGTGTCCTCATCTCTAAGTGGGGTGAGTGCCCCATTTCACGGAGCCATTGTACAGATGGACCTCCTGTGCTCCTCGCCTGGCAGGAAAACAAAGAGGGTGGAAAAGAAGGCCGGCAGCAGTTATGACAATCACCTTCCCTGATTCTGGCCACCTAGGATAGGCGGGGACCTCAATAATGCTTAGAGGGAAATTCCTGTCAGCCCTAAGGTTCACACTCAGAATTGGGTTGATTTATAGGAAGCCAAGGCAGTGATAGGTCTTCCATTCATAAGTGTGTAGGCTACTGAAGTGCATGCCCACTAGACCAGATTCAACTATGTAAAGTCCTAAATCTTGGCACCAGAAGATGATGGCTTCCCAGTGTCTCCGTTGCCCGGCTTTAACCCTGAGTTCTAGTTACCTGTCAGCCAAACACTTGTGCAGTAGCCTTGGAAGCACCACCGATAGGCCTCAGTTTCCCTACTGGTAAAATGCAGGGTGCTCAACACAATGAACCTTATGAACCCTTATAGTAAACTGACAGGCGAGCCCTGTGGACTGGCTCACTCCGTGCCCCCTCTAACCATACTCAGGTGCAGAAGCTGGAATGCTGAAACCAGCGCTTCCCAGCCTCCTCTCCAGCTGGGGTTCAGACGTGAGTTCACGTCTGCCGATTAGATATATGTGCGCAAGACTTTGATCTGGAACTGCGTCCAGAGAGGAGGCTGAGCAGGGGACGTGAGGTTTTCCAGCGGATGAAGGCAGAGGTGGCATGGCTCTCGAGTCAGTGGCCCCAGTAACAGTTTCTTCATTTTACAGCTCTCGAGGGGCCCAGTGCGCCCTGTCCGTTGCCTGAAAGTCTTTTTTTAAAAAAAAACTTTAAAGTCTTCTAAACTTCAGTTGTTATTTCTATGTAATAGAATCACAGAGATTTTTAAATTACTTTGAATTGTTCTAATAATGAGCCTGGATGATAACAATATATCTCATTGCTTCTGAACCCTACTCTTATTTTTTTAATCTCTCAGCCACTAACAAGTTTGTCAGGCACATGAGTCCTTGTAAATGGATGTTAGGCTGAATGAACCATTGTATATGAAAAGTGTCACTACTTTTACAGAAAAGAAAACCAAGGCTGGGAGAGATGGTATAGCTGATCCAGCTTCACTCCTTTTAATGCGTTACTTCTCCCAGATAACAAATGCCTGAGTACAGTGACCAGAACCACTGGTCTCCGAGTCGGTGTCTGGTTTCTAATCCTGTCTGGTCATTTAACAGTTGTGCAGCCACAGGAGTTTCTGGCCTTCTGTGAGGCTCTGTTTCTTTCCTCATAACAGCCCCTACCTCCCGGGTTGGTGTGAGGGTCCAGTCAGATCCTGCATGTGAACGCAGCTTGGCAAATCATGCTCAGTAAACGTTAGCTACTACTATTATCTTACTGTAATAGGATCCCGCTCCCCATATTTCTTTAATTCTGAAAAAGAAAAAAAGGGCACGGGCTTTTCGTCTGGGCACATTAAATTATGCTGATTCTAAGTTCTGCAACAGCAAAGAGGCTGCCTTAATCACCTTTGTATTCTCAGCATCCCGTATAGCGGATGCTAATTTGAATGAATGAATGGGTAAATGGATAGGTGGATGAAAGGGTGGACAGAGACAAATAGGTGGGAGGTAAATGGATAGGTGGAGGTGGGAAGGGAGGACCTTAAGTAACTTAGAATGTCACATGCCTGGATGGGAAGGCAGGGGTTGAGGGGAGGAGCAGAAGGGTGGGTGAATAATGGAATGAATGAACGGGTGGGTGAGTGGGTGGATGGATGGACGGATGGAGAGAAGGAAGAGAGTCTTCAGTGACTTAGTGTGTGGGAGACGCCTGGGTGGATGGGAGGCTGGCAGTTGGGCCGGTTACTAGATGGGTGGGTAACAGGTGCACCGACGCGTGGATAGCTTCTTCCTGGCTTTCTCTCCTCCATCGCCACAGCCCACCCTTGCTCAGTTCTAAGGCCCTGAGTCACGCAGACCCGACTCTGCCAGGGTGCCCCAGAGGTGTAAGCGTCCTCGACTAGATCTCTGGCGCCCTGCAGCGCCGAAGACCCGCAAGCGGTTGGTGGCGCTGTGATGACAGGGACGGTGGCTGAGGGGTGCGGGTAGGTGTCGCCTCCCTCGCCTGCCCAAGCGCCCAGCCTGCGCCTGGCTGGTCTGCACTGACGCTGGCTCTTGGGATCCGCTTTGAGTTATGATGCACATCCAGCGCGGCTGCTAAAAAAAGGGCGGTGACTCACCGCGGGCCGCGGAGGCTCCCAGGAGCGCCGCGGCTCAGGGCGGGGCGGCGGCGCCAGGCGCGCTGGGCATGCGGCAGCGGCAGCGGCAGCGGCCGCGGCCTGGTGTCTCGAAAGCAAAACGGCGAGGACGGGACCCAGGGCGGGAGCCAGGAGTCCTCAGGGTCCGCGGCGACTCCCACACCTCAGCTGCCAGGCCTGGTTGCTCAGCCTCAGCCTTTGTCTAGATGAAGAGCTCCACATGGCAGGCGGCAAAGTGGCAGGTGCCTCACACTCACTGCTCCCCTGTTCCTCCCAAGCGCTCTCTGGAGCTTAGATCACTTACCTCTCCTAACCGCCTGGAAGAGAGGTAACATGATTATCCCCACTTCGCAGATCCGGATACTAAGGCCAGCGAGGGAAAGGGGCTTGCCGGAGGCGACACATCTGGTACAACCAGCTCTCTCAGAATAGTCAACAAACCTGTAATTTGGCAGACACTGTGGAGCCCCTGCCGTGTGCCCAGGCCTGTGCTGGTGACGCAGAGATGGATGAGAGTGACCCTTGCCGGTGGGACCCTCATGAACTGGTGCTCTCCATGCCATCTCCAGAACTGTTTACCTGGGGGAGCTGCAGCCCCTTTTACCCAGCGAACATTTCTGAGCCTTACTCGGTGCAGAGCACAGAGGCGGAGGAGACAGATGAGGGTTAGGAAGGTGGCTATGGCGGCCTCCATTCATTTGTTCATCCACCCTGCTATGCCAGGTGAGCAGGGTGACCCTGACTGGCCCCTGCCCTCATGGAGTGCACCCTACAGGGCCGAGGGTAAACAAGGTGTGAGAAAGGCAACATAGGCTGCTAGAGAGACACAGCACAGAGAGGAGCACCCAGCCTACCCCCACCCCCCCCCACCCCCCCGGGCAATCAACAAGTGTCCTGGCGGAAGCAGCCTCTGTGTCAAGGCCCGGAGAGGCACGTTTCTACTGAGAGGAAGTGCGCAGAGAGTTTCAGCGTGTGCCTGAGTGCCGAGCGCAAGAGCTCATGGTGGATGAGGCCTGAAAAGCATTCAGTGCACCCGCAACAGTGCGGGCAAAGGAGGAAGAGTGGTGAGAACCGGGAAGTAGGAGCCAGGTCGCGAAGGGGCGCTTGCTAAGAACTTGGGACTTAGCTAGAGGGTAAATAAGCTAATAACTCAGGAGCACAGTGATATCTGTTTATACCAGAGAGGACAGAACAAAGCCGATGCTGGTAGGAAAGGGACTCCAGAGAAGGCTTCATGGTGGAGGAGGCATTTACGCTGGGCCGTTTTCTGTTGAAAGTGCAAGGAAAGAGAGAACAGTCTGGAAGTGGCATGGATACTATAAAGCCTCATTTACGCTCTTTATAGACCCTCATGAAAGGCCAGGATGTGTTCTCAAGACCAGGGCTAAATACAGCACCACCCTTCTAGGGCCTGGAGTATGGATGAAGTAGCCCACGTTGAGCACCAGGGAACAGAAGACACAGCCGTGGTCCTTAAGAGGCCATCGTTCATTGGTGCCAGCAACTGGAAAACAGAATTGCTTAAGTCTTTACTGATATATATGGCACACCTACTTCGTGGCAGCTGCCATGATAGGCACTAGAAATCCAGTGGAGAACAAAAACAGACGTGGTGCCCACCCTCATGGAGACTAATTCTAGAAGGGAAAACATCTTAAAAAAAAAAAAAAGAAAAGAAAAAGACCCAAATAAATAAATAAGACCCAGGCACAGGTATGTGATGCTGTGAGGAGGCAGGAGAGAATCGCTCTCTTCTGGAGAGCCTGGGCACAAATCTTTAATATGTGACAACTGAGCCAGTATCCAAAGGATGAGAAGTAGGTAACAATGCAGAGATGGGAGGAAAGAGTGTTCCAGAATGATGGACCAGTGTGTACAAACCCCTCTGGGGGAAGAAGTTCAGGGTGACTGGGATGGAGAATGAGGGGCAGCTTGGTACAAAATGAGGCTGATCAGCAGGGTTTTATAAACAACCGTGAAGATTGGGGGTTGTATCCTAGGAACAATAGAAGTTGTTGAAATGTGTATAAAGTAGGCAGATTATGGGCAACACACTCCAAATGCTTTGGGTGTGCAGAGAACTAGAGAAGAAACAGGCTCACCATTTACTGACTTCGCTCTTTATTCATCTCACCTCATTCAACTTTGACAATAATTCTGCAAGGTTCTAATCTCCATTGTCGTGAGGGGAAACCTGATGCACAGAGATGCTCAGTGATTTGCCCGTGTCCACAGATTCGGAAGTAGAAGAAGCCAAGATCCAAACATAATCCCAGGATCTTTCTAAAGGGGATGATTAACTGCCCAGAGGATAGGGCCAGAAGTTATTGTAAGGTAGGACTTGAATAGCCAGAAAGGAAGGGAAGAGGCTTTTCCCACCAGGACAAGAAGTTATAGCAATTTAAAGATGATACTAAGAGTAGCCTGAAAGAGAAGCAATGTGGGATCTGCCTACATAGACTATAAAGCATGAAAAGCGACTGAAGGGAAATATACAAGAGATTGCTCTCAGAGTCTTGTCTCTGAGGGCTATGGGTAGTTTTTATTTTTAATTTTGCTTGACTGTGTTTTTTAAATAATCTGTAATGAATAGATTTTTTTGTGTAAATAGGGGAAACAGTAGCAGTTAAATTGTAAGGAGACCATGTAAGCTTTTTCAGTTCTTGCAGGCAGTATCTACATCTTATTTTTTTTTTCATCCTCCTGTGGAGCCCAGTACAATACTTGGCACATAGTAGGTACTCAGTAAAAATAAGTTAAAAGCTGAAGTAGTTGGAGACAGGGTTGAGGATGGTAAAAGCCAAATCTGGCATTTGGTTCTGAAACAAAGTTCAGGTCCGCACGTCACAAACTCATTAGTCATGAGACGAACCCTTGGAACTGTGAATTCACCTGCAGTCAGTCACCTTCATGACACGTAGTGGCCATATCTTCGCCATCTACCACAGTCACAGACAACAAAGTCCTCACAAGTCTTAACTGAGCACTTTCGGTGTGGCCAGACCCACATAGGCTCTATGCGGGGAGAGAAACAAGAGCGATATAAACCAGGGCCACTTGCCAGACAAATATTTTGATGCTGAATTATTTGGCTGCATCCAAGCAGGCAAGACCTGAGAACACTTGCTCAGAGGCTGTCTCTCCCAACCAAACGGCACGGCATACGATGATGTTACAATATTAGGTTCTTAATCATGGAAACACTGGCATCTGTTTCGGCGGAAGCTCCCTCCCAGATGGCACGTCCCACTGTTTTTGTCGTCTGGAACAGTGTGAGGTTTCTTAAATGGCTTTAAGCTTCCAAATCATCCTCCACACAATGGCAGCCTGTTAATTAAGTGGCCCCTTTGTGATGGCATTTGATAAATATGAGATGAGAAGGGTTTATTAAGATGTGAAGGAAAAAAGCGAGGCGAAGCAACGGGGAGGGCGCTTGCGGGCAAGGAGGCCTCTGTGTGGGCGGCATCCAGGAAGTCGGGACAGCTTGGGATGCGTAGAAAGGGGATGCCTGGGGTCCACACAGACAAGGCTGCTGCCTCTACCTAGTGGACACCCGGCCAGATGCAAATGCCCTGTTCCACAGAGGGGCCTGGAAGCCTACCAGTTCTTTCTCAGAGTCGAGTGACTCCAGCAGTTCACCGATGTGCAGTCGTCAGTCACACTGCCAGGCGCTGTTTTGACACCAGTCCTCGAGATTCGGGAGGTTCAGCTCCAAAAAAGGTATCTGCTTTGGAAGCAGTGTCCTGTGTTCTTGGAGCGGCAGATGACTGGTGACAACATACAATTAAATATAAACTCCGGGGCCAGAGCACTTGCCTTGGAAGGTTGGTGAAGTTTCAGGTCTGACTTGCTAAACTTGGCCTTCTCCGAAGAAGAGGCAACGTTCTCCAAAAACAGCCCCCTCCAGGGAATCAGGCCTCAGGATTAGTGGAGGCGTCAGTTGAACAGAGATCTCAGTCAGCCACCCTCCTGCCTCGGGGCAGAAATACAGTAGCCTCGGGTTACAGAAAGGGATCTAAGATGCCTGCGGACTTTTTGTCTTTCCTGCTGGGTCAATCTTTGTTCAACCATTCATGCAGTAAATATCTACTAGGAGGAAGGCACATATCTGGGGATGTAGTGACCAGGCTGAAATGCTCCTGTCCTCAGGAGCAAAAGTCAAGTAGACTAATGATTCTGCGAGCCCCTTGGGGACAGAGGCTTTGGCTTTTATTTTTACACCCCCAACACTTAGCACAATGCCTCCTACATAGTAGATAGGTGCTCAATAAATATTTGCTGAATGACTGCTTAAATGAATACAATTTCTCCCCCTCCTAAAGTTGAATAGTGTTCTATATCTTTTCTTTAACTTCCTCCTCCTTCTGTTGTTGGCGATTATTTTTCTGGCCTTGGTGCCTATAGAGAACAGCTGTGTCTCAATGTCTGCACTTTATGTACTTGGAAATGGTGAATAATTCACCTCGTGGCCTTTGCTCCTCCAGCTCTCTCGGGTCTTCCCCTAGTGTAAGCATCTGCTCTCGGTCACTTGTAAGTAAGAAAAATAATTTGTTTTAGCATCTAATGGTCCTTTACAACTTGCAGAGTTTTCACTTGGTCAAGTATGATTTCCCCCTAACAAGCCCCAACCTCATTCAGGCTGCACCCACCCGAACACCACCCCTAACCCCAACACCCCTAACCCCAACACCCCAGCCTTAAATTCCAACAGCAACAGATTTAAACTTTCATTCCACCAATAAAATGAGATTTAGAGAGTGCCTTCTCTAAAACAGGCATCACATTGACTTTCGCATTTGTTCACACTATAGTGTAAATTATACCAGACCCTATACTGAAGGGGTTATAACAGGGAGCAAGAAACCTGGAAAACCACATGAAAGTCCAGAAAACTTTGCCCCAGGTCAGACCTACCCAGCAACAAATCTTTGACTGTAGCATAGAGATTTACCAATTACTAACATCTTTTGGTTATTATCATTATTGTTACTGTTATTACAACAATTACGATTATCGTTAGTGCATTTCTACTATCTAAACACTAGTCCAACAAATTTCTGCTTCCTTTGTGAAATGTAAGCTTGACGGTCAATTATTTTTTTACAGTCACCCGCACACGAGGCTGATCTTTTTGTGCTTATTCATTTTAAGTGTCAGCAGATGTTCTCTTAAAATATTCACAAGCTGTGTCAAAGGGAAAGGTTCCGACAGCTGAAACTGAACTGGGACTAAGAGGAAAGGGTTTTTGAGGGTAACAAGCACAAGTCAGCATTGTCGTCTAGGGAAAACACCTACTTCCATGTCTGTCTTTTAACCAGTTTCTTCTCCTTCCCAGGAATGGGGAATCCTCAGTTCAGAGGCTGATTTGGGAGGATATTTGTGGAAAATGGTTAAACTCTTTGTCACAGGTTCCAGTGATAAGCTAGTAGCATCCTTGACTATGAGCCCTCCCTCCCTCTACAGGGAAGTTGCCCTCACTTGTTTGTCACTAGCACGGCCACCCTCAGACCCTAGGGCGGCTGTCTCATTTTACACTAGCTCCCCTATAGAAGAAAGAAGTTTTCTTACTGGGGTAGGCGCTCCTGTCTCCTATCCATGACCCAGTTCTTTGCCTGACTTCTGATCTCTTACCTTCTGAATTCCATATGTTTCTTGATTCCACAGCTATGATCTGTTAGTTCTCTCCTCTAGATACTTCTGAAATAAATTCTACCCTTCTGCCTGATTTCCCCTAGCTACCTTCCTGGTCTCCACAAGCCATCATGGTCACAGCCCCCACAGAACAAATATAGAGGATACAAAGTCACAACTTCCCCCAACATTCCCTTAAGATTACAGAATGTAGCCATCAGACTGCAACATGCTGAACAAGAAATGGGTCACAACCTGCCACAAATGGAGCATCACTCATCCTGATTATTTTAGTCCATGACCTGAGCACTTCCACGGCGACACTGACCCTTCTTTGTCCTGACTGGCTTTCCTGCTAGGAGGGAAGACATCGAATGACAGTTTCAAATCTATAGAATGTACCGAGCGATGGTAAAGGGATGTAAGACCCAGTAGTGTGATGTTGGTAGATGGTTCTTTAAAAAGCCACATTGTTATCCATCCCCTCGCCCCAGATTCCCCTATAGCGTGTTCAGCTTCTCCCCTCAGTCTTGCTCACAAGGAGACATAATTTCCTCCAGAAGCATGGAGGAGAACGTTGTTTGTTGTGTTGTTTTAATAGACTTTATTTTTTAGAGCTGTTTTAGGTTCACGGCAAAATTGAGCAGAGATCAGAGCGGGTTCCCATATAACTGCTGCCCCCCCCCCACGCACAGCCTCCCCCACTAGCAACATTCTGCACCAGAGAGGTACATTTGTAACCATCACTGAACCTACATGGACACCCAGTACTACCCAAAGTTCACATCCGCCTCCATTCGAGGTGGTGTACATTCTGTGGGTTTCGACCATGTATACTGACTGTTCACCTATAATATCATTCAAAATAGTTTCACTGCTCTGAAAATCCTCTATGCTCTGACTGTTCATCCCTCCTTCTCCCTTAACCGGCGGGAAAGATTTATCCTTTCACTCTGCCCATCGTTTGCTTTCTTCAAAGTGTCGTGTTTGGAGTTATACAGTCTGTGGCCTTCCAGATTGCTTTCTCTTAGTAACGTGCATTTGAAGGTCTCTGTCTTTTTCCAGCTCACTTCTTTCTAGCACTGAATGACATTCCCATTGTCTAGATATACCACCAGTTTATCACTCCATTCAACGCTGAAGGATATTCTTGCTTGTTTCCAAGTGTGGGCAATGATGAATGAAGTTACTATGACTATCCATGGAGAGTATTGCTTTTAGTTATATTTCTTATCGATGATGGCTTCTTGATGGGCAGGGACAAGTTACGACAAATGTATGTGGCTCCCTATGCAAGACTTCCCCAAATTTCCCAAATACCTGTCCTTAAATTATTTCTAAATAAATTACTCAAGGAGCTTGTAAAATGTACGGATTGTTGAGCCCAACTCCCAAAACCTAATTCAGTAGGCCTGGGAAGTCACCAGGTATAAAGAACGTAGGCTTAACCTTTGAAAGGAAGGAAACAATAATAGAAAAATAAAAATCTCCTTGCTCTCACCAAGGAGGATCATATACAGTTAGGAGGTTGGAGCCTAACATTCAAAACTCATTTGACGGAGACATTTTGTTCTTCTCTGAGCCTCTTGGGGAAATGACATGGTGGCTAAAAGAATTGTTGATATGTGCTATCCTCTCCTATTAAAAGGAGCTAAAAAAGCCCTGGGCACCAAGATGTGAACTATTTCCTTCAGGGTAAATGGAGCCACTAAAAATAGCCTTGGAAAATAAGGAGTTGTAGAGGTTCAACAAGGAAAACAAATCAGAAATAAATTTGGCTTTGAGAAAGAAAGGAGGAGAAGGAGACAAAATCTCACAGGCGGTGGAAAGAAAGAGGTTATTAGTTTGGGTACATGAAGCAGGTACTTTTTTCCCACCCACAGAGCTGCTGGCTGACATTCCTGTGACATAAATCAGTCTCTCTGGAGCAAAGGAAGAGAAGTCAGTCAGCCAGGATAGGAGAGGTTATGCCAGGTAACAAATAACGCCCCCGATCTCAGAGGCTTACAAGCACAAGGGTTTGTTCCGCCTTTGTGAGATCTGTCCAGTGTGTGTTGAGCGGGGTCTCTGCTTCTTGCAATCCCTAAGGGACTCGGGCTGACAAAGGCCTCATCTCCGTCTGTGCCTCTGGGGCCGCTGTGACAGGAGCTAGGTGTGCTGCACAGCCTGGTGCCGACAAGTCAATGCATCGGCCTGAAAATGACGCACACAGTACTTTTACTCACATCTGTTTGGCCATTGCAAATCACGTTGCCCCACTTGTGTTCAAGTGGGATAAGGAAGTAAAATCATACCATGTACCTAGGAGGAAAAATGAGGACAGGTGTAAACAACTCCGCCTGGCTGCTGGAGTCAGATAAAGAAGCTGAGGGAAGGGAGGTGGGGGACAGTGGAGAGGAAGGCACTTTGGGAACCACCAATTTCCTTACCAGTCAGGAAAAGAAAAGCAGGCCCATCCAATGCCCCTGAGGGGATCCCAGGCTTCCTGTCCTGCCTACAAGAAAGAGGAACAGACTGGACCCTGAAGTCGGGCCAAACCCATTCATGTCTGGAACCTACCATGCGTTTGACCTTGAGCCAGTTATTTAATCTCTCCGGACCTCACTTTCCTTAACTATGCCTACCTTGTGGTGGTGGTATGAGTTAAAGGAGACCACACAAGAAAAGGCCTCAAATTAGGGCTGCTTAGACTGGGCTGTGCTGGCGAACCGCTCTGGGAGCTTGTCAACGAGCATTCCTGGTTCAAAGGTCTTGAGTGAAGCCTGAAGATCCTACATTTCCAGCAAACCCACACGTGATGCCGATGCTGCTGGTTCGTAGTAGCAAGGATTTAGAGCGGACAGTGCCTCGACAGGGTCGAGTATACATATTCTTAAAACTATATCGAGAGATTTCAAAGATGCTGCTGTCCTCGCCCCCGATAAACAGAAATTACAGCTGCTTGTTAGTGCAGATGTTCACGAGTGATGCTTTCAGGGACAAATGTACCATGCAGGGCTTGTGGTTGATGGAGCAGGTGCTAGAATTAGGAGGCCGGGTTGTATCTGAGCTCAACCACTCAGCAGCACTTGGTTTGGATGAATCATGGAAACTCTTTGACCTTCTGTATCTACATCTATAAAAAAAAGCATTATAATACAGATCCACCATCCCTCATCTGTGGTTTATAATCCAAAGAGTTCTGAAAAGCACGTTTCTTCACTATATGGGATACGTTGACCTAGTGGCAAAGGCCGACCTACAATAACACGAGGCTCTTCATAGCCTTTATTTTACCCATCTTTTGGGACTATTTTCCTCTTTCATCATAGAAATATGAATGCTTTTGGTGACAAGATGCTGTTACCGATCCTGCTGAGGGTGTTGGATAATGTCTATTAGGTGTACCGTGTTAACATGCTAACAATTAAAAAATTCTGAATTCTGAAACATACCTGACTTCAAAGGTTCTAGAGAAGAAACTATGGACCTGAATTCCCTCTTTCTCCAGTAGTCGAAAGGAATAAGGGGGGGAAAAAGCCATGTTAAACACCTGGCACATACTAAGTGCTCAACAAATAGGAGTTATTACTGAAATTATGGTTCCTCCTGGAGCTTCTCATGACCGGAGGGAAAGGGAATGTGAGAGGCAGTGCCTAGGCATGCCAAACAAGAAAAAAAAATGCATGGAAATGAATGCGTACAGCGAGGGCAGATGGGGAGAACAAAGGCAAGACTGAGGTGGGTGGAAAGGGCTCTCTCCCGGCACCTGTGCCTACAGACGCCCCCAGCAGGAAGTCAGCTTCACAGGCTGCCAAGGACGCTTGCTTTTCTTGAGGCCTCTTTGAATACTTTGGAAGAGTCTCACTAGAGCAAAGGGACGCTGCGGGAGGAGATGGGGTCTCCAGTCCTTACTCTGCCGCTCAGCAGCTGGGGGACTCCAGGGCTCGTTCATCTTCACGGGTCTCAGTTTCATGTGAAAATGGGGCAATAATGCAGTCCCTGCTCCAACTGCCTGATTTCAGGGGACACATAAAAAGTGGTCACAGATGTGAATCCATTTCGAAAGGGAGACTCTGGGTTCGCAGGTAGAGTGTAATTATTAATTTGGCTACGAGGAGCTCGGTGAGAGGACCGACATCACGCAGGGAACTCTGCTCAGCACGTTCTTAATCACACTTCCGTTGTCAGCTCTAATGGTGTTGTTATTTGCACTTGGCTCCCTCGGCTTGGCCAGAGCCATTTGTGCTTGTCAATTAAGGCCAGCCAATTGAGTTTTCATGAGATGTGAATTAACTGAGGTACTCTGGCCCCATCCATTGCTTATAGACAATGAAATGGAAGCTTATAGATATTGTTTTTTTCAGGCTAACAAATTACAAATTATTCCAAATATATGCGTAGAAACAGGATGCAGATTTGGGAACGTGTCCTCCCCGCTTCTGTCTTTAGCTGTGTCTGCAGACTTTTTGGCTGGTGCCTTCCCTACTGTCTCCACGTTCCAGACAGGCCAGAGTGAGATCCAACCCCGACTTTTCCACTGCCGCACGGCATGTCACTTGGCAAGTTGCTGAACTCTCTGAGCCTCAGTGTCCTCGTTTTTAACATGGGGACAATTAGAGCTAGCTGGCATGGGTTGTCGTTAAGCATTAACAGCTAAATAGGATGTGATATTTCAATGTCATCAAGGAACCGGAAGGGAGTCTGTGGAGCATTCAGGAGTGCGGCATTTGTTGGTCAAGAGATCCACCTCTTGTTTGTGCTGCACCGCCCCCCCCCCGCCTTGAGTTCAGCCCACTCAGTAAACTGGGTACAAATATCAAGTGCTTAACTCAGGTGCTGGTCCCTGGCTCAGCTGTCAGATAGCAGCAGTTATTACTGTGATCTTTATCTTTACACCCACTGCAAGGCGAGATAGGCCTTTTAACCAACACACAGAAAAACTGCATACGTAGGAAATGAGAAGATGGAGAGATTTTCTCACCCTTTTACAAACAAATTTTAAAACTCCTGATTTCACAGGCGAATTCAGGACCGTCTTTAGATCAGGCTGCTGTGCAACCTGTCGAGACCTCCTCACACCTCAGCAAATCACGGCGTCGTTGCATCTGCCACCAGCTGCAGCAACAGGGAGGAGCATGGGGTTGCTAATGTGACTGCTTATCTTCCTGACGCCTGGTGAAGGCGTCATGAAAAGCAGATGCCGTTGGCCTTCCATTGGGACAGTGTCCCCCGCGTGCTCAGAGCCTTCCTCTCATTGTCCCCCATCAACATCTTCCTGTTCTAGAGCTTGCTTTGTCCTGGTTCTGCTCTCTGCGTTCATAGCAGGTCTGCTACATCCAGCCATTTGTTGGCAGAGCGTCACGGGGTCGAGGACCCAAATGCAAAGCCTCACTCCGCTACGTAAAATCTGGGATTCCTCGGCAATTATCTTTCTCTCACCTGGCTTCTGCATTTCTCTCTGTCAAATGGGAGTGGTGGTGCCTGCTCTGTTTATCTCACAGGGCTACCCTGAGTTCAATTGCAGTTATGGATGTGGGCTTGGAAAACTTTAAAGCCCCACATAAATGATGGTCCAGATGCTCAGGCATGTAATGTCCTCATTCATTAAGCCCCGATAACACTGCATACGAGTAGGCTGGACCTCGATGGACCTCAGAGGTAGGAATTCCAGCAATGTGATTGGGTCACAAACTCCAGTCTGTCCCACCAAAGAGCCATTTGTGCATCTGCTGCTGAAGATCCCGTCATACTTCTGATACTAAAACTAGAGTCGGTGTTTGAGCTGGCTCACCCCAGCATATGTGCCAAATTTTCTGTTCCATCTCTATTATTATTATTATTATTTAATTGCTGTCAAAATAGGAGGCTTCTTTGGAATTTTCTTCCTCTGTTATGGGAACATCGCCTGAGCTGGGCACTTGGCGCCTCTAAAGCAGCCCATATTGTGGCTCTGCCCAGCCCTCCTCTCACACAGGGGCATTTTACTCATGTCCCAGTGCAGGCCCCCTCACTTGCCAATCTGGTCAGATTCACCTATCAGTGCTCTGCACTAGCCCAGAAGCTTCTGAGGAGAGGCCTTGGTCCTCAGTACTGACGAACCCCACCTCTCTCTCTAGCCAAAAAACACACTTCCGTTGGCCCCCAAGAGGTAACATCCAAGTCCAGAGTGGCTCCAAACTGAATCGAGCGATTAAATTCGCGTCTGCCCCTGCCCGAAACCTCAAAAATGTTAACATCTTGCACGTGTCAAGAGGGTTATTTATGAAACTATTTGCTTGTCAACCCCAGGAGGACATTCTGTACTTTTTTGCTGGAATACTGTATATTTATGAACCATGGCTCGAAAACTAACTTTGGCAGGAATATTTATTGGCGAAACATTCTATCAGCCCCTCACAAAGTACAGCCTGCATTTCGTCACCAGCGTGGTGGCCCGGCTGAGTCCTGGTAGAGAGCTAGTCCATGGCTCGCTGCTGCCAGGAATGAATTCTAGATGTGTGCTCCTTCAGGAGAAGGATTTCAATTTCAGATAAGAGGCTTTCTTTCTCCCTCTTATTTTTTTTTTAACCTCTAATTCCCCATTCCCAATCTTTAATAATTCGCCTTGAACATTTAGAACATGCAGTCTGTTTGTTGCCTCCTGCCCTTGTGCTCTAGCAACCCCTGCCTTGACCTTGTAAAGTCTTCCGGTTTGGAGAGCTAGCCTTCTGATCTCCCACTTTTAGGATCTGATTATCCGTTCCTTTCGTGTCGTACAGCCACTTGGTTGGAGAATAAAGGGGCTTGATGTGATGTGGGATAGACTCTAATGGGCCAGTAAAATACCTGCAAGGGACTGCAAGGTGACACCAGCTTTCCCCACAGATGGCACTCTGAGCTGTTGTGCCTCTAACATGTCCCCCTGTTATTTTCATCAACCAATAGAGTCTTCTGCTGATAGGACACCCGTCTGTCTATTACACAGTGGATTTCTTGCTCTCTCTTGAGCTTAGGCAATGCACTTACAATCCATTTTAACATTCTCTTCAGGATTGAAGGACTCAAGGGGAGAGTGGTCTGTGAATATGTGTATCTTGTCCAGTGACAGATAAAGGAACATGTATCCAGGGACCTGGAGACACCCAGTTGAACAGAAAGATCTGCAGACTCAGAGGGCAGCATGTGTGATAGATCCTCATACGGTCTCGGCAATGTTTCCCATAGCCATGGTGACTATATTTTTATCCTTAAAAGCCTTTGAACCTTCTGAAAAGTCTTGGTCTATAATGACACGTCTGATTGATACTCTTGGTGAGGAAGTGAAATCCTTTAGCTAGTTAACTTACCGTGTTACATAATAGTAATACTAAATGATGATCATTATTGCCATTTTTTTCAAATATTTGGCATTCAGCACACTCTATTTCCAATTCTCAGAAACTGTAAAGATTTTATCACCCCTATTTTACAGGTAAACAACAAAAAAAAGCCGAGGCACAGAGAGATTAAGTAGTGTTCCAACAGCCAGAAGGCTGATTACAAGTGGAACCGGTATTTGAACCCAGAATGTCCTGGCTGCGTGATGGGAGAGAGGAGAAAAGAGATAAGAAGTTGCAGGAAGGAGAGGGGAGGAAAGTTGAAGCATAAAACAGAACTATAGACTCTTGGGAGTTTGGTGTTATTTACCCCTGCTGCTCTCCCAGCCTCGGTTGACCCCCTTGAGTGATGCACGCCCCTGTGCGGAGGGCCCCCGTGTGTATTTCCGAGGGGGCAGGGAGTAGGAGGGCTCCATGGAAAAGGACTCGTGTCATCCTTGGGCTTTTTGGCAATGGAGACATTAGCAGATCCAGCAGGAGGTTGCTTGGGGCCAAGTCAGGAATCTAAATTCACTGAAAGCTTCTGGGGCTGGTCACTGGGACTCAGACTCCCCAAAACGCCTCTTTGTGCCAAGGTCAGGGCATAGACTTAGCTGTGTCTCTACTCATTCCTCTCCTGCCCCAGCCTTAGTCCACCCCACCATGGTTGGCACCTTGCCGCAGGGAGCAATGCCTTCTGGGAGAGCCGGGTCCTGGGACCTCAGGCCACAGTTCAGGCTTGGGAGGCTGCGGGAGGGCAGGGGTGGGAGGGCAGCCCAGGCTAGAACTCCCACGCCTGGGCACAGGCACAGAGCCAGCGAACTAACAGAGAGTGGTGACTACAGGGAGGGAGAACCACCTGAGGAAAGACCTCAGGCAGCCTCCAGTCTTTGGTGGGGAGGCTTCATCCAAATGCACCTTGTTTCACGGCTTCGCCAGCCCTGCATTTCTGAGTCTCCACATCCTTGTGTGTTTGAGCAGAGAGTGCATGATTGTGTCACAAAAGCCCCATCCATAAAGTTAAGCCACAGTCTGGTTCTAACCCTTATTATGCTGATGTGTGGGTTTAGATATATCTCTTGACACCTGAAAAATGGGCCGGACACTTTATAATCTAATAGTCTAATAAAGATTAGAAGGTAGTAGTCTTACATTTGAACTCTTAAGTCATCTCCTTCACTTCTTAGATACATGACTTGGGATGAGTTACTTAATCTCAGTTTCCTAGTCCTTAAAATGGAAATAATGAAATACCTTCTCGGTAGAGGTGTTGTAAGGATAAACGAGAAGATGAATATAAACAGATTTGATTCCTGGCACATAAGTGCACAGTCACCGAGAGTTTTATCATTGTTATTAATTTAACTTGTTGGAGATATATTAAAACCATGAGAATGTGCTTGGGACACTGTACATTAATGTAAGGAATTATGAGTCCCTGTGTACAGATGGGTGAAGTAAGTTCGGAAATGTTACCAGATTTGGCCAAGATGCATAGCCAGGTATCACTGGTTTGGGAAATGAACTCATATTGGAGATTATAAGAAAACTGCTCCCAGGCTGACTTTATGAAAGGAAAGGTTATTTGCTGGGGTGGGAGGTGAGCATGTGGCCGAGCTCAGGACATGGAGAGGTGCTCTAGATTGGGCCGATCGATGACAGTCTTGGTGCTGTTGGACCTTCGCAGGAGGATGAGGCCTCTAGAACGTATCTTTGCCAGGTTCCAAGTGGCCCACCCTTGCTCAAGACCACCACCAAAGGGAAGGGCTGCTCAAAGTCGGGAAGGATGAGTTTCTCAGATTCGGACTGCTTCCCAGCCTGTGGGCATGAGTGGGAAAAACAACGGCATTGAGGGTTGAGAATCTTAAATTCGAGTCCTCTCTGAGCCACTTCCTAGCTGAACTCGGGCAACTTACTTGACCTCTTTGAACCTCAGTTTCCCCAGGCTCTAAGGTGTGGCTAATAAATGCCTATATTTCAGGTGTGTTGCCAGAATAAAAGAAATAAGTAGTAGGTGCTAAACTTACAAAGCACCTTACTTTTTCTTCCTGCTCGCATCAGTGGAATAGGCTGCCAGACAAATCCTGCAAAATAAAAGAGAGCCTTCCACCTTTACTGAGGCCCTGAAGGCAGAGAACTAGGTACTTGGAGACACAGGGTCAACTTCCGGTCAAGATGGCAGAGGGAGCTAAAGCAACACTAGAAATGTCAGACTACCTATTATTTTTAATTTTCAACAAAACACATTGGCTAGAAAGCAAGGGAAAAAACACCCCAGGTGCCAGGAATGAAGAGAGAAGACACAATTCTTTCTCTGTCTCTCATCTCATAAGGGGAAGGAAGTCCTAAGCTTGGGTCGGCCTGAGGAGCCCATGGCTGCCCGGAGCAGTGCCCTCTGTGCTATGTAAAGTCCGCAACTGGCAAAGAGTCAGTTTGTCTGGTGTGCTACCCTTACAGAAGCAGGGCAGCAGACTCACACACACAGTCAAAAGATTAACCCTGAGTATCCAGAAAAGTCCATCACCCAGAATAGAATCCCCCACGGTTGCTGCTTTCATTTATTCCAGGTTTTGTCATGTATATTAGGAAATGATTGTTCTGACTTTTCCTTTTATCCATAATCACCCAGAATGTTTAGCCATTTTTCTTTTCTGAGAGAGACCCTCCCCAGGCAAGAAGGAAATAATCTGATTATGGTTTTAAGGGACCATGAGCTTCTTTCCACTGAAGATGATTTACAGGGGGAAGTATGGAGACAAGGGCTTTCTGGGGGAAGATTGTAAGTCACAGTCAGAGAAGGAATATGGGAAGGGGTCAGATGACGGTTTGGTGTGGAGGGAGAGTTTTTCAAAAGAGGGAAGAACCCAGGGTTCAAGTGAGCAGAGGAGGACATGCCAAGGGCTTTATGGGAGACACACTGGATTAGCCAGGCCTTGTAGGATCTGAGGACGAACAATGTGATCCGAGCCCTGAGGGCAAGAGAATGGGAGTTAGCAAGAAGCTCTGTGCCTGCCACAAAATGTATGATTATTAGGGCCACCGGATTTAAGATATAAAGAGAAACTCACTGCTTAGAACGTGTCCCTATGAAGGAGACAACTACAAATGCTTACTAGCTAAGAATGTTGCTTTCGGATTCATGAAAATGCCTCTAACTTCAACCTCCAGCAAATAAAGAAATTTCCAGGTTTTTGATGTGGAAGATTGAAAATGAAAAAAAAAAATGCAGCTTTGAACCCTAGCTCTACCGTTTATCAGCTGCATGGCACAAGCATGTCACTTCTTACTTCTGAACCTAAGTTTGTTCACCTATAAAATGGGAATGATAATAGTACCCACTTCATTTAGAAACTTTGTAGACTAAAATAAAATTATGCATTATTTGAGTTACATAAAATTAAAACTATGCGAGTACAGCGATGGTTTACCATGAGCCCTAGGTAAATGACTGTGGTCCAGGTGAGGCTATTTTCTCAAGATGCCCATTAGCTGTCCGGTGATGACTTGACTTTGCCAGTCTGAATCTGTAGATACAGTGCTGGTGTGTATATGAACCCTAGTTGTAGACAGCCTGAGACTGAATCCCAGGTTACCATTTACCAAAGGAGTAAGCTGGGACATATTATATCACCTCCCTGAGCCTTGTTTTTTCATCTACAAAATGGGAATGGTGATAGGACCTACCTCATAGCAAACTCTCAAAAGACAGTTATTATTGTTGTGTTACGAAGGCGAGCCCCTCAGTGGCCCTTAAAGAGGACGGGCTCCACCCTCGTGGCGGAGATTTCACCGTCAGTAGTTCAGAGGCCGCTGGCAGACTACCCATTCCACAGGCGTAGAGCATCTCATTTGTACAGACTGCATCATCACGCACTGGCCAGGTCAACAATTCCAGACACAGTGTTTCAGCCCTTGCCGGCAAACCATGACACATGTGGTGGGGATCCACAGCATCCTCCTAAATGGCACATCGTGACCAGAATATAAAGTACTAAAGTACATCCACTTCAGAAAAATGTATGGTACAGATACCTGGATTAGAATAAGCACATACTTCTCTAGTTTACAAGAACATTCCTTCTGTGAGTGCAGAACTGATAGTGGTTAAACACTGCTGGGAATCCAGCTCCCAAGGCTGCCACAAGGACTTCCAGCAGAAGACGTGTGTGACCTGTACCCCGAGCACTAGGAAATTGTGGTGGCTTCTAAACCCTGTGGACCAAGAAGCAATTAAGTCCCAATGCCAGAGCAGTCTCAGATTAGACAATGCAAATCATTTTTATTTAAAGATGGAGAGAAACTGTTTTCAATAAAATATATTTTAAATACCAAAAAACAAAAATAAAAAACAAAAAAGAAGTCACGTGCCAGCTGGTTTCCCTCTCTTTTGCAGATCTGAACTTGTGGATGTACTCTGGGTCAGATCCAAGCAGGCACCCCTTTCCCACTGTCTGTACCCTTTCCCCTTCCACTATGGAAGGAGGTACAATTGGGAATTATACACCCATTAAAGCCACATCCTATACTAAGGACCTCTATCTATGTGACTTTCAGATTCTAATATTCAAATGACACTGACATGGTTGTTGCTTCAGAATCACCACACAATATCTCATCATTACAAGGGGCAGACCAAACACCAGCCACTGAAATTGTAATTAATGTTATTAGGGGCAATGAGAAGAAGTGGCCCTGGATTTACCTAGGAGTAAGATCAGCCTGCAGTAAACAATCCCCGCTAATTGTCTAGAGAAGAGAAGCTTGCATCTCTGCGCCCACATCTCCCATCCCTTCTGAAGTCTGTTTCAGAAAGACAGAGACATAAATATAGATTAGAGCTCAAATAAGTGGCAAGGGAGTCAAAATATTTAATGGGAAGGAATCTCTGAATCAGGCGCCTCTGATTGCACTTGTAATTGCTCCTTTCATGCTTAATGGGTTTTTCCCAGGCAAGACTGGGAGACCGAGAAGGCCCGGATGCAGCAGCCAGGCTCAGGGTCTCCCCCATGACACGTGACTGTGCTGTGCCAGGGTCCATCCTCATCCACGGAGTGCCAGAAGCTGAGGAAGAAATGTGAGTGTGTTCACGAGAATGTTCGGAGTTTCGGAATATTAAAGCCAGGGAACACGGATGTCAGGCTAGAGAGTGGTTTAGAACCAGAGGTGAAGGAGGGCAGACCTGGTGTCAATCTCACCACTCACTGTGGGACTCCAGACAAATGACTAAACCCTCTAAGACCCAGGGTCTCCACCTATGAAATTTCATGGGGCTATTGAGAGAATTAAAGCGTTGCTATAAACCAAATGGCACAGGGTCTAGTACATAGTAAGTGCTCTGTAATTTATTCATTCAATATGTGTTCAGCTGACAAATAGTGATTTGATATTTCGAATGGAAATCTCAGGCCCCGAGGAGACAGTCGCTTGCCCAAGGTTACTCATCTAACCATTAGAACATATTCATCCCAACTCCGAGGCCAGTGCTGTTCCCCGTGACCTGGGAAACACGGTCTCAATCATGCCTCCGATTCTTGGGCCGGCCCAGTCATGGCGAATGAAGCCTGCCCTATTTTGGAGGCAGTGACCAACAGAGCATGAGAAGAGAGACTGAGATTTTGCTCCACTTTCTACTTTAAGGAATTTGCTGCATCTTAAGCCAGGTGGGAGGGAGAGGCCAGGAAATCAAGCACCAGGGAAGCTGCTCAGAAGCTGAAACACTCGCTCTTGCACAGCTCGAGAGGCAAAGAGAGGCGTTTACAGACGGAAAGATGAGGGGCCCTTGTAAACCTTCTAGGTTTCCAGTTCAGACCAAGAAAAAGGACAAACTGGAAATGACGAACCCCCACAAACTCAGTTGAGTCCCGTCTCTACTGGATTGGAGGCTAGACGAAAATTAAATGTTCTCTAAGAAAGATGACATCATCTGGAACCTCTACAATGTTCACACACAAAGTCCAATATTTTCCTCATTATATTGCCTGAGGCATCTGTCATCTTCAAAAACCCTTATGTGAATCCCATGTAAGTCTGAGTCCGTTTGGACAGGCCCAGGCAGACCCGTGGAGCAGAGCCCAGGGTGGGGAGAAGGGTCCTGGGTGGCTAGACAAAGGCGACGATTTGCGGTTGTTAACTGAGAGTTCAGCTGCCCGGAATTTCCCTTTGAAAATGGAAAGCTGTCTGCCGTGCAGCCGGCACGCAGACACGGAGCCCCATGCAAAGAGCACTTGAAGCAAATGTCAGCGAAGAAATGACTTTCCTTTTGACCAGCTATGAAATTGGCTTCGTGTCATTACAATAATGGAATACTACAGCTGGAAGGGTCTTGGAAACTTGTCTAAGGCAAATCCTGAAACCTTTTGCTTTCACTGACTGACACCCCAAGACAGGAAATGATCCTCCCACATCCATACAAAAAATCGGGTGCGTTTTAAACACAAACGGCGGGGCTCCTTGTCCAGCCAGACTCTTTTCCTGGCTTCACTGCCTCACTGAGGCTCTGAGCTCAGCTGATTCTAGCCAGCAGCCCATCAGCACTGCAAAGAGCTTCAAAACTGTAAATGTCATGTTAGACATCAGGTGATAATGTGATTCTCTGCAGCTAAGAGGTCCTAATGGGGGATTTCAGTGGGATTCCCCTGAAATTAAATTGTTCATCTCTGCAAGGACACCACAACAATTTCCCATGTATAGTGCTGCCCTAATAAATACAAAGGAAGTCATAATTCACTGCTATTATTTAACATAGCCATGATGTTCTGGCTTGTATAAAGCTACTTAGACAGGATGTTTTCTATCGAGTAGCAGCTGGGCCTTTAGAAAACACAAAGCTGGCACTTCCATCTGTGTTGTTACCTTGAAAGTAGGGATACAGCCTCAGATTCTGGGAAAAGAGCAGCCAATGAGATGGCAGGAGGGCCAGGTTCTAAGCCTTGTTATGTCACGTTCTGCTCTGGATGCTTTGGGAAAATCTCTTGAGCTCGAAATAATGTAAACCACTTGTTGAGCTATGTGCTAAGAGCTGATAGGGCTCCCCTCCTGTTGCCTTCATGACAAGCTCCTGAAGTAGGGATTGAGGAAACGGAAGCTCGAGGCCTTTTGACTTGCCTAAGGCCATTAGAACTCATATGACCTCTGGGATTCAAGCTCAGTTACACGGCATTTAGTTCTAAAACCAGAAGCTTTTTGCCTTGCTGTGTTTTGTTTGTTTTTGTTTATTTTAATCAACGTCTTATAGTCTGAGATTTTTCATCTGCATGCAACCCCAGTGTCAACTGAAGCTAGCCATCCTCAATATCTAAATAACCTTGACTCAAGCATCTCCCTATCTACTGCCTGTGGGAGACCATAATTTTTCTCCAAACCCTCAAGGGCATGCTTTATCATGGGGGTCTTTGATCCCAGATCTGCAAGTAATTTCTTCATTCATCCCACACCAACATTCCCACATGAGAAACTCAGATCCTATGCATCCAGATAGATAGATAGATAGATAGATAGATAGATAGATAGATAGATAGATAACAACTAGGAGTCTGTGACTGAAGTGACTTTAAAACAATCTGGAGGTCACAGGAGGACTCATAGCACACTGTTCAGCCTCACCTTCACCACACTCCATCTGACCAGCTCTCTCAACTCTTGTCCTTCCCCCTGGCTCCAAAAAATGTCATGAGTTCAACAGTTCTGGCTTTTTCTCAAAAGTGTTGCGGTAGGCCAGCATTCATGCGCTGCAGGGACTCACCTGGCCAATCAGGTGTATCTAACCAAGGATCATCTCACTGACACCGGACTTCTCTCAACAGAAGTCTTGGGTACCTGCTAAGCACACAAATCTTTTCCTATACACTGCACTCAAAATGAAAGAGCTCAAAGAGATCAAGTTGCCCAAACTGAACCCTAGGACCATGAACTATTTTCAGTACTTCTGAAAGCCAGAATACTGCATATTAATCCACAATGAAGGTACAGGCTATGTCAGGTCTTTGTGTGGGGTTAGGATTATCAGCTCTGGGTGATATCTGTGGTTTGCTCATCTGATCAAAAACTCTGCATGACAGCCATTTATGTTTCTGGCTATTTAAAAGAGCTCACATAAATCCTTTATGACTTAACATTTGTTCATTTACTCATTCAATAAACATTTATGGATCAATTACACTGCCAGGCCTTGGTATTCAGTGATAAATAAGATGAAGTCTCTGCCTTCAAGGTGGTTGACAGGCAGCAAATAAACAAACATATTTGCATAATAGTGTTAGATAGTGACGTGGGGACTTGAAATGCCGGATATTACACCTGCATTGGGTCTCTTGTTCAAATCCAGTGTGAAGCGTTCTAACTAGTTTTACAAGTCTTTTTGCAACAGTTTTAATGCAGAACACAGTCCAACCAAGGATGTGAATCCAGATGAGAACTGGTGTCTGGTCTTCACTGGATCATGCGCATAAAAATGTTTCTTTTGCAAATCTATGCTACGACCTCAGCAAATGCTGCAGGCTGCACAGCTACAGTGCTAGTTTAGTGTCTGATTTGCATACAATACAGCTTGGATCTTAATTTAGACCTGAGTGCCAAAGCTTCTTTCACAGAAAGGGAAGAGGGCACGGAAAGATGGCTCAGAACGAGCCAAGTTCCTCCACGTTCCTCCCTCGTGCTTTAATCTCCACAGAAGCGCAGTTAACCGGGCAGTGCCTTCCCACTGCTGTCATTACCCTCACTCAGAGATGAGCTTCCTCTGGCCACAATCAAGTACTTTCAAAGCTTAAAAGTCAAGGCTTTTCCGTGGATGCAGCTCGTTCATTTCCATTTCTTTCAGAACATGAATGAGGGAACCAGATTGTTCTTTGCCAAGTGGATAAAAAGTGTGTGCGGGTGGTGGGGGTGGGGCGCACAGGGCAGAATAAAAGAGAATCTACATTCCAAGAGCATATTAGTAACTCTGAGGAGATGTTTAAATCTATAGGACTGCAAGCAGCCTTTTAAGATTTCATAGACCCATAGAAAGTAGAGTCGGAGAGAATCTTAGAGACCTCAAGTCCATTTCCGTGCATTGACATAAGGGGAAACTGAGTCCCAAAAAGGAAAAGCAGTCTTTCTAAGGCTGCATGGTTGGTTGGTGGCAAAGTGAGAACTAGAAGCCTGACCCTCTTTCCAGTGCCCTTTCTGTCATACTAGATTGTTTCCATATTTCTTTTCTTTATTTATCCTCGTCCATGCTGTTTTTATGAATTTATTCCACCATGTAGAATCCTCCCTTTTGTACAAACCCCCAAATTTTCTAGTTTTCAAAGACCAGTCTCTCATCTATGTACTTCAAAAAGTTAACCTAGTTATTCTAGAAATAATTTCTATTCTGTTCTCTGAAATCACCACATTTGTCATCCAAGTTACGCACTTTGTGTGGTAGCTTCCAAGTGACAATTTCAGTTTAAACTTTTCTAAGTAAAAATAAAAGGGGCAGTTTAGTAGCTAGAAAACTGGAAAGTCCAGGGGGAAATCTCACCTCTGACATGACTGGATCCTGAGGCTCAAATGATAGCATCAGGACTCAGCATGATTCTCTCCATCTCTCTCCTTTGGGTGGGCTCTTTTCTCAAGATCTCCACCTTGGGATGGCATGATGGCTGTCAGCAGCTCCACACTGAATCATGTCCTCTGAACGCCACCATCAGGAAGCAGGTTCTCTCTTTCTCAGCAGTTCTACAGAGTTCCCATGTAGGGATCTGTCTCACTGGCTCTGCTTGGGCCTATGCCTGTTGTTGGCTGCTGTGTTCACCTCCTCCTGGGCCCTAGAGATAATTGTCATTGTTAGATGGTTATGGCACCAGCATAGGAACACTTAGTTATTATTATCACATAACTTGTGGATAAATACAGCCTGCTGGTGCTATTGGCAAACTAAGAAATTGACAATACTTGATAAAGGTGGTTTTTACAACCACGATGCTACAGTTTTACAGTATGATGCTTCACTGGGGGCTTCCTGAGACCTGTCAGGAGCTTATGCCTGATGGGCCCAATTCCATCACCACTGGCCCAAGAGCATTTTCCATAGGGACCTGGGGCATCTCAAGAAGTTGGTGTAAACATCCCACAGCCTGTTGTCTCTCCATATGTTCTGCTGACAATATATGCTTTGAGCTTATCAGAATGATCTATAACTTCTATAAGAATTTGGTTGAGAGAGAGCATTTTTAACAAGTTTCTTATGACATTCTACCCATCACTGAACCAATCTCTGTGGAGACAGGAATAGGATGCTGCAATTGGTCAGGGCGGGGTCACATGACGCCATGAGCAGCTCCAAGGGCCATATGGCAGAAATAACAGTGTATTTTTCCTGGAGAATGCTTAACAGCTTCTAAGAGTATAGAGTGGGGTGTGGCAGTTCCAAGGAAAACCCGGGTCTGTTATCAGAAAAAGAGGAAATGGGTGTTAATCAGGGAAGAAAAATGGAGATTCATCAAGGATAATGTTCTCTTATTGTTTCATGTGTATAAACTTAGATTTCCAAATTGATTTTAAGCTCCTTGAGGGCGACATATGAGCCCAATATCGAATCAATAATCAATACTTCTTACTTGATTAGCCCAAAGCAAACATTTATTTGGCTCCCACACAGAACCAGATGCTACAATGCTTAAACTGGTCTTAAAGATCAGATATTGCTTCAGCTTCAGGACTCCAGTTGGATATAACGAACATTTCCTGAATATCTACCATGTGCCAGACAGAGTGCTAGTGTTGCGATTACCAAGATGAGTAAAATATAATCTCTGATTTTAAAAGCCTCATCTAGTGGGAGTAAGAACAGTAAGGCCACCATTTATTGAGTGCCTACAATGTGCCTATATGCCACATACATTAATCTTAAGTCTTAGCACAACCCCTGCAAGGTAAGACATATTATTTCAGCATAATTTTACTGAAATCCAAAGGAGGACACTTAAAATCTGATAATTAAGTTTGGAGGTCAAATAAAGTATTAAGAATGTCCAAAGACACCAGACTAATATGTAGTAGAGTGGAGAATTCTGGTTGCCAGGTGGCTCAGAGTTGCTTCTGATCATTTAGGTATACAGATATTAAAAGAGTAAGGGAAGCAAAAGGAAGATCCATTGCAAGAGGACTTCTAGTAGTCAGTCTCTCTTTGCTAAGGAATTCGGAAAAGCCCTTAAGACCTTATTCACCACCACATACACCCACCTACCCCACCCCTTTAATTTTACTTTTGGACAAATTGCATCATCACTCCTTTTCTATATAAATTACAAAGCCATTCAACCATTAGAGGAACTTAGTGCCAGAGAAGTACAATGTGTTATAATTACTATTTTGGTCATAATTCTTTTTTTCTTTAATGGAGCATTCTCTTTATGGCCACTGAACACTACTTCTGGTTGATTAGGTTTTTGGTATTTAATAAGTTTCAATAGGAAATGAGCAGTATTAGTACAGTATCTTGAATAATGAGCCATTAATGTATTTTTAATGACCAAGATGTTCCGACAAGAAACTTGTTGATTTTGTCACTATAACATTATTGGAAAAAATGATCTGCACATAGACCGAACGGTGTTTCATTATGTGAATTGGGAGGATGTCTTCATGCATTCAGAGCACTCCTTTTGAAACCAGCTTGATTTAAGGAAGTCGTCATAGGAAGAGGAAAGAGCTCAGAGATCAGAACTGAGTAGGAACTGCAAAGTTTTTATAGTACTCTATCTATTATATACATAATATACATATGTGTGTGTGTGTGTGTGTGTGTGTGTGTGTATCTTCCCATGGAAGATACGCATTTTAGTGGCCTTGAGTACCCTACTTGTGTTGTGAACTTCCTGAGGTCAGGGACTTCACCTTACACATTTTGTCTTTTTAGTCCTTGCATTTATACAGTATTGGGCACAAAGCAGGTAATCAGTAAGTATCTGTTGAAAGGTTGCCTCCAAATTGCCTTCCGGCACTGACCTGCTATGACTAGCCCCAGCAGACATTGGCTCAATCAATCATCATTCCCTATGACATCAAAACTTTTCAATTCTATGGTCATAAGAAATTTAATTATGAGGAATCTGTGGTTAGACACCATCTTTCCAGCAAACGTAGCTGCAAATGTTTCGTAGGTGTAAATTTGAAGAGTAATAGTAAGAAGAGTTGACCCAACAAGGGAAGGAAGGAAGAAATAAAATATCCAGTATATTTGTGTGTAGTGTTTTTTTAGATGGTGATTTGGGGCAATTAAGTAGGTTGGGATATTTAAGGTAGGCAAGGGTAAGGAAAGGAAAGGATATTTGTCATGTGAGAGAACATTGCTGATGATTATGATCATGATGGTGATGCTAGTTCCCATTTTTTGAACAATTACTACATCCGGGTAGTTACTGCATCCAATGAAGTTACATCTGTTGTTTCATTTCATCTTTACACCACCAAGAGGCAAGTGTTATTGCTCTCATTTTACAGATGAAAGAAGTTAAATCTTTTGACAAAGTCAGTAGACAGTAACTAGTAGAAGCAGAATTTGAAACCAGTTCTGATGACTTAAAATAGTATATTTAACCAATTCTCTAGCTCAATCCTCAGCTTCTCCCTTCTTCTAATGTAAACAATAAATTAAATAGCAATTTAGCTAGAAAGAAATTACTGTATGTTAAAGAAATAAGAAAAACCCTATGTCGTATGGACAGGTTTATTTAGCAATGTAATAATAACAATTGTCAGGGCCTTCTCAAGGGCCAACCATGGGCTAGAAATTTTATAGATTATTGCAGGTATAATCTCTCATCTACAACTCTACAAATAAGGTATAATAGCCTATTTTACAAATGAGGAAACCCAAGCTCATGCCACTAAAATAAACTTGCCCAGTTTTCAGAGAAGGTAAACGGCAGAGGACAGATCTTCAACACAGGCTGTGTTGTTTGTTTGTTTCCTTTGACCTCTGCTGAAACAGTATTATACCAGAAAAATCTTTCCTTATACAGAAAGAGTGGTTGAGGACAAACTATGGAAAAGACAGTAATCCAGCTTGCTTTTCAAGTTCTGAGACTCAGGAGGGCTTGGGCTTGGTTTTTGGGGGGTTTTGTTTGTTTGTTTGGCTTTCTTTTTTTACTGTTTCTTTTTTAAAGAAACTATTCAGCAGCATCTCTTAAATGTTTGAGACTTGGGTAAGGAATGCCAAAACATGCTTGTTCCCTTGAGAATGTTCTTCTCTGTCCATTAAAATCTCAGGCGAAATTTAATCCATATGTTTCTGATTCACTTCCCCAAAGTTATCACTATGTTTCATAGGGCCCATTTAAAGCCTATGACTTTTGGAGTCACTCTGAGCTACTTGTCATTAAAGCAGGAAGTTGCATTTCCCATGGGGGCAATGGACTTGGCCCACAGAGGGAAGAGAATGTACTCCAAGCCCCAAGGTGCATGTAGCTTCCAAACCTGGGTGGCGTTTGCTCCTCCACCCATCTCCTGGAAGCTTTGGCCCAGTTTCGCTCACTGCCCAGAACGACTCTGTTTCATCTCCCTTTTCCTCTAATACTCTGTTCAAAATTCAATATAGCACTTGAATCTAATATTTCTCTCCCTGAATTATTTTTAACAGCGCTGAAATTTATTGCATGAACAACAGTAATGCTTTTTTTAAAAAAAAAGGTAAAGAATAGGCTACATTAAAAAGTAAAACTTTAATTTTTTAAAGTTTCCATCCAATTCTCTTTTACACATATGTAATCAAAGTGGAGATATGATTTTATATTATTTAATTTTCACTTAATTATAAATATGTTTCTTGGCCACTACTAGGTTTTAATTGTTTTTCATGCCTACACAATATGCCATTAATTTGATGTCTCATTATATAGGCTCAGAATTTTTAAATTTTTTCAAATAGTTTGACATATATAAAGTTAATACATTCAGAGTTCCAGAGTTCCACTTAGGTATGGCAACTTAACTTTCTAACAGACTGACCAGCCTGCAAACAACAACTATAAACTTTGGAGAACATGTTTAAAAACAACTATTAGAAGGCTCCAGAGTGTGAATGAAAGTTGATGTATTTTGCAGAAAACCCAAAACCAAGATCTCAGCTACCACTCCTCACAGGCACGAATTTACAGTCTGAGTCTAACAAAGTTCATTGCCAGTTGAAATGAAAACTTCTGTATTTTTCAGGGAAAACAACAGAACCCAGAGTCTTCATAATGTAGTGTTTGTAATATCCAAGATATAATTCAGAACTACTCTACAGGAAAATGCGAATCATTCTTTAGGGATGACCAAACTCCAAGGTAACCCAAATGCTGGAGTTATCAAACAAAAACTTTAAAGCAGCTAACACAGCCATGCTAAATGAGAAAAAAGAAAAAACACCTCTAATGAATATAAAATAGAAAAATCTAAGCAGATAAATGGAAAATGTTTTTAAACCCAATGGAAACTCTAGAACTGAAAAATATTATATCTATATTTTTAAAAATATATTAAATGGCTTTAATAACAGAGTGGGGTTGACAGAAAAGCATTGGGAAACTGAAGACAGAGCAATAGAAATTATTCAGTCTAAAGAAGGGAGAAAAAAAGTTTGAAAAACAGTAAACATGGCCTCAGAGAACTGTGGGATAAGATAGGAATATCTAACGTGTAATTAGCTTCTCAGGAGAGAAGGAAAAGGAAAAGTGGAGTGGAAAAAATACATAAAATTAAATAATGACTGAAAACTTTCTAAATTTGGCATAAAAATATAAACAATAAACACTTAAATACTCAGCAGAATCCAAACAGAAGGGAAACATGCCTAACACATTATAGTTAAGTGCTGGAAAACAAATACAAACAGAAAACCTTGAAAGAAGCCAGAGAAAAACAACACATCACATACAAGGGACCAATAACTCAAATGATCATGAACTTACCAGAAATCGTGAGAAATGACTGGAAGTCTAGGCTACTTCACATTTCATGTCTTTACTTGTAGAAGGAAGTTATTTGACTTACCAAAACAATAGGTTGTCATGTCATGTGATCACAGGTCTTAAAATCCAAGAGACTTTAAGAGATCTCCTGGTGTGACTCCCACTTTAGGTCTGAAAAGAACCACATTTTACAGGTTATCTCAAAGCCCTCAGGAAGCCAGGGCTTGCTTGCCCATGCTTGCTTCCTTGGCACCTAAAATAGTATTTGACATATAATAGAAGCTCAATAAAACCTGATAAATACATGGATACATGTTTTTTCAGTTTTATTTCCTCATCATGTAGGAATTTCTGGGTCTGTTCCATTAAAAGCATGAGTTAGAAATCATTTTGGCCCCAATTTGACAAGGAATGTTAAGCACCTTCTAAAACCACGTCAGGAGGGGCCCTTATGAAAGGGGACAGAGTGGCAGAGAAGCATTGTCAGTTTGCCGTCAGAACGACTTTGGGCAAAACTCAGCAACCTGAGCCCTCCTTCACAAGTTTTGGTGATTTCAGGCCCTCTCACCCCAAAATGTCTCCCCACTGGCTTGTGCGGAAGCCTGAAATTCTGCCCCTAATCATTTCTTTGGGTTCATTGAAGCCCCTTGTTTGAATGTAAATAGCTTTTTGAGAGGTCACTGGTAGTTTACAGTACCTTTCTAGAAGACTATTCCATCAGACTGTAGCAAGCCGGGTCTGATAAACAGGAACAATGAGAAGCCGCTTTTTCCTTTTTAATGGTAGGAAGGAGCTGCCAAACAGATCAGACCAGAGTGAGGGAGAAGGTGAACAAACCAGCCCAGACAGGGGCAGCCTGAGAATACTGGGCACAAGTGGGGTATGAGGTGGACAAGAGACCCAGGTGCACAGCTACCGCCCCACCCCTAACTTCCCAGATGGTAGCAGACGTTAGAGAAATATTTGTAGAAGAGGCGCGTGGAGTGTGATAGTTATTTAATTTATTTATTTAATTAACACTCATATCATTGCTTGCTATGTGCCAGACACCGTTCTAAGTGCTTAACAAATATTGACTTGAATTTAACCAGCAAATAGCCTTGTCAAAAGTCAGAGTGTGAGAGCCAGCTCTGTGTATGCCTGTGTGACCCTTGACTGTGTGACCTTGAGCCAGTGACCCATGCCTTTGAGACTCATTTTATCTCCTACAAAAGGGGTACCATAGCAAAAGTACCTCAGAGTTATTGTGAAGTCCTATCCAGCTAAGAGCCATAAAGGTACTTTATAGACTGTGAAATGTTTTGCAAATCATGACTAATATTATGAGTAAGCCTAGGACTGGCTTAGCCTCTGGAGCCAATAATTACAACAAAAATTGACCTCATGGTACATTGTTATCATCTATTACCTGCCTTGCGGGCTCTGGAATTGGATGGCTTTGTTCAAGTCCCCGTTCCCAACCTATCAGCTGCATGACTAGGCGAGCTGCTTTATCTCCGTGTTCTCCTCTGTAAAACCAGGGCTAATAATAGTATCTACTTCAGAGAGCTGCTGTGAAAACTTTAAACAGATGATAAAATAGGCACTTAGGACAAGGACCTAGAGTACATGCACCATAAATGGCACATACCTCTGTCCTTTTAAGCCTCACAACGTTACAAAATAGGTATCATTACTGTGACTGTTCTTAGTTTCCAGAGAAGGAAGTAGAGTCACAGAGAGGTTAGGTCACTTGCCCAAGGCCATATATCTAGGGAGTAATAAAGCTGAGATTCCTAGACAGGTCCCTGGGCATTTTGTGAATGCCTAAGCAAATGTTCTCAGTGTTCATAATGACACACCAGATAACCAAAGGAAATTATTCTTGAGCAAAAGGGAAAAGAATTAGAAAGCTAAGACAGAAAGAGAGGTGACAGATACCTGACTTCTCTTTACATGCTAAGTTATTATGAAAGGGAAACACAAACTTTCAGACATAAATGCTGGGAACTGGACACGCTCCCAGAAGCCAGCTGCTCCCACCTCCAGCCCACATGCAAGCATGGGACAGCCTGCCAGATTGAACCACACTCATCCCTTCTCTCTCCTGGGCCATCTTCCAGACTCTGCAAAATGATACCATAGAGTGCCAGCCAGGGAATGGAGGATGCGTGGAAGGGATGGTCCCTCTTCCAGGGATGGCATGCAATTGCCTCTTTCCTTCTAACTGCTTGATGTGAGCACAGTGACCTAAAAAGCCACATATTGAAGATGATGAAGCCACAAGACGAAAAGGGCCTGAGTCCCTGAACCACTCCCTAGAGAAGAGCCTCTGACCCAAACAAAAACGGCCATCTGAGACTTTACATCAGCAAAAATAACTCTCTGTTATGATTGAACCATTACATAGTTTGGGTCTGTTTGTCACAGCAGCTGGCACAACTCACCAATGCAGGGAAAAGGAGGAAGGAGGACTTTGTAAGTATCCCTGACTATTGGCCACTCAAGCTCTGCCTAAATCCTTCCAGTGGTGGGGAATTCATTACCTCCTGAAGTATCAGTTACTCTTCATTCATTCAGTCAACAGCTGTTTATTGAGTTCCTGCTATGTGCCTGGCCCTGTGCTAGGCACTGGAGAAGCAAAGACGAGCAAGGCACAGAATTCCACCTTCACGAAGTTCTCTCTAAGACTGGTGGACAGAAACTGAACAAGTGAGCAGGCGGTAGGCATGATGTGTATTGACTTGGATAAGTAACTTGAAGAACATAAACAGGTTGATGGCACAGACTAAGTTGGGGGGAGGGTTGAATTTAAATGGGGCAAAGGGGGAGTAGTTCATGGGAGGCTTCTCTGAGGAGGTCATGAGACTAGACGCAACAATTGGCAGACATCTCTGATTGTTTTTTTTAAGTTGGGTTTGTTGTTGTTGTTGTTTTGTTTATATTAACAGAAAAAATGTCTCCTTTGGCTCCACCTCTGGTCCTAATTATAGTCTCGGGTCCCAGAGAAGTCTATTTTCTTTCTCACTTCCAATCGACAGCTTTTCGGACATCCCGCATTGGCAGACAGTTGTCACATCTCTCCATCCCCCAGAGTCCCTCCTTCCCCCCCCTGCAGCCCCAGGGGGTTGGAAACCCAGGCACTTGCTGCAGGTGTTAACACAGCAAGCATGCAGGTAAATGAGGGGTCTCAGAGACCCCCATGCAGAGGCTATGTGGCTCCTCCCAACATCTTGGGGATAATGATCCCCCTCCCATGATGTTGACCGTTCGTTTCCCTAGGGCTGCTTGCTAACTGCTGGCCCCCATCAGGCATTGATTCTCTGATACTGAGAAGGAGCGGGCAGGGTCAGAGCCTTCAAGGAAAGACTCTCCCTCCCCCTATCCTTTCCCTTTATTTTTTTAATGTTAACACCATGTCCCTCCCCTCTGTTTTGCACACCATAAAAGCCATCTGTCCCCAACACTGGGCCCAACCGCAAGCATTTGGCTGAAAGCCAACAAGCAGCAGGCAGAGCTGCTCAGAGTGTGACTCCTCCAGACTCCTGCTGAGCACCGCTCGGAGGCAGGGAGGCAGGGAGGCCAGTCCCCCAAGGCCCAGCCTCCCCCTCATCAGAATGGACTAGGGCAACAAGCTTGCCCTTCCCTGGAGGGGCCCACAGGAGGCAGAGGCCTGTGCAAGCTTCTGGGGCCTCCGGGTTAGCTGACAGCCTCTGCCTGCCTGCCCTCCCCCTGACCCCCCCCCCCCCAGCTCCAGGGCCAGACCAGGGCCTTACACCCTGGCACGGTGTCCACAACTGTTTTCCTTGCTTGGTTGGGAGATAAAAACAGCTGCCACTCCTTGCTTTCTCATATTTTCCACCGAGGTCACTTGCGGCAGGACTGAGTCCAGGCTTCCAGAAGGTGTGGCAATAGTGGGGAAGCAAACGGTAGAGATATAAGCACAGGACACACTCTGCCCAGCTTCTTCCATGCCAGAGAAGTCAGAGGAGAATCACGCTACCTGTAAAACTGGCCTTCTGCGGCCTGCACACGCTTTGTCTACTACTCCATGGGGTCTTCTCCACTCAGCCTGACACGTCGATACAGGTCCCCTGGCATGTCCGGCCCCTTCCTCCCATGCACACACCCACACTCTGATGAAGGAGTAAGGCCCTTAGGGTGCAAAATGTAGGGAGGCTCTCTCCCTCCGGTCAGCCCTGAGAGTCAGCGCCTCCTTAAATTCTGCACCCTGGGTGCCTCACTGGCCTCACCCGACTGCGGGCCCTGCACTTGTCACCCAAATTTAGCTTTCCATGCAGTTCCCTGAGGAAACATTTTATGTCTTTGATCTCTCTCATCCCCCATCTATTGGAAAGAATCAATGGGTGGCTTCATATTTCTATGTAAAACATCGAATCCAGCTTGGAGAAGGACACGTGTTTTGTTTTGTTAATTTTTAGTACTTTAATAGTTTTGTTGTTGTTGTTGCCAAAGCTTAAAACTCAGAAGAGTTCAAATGAAAAAAAAAAAAAAATCACATTTCTGGCTTCTCTTGAAAACACAGAATGTATGGCCTCTCTGGCTGGAGTGGAGCCACAGCTACCCCTTTAGGCCCTTTGGACATGGCCTGTACTCTCCAGACCCCCACAGCTCCCCCTGTGCCAACTCACCACTTGTAGTACCTGCTCAGCCCCCAGAGGTATTTGAAGTTGCAACCTTTGGTCTAAGGACAGATTACGTCCAGATGTAAAGTAGCTTGTCTCTTATGGTACAACTTCTGGCAGCAGCGATTGGTCGGGGAGTGGAGGGGGAGATTCCCTGATGTCCTTGAAATCAGGCCTTGGAGGCCGGTCCCCATTTCACCAGCCAGGGAGCATAAAGGATTGAACCCTGCAGCTCGGAGGGAGAAACATGTTATGTGACAGCAACTGAAGAGCTACTGGGATGAAGGACTAACCTTGAAACGGAAACAGCACTGACCAAGGGTCAGGAGGCCTTCCTGGGTAGCCCACATCTGCCCCTGATCTCTGCGTGATGTTAAACACAACTCCTCCGAAGCTTCAGATTCCTCATCTCTTATTAAGGAGAGTTGAGCTGGATTATCTCTAATGTCCCTTCTGGTCCTAACTATCTTGCATTTCATACTTAGGTGGAATTGTTATAGTACAAGAAAGTCTCAGAACATTGTTCAAGCCTAGCTTAGAAGAGCAATTGAGCAAAAATCAGAAACCACATTTCTTTGATAACATAGGATTTTGTAACTTTTGCGACTCTCTACTTATCCTTTCACAATTTCTCTGATTCTGCTGAGAATATACACTTAGAAGAGCTCAAACAATAGCTCGACTCAACAATCTCTTGCCTTAACAATCACTTGTCTGCTTGAGAATTCGCTGGGTGTGAAAAATAGTTTGCTAAAGACTGTGTCTCTACCTTAAAGATACCCAAAGAGAAGGAAGCTTCCTGTCCACACGGGAGGAGGCAATCAAAGGGGAGTTCAGTGCAACAGGTGTCAACATGTATCTAGGCAGCACTCTGCAGCAGTGTGGACTGCGGAAGGAGACCAGGCAATATGATCAGAGTAATTTCCAGCCCTTGTTTTAAGATTACAGTAGGGCAGTAAGGTTAGCACAATGCCCCTGGAATCCAAATATGCAAGAGAGGATGATAGAAGTCTATCAAAGTTAGAAAGTGCCAGGAGGAGTCAAAAAAGGAAGGAGTTGCATAGGCCTGAGGAGGTAAAATTTAGACAGGTAGTGAAAGATAGATGAGAATGAGCAGAAAGGAACAGAGGCTCCAGTCCTTCCTTCACCCACCAAGAACGGAAGCTTCCCACTGCCCACCATTGCCCGAGGCACTGGGATGTAGGAGTTAACAAGACAGGCGTAAGTCCTGCTTCCGTGGCCCTTACTTCCTAGTGGGGGACATAGATAGACAAGTACACAAATACATCAGATAATTTCAGATATTGTTGAGTGCTACGAAGAATATTAAATGAAATGATCGTTAGAGATAGTGACTATAACAGACAAGAAGACCTCTCCAAGGAGGCTCCAGTCACGTTGTCATGAGGTGATCTGAGGAAGAGTACCCCAAGTCATCTCTGGATGTCGCACATTGCCAAATATCCCGGGGGGGCGGGTAGGAGCAGGGAGCATAATGTCCCCAGTTGAGAACTGATATAGACCCTACAATAGCTAACACCAAAGGCTACTCGGGTAATGGGTCTTTCCTTAATCCAAGAATCCTATATCCAAAATGGTTTTAACCATCAGGGGAAGCATGAATTGGTCTCCTACAGAGAAAAGCCAATGCCTTTTTTGCAAAATGTTGTTTACCTTCCATAGTCTCTGGCATACCAGGCTTCTTCTGTAGCCCCATCTCCCCTTGAGTAAGTTATGCGGGGTGACGGGCAGAAGAACGGAGCCTTGTGATGGGTGGTACATGCCATTCTGGGACTACTCGCTGCCAGACGAAGGGCAGGGCAACAGCTCCGATTCGCTCTTTTTAATTCTAGGACCAGCCTCCTGCAGTCCTGGCTTAGATGGACCTGGCAGCATCAGATATTTACTCAAGTGTCCCTATTGTTTAAGGCAGAGTCTCCATAGCTGTTTTTGTCGATGTCTTTATTTTTATTGTGTTTCTTAAAGATGGCAAGAGGGAAAGGGAAAGTGTGACTTGATTCGACAGGTACACATTGAGTACCTACCGTGTCTCCATGACACCAGTCTTTCCCATGGGCACACGCACAGACGCTGAGGAACTGCAAGTCCTGGGTGCGGCCAGGGTGTGGGTCCATGTGGGACCCATCAAGGGACAGGCTGCAGAGGCCAGATTCGGTCTTGAAGGCCAGATGAAGGAATTTCACTTCATCTCGTAAAGTATAGACCATAGGATGTCATGGAAGACTCTGAAGCAGAAATGTCACTTATTCAATATCTAAGGGGCTGTGGGATTGACAGTCACCTTCAGCAGAGCAGACTCCTGTCCCTGCATTTTCTCCCAACCTGTTCACTGTTTGGTGCAACTCGGCACAGGGGCACAGAAGTGGGAGCCACGAGGAGCCTCACTGAGGGAACAAGCATGTTTTAACAGTTGCTACAGTGCTCAGGATAAATTCTTGCCCCCAAAAGGTCACAGCGCCTTGCCTCTGAGGGGAGGGGACAATGAAGCTCCTACGGGGTGGCTCAGAAAACAGATTCAGGCTTGGCAGCACTTGAGAACATTTTGGAAACTTCTCACCATGTTTTGATTTGTTCTGTTCATAGGCCCTTAGAGTAAGCTGCAGAGATCGCCTCTGTGGGCTCGGATCCCCCATTGCTCCTCAGCTCCCACAGGCTGCCCAGGGCCTCTCCTGACCTGGAGCCACCTTCAAGCACTCACCGGCGTAGTTGTCTTCTTTCCAAAATTGGGCTTACTTACCGTAGAGGAAGAAGCGTTCTCCGGGTCAACTCCGGGCAAAGGTGCAGAGAGACTAGAAGCTGTGAATAACAACCACCACAATCATACCTGTGACTCACTGAACGATTCTCAGAAAGCCAGATGCCAAGCTAAATATGCGTATCCTGTCATCTGCTGGCCAGAACAGCCTAATGAAGTAGGTACAATTATTTTCTTCCTTTATGAGAGCTATTTGCCCAGCTTCCCAGCTAATATTTGACAGAACTTAGATTCAAACCTGGTACTCGAAAGCTGGGGTCTTTGGTCCCCAAACTCCCATTTCTCAACATTTCCCTTGGGCAGCCACCCCTTCTTCTGCCCACCAGGTACCCATTGGCTTGTACCTGTATTTTCTCAGGTCAATATCCAGTTCTTCCCATGTCAAGCTCCTTTCTCAGGAAGGTCTAAGCTGTACCATGAATTAATTCTATGACTTGGGAAAAGCCCTGTCATCATCTGGGCCTCAGGTTTCTCGTCAGTAAAATGGGGATGCCCTGCCTCTTTTATAGTCAGTGCGGGGATTGAATAGGTTTGTGTGCCCTCAAGCCATCGGTAATCTCTGATGGGCATGTCTTTGGAAGGTCTTATGACGATGCAGAAGTAACTCACGTAGTCAGAGGCTCGATTCCTGGTCAGGGGCAGTGAGCACCCAGGAGGGCGCCACGAAGATGTGAGCAAGAGGTGTCTGCACTGGGGGCAGCTCAGGACCTGCCAACTCCACTGCCAAAGCTCGCTCTTGGCTCTTTTCACAGTGAGAGGTCACATTCCACAGCCCAGCAGCCCAGCCCAGACACACCAGAAAAGCGAACATGAAAGGGGCTCTGTTTGTTTATGAAAAGGTTTGTGAGCCTCCAAGTTCTCTGGTTAGTTGCCGAGGAGTGGTAAGAAGGCAAGGGATGAGGGAGACAGGGTCCAAGAGAAGCGGGGCGGCTCTCCTTGCTCTCAGCTCTTAAACAGAAGCCGCCCAGGGGAGACCAGCCGCTTTCCCCGCAGGCGGGCTGTGTGCTGTGCTGTTCAGAGCTTAGACTTGGGTCTGACTGTCAAAGGGCCTGGGAGCAACAGTCTGGGGCTCGTGTTACATCTGCTACATTCGGTTACTGGAGCTGTTGTGACAAAGTGTCACGAAGCGGGTGGCTTAGAGCAACAGAAATACATTAATTCACAGCTCTGGAGGCCAGAAGTTCAAAATCAAGCAACTGCAAGGCCATGTTCCCTCTGAAACCTCTAGGAGAAAGATCCTCCCTGACCTCTTTCCGCCTCTGACAGCCGAGACGGCCCTTGGCTTGTGGTGTCACACCTCTGGTCTCCGTCCCCTTCACATACGCCTCCCTGAGTCTTCACATCATCTTCCACCTGTAAGCGTCTGTGTCTAAATGTCCCCTTCCTAGAAGGTCAGTCATTAGGATCAAAGCTCACCCCACTGACCTCATTTTTACTTGGTCACCTCTTTAAAGGTCCTATGTCCAAATTAGGCCACATTCTGAGGTGCCGGGGTTAGACTTTGACATATCTTTTGGGGGGACACAGTTCATTCATCCCATAAGGCCTGCCTTCTTCACGTTTATAGGGGGAAATGGCGCAAAAGCTTTGTATCTGAGCTCCAGTTCTACCTATAATTGACTTCTTAGTTTTGAAAATGATTTTAAATATGATTCCTCATGTGGCTGACTTGGGGAACATGAGATCATAGAAATCACTAGCTTTATAACTCAGAGTGAACCTCTGAGATCATCCAGTGTTTCCAAAAGTGCTCACAAGAGTACCGATCCTCCAGGTCCTCTGGAGTCACAATAGGGACTGGGGCTGTGAGTCCCTCCTGGGGATTCTCGGTGTGCATTAGTTGGGTGAAGGTCTTGAGACATCCAGCGGTAAAAAATGCTTGCAGCCTCTTTGTCCCAGCCCTCCCAACTCATTTCACCACGGAATTGGTTATTTGGGTCATCCTGGTCGTCACTAATCCTCACTCAGGAAATGCTCATCTCAGATAAGCCCTCTAGTTCATTAGAAAACCAGAACCTAGACTTTGATCACCTCCTACAGGTGAGGATCTCAGGCTCGGCTTTGCAGGGAACACAAATTGAGACGGATCTTTGAATGAAAACATTTTCATTTACTGCTATCTAAATTTTTTAACACTATGTACTCAGTAAATTTTCAAAAGAATAAGAAAAGTTAAACTTGCCTTGAATCTTCCCACCCAAAAATAACCTGCTAATATGCGATCTTTATTATTTCTGCCGTATTTCAATTGCGCTAGGAGGTAAGGAGGCTTACGAATGGGGTAGGAGCTGGACCCAGAATCAATGAGCTCAGAAGCGCATCCTGATGTTAGTTCTTGCTCACATTTTGTGCAAGTCCCCGGGCCTCAGCTTCCCCTTACCCTTTTAGGGGAAAATGTGTCTTCTTATTGCAGAGCCTAAAGATTGGTAATATTAATGGCTACCATTTATTGGGCGCTTACTAGATCCACACAATATTATTTGTTATCATCATCCCGGAAATTAACCTAATCATCATATCTACCCAAGGAAACAAATAAGATCACCGAGGCTTTGAGAGTTTAAGTGACTTACCTGAGGTCTTACAGCTGGTAGCAGCAACAGAGCCGAATTCCTATAAACATTGATTACGAAGAAAGCAACTCAAGGAGAAAGATTTTCGGGGAGATCCCTTTTGCTGGCAAGAATGGTGGCAAGGGGCCTGACTTCCGGGGTGACAGTGTTTGCAAGGCTGAGCCTTGGCACAGAGGCAGCGGTGGTTTTTCTGAGGGCTTGGCGAGGTGACAGCAGGGGCAGTGGTCCCCCGTTAGTCCAGTTTTGGAGTATATGTTCATTCATTACTCCTGGCAGCTTTGCTTCAAGCCTGACTATCCATTTCCCCTAAGAATTTCAAGAACCCCCAATATCCTTTTGATAAACAACTTCTCTGCCCGATTAGCCAGAGTCGGCTTCTGTTGCTGGCCACCAGAAACCACGACTGATACATACTGTGTTCGTTAGAGAAAGACTTCTCTCCACACAGAACTCTAGTGGCTTTAGGTGTCTGCAAAGTAATGGGCAGAGATAGTTTCTGATCAATTTGATCAAAGTGGACAACAAATTGATTTTAATCCCAAAGGGAACTTTTGGGCAAAGTTATACAAATTGGTTTAAACCATACTGATTATATTACCCTTTGATGGCTAAATCTCCAGCTCACATTGTATTTTCTGCCTAGAGTCTAGGTGTCAGAAGCCAAAAAGAAACCATACTTGCCTGACCAAGTCTTCTGCAAGAACTTAAATTGAAAATCATATTTATCCTTTAATCCAACAGTTCTCAAACTTTATGTCCTCAAAACACTTTTCACTCTTAAATAATTAAGGGCACAAACACCTTTTATCATGTAGGTTATATCTACCTATACCTGCTGTATTCAAAATTAAAACTGAAAAAAAAATTTTTATATAAATTCATTTTTTAAATAATAAAAACATTATGTGTTAACATAAATAATACATTTTTTGAAAAATAACTGTATTTTCCCAACAAAAAAAATTAGTATAAAGAGTGTCATTGTTTGACATTTCCGAAACCTCTTTAATGTCTGGCTTAGTAGAAGACAGCTGGATTTTCATATTGTTTTCTGCATTCAGTTTGTTACATGCCATATGTCATGTAGCCTCTAGAAAACTCCACTGTACACTTATGAGAGAATGGGAATGGAAAGACAAATATTTTAACATTATTGACTTCATAAACCCCTTAAAAGATCTCAGGAACCCTCAGAGTTTCCCAGACTATAGTGTGAGGACCACAGCTCTAATCTCTAAACCTTTTCATGCCTTGTATCCTAAGTTCAAATCCAAGATACAGCTGATTCACATGACAGGTCACTTTTACATCCTAACTGTCAGCCTAATGATGTGGTCTCATCCTTCAGAATCATTCTATTTACTGATCCATTATCTCTCTGCCTTAAGGTATAACGTATTATCTAAAGCTCTGCTCAAAAAGTCAGGAAGCCTGGTTCTGCCACTAACTAGCTGTGGATAAATCAGTTGTCCCCTCCAGACCTTAGTTTATCCACTTGCCAAATAGATACTTATTTACTTCATAAGACTGTTTGAAGATTAAATTGGATAGTAGACATGAAAATACTTTTAACACATCCATGTCATAGGATATTATATCATTATTTTTAAATGACAGTATTATTTAGGATGCCTTGAGTTGTCAGTAACAGATAATAGGATTCAAATGGGCTTAAATTGATTGACTCACTTAACAAAAATCTGACGAGCCTCAGGGGTGGTTTGAGTCAGAGGTTCCTGCTGGAGTCCAGGATCTGATTTCTGTTTTCCGCTGCACCCTCAGCTCTGCTCCAAATGGCTTCATTCCCAGCTAGGCGCCCCCTCCTGTTAGTAGCAATGCCCACTGGATTTCTAAGCCCACCTTCTTATCCCAAACTACCTGAGGTAAGAAAGAGCATCAATTCCAGAAGCTTCCATGAAAGAGAGAAAAGATTTCTAACCCAGAGATCCTCAGCAAATGTCTCCTCTTAGAGCCACACTGAGTCAAGTGTCCATCCCTGAACCAATAACCAAGATCTGGGTAATAAGATAGGTTGATTGGGTCAATCTAATCAAAATCTACTCTGGAACTGAGGATAGGCTGGCTCGCCCAAACAGTTGAGCTTGGAAATTCTGCATTCTGTTAAGAAAGGAAAGGGTAGGGAATAGTTGCTTCAAAAACAATCAACAAATGTCCAGTATGACATCACAGACCTGTATTTGTTAACCAAAGAAGATGGTTACACATACAGTTCAGGAAAAAGATTAGATTAAAGGAGAACATGTCTACTAAATGCCCCATCTTACAAAATACATAGTGTATATATATATATATTATATATATATATATATTATATTTATATATATTACATATATATAATATATATATATATATATCCTTAGTGGTAATGACTGAGGTATAGGATTGTGGATGACTACGTATTTTTGTTTGTCTATTAGTTTGTTTTCTGCTAATCTAGCTTTCACTAATAGAAAGTATAGTACTGTGTGTAAAATTTTCATACAGAAACAAGTCTAAGGTCCTATAAAGATATGAAGCGTAATCACTGACTATCCCATTCATCTCCAGGCACCCACTAGTCTTCCATCCTAAGACTTAGGCTGACCTTAGTTAGCTACCATCCCTCATGTCACCCAATGGGACCACAAAGCCTGAGCCAGAGCAAGAAACTTCTATCTATGTACATTTGCTTCAAAACCTCTAAAGAATCACAAAACCAGAATCTCTTACTTAGAATACAAAGCAGTCTACTTTCAACCATATGCAATTCTAAATTTCGCTGGTTCTCTTCCCCTCCCCTCCCCTCTCCCCAAGCCCTCCATCAGCTCCCATGACCTCATCATGATATTTAGAATAATAGTCTTTTCCCACAGGTCATCAGCTTCTAAAATAAATATATTTCCATCAACGGAAGCTACAGAGTCACCAAAATTATTATACCTCGGTTCAGAGTCACAAGCTCATTAAAGACTGATTATTGTGCTTTTTCAAAAAGAATGGCAACGGAAGAAGCAAGATGATTTTTTAAAAAAATTTATTTAACTAGGGAAAGAGATGCATGGGCAGATTAATGTAAAAGACATCCTCTGTAGAAGGTAGTTGAGATAGCTAGTAGGTAAGAAAATGAGGGAACAACAACAAAAACCACTAAATTCTCAATAAGCATTTCATTGGCCTCTGAATTTCCTTGGAAGAAACTAACAGCAGTAAAGGAGCTTGGTCAAAAGGAAGAAAACTCAAGTACCGAAGTCAGGATTTCTAGATCCCATACTGCACCTTATTCCACGTGGGACCCTGTCCCCCTCTCTGAGCCTTTGAAGGTGGGTTAAACTCAGAGATGGCAAGTGACTGACATCCCTCCACCATCCCTTTCTTCCTCTTCCTAGAAGCCATCACTAATCCACCCTAGACTCCTTCCCGGGGAGCCCAGATAACGCCTGAGAATCGGCACCCCCTCTAAGCGGTCACTCTCCACTTATCAATGAACACATGAAGCTCTCTGTTTCTCTGGGATAATGATTTCTGAAATGCCCATAAAATTCTGGCACTCTGATTTTCTTCTGCTGACCCAGGCTTACTTCATTTGCCAAATGCTCACAGCTGGCATTTAAGAATCGTCATAACATTATTAACATCATTCATAAATTAATTAATTAATTAATTAATTAATTAAAGGGTAACTGTGGGCTTACCATTAAGAGGAGATTGAAACAAGGGTGAGCTAACTGACTATGCATGTCAGAGGAGTTGTCTTGTGCAAGAGACAGTATAGTTGGTGTAATCTGTGTGACCCTAAGAAATAGGAAAGAGGCCACTGAGTGCAAGTCATGGGAAGACTAATGGTGGCCACAAGCTGGCCCATATGAGAACGTTTCTCGATCTCTGAGGTGTTTCAGGCAAAGTGGGCTCAGGCACATCCCAGGGAGGCTATAGAACATGAGCCACAAGGTCAAACACCTACAAGGGCCAAGCAGCCAATATAATATGTGAAGTGGCCCCAGTGAAAGCAGTGCAGGGCATGGTGAGGCTGATGGTGACCAGGCTGCTCCAAACAGATGCAGCCCTGCGGTCCTCTCCTCCCTGCCCTTCCAGCCTCCAACCCTCCTACCTCCTGTCGTGCAATCCTCCCTCTTATTGTCTGCCTACTGGGCAACTAGCAGTGTCTGCCACAGATCCACATGTAAATAATGATAAAACAGTGTAAGTGGCATAAAGGAGGTGCCATAGGAACACAGAGCAAAGGGAGATGGATTTGGTGTGATGGCTTTGATGGAGACCTCCTGAAGAGGATGGCATTGGCTCTGGGCTCTGAAGGGGGTTGGAGGCCAACATGCAGAGATAAAAAGGAAGGGCCCTCCAGGTAGGGAAATAGCTCCAGCGAAGGCACTGAGGTGAGAAAATGTCGGAGCAGAGGGAACATGAAGGAGATAAAGCTGGAAACATAGGTCGTCACAAAGGTGCTTGGATGCTCCGCCAAGGAGCTTGGGCTTTATGATACAGTTTAGGGGGTTTTACATTGTTCCCCACCCTTAGCTTTCCCCGAGCAACCCTCCTGGCCTCTTACCTCTTTCCTTACTCATGCCTCACCTGGAGGGAAGCAGGAAAGAGGCACAAGTCATCTGATTCGGTCACCCGCTGCTTAACCTAATCCCAACTGGTACAGAAGGGGTATGAACCAGAATGTATTTTAATCAAACCATTCCCTGTCTTGAGCATCATGAAATTATTCAGTCAGTCAACAGATTAAAGACCCCTAATGTGCCAGGCGCTGGGGACAACATGACAGACAAAGCAAACTAACTCCTGCCCTCTTATTGCTTACAATCTATTGGAGGTATAGATGACGATTAAGTAAATAAATCACAAAATACCGGTGCCGAGATAAGGAATGGCGGAGACGGCAGTGATCAGAAGACCTACAGTAGGCATGATAGTCAGAGAAGCCTCTTTAAGAAAGTGATGCTTAAACAGAGGCCAGAAGAACGAAAAGGAACCAGCTATGTGAAATAGGGGTGGAGGAGGGAGATTAGCAGACAGAGGGGACAGTGCATGCAAAGGCCCCGATCTGAAAAAAAATAAAGAAATAAAGAGAACCGAAAGACCAGGGTAGCCAGATGCCAGTGGAGCAAAGACAATGTTTCTCACAGCAACTGGCACTGACCCATTGACAAGAGGAACAGATCTACTTAAATTTGTTCCCTGCTGGCCCTTGTTTCATTTCATATGTGTTCACAGCTAAAAGGAGGGGCCACAAGCTTTCACATAGTGTGGGGCTGAGAGGAGGGTGGTAGAAAAACAAATGGTTTTCCTGTTGGGGAATAAAATTCCAAGGAGAGAAGAATATGTCCTTTGAGTTTATTCATGCTTTCTTAGCCAAACACACCAACCCCAGGGACCTCCAGATACCAAATATTAGCATCTTTCAGGAATTTCCACTTGAAGGGCATTGCTCAGTGGTAGATTTTCAGGAGGGAAGGGAACTTTTTTAAAAAAGAAAGTTGTGGTGCCAATCAGAAGGAAGAATGATAGAAGAATCAAAATTTCCTGGCAGTTTCTCCAAACCAAGTAGCTAATATGACCCAGGGCAGAGAACTCAGTGAAAGTTCCTTTCAAAAGTACTTTGATGTTCCAAAGGCATTGATTCTCAACCCCCTGGGAGTCTGGGCCCCTTGCTTCATATGTAGACGCTGGGCCCATCCCCAAAGATTTGGATTCAGCAGGCGATAGAGCCCAGGGTCTGCCTTTTTTACCAGCACCAAGTGTCTGCTGTCACTGAGGCACGCTGCTGCACTTGGGCTGGGGACGTGGGCAGTTAGGGTAAGAAGGGAACAGGGGCAGAGGAAAGTCAGGGGCACAGAGACTCCTCAGGAAGTCTGCACAACTCTGAACTGCATTCATATGGGGTAACACCTGGTTCAAAACCTCGGGCTCCTCTCTTCTTTCTTACACTCCCAGTGATCACTGCCGTCGCTCCTGTAGACACCCTCATCTCCTCCCTCTGCTCCCACTTTGTCGGAGCCTCCTGGCAAAACCCTGGCCCTGAAGACATGTATATCCCGCTTCCTGCCATGTCCAGCTGTCCACTGTGGCTTGAAAACAAGACATAGACAGGGCTTTTGGGCCACAAATCTCAAATCCCCACCAATAACCTGACAAAGGCTGACGCCTCCATCTGTTCAGGGAACCCCACTGCGTCTCTCCTACCCAGGAACTATGAGCCTCTCTGTTCCCATGCTCTCCTATGCGAAGAGCCAGCCCTTCTTCCCTGGAGTGTTCCCTAGGCCTACAGACTCACTGTCGCACCTCCTATCACCTTGGCACCCACAGCCCCTCCAGGGACCACCTTTACTTCTGTCTTTCATGAGCAATCTGCCTCGAAAAAGAGTTGTCTCTACTTGCCACCTTCAGTCCCTCCCCATGCATCATCTTCCTCAGCCTCTTCAGCCAGGCTTCTGACTTTCCACTCTACAGAAACATCTCTCTCTAAGACCCCCAGCCGCCTCTTAATACCCTTACATTGGGATTCCAACATATGAATTTGGGGGAGACACAAACATTCAGCCCATAACATATGGGAATTTAAAAATCCAACTGTATCCCCAGTCACATCCTAAAATAGACAGAATTAGTTTGGAAGTTTTCCGTTCAATAATGATGTACCGGCCATGTACCAATCAGTGTAGCAGGTGTGGGGTGCTCAGGTGGAAGTCAGACCCAGGCCCCCTTCCCCACAATCAGACCTAGAGCCTTACCTATGGTTCCTGTAGTGTGATTGGAGACCTCTCTTAGAAAGCTGTCTTTTTAAAAAGGCAGATATACGGGGTGCTTTCTTCCTCCTCCTCAGGGATTCATGAGGTTAGCTTAACAAAGCTCTACCAGTCCTAGGGTAGAAAAGCCCGCTCGACTTTGGTGAAGCTGGTGTTTCCCCAATTTGTTTGACCACGGAATCCCCGTTTTGAACACCACCTATTTTCATCCTGCAAACTTGTGTTCCCAGGTACAGCCTTATGGGAACAGCAGCCCACTCTGCTGTGTACACCTCCCCCAGTCAGGCCAGTTGTAAGAAGCAGAGGCCTCTCCTTTCAAAATGGTCTAGGCCTTGAGTCTTCCCTCCCGTGGGTCCCCTTCTTTCATTTCCAGCGGTATAGTTACTTTGTCTGGGCTCATGGTATCCTGGAGGGGAATAGCCTGATGTAGATCTAGCTGCTGTCCTGGGTAAGTGGATTTCATGTTTACCAGGAAGGAGCTTCCTGGAGCAGGCCAGAGGATGGGGCTATTTTGGTCCAGGCAGGCGATAAATCTCAGCACAGAGACAGCTGCCCACTCCTCCTACTGTCAGGCTGCCCTGTGAGATGTTCTCACTCTCCGCCGTCCTGCTGCTGCTCTTCCAGAATGTCACCCTAACTCTGCAGTGTCGAAATAGAGCTGGGGTTATACAACTCGCCTGCGTAATGTATGCTGCCTCCCTGCCTTTGTACCTTCTTTCTGCCCAGAGTTACAAGAATCCAGTAGAAGGAATTCCTGTCTAGAGTTCATCTGACCCCGTGCCCTCGTTTTAGAGATGAGAAAACTGAGGCACAGAAAGGCCCGAAGTCAGTAATCGGAGCAGTGGCCCAAGCTTGTGGGTCCCCAGTCCAGGATGTTTTCTATTCTATAATGACGTCAGTGATAGCAAAGGGCTGGAAACCAACTATGCCAGCAGAACCTTCTACAGTGTGACTGTATATACGTATCTATGCATATTCTTTTAAAAATTACAAATAGAATCACACTCATGTTTATGCAACTTGTTTTTGTTTTGTTTTTCACTCACTCATGTTTTGAACATCTTCCTTCCCCAATGATTCCAGTCAGATCTCCCGCCTGACACAGTCCTGGTCTCCCTGCTTTGCTTCTTGCCTTCTTCTCATCCTGGCTGAGCACAACAGTCAGAGCCATCTTTTCAAAATGTGAATAAGATCCTGTTACCTCCAGGCTTAAAAACCTTCAGTGGCCTCCCATTACTCGAGACAAAGGCCAAACTGTCCAACCTGATCTCTGAGGCCTTAGGTGACCTCCCTCCTCACTGCCTTTCCGGCCTCACCTCTGACAGCCACACGAGTTTCTTTCAGTTCCTCAAAGGCACCGGGTTCCTTCCCCCACCACTGCTAGATTGCTCTTCCCTCTTATCGAAATACCCGCGTACGTGCACATACATGCACACGTGTGCATGCATGCATGTTCACACTTAAACGAGCATGCACATGCACACACATGCCTCATCTAGTCTTGAAAGCTCAGCTCGAACATGACTTCCTGTTTTTCCTGACACCCTCTTTACTTCCAACCCCACTCCAGACTATGTCAGCTCAGCCTTACGGCAGCATCTATTTCCCTTTACACCTCTATCCAGATAAAATGTGTGCATATTAAATATGTGTAGAATTACATGATGGATATGTCTCTCAGGGAGACCGTGGAGTCCATGGGGGCCGAGGCTGGTTTTGCACATCACTGTATCCTCCACACTTAACCCGGTACCTAACAAAGAGTAGACCCCTCAATTAATATTTATGAAATTAATGAATAAATGGAAATGCCAAAGAACAGAGGCTGGGTGCCAGATGTAAAGAAAATATTGTCAGAGGAAAAGATGAGTCTCTGCCCTGAAATCAAGAAGGCAAGCACAAACTGCGGGCCTTGAACGCAAGTTTGATAGGAATATCACCTTCTTTATTTTTAAAATCAGTGTGTTCCCTACTCTGAGCCCTCAATCTGCCAGACTGGAAAGGGAGGGGTAAAGTCTTTATAGGAGGCTTCCTATCCCCTTCCAGCCATGAATAAGAACACAGCACATTGATGTGATGCTCCAGAAACAGGTAAAGTGTGCATATCCTCCAGCCTAACATGGAAATCACCCGTACAATGACCCTAAAGCATGACATCCCTATCCATATTCACTCCCCATGCTCTGCGTGGGGCACAGAACTCCATGTGACCCAGGCCCCTTATCTCAGGGTCCTGCCTGCCCAGGGGCACCAAGCTGCCATCCCCACAAGGTCTCCTTATCTCCTTAGGGAGCTACCACAGGACTTCCACACAGAGCAGAAAACACCACTCTTCAGGAATGTACCTAGGAGATGCGTCCCCTCCTTGCCACCCAGGCTGCCCCTGCCCCAGAGCTCTCTTCCCTTTTGTTCCAGAGGAGACTTGCTCATTGCCTGTCCTTTCTCCTCTCCCAAGGACACCTAGTAGTATCTCTTCACAAGATGCAGACGAGCTGTGGGCTGCAGGCTGCAGGCTGCTTCTGCCGACAGGAATCCCTGAGGTAAGAAGCCCAAAAGGGCCAAGCTGCTTGCTTAAAATGGGGAGGAAGAAGAGAGCTGAGGAAGCTCAAAAACAAATTAATATTCCAATAAATCATCTTGCCTCACAAGTCACTTTGATGCCTTACACGCCCCCACTTCCTGCCTGAGCCACAGCCAGCTGTCATTTGCAGGAAGGTTCTGATTACTAGGGCTCAGACCTTCTGTGGGGAGGGATGTCTCCCAAGGGAGGGGGTGAGGATCTGAGGAAAGAGAGGAATCTGAAGAGGGACTTGGGGGTACTAAAAATATTGAGAGGCGGGAGTTGAAGCGTCTGGTGGGACATCTCCGTAAAGCCTGCACTGGGGGATTCTTCCCCCTCCTCATAGTCACAGCCCCCACCCCATGTCCTCCCCATACTACTTTAAGGCACTCTTCTGAGACCTTCGGTGTAGAACTACTTATACCTCCAAGGGAATTCAGGTGGGTTTAGTCTGGAGAAGATAAGAATGGCAGGACTCAGAAGAGGACTCTTACAAAGCGGGCGGTGGGTGGTGTGTGTAAACTAGCCCTCCCAGCACTAGAACTGTGAGACAGAACCAACCAGCAGGTCAGCTCCGTTACAACTAGTCAACCAGACGTATCTTCTCGCCCATGGGACAGAAAAGTGGGCCCCGCACACCCAAATTGCATAAATGGGAAATTCTTTTGAGTAAAGCTGTGGCCTCTCAGCAGTTAGACACATCGACCGGGGTAGACTGTGAGACCATGCTTACAGATAAGAGTTAGTCAACCACCTCTCAAGCCTAAGCATCCCACATCCTGAAAGCTTTCAACTGAGCTCAAGCTCTTATCTCGGGCAGCTCCCAGCCCTCCTAGGAAGACCTGCCCGGCTCCTACTCTGGCACCAACTCTTGGATGCACCACAGGAGCCGGGATGACATTTTTCTAGCTGACCTGAAGCAGCCCTCAGTTGGCTCATGCTTCAAAGGCAGAAATTACCTACTATAGTTCATCAGCATTTGTTTCTGCAAGGGGCTGGGAAGGAGAAAGCTCTGGCTCCTACGGTCCCTGCCTGGCATGTGAGCCCAGACTCAGGCTGTGGCCAGTGGAGCCGCTGATCACACGAGACCTTCAAACTCCGTCCAAGATATCAAACTGGGGTAGAAATCTCCTTACCACAGGCCTTTCTTTGGCCGGAAATCTCTACCTGGATTCCAGTGGTGATAAGGGAGGTGATTGTAAGGCTAAGGGCCTCACCTCACCTTGTCGTAAACAGAGATAAGAACCCCAGAGGACTAAATACCAACGCTGTGTCAGCCCTCAATGAATGCTCGTTGAATGAATGAATAATGAAGGGAACATATGGCTTTGTATCAATAAATATTAATGATCTACACAGTTCCAGAACATTTTCGGTGCTGTAGGGATACAAAAGACACTCTCCTTGTAGGATCACAGCCTAGGTGAAGAATCCAAACGCACGCAATGAGCAGTGTTCGTTCAATACACATTTACTGAGCACCTGCTCTGAGCTGGTCACTGTGCCAGGGCAACAACTGTGACCAAGAAGATGAGGCCCCTGCCTCCAGGGGGTTTAGACTCCTGTGAGAACTGTAAGAAAGTGAATGAGTAATTTGCAGTAAACTATGATGGATATTTCTAAGAAATATAAAAAGAAGAGTTGCACTGGAACACAGAATTCGAGAGAATGCTTCCTGGGCAAGGAAGAGGAAGGCAAAGGAAGACAGAGCCCATACTACGAAGGCTTGAGGATTCCTCCATGATGGACAGACTGGCTCAGAAGCTAGTGCAGAAATTGAGGCATGACCAGCATGCCACATTTAAATCCCAGCTCCACTGCTTGCTCTTGTTCAATCTTGGACAACATTCTCACTTGGAGTCCCGGTTTCTGTGAAAAGACAGTGATAATAATGGTGCCTATCTCAGGGTGGTTGGGAGGATTAGATGAGTTGAGCAATACAAGGAAATATCTTAGCAGAATAAATCTCAATATGCAGTAACTACTATCATCATCATCATCATCATCATAAGTACTTAGCTGAGTCTGGAACCAGGGAAATTATAACAGGCTGAATCCAAATCATCTTGATGGGACAAAGTCATGGGGCTTGGTCACAGGATGTGTGTAGGTAGCCAAGAGGGAGAAAGAATTGGTAATGATTCTCTCATCATTGATGAACAGTATAGAAACTGCAGCGAGTCTTGAATTAGGACATCAGAAGACCTGGGCTCTGACATTCGTGGCCAAGTAACTCTGGAAAATCGCTTAAGGCTTTGAGCCTCAGTTTTCACATCTGGAAAATGGAAAGAACGTTGACTGCTCTGTGTACCTCACAAGGTGGTACTACAGCAAGCATAAGCTGGGTATGAAGACCCTTTAGTCAAATTACAAAATGCCACTGACATGTAAACTATTGTTATCCTGGAGGCTTTAGCTTAAGAAATCAAAAGTACATGTTTTGAGCTGAATCTCCAACAAACAGACGAGATTCTAGATTTATTTTTTCTTTGCTTTCTCTTTGCTTTTAACGGCTCTAAAACTGTGCTCCTCAAACTTGACTGTCTCTGCAAATCAGTTGGGGATCTCAGTAGTGCAGAATCTGATTTGGAAGGCCTGACATTCTGCATTTCTAACAAGCTCATGGGTGATGCTGCTGCTGGTCCATGGACCACACTTCATCTAGCAAAATTCACTAGAAGACCATGCAGACAAAGTGGTCACATTCCTTAATCTAAGAGGAGTCATGGGACCCAAGAGAGTGTTTGGATCCATAGCTGTCAGGGTCTGACCAGCTGCCTCTCCTTTAGTGACAGTCTCTCTCTGGTGCTTGCTCAATGTCCAGCACTGGTCTAAACACTTGGCAAAAATTTATTCATTTAATCCCCCATAACATCCCTATTTTTGCCCCTGTTTCACAGATAAGAAAACTAAGGCCCAGAGAGGTTAAATAATTTACCTAAGGACACACAGTAGAGTCCTTATACCTCCAACTTGAGAGCCGAGTCTAGAGCAGAGAGCAATAAAACAGCACGTTCTATGATCAGCTGCCCTCCCAATCACAGAGCAGAAAAGTGGCTGTTGATAGATCATCAACTGGTGAGGCTGGTTAGAGCTGAGTCACACAATAGCAGTGGCCTAAAGGAACAGTCCCAGATCTGCCCTGGTTCCTGTCCCACCTGATGTTCTTCTCCCTTCCGTCCCTGAGCTGCACAGACAGATCCAATAAACCCTTCCTTTCACATATCACAGGGCTTAATAGCTTTGGCTCCAGAGCGAGACTCCCTGGATTCAAATCCTGACTTTACCACTCACTAGTTACTTCACTGCTCCAAGGCTTGATTTTTCTCATCTGTAGCATAGACATAATCATGGCAGCAACCCTGTAGACTTGTTGAGAGAATCAAAGGTGACTGTGCATTATTGAGCACATAGCCCAGTGCCTAGTCACAGCATGGGCCCCATAACTGTTATTGGTCTGACCATTAAGGCAAAAGTAAGTATGTGCCACCCTGTACTGTGACTTCAGCCCGCAGCCACCTGACCCCCTTCTTCAAATGCCAAGAGAAGCCACTCAGGGCGCGAGGGCTGGGAGGTGTGAATGACTTATACTTCTGGCAGGAAGTTCCAGGCCATCGCACCTGCCAGCCGTACTCAACACTGTCTCTCTTAGAAAATGGGGAATGTGTCACAGTTATGGGGGCCCTGTATTGCACATCAGGGAAGCACTTTGCACAAATGTTTGGATCAACTCTTCATGACTCTGGCCCCGGGCCCGCTATGAGTCAGCCTCACAGTCCGACTCGGCGCCACACTCCTCCAGAGACAGTCCTGAGGCGACCGTCTCCAGCCCTGCCTGCCTCCCACGCCCCTCCCTCTCTGCCTACCTGCTGTCACCAGACACCACCCTGACCACCCCCGCCCCCCAGGAACCCAGGATGAAAGACAGAGATGTTGAGTGATGTGAATGACAATTGCCCAGGAGCCACACTGACCTCCAGGATTTGTTAACTGCTTTGAAAAGATGCTCCACGTCATTACGGTGACATTATGGGAACTCAGCTGATTACAGCCAGTCTCAGACTCCCCTTGTGTTCCTAATGGAAGGGAGCACCCCATGTGAAAAAAGAAATCCATTTCGTGCCTTCCTTCTAAAATTTAGTTTACGAAAAATAACTAGAGCAAAATGTACTGTTCACCCTAGAGAATGAGTAAGATAAGGAAGGGTTTGGGTACAAAGCCAGGCAATCGTGGAATAGAACTTTTTTCAGTCAGCTGGACGTTGGAGACAGCAGATACACAGGACGAGTTAAGGAGTGGAGGGCACTGCATCACTGGGTGAGCAAATGGTCCTCTTCTGATTCTCTTCTATGTTTCCGATTACATCCGCTAGCAATTCTCCTGAAAAGCAAGTGTGTCTTTAACACTCTCCGACACAAGCTATTCTCCCTTTGTAACAAAGAGAGAGCTGCCCCATACCCCCAGGCAGCTCAGCACAGCACGCTTGGGTTAGAGTCCCAGCTAAGGCACACACTGACTTTGGCGCAAGAGAATCAACCTCTCTGTGGCTCCGTTTCTTCATCTGCAAAATGGGGACAGTAATAGTCCCCCTGTCACAGAATTACCATGGGGGTTGAACTCTGTAGGAAGAGGCTCAGCACAGAGCACTCATCCCATAAGAGCTACCATCTCGCAGCCGACCGAATCTGAGTGGCCTATAATCGCTTTTCTCTCACTGTGCTTATGTTTAAGGTTCTAGTCTATGTGGGGGACACCGTATCTGTTCTCTATTTTTAATAGCAATATAAAAATGTATTTGTAAAACAAATGTACTTAAACTTCAGCAGAAATTCGTATAGTGACGATAAATCAGAAAATATGAGGTTGTGAGAAAATCACTCAATGACTGAATTTTGAGAAGCCTGATCCAATCGAGTTGATTGATTTTACAGGTCAAGGCCTGAACCCCAGAGAGGGAAAATGACTTTCATGAGGTCACACAGCAAGCTAGCAGCAGAGTAGGTCCAGAATCTAGACCCCTAACTGCCAGCCCCGTGATTTACCCAACACAGCATATTCAGGTCACTAAGTTGGTAGTGTCTTAAGAAAGGACAAATTAAAAGGCATCTTTGAAGTGAGTGTCCACTCGCCTCAAAGCCCTAGAGTGTGTGCTAGTATTATGGAAGGCCTCAGCCAATGAGGCACTTGCTTTACAAAAAAAAAAAAAGAAAGAAAGAAAGAAAAGAAAAGAAAGAAAGAAAGAAAAAGAAAGAAACAATATCATTTTCAGGGTTTTCAAAAAATTCAGGCAGGACACAAAAACAACTCAGAACCCAAGATACTGTTTTCATTGGATCATGAGCAAGATATGCCTTTGAATTCCTAATTTTTTTCCTCATAAAAGCATATTCAGGCTGAAGTAGAAAATACTGCAATAACTTTTATAAAAGCAGAAAGGGCAGGCAAGGGTATCTGCCTGCTGGAGAACAAAGGCGGAATGTAAGTGGTCCATTGTGACCGCAGGATAACGAGGTTACATTGTGTGGGGAAGATCAGTCCAGTAACCATTGGACAGCAAAAAACAATTGCTCCCCAGGTCCAGTCTGAGCGAGAACTGGCTCCAAAACTGAACAGTGGACTCTCAGCACAATTTATCCTTTCTCTTCTGTAGGCAGGGCCGGGGGTTCTTTTCACTTCCAGCTATCTTTGTCACTGACTACTTGCAAATGCTCAGAGCCCAGTGAGCAGGGTTCGTTCTACCAGCAGGAGTAAACCAGCTCTACCCACACTCGCTGCAGTGAGCAACGTACCGGCGCTCCCCTCCAAAGAGGTCCTTCCTGCCCTTCAGGAAGATCAGACCCACGTCTTAGAATACGATCTGGAGCAATGAGCAAGAGTTTGAGGTGAAATTACAAGAAGGGATCTTCATGGGAGTACACTATCCAATGAATGCGTCACAAGTTCAGAAGTTCTCATGGAAATGAGAGGCCCAGGCCCTTGAGGGACTGTGGGGACCTGCAGCATCTGAGCCTCTCTGCAGGAGCAGTAACAGCTTGGCTACAGTCATCTGTTGCCTTATAATGTGGGCCCGGTATTGCCAGATCTTTCTGTCAATAAAGAGAAACCAGGAACCTAGATTTCATGCAAATTTTTTCTGATTTTTAAATGTCAATTACTGATTTGTGCGCCCCCCCCCCCAAAAAAAAAATTCAGTGTAAGCTCAACACAAGCATCTGAGCAGTAGATCCCGTCTTTGGGTGCCTCTGCTTCGCACCCTCTCCCTAGGCAGTCTCATTCCTTCCTGAACCCCAGGCACAAAGCGTGAGCAATGGTTCCCCAGGCCACATTCCGGGCCTGCCCCTCTCCAGTGCTCTAGATCTCTGTATCGGTGTTGGCCTTTCTCCTGGTCTTGTTGATGGTGATGGTGTTTGGTTTAGACCATCATTTAGGGTGTGGATGGAGGAAGCAATGAAAGAAAGATAGAAGAACCTAGTCAATGGCATCCAACATGCCAGAGAGGTCGGGATGGTCTCCCGTTCTTCCTCGTGGCCTCAACCCTGACCACTGTGCCTGGTACACAGTGGGAGCTTAACAAATGTTTGCAACTAGATGACAAAATGAAGGAATGAACCAGAAGACAAATGGAGTCACTATGTTGTCCATAAGGAATAATGACCAGGATTGAAAGCAGACATTACCAACCACTCTGATGGAACAGGGATGAAAAGACTATGATGTCAGAGGTCAAATTTAGGGAGAAAAGAAAGGTAGAGAATTTTAAATCCCATAGCCTGAGTCAAAGTTGGGACATATCATTTGGAGACAGAAAGCTTGGATTTGAGTCATTGCTCTGCTAATTAGTAGCCACGAGATTTAGAGCAAGTCATGGAACCCCACTGGGCCTTGGTTTCTACATCTGGAAACTGGGGCCATTATTATTTAGCTCCTAGAGGTGACTTGGGGATCAAATGAGATAATGGATTTTAAAATGCTCTGTAAACTGAAAAACATCCCAGAAGTCAGAGAGGGGGACAGGAGAGTCAAGTCACGTAGCAGATGATGAGTCAGAAGGACAACACAGAGCCAACATGCTTCTTGGGCTGTCTGCATCATTTAACGTGTCAAGACAGTTGTTGGCTTAGCCCTTGGCTTGAGTCATCCTGATTAACAGGTGCCTGGCCAGCCAGTAGTTTAACTCCAAGCTGATTGGATGACTGAATGGGGCGGAGCTCCTGAACTTGGCCAGTGACTGGAGAAAGCCAAGAGGGCAGCCAAAAGAGAAAGCAGCTTTCCCCTTCCAGCCCAAGGATGACTGGGTCATCGATGAAACTCATCCTACAGTCTGCCTCCAAGGGCACATATGTAGCACGTCTTCCAGGGTCTCAGTGGTAATGAAGAGGGCACTCCAACAACCAAGCTCATTCAGAGTATGAATTATTTATGTTCGTAACATGCAAGTTTACACAGATCCATTAACAAAAATTACATCTGGCAACCACTTCTATACAATTACCGTAACTGTGGTTTTAAGTAGTGACTGAGGGAATAAAAGAGAGCCGCCATTCTTACGGCTGCTGAGTATCAATCCCTGACCTCAGCTGATGGACACTGGATAAATGCTCAAGAACATGAGCTCTGGAGACACAACTGGTTCCTCCTAGCTCTGTCACCTTGGGCCACTTGCTTAACCTCTCTGAGTCTTAGTTTCTCCAACTGTCAAGTGGGAATACTAATAGTAGCTGCTTTTGAAAGAGGTTGTTAGGATTGAAGGAGATGACCTTTGCAAGATGTTAAGTACAGTGCTTCTCTCAGAGGAAGTCCAAAGATTGTAGAGCACACATCTACTTTTACAGCCACTTTGGAGTTCCATCTTAGATCTAGTCCCCTTCTCTCTGGCATCTGGAGGATTCTAGACTATGAAAGCTGTAAGCACCAATTAATTAAGACTATTGAGGATGAGGGGATTTTTCTCTTGGAGCCAGAGGGTGTCTTGAAGGTTCACAAGAAGCTCTTTTGAGAGACAAAGAGGACCCAAAATTAGAAAAGTTCTAGGTGCCCCATGAGCTCTTCAATGAATCCATTTTTATCCGATTTTGTATATTGGAGCTCAGTGTAGAATTTTGCTTGATGGAAAGTTTTCACTAGTAATTCAACCTCTTCATTGCACGAAAAGAGAAGCCGAGACCTAGAAAGAAGCAATTTGTCCAAGGAGACCTCATGAATACGTAACAGACACAAGACTGTCTTTTATGTGTCCAAACATTTGTTAAGCTTAATAGTAATTAGTCTAAATTATTAATTATTAGATAATTAATATTCCCAATGCAACTGTTCTGTCTTTAATCAGATCAAAGTTACACTCAGTCCAATATGTTCCTTCTCCTTTGAGATACAGGCTGAAAAGACATTATCTCAGGTCCAGAGAGATGGGGAATCTCCTGTGATCTCCTGTGATCTACAGTAGAACCGAAGAAGTTTCACCTCCTGTTGCATTTCTGTGGCTTTTATTTTCAAACTAGTGAAAGAGCAAACCAAGCCGAATTAAAAGAGAATGAGGAAATAGGGAAGAAGGGAGAAAAGAGAATGCATAAAACCTCAAATTGAAAGAGTTCTAGATATTATACATATGCATATGCATCTACATACACATACACATATAATGTGTAGCCCCCAGGGACACCATTATCAACATCCTGTCCTCATGTGCATCCTCAGAACTGACAGCTGTTGAGTATCTGAGCCAAGCCCCGTGCCAAACACTTTGCATATGTTTCCTCATTTGAATGTCTCAAAAACCCTATGTAGTGAGTATTATTATTCCCATTTTACAGGTGAGGAAAGAAGTACAGAGATGCTAAGTAAATAGTACAAGGTCACAACCAAGGGGCAAAGCCAAAATTAGTCACATCAGTCTGACTCTAAAGCTCTTGCTCTTAAACACGGTATGCAGTGCACTCGTATACATGCAGCTTATGGGGATTCAGCTAGATGTGTTCCAACAAGCAAGGGAGCAAAACAACCAGAGAGAGAGATAACCCAATGATGTAGGGGGTTCCAGTTGGTTTTCTAACCACTGACCATGGACCCCAAGTGAGTGTCAGATAGAAGATGTGCTCTGATGGTCTGTTCACAGCCACCAGCATTATCACCACTACATAGAGAGAGTGACTCTAGACACATTTATCCATTTCACCTAAATGTAAGTTAGCTATGTCATCTGAGGCTCCAAGGAGCAGCAGTGGTCTGGTGTAATATGGGGAGGAAAATGGCTGTGATTGACTCCTGCTCTCTCCAACAAGGGCAAGTCCTTCTAAGGGATGTTGAAGGGAGATTTCCACCACACCCAGTTTTTCGCCTGCATGCTGACTTTAGTGTCTAGTCCCCTTAGAAGTTATGCCTCCTGTTTCTGGACCGATGCAGAAGAGCCAGCTTCTGGTCCTCACCATGCCACCAGCCTGGAGGGAGACGGCTTTTCACTGTCTGCCGGATGGCGGGTTGGACTAAGTTGGAGCCAGGTGGTGAGGAAGCCTGGACCTGGCATTTGGATCTGGTCTCTGAAGGCTGCGGGAACTGGGTTAAACTAAGCCGAGCTCTGCAAGGGACCTGTCCATACCCACAGGAGAACACGAACCCTACCCTTCCCGGAACCATGTTGTTTAGCGGTTGGGCTTCTTTCTGGGTCTGTGGAGAAATGAAAGGGGTCAGCTCTTGGCCTGGAGGCACAGCTGCAGCTGGACTGGGGCTCAGACTTGGACCTGAGGAAACAAAGACAGGCTGTGGAGCCTCTGTCCACCCACATCAGCCCCCCTTCCTACCCCGGCAACCGGCCACTTGGTAACTCATAATCTCGATGACAGGAGAGGTGGGGAGCCAAGAGAAGGAATGGGATTCTCTCCAGCCAACTGGGGTTTGAACTGTTGAATCTAGAAGTTTATTTTATTAAAAATAAGAAGTGATAGGGGAAAAAAATTAACTAACGGTGATAATCGAGAGTCTGAGACTGCGCATGGTTGGGCCGCCGGGTGGAAGATGAGGATCTCCCCCAGCAGCCGGTGATTTTGTCTTCATCAAGCCAACAACCAGCCGCACTGGCTTCGTTTCCTTAAAAAGAATTGACCCGTTTTATTCAAACAAATAGACCAATTGTTTGAATGCCAGGCAACACAGCCTTCGTGTTCTCCTGCAATTTAGCAAAGTTTCTCGTGTAACAGCTTTGCATGCCTGCCCAGGCTGATGAAACATACAACTTAATCATCTACGGCCCTGAGCCCAGGTGATTGCTGGAGGCGACAAACACAAAGGTCTCTGTGCAATGAAGGTCCAGAACCCTGTGGAACTCAGTAGAAAGCAGCACTCCTTGGGGATGGACCCTGTTAAGGGGTTCAATCCTCCCCCCAGTGAAGGTTCAATTGTAAATACTGAAAGAACCTAGAAAACAGGCCATTCTCCACCAAACCACTCTGCAGGGACACTGCACTTTGTAATGTGACACCGCCTGCTTCCTGTGGTCTGCCCCTTGGAGTGGATCCCTCTGCCCCTAACCAGACATGCTCTGCAAACCAGCCTGCTTAAGGAACCAAACTCTTCTCTGCCTCCAAAGGCTAAGGCAGCTACCCATTTGCTCCTGGTATACTTACTCTCCAGCTTTAGGAATTACTGTGTGTGTGTGTGTGTGTGTACATATGCATATATATATATAATTAATATTAATATTGTTACATCTATCTTGTACCTGTGAACTGAAATACAATCGAAGAAACTTCACCTCCTGTTGCTTTGCTTTTATTCTCAAACTCGTTTTGTAAGTCTTTCCTGCTCTTTCCAGGCTAAGAGTATCTCTTGTTTCCCTAAATCAAGAGAATTCAGAGGATCTTAAAGGAGGTTCTCTTAAAGGTCCATCTTCCCACGCGATGTTTGGCTCCCTGTCCCAGAGCTAGTGCAGGACTGGCTCACAGTTGGCACTCAGTAAATATTGGCAACATAATTAGGAGGTTGGTTAAAAGGCTGACTGGGGCTGCCCTGATCAAAGCCAGCTTCAGGTCCTAGCTCTTCTTCCTTGACCAGACTAGAGCTACAGGGACTTTCGTCATCGTCTAATAAACACACACACAATTGTAAGCTCCCCAAAGACAGGTTGGAATTCCCCCCTTCCCAGAGCAGCCCCAGACCCAAGACCTCAAGGGCAAGTGGTTCTTCAGCTGGGAGGAGTCCCAAGAAGCACCCTTAGGGGGTTAAGGAAGTAAGATGGGAGGGAAGGCAGCCAAGACTGGACATGTTAATGAACAACTGAGTCGCATCCCCAGTGAGGACCTCTGGGAGAAGGTGGGGAGCATGCCCTAGAGTTGCCCCCGCAGAGGGATATTTTCTACCAACTCTCATCTGTGAATCAAAGGCTCCTCCTGCAGGTGTCAGTCCCCAGACAGCCCTGCTCATGGGCGGAGCATGCTGCTGCAGCCCAAGAAAGCCCTGAGCAGAGTCTTAGGTGCCCAAAGGAAGCAGCTGGTGGGCCAGGGAAGGGAGAATCCTGAAGGAGAGGAGCAGAGCACTGACAGCCGCTGTAACAGCCGGGCTCCCCGAGACTGACAGCGGTGCCTGCCACATAGCTGGTGTTTAAGAAATAGCTGTTTTAATAAATGACTGCAATTATTCTATTGGTTTCTAAAATTATTATTTTTTATTTTTTTAAAGGAGGACACTTTCTTCAAAGGAAATCTTATAAGAAAAGTTTAGAATGTAAAAGTGATTAAAGAGGAGGTGCCTGATGGAAAGACCGAAGCCCCATTGCCAACCCCGGTGTACACTGACAGCTATGAGGAGCAGTTAGTGTGCCTCAGAACACACTATGATTTAATTCATCCCCCTCACTTTACAGACGGGATTACTATGGGGCCTTGTCTCTGGGGACACCGTGAGCTAGTGCCGGAAGCCAACGGCAGCCCAGGAGAGTTGGTCGATGGCACCACCCTGAGCACTGAATCGGTCTCAGCAGGAGCCTGCCCTGGAAGCACCTGGGAAGCCCTTGCTGAGGACTAGATGCACTTCCCCCATGACTGGCAGGGGAGAGGGAACCATCTGTTGCAAAGTCATGACACTTTGACCATCTCCAAGACTGTAAGTGATTAAGTTTGTCGTCATTCGCATCCTGTCGCTCCAGAACCAAATGTTAGCAGCCAAGGGAGATGTCAGCACCTTTCATTGTCACCATCACTGAATCTGCTTTCCACAGTTGCCAGAGAACTATAATCTTGGATGGACAGACTCTACACCCCATGAGGAATTGGATCCCCTCTTCCCTGGGAAGGTGGGCCAGACACATCTTGATGGGGTGGCCTGGACCAAAAATCCTGAAGAACTTAAAAACACAATTTGTGCTCAAAAGCCAAGTTCTAGGCCACTAAACTTGAGTGAACTCACATCTGGATGGAGAGAAAAGATTGAGATGTGGAAGGAAAGATTTCAGAGTTGACTTCCAGGAGTCTTAGATGTCCTGTGGCAAAGTTTGGATCCATGCCTGGTGACCTCCTCTGAGTCCAGGTCTCTTGAAGCCAAGACTGAAAACTCCCAGCTCAGTAACTTTTCTTCCAGTCTTGACATCAGTCTGAGAACCAGGTGAGGCAGCCAAGGCCACCTACCACTTTTCCCAATGCAAGAGAGGAATCCTTCTTCCTTAGTCTTCTGGGAGCACCTGGACCTTTCCTCTGTGGACCAGAAAGAGACAAAATCATGACAAGAATAATGATAAGGAATGATTTAGTGTGAACTCCAGTGGATATTAGCTCTCCGTCTGTTCTCCAAGAGGAGCACTCCGCGGATCATTCCAAACTCCTCAGACCCACAGATGGAAATCAGAGTATCACAGAAAGGTAAGTAACTTGCTTAAGATCTCACAATCCTTGACTAGAACATCCCAAACCGAAGTACCAGTCTTTTTCTAATTCCTGCTCTAGCACCTTTTTTCTACATTAATTTTAAGTAAAATTGACATATCTTTCCTTTTAGCTCTGCTTCTTTCTTTTTCTTTCTTTCTTTCTTTCTTTCTTTCTTTCTTTCTTTCTTTCTTTCTTTTTCTTTCTTTCTTTCTATTTATTTCTTTCTATTTCTTTCTTTCTTTCTTTTTATTTATTTATTTAATTGTTAGCTCTGTGTCTGGCACATAAACTCACAGCAATGAAGGATGAAGGATTGTACACATGTATGAATGAACCTCCCCCCTGAGGAAAAGCTTGAGACTTTTTTTTTTTTAAGCCTTTGTTTGGGCCTTCTGAGAGCTTCCGAATGGCATGAGCATAAGCATGTTAGACAAACCACGTTCTCAGTAGAAGCCGAGGGTGCCAGCCGGAGGGTGATGCAGTTGCGCGTTCAGAAGTAGAGAGAGCGATGGGGAGCGAGCAGCATTTGGCAGCATCTGAGAAATCCGCAGCTGGGGCACCCCCTCGGAGGGGTTGTGGTCCCCTCCCATGACCCGGGCAGAAGTTCGCTCAGAGCTGGCTTCACGGCAAGGTTGAAATGATCTCCCCTTCCACAATTCTGTAATCCAGTACACCAATTGAATATCTCTGTTACTGGCCATGGTCACATCCACTCACTCAAACCACTTAGCCTGATATGATTTGGGCAGCGGTATTTTGATATAAAACAGCCACAGTGATTTCCACCTAAGAGAGAAGTCTCCAGACATCAATCTGTCTCCATTGTGACCTGAACTTGTCTTTCTTTGGCTTTGCCTATTCATCATTAGGGCTGGAGCGCTGAAGCAAGCAGTAGGCTTTATCTTTGTTTATTTAAATGTGGCTATTTACTAGCTATTCTTTTTCAAACAAAACAGGCTCACTGTAAACACAATTCTTTTCAGACAACACAGACACTGACAATAAAAAACAAAAATCACCCTCCACATCTTTATAGGCATTCTTTCTTTCACTTTTATAACTCTATCGTCCAATATTTTAACCTCATGGTAGTGCTCATTTAATTCTCACAAAATCCCCACAACTTGGCAATTATTATCCCCATTTTCCAGATTGAAAAAACTGAGGCTAAGAGAAGTAGTGACATACCCCGAGCCATGTAGCACATGACAGAGCTGGCTTTCAGTTCCACATTTACTTTATTCTAAAGATCATGTTTAAAAAATATACTCAGTAGTCACTTTTTATACCTCCACTATGTGCCAGCTACTGTGCAAAATGCCTTATATATGTTATCTCAGATTTTACAGCAAATTGATAAAGTAGCTTTTATTCGTTCCATGGTTCAGAAATCTAAAGCATAGAGGGGTTAAGTGACTTGCCCAGAATCACACAGCTGATAAAAGGCAGAGCCAGAAAGCAATTCAGGATTTCGGGCACCTGAGTCCATGCTCTTAAAGAGGAACAACCTGATACCCTCCATTCCGTCAACTAAGACCGATGTATGTGTGTATGGAGTCATACTCAGCATACTGTTCTGTAACTTGTTTGTTTTTCTCATGGGGAAGGCTAGTGGTTTTTAATCCTTGCCTTTAAACTTTAAATGACATGACCCAATCCCAATCCCTTAGTCCAACCGTTGACCCCTGCCCCACCTGCTGGCCCCCGTTCTTCAATCATGTCCACACGCTGACCACTCTTCTCAGCCATCTCTCAGCCATCTTGCTCTCGGTCCCTCCTCAACTCTCACATTGGCCTCACCCTCAGGTTGCCATCTTACATCTACCTCTCAAACCCAGTACTGCATGTAGACCCATGGACCCAGATCTCAGGTTTCAAACAGTACCTCGTTCTTGTGATTTGGCCACGTCTGACCACACTGGTGAGCCACCTGGACTCATCCAGCCTGCTCCCCAGTACTCAAACCCTCAACACAATTCTCTGCCTTGCAAGCACTTGCCACCTTCCCAAGATCAGCTCTGGCTGAATAAACGTATCAGCAACAGAAATTTCATCTGATAACCACCAAATTTCCTGCAGTTAAAAACAATATCCAAAGTGACCACCTTCACTTAAATAAGGACATGAGAGTTTTTGGTAGATATGCACAGATCACACGACCCTGAGGTTGAATTATGTCGTTACTCTGCTTGAGGCGATCTCACCATGTGGCTTTGAGCAAGTCACTTCAGCTCTCTTGTCATCAGTTTTTATGTCTGTCAAACAACAGGTATAAATTGATGGTCGCAGGCCCTAGCAAACTCTGAAATTCTATTATCCTATGATTAAAGAAATGACAAGCCTGATAGATATTACTCCTATCAGCGTTTTTGTCCAATCATTAACCAAACTAATGAGGTCATTTGTGCAATCCAACTGCAAAGTTCATTGGGGGAAAAGGGGAGGTATCAGGGCAGCTGGACATTCCAGGACATGACGGGGGGCCAAACATTAAGTTGATGGTAGTGTCCTGGCAACAGGGAAAAGGAAAGAGGGGGATCCTTGCAGAAATGGGGTGCACTTTGGAATGAAGGAGCACTTTTGGTGAGTAGAAAACTGTTATCTGACTGAAACCAAGATGAAATCTACTTTTTGAAAATGTGCTTTTTTTTTTTTTTAAGTTTGGCTCAATCACTTGTTTTTCTCTGTTCCTTATGTAATCTTGTGGGATGCGGCGTCAGAAAGTCATAAATCATTCATGGTGCTGTGGAAAAAAATCATTTGTGTAAAGCAGATGCAACTTAAAATGAAATGGGAGACGTTTTCGCATGAAATCCAAAGAAAAACGTAACGCATGGTTCATAGCCCACGCTGACCACTAATTCCCACAATTGCTATGTGGCTTGGTCGTTCATTTCTGGTTTCTTGATGTGCTTTATTTTAAATAGAGACTGAGTTAAATATATAGCCTGTCACAACTGTACTTCATTTTTCCAAGAGTCTTAGAAAAGAGGCGGTAGTCATGATATGTATGGATACGATTGAAGTTGACACAAGAAAGCCCCCTTTTTGTCCAAAAATCTCTTTTTTCATATGCTCATCACTGCTGTCCATAGTTCCATGGATTAATTAAATTCTCTTTGTATATATAAATACTCTGCCCCAAAACCTACATGCAAAAAAAAAAAAAAGCAAGTAGCCTCCAACAGAAGTAACCCATAAAGCTAGCTCTCAAATATTAATACCTTAAATAAATTGGTTTAGCTTTATAATTTCTAATGTGGCAGCTAGCTATGATGAGACTTCTAATAAACAAGAAAATTATGGGTTTTTAAAAATCTCTTTCATATTCATTAACTCATTCGAGCTTCACAGAAGTAGCAAGGACAGGTATGTATTCATTCTTTAATCCATTCCTACAGCAAACTTTATTGACTGTCAAGCACTGGGTTAGGGTGCTAAAAGTACAGACAAGATGACATTGCTTGCCCTTAAGCCACTCACAGTATGTGGGGGAAACTCCTTTTTAAAAAAATAAATTTATTTAAATTAGTTTCAAGTATACAGTACGTTGGGTAGACATCTATAATGTTCATAACTCTTATCAGCGTCGTATGGGAGGGACTACAGTTCTTTTGAACTACTGATGGCAGATGGCAAAACAAGTAGCTACAGGTGGAAGTTCCATGGGAGTGGATTTAGCCTGTGTAAGGAAAAGCATCCTGATAGCTAAAGTTCCCCAGTTGGAAAAGTTGGTGAGTCCACATTGCCAGAAGTGTTCTAGAAGGGTCTGGGAAACTCACTCTCAGGGTAGCTGTAGGAGACATTTCTGGATGGCCTAGGTGGTTAGCCCAGAACATATATACAGGTCCTCCCCATTCTGAGCCTCAGAGCTCCTCAATATTTATCATGGTTCTTTCTTTTATCTGACAGACATTTAGTAACTGCTGCTGACTTCAGGCCCATCTTAGCCGGGTTTAAATTCCACCTCTGCCGCTTTCTCACAGTAAACTCTGGGCAACTTAGTTTATTCGTATCTCAGTTTCCTCATCTATAAGATGGGAATGATAATAGTTCATGCTCCTAGAGTTGCTATGAAGATGAAAGGAGGGGATTTATGTAAGGTGCTTTGGAACAGTGTCTGGCACAAAACACACAGTCAATTACTATTAGACACTGGTAGCAAAGGCAGTACGTATCAGACCCTGAGCTACATACCATTCACTGAGTTAAGAAGACAGACAAGAACCCTACCTCTCTTGATTTTAAAGTCAGCCAGGAGTGGGGAGAATATAAAAGGTATTAAACTAAAAGACACAAAAATACAAGTATAGCTTCAAGCTATAACAATCGCTATAAAGGGAAAGAGGAGGATGCCATGATAGCGTATGACAGAGGAGAGGGCGACTCATTTAGAATGGGAGGTGCAGGGAAGAGTTTCCTGAGAAACTGACGTGTAAGCTGAGTTACAAGAGAGATGTATCTCAGCACCCAGTGGTTTAAAGAGATACCCCAATGCCTGGCCTTATTTTAAGTCAGCAGAAAAAAGGAAGCCAGCAATCTACAAGGGTATGAAGTCACCTGTCAATCTGAGTTCCAATGTGCGCATCAAGCCTCATAACGGGCAGTGTAAGTTTAGACAGACTGTCTCTCTTTGCTTTAGCTATTAGTTTCCATTTGATTTTTCTCTTAAATCTATAAACTCATTAGTTTAGCCATTCATCCATCCATCTATTCATCCATTCAGTCCAAAGGGGGGAGGAGCTTCAAAGATATGTAGCCCCTAATTTCAGTGAACTCCTGTAAGGGAGGCTGGTATGTGCACCAGTTCCTATAAGTGAAGACACATCATAGAGATAGAGGGAAATGTTATGAAAGTTTGAAAAAGCTAGAAATTCAACTCAGATGAGGGGGTGAAGGGAGAATTTTTAGGAAAAGGTGGCGTGTTGAAGCATACCAGGGAATTCTAAATGAAGTGAATCTGAAGGAATCAAATCTTACTCAGCATGTGCATTCTAAAATCAATACATAAAGCCAAAAAAAAAAAAAGTCATGACAAATGATAGTCAGAAGTACCCTTGAGAATCCCTTCAGCAGGGACCATGTTGGAAAATGACATAATATCTCTCAAGAAATCCAATACAGCCAGTGTTTCCTCTAGTCTTGAAATCAATGGCTGTTGCTTCGGTTGAGCCTCGGATGAATGTATGAGCTTGACTTGGGTGTCAAGTTGTATGAAGAATATGAATTCTTAAATGCCGAACTCACACACAGTGCAGGTCCATGGGAGAGGAGAGAAGGAGCAGGGTTTGCAATGCATCCCGCATCTTCCAGGGCAGGCTCCCCCCACTCCCCACGTGGAAACTGGGCAGAACGGTCCCCAGTGGCCTCACTGTGTGTTCACTCTTGCTCTCAGCCTCTATCGATCTGTCAATCAGCCTTTCTCTTTATTTTTTTTCCAAATAAACAGTTAAATTTGCATACATTGAATATAAATATGATATTCTTGTCTAGGATAACATGATCAAAGACCTGAGGTCAGCAAAGAGCTGGGCTTTCAGGAGATATCTCAGTGACACAATACAGCTGAAAGTTGGGATCTGTGTCCGTTTCCTAAGGGTATCATAACAAACCACCGCCATATGAATGGCTTAAAACATCAGAAGTTTATCGCCGTAGTGCTGGAGGCCGGAAGCCTGAAATCAAGATATCAACAGGACCATACTTCCTCTGAAAGCTCTAGGGGGACTTTCATTCCTTACTTCTTCTAGCTTCTGGTGGCTCCCATATTCCTAGGCTTATGGCAGCGTAGCTCCCATCTCTACATCCCTCTCCCAGTGTCCGTCTTCCCTGAGTCTCAAAACTCCCTCTCTTTTCTCTTAAGAGGATGTCAGTCATTGAATTTAGGGTTCACTCTAAGTCCAAGATGATCTCATTTTGCGATCCTTAACTTAACATCTTCAAAGAACTTGTTTCTAAATAAGGTTATCTGCATAGGTATCTGGGATTAGAACTTTGGGGGTCACCATTCAACTTAACTATTCAACTCACCACAAGGTTGGGGGTCACCATTCGACTCATCACAAAGTTCAAGAAAGAGTAATAGAAACGAGTTGAAGCTCTATTTCAACAGGCTTTGAATGCCAATTTCAGACATCTCCGAGGGTCTCGTTCTTTGCAGAGTTGTGATGCTGGCAACTTTGACGTCCAGTACAGTTTAAACACCTTGTGCTATAAGGCCTTCTCTTCTGCCTCTCTGCTACCATCTGACACCCCAAACCCCCCTCCCTACTTTAGTTACTCATCAGAACCCCTGCAGCACAATAAGCCTTGACATAATTTACCATCTGCTTTTTCATGTCCTAATCAAAATTCCCATCTCATATCCCATCCTCTACAGGAGCGATGGTTAATCAACTAAAATAATCTTTATTAAGGCACTGGCTTGTCAACGCTGTTAAAACCTGTACACGTACCCCTTAAAGTGGGATCATGTTAATGCTGGCTCCCCACTGTAGAGACACAGCTGCTGCCAGAGACACTACCTGAAGCTAATGGAGAGGAGAGAAATGCCCCAGCTAGCCCCTTCTTCTTGTCCCTGAATCTCCCACCATTGGCCAAACCCAGCTAGAAGCCAGCTGACACAGGAATCTGGAAACAGGAGCCTGAAAGATCAGCTCCCAACAGCAGAAAAAAAGGAAAGGCATGGATCTGAGGACCAGGACCAGCACATGTTATTATCCCCAGTTTACAGAGTAGGACATGAAGCTCAAATGTGGTTATTGATTGCCCAGAGTCACATAGCCAGTATTAGTGTGGACTTTGAATCCAGGCCTGAATCTGAGTCTAAGGCCTGAGTTCTCGCTATGCTCTGCCCTCGCTACCAGCGCAGACATTTCAGTGGCTTCATCCAGCCGCCTCGGTCAGGGAGACAGCTTGGAGTTCTGAGAGGCTATTTCATGGTTATCACATCAGCAAGAGGACCTTCTCTGGGTCTGGGATTTGGATTTTGTGAAGGACACAGAGATGCCCTGCTGAGCTCTCCTCTCAAGGAAGAACTCACCGTGCCCACTGCCATGAGTGCTGTGAGCTCTAGCAGGACTGTCTCGGCAGCAGAGGTCCCCCTCATCCAAGACCGTGCCCTTCCCTGGCAGCCCAGTAATTGATAAAGGCTCAGTCTTTTTGGCTCACTGCAAGGCAACATGAATGAGCAGCACAGTTTGACTGCTCCCACTGCCCTATCCTACATCCTGTCCTTTCCACGGGTGTCGATCCCTGTCACCAAACCCTGTCTCCGCACCTGCATCTAGAGAACCCAACCAATGACAGACTCTTTATTGATGTTCTCATCCTGGCCCATAACCCCTCTACATGCACATACTAGTTGATGACGGGTCAACATTCTCACAGTGGAAGCAACAGGGCTGGTGACATCTGCTTTACTCTTAGGCAGTGCGCAGACTTCTGAATCTGCCTTCCCTGAGACCTTTCTGGTTAATTTAGCCTGAGAAGCAAGTGAAGGTACTAACAGATGGTGAGGCATTTGATCATTTTCTTGGTGACCATCCTTTGCTGGTCCCCCCAGAATAAATAAATCACCAGAAAGGATCTCATTGGAAGGTCTGTGGAAACACAACCACTGGCCCTTTAACCTCGCCTCTGTTTCCTACCCAGAGACCGGAAATGTCTTCTGAACCACTTACTGTCTCGGTAGTGGGGACCGAAACAGATGCTAACATTACTCAATACTTCTGGGATCTTGGGGTCTACCTAAAGTGGCCAAGGTTGGGCTCTGCCTGTCTGCAGAATGTCCCTTCCGAAGACCCCAGAATGCTTGGAGAAGTGCTCAACTTCACTGAGTTCTGACTGTCTGCCCCGTCAGCCATAATAAAGGCCTGGAGCTTAAGGGGGTTTCTGACAGCCATCAATCCACCTCTCTGCCCTTGAAGAAGGACCCCTCCCTTTGACCAGATTTTTTTTTTCATTGAAAGAAATTTCCTTTAAAAAAATGGAAAATGTAAAAAATTTAAAAATGTAAAAATAATAATAAAAATAAATAAATAAATAAATGCATGAAAAATGATAATAAAAAAAAAAGAAATTTCCTATTTTCTTGGTTATCCAATCAGATGGCAGTGAACTACAGAAGCTCTGTGGGACTGGAGCTGGCCTCCCCCACATACTCTTTTCTTCTCTGCCAACTAATCCTGCCCTTAACCTTCTTAGGTGTCAGTACAGCACCTATTATTCATGGCTTCACTGACATTTCTTCTCAATCCCCAAAGCTGAGCTGACTCACCCTCTCTTTTCATCAAGGGACAGCAGTGGGCTGTACACGGCACCCTGCGTGAAGTTCCCGTTAGCTCTTCTCCGATGCCTTTCGGCAGAGGCACTCTGAAAACTTTCTCATTTGATGACCTGAAGGCAGACATGAATATTTCTAATTTTACAGCCCATGGACTTAAATTAAGCAAACTACCCGGCCACGCAGAGACCAGAACTCTAAACTTGCCCTTGGGGAACAGAGTCCCCAGGTCCATGGAAACTGAGTTTAGCAAAGATCTTCCCTAGTTGAACTTACCCACCCATCAAAATGCTCCTAGCACAGAAGGGGAATGATGCTTCAGTGAACGCCTCTTTCTGCAGTGCCCTCAGATTTTCCTAGGGGTGTTTTTATTTGGATGAAGAGAGCTGAGTGCTTATTGGGCTAAATGGGACTGAGGAGGTTTGTTCCAGACAGAACTCGGGTCTCCATAGCACCAGGGAAGGCATCTGGGATGGCACTTTCCTAGGAGGTTGCATGCCACTTCCTAGCCTCACGGCTGTTTGGTGGAATAGCTCTCCTCACCCCCTGTTTTTCGAGCCTGGACCATAGTGATGCTTGGGTTATGCTAACGGGGCTTAATGAAGGAAGTCACAGTGACCCTTTTAGTAAAATCACACACAGGGCCTATATGAAAAGAAGGTTTAGGCTTGTTGTCCTGCTGACATTCCACCTTAATGGACTTCGTCCATTCCACAGTTATATATATCCTTTGTCCTCTCTTCTCCCATCCTCTATCTCCCATTTCTATTTCACTGAAGCCAACACCCACTCAACAGCAAAATCTGAAAGTAGTCACTGACAGTCTACACTTGAGATCAAGCCCAGGAAGAGATGAACTCCGGGACTAAGGCCAGGTCACAAATATGTGCCCTCTGGACCATACGCAGTGCTCAGAAGTGTTGGTTTGGCCTATATGGTATCTTTATTTAAAATTTAAAAGCACATATAAAATTGAGAGATTCCACATTTAAAAAAATACAGCTTTCTGACTTCTCTTTCAAAATAAAAACATCTGGCCATGCCCAGCCAGCACCCCTGCATGGCCACCACCAGTGAGTGCTGAGCAGCCAGCACCAGCCCCTTACAAGGAGCATGCTCTCCAAAATGCTTCTCTTACACCAGGCCAATTTCACCTTTCTGCGTCACTGCCCCAGCCCCTCCAGGCATCCAGGTGTGAATCCCTTAGGTTAAGGCAGGTAAGGGAAAAAAAGAGGGAAGATCAAATGAGGATGTCTTCGTTTGAATGCTTTGGGATGCAAATAACAGAGTATCTGACTAAATGTTGCTTAAACAATAAGACCTTTTAATAATTTAACAGAAAATCTACAAGTTGGCTGTTGGATACAGAGTTAGATGAGTGGCTCCATAATTTCAGGGCTCTGGATCAGCTTCTCTGCAGTGTTCTTGGCTTTCTCCTCATGGTGGCAAGATGGCTGCCACGTCTCCAAGCACCATATCCTCACTCAATGACATTCAAAAGAAAGAAAAGAGAGACCAGAGTTTCTCCTCCTGAATCTCTCTCTTCTCAAAAAGTAAACATATTCCCAGAAGATTCCAGAGTCCCATAGCCTAAAACTGACCTCAAGACTACCCCTAAACCAAACTGGCAAACAAGATGGAATTGTCACATTTGAGTATGACCAAACATCGTTCATTCCTGGATCTAGCGAAGGGGTCCACCTTAGCACCCTGCTGCGCACACAATTTTGCTAAAAAGGAAAAGGGGGCGAGTGGTAGGGGTTTGTAACACCTAACACCGTGCAGGGCATCCCTCAATTCTACTGTAACGGCCCCATGCCAACTGGGAAGCTGGGGAAGAGCTGCATTGTGGCTAAGCAGAACCAGCCACCATGCTGTCTGTAGCAGTTGTAAGGCCGGAATACTGAGTAAGAGACCATTGTCCCTTCTTCTGGACTCCGTATCCCTAGCTGGCAGGAAGACCATTTTGTTAGAAACTCTACCACCCCTCTCTAACACCATTAGTCACCTGGTGCTTGTGTTTCAGGAATTTGCTGGCCAGTAGCATGGCAGGTTCTCATCCTGACCTAGTCCCAAAATTTACTCTCTGAGTTTTCTTCGCCCTAAGGGATGTATTAAAAGGGGTCCTCCTTGGGAGTGGGCGTGGGACTCGGTCCCGCAGCTGGAGGGCAGTTCATTGGGTTGAAACTCTTTCCCAAAGAGATTGATGATATGGCTTTTGGAATGGGACTGTCAGGTCATAAATCAGGGCTTGTTGCCTGGTGCCTTGTCACCTCATCTTTGGCTCACTCAGTCCCAAGCAGCCTAAGAGACACATGCTCTGGGAAACAGCCAACAAAGCTTTAGCTCCTGGTTTGATTTGTTCTTCCCAATTGTAAAGCACTTCGCTAAGCTGGAAGGACTAAGCAACACTTGTGGCCTCAGAAGGTCCTGGGACAGCAGGCAGACCCTGTCAAAGCCTCTTTCTCCCACTGCACCAGATCGAAATGTCATGGAAGAGCCAGGTCTAGGAGAATCTATCACACCCTCTGTGAGCCGGGCACCCAATGCATGTGCAACAGCTCATCAGTCGGCAAATTTCATAAACTGAGAAGTAAAATAATGACAGTGTTCTGTCCATGTCATGCTCTCCAGCCTCCTTTTAAACACATTGAAATCTCTTATCGGATCCACCTGATGACCCTGAACAGACACTAAGACAGAGGTCACAAGAACAGTTCTGTCATCATAGCCACCATTTTGTTGACTGCCTACTGCGTGCCATGCACTGCCCAGCACTTTACATCCCTCATCTCATGTAAGGCTCTCAACAGCCCTACGAGACAGGGACTGTTACGTACCCCATTTTATAAGTGAGAACCCAAAGCTCAGAAAGATGGTACAACTTGCCCAAGGCTACACAACCAGCAAGCGACAGAGCCAGGTTTCAAGTTCAGGTCTGTCTGGTTCCAAGGCCTGCGCTTTTAATGACCACTACGGTGCTTCGGTGCTTCGCAGTCTAGGAAGTGGTGCTTATATTATGGTAACTAGAGTGACTACTCTTTAACTCGAGGATAAGGGTGGGTGTTACCATTAAGGTGACTGGTCTCTACTTCCTGATTCTTCTTTCTCTCCTCAGGCTCACTTCCTGCTCACCTATGCCCTCTGACCTCCCACAGGAATAACTTAAAACTCAAGTGCTGAATTTGAATAGGATACTCTTCTGTATCCTAAAAGACCAGGTTCAAGGAGCTTTGTATTGGTCTCATCAGGACTCCAGGAATGAACTAGGCCTAAGAACCAGAGGTAGAAACTGATAGTCAGGACCAAAGAACAGGCCAGTCTCAGGCAACCCTCACATGTTGGGAAGGTCAGGACCAGCAGTCCTAGAATGACCCGCTTGAATCAACAGAGTCCAAAGATAAGAAGTGGCTGTTACCTAAACCATGTTTAGGGCCTGGAACTAAGATGATGGTCAGGGGCCAAGAGGATGAGTGTATGAGGGCAGAACATAGGGTCTGCAGATGGGATCCAGTCCAAGGGGTCTCCAACTGAGAGTAGTGGGAGCTAAAGGAAGAACCAGCACTCAGAACAGGACTCCAGGCCAAGCAAGAGGGCTTGGCAATAAAGGGCCAGTAGAACAAACAGCCTCAAGCAGTCTTGGGTCTCTATCTCCTGGCAGGTACTATCTGATCAATTATTTTCACCAAAGTGTTATTGGCTGGTAATAACTTTACATCCATTCCTTCCAGGGGGCACATATCACAGTGAAGTAACACACTTGTGCCATATCTAATCCTTAGCGCAGTCACCAAAACATAAGAGGTATCCGTGAGTCCTCATTTTATAGATGGTCAAAGGGAAGCTTGGGGAGATTAGGTGACCTACTTGAGGTCTTCTAGAGGAAAAGGCAGAATTAGAGCCTCTGTCTTTCCAGCTCCCTGGAGCGTGTTCTTTCCTCTCTAGCGTGCACGATTCCCAAGAGATGTAACTGGGGTCTTCATGCACAGGGACGGTGCATGTACCCAGGTGTCAATGTCTTCTGGGCACTCCTTCTGTACCAGGCAGTGCGCTGGGTGCTAGAGGCACAACAGTAGATGAGACACAAAGTCTGCACTCAAAGAACTCCCTGCCCCGCCCCCACCAGGTTTCGCTGGTGTCCCTCAAATTCCAGCAAAGAGCCAGTCGCTTCTTCCTGCCCTGGCCCTCGTAAGACAGGTGGGGTCCAGTGCCACTTCCTTCATGCCTCTGGCTGTGCTCATTACAGAAACTACACTGTTGACAGAGGCAGGACCATTGGGCCAGCGTATTACACTGTATCATTTTGAATCGAAACTGCATCCTCTGTGGTCAGTGGCCTCTGCTGACCCAGAGAGGTTTCTGTGTGTTTGGAGCTGGGAAGATTTGCTGGGATTAGCATCCAGTTTGCCAGTGCACTGGGGCAGGGCCAGCAGCTGTGGTGGACCAGCTGGGAGGTAGTCAGCTCAACTCCTCCCTGTGGCCCGCAGTCCTGGAGTGACACAGAGCTTCTCTGGGTTTCTGCAGCAACAGGCGCCTGCCTCTAAGACAGCATAATGGTGGGAATGACATCTCTCGGTTATCTTATCACTCTCCATCACTGAAGCTCCTTAGGAATGATTTTCAGCCCCCTCTCCAGCAGCTGGGGCTATAAATAAAGGTTCCCTGGGGATGTTGAATCCTGCCCTTCATCCAGGCGCCTGTGACTCATCCCACAGGCAGATTCTTCTTCCATCTTCTCGATTTCGAGGAGAGGGAAGTGAAGGCTGCCTGTCAATGTACGTGGGGGGTGTGGCCATGCTTGTCTGCACGCCATGTGCATTCCCTGACGTGCAGATTGTGTGTATGCGTGTGTGTCTGTGTGAGGAATTCTGCATGTACACTAGTGTCTAATTGTGGCTCAGTGTTTACAGGGTAGAGGAAGATGCAGCCTCATGCAAGTTTTGGCATGGGGGCTGTAAGTTAAGATTTCGTATTAAGTCTCATCGACTTGTATGTATTAAGGCCCTTCTTCGTGCACAGCCCTATGTGAAGCAAGGAAAACGAGACCCGAGCTGTATCATCTTCATGGACTACAGCTGCTTAACGCAAATATAAAATCCTTGAAATGGCAGCAGCAGTTGAGAAAGCAGCATTTCACAAAAAAAAGAAAAAAAAAAAAAAAGCCCAGCCTGTAACAGAAAAGAATCAAGAACACACTCACATACGGAGTTCCTCTCTGTGCCAGGCACTTACCAAGTGCTGCACGATTTACTTCTCACAACGGCACAGCAAAGCATTTTCTCATCCCGGTTTCCACAGATGAGAAAACAGCCCCAGAGTAATTAAATAACTCGCCTGGAATCACACAGACCATAAACGTCCAAGGTAAAGTCAGAACCTAGCAGTGTGGGGCAGAGTCTCCGAGGTCATCTCTTCTAAACTGTCTTCGAAGGTTTGCGTCTCCTCTATAAAATCCTCGAACACTGGTCATCTGGCCCTGGCAGGAGAAACTCAACTCTCAAGAAAAACGGTCCCATCCTTAGACAGGAAGGAAGTGCTGGGAATCTTTCTCCTATGTCGAGACCCTCTTCTCATTCCTGCCCATCAACTCCCTTATGCCCTCTGGGGCTAACAAGGCCAGTCTAATTCCTCTTCCTGTGACCTCCCTGCAAATAAAGGATGTCAGCCATTGTGCTAGTTCCTCACTGAGTCAGGCCCTTCAACAATCCACACTTAAAATAATTCTGAAGCCTTAAATGTTTGTACATCGCTGCATCCCTCCTGCTGGTATCTGCAGTGCTGGCACATTTAGGTTAAGTAAATAGCAGTTGAGTGAATAAAGAGATGAATGAGGCCTTGCAGGGTAGATGGTGCCATGACTTGTTTCATTAAGTCTTTTGTCTTAATTAAGGATTGTCTGCTTGCCAGGAACAGAGCCTATTCTGAATAGTTCAAGTAAAAATTCGAGTTTGATAGAAGGGTCCAAAGAACTCTAAAGAAAGCTAAGTGTAGGGAAATTAAAATGCCTCTTGGAATGAGAGCAATATCAGAAAGCACTCACGCTCGATGCGCGCGCTCTCTTCTCTTCCTCTCCCTCCCCTTCCCTCTCTCTCCCACTGCCGTTCTCTACTCTCTACCTTCTCTTTTCCGTGTCTGCTATGTTCTCCTGGCATACTGGTTTCCTCTGTTGCTCATGGCCCAACATGACAGCTGTCCCAGAGCCATATTCCCATTTGGCTCCATATTCATCAGCATCTAAATGACAGGAGCTCCATGTCTTAGTAGAGAGGAGCTGATTGGTCACACTTGGTCAAGTGGCCACTCCTAGACCAGTCAGTGATAGCTGGCAAGCAAAGGCAGGGATCACCTGGTACAAACATGCGTCTTTTAGTACCTCTTTAGCAAGGATTCAAAGGATTTCTTAGAGGGGACAGAAGATGCTTTGGGAAAGGAGTATGGGTGAATAGATTTCTGGCATCTATTGTGCACCTTTAAGAACCAGTACTATAAATTGATCCAAAAGGCTCAGGATGCTCTCAGAGAAGCATCCTATCCTTACAATGTCCAAACATGGGTGCTATAGACTAGGGGCCTTCAGAACTTCTGGTGCTTCTGTAATTCAGCCTCAGGGCCATGGAGCCCTGAAAAGCCTGGCCAGTGGCCATAGGTGGCCTGAGAGGGCTCAGCATTTCCTTCTGTGAGAGAGTTTTCTACTGAAATTATTAGTGACTCCTTAGCATCTTGTCAGTGATCTTCTCCATCTCCAAAACTACAGAATATTCGTCAGCAAATGCTAAACACACAAACAGCCCATATTCTTCCTTCCTGTGTGCATAGAGAAGTATACATGTATGGAGCAATCAGGGTTATGGTTAGGAAAGGGCTGGAGAAAAGGAAGATATTACTGTTTTGCAAAAGAAGTTAATTGAATGGTAAACTGGAAAGTCCCTTAGCGATTATGTAGCCATGTGGTCATCAGTGTTCCTCAGATATTTAGGGTTCCCCAGAAGTACCTCAAGAGCCAAAAGAGGAGGGAACAGGGAAGACTGAGTAGGCAGATTTCCACCCGCCACCACTACCACTTGGCCCACCTGTATCCTTCCAGCAAACCGAGCAGTTTTGCTATTCTGAATACTAGATGTTGGGCTGCTGTGTTATTTACTCTTTGATAGGTGAAGGAACTGACCGCGAGAGAGGAGTGGCTGGCTCATGGTCACACGGCTAACAAGAGCCTGAGTTTTGCTGGTTGCCAGCCGTGCTGACTCCCAGAGCCCCCTTTCTGCTGGCACAGGTCATACTGAGACAAGAAAGAGAGCAATGATTTTTGACAAGGATAAGTATCATGACAGCTAACCATCTGTGTCTTCCACCTGCAGTGAAGCGTCAAGTGTTCACTACTGACACATTTCCATTGCCCAATAGCACAAGCGTACAGCTGTGCTTGGCAGTGTTCAAGCAGCAGGACAGTAATAAACTGGTAGCTTCAGGGCTTTAGCCCCCTAAATGGGCAGACTTGCTTCTTGGGCATCTGTCTATTTTGCAATTAGCTAATTCATAACGGGACCTTATAACAGTTAGGGTAATTTCATTGCAATCAACAAAACCCAACTCTAACTAGCTTGAAAGAGAGACTGAGAGAGAATGTTGAGGAGCTCTCTAAACTGACCATGTCAAAACACTGTGGCTGGAACGAATGAAGGTCAACCAGTCTTCCCAAGGTGTAAGATCCTCAAAGAGGTAGACCAAAGGATAAGCTTAGTTTGCTGCTTAGTGTCCTTTGACATTCTCTTGTCCAGCTGCTATTCTGGGCTCTCCAGGCCACTACTCCCCTTGAGCCATGTCTTGAGTAGCATAGCTCCAGTAGTCACAAACTCTTCTTCCCTCTCCCAATTCTTGTCATGCCTCCACCACACCAATAATCATAAGACCAAACTCTTAATCAGTTTCCCAGAGTTCCCTTGTGTTCTTAGTACCTTGCAGCCTGGTGTTATGATTCTTTCATTTGCCTCACACATACAATTTTTTACTACGCCCTTTCTTCTAGGAACTTGGGAGAGGTTTATTTGGGACTGGAATAATGGACAAGATTCAAAAAGTATAGCCTCCAAAATTATCCCCCTTCTTTCACGGGCCATATAAGAACTGGACTCAAACTTACCATTGGTTCAATTCAAGAGTTAAGGGGCAACTCTTGTTCCCATGTCAGTTCAAGAATTTTAGCCTAAACAGACAGCTTCAACATATTCCCTCACTGATTCTCTTACATGGTCCATGGGGACTTCACACAAACAGATTCTCTGCGTCAGAGTCCCTGCAGTGAACACAAATTAGTCCCAATCCATGGACTTTGCTGCAAAAAAAAATTTAAACACATAACCTCCAAAGTCACTTCTAGCTCTAAGGGTTTAAGATTCTCTGGTGAAGCAAAGGGAATTTATTTCTAAGAAGGGGTGAGGAACAATTTGCTCAATGAATCATAATTCACACTGCCAGATTCTGGAGTCTTCCTGGCTGATTATTGAGAGCACACCCATGGTGCTGAATTTCTGCCATTTGCCTAAGAGTTTATGACATCAGAGAGCAGGGTCTGACTTGACCCTTGGAAAAGAAAAATGTTATCTGAACTGTGAGACATTAGACCTGTGTCTACCCTCAGAACCAAACACATCACTTTCTGGTTGACTTGGGCCAGTTGACCAGCAGCTGAGGGGTTGCTGATGGTTTTAACTGACCATTTGCAACAGACAGGAGAAGTTGTCTGTGCCATGTGCTCAACAAACAGTCCTCATCATGGCTAAAAACCAAGAATAGATTAAGAAGACAGAAATCCTTTCGATTATGCATGTGGAATTAAGTCATGTTTTGGGATGGAGGAGCTAAAAAAATTGGTTGTCCCATGTAACTAAGGAATATTTTCCCAACCCCAAAATGGCATGCCACTATGTTTTGTTTCTTCAAAATTGGAATGGTTTTTCACCAAACCATCCATGCCGGTCCTTCTTTTAAAAAGAAAAAAACCGTTAGCCATACTACCTGTGGCCACAAACACAGAGGAACTATCTCAATGAGTCGGAAATGTTCAAATCTACTGCCTTTCAATGCAGAACACTGTATCAATTGGGTTTGGCATCTTGGGTAAAGGAAGGATTCCCAGGTATGTTCCTAGAGTAGAAAAAAGCAGATACTTTGGCACATAATCAACTATATCCTCTGCTCAGTTACACAACTCACTGTTACGAGTAACAGATGCTGTGATCTTCCAATCAGTTTTCATTGGCGGGTTTTAGTAGCTTGGCTTGAAGTATGTTTGAGAGGAGAATGAAAGTTGGGAACAGAAACGGTACATTTCAGTTGCCCTCTCATCAGAAGAGGCAGAGACCAAACTTAGCCCAGCACCACTGAAAATACTAAGATCAGCATCGGAACACTCAGAATAGGAAAGAGACTGGGAGGGCCAGCAGTCCAAAGCAGAAACTGATGACACAAACAGTATAATAATAAAAAAAAATAGTAGTGAATTTTATTGATGGTAGGGACTTCTGTCCAATGCCTAGCCAGCATTCATATCTTATTTCTTCTTTCCCAACAGAGCTTCAGTTTTGTTCAGGCACCCACTTTCCCCCCAGGTAGCCTCAGATGAAGTTGACTGTACTCCTTGAGTCCAGTGTGAGTTCCATTGGCCAAATGCTTCTTACAAGTAATGGGTCAAAACAGGCACGTGACCGAATTCTAGCCAATGAGATATAAGCAGCAGTTTGTCGGTAGGATACCTTCCCCTCTCCCCATTTTTTTTTTTTTGCTTCAAATAGAGAGTCTCAGGAGATATATTTCTCTTCCCCAGGACTCTGACACATCTAGATATGGTGCCTGGGAATGAGACAGCCATCCCGATACCAGGCTGAGTAAAGCGAACACTTAGGATCGCAAAACAGAAATATGGAAAGAACCAGTTCTTGATGACATCCCAGAGGAACCAACTTAACCAACTTTGAATGCATCTTCTCCTTGAAATTCTGATTATCTGAGCTGTTATACTTCCTTTCATAAGCCACTCTCAGCTTGATTTTCAATTACTTACAGCCAAAAACATCTTAAGTTAGGGAATGCTTACTTACTGCATGCCAGCCACAGTGCTTTGTACCCTACAAGCATTATTTCCCTTAGTCCTTGTGACAATCCTATGAGATAAATGTTATCATTATCTCATTCTACATTTGAGGAAACTAAGTCTTGAGGAGAATCAAAATCAGCTGAAAGGGGTGGAGACCAGATTCAAAATTTAAGCAGTTCAGCTCCAGAACCTACACCTTTACCCTCCATGCTGTATAATCCAGAAAAGGGAAAGACTTGCTCCAAAAAGCATCATACGTCAGTTATCATTCAGGAATTGAATCCGAGGCCCAGTGTTCTTTCAGTGCTCATGTGGATGGCAATGATTTCAGAGATCAGGAGCCAGTGTGGCCTTCTCTACCACCCTTTGACCAAGGCATCCCTTGTCGTGGGATCCACAGTCTTGCTTAAGTGACTGGCTCTTATTTCTAGCTATTGGCTGTATCGTCTGACTCTCTATGCTCATCTCCCCTTTACCTTCTTCTTCATTTCTGCATTTTTAGCTCATTAATTGACTTTTTTCAGCCGTTGAAGAGAGACATGTCATTCTCCTGGAAAACACCCGTGGGCAGGGGCAAGATCACTGTCAGTGAGTTCTACCAGCAAAGAAATTGGGCTGCCTGCTGGGGGCATAGAGGATGAGTTGGCAGCTTTCCCATGCTAATTGGTTTTAGTCTTGATTTAACGGGTCTCCCAAGCCAGGTGACAGCTCAATAGTGCCCAGCAGTTCCAGACACAGAAAAAAGACAAATACTCAAAGCCGCTTTAAGCAGAGGGTGAGTCACCAGGAGCTCCACCTCATAGTCCTTGGGCTGTCTGTGAGAGAGAGGATAGGCTGACAATGACATGACAGACTGACACCAGCACACTAATAAGACAAACAGGAATAAGGAGCCCCCCTTGCATTGTGGGGTTCTGGAATTGGGAAGGCAGTAGAATGCTGTGGTTATGAGTATAATTTATAATTAAGCAGATGTGGATCTGACTCCAGTTCAGTTACTTGTTAGCTGGTGAATGCAAAAAAAGAGAAGGAGGAGGCGGAGGAGGAGGAGGGAGGAGGAGGAGGAGGAGGAGGAGGAGGAGGAAGAAGAAGAAGAAGAGGAGGAGGAGGAGAGCTGGAACTTCTTTGAAACTCAGTGTTCTCTTTTTAAAAAAAAAAAGTAATGGTAGGATTAGATGTGATGAGCATCATGTCTGGCACACAGTGTATGCTCAGTGCCTTTGAAGGGAATGATACTGGCTGCAAAGATCATGGTGACCAAAAATTGAGTGGCTGGAGAATGTGTGTTAATTCTCCTGGTCAAAGTTTCTCCTTCTTAGTAACAACTCCAGACAGGTCCCAGCCTTATCCGAAGAGACTCTCTGCTTCTATTTGTTCCTGACTCCTATGTTTCTTTCCTCTTTAAGAAAAGCACAATTCAGTGCCCTTAAACTTTACCCAGACAAATCAACTGACTCTTCTGTGGCGGCCTACAAAGATGATTTCCTAATGTATCAAGCTGTGTTAATGGTGAACACCCACCTCAGCTCAGTAGAGCTACATACAGAACTGAAAAGGTGAACCTGCACAGATATGGTTCATTTCAAGGAGAGATATTGAAATTGATCTTATCAGGTTCGTGGTGAAAAGACTTGGTTATGCTCTTCCAACATCCCTCCAAAGATTCCATTTACACCTGCCAGTGAATATGATGTGGTCATTCAGTTGACTAAAATATACATGTCTTATCTGACATGGTTTTAGAGAAGATTTACACCTGGATTTCTAAGTCTATTGGTTGTAGTAAGACCATGTGCAGACTATCATTTGAGCAATGCATGGGCGTCATATTTAATTGGCTCGCCTACTTGTTGTGCTTACAGGTATAAAAAGAAATATATAGAAGAGGTGATCTAGAGCAGAGTTTTAACTGCTCCACGAGGGTCCTACAGGTGTGGTGGAGGTGCCACCAAGGGTTTGGTGCTCGGGGAGCACTGTGGCCATAGAACTCTGGGACTCTTACCCCTGACTTTAACCGGAGCATCTATTTCTGATTTCGATATGAGACTTCCATGTAATGTGACTCACAACTTCAAAGAAAAGTTCGGAAAGTACCCTTCTGGTTGAACCTACTCATTTTTCAGGAAAGGAAACTACACCCCAGAGAAGTCAACTGACTTACTTGCCTAAGGTCTAGACTAGAATTCCAGACTCAGAGATCAGCATATCTGCCTAAGAAAAGCTACTGATGCGTTCTTCTTCAAACATACGTTTCTAATCTTCATGACTGTCACTATACATGTCAACAAGCACTCTGTCACACACCTACCTGTAAGTGTGTAGTGCTGTATCTGACACCTTGGGGCTGAGAGGTACAAAGTGCAGGAGTGACATCAGGAAGGCTTTGGGAGAACTAATGCCTGCACAAAGTTTCAAATAATGCATATGAGTTTACCAAATGAAAAGGAAAGAAATTGGAGCATTCAGAACATTAAATCTCTTTGACTGAAACCATGTTATAAATGTAAGGCGCATCGTTCTAACCATGTATATCAGAGTCCAGTCAGGAAACAGTAAACACATTAGTGTTTCAAATCAGGGGATTTAATCCAAGGAACTAGTTACAAAGTGTTGGAAATCCTAAAAGAACAACAAGGGAAAGGTGAGTTAAGCCAAAGACTAGGAAAAAGCAGAAAGCACCTTCTTCTCTGAGGACTGGGGCAGAGAGGAAAGCATGTCATTATCCAGGTGCAGGAATGTACGTACCTGTGACTGCACTGGGGGTGCCAGAGCCTGTGATGGAACCAGTAAGGAGGGACCACTAGGTCAGTACCAGGGCCGGTAGGGAGGGCCAGTCCTAAGCTATCGTGGCTAACGTCGGAATTGTCAGAGATGCAGTCACTCCCGAAGATCACACGAGAAACAGAAGTGAGTGGCAGGAGAGGGGGAACGACATGATGCCTTCCCACCTTCCCCCATCCAGCTTTCTACCAGTGCTTCTCATTGGTCGAACCTACCAAGCAGGCCTGAGATCTCTGGTTTGCAGAGGTCCAGGCCCTGGGCGGGGCATGGAAGGGCAAGAATGGTGCTGAGAATTAGCAGGAAATAACTAGCATACCATATTTTCTAAGTGTAATATTCTTCCCAGAAACTTCCCAGGGGCTGTGCTTCCCCCTCCCCACAAACACACATTAACACACTGATGTACCCACAATAGGAACAAGGCTAGAACAACCCAGTAGCAGATATTTATCAATTTTGTCTGCCCAGCACCTGAAGCCTCTTCCTATTTGGGGGCAATCCCCCACTGTATGGAGATGAAACTCGAGACCCTTGGTTTCCCATCTTTCATTGTAGCTCGGAGGCAGCACATGACCAAGGCTCTCCCAGCCAGGTGCATCTGTTCCTGAACTTGGAGTTCGGAGCTAATGCCACAAGGAGGAGAGACATGGAGGTTCCGTCCTGATGGAGAAGTAACCACATCTAGGTTCCCAGGGCTGTGGTAACTGTGCCTTTATTAAACTGGTTCTGTCATGTGTTTTGGCCCGTAATCTGTAGCCTTCTCACAGTTTTTAGAACTATCCAAATCTTTCCAATAATATCTTAAGTCTAGCATTATGGTTGCCCATTGGATTTAGGGAGCTTCATCTCCCACCATATATAAGAAAAATAGGCAATGGAAGATAAGTAGGCCTTGGCACAGCACCCTGCAGAAGTCCTGAGGGGCTGGGATAGGCTGCCAACCTCTAGCATCAAGAGATGTGAAAGCATATCATCTCCGTCTATGACCAGGGGAAGAGTCTTTTGCCTTAAGGGCTAAGTTCAAAACCCAGCAGCAGAGACTGAGTCATCTTCCTGACTCGACCACAAAGATTCACCCCATCCAGGAAGCTCTCGGCTTTGTTCCATCTCCTGCCCTCTCCCAGGCTAAGCACTATCATAAAATATTGACCTCCTTTGCAACTTCAGAACCTCCAGGCCCCTTGAAAGACCAGCCAAGGATCTCCAAGAGGTAGGCTACTTGCCCTGCCCCTCTCATTCCCAATTCTTATCTATTAAATTAGTCATCCATTGCTGTATAATAAATCACCTCAATACTTAGTGGCTTAAAACAATAATAGTCATTTATTGCCTCTCATCAATTCTTGGGGTCAGGAATTCAATCGGGCACAGTAAGGCTGGCTTATCTCTGCTCCACAATGTTTCAGGACTTTAGCTAGAAAATTCAAAGGCTGGAGGTCACACCCATGTGAGGGCTCATTCGCTCATATATGTGGCATTTTACACTGGCTGTTGACTGAGGGCCTACCTGGCATGATCTGCTGAAACACCTCCCGCACAAAGCCTCTCCCTGGCTTGTGCTTCCTACAACATGGTCCCTGGGTTCCAAGCACCAGGCAGAAACTGCATTACCTTCTGTGATCTAACTCTGGAAGTCATGTGGCATCACTTCCACCACATTCTATGGGTCAGACAGTTACTAAGATTCACCATATTTCAAGGGGAAGGAAGAGAGACCCTTCCACACACCTTTCAATGGAGGAGTGTCAACGTCATACATAAGACAAGTTTGTGGAATAGGAGATATATAGACTCAGCCACCTCAGGAAAATACTTTTCTGCCACAGTTGTCTTCAGTAATTTCCAGGTTAAAAGGCCTCTTTGGATTCATTCTCTTTTGATCATGGAGCTACTCGCTCTGCACCTACTTTTCTAAGTACACCCATGTCAGTGAGTCCAGAGCACCCTACACCACCCACCTTCCAAGTAAGGGGCTGCATTCAGTGAGCCCCAGACTGTCTTCTGGATCCTTCTTCTGAAGAAAAACAAATAAATGCAAATGTCATCTCCATTGAGCTCCCTGGTACACAGGGGAACCTAAAGATACTAATTTCAATAACCTCTCTCAGAGCTAAAAACTCCTTTATCGTTCACACTGTGCTTTGCTTGCACAGGCTGATTTAATCAATAAACTCCAAGATGACTTTTCTGATGAGAAAAAGTAAATAAATAAAACTACACCTGTTAAGTACAAGCGTGGCTTGAAAATTGCTCACGCTACACTTCCCCAGCTTAACTTCTGCCGCCTTGAATTATATTCATGAAGACCCAGCCCCTCAGGGCCTGACATCTCAGCATGAAATACATTCCACATCAGCAAGCTTGTTGAGGTGGGAGAGGAAACCAGGTATGAAGGTGGCTTATACAACAGGAAGAGGAGGCCCTGGCAAACCTGGGTTAATGTTCCTAAGCTAAAGATCGAGCAGGAGCTGGATCATTTGGAGGCGAAAAGGCACCAAATAAATTGACTGTGCTTTTAGCCTTCAGGCAAAGCATCAGTGATTCATCACTGAGAATTTTCATAATACCCTTCCGCAGGCCTGCTCCCTCAGTTCATCCGCCGGAGCCCAGGCCTGACTCCTTGAGATGAGGGCAAAGTGGTGCCAGGGAAGCCAGAATTGGGTACAGACTCTAGACTGCTCAATGTGGAGAGATTCCAGGCCCCAGTTTTGGTGACGGAGAATCATCGTAGGTTTCTACGATGAGTAGAATAGGAGTCACTTGCACTTGTCAAAAAGCTGGCTATCGATGCTGAATTTGAAATGGTAAATAAAAATAATAGCTATCCTTTGAAGACGCTTGGTTTGAACTCTGACCTTGGTAGGTATTATAAGGGTGCTTCCACAAGAATGCTTGCTGTAATCCCCAGCTCTTGTATCAATTCTCCAAAGATTAATGACACTGACCTGTTTTAAGTGATCGAGTGTGTCCCTGGAATTTTCAAAGTGTCCCTCCTGATTCAGTTGAAAGGTGTGAGCTCAAGGAAGAGAGGAAACATCCGACCATCGATTATTCGCTGAATGGGTGTGGAGGCTTAGAAAGGAAGGGTAGGCCCACAAGAGTCCCTGATTTCATGGGGTTTGGAAACTTAGTGTGATTGAAACCAACTGCAAGCTAAAGAGTATGTCACGTCCTCTGCCAAATCCATTCTTGCTTTACGATGTGATCAGCTCAGGGTAACACACACTCACCAGCCATACTCTGCTGGAATCTCAAATGTAACAACGCCCTCGATGAAATGCTCAAGGAAAGAGAGTACTGCCCAGCACAGGGCAGAACAAGCATCTTGGTTCCCCAAGTCACCAAGACGGAAAGATGCAGGATCATCGTTCACATTCAGTGGGATAACATGTGAGAGCGCCTCACTCAGTGCCTGGCACATTGAAATCTGAGAGTTCCCTTCTGTAATAATGAAAAAGCTCAGATAACCGAACTCTGTTCAGGTCCCAAATAATTATTTACAAAAAATAGCGCAATTTGGAAATTGCCTGCCTTTTTTTTTCCTTTCATTTTATTTCTCCCCAGCAACCCTTGAGGCCAACTAGCAATGGCTTTATCATCTCTGCATAGCTAAGGAGGAAATCAAGCTCAGACAATCAATGGGAGGACCCCAAAATCACACATCAATGAGATGGCAGGGCTGGGATGGAAGTGAAGCTTTTGGGACTCCAGGGGCTATTTCCCTGGGCCCCTCTGCCTCCCTCACGTTGGATTTGGCTGTGTCTCGGACCAGCCCCACCCGTGGGGGGAGCAGGTAGTCATTTAAGCACAGTGCTTTTTAAAAAATTTCTCTGCCATAAAAACTGCCTTCTCCAATGGCCTTACAAGGTTCCTGAAATCCTTGTCGACCTCTCCTCAAGGTCAAATGCCAATAAGCTGACCCATCTGAGTCTTCAAAAGAGCCCAGGCCTGTCCCTGTTGGTGAACATTTGGATCAAGGTTTTGCTTCTGGACTCCCAGTGCCTTCATCTATAAAATGAAGAGGCTGGTCACATGCTCTTCAAAGTCCCCTTCTGCTGGGACATTGTCACTCTGATCTGAGCAGACATCTAAGGAGTTTGGCCACCTCTTCCTTGTTCACTTATAAAAGGCCCAATAGCAGGATAAGGACAAGGGGCACTGGCACCTAAAAAGAAATGTTCCAGCCAGAGGCTGGCACAGCTCCCTGTTCTAATGCCATCAAGCTAATGACACTCGCCGACCCTCCGGTTCCCTCCCTCGCACCTTCTCTCCCCACTCCGCCTGGCTAGGCCGGCAAGCCCTGGGCAAGGCTGCTCTGCGGGGTCTCCCCTGGCTCTGCCCGATTCCACTTAAAGAAACCAATTGTGCTGGTGTCTGTGGTCATGCCCACTGCGCAGGGCTGCTCCTGCATTGCCGCTGAGAACCACTGAAGGATGGCCCCGCCTGACCCCTGGTGTCACCATAACCGCACCGGGGCGGGGAGGAGAGAGGAGGGACTGACTTCCAAGATAGCCATAAACATAAGGACAGAGAGAATTATCCCCCTAGACTACAACACCTGATTTCCAGAAAGGGTGTGTGTGTGTGTGTGTGTGTGTGTGTGTGTGTGTGTGTGTGTGTGTGTATTAAAACTGATAAACATCTAATCCTCAATAATACTCAGAAATTTATACCTTTGACTTATGTTCTAATCTAAGGGTTAGACCGAGAATATATACAGATGTTAGGGTTGTTAGCACATCAAACATATGTTTATAGATTCCAACAAGGTGATTTTTTTAGTATTTTATTATTTAAAATTACCAACTTTTGACCATTTGCAAGATGCCATTCACTATCTAAGGACTTTACTGGTGTTATTTAATAGTTAAGACATTCTATGATGTTATCGTGGCAGTACTGACTATTTGCTTGGAAGTGTTCTCACTGTCCAATGCTAAGCTAAGGTAGAGGTTTGGAGGCAGGTCGTTCTGAGGACGGGTTTGAGCTACTCACTTGAGTACAGAAAGGCAAATAGATTTTTGCTCAAGTGCCAGCTACCAGTAAAAGTTGGTGGGAATGTAGAAGGTTCAGTTGAGAAAAATGCTGAGATTAAGTCTGAGCTTAGTGGGAAAGAGCGATATGATTGACAGGCAATGCCAGTCATGGGTCCTGGAGGCAGAAGTATCACTAATTGTGACAAGTATTTCCATCCCTGCTGAAGAACAGATTCCAGATCCACCCTCCTGTGCAGGACTCTTACTTGCATCCGTACAGATTGTGCTCTGCACAACTCTAGATGGTGCCACTTATGCAGATTTTGCTGTAAATGGAACCTCCTTGAATTGTGCAGTCTGTAACCTGCACAACTGTACCCAGCATCCCTCCTCCAATAACCCCTCACAGAAGTGAAAACTGAGGTAGGAAATAATGACCTGGCCGTACAGGTGAGCCTTTAAAGGTTAGGTGCTTTAGTGTAAAGAGCTCCAAGTGGGAAGTAATGAGCCCTTTGGCCTGCTCTATTTGCTGTGAGTGCTGGGGCAGGCTCTTTACCTTTCTGGGACTTCAGTTTTACAACTTCAGGAAAGAGCTGTTTAGACCACAGAGTTCCCTAAATTTCTGCCAAATGTGTACATAGTAAGCTTCTTTGTTGATTTTGCCATCCAACACCTCCTCCCCCTCCTGTGACAGCATAGCCCAGTTTTGTTTGAGGGAGCTTCCCAGCCCCCACTCTCAACTTTTAAGCTTTACTCCAGTCATGAGCATATGGCTAAGCTAAACCAAGCAGTGCATCTCACCTACTCCTAACCACCAGCCACAGTGACTGGCTCAGAGTTGAACCTGTGTCCCAAACAGGGCCAACAAAACTCAAGTTAGGGATTTTTCTAAAGCTGGCATAGAAGTGGCTTCCTCTCTGCTGCTGGATGTGAACTTAAGACCCAAGAGTGTTGGCAGTCATTTGGGGGAGCGAGAAGGTAATCCTGATTTAAAACAGAGTACTGTTTGAGTCCTATCCCAAGCTTCACCTGAAGCCAGACATTCTCTGATACGAACTGATGAATTCCTTTTGCTTAAGTAGTCTGATGCGGTCTTTCCACTCAAAGAATCCTAACTGAATAAGGTATGAATTTATTGAGATTGAGAAAGTGAATCTAACTCTGGCCAAAACTGGTCTTGGTGTCACTGACAAGAGCCCAACCTAAATGAGACACTGGCATGACGCAGAGTGGTTTTCTAGGCGAACTCAGGCTCTTCTGTCCTCCGTCCCATTGTGGATCCTTATGTGCTCTGTGGCGAATACCTATGAGTCACCTATTGGAACTTTCTGGTGGAGCAGGAGCCATGGAAGAGTTGAACCTTTACCAGAAATAGCCCCTGAGAATTAGAGGGGGTGAGTAATGGGGAGAGAGTGAGAGAGAGTTGTCTTGACTTTTGTCTCTCTCCTTCTTGCCATGCCCCCCACTGACCAAACCTAAGAGTAAGGGGTTAGCCCCCGACATTTAGAGCAGCACAGGAGAAGTCATGGAAGGGATCTGGGACAGACAGGCCAAGGACCAGGGCTAGGTACCTTCATAAGGGCTATTGATTCCTTCTAAAAATCACATCTGCCCTCAAATAATGAGTGTTTGACTCTACCATGATGGTCATAAAAATGTGCATTGGTTTGAGAACAATATTGAAAGAGGAAAAAAATAGTTTTAATGGCTTATTAAAACAAGCTTATTGCCTCCTGGGGTGACTACTTGGAAGGGAAAAACCTACATATAATTGTATTGGTATTATTTTTAAGTAGGCACATTAGTGTAGAATTATTCATTATGTAAATATGTATGTTATTCCAAGAAGCTGCCAAGGTGTGGAACAAACGTTAGCTCATTCACTCTTAGCAAGGACCCAGTGAAATCTTGTTTTTCCCTTTTCTGCCTTAGAGCAGCGTACTCGACTTCCTCAGAGGAAAAGTAAGGGGACTTCTCAGCTGGTGCACCCCCTCCTGCCTCCAGCACCAGCCAAATAGGGCATTTTAAAAATAAAGACTTGCTAAATACCATCATGAACTAATGAACCTGCTATCACATGTAATTTCAATTTGGCATCATTCACCTTTCTTAAAATCAACCAGATGGTACCTTGAGAAGAACCCCAACACCTTTCTAAAAGCTTCTTGAGGGGTTTCTTGTGCTTTTCAGCCGTCCTCGGCACCTAGCGGATGCTGAAAGAATGAAGTGAAGGGAAGCCAAACCTTTTAAATACTAATGATTGATATGCCCACTCTTAGTGCCCTCCCACACTTTAACATCCCACCCTGATGGTACTTTCTTGTTCCATGACCTGTCCCCCTGCCTAGTCAATAGCACTGTTGATGGCAGAGTCTGTGTTTTTCCTATGTTTGCACTTCCTGAACAATCTAACACAGGCTAGCACAAAGCTCAACTGACGTTCATGCAATAAATAAAGGAGCGGATGGAATAGGGCCTCAGTGTCTCCATCTATAAAATGGGAGCCTCAAACATCTGCCTTTTTAACAGTCTGTGTGATGCAGCAATTCCTCTTGATCTCTCTGCTTGTGGGAGGTAAGAAGGGTCGGGGGGTTTCCTTCCCTTTGTGCCACCCACGGGCGTCTGTTCCCTCCTGATGAGTCATCTGGGAGCCAGACATCATCGCGATGTCTAGGACAAAACCTGTCAGGTACTCGCTTGGAGCAGCAGGGCCATAAATCTGTGCCACGCCCCCTATGGTTACCTAGGGAACCCTGGGGCGCAGCCAGGAAGTGGGGCGCTGCAGACAGGAAGGGCTCTGGCCAGCGTCCCAGCCCTCTCAGTGACAGTCCAGCAGGCGATTCCCAGTCTCTCTTTTGAAACCAGTGCCCTGTCCTCTGCAAAGGGCAGGATGGCCCCCAGCCAGGAGGCCCTGAAAGGAACTGAGATCCACCTACAAAATGCTCAAAGAGGCAAATGGGATCAGCTAGCAAAATGACTGTGACAGGAACCAGGGCAACTGGAATTAGGTCCTGCATTTCATTCCCGGAATTGGGTGCAGCATGCGTGTGTGCGCGTGTGCACGCGCGCGCTCGCACACGTGCATGCGTGTACAGTCTAGGACACATTTGCCAGAACATTCAGTGGTGCGCTTCTGGATAGGAGAATAAAGGGTGGTTCCCCTTTTGTTTTCTGTACTTTCCATGGCTTCCCCAAAGCACGATTTACTTTGATAATTTTAAACGCTCTTTTCTTTTGTTTAGTGATTAAAATATTGTAAAGTATATAGTTTATATTTAAGTATTTTTATTTGTTGAGAAATGGACTGACTATTACAGTTCTGGCTTGAGCGATCACGGTCAACGACTTGTCTGGCCTCAGTTTCCCATCCGTGAAATGAGGGGCAGGCCATGCAACCTCTTCAGTCCTTCCCAGCTCTGATTCTGAACGCCTCTTCCTTCTGTGTAGATCAGGGGTCCTAGGGGACCCCTTGAACGCAAAGAGAGTAATTGTTTTTAAATAGAAATTGATTCTGAATGCAAATGGGTACATTTATGGAGGTGACAACGTTCCTTCACACGGTGAATATGCTCCCTAGAGCGGCAAAGAGAGCACCCCTCATTAGGAGAGAGCAGCTCACCTACTCCAGCCATGAAAAATCTCTCCCTCCCTTATTGGGAAGAAAAATTAACATGACTAAGTGGGCCTACTATGTGTCAGGCCAATACAAAGTGCATTTTACACAGAGTCTAATTTAAACGCATAGCTCTTGTGGTTACCATCATTTGTCTGCAAGCAATAAAGACTCTAGAAGCGTTATTGCCACACTGTTGTTAAATATAAATCCATGACATCGTCCCATAAAGATCCTTGAGAGGAGAAATGTTCTTTATTCATCTTTGTATGTCCCTCCGATGCTAACACAGGGCCAAAACCTTTGGCTGATTAGAATCCTCCACCTATCCGTCAGTGCTTCTTGAGTTCCGTAGACGTTGATCAAAGGTTTCCCCAGCTCACTGAAGCACACATCTTCAGCTAAAAAAGTGATGAGCTCAGTTCAAATTAAAGGGGAGGAGGAGGGACAACAGATTAGGTCACTATCCATTGCTTGGCAGAAAGCCATCAGTTTGAAGAGTTGTCCTAACATTCATGGGGCCCTCAGGAAATAGGACATCGACTGGTTGACTTTGACCAGGAACAGGAGGTTAGAAAAGATCAGGATTTAGAGGTGGCTGGAGGCAACGTGAGGACATCGAGACTTTGGGCAGGGGTTAGTGTTGAAAGGATTGGAGGGTTGCGTAGAAGAGAATGGATCCCCACCATAAAATTCACTGCCAAGATAGAAAGACTATAGAAATAGAGAACCAAACTTACAAACAAAATCAAAGAAAGCAAACCTCCTCCTACACAATTTTGCCTACAGGAAGCTCTGGTTTCAGTGATGGGACAGGCAGTTGGGATAAAACAGCTAAAAAATAAAATAAAATAAAAGACAAAAAAAAACCCTCTAGAAAGAGAAAGATCATTGAAAGACAAATGTTTCACAAATTCTGCTTTATTTTGACTTTCAGTTTAGGCTGAAATCAACCTGCCCTGTTCTTTCATTCATTCATTTACTCATTCATGCACTTACTATCTGAACAGGCAAAGGTTTGCCTATACAGCCTATACAGTATTTATTGAGCACCTACTATCTATCCATCAGATACTGTGCTAGGCCCTTGGATGAGCAAAATGAAACCTAGTCCCTACTCTCATTGAGCCTGAAGTCTAGGGAGAAAGGGAGATATTGACCCAATAATTACGTGGGACTGCGTAACTACGAGCCGGGGGTGAATGCTGTGAAGGAGAAGGGTGTGCTTTTCTGAGAGCAGAGTAGACAGGAACCTCACCTAGACTGAGGTGAGGCGGGGCAGATTGTCTTCCCTGAGGAAATGACCCCTGATTTGCGATGTAAAGAACCAGCAGGCCCCTAGCAAGGAATAAGCCACAGAAGTGAGGCCAAAGTCATTTTTAATGCATCCAGCTAAGGCAAGGCTAACAGGATTGGTCATCAGAAAACCTGTTTAAGACCTAGACCTTACAAGAACCCTGTCTATGAGACATTTGGCCAAGTCATCTAGATCATTTAGACTTTCTGGGTCTCCATTTGATGATCTATAAAATGAGTGCAATGGGCTAAAATAATGTTCCTCAAAATATGGTCTGCCAGTCTTCTGCAGCAGAATCTGCATTTTAAGGGTCCCCTCTAGGTAACTCATTCCCAGAGAAGTTTAGACATCTCTGGCTGTGTAGGCAAACCTTTGCCTGTTCAGCAACTCCATATTTCTTCTTCCTAAATTCCTAGGCTCCCAAGGGAGCAGCACCAAGAAGGGGTAAAGCGACAGTCCCCCAGATTGGCGAAGGAACGTTCTTAAGTTTTCAGATGAAAACAAAGGACTGAACTTTCACACCTGGAGCTGGTTCAGCTATTTTAGGGACAAGTTTCCCAGCTTGAGAGAAAACACTTCTGAACTGAGTACTTTTTTTTCACTTCTCCACTCAGCCCCTGGAATTTAATTGAAAATCTATATGTCTGTTTCCTGCTCTTTTCCCTCCTTCTCTTCTTCGCCTTCTCATGGATCTGGACCTCTCTGCAGTATTGAGGGCAGGTGGAGGTTCTCACGTGCCCCGCTTCCTTCCCTGCCTTTCTAGGGCAGGAATGGTCAGCCTCTGATGTGATGGTTTATAGTCTGTGAGCCTCTTTAGTCTGATTCACAAGGAAAATTCCTGTTGCCACTAATTATATACCAGTGGCTGAGAATTATAGGCTGAGAGCCACCGCCTGCCCCCTGGACCAAGCCGCTTCCCTTTCCCTCTGCACAGTGAGCTCACAGGACCCGCTGCCCACCATGCTCCACTCCCCAAGCCCACCATGACCCTCTCCAGCTTACCCTCTAACCTCACTAGGAATTGTCTGCACAAAGAAACCTTTCCAGCAAGCCCTGGGCTCTCTGGGTGTGGTAGAGCCAAGTTCAGAAGTTGCATCTCAAAGGCCACATATATTACTTCTGCCTACCCGATAAGGATTCCTGTGTTAAAATGAGATAGTGCATGCAAAACACAAGCCTAGCACACAGTAAGTCCTCAACAAATGTCAGCTACTGTTACTTGTATCATTGTCGTTTTTCTAGCCAGTGTTTGTTTAGGGCTATTTATATCAGAAAAAAGAAGGAAGGAAGGAAGGAAGGAAGGAAGGAAGGAAGGAAGGAAGGAAGGAGGAAGGAAGGAAGGAAGGAAGGAAGGAAATCAGTTACTTCAATTGGCAAGGAAAGGCTAGAAGATTCATCAAGAGATCAACTAGGAAAGTCTGTACCGTAAAACTCCAGATACTAAGAAATCTGTTCTATGTTTCTCTGATTTTACAAAATATCCACAATAACACATTTATTGAGAGATTTATAGATGCCAGAGTCCCATGTAATCCTGACAACAACTCAGTGAAGTAAATATTATTAAAATATCTGTTATGTAGATAAACAGACAGAAGCACAAAGCTAGGAAGTGCCAAGAACCACAATTTGATCTGATGTTTAATAAGCTACTTGCTTAGGTCTGACTGGTGTCTCTCATGCTATCTCTGGAGTCTATATCTGCTTCTCTCTCTCTCTCTCTCTCTCTCTCTCTCTGTCTCTCTCTGTCTCTGTCTCTGTCTCTCTCTCTCTCTGTCTCTCTCTCTGTCTCTCTCTCTCTCTCTCTCTCTCTCTCTCTCTCTCTCTCTCTCTCTCTGAGATAGACAAACAACAGTCGATTACCATCATGGAATCAATAACCTTGGCAATCCTTAAAAACAGTTATCAGACCAGGTCTCCCATTCTTCTTGAAAGAGAGGGGACTCGAGGCTGACAGCAGCCCTGAGTTTTCCAGGCAGCGGTTAGGAGAAAGGATGCAACCCTCGGACCCCACCCCTGAGAAGGGCCTGTGTTTGCGCTGTGCAGTAGTACACGGCCCCAAACAACTTCTGCCTCTCCGAATCTCTGTCCCTAGCCTGCTGAGGTTTGCCCAGAAATTCCTGTAGTTTTGTTTAGCGGCAAGGTCAGCCTGCAGCCAAATTTGGGTAATTTGGGAGGTAAAAAGTAATAGTTTTGAGTCAACCTGTCTCTGCTCTAATCCCATCTCTGGATATCTTGGACAGGTTAGTTAACCTCTCTTATCCTCAGTTCCTCGCCTGCAAATTGGAGCCAACAACGTTTTCAGCGAAAGTGCTGTTTGGAGGATTAAATGAGACTATGCCTGTGAATTAGCTTAGCACAGTACCTGGGACATAACTGCTGTGAGTCATGGCTAATTAAAATGCGGCCTAGGAAGAAGACAGTGCCCACCGGTCAGTGGGCAGCACTCCAAAGGGCAGGGGAGATATTTGGAGGCTTCTCTAGGACTGCTATACCAGGTTGCTCCTGTCTGGAAGCTTCTACACAACCTTCCTATACCCACCCCAAGCACTGACCAGAGCTGTCCCGCAAGAGGCAGAAAAACCAAGGCTCCTCCTCCGGCTCCTTTCAACTTTTCGGGACTCTTAAGGCCACCTTCCAAATCCGTCTCTCTGGCATCCAGGAAATAGCTGAGAAACGCCGGGCAGTTCCTATTCCAGCATTCCTCGGCACACGGTGGAGACGGGCAAGGAAAACCACCTCCTTCTCACCCTCCTCCGTCCTTTGCCATGTCCATGGGCCCCAAAGCGATGATACGCACTGTTTCCCAAGCATGCTCACCCCATCCAAGGTCCTACCCTGGCACCTCTGCCAGAGAATGAGACAAGATGGCAGAAATCACCCACTGACAGCACTTCCTTGCTTTGCTCCCCAGGGGCCTGGTCTGTTCTCTCCAAAGCTGAGCTCTAACACTTTATCCAGATACAATTTTTAGATATCCTCAAGGAAAAGGGTTCCCACCACTTCCTTTAGGCCTTTTTGAATTTAGTGGCCACCACGAGTGAAAATCCTCCCCCTCCCCCCAAAAGGGTCAGATGGTTTGGTTCAGAGAACACAAGAGAAGAAAAAGGATGGAGAAATTTGAGACCCATGTCATGTATTTAATGTTTCCTTATTTAACTCTCATTCCTGTTCCATGTCAGACACAATCCTCTATGCATCCCCGGATTTCCTTTCTTCGTCTTAGACCGCAAACTCCAGGGGACAAGAAAGGCCGACATCCATTCACTTTATTCAGTTCAAGTTCTGCTCCATGATGAATGGGAAAATGCTGATGAGTTCTGTTGCCCAAAACTGAAAGAGGTTACACAGAGATAGAGTTAGCAGGAGAGAGACCCAGCAAACAAAAATAAGAAGAAATAGCATGATCAGTTAATCAAAGGGCCTTGGCACCAAAGAAGCCCTTGTAAGGAATTCAGAAAAAAACTGCGGAGTAAAGGAACATGTCCACAGTTTTCAGTAGGTTCTCAATAAGGTCTAGAGCCCCAAAAGTTGAAGGACCACTGGTAAGAGGTAGCCCTTCCCTTTATGAAATTTGGAGTGGGCAGGATAAGATTAACGCCTGTAAAATCACAGAGGACATCGATAGAATAGTAGCCATTCGGGGTTGTGTGTTTTATGAGCCAGGTCCCGGCCTAAACATTCCAGACTATATATATAGCTCCTTTAATTCTCACAACCACCTAATAAGAACATTATCTCAAGAAATAAAAAAGCATTATCCCTAGGTCTAAGATGAAAAAAAATGGAGTCTGAAAGAGTGTATGTAGCTTGTCCAAGGTCACACATCTGGTCCATGAAAGCTGGAATTCAAACTCAGAGCCTGCACCCAGCTGCAGAAACAGATGACAGCAGGGACAAAAAAAAAAAAAAAAAAAAAGAAAGTCATAGGAGTGGAATCAAATCCCCAGGCTACCTCTCTGTGTCTGCCTTAGGCAAATCCCTTCCCCTTTCGGAGCCCTGTGTCCCACGTGTAAGTTGGAGGAATGAGCTAGATCAACAGTCAACAAAGATTTCTACGAAGGGTCAGAGAGCACATATTTTAGGCTTTGCAGGGCACACAGTCTCTGTTGCAGCTACTCAACTCTGCCACAGTGGTGTGAAAGTACCCATAGACAGCGAATGGGCAGGCTGTGTTCCAGTAAAACTTTATTTACCAAAAACGGGCACAGGGCTGGATTTGTTACAAGGCTGTAGTTTGCTGACCCCTGGACTAGGTGATCTCTAGGGCCCTTCTGATTCTGACACTTCTCAAGTCCACCATCCTAACTGGAGCAGTGTAGCCTTGAGAAGCCAGCTGCAGGGAGCCGCTTGCAGTAGTTTCATTTCATTATGTTTTATTTTAACCTTTAACGGTTACAACAAATGTGATTAGAAAGCAAATCCTGGCAGTGGCAATACAGGGGCAGCTTGGGAGAGCTTTAGCACCCGTAAAACCTCCATCAGCTCCCGGCCCTCAGGTTTTGATGTAGACGATGACATCTGTCTGGGGGAGAGCACGGTGCAAACACAGCTGGGCACCCACTTTCCAACCGGAGACCCTTTCTAGATAAAGGTTGGGGTCACTACAGATGCCTGGGCAAAGTGGTGAGCAAGCCTACAGACATAAAGGGACAGTGACCGTCGTTCCAGCAAATGGCACATGTTGCCCACCCCTGAACTCCAGCAGCCCTGGACCCTGCACCACCTCAGGCTGGTGTTGGCACCCTGTTAATTTGTCCCACCAGAGGAGCTGCTGGGGCCTGGGGGACGATTTACCTGGCCTCCAGTTCGGAGTCAGTATGTTTTCCCATTCCACACTGCGGTGCCCGGTGCCCTCGCCGCCCCTGCCCCCAGCCCCCAGTTCAGGGCTCTCCCTGAACATGTGATGTGAATTCAGCCCCTGGATGACTTGGCAATTAATCTTCACCAGCCTCCTGCAAAGGGCCACTCCTGAGTTTTCTGCCTTACCGGAAAATGCTGCGCTACAGGAATTTCTGGGTTGGGGGAATCCGTGCTCAGCAAAGACTGACAAATTGTAATTACCAGAGAGAAAAGCAGACTTGCCCAGAGAGAGCTGAGTTCCCTCACTCCTGGGAGCCTCTGACCTGCTGCCTTTGGAGGCAGAGGTAATGGCTCTGCTGAAGCTCGTGTCCCATGCCCAAAAGAAAAGGTCCTTCTCAGAGCTCCCACCTTGGCTACCACAGCGGCAAAAAGTCTCCTTCAAGTCCCCAGAGACTCCTCATGAAGCTGATGCCTCACGCCTCCAACTCTTTTTTCCTTTTTAGCCTCACTCCCTGGGTGCTTTGTATTCCAGCTGTGTCAGCGGCTAGCACTGTGGCCTTGGGCAACCACTCTGTGACTCAGTTTCCTCATCTATAAAATGTCAATAAAAATAGCATCCATCTCATAATATTATCAGGATTAAATCAGATAATGTCCATAAGACATTTTGGGCACAATGCTTAGCACCTCGTCAGCGCTTAATAACACGTAGCTGATATTAGTACTACTGCACTGTGCTAGGCACTTTATACACATGACTGCACTTAATCCTCTCCTCAGCCCTGTGAGGCAAGGACTATAACCATCTTCATTTTACAGATGAGCAAATGGGGGCTCAGATTGATTGGGTGACTTGGCCAGGGACGCACAGTTAAATTAATGAAACTGGGACATAAACCCAGGTCTGTTTGATGCCAGAGTTTAGGCTGTAAATCACTTTGCTATCCTGGGCCGAGGTCACATTAGTAGCTATTAAACGAGGAAAGCAGGATTAGAATCCAAGTCGGCTCTCAAAGCCTCGGTAGACAGTTCAGCACCCAGCACCTGGCCTGACCTGCGGGATCCTCTACAGGACCTTCCTGCCCAGAGGGCTCTGCCCTCCATCCCCTCCTTGACCTCCGCCTCGCTCAGGAACCTGATCACATTCTGTCTTCTGCTGTAATTTCCTTTAGGGCGAACACTGAACCTTCTGCCGCTTTTTTTTTTTTTTTTAATCTGAGTCTGATGCAGAGAGGAGGATGCAAGCTTTGGAGCCAAATGACAATGCTTTGAATACCAATGCTGCTTACTCACTGAATGGGCTTGGCCATGTCACAGAAACCCTCTGAGCCTCAGTTTCCTCATTTGTAAAATGGGGATAATTCCCACCTTGCACTGTTGTGAAGATTTGAGTAAATGCACACATGGAATACCTAGCACAGTGCTTGGCACATAGTAGGTACTCTCCGAAGGGCGCTCTGCCATCCTCATCATCGCCCATGGCACCTGGCTCAGTGCTAGGTTATTGTTTGCTTGATTTAATTCCTCTTTGATTCTCCCACAGCATCTAGCATAGGGCCCGTGTATGGCTGCTTGAATTGAAAACTGGAGAGAGCTAGAGAGGGGGAACCGTGCAAACTGCTTTCCTCCCATAGACCCTCTGAGCGGACCTCTGAATCCCCCGTTGCCTCAGTCTTCCCAGAGGTCAAACTCAGTGGCAGCTTCTCCTAGAGGGCTCATGGAAATGGGAGTTTGCAACATCGGAGGTTTCTATGTAATCAGATGGATAATGAAAAGGTTCTTCTTCCCCAAGCCTCAAGTGAGTCAGAGCTCTGTGCTTGGCTTTGCCCCAGGGAGTACCGAGAAAATGAAATATCGTCTTTTTCTTCATGACACCTAAACAAATGGTCAATTCCATGAGTCAAATATCAGCGGGGCGGGGGGGCATCTCCAGTGAAGGGAAGGGAGGAACAGCAAGGAAAGGACCATCAGCAAAGGTTGTGTGTAGTGGGCTCCTGGTACGTGGCTGCTTTAAGGCTAACACCTGATTGCTTTATGGTGAGATGTTTGTTTTTTGTCTTTGTGAAAGATACCGGTAAATGACAACATGTCCGAAATCTATGAGGATTTTGAACGTCTTGATGTGGCTCAATAATCTCTTCCACACCCTGTCACCTGAATCAAGACATAAGGTCTCATCTAGGGCACAAACTCTCCTCTTTAATAACAAGTATAAACCAACTCCGAATCTCAGATTTGCTCTTTTCCTTTTCCTGGCCTTTTGCCACCATAGAAACGTGTCTGGTAGGCTGAGTTTTCACACTGCAGCTGGGTGCTGTGATTATGTAGACACAGCCTCTGTAAATTCAATGGCGCTGCTGGCTGTTCAATGGCTGGTGAGATTAGTGCCCAGGGAAGTGGGAAATGGGCCACCGCAACCGAATGTGGCCTGGGACCTGCTCTTCGTTCTGCCTCACTCCTTCTCTCCTACACACCTGCTTCTGTGTTCATCTCCAGCTTTCCGCCAACTCGCTGGCATGCTCTTTCTCCTCCCGCTTCCCCTTGAGAAGAAACCAGGTTAAGAGAAGCACCATCATCCTAGGCTTGAAGAATGGTGGGAACCGAGTATGTGACGCTCCACTCTTACCACCATCGTGGACAGGGCACAGGAGAAGGGGCAGCAAAGCCGCCTTCAGGGGCTGCTTTATCCAGCGAGGGAAGCTGACCACCTGGAGCTAGAAGACCTCAAAAGGCCATCTGGCCCCTAGCTCCAGGCAGATTAGTGCATGAGCCACCCAGGACCGAGGACAGTCTCCCCTCTTCATACGGACCCTTGGCAGAGGGCTGTCCAAGTTGTTCCGGTCTCACACCTCACTGTGTAAGTGACGAGCGGCTGTCATGCATGGCTTCCCTCTGGGGCAGAGGAAAGAGTGCTGTTCTGTGGGCCAGGGAAACTGAGTTTGACAACCAGCTCTGCACCTGATGAGCTATGGGGCCTTACCAATTCCCTCTGCCTCCTGAACCACCTCCAAAATGGGAAAATGGCAAGCCAGAGTTCCAATAGCTTCTGAAAGGCTAAATCACTACAAACCGGTGAATCTCTTATTTTAAAATCTTCAAAAACAACAAGCCAGTTTAAATGAAATAGAAGGAAAAAATGTTTTCAGAGCTCTACCACAAATATCTTAATCTCAGAGAGCCCCTTGGAATTGTGTCTCTTGGGAGTCTGTGCATTTGGGTAGGAGAAGATTAAAACTTCAGATAGGTGTAGGATAACCACTCCCCACCCCCTAAAAATATTAAAAAAATAAAAAGAGGTTCAGAACCTTCCTCCAGGTGGAGATTAAATGTACATCGCCCTCAGTGACTTCCGGGTTCCCCAGCCCTGAACATCAGGTTATAGTGCTTATCAAGGGGAGAAGTAGGATGCCCTCGATGCAGGCTCCTGGACAGGAGTAGAAGAAGGCATCGGGCTTAATTTTTCATCTCCAGCTGTCACTGCTCATTGCTCTACCACATGTCTACTAGTTGTATGACTTCGGGAATATACAAACTCACTCTGAATCATGGTTTTCTCATCTGCTGATGGAGAATGGTTATGCTACCTCAGAGGGTCATTGTGAAGACTAAAGGAAAATGAGTAAATGCTTGGCTAACAGAAGGAGCTCAAATACTAGTAGTTCAGGGTCCCCAAATTTACCACTTGGAAGACAGCTTCGTCTGTAACAATCAATCCATCCCTTCCTCAAATTTAGATTGGTATGGTCACTATGGAAACAGTATGGAGGTTCCTCAAAAATTAAAAATAGAACTACCATATGATCCAGAAATCTCACTTCTGGGTATATATCCAAAGCAAATGAGCATAGGATCTCAAAGGAATAGCTGTGCTCCTGTTCACTGCAGCATTATTCACAGTAACCAAGATATGGAAACAAAGTGTCTGTCAACTGATGGATGGATAAGGAAGAAATGGTGTATATATACAAATGGAATATTATTCCGCCATGAGAAAGAAAGACATCCTGCCATTTGCAATAGCATGGATGAACTTTGAGGGCATTACACTAAGCGAAATGCGTTAGACAAAAAAAGACAAATGCTATATGGTATCATCTATATGCGGAATCTAAACAAAGCTGAATTCATAGAAACAAAGTTGAGTGGTGGATCCCAGGGTTTGGGGGAGTCAAATGGGGAGATGTTGGTCAAAGGGTACAAACTTCCAGTTATAAAATGAGTAAATTCTGGGAATATAATGTGCAGCATGGTAACTACAGTTAATAATACTGTATCGTATATTTGAAAGTTGCTAAGAGAGTAGATCTTAAAAATTCTCACCACAAAAATAGAAATGCTAATTATGTGATGTGATGGAGATATTTGCTAATGCTATGATGGTGATCATTTTGCAATGTATAAATGTATCAAATTAGCATGTTATATAACTTAAACTTACACAACGGTTCTGTGTCAACTATATCTCAATGAAGTTGGGGGAGGGGGGATTCACCCCCTACCATGCTTCCGGGCAAAGGTTGTGATACAGTGGCTAAGTGTTCAACTATGGATAGACCTGCAGTTGGGTTTGGTTCCCAGCTCTTCTCCTTGATGGCTGTGTGGACTTGAGCAGAGACTTAAACTTCGCTGTACCTTGGTGTCCCATCACAAAATGGGAAAGGATGATGACAACAGTCCTTTCATAGGGCTGTGAGAAAATGAAAAGCATACTTAGCACACTGTGCGGGACATACCAAGGGTTGGATAAATGTGAGCTAGCATGAGCCTCTCCCTCGGCGTCTTTGGCCCATGCCTTCTCCCTAAGTACCATTCACCCAGCTTTGGGAGTGTGTCCCTGTACATGAATGTCCAACAGCAGAAAGGAGGGGAAAAATCAACAAATAATCCAGATTCCCCAAGTCGCTTCCCCTGATGCCTGGAGGTCTGTTACCCCTACGCCATCACCACCACCCTCACCCCCAGATAACCCACCAACTCCTTCCTCCTTTCTTTCAGGTCTTGTCTCAAATATCACTTCAGTGACATCCCAAGCACCCATTTAAAATTGCAAATGTACCCCCACGTACACCATTTTCCACCCCTCGTTTTATTTTCTCTGTGACACCTGCCAGCGTAGGACACACCTCAGAATTTGCTTACTTTTTTTATTGCCTGTTCCCTCCCACTAGAACATAAGCACCTGGAAGGCAGGGTCTTTGTGGCTTGGTTCCCGTTGCTATGCCCACAGCGCCTAGCACAGAACCCAGGGCAGGCAGTGGGAACTCAACAATCTGTTATGTAAATGAGCGAAGGTCTGAGAGAGTGAGTGAGTGAGTGAGTGAGTGAGTGAGGAGAAGCCTTCTTTTTATTTCCTCAGGGAGGTAAATGATGAGGGTTGGCCTCAGATCTGTCTCAAGACTTTCTCACCTGCCTCACCTGCTGTCTTTCAGGTGCTGCACAAGTTGCATATCCCCCTAAATCTAGGGGCTGACTCCAGACGCACCCCCCCCATTAGAGGTAAGCACCCCCACCCCACTTTTGAAAATGAAGAGTGACTAGAAGAGGAAGGAATCCCAGCGGGTCACTTCGGGGTGGGGGACAGGGGAATCCCCACGCTCAGATCGCTCTTCCTGCCGCGCGCCCCGCGAGCTTCACCCTGGGGTAGGGGGGCGCGGCCGGCCTGCGCGCCGCCACGTGCCGGCGTCGGGGCTGCGGGCGCCTTCGCTGGACCCGCATTGCCCCCTAGTGCCGCGTGGAGTCAGGACGCCGGGTTCCCCCGCCTGATGTCACCGCCGTGCAGTCAGCCCAGAGGCGGCTCATTGAAAGCAGACCCTCCTCGGCGCTGGCTGGGCGGAGGCGCTGCTGTCTGCAGACCCGCCGCGGGCCGGGCCGAGCCCGGCGCCCCCCGCCCGCCGCCCTGCTCTGGCGGCTCCCCCGCGAGCCGGCCCGGCGCGCCTGACGTGGACCATTAACTTGGAGCTGCCGCCTCGTCCCCTCTCTCCTCCTCCCTCTGACAGGCAAGCGAGCGGCGCGGTGCAAGAGGAGACGTGCCGCGGGGCTGGGCTGCTCCGGGAAGATGCCTCCTCGCCAGGAGGGCACCTCTGGGAAGAAGACCACCATGGAGGAGGCGAAGTTGCAGGGCAGCTGAGGAGCCTTGGCCGCAGCCCTTCCAGCCCTGTCAACCCCCTTGGCTATGGAGGGCGGACTCTAAAATGAATCCCGACCTGGACACCGGCCACAACACATCAGCACCTGCCCACTGGGGAGAGTTCAAAAATGCCAACTTCACTGGCCCCAACCAGACCTCGAGCAACTCCACACTGCCCCAGCTGGACATCACCAGGGCCATCTCCGTGGGCCTGGTGCTGGGCGCCTTCATCCTTTTTGCCATCGTGGGCAACATCTTAGTCATCTTGTCCGTGGCCTGCAACCGTCACCTGCGGACGCCCACCAACTACTTCATCGTCAACCTGGCCATCGCCGACCTGCTGCTGAGCTTCACCGTGCTGCCCTTCTCCGCTGCCCTGGAGGTGCTGGGCTACTGGGTGCTGGGCCGGATCTTCTGCGACATCTGGGCCGCCGTGGACGTGCTGTGCTGTACCGCCTCCATCCTGAGCCTGTGCGCCATCTCCATCGATCGCTACATTGGGGTGCGCTACTCCCTGCAGTACCCCACGCTGGTCACCCGGAGGAAGGCCATCTTGGCGCTCCTCAGTGTCTGGGTCTTGTCCACCGTCATCTCCATCGGGCCACTCCTCGGGTGGAAGGAGCCGGCGCCCAACGATGACAAGGAATGCGGGGTCACCGAGAACCCTTCTACGCCCTCTTCTCCTCCTTGGGCTCCTTTTACATCCCTCTGGCCGTCATTCTGGTCATGTACTGCCGCGTCTACATCGTTGCCAAGAGGACCACCAAGAACCTGGAGGCCGGAGTCATGAGGGAGATGTCCAACTCCAAGGAGCTGACCCTGAGGATCCACTCCAAGAACTTTCACGAGGACACCCTCAGCAGTACCAAGGCCAAGGGCCACAACCCCAGGAGTTCCATAGCTGTCAAACTTTTTAAGTTCTCCAGGGAAAAGAAAGCAGCCAAGACCTTGGGCATAGTGGTCGGCATGTTCATCTTATGTTGGCTACCCTTCTTCATCGCTCTACCACTTGGTAAGTTGGGGACTGGTGGAGGGGCGCTGGGCGCTTTCTGGTCTTGGTGCTGATGAGCCTCCTGTAAAGTTCTTTGTGGGTCTTGTTCTGATATGCGGTCTGTGTATGTTTAGAGATTGGAGAATATGGTTTGTTCTGCAAAGGCTTTGCAGATTGGGGAGCTGGCTAAGAACCAACTTAGGCGTTAGTGGAACACGCTAAGGTACTAGTCGCTGGAAATAGAACCAAGGGAGGAAAATCGGGTGTGCAGAATGACTCATTCAGCAGCCTCGGTTTAATAATTAAAAAGGCCACTGGACTTGAGCATCACACCAGCGTTATTTCTGTAGTAGTGATGTGCAGGCTAAGGCAGCGTCACGAATGCAGCATACAAAGTAGTTTGTAGTCACCGCAGACGCGGCGTTGGGGAAGCAGGGAGGCAGCTCTCACACAGAGGCAGTTTTCATTCAGCATTTCAGGGCTCTTGCAGAGCCCCACGCTGCTCAGGAGCCTTGCAGAAGCTGCGTGCTCCCCTCCTCCCTTCGCCGCTCACCCTCACCCCAGTGCTCTCCCTTCATTGTGAGTCAATAAGAGCATTTACAGACACACAGCCCCCACCGACCCTTACGTTATCTAAAGCCTGAGATTTGAAAGAAAAGAAAGAGGACCAGAGGGGCATACATACTCAGTTTTCACCCCAAAGTGTTCCTAACTCTGGGGATTTATGAAATACCCAGAATTAAATTATAGTTATCCCTCACCTTCAGCTGCCAGACACCAAATCCTGCTAGGAAGAAACTGAGTCCTTCCCCTCCTATAAAAACATGTCCATCTTCTTTTGCTTGGTGGTCCTACTGAGTTGTTCAAAAAGGCTGCCTGGCTGATCTCTTCTGAGGAAGGAGAGGTCTGGTTAGGAGGCAGACCTAGAAGAGGGTACTGTAACATGCTGTCCACATGGCCTGGAAAACTCTTGTCCCTCCTCTAAGGCACTGATCTGCTTTGATTCCGTCTCCTATCCTTGGGGAACACTTCAGAAAATGAATGGAGGGAGGCGATCACGACAAAGTCATGTGCTGTGATAGCAGAAGAGGTAACGGCTGCCCCATGCCATGGACCACACATGCCTGCAGTCACACCAGGGACTCAGAACCCGACACAACCAAATCCCTCAGGTAGCCAAAATTCTGAAGGCACGCTGCTTTCAAGAAAAAGGAGCGAATGAAGGAAGCAGCCCGATATCAAAAGTTTCCATTTAAAAAGACGAAGACGAAAAGCTGTTTAACCTGCTCTCTGTGCCGTCCTTTCTAAGGCAGGCTAAGGCTTGCCGGAAATCTTGTCAGAGTGATAAGTGGAAAAGGTTCAAAGTCTGCCCCCAGGAGTGATCCTATCTCCCACTGCAGAGCAGCTTTTTCCCTTCCCCAGGTCTGAGGGTCCTTTTGCAGGCTTTTGGGGTCCAAGTGGATGACAGTTCACATTGCATTGGGCAATACACAGTGCATCGTTGTCCGTGGAGGTCACTCGGCCACTTATTAGCTAAGTGACCTTGGGAAAAGGACCGCTCCTCAGCTTTTTCATCTGTAAAATAGGGCTAATTACTCTTCGCTGCATGGGATTTGCACTAGTGCATGGAGAGGACTTAGCACAGTGTCTGGTGCACAGCGAATGCTCAAGGAACATTAGCAATTAGTACTACAAAGCAAACCCCAGTCACCCCTCAGCTATAACTGTGTGTTTTCTCCTCCTCTCCTTATTTGCCACCTCCACACCTGTTACTAAAGGCTCAGAGGGGAACTGGGCCTTTTTTCCTTCTGCTCCTGCCCACTGGCCTGCAGAGGCTATGGCCAGAGCATCCTCAGGAAGATGGTCCCAGCAAGTTGCAGGGACAGACCAAAGGTACAGGCTTTCACTGTAGGAGTCCAGCTCCCAATAGGTGGAGGCTGCTAGCATGCCGAAATGGAAGCAGCACTGCTTGGGGGATCAGGAGCGATCCAGCGCCCACGGGAGCTTTCACATCGTTAGTTCTGTGCCCTTAGGCCCATTGCTTTACCTCCCTGGGCTTCAGATCTCACTTTCAGAGAGCTGGGGTGTTGGACTAAATCACGGGCTCACCATCTGTAATAAGGATCAGAATCATCTGTGGAACCTGATAAACATTCAGCTTCTTAGGCCTAACCCACAGAGACTCTGACTCAGTAGGTCAGATGGATTCCAGGTGATTCTGAAGAGGCGGTCTGCAGACAAGGCTTTGAGAATTAACGGTCCGAGGACCTCTCGGCAACCACCAGCCTCCTGCTTCCTGGATGCCAGGATTTTAAATACTGCAAAGCTTAGTGCTTCCCCAGCCGCAGGGCAATGCAGGGTGGTGTGTCCTGTCTCTGGGTCCTGCTCTTCAGGCCCACCTTCAGTTTCTCCTCCCTCACATTCTCTCCACTTTTCCTTCCTTCTGTTTATGCCTTTCTGAGCCCTTATCCCCCTAACATCTTGGGTCCTTGGCTTCCATGCCATAGGAAGTAAGACATTCTTGCCACCACGACACTATCAGACTTGTTTCTCCTCTCCTTGCCATGAAAACTTTCTGCCCATCCAGGCCATTATCTCCTGGAGATCTCCCAGTGTGTGCTCCCTGAGCCGACTCCACCCACATTCTTCTCCCCTGGTGACCCTCACCAGCCTTGGCAGGTGGGGAACACAGACTCCAGGCCTTGGGTTTGGGGTGGACTTTGAAAGGTACACAAGAGCTTCAAACAGAGAAGGGGCTTAATTAACGTGTTCTTAATGATTTGGCATCCAAGCGAAACCGAGATGTGGGTTTCTACTCCCTCTGGGTTCAAATAACACCCAAATAAAAGTAGCATGTGTAGAACAATAACTCCTTTGGAATCTGAGGGAGCTTCCAAATTCTAAATTTTCCATGAAAGACTGTTCACTCATAAGGAGAGAAAGCAGATCTGGGGAGACAGGGGTTGGCAAACGGACAAGCAAGGAGGAGTAACTTCCAATGGGCAATAGACTTTCAGGGCTCTGGATGGCTAGAGATCTTCATAGCCATGTTTGTCTTCTCCCTGGGAGGGGAGGGTTGGGATTCCTCCTGGGAAGGAGGGAAAATAGCCATGCCCCCCTGCAGGGTCCTGGTCAGGGGTTCCATTTGTTTACCTTCCTCCTTTATTTTTATTTTTGTGAGCAGGGTTGGGCTGCCTGCAAAGGGGGGGGGGCCTCTCATCTCCTGCAGAGTACCCCCCACACACACCTGTGACACCCTCCTTACCTCTTCCCCACCCTTCCCTTGTGGCCCCAGACCAAGCTGGGATAGGGACCAGCTCTCACTTACTTGGGAGCGGGGATGGACTCCAGCAAGCAAAGATCTCTTTATTTGACCCCTGGAATCAGGCCATGGAGGGACAGGAAATAACTAGAATATAATATAGTAGCATTTCTACTCAATGGGTCATGTGCAAGAGGTCCAAGGAATCTTCAGCTGCCTGGCATTATAATGAAGGCCAGCACTCACCCCCCTGGGGAAAGCCTGGTCAGGGCCTCAAGAAGTGGCTGGGCTCTTGAGGGAGGTGCATTGTATTGGGGGTAAAGACAGGGAGGAGGGACAACAGGAAGTGCTGGGCAGCCAACTGGTAGCTGGGCATAGTACGTTGTTTAGAAAACACTGGAACCTTGCCTCTCTCCAAATCTTTCTTGTCTTTTAAAATGCTGAAAGGCACCAGGAAGCCATTATTGAACTAACTGCTTTCCCCTCCAAATAAATGAAGGTCAATTTCAAAGAAACAGTTGTGCTCTCTATAGTACTGGAACCAAATAGGAATTCCTCTCACCATTGATTCGTTTCTGCAGTATTCTCATTCAAAGTGGGGCTGGTGAATCCCCACCTTCCTCAAGAGCACAAGGAAGGGCGAGGGTCTCAGAGATGACTCAGGAGAGAGCCACCTCCATAAACACAGACTAATCCTCCAGCTCAGAGGTGTCAAAACACAGGGATGTGAGTTGCTCACAAGGAAAGTAGTTGGTTTGAGTTACAGGAAATTTTTATACACAGGGAAACCTTCCTAGAAGGGAGAAATTCTACTGAAGAAAAATACATTAAACCATTTATGAAATCATTAATCAAGACTTTAAAAGCCCCTGCTATGTGCTAAGCACTATATAAATCACTGGGAGCCAAAAAGAAACATGGTTTCTGCCTTCAGGAGGCTTACAGCCTGGTGAGATTGTGTTATCATGCGCCAGACATTCTACTCGGCCCTGTACAGACATTATCTCATTAATCCTTAAGCTACCGTAACAGGAAAGAGTAATTGCTTCCTCTCCTCAGATGACTATACTGAAGCTCAGATAGGTTAGTCTTCTTACCCAGCGTCACACAGCAAGTAAATGATAGAGCAAGACTTGAATCCAGATCTGTCAGAACAGGCATGAATCAGTTGCACTGCACCCAAGAGAAGTCTGGCCTTTTTGCTTTTCAGTCTCAACCTACTCTCATAGCGGCTGTCCTCCAGGAACCCAGAGCCACCTGTCAAAAGCTGGCATTGCACTTTTGTTAAAAGCCCTGCCTTTCTTCTGCTCCCCCTTCATCCCTGAAGAAAGGCTCGCCCATAAAAGGTCAGGGAAGTTCATTCACATTCTAGCTCAGGGCTAGATTTTCTCCATACCTCCTGCACTGTGTAGTATGGGGTCTCTCAAGAATTTTCATCACCCCCAGCCAGAAGGAAAAAGTAGGATCTTGCCCTCATCTAGGACTCGAGTCTATATCATTAATCATTCATTCCTTCATTCACTCATTCATTCACGAAATAAGTCAGTATTTATTACATGCCTCTTATGTCTAGGCATTATGCTAGAGATAGAGTGATCAGAAGAACAGCTATGTTCCCTGTTCTCATAAGATTTAGGTCTAGGAGGGAACACAGATCATTTGAAAAATACATGCGCACAAATAAACATCTATGCCAATTGTGATAAGAAGAAAGGGAGCTAGATGCTATTAGAAGTCTCTAACGGGAATCAGTACATATCATGGGGGTCCCCAAGTGACATTTAGGTAGAACTCTGAACAGTTGGGAGGAGCCAGTTCAATGAAAGGGGCAGGTAGAAGAAGAGGGCTCTGGGCAGAAGGAAGGGCACCCCTGAGAGTTCTGAGGCAGGAGCTGGTGAGGAGCTGGAAGAGCCTGGGGGCCAGGCAGGAGGCAGGTGCCAGTGGAGGCTGGAAGTGTGGGAAGAGGCCAGGCCTTGTAGGAACTTGAAGTCATGTTAAGGGCTTCAGATTTTATCTGAAGTTGCATGGCCACCACTGAAGGGTTTGAAACAGAAGACAGATAAAACCTGCATTAGGTCTTTAAAAGACAATTCAGGCTGCCGTGTGGAACACAGACCAGAGATGGGGCCATGAGGAGGCCACGATCCCAGGGAGAGCTGGGGGTAACTTAGACCAAGCTGGTGGCAGTGGAGATGGAGAGAAGTGGACAGGTTCAAGGACTTGAGGATGGATTGGTGATGATGAAGGATGGTTAGTGAGAGCAAGAACTGGGTCTGCTATAGCCCTGAGGTTTCCAGGTGATGGCGGTACCATTTGTTGGGACAGAGAATATGGGACTGGGGCTGTGGCGGGGGTGGGGGAGGGTGAGGAGGGTTGGGGGAGGGGCATTCTGAAACACATGGCCATGAGAATTTCTCCCAAGACCTTCCTTGGACCCATTCAGCAGGGCTCATAGGGTGCCATACTAAGAACGATCTTCCAGACAGTCTTGTGAGTTGAGTGGTAAGAAGAATGACCCAGCCCGAAAGCCAAGACCCATGACCAACAGCTAACCTAGCGGGTCATCGGACACGTCTGTCGGGGGGCTGTTTTAAAAAGTGTCGGTTCTTGGGCCTCACTGCAGACTGATGGGATTAGACTCTCTTGTGATGTGGCTGAGAATCTTGATTTTTAACAAGTCTCCCAGGTGATTCTTATGCAGCCGGCAGCTTAGATGGCATCAGTGCTCCCTATGCCCAGGAACCCCTGGTAGCACACGCTGTGGAGAGCAGAGAAAGCTTAATTAAGCATCCTGTAATGCAGCCAGGAGCATCCCAATCCTGCCCAGCCCCTTGAGCCAGTCCGTATGGAGGAAAGCAGAAAGGTTGGCAGGAGGGAAAGGGAATTCTTTAAACTAGAGCCCCCCCTGGAGAGGGGAAGAAAATGAGCACTGTGGAAACAGCATCTCCAGTGTACCAGGTGCACCGCTCAACACTGAATGTTCTGTATCGCCCGTAACTCTCAGAGCCCCTCTGCAAGCAAGCTTTGTCATCCCTGTGCTTATAGGTTAGGGAGCAAGAGCACAGAGAGATTAGGTAGTTTGCCCAAGGTCACACAGCTAGTAAATGGTAAAGTCGGTGAAACTCCACTTTCGGCACTCAATAAGCGTTTGTTAGCATTTCTGTTGTTACTGCAGTACTTCCCAAACGTTTGTCTGGTGCCCGTGGGTGATAACATTTGTACTGGCTCATGACAAAATGAGAAAAAAAAAATTAGGAAAATTCTGTTTTTCCAAATGTATTTAATATAAATGACTGTCCTTTTATTCTAAAAACTATGGCCTTTCTATTTTGGGACACTGAAATAGCATTTTTTTGTTGGAACGATGATAATAAGTGGTAGCGATAGTGTGTGTGTGTGTGTGTGTGTGTGTGTGTGTGTGTGTGTGTGTGTGTCATGTCTTACTTGGCAAAAGTCTTGGAATCATGGTGCACGCCGTGGTGATAGGACACAATGAATATTTCTAGCAGGCAGCAGGGAGGAGGGAGGGATGGGATGCAAAGCAAAAAAGAGGGCCTGGATGCGTTAGCCTCAGCTTTGCCGTGAGATCCAGAGGACCTGGACGGAGGGATGGAGAGAGGGAAAGGCAATGTGTGGAGGGCCATGCTTGTCAGGTACGACAGAAGGAGGGGCCATTCATGAAGGAGGCCCCCGGTCCTGCTGGGGCGCAGCAGGCCATGGCAATGCCAGTGGGCATGTGTGCAACCACAGAGCCGTCACAGAAGGGCCTAATAAGACCTGTAATGCAGGAGATGCCTTTACCTGAGTATGTGTGTGGCTCATAAAAATAACGGATGGCTGCCAGGCCACACCGGGAAATTGCTTTCTTCCAGGTCTGCAGGATGTTTCTGCAGTCACTGTGCTCCCGGGCCACGTCTGATAATAATACTAATAACTACCATCTATTAGGTCTGGCCGGTTGCCGTCTCACTGTGCTACACCAGGCTTGGGGGACTTTCCATGCATTTCATCATTCACTCCTCTCCAGAGGCTTATGAAGGGAGCAGGGGGGCGGGCTGGGGCACTCTTCTAGTCCCTGTCTTAGAGATGAGGAAACTGAAGCTTAGAGAGATTGAGTGGTTTGCTTCAGGCCACCCAGTTGATCAGTGATAGAATCTGGATTCACATCTAGGAAACCAGATAATGCTAAACAGTTCATCACTGGGGACACCCCAGGCCTGAGGACTGAGCCCTGGGTCATGCAAGCCCAGAAAGTAACTGGGGAAACCAAAGCCAGTTCTGAAAAGGAGAAAGGAAGGGCAAGGGGCTGCCCGTCATTCAGCAACCGAGAGGCACCGTATCCTGGTGAGGACCCGGGGAGTATAAAAACAATGGGGTCTTCCCCTAGCAAGATACGTCAAAATTTCTCTTTTATTATGGATACTCCAGACTTTTTTCCGCTTCAGCTTCTTATTGCTGATGTCACATACAGTTCTCAGGGGTTTGTTTTTTTTTTTAATCAAATTTAGGGAAACAACAAATTTGAATGACTTTTTCGCAGTTCGGTGTCTGGCTGCAGACACTTCAGACTTTGCTTCGCCTCCGCCACCCATGTGCGGTCCCAGCAGCACAGGACGCCCTCCTCTCGGGGGCCAGTCTCCGAGCCTGCCCCTCCATGTCGCAAGGTCAGGTGGTCAGCATCTGGACAAGGGAGTATTTCGAGAAGCTGTGTTTCCACCTTGCCCTAACTCTGGCTGGCGATGACCTAGCTATGTAGAAAGAAAAAAAAACTGCAAACCACAGGCGTATATTCAACAGGATCCAAATAAAAATGTACTTTAACTCTTAGTTAGTTCCCCCGAACACCCTTGTTCCCGACACTAACACCCACGTGAGGGGAACTATGACAGAGGGGAGTCAGAGTGGAAAGAGACGGTGGTCCTAACCAATTTCGGTTGATAGATATTACTTTTGAAAACTTACGAAATCAGACAACCATGAGGAAACAGTGCTGGGGGCCGTCCCAGAGAGCTGGGGGTCCCAGGAAGACAGGGCCCCTGAGACTGAGTAGGTGCCCCTCGCACGCACCCAAACACCGCAGGGCCGCTTCTCCCTAGCAGCCTCCTGACCGATGGCTTCGCTTTGCTCCCACCCTCTCTCTCCAAGCTGTGAACGTCCCATAAGCAGCAATTACATCTTTCCTGTCTGCCTAACACGAGGACTCACAAAGGAGTGACTGCACAGCGCTGTGAGTTCAGCAAGATTATTAAGAGCATGCTCTAACTCAAGTAGAATTATTTGCCGTTTCCCAAATACACCTTGCATTTTCCTTCCCCTGTGCTTTTGTTCATACTGTTCCCTCTGCCAGGAATACTCTTCCCATACCTCCGAATATCCAGATCCCGCCCACCTGTAAACCCCTGGTTCTGTGGACACCTCTCTCATGGCCTTTCCTGGTTCCTGCCCCATTTCCTGGCAGAGTTCAGTTCCCTTATCATAAGCTTATGGTGCTTGTCACATTTGTCCATGGGGATCAAGACCGATATGTGCATTTATAGCAGTGACCTGGCTGCAAACCCCTGGAGGGCAGGGTCCAGGTTTGACTCCAAAGGCTTGCCCTCCCAGCCCAGAGACATGCAACTAACAGACCCTCAGTAAATACAGCAATCAAAGCTACAATGCAGTGTGCCCAACTTCATCTAGAATTTGAAACTTCCAACAGCCCATCAGATACAAAGTATTGTTTTGCTCATGTTATAAAAGTGGAAATGGCTTAAAGGGTTAGGTGACATGTCCATTCCTGAAACCACAAACACAATGAAAAGAGCCCAAGATGGGGAGGAGAGAGAATGTGGCACCCACAACCTTACCAGTCCAGAGAAAGGTTAGAGAATGAAGTAGACATCAATTTAAAGAGGAAAGATGCAACTTCGGATGTGTGTTTTTTTATGGGAAATAGGAATTATTGTAAGTGCTGGTTTGAAGTTTCTGAATCTTCAGTTAATTTACCCTGGTTACACGAGTGAGTGACTGAGCTGGGATCTGAATCCTTGATGACCCTACATACTTAGCGAATGAGTGAGTAAGTGAAGGAATAGATTCACTTCCACACAAGACAAATTGTGTGATCAGAATGATGAGTGTCTCAGGAACGTAGAGGAGACAGAAAGAGGGCGGACCAAAATGAGATTTTCAGGGAGGAGAAGGAAGTGAGCTGTGTCTTAAGTACTTGCTAAGGCTGGACTGTCAGGGGAGGGGCATCTCCACTGGTCCATCCCCCCTCTCTGGGCATGACAGAGCGTGAGTCAGCTCAGGGTACAGTCCTCACTGGCTGGGCTTGTGTTCTCAGAACTCTGTCAACAGCACACTCATGACCACACCTCCCGGTTGGCAGCACATCTGAGCCCCCTTTGAACACTCAAGTGCCCCCTGTCTGGTGTGAGCAAACGAATCGTGCTGTAAAAGCTGTACCAAATAGCCGTTCAGGCCAAAATGTTCAGAGACAGAATGTTCTAGCATGCACAAGTGGATCGTTCCCTAACGGCGCCCTATTTAACTTTTTCTGTGGGGTCAGCCCACGGCGTCTTGTTCTCCGGAAGCTGGGATGCGTCTGGGGCTCGGCGTTGCACACTTTTTGAAATTCTTCTTTAAGATGGAGTTTCCTGTCAGACTAACGTGCATCACTTAGAAGCTGAGCTCAGCACCCTGGCCAGGCCCCAGAAGGAGGTTAAACTGGGACCAAGGGCAAGCCGGGCTCACTGTCACTCACAGGCACCGGAGCACCAACACTGACCCGGGCAGAGGTCCAGGGAGGCAGCTGGTGGGAGGGGAGGAAGGAGGTTCTACCAACTGGAACAACAACAGAAAATTACATCTCCGATTTCTATATTCAGGCCATAAATCACCCCCTGGCATCAAGAGAATGTGGCAGGGCCCCTCTCCCTGCTTCCAGGTTCACCCTCAAAGCATCCATTTGTGACCTCTTGCCCCCAACCCTCCATGGACCCCTTTGGCAATCTGGTGAAGCCTCTGCACACAGCAGACACATAAAATAAGAGATAAAGCATTTCAAAGAAAATCAGTTATGTCGAAATCGTTATTATAATGTTGAAAAAGCAAATTTACTAGAGTAAAACAATGTTTTTCATTACTAACACATTAAATAAACAAGACCAGCGGCAAGTCAAATATATAACTCCTATAATTTTGAAATAGCGACAAGTAGAAATATTTCAAGATATCTGCAACAAATGTTACGTGATATCATAAATCTGATTTCTATTGATGAAAACTAATGTTAATTCTACTATGGCTTGTTGCCTACATTCCTGATGAAGGAAATGCTAATTTTCATCCAAAGATTAGTATTTTTGTTTGTTTTTTTAAAAAGGTAATTTTTCCCATCCAAGTTTACAGACCCCCTTACCCCAGAATAAGAACCCTGCCTCCCAACATTGTAAAGATGTACTTCAGGATGTGAAATTTTCTATGGGTTTTTTTCCCCCAAAATACAGTCTTAGGACCACAGAGAACTTAAACTATACTATTATGCTTTGTAACTATTTTGTGTGACTACGTGTAGCAGTTTTTTAATCAGCTAGTTTCTTTCCTAAAAAAGAATGAATAGACTTTTATTTTGGTCAAAAAAACAATAAAAAATTTTCCTGCCCTCATTAGGTCACAGGTTCACTGCCAACCCACTTCCTCAGTTTTTTCTACAGAAACACTGTTACCAGATTATTCGTGTATGCTTCCACAAACGTTCCGTTTATTTATAAGCATACATATGCATGCATGTGTATATATCTGAGTGTGTATATATGTGGAATGTGTGTATTTCCATCCTGTTTGTTTTTACAAATCACACTTCATAAACACCATGGTGAAAGTTACATTTTATACTCAACAACATATCGTAGACACGGTTCTGTGTCGATATGTAGAATTACTGCTTTCCTTTTCGTGGCTTTATAGTAACCCGCTTTATGGATTATCCTATTGTACAGGCCAATTTCCCAATTGATTGGCATTTAGGCTAGTTTCAATTTTTTACTACTATAAACAATGTTGCAATGAATTATGTCTGTGCCCACGTATTTAGGATAAGTTCCTAAAAAATCAAAGCAATGGAGCAAGAAATATTTGGTATTTCAGGTTTTGTCTGGTTATGTTCAATTCAATTTTAGTAAATAAAAAATTTTAAATCTAGTAAAATAGAAAGTGTAGTTGAAACAAATAGGTTCGATCTATGTCTACTATCTTGACATTTATCATTGTTTATGATATTTAAGTTTTAAAAAAATAGTCATAGAGTAATATATAATCCATTTTTAAAAGCTATTAACTTAATCCCCTCGGGGGTAATACATAGAGTTAGCAGGAGTAGATTAACTTTATACACCTCTGTACTATTTCACGTTATGAAAAGCAAATATTCTATTTATGATTAAGAAAATGGGATAGAATATAAATTGAATTTCAATAGAATTATAGGGATAATTACATTTGTATGCTTTTAGAAGAAAAAATCAATAGCCAAAAAAAAAAAATTATTGTTGTTAGTCATTTTTAATCTTAACATACATTTAATACAATTTTACTTGATAAAAAATATATACATACATCCTACTGTGTGATCACCAGCTCTAGAACACTTAAAAATTCCTTTGACCCCTTCTCTTTGCTAGGTACAGCCCCGCCCACTCCCACAGTTCATAAAACATGTTATCAAGTTATTTGTTGATTTTTGGTTTTGTATTTTTTTAAATGAGAATTTTCTCTCTTGGTAGCAAAAAATAATTCACATGCAACAGCAAAATATAAAAAAGAAAAGTCACACATAATCCTGCCCTCTGTATAACCATGTTTAACATTTTCCTACGGAACTTTTCAGAGTTGTGTGTGTGTGCACACAAATCAAATCCCCCTGTGCTTTTATCACTAAGCATCAAGTGTAGACTTCTTGGCTTTTCAATAAATTTGAATCTTTTCATTCTTTATTTATTTTTCACATCTTTTTAATGCTGTACTACACCCCATAATAGAAGTTAACATAATGTACTTAAACAATCCACTTATGAGAACCCATTTATATAAATAGGTGAGACACACACAAGGTATCACAACCACAAGGCCCAAGTGTGAAAAGAATGTCCCTCTCACTTTGCTGGTCCCAGCCCATCCAATCCTCCCCACACAGGAACAACTACTGTTACCTGTTTCTTGCATATGCTTTCAGAGATATTCTAGCATATAAAAATATATGTATATGTTCTTTTTAATGAAAATAACATACTGTAAACATTATTCTTCACCTTACTTTTTTCACTGAATAATGTATCTTGGAGGTCTTTCTACTTCAACCTAAATAGAGCAACCTCATTCTTTTTAACAGCTGCATAGTATTCTATTGTATTTTTTTCAAACTGGCCTGCCATGAAGGATATTTATGTTGTTTCGAATCTTTTGTTATTAAACAATACTGTAGCAAATGTTTTTGTACATATCTCATTATTTTCCATATACTCTGTAAGATACAATCCTGGAAGCACTATTCTGAGTTAACCTTTTATTTTTATAGATACTGCTGAATCGTCTTTCAGAGAGGTTATACCAATTTACATTTTCATAACTAACATTTGAGAGTGCTCACACATTCGCCAAGAATGTGTTATCAAACTTTTTGATCTTTGCCAACTTGATAGGTGAAATTTTATGAATGACACTAAGCATATTTTTGTATGTTTAAAATCATCCATCCCCTCTTGATGTACATTTGTTTTTTAGCTTTGACAAATATTCTTAGACACACGTTTTTAATATCTTTTGTGTATCTGCCCTTTAGGATTTCCTTAGGACAAAGTCCACCTAGAATGGTTAGATCAAAAGATAGACTCCTGTGAAAGGCCTCAGACCTTTGTTGTCAAATTACCCTCTGGGTAGGGTGTGGGAATTCACACTCCCCACAAGTGTGCTTCCACATAGCTGAAGAGACGCTTTTTGTACTGATTAGCTCCTCACCTCCTGGGGCCCACGAAGTTTCAGGCCTCTGTGTGAGGAGTCAGCTTCCCCTTAGAGGTGATAAGATGGATTGAAAGCTTCAAATCCTCCCAACCAAGTTGTATCAGCTTTCTGAGTTCAGGGCTAGTAAGCTGCCCTCTTGGAATGCAATACCCTGTCCATCAGGGGAGCCAGAGCAGGCAGTGGCCTGGAATGTGTGTATTTTACCCCAGATCTGAGAACAAAAAGCAGTCACCCACGGTGTGTAAACGGATTTGATCTTTCGCAAGGCTGCCAGGCCCACCATAGTCCACATCAGTGGTTCAGGGCTCCTGGGCTGACTTGCCGATTTAAAGCCATAACAAAATAGAAGAAAATGCTGCCCCCACCCCCTGCCCAGGAAAACAATGGCGTGCGAAGCACTCAAGGGATGAGTTCATGGGGAAGGATTCCTCTGGGCATCTGAGCTTGCCCCACCCCACTGCGGGGGGCCTGTGTGGAGGAATGCAAGGAACAGAGTGGACAGCCTATATTTAGACAAGGGCATGGTAAATGCACCACATTTTCGTTGCAAAATTCAAATTGGCTCCGGGAGATGCCAGCCTCACAAATTGAAAACTGAATTGAGCACTGCTCAAGAAGCAAAGAGATGGCCCAGTGAGCGGATTCTGCAGGGGAAGAAGGCTTTCGAGAGGCAGCCAATGGGCCCTGGTCAGTCGGGAGAGTAATTTAATCCTGACCTTGAACGGCTGGTCTGAAAGGCAGAGTTATTTTCAGACTGTACTAAATCTAGAGGTGGTCAAACCAGCATCCAGGACGGAGCAGGGACCAGCTGAACTTTGACCCACTGTCCCAAGGTCTAGAGGTCAAGCTGGTGGTAAACCAGGGGGCCTGAGATCAGCCAGGGATTCTCAGAACCTGTTCAGGAAAGCCTTTCCTGCCACCTGTCTCTGTCGCTGCCATCCTAGCCCTAATGCAGCAAAGGGGGCTGGCACGTTCCCTTCTCTAGGACATCCTTGTCAGCCCTTTGGGACTTCTATTTGAGTTGCAGCTTAGAGTACTGGAAAGAACAGGGACATAGAAATCAGACAAATCTAGGCCTGAAGTCCTGCCTCAGTCGATTCATCTGTAAAATGTGACCGAAATCATCTGCTCATAGGATTATAGTGAGAAATAAATAAGAAAAAGGATGAAAAGGACTCAGCCAGGTTCCAAACACTAGTAAATATTTTATAAACACCAGCTGTTAGTGTATGTGAAGCCTATAATATACTGTAGACTTTGGAAGTGATATTTAATAAGCACCTGTTGATATTATCATGACTATGACTAATACTATGAATGGGCTATGTCTTTGGGGTACACGAAATGGGACTAATTTCTTCTCATTAAAAGGCTGGCCTCCCTCTGTTAAGGAAGATAAAAAGAATAAAAAACTAAGTAAATAGAGTGTAGGGTGTGGTGGTCACAGGCTTGGAAAATATCCGAAGATGAATGAATCTATATTTCTACTCATGTTTCTCTCCTCTTAAAATTGTTTTGATATTTAATTATGAGACATCTCAGTCATTCCAAAAAAAACCAAAAAATAATTTGAGAGAGACACCCAAGAATCCTCCACCCAGAGTTAACATGTTGCTGAATTTGCTAATATAAAGCATGCTGTTATTATTTTATAAGGACTCAAAAAATGTTTGCTCAATAAACATAATAACAAATTATATGTTTTTATTTATAAGACATTATGCTAGACACTTTTATATATATTATCTCACTAGTATTCAGTGAGTTGCCCCTTCCTGGGGAAAAAAAAAAGTAGAAGGCCTTATCCGAGTGTGGTCCTCAGCCCAGCAGCATCCACATCGCCCAAGAGCTTGTTAGAGATGACAATTCTTAGGCATCGCCCAAATCTGTTGAATCAGAAATTGTGGGTACAGCCCGAGTGGTCAGGGTTCTCCCAAGCCCAACCAGTGATTCTGAGGCAAACTCAAGTTTAAGAACCACTGACCTAACAAGACCCACCTTCCCTGTGGGTCCATCTCCTGTCACCCAGGGTCCTCCCACTGTAGCCACACAGCTCACCAGTACCATTTCGGAAGGGCAGGGGCCACTACTTCGCAGCACTCTCCTTGGGCTGGTCCATGTCCTTTAACTGCTTGTCCATGTCCTTTAACTGTGACAACAAGAATATGAGAGGGATATCATTATCCCTTCTCCCGGGTGAGAACATCGCAGCTGAGAGAGCGTAAATAGCTCGCCTAGGGTCACACTTACAGAAAAGGGCTGCAACCAGGCTCCGAACCTAGGTCAGCCTGAGGCCCATCCTGTCTTCATAAGGATGACATTGCACTGCCCTTCGGTGACAAGTAGAGACAGAACACAAACAGCTCGACCTTGCTGGGGCCAAACAGTGAGAGAGCCCTGCCAAGTTTGTCTTTAGTGCCCCTCGGTCTCCTGCCCTGGGATTCACCTGCCCACAGGTAATTCCCCAGGAGACATAGCCCCCTGTGCCCTGGTACTCCCCTACAGGCCCAGGCTCCCCATGCTGCAGCCCTTTCCTAGCTTTTGTCTGATGTCCCGGGACCTCAAATCACCACTCTCCCTCTTACTGTCTGCGTGGCTTTGAACCTGACGGAATCTTTCTGTGCTCCTGTTTCTCATCTGTAAATCACTTGTGATAACGCATTTACAGCAAGGTGGTTAAGAGGAAGAAATGGGATGATAAACATGAAAACCTCTAGCCTAGAAACCAGTTAACTCTAGTTTTTTGGTTTTTTTTTTTTTCCCTCCACACTCTTCTACACACCAACAGTCAAAACTACTCACTCCAGGATTAATTCTCTTGAAGTCTCATTTATGGGCCATAATATTAACTAATATGGTGCGCTATTAGTCACCAAGGTGCTAATTCATAATAATGGTTTTCTGTGTTTGTCTCCATTTTATCCAGGGCCCCTTCGTCCTCAAAATCATGCAGATTAGGAGTGGTTCATAGTGGGAATATTAGGAAATTTGGGCAGCCAGTGGGGACCCGTTCTCCATCCTCCACATCGCTCCGAAACAACTCCAGTGGGTGGGAATCTCAGAGAAACGGGGAATGAGATAGAAAAGAAAAATATGCTTTCAATGTTGCACCTGGCTTTGAAGAGAAAAAAAAGAAAATGAACTACAGGCATTTGAATATTAGGATAGTTGGGAACGATGCAAAAAAGAAGTGAAATCAAAGAATAATAGGTCGTTTGCCAACATTTAATACAATTGTTTGGGATATGCGTACTTGGATGTAATAAAGCTTCATTAAAAAGTAGTTATAACAACTAATAAGACCCTAATTAAATTAGCTTTCACTGGGCAAGCTGCTTGCGAGGTCCTAATTAGGTTATTTGCTACCATTGGCTCAGCCTGAAAACAAAAGAAGATTCTGTCATGTCTTCAGCGATGCCCAGAAAGCCAGATCTCTGGCTTCATGCAGGAAACGCTGAGACTCTACATTGGGGGGCAGCCAGTTCGCAGCTCTCTTAGTTCCCCCAAAATCATAGTGTGTGGCCAGAGTGAAACACCTTAGCAAGTCCCACTGCATTTAGGATAGCCAGACAACTTTAAAGATTGAAAGGGCATTTAAAGATGGAAAGTCCAAGAATTTCATTCTACAGAAGAGGGAACAGGCCATGAGGAAGTGGTATCTCCAAGACCCAACCCCCCCTCCCCCATCCCCCCCCCCCCGGCAAGGGGCAGGGTCCCTTCCAGACAGTCTTCTTCACCATGGTCTGGAGTAGACACAGAACTGAGCTGCTGGTATGGATTTTCATTTGGGAAGGGAGAAAGAAGCAAAAGTGCCAGATCCCCAGAGGCTCTAATCTTTGAAGTCGTGTCAGCATGAGCGTGAGTGTGAGTGTAAGTGTGAGTGTGAGTGTGTGTGTGCGTGTGTGTGTGTGTGTGTGTGTGTGTGTGTGTGTGTGTGTGGAGAGTGGTTCAGTCCCAAGTAAACTGCTGACCTGTTTACGGTGTGGGTTGATTTTGCTCAAAAACTGTCTTGGCGTTGCTGCCACGGTGACCTTGTTGAAACCCAGATCGGATCATGCCGGCGTCCCGCTGAGCTATCCACAGGGCAGCTTCTGAATCCTGCACCTGGCCGACAAGTCTCTTCACGATTGGGCTTCAGCCTGCCTTGTCCCTCACGCCTGAGCTCTGTACTCAGCAGACAGGAATCCCAGCTCTGCCTCTAACTAGCTGTGCAACCCTGGGCAAATTATTTCATCTCTCTCAGCTTCCACTCTCTGCCTGTGAAATGGGGGTGACATCTCACTGATCTCATCAGGCCACTAGGATAATTAAATGGCACTAAAGCAGGTAAGCCACACGTGACCCACAGGGGAGCAGTCCCTCTTCCCTGAGCACGCCTGGCTCATTCACGTCCTGAGCCTCTGCACACACCGTTGCCTCCGCCTGCGGAACCCTTCGCCCTCTTCTCTGCAGCAGGAATTCTTCCAATTCAAGTGTCCGGCTCAAGTGTCAGTTCCCCTTTGCAGGTTTCCACATCTCCCCAGGCCATGACTACTCCGCTTCTGCGCTTTCTCGGCCCTCCTTCTGCCCCCACCTGAAGGCTGTGGCACTGGGCCAGACTGGGTTTTTGATGTTCATCTCCCTCAGGGTCTCACCTCGCATAGGCCTGGCACTCAGAACTCAGTAAGTGAATACAATCTTATCACAGGAGCTGTGAGGAGGAACTGTGAGGAAAGAACAAGATTGGTTCCAGTGTCACTTCTGCTTCTGTCCCTAAAGCTGCAATATAAATAAACGTTGTGTACACACACACACACACACACACACACACACACTCCCCAAGATATTAGAATAATTGCATTACTCTAATATCTACTACACACCCATTGGCCCCATGAATATGTTTTTTCTTTAAAAAATATACTTATGGAATGTAAAATGATGCAGTCACTTTGGAAAACTGCCTGGCAGTTCCTCAAAAAGTTAAACATAGAGTTGCCTTATGACCCAGCCATGCCGCTCCTGGTAGATACCCGACAGAATTGAAAACATGTGCTTGCCCAAAAGCTTGTACGCAATGCAAAATTAACAATTAATTTTTAAAGCTCTTTACTAAAATAAAAGCATAAATTGAGAGAATCTCTGTAGGAGATAAAGAGTTATAATACAGAGCAAATTTTTTAAAAAATAAACTACCCAGGTAGAATCTGATGTTAGTTAATTGAGCTCTTATAGCCTCCCAAGGAAAGCAAACTTACTCTTAAACTTTGCCCAGCCCTGAACTCTCTAGGGCTGAAAATACCCCCACAGGCTATTTATTCTGGCTTCCTGGCTAAAGAAAAACCCAGACCTGAAGGTCCCTAACCCCGTACTGATTAAAAGCTGCTAGTTGGATGACTTCCTGTCTGTGTCACACATCTTCACCTCTCACTAACCGGCTCTATCTAGGTAATGCCTGGAAGTTCTTTTATGCTTCCTGTGGCCTGTGCCTCTGCGTGATGATTGAGGACACTGCATGTGACCTACTTAGGGGGATTTTGTTTCCAGGGGTCAGGGAAAAGATGAGATTTGCTTTTCATTTGATTTTCCCCCAATTTTTAAAAAACCTTTTCTCCACCAGATCACAGGGGGAGAAAAAAGATAAAATAAAAAGGAACACAATGGACACGTTCTCATTTTGTAACTAAAATTCTGTGATTTCCTTCCAATCAGTGTATTGTTACCTGGGTGACTGACTGACTACTGCAATTGGCTCTCCCTCTCTCTCCCTCTCTGACTCCCGCTCCCCAACTTTATTCTTCTGGGTTCTCTCTTTCTTTCGAATCAGTAGCTCTTTATCATTCAAGGAGGCTCTTCGCCCAAGACTGGCTCATTTCTTTACACTGCATCCTGCATCTCGGAGAGACCACTTTTACCTTTGTAAACTTCTCAAGGCTCAAAGGTCCTGCTCCCTCTGAACAGGAGTTCAAGCAGGTTTTTTTGTTTTTTTTGTTTTTTTTAACAAGACACTTCTAATGATACCAATTTACTCAGGATGCCCAGGAGCAAATGGCCCCTTTGTGACAGCGGAAAGCTTTGGCCATCTGCTTTCTCACTGGCCACCATCTCCTGTCCTGAGGGTCCTGCTCCTGTTCCCATTTCTTACATGTCTGACTGTGGGGCAGTGTCCTTCAGGCCGTTCATTCTTCTAGATACGAATTCCATCTGCCCTGTCTTTTGAAGAAAGATCGAAATAGCACGAGGTCTCTGCTAATCAGTCAATAATTATACAACACGCAGAGAGAATGGCTAACACAGCCAAAGACACATCCGAATAGTGTTGAGAAACCTGGTCTCTGGACATGCCATATCACAATTTTGCCTAAGAGCCCCTAACAAATGGTATTGTTTGCTCATGATAAATGAATCAGAGGCCTCAACTGGGTCCAAGATTAACAAACCTGTGATTAGCACCCAGGGAGCATAGCCACCATTTATTTGCTCAATGTGCCAGGTCCTGTGTAAGCGCCTCCCAGCCACTGTCTCCTGTAATCTTTACAACAACCCTAGAAGTGAGAGGAGATGCCTATCATTAGTCTACTTTTACAGACGTGGACATCGAAGTTCAGAGATTGAGAGGCTTATAAAGATCACACAGCCAGAATCTATTAAGCTCATACTCCATGTTGGGCACTGCAGGTAAGAGTTAACAAGACAAGCAAAGCCTCCCCCTTCATGAAGCTTCCAGTCTTGGGGGTGTTGGTGGGGCAGCAGGCAAGGAACAAATAGTAGGTATATAAAGGGACAGACAATATGACATCAGGTTATTCTAAGTACCATTGAGGAAATAAAATGAGGCGGTGTGCTAGAGAGGGATGGGATGATGAGATCACGGAAAAAGCATGACAGCATTGGGAGGGAAGTGCTCGTTAAGGCCAGAAACTACAACTTGAGTGGCTAGAAGGGACCAGCCTTGCAGGGATCTGGGGGGAAAGCATTGTGGGCCGCAGAATAGTAAATGCAAAGGGCCTGGTTGAGCAGGGAAAATGGTAGCCAGCATGCTGGAGTGAAGAGAGAGGAGGAGAAAGGTGACAGATTATGTCAGAGAGAAAGATTGCATGAACATTTTGTATGGCCTTGTAGGTCAGGATAAAGAGTTTAGAGATTTCACTAAGTGGATTAGAAAGTCACTGGAGGGCTTTGCTTTGGAAGGGAAATAATATAATCTGATTTACATTTTATAAAGACCTCTGTGGATAGAGAATGGATTGTAGAGGCTCAAGACTGGAGGCAGAGAGGCCACTCAAGAGGCTGTAGTAGGGTCCAGGAGAGAGGTGACAATGGCTTGAGATTGCACTCTGTTTTTATGTATAAAAACCTAGACCATCCAGGAAAAAGTGTGAAAGTGAAAAAGTGAAAAAGATCTAGGATTTATAGAGAATTCTCTGTCTTCCTTAATAAGTTGACATGAGACATCTCCAGGCCTCGTCCCATCTTACACTGAACGTGTGGAAAGTGCGTGCCACTTATTTTTCTTCAAACTTTTTATCGAAGTGTGATGTCCATACAGAAAAGTGCACCAGCCATCAGGGTAGGGCCCTATCAGTTTTTTCCAAAGTGAACAGATCCCTGTAAGCAGCACCAGCACAAGAAGGAAAAGATTATCCACAACCCCAAAAGCTCCCTTTCAGTCACTCTCTGGCTTCCAAGTGTGTTTTGCCAGAATGACATTCTGTAAATCATTTTGCTCAGTCTTGCTTAACCCATGAACTCTTTTTAAAACAAAGTCACATGCCCTCTGTGATCATAGATCCCCGTATACCACCAGCCAAGAAGATCTGAGCTTTGTATTCCATGATATGTATTATGAAAACAGGGTTTTCACAGTAAAAAATTGTAGTATAATACTGAATTTGCTCTTTTTCAAACTTGGCATAAATTCCCAATCCCAGACTCTGCCCCCTCTTAAGAATCACATGGTACACATTCTGGAAAGACTACAGGTTGCCTTTTTCTGGAAGAACAGTCTAGAAATCCAATGGCACAGACGGTAGGACTAGGATTCAAGAGTTTATAATATGGAACAAAGACATGATTTCAAAGCTTCATTTAGGAGACAAGACACTGGCAGAGAACTATTTACTGAGCACCTGTTATGTCCCCGGCAGTGAGCCAGGTGTTTTAGTATGTGATCTTATTTAATCTTCACAACCCTTTGATGACGGTAGCATCCTCTCCATTGTACAAATAAGGAAACCAAAGCTAGAAAAGTGAAATAATTGAGCCAAGTTTTCAGGGCTCATAAATGACAAGAGCAGAGCTAGGGACCAGCGCAGTCTGGCCCCGTATGCCCTGCTCACTTCCCTCAATGAAAGCAGCCTCTCTCATGCTTTCCCTCCTTTGATCTGCATTAAATAAATTGAAAATGTTGGTCTCAACATTTGGCTGCTGGAATAAGCCCCATTCCTTCTAATGAGTTCCCTTTTACATTCTTTTTTAATACATCGACATTCAAAGTAACAGTAAAGCTATTCATAAATGAAATAGGGCAACTGGCTATAACTTTGCTTCTTTCCAGAAAGCAAGGGCTCTGTAAACCTGATGGGGTTTAATGCTTGCTGTAAATCCAGGAGAGAAATGAATGAGCACAATTTAAATAGCCCGGCCCAGAGTCTGGCTACATGAAGGACATGGGAGCCACATTGCATCACCATATTATCTGTTACTGAGAAAGGAGCCGGCAATTAGCAAAGCAATCTAGATTAACCATGTTAACATCTCTGGCAAGGGGGCGGGGGGAGAGCGATTCATGTTCTCCAGCTTTCTGGAAGCTCATCCAAGCTCAGGCTGTCCCTGTGGTCTTTGGCTTTGCGTCATGAAAGGAATGGATTGGATCAACTACATTGCTGCTGCCTAATTAGTAAGCGTTGCCACACTCGCCCATCAGCTTCACAGAGATTAAACTTGGGACCCTGACTGCAGACCAATTGCCGTAGCAAAGCTGCGATACCTTTCATCCTCCACCCATACCGCATTCCCCAGAGTTAATCACAGCAGGACCTTAGCCAGGCACTGGAGCAGGTTTTCAAAGTCCAGACAGCTGGGCTTCTGGGGTCCTCCCGCATTATGTGAGGGCTCCACAGGTTAAGAAGCCCCGCCTCTCCGCACCTGCCAGGTACACCCTTCCCAAAGCACTTCCGCCCTCACCCTGTCATTCGAGTTTCCCTGTGTCCCAAAAAGAAAAGAAGGTACAACTTTCACTTGGGACGTGAAGAAAGGAACCTTCACAGAAATGGTTACTCAAATCCGCAAAGTGTTTCTCAACTCAGATTAGTTATCTTTTTTTCAAAAGTAACTTTTATTGGGTTAGTTTTGTCTTATTGCAGCAAGTTATGTGTGCTCATTGCAGAAACCTAGAAGATACAGAAAAACAAAAAGAAAATAACAAAAGCGCCATCCCTCGAACATAACCACTGAAATACTTAATGCATTTATTCAGCCGTTTTTCTATGGGATGGTGTACATACTCTTTGGTAAACTGCTGTTCGCCTTTTGATATAGTATGAATATTTTTCAATCATATTAATTAATCTTTAATGGTTGAGTTGTATGGATTATTAAACCAATCACTTATGTTGGATATTTGGGGTTGTTTCCAATTTTTACTTATGTTAAGTCATGTGGCAACGAAATCCTTATATCTAAATCACAAGTAACATTTATGGTGTCTCGGGGGCTGTGCTTAGTGTCTTACATGTATTGTCTGGTCTAACCCTCCCAAGAATCCTATGGATAAATAATAATGCCTCCATTTTGTGGATGAGAAAACTGAGACCTAGGGAAGTTAAGTAACTTGCTCATGATGACCTAACCACTGAGATAAATTCTTAGAATTGTAATTTCAGGGTAACCAAATGCATGCTAGGGTAAGGTCTCTAGTATAAGGTGTCTAAATCATATGACTCGAGAAAGTATGCCCCAATTTATGCTCCCACCGTCAAGGCATGAGTGCCCGTCCACTTAACATCATCACCAACACGCAGCACTCTTGATTTTTATTGTTCCTTAGAGAAATGAAGCCCAGACTTCCGATATCTTATTGATACTCTTTAGAGCATGAATGCAACCCAGCTCCCGATTGAAACGCTGATTTTCTTTCAATCAATGGTTCTTGTCCTTTTTTTGGTGCGTGGCTCCCTCTGGGAATCTGAGGGAAGCGATGAAGCCGCTGCCCAGAAAATGCACAAAAGCACATGAAATGACCCTTTATCTTTCAGGAGTTCACAGATACCATTCAGTGCCCCTGTGCTTGCCAGAAGATTGATACATTAAGAACAGTGAACCTAAAACTGAAAACAGGACTAAGAAACCCAACAAAATGCTGATCTGACCAGATTATTATTTTAATTCCTGCCGTGTAAGGAACCAGCTCAGAGGAGGCTGGAATACAATGCCCAGGCACTCTAACGGCGCATTGGCCGTGTGGGGATAAGGTACTCAGGTTAAGACGCTGTGTTTCTGAGTCGCGCTGCCCTCCGCCAAACCAGCAAGACCTCAGAGCAGATGGTCCGGCCAGCACCAACCGGCCTCCGCTTCTGCATTGTAGCGGCCTCCAAAGAACAGGTCTGGGATCCTTCTGCCGAAGGCATTTCTTCACACGCTGGCGTTTCTCATTATCTCCCCTTGCGTCCTGCTCCTTTGTGATTTGGAAAGGCTCGTCCCAGATCAGTCAGGCCTCCACCAACTCTACCCGCCCCCTCCTGTCAAAAGCCCTGGATGAGGACGGCAGGGGAGGGGAGCACAAGGTCCAGGGCTTTGCCCGTCCGTCTGCGGTGAATGACGCCATGCCAGGCAGGTTTTTCTGGGAGCCCTCCTTGGCATGAGCACGTGCTGCTGGGAGTAATGGGGCCATTTTTTGTAACGATCCAGTGACGTGTTCAGAATTGGGGATGGAACATCTGGTCCCAGCCTGCAAAGAAGAAGGTGGACAGAGGAATTATCACACTGGTCTGAATTGCCCTCTGGGGTGCCCCAGGGGGAGAATGTAGCTCCATGTGGATGGACAGGCCGGGGCTGCCAGACCACCAGGAGACACACGTAAGAAGGCCGGCAGCTCCTCCGGCCAAACTGGCGTTGCCCTGGTCTAGCCGCCCATCCAGGACCTCCTTTAGGCCTCATTTTGCACCAGCCTACAACATCCTTTTCAGAAATGTGGGGAGGAGCGGGGATGGGAACAGGGGCTGTCCCGTCTTTTTATTGCCTGGCTTCAGTCTCTCTTTCGATCTCTGTTGTTCCCCATCCTATGAAAACTTACCCTTTGCCCTATCCTTCTTGGCATTGCCCTTCTGCAGATGATGGACGAATTTCTGAGTTAAACATTCCTTCTCTCCCCCCTCCCCCCCCCGTCCCACTCCCCGCCCTCTTGCGTGCCCCAGCCTTACTTTCACGAGGCCCGGAGATGGCAGAAGGATGACTTTTCAATTCTAAAGAATTGCAGTTCCTTCTGAAGTGGGCGGGGAAGATGAGTCATCGGAAAACTATATTCCCACCGAAGCCCGGCTCTTCTTTTCTCCCTGCACCCCGCAGTCCCCTGTGGAACCTGCTCCACTTTTTAAAAATGTCCTTTTAGCCCTCGGTTTCTTGGTGGCCGCCTCCCAAGGTCAGAACGGCAGAAGATGGGAGAGCAGGGACTCGCGAGTTGTAACGAGACTCTACGAGCTGATAGCTCGGTGCCGCTGAGCAATTACTTCTCTTCTCAGCCTCAGTTTCAACGTCTGTGGAACGGGGGCAGTAACTGTGCCATCCCCACAGAATCGTTTTGGCTGCTGAATGGGACCGCGTGTTAGTTAGGGGTTAGGCACAGCGCTTGCCGCCTATAAGCTCTCAGTTAGATGGTGACTGCCGTGATTGTCGTCGCTGAGGTCCGATCACTACCATCTTCCGTATTTCCTTTGAAAACGCCGAAAAGGCGGACGCTATTTCTAGCTCTCGTGAGAATCGGCATACATTCTCTCCCTTCCTTGTGACCAGGGCACGGTGTAGGAAGTCGGGCCTCCTCTCTCGAGAATTAAATAACCTTGAGGTACCGGCTCTCTGAAACACACTCACCCCGCGGTCGTTGCACCCCCACCCTCCAAGGGGACCGGGTGCTGTTCCCGGCCCTTCCAGCTCCCGTCGCCTCAAAATGCACGACGATGGAATCATTTTTGCAAGGAAGTTCTCTGAGAGTAGCAAAGTCAAATAACACTTTCTTCCTCGACCATCTGCCACACAATTCTCTCCATCCCTACATGGAACAAGCACCTCCTGGCTCACTTCTAGGCAGCTGCACACAAGTGTTCCAGAAAATAACAAGTCTTCAGTCTGTGGGAATCAGCATTAGGGACACAGAAACATCATTGCTCTGGGGTCAGGCCTGAAATCGAGTCCTGTCCCAACCACTACGTGATCTTGAGCAATTTCCTTATTGGTTCTATACCATAGATTTTTTCATCCATAAAATGGGCGTGATAATTGTATTCACCCCATAGGTTTTTGGGAACTAAATAATATAATCATTGAGGCCTCCTTGCTCCCCGAGTCAACGTAAATCTCCTGGGTTAAACGCTCGGCTAGTCCCAGGCGTCTGCTGCGAGCAAGGATCTAAAACCCTCCCTTGAACTGAGAAAGGAGCGTTTATTCCTGTGGAAATAGGTGGAGAAAATTGTGTTTTCTGAAAGTCTAGATTTTCTATGGGAAAATATCTTAATGAGAGCTGAAGGGGGAATGTGAAAGCCACGTGCCCTCGTCACCACCCCCATCTCTCTCCTCCCTGCTGCCCACAACAAAGCCGAAGCCAAAGCTCCCTGAGAGAGAACAGAAATGCTCACCTTAAACAAAGGTATAAGAATTGGAGCAATCTGGGAGGAGAGGACCCGAGATGGGCGAGGCCAAGGAGGGGCCCGGCCTTACGTGGTGCCCCAAACCCGAGTTTCCTCCTGTGGACTCATTGCCTCGAGGTGTTATAGGCAGAGCAGGCTGTCAAGGGACTGGAACCCAAGAAGCAGGAGAGGCAGGAATGGCAGGAATGGCATTAGTCTCCCTGCCCCACTCTAGCGGCTCCTCAGGAAGGCTTCCCAGGATTGTGGGAAGGGGACACTCAAGATGTCTCACCTCGCTTTCCAGGGGCGGGAAGGCTGGTAATAGTGAACACATTGTCCCAGCCAGCTCTCTGTCTCACAGGCCATCTCCGTGTTTAGTGGTGAATCGTCCTCCAGGTGCGTCCACCTGGAAAGTTTCCTAGAGGGTGAGGAGACTTTGAGCAGTGACCAAGGGCAGCAATTTCGGGGTCATTTTATGGCCTGCCTGTGGACCCGGACTGCGAAGCAGGAGAAAGCCCCTCGCATTGCGAAAACCTGGAAAGTGTCCGCAAAGACTAACTGTGTCGTTACACCATATTCAGAACACCAGCCACGTGCCTGGCTCCCAGGGTACAGGAAGGCAGCAGCGCACTCTGGTGAGAGGCCGAGGCTCCCTAGAGACAGCAGGCTGGCATCTCTCACTCTGTGGTTGAGAAACTCTGGGGCCTGCAGGTGACAAGGAGGACATGACCCCAGGTGTGGCCCCTCAGGAAGGAGTATGTCCCCAGTCAGGCCAGCCAAGGGGAAAGGAGACGCAGAGCTGTCTAAGACTCATAGGCAAACCTGAACCTTGCCAACCAGTTTTGGATGTAGGGAAATGTTCCGATGACCACCAGCCAGGGGACAGAACAGAGGGATGAGTCAGAAAAGAGGAAGGCAGGGAACAGCTGCTGAGAGGAGGGATGAAAGGCATTGACTCCCAAAGGCCAGTAACTGTCCCTGTTCTCTTGCGGAGCCTTTTATCCAAAGACACCAGGCCTTTCAGCCAACCAGCAGGTTCATTTGCTACCTCAGAAGGAAGGACCAAGTGATGCGTGGATGTTTGTTTAAGGTCTAGGCTCAAAGACACTGGCCGCAGGTACATTTGTATCTTCTCCCTAATTTCGGTTCCACCGCTATAATGGGTAAATACAAAGCTGAGCATCTAGGAGCTAATGGCCCCTTGTTTCATCCTTGAGAAAACTGGGGCCCAGAAATGATGATCTGGACGGAAGGTCTGGCAGCTACTAGCCCATACTGGTTATTTGCTCCTTGTATTTTCGCCGCACGCGCTCTCTCTCTCTCTCTCTCTCTCTCTCTCTCCCCCCCATTCCTCCTTCCCTCCATCCCTCCCTCTCCCCAAAAGCAATGACTGTTCACTGCAAAAAGAATTTCAAATATAAAATGAAAATCTTACCATAAAGCCATCCTCCAGAGAGATATAACCACGATGAACAATTTGGTGTATATACACTCAGACTTTTTTTCTATGAACGTACTAACACACACACACATACATCCATGTTTTTTTTATCAAAACTTAGCTCATATTAGGCATTCTCTCCTGAAATTTGCTTTTTTCTACTTCATTCTGTCATGGATATAACTCTATATAGAATAGCCTACCATAAATAGATGTATGGTTTTTCATCGCATGACTGCTACATAGTTTATTTCATAATCCCCTATGCTGAAATTTAGGTTATTTCTCATTTGGGGGCAACATCACTATCGTCCCTTGTATTCTTATCTTTGCTCCCTTTTAAGAATACGTCATTGAATACACTCTTGGATGTAGAATACTTAGATCAAAAGCTGTGCGCACTTTCATTGTATTATATAACACCAGTTTTCTACCCCAAATTCACACTCCTTACCCAGAATATATGAATATATCTGTTTTTCCGCACCTTTGCCAAATTTGGTATAAGCAATTAATTTTTTTGCCATTCTCCCCATCTCTCCCTTACACTCTGGCCCCTCTGACTCCCACACTCCCGGGAACAGATCAAGCTCTTTCATGCCTGGAGGACTTTGCACGTTCTGATCCCTCTGCCTGGAATGCCCTCCCCTGCAGTCTCTCTGCCTGGCCAGTTCCTTCTCAACTCTTCAGTCTCAGGCCTTTCCCTAGCAAAACTAGGACCGCCCCCCAACCCCAGCTCATTTCGCTTTGGTCATGATTTTTTCCACATTTAAGTTAATAAACATTTATCCTACCTTCTAATTCCAATATCTGGGTATTCTCAGGTTCTATTTTTTAGTGTTTCAAGCAATTTTTGAATATCTTCCAAACCAATAAACCTGTTGTATTTTGCTGCTCTTTAATTTGCATTATTTATTTTTTAAAGCAATTTTATTGTTTTCATTCATTCATTGGCTTTCCATTGTATTTATTTGTGTATCCATGTGATTTGCTTTGTTTTCTATTGAATTGTTTCCTCTTCTTAACTTGAAACAGAGCTTTGTTATTAGAAATATTATTCCTTTTACTATCATCTGAATTACAAATATTTCTCTCAATTCTTCTTTTAACTTTGTTTTCAAAGTTTGCAACCTTATAGAAATGTCTAGGCAAACTTATCGATACTTTTCTTTACAAATTCTGAACTTCTGTCATGCTTTAAAAGGTCTATCCTATTTCAAAATTATAAAAATACTTATATCTTCTAATATTTTAGTAATTTTTATACTTAAAATCTTGGATCTCTCTGGGTTTATTTTGATGTAAGAACTAAAATAGAGCTCCAGCTTTGTCTCTAAGTGGCTAGCCTGTTGTCCGAACACTCCTTATAGAAAAATCTTTTTTCCCATAAACATTGAAATGGCATGTAAAATTCTCATGGATATATGGTCCTCCTTATAGATTATGTAATCTCATTGATCTACCTGCCTTTTCTTTCACTTCCCGCTCTAGTGTTTCTCTTGATTACTGTGATGTTACGGTAGGTTTTAATATCTGTGGGGCGGGCCAGCCCACATTCCCAGCAGCACTCCCCTCATTCATTTTAATTGACCTGGCTATTTTTTCATGGTTATTCTTTCACATTCTGTGTTCTTCCATATATTTAATTTTGCATCATTTAAGATTCCCCCCAAAAAACAAACAAACAAAGAAACAAACAAAGAGACCTCCTGTTGGTATTTTAATGAGGTGGCTGTGAATTTGGAGAGAACAAAAGTTATCTCGGATGAAGGCTTCCTGTACTAAAGCGGCCTATGTCTCTCCATTTGTACATGCCTTCTTTTTATTCCCCTTCATAAAGGTGTGTGACTTCCTTCACATAAGTCCCACAAACGCTCAGTTTCCAAAAGTGCTCTACAGGGAAATCGCTATTTCCAGTAAGGCCAAAGCATGGAACACGCTCAGTTTGGCATCAAAGATGGACCCTTACGTGCTGTGGACACAGCTTCATCTCTTCTCTCAACTCTGGGCCTACGCCAAGAGGTAGCTTCCCTTCTGGAAGATGGAATGGCTCAATTAATCAGTGGGTAATTGATGGCACTGACCATATGCTCAGCCCTGTGCTAGGAAGAGAGGACACAGAGCCCATCCTTAAGGACCTTTGATGCTGCCTGCCTAGGGAGTCAAGCGTCACATCCCTTAGCAACAACCTTCCATGTTAACCCACGTGCTGTGGATTCTGTTCTGATGAGAAAGGAAAAGAGGACTGTTGCCTTCAGGAAAGGTTTCCGGGAGGAAATGGGAACTGAACCTGGCATTGGCCTGTGGTTACCATTTAAATAAAGAAGAAGAGGAAGGAAGCAAGGTACAAGCAAGGGATCACTCTACAATCATTTATTCAGCCCCTGCTATGAACCTGATACTGGGCGAGGCACATGAAGAGGTGGTTGTGCGCTCAACAAATACTTTTACACATTCACTGTAAGCCAAGGTCTACATTAGGTGCTAGAGAAACCAAGATGAATAAGATCAACCCTGGCCTCAAGGAGCTTGTAAACAAGGAAAACACTCTTAAATAGATAAGTCCCATAGCTGTTATGATAGACATCTGTGGAGAGGATAGCAGAGCCCCTTAATCTGGTGAGCGTGCACCTCATGGGTACCCATGGATGGGGTTCAGTGGGTCTGTGAGCCCCTGAAATTACATGATGCTAAATTATTTGTGTAACCAGCATTTTTAGGTTAAGAACCACTAGGGTACAGTGACACGAAATTCTGGATGTCTAGATACTTGTGTTTTAAAGGCCAGATAAAATATATGTAAAGACACCATCACAAAGAGCAAGTAAACAATTCTAGCCTTTCCCTGGCCCAGCAGTGTTCCAAGAGTTCAGAGGCAATACTGTCTTACGCCAGCTTTGGGAGCAGGCAGATTCGGGTTCGAATCCCAGCTCTACCGTTTAATACCGTGTGACATTGGGCGAGTTCTGTACATTGAGAGGCTAGAATTCTACCTCTGCACATTGAGGATTGAAAATTACAGAATGTGTCCCTCCCTCTTGCCTATTGTGAGGGCGAAATTAGGTAAGGGGTGGGGTCTCCTGGACCTCGGCAGGTCTTCGCCGCGGGCTCATTCCTTCCTCCTGCTTTCTCACTTCAGAGAAGGCACCTTGTGGGCTGTGGCTATGTGAAAGGGGAATCTGAGCCGGCCTGGAAAGCGTCTCACACCAGTGGACAGTGTGACTAAAGAGAAAGCCAACTCTCATGAGACAAATCCTCCTCCACCAGCAGCCAAGTTGAGCAGGTGTGAGATTCCAGCCCGAGCAGTTTGAACTTTGTCCCACAAAGAGCCCCTGGGGGGTTTGCGGCAGGGGAGTCAGTCCCACGGGGAGGTGGCTCTCAGCTCAGCCTTGGCTCATCCATGAATCCCAAGATATCCAGGAAAACGATTGTAAAAATAAAGTTGAAATGTGGGCTGGGGCCCTGCTTCTCACCTTGGGATCTGGGTAAAAGATTCTGAGTCACTGGATCGCTGAGATTCCGCATTTCTAATAAGTACGCCAGTGGTGTCCGAGCTGTTTTCCCAGGAGCCTCGGCTTGAGCAGCCAGAGACCAACGTATCTCAGTTTTATTACTTTATCACTATTGTTATTCATGTAGCAGCACTGGCCCAGTGCCTGTCATGTGTCGGCACTGTGCTAGGCCCTGGGGAGAGAGACGAATCAGACATGAACTCTCTTTTCTATAAGCTCACAGTCTGATCAGGAGACATAAGACATAGCCCTAAGCAGCTGTAATTCAAAGTAGAAGGTAATAAATGCCATGTTCCAGGTCCAGATAAAGTGCTTTGACAACGCAGCAAAGAGAGAGATTGTTCCCAGTTGAGGGAGAAATTGCCTGGTGCTTAAGGAAAAAATTGAAGCTGCTTTTTTCTTAATATTAAATGATGAGCAAGAACCCCAGACTTCAGAGCTGCATTTTAATCCTAGCTCTGCCACTTACTAGATATGTGACTTTGTTAATCTCTTAAACCTCAGTTTCCCCACCTGTGAAAGGAGACACAATGGAGCAGGGCTGCTGGCAGGATTGCATGAGTGAAGTCTTGTAAACATGGTACCTACAGCTGGTTCCGAGTTCATTTAAATGGTGGCTCTAGTGAATATTATTCTTCAGCATTTGCTTTAAAACTTAACATGGGTCTCTTAGCCCCACAGATATTATATTTCTTGGACAATTTCATGATCTCATTCCAGGGTTAAATGGCAAATGAAAATAGAAAAAGCTCAAAGGGAATTTCCAAATCCCAGGAAAACCTCCCTTACAAAGCTGGTGCTGAAAGAATCAGCAACTGTTTTAAATTTTTTGAGTTGGGGGTGCCAAATTGTTTCAGCTGAGGAGACTTGTCTCGGCTGTAGCTACAGCCAAATGCTCCTAAGAGCCACGTTGGAAAGGAGTTCCACTCTGTTTACAAGCTGATCAAAACAGTGTTACCACCCATTGGCAACTCTGAAGTCACCAGCTTGTCTGACACTGGCTGTGAAATAAGTTAAATCAAATGTATAATCCTACAGTCCAGGAACGTCAGAGTCCAGAGGATGTTACACACCACGCAGCCCCGGGTGGACCAGATAAATGATGCAGCAGGTCCTCATGCCTCCCATTGGTCTCCAAGCGCCCCCATTGGTCATTTCTTCATCCAGTACTTACTGCAGGGCCTCTGGATACAAGAATAATGTAAAGAGTTAAAAGAGCCCCCTTTCTGCTCCACAGTGAGGGGTTAAGGGCGGGGGGGCCTCGGGCACATTAGGAACTAATGAAGGAGGCTGCTGGGCTTAACAACAAAAGATTTCACTTCAATCCCTCTCTCTCTTACCTGTGCAGGACCTTGGGCAAGGGTGGCCCTCCATCTGTACCTCTGTTTCTTCTTCATTCTTTACAGTCGGGATAATCCACCTTGCTCACTGAGCTGGTATAGGGATTGCATGAAATAGAACATTAGAATGTTGGCTGACACATAGTAAGGACCCAATAAACTCAGTATCTTTTTTTTTTTTTTAATAATATGCACTGGATTTTTTCCCAGTTACAAAAGCAACTCATGTGTATGGAGAACATTTTGGAAAACACCAAAAAGCACAGAGAAGGAAAATTTGGCCAGGATTTCAGCACCCAGGGATCAACAGTGTTGTTTTCGTCCATGCATATGCTCCAGTACTTTATACCCGTCAACATATTTGCCACGTGTCCCCATGAGCTGTATGGGTACAGTAATTAAGAGCCTCTATTAGGAGCTGCCTGGATCCAAATTCTAACTATCCCCCACTAGCTCTGTGACCTCAAGCAGCTTACCTTCGCTTCCCCCAGGTGTGATCATCACAGCCTGTGGCAGGCACATGCAGACTGGATAGTCCCCAGAGAGTGCTGTAGTCTACAGTGTGGAATGGCACCCCCCAGAGCTGTACAGGGCACGGTCATGCGGACTCCCTTGGGAACAGTGGCCATTGGAGGAGTTAAGCATCTAGTCCAGTGGCTGGCACACAGTAAGCTTGTCAAACACCAGCTTCTAGTCCACAAATGTGCCCCACGGTTTTAAAGGGTGGAGATTCGCAGAGGGTTGAGCCGTTATGTTCACTGTTCAGATCGTTGAACGGTACCTTAAGGATGACCCGCTGCAACCAAGTCCAGCCAAGAACCGCTTCTCCCTTTGAGGTTATGCTCAGCCTTAGCTTTGATCTTTGCACCTCACAATCCCTCTAAATCGCCTTAGGGCGGGCAAACCCCAAGTGATGGAGCCGGCCTATTGCACCATCTGCGTGCCATTTATCCCTCCCCCACTCCAGCCCCGCCTCCTACTCACTCCACCCAGGTATGCAGCTTTCAACCCCTCCAGCCCTTTCAGAAGTGTCCTCTCCATGGTTCTGCTTGAAAGCCTCTGGAAGAGGCTACGGGAGGCATCAGAATGGAGCCGGGGGCCTCCCGCACTAGTGGCTTCCCAGAGCCACGCCTATACTGCTGCTCAAATTCACCGCAGACTGGAGTAGTGTGCGAGACAGCGTGAAATGACAGCTGGAGATGGCATGAGAATCACTGAAGCACACATTCAGGCACTCAGTCAATCAGACTGGGTTCTCCAGTAAGAGAGGTGTTCCCTCTTTATTTCGCCTTCAATCCTTTAGGTTACCCCAAGAGGAATTCCTCTCAGTTTAGGACCAGCGAGTCTTCAAACCTCTTCAACCCTGGATAATCTCCCTTTTTGAAAAAGAGAGTAGGCCCTCTGTCTGGAGTGATCTGGAGGCACTACTGTTTTGTTTTCCTCTTGTTTTTCTCTACCATGACATTCTGTTTACATAGCAAATGATGAAGGTTTTTAAATAGCGATGAAAAGCTCCCTTAAAATGGTTTAGTTTAGATACTGAATGTGGGTTGATTTCAAGAAAGGCCTTAAAAAGCCGTGGTGGAAGGACAGTGCTTAGGAAATCCTAGACTTGAGATGGGTGAGGCTTAACAGTTCGAGTGCCCCTTCAGGCCCATGATGACAGCTATGGATTCTCCCCCTGATAAAATGCGTGAACGTCACATACAATTCCAGCTGGCTCTCAACCAGCTGGAGCCCATCCTCAGGCCTGTGCTGAAAAGAGCTGTGAGGTGAGGGTCCCGACACCTGGCCCGCACAGATCTCATCCTCGTCACCGCCGTCCTCATCTTTGTAGCAGCAGTGCTGGCAGTAACCGCAGCATTGGCAGTGGTAATAGTTGAAGCGGTCAGAATAGCTGCACTTGAGTGCTTTGAATGCACCAGGCACTTACCAAGCCGAAGCTCATCTCATTCACACAGAAGGAACTACTGGCATCCCTGTTTCTGGAAACTGAGCCTCACCCAGCTCAGGGTGTTTCTCCAAAGCCACACAGCGAGGAAGCCAGGGCCAGCATTTGAACCCAGGTCTACCTGCCTGTGACATCTGAGCAGGTCCTTAACCACTAACCCCCACTGCCTCCGTCAATGTTTATGGACTCAAATAAATGACAATTTGTTCTGCTGTTCTCTGGCTGAGCGACCTTGAGCAGGTCACCCACCTTCACTGAGCTTCCATTAAGGAAGGAGGTTTCCTGGCCCTGACAATCCATGATTCTGAAACGTCGGACTATTTCCCAAGCAAGAGAAGTAGAGCCATGCTCAGGACACGCACAGTGAGTTGGTGGCCGTGCCGCAGAGCCCAGTGACTTCCAGCAGAGGGCAGGCTTCCAGGAACCCTCATTTCCTGTTGATGTTTGCTCCCCTCTCCTGGCAGCTGTCACGGCCCCCAAAGGTCTGTTTGGGTTCCCAGGTCTGTTTGGGTCACTCATCCTCTTTCATGCCAGAGAGGCTGCGCACCTCCCCTAATTAACCGGGGCTTCTTGGCTCCCACCAGGGCAGGCCAGCATGGCCGAGAGGGCCCCTAATCTCAGTAGCTCCTGTGTGCGGGGGAGAGGGAGGAGGAAAGGGCCAAAATACACAGGGGACCCCAGGCGCCCTGCAGTCCAGCCCCTGACCCACACAGACCTCTGCGGTGGGTCTGGAGAAGCCCAGCAGGATGGCAGGGCCTCCTTCTCGCACTTCACCAGACTGAATTCCAAGGCTGGAGAGGACCCAGGCCCAAACACTCACCTACAGAGGGAAGCCGAGACCCAGACAGGGAAAGCAACTTGCCCAAAATGAGACGCTGAGTTGCGGAGCATAAGTCCCACATACGGGTTTCCTGGAATTAGATTTCCAGCCCCATCAGTGATTTGCAGACATCATCATTATTTGCTTAGTTAGTGTTAATGCAAAGTTGTTTGGGTGGCAGGCAGCTGGCCTCACACGCAGCGGATGGGAGGGTAAACACCTCCCACCAGTGAGAAGGCAGCCGGGCTGGTTGTCAGCACTTGGATGGGGAACTGACTCAGTGATTCCTCAGGTAGGAATTTATTCTGTAGAAATACTCAAACATGTAAAAAGCTAAGTGCATGCGGCTTTTCATTACTGCAGTTTGTGACAACGCCACATTGGAGATCACCTATTTGGATATCATTAGGAAAGTGTTAAGTAAACTACTATATATCCCGACAGTGAGAGAACGCAGCTGGGGAGGAGGGGTAAGTGTTACAGCACCACGTGCTCTGACGTGCCGAAATGTTATGTATATATTAAAGAAAGCAATGTGGGGACAAGTATGTGGACGACCCCTCCACTTGAATAACGAAAGAATCTTCACTCTATATTTAAACATTTTTTTTGCAACGTATAATTTTTTAAATTCAGCATGCATCACTTTTTTAAGTTAGTTTTTATTTTTATTTTTTGAATAGACTATTTTTTTAGAGCAGGTTCACACTCAAATTGACAGGAAGGTACAGAGATTGCTCATATACCCCCTGCACCCACACCTGCGCAGACAGCCTCCCCCATTACCAGCATCCCCCCAAATGGAACATTTTTTACAATCCATGAACTTACACTGACACATCATTGTCACGCAAAGTCCATCGTTTACATTCAGATTCGCTCCTGCTGTTGTACATTTTACGGGTTTGGACAAATGCACAACGACATGTATCCGCCATTTATAGTATCATACAGAGTGGTTTAGTGCCCTAAAAATCCCCTGTGCCCCCGTTATGTGTCACTCTTGTAATAAAAACATACAAATCTGGACAGGAAAAGAAGGGAAATGAAGACAGGGTTTCTACAGAAGGAATTTACTGTCCTGGAGGTGAACAAGGAGTCAGCCACCCTGGGGTGGCTGGACAGTGCGTACAGGAAAACAAAATAAGAGAATAAGAGCTGGTTGTGTATGGTGTGTGGGGTGGAAAATTAAAAAGTCAGTCTAAGATGAGGGAGGGTAATAGGAGCCGAGTTTCTGGGGGAGGGCGGTGACTGGACGAGGATGTGGAGCATGTCTGGAAAATAGCCAAGCTCTATTATTATTTTCAAGGTGCCTATGCCAAGAATTTTACATAGATATGTTCATGTATTCAGAATAACTCTATGAAACAGATACTGTCCCCATTTTATGGATGAGAAAAATGGAAACTGAAAGGTCCAAATAACTTTTCTGAGGTCCAGCAGCCAACATCCACACAAAAAGGGAGATTCAGAACCAGGTATGTGTGATCCCAAACCCTGCGCTAAAACCACAGGGAACACTGCCTAAATCAGCCAAGGGAGAAAAAATAATAACCTTATTCTCAGAGGAACAAACAGCTCAGGGAGCCCAAACTCAAAATGTGGCTGTAAATAAATGCTCATGAGAAAAGCCAGCATCATCCCCTTACCTGAACATTTCTCAGGGCCATGGTCTTGGAGTACTTTGTAAGAAAATAAAGGCAAAGATTCAGCCTGTTTTTGTCCTTGACAAGGTGCCACCAGTATGATGGAGATGAAGAGCCTATAAAGAAATGCCACGTGGGCACAGAAGGACAGAGTGACATTTATGGCTCTATTATAACGTGTGTTCTGATGCAATGACATGTTTAACACACCTGCCTCCCCACAAGCCTGTCAGTTGCACGGGGCAGAGACTACACCCCAGTTCATCTCTGTATCCCTGTAGCTTGGCCTCACGCCTGGCACTTGTCAGAAAGTCAGGATTTGGGGAATGAATGAATGAACAAACGAATGAGTTTAAAATGTAAATAGCTACCACTATCATATGTAGTATCCTGGTCCATAAAGTGGAACCAACAATAATACCTTCATCAAGGGATGACTGTGATAATTAAATGGGCTCAGAGTTTAGCACAGGACCTGTACAGAGCATGCACACAGTATGAATGGTTCTAATGAGTATTCGCAATTAGCATTATTGTTATTGCGTATCCTTTAAAAGAGCCAGTCCCTCAGGATGGATCCCCATTAAGCCATTTATTGCCTATTTTACTATCATCCTCAAGAGGGTTTGCAAGCAAAGTTAGAAGTTTGTCTTCAGCAAGCATGCTCCCCTGTTCTAGATCCTCCCCAACTCTGGCCGCTGCTATCGATGCATCTCTAGCCCCCATCCCGGGCTCTACATGTCCTCATTAAGACAATATGCCTACCTATACACGCGCTACTATACATGCGCTCCTTAGGGTAATGCACACGGTTTCCAAGCTTCGTCTCCTTCTCTTCACTTCTCCCTGGAATTTATTCTGTTTTCCACTTTGTCAAGACCAGTTTCCTATACCCTTCAGACTCAGTAATAGAAACAAGGCCATCGCCCTGGACAGAGACAACTCACCCCAACATGGAAACTAGATGTTCATACGCCATATTTGCATTTCGCCTGGGGCCTTCTGTACAGTGCCTTAATCCAAAGAAGTATCAGGGATGGTGGGACAAAAATTTAATGGTACGAGCCTTGTCACAAATGGGGGGGGGGGACTACAGGTGCGCCCTCATCTGCCTCACCGATTGCTAACCCAGAATGTAGCCCACTCCCACAGTTCCCCCTGAGTTGAGAAAAGAGGTCAGTATAGTTAGCTAGCACTTACATTGGGGATGGATAACCCTCTTTCCACGCGTAAGCCCTCTCTGGTTTAGCCCTGCACCAGGAGCCTAGCCATCTCCCCCAGCCAACGTCCTGGGTTGCTAAGCAGAGAAGTAGGAGGCTCCCTGTGATAACAGGCTAAACCTCAAATAATTGGGAAAGTGAGGTGCTATGGGGAGCCAGGGGAGAGGGACTCAGTCCAATCCAAAATCAAGGACAGGAATCCTTGTGGCATCTGTGCCACCACTTGTGAGATTTTCAGCCACGCTCTGAGTCTTGGTGTCTCTGTCTGCAGAACGAGGAGCTTGGGCTACGTGATCGTTAAGGTCCCTCCCATTCAGTATTCTCGAGGTGCATGCTCTTCATGAAACAAATGGACTCACAGGTGATCCTGAAGACCAGGCCTCTGGGCAGCTCACAGTCTAGTAGAGGAGATAAGACAGGAATACAAAAGTTACTTGTACCATAGGCAGAGTGTCACAGTCAGGGAAGTGGTTTGAAGTTACAAAATGTTCTGTAGAGTATAATCCCATTTTTAAAAAATATTTAAATATGAATATTCAACATAAAAAATTACATTTTGGGGCAAGTCACTTAACCTGTCTAAGTTTCACTTGCCTTGCATTTAAAATGGAAATTGTTTTTAATATTGCCATAAAATGTTTTTGGACCTCAAACTCAGAGGAATGAGGTAATCATGTTTCTTAATTGATAAAACACCTCGTCACCAGGCCTCTCTCTTATCATTTACTCCTTTTATCCCCAATCCCCATTCCCATTTCTCTCTGCCTCCACCTTTAGGCAACCATTTTGTGGTTATTATGTATTTTTTAATTTGAAAGTTGTTTTGCAATATGTGTGTGGTTGGTGTATTGCTTAAATAGGACCATGTTATCAATCTCATTCTTTCCTACTTTTTTCACTAAGAACAATGTATTTAAGACCTTTCCATATTGCTATAGGGACTCCTCATGCAGGGCCTTTACATACTGCATAATCTCTATGCTGAGCATCTATCCATCTCTATGGTTCTGTAGTTTCCAGTGAGGGACACCCAGGTTTTCTTCAACTCCTTGTCACCACAAACAGCACTGCCTTGAGCATACTCATCCATGTCCCTTTATGGACCTTCATGAAAATGCTTTGCGATCTATGCCCTGGAGCAGAATTGCTAGGTTGGGATGTATGTGTGTGCATGTATGCTTAACAGGACCAAATGGTGCCACAGTCCTCTCCAGATCTTCACAGCCTGTGCCCCCACCAGCCGTGCAAAAGGCTCCCCATGTCCCCACAGCTCTGCCTACACTTGGCACTGTCCAGCTTGCTAATTTTTGCCGGCCTAACAGATATAAATGATATCTCTTTATGGTTTTCTTTTTAGTCCATTTGCCTAATTTTGAGTATCTTGTCATGTGCTCATTAGCCCTCAGGCTTCTGGTTTTGTAAATTGCCTGCTCGTTTTCTTTGCCCACCTTTCTACTGGGAATGTTATCTTTTTCTTGTTGATTTTCAGAAGTCCTTATATATTGTAAATCTCAATCCCTTGACTGCCTTAGATATTGTAAATATCTTCTCCCACCCTTGCTTTGTACTTCTTTTTGAAGTGTTAAGTCATTTTCCTTCACCCCTAGATCAAAAAGATCGTCCTTCGCCTTGTCTTCTTTCGCCTTTACTTTTCTCACTTAGGACTGTAATACATCTCATATTCGCCATGGAAATAAATCAGCGCCTACTTCATGGCCTTTTGTGACGGATCAGATAATATAGGTAAAGCGCCAGCACAGTGCCTCTGACCCGGAAGGGGTGTGCAGTTGTGGGCGATTATTATCATCATTTGAGTCAAAAGTGGTAAGCGCTGCCCTAGGAAAGCTAGCGATATGGGAGCTTAGATGCTGTTTTAGCTAGAGCAGCATAGCTAGAGGTTGGCCCTGAAAGTGGACGTAGGATTCATGCGTTTTGAGACAGAAATTGCGAGCATTCCAGGCAGAGGCGTGGCTAGGGTCCAGGCCTGGCAGCATCTGGCCCTCGGGCAATGTTTAGGCAGACCACGTGGTCGAGAGGGCCCACCTACTCACGAACTGCTGTCTGTCTTTCTGCCCGCGCCCGCCCCGCCCCTCTCCCCTGCAGGCTCCCTGTTCTCCACCCTGAAGCCCCCCGACGCCGTGTTCAAGGTGGTGTTCTGGCTGGGCTACTTCAACAGCTGCCTCAACCCCATCATCTACCCCTGCTCCAGCAAGGAGTTCAAGCGCGCCTTCCTGCGCATCCTCGGGTGCCAGTGCCGCGCCCGCCGCCGCCGCCGCGCCGCCGCCGCCGCCTGGGCGGCTGCGCCTACACCTACCGGCCGTGGACGCGCGGCGGCTCGCTGGAGCGCTCGCAGTCGCGCAAGGACTCGCTGGACGACAGCGGCAGCTGCCTGAGCGGCAGCCAGCGGACCCTGCCCTCGGCCTCGCCGAGCCCCGGCTACCTGGGCCGCGGCGCGCCGCCGCCCGTCGAGCTGTGCGCCTTCCCGGACTGGAAGGCGCCCGGCGCCCTGCTGAGCCTGCCGGAGCCCCCCGGCCGCCGCGGCCGCCACGACTCGGGCCCGCTCTTCACCTTCAAGCTCCTGGCCGAGCCCGAGAGCCCCGGGACCGACGCGGCGCCAACAACGGGGGCTGCGAGGCCGCCGCCGACGTGGCCAACGGGCAGCCGGGCTTCAAAACCAACATGCCCCTGGCGCCCGGGCCGTTGTAGGGCCCAGCGCACAGCTTCCTTTCCCCGGGGAGGACCTCGCCGTGGGGGAAGGGGGCGGACGGGGGATGGGGGGGAGGGGCGTGGCGCGCCCGGGAGACCCGCGCCCGAGGGGAAGCGGGGGGAGGGGCGGGGAGAGGGGCAGCTGCTTTCTGGCAGGGGCATGGGTGCCAGGCAGGGCGCGGAGAGCGGGCCGGGCATGCCGACAGCCTGGGGGACCAGACGCCGGCCAGGATCACGTGTCTCTCTCTCTCTCTCTCTCTCTCTCTCTCTCTCTCTCTCTCTCTCTCTGTACATATATATATATATATAAACGCGTCCCTCTGTACATGTATTTAACCGTGGGTACACGTGCGTGTGTCTGTGCGGTGTACGCGTGGTCTGCATGTGTGCGTGTGTGAGGCAGGGGGGTGGGGGCCTTGTTTGTCTCGTGACTTCTACCTCTCAAGCCCTTCCTTGTACTACACTGAACGATGATGGCACTTTGGCGGGGTTGGAAATAAAGTCAGACATTAAAGGTCATTTCTCCTGTGCGGCTTTGAGTAGTTTGTGAGCAGGGTAGCAGGCGGGGTCTGGAGTTTCCTTTTCCTTAAACTTCAGGTTTGTCCCTGTCCCTGTCACCAGTCCTGTGATCAATAGTCGTGCTGTCCCTCCATCCCACTCTTTGTCTGCCTTTGTCATTACTGCTCCCCAGGGCTAGACCCTGTGGCTAAAAGTGACCCCCTGGACTTGTCCCATAAATCCCACTTGCCTGGTTTTGACTCTTAGCAGTGTCTAAATTCTCCTGCTCTGGGCAGCACTGGGCTATGCTTAGCCTGGCCCCGATCCCTAGTACCCGGATCCTAGCTGGGAGATCCTCATGGGCCTATCACCTGAAAGGGGAGAAGACCCAGACAGAGAGATGGGCTGGTCCCTTTCACCTTCCCACATCCCCAGGCGAAACACTCCGTTGTTTGTGCCCGCAGAAGCTGAAAAGGAAATCCAGACTGCAGAATTTTCTGGATAAGATATGGATCCATGTGACCAAGCAGCACACATGGGCACAAGAACCCTCCTAAACTGTCCTATCTGGCAAACCTGCCTGGGAAAGAAGCACTGAGGGAAGTCACGCAGAGAGGTGGAGCCTTCCTTGGACAAGGTAACCACCTAACCATTGGTTCTAGTCTCAGGCCTGCTACCAATTACTTCCAGAAGCCACATCCCCTCTCCGGGTCTTGGTTTCCCATCTGTGTAATAACAGATTGACTCTAAGGTCTTTTCCGCCTCTGAAAGCCTTCAGGTTGCTAAAAGAATTAAGAAAGGGCAACAAACAGGAAGCATTTTTCTTCCCTGAAATTCCAAAAAGGCATGAGAGGAACATCCCCACCTCAATCCTTTTCTCTTCCTGCTTTGTTTTTCTAAGTTGAGCATCATAAGTTTTCAAATGACGAGAGCCTCTTTCAGTAATATGAGCACATCCATCTTTTATTCTATAGGTGATTGAAATAGAAAATGCCGTCCTTCTGAAAAATGTCATGGGTATCAGGCATGGCTGGATCTAGGGGCCTAAACGAGACTTAGCTTACTCACAGGCTCTTACTCTCTCGTCTAGCTCCCCTGTCTTTTAGCTCTGTTTATCATTATATGTTGCCCTTCTTTCAATTCTGCAAATAGCTTTCTCATACCATTTTTACAACCTGAACTCTTCCCCACCCCAAAAAAGAGATTTCCTAGCAGTTCTGCTAAAAGAGAAAAATTAAAAAGTCCTGGGAAGCTAGAGGCTCTGTACTGCAGATCCCTTTAAGATTCTGATGAAAGCTATAGATATTCCTACCAGAAAAATACACATAACAATTACAACATTTCATACAATTTCAGGTGACTCACCCCTGTTTAAGATCTGATTAACTAAGCATGATAGCCCAGATCCATAGGTTATTTGAGCTAAACTGGAATTTCAGAACTATCAAGGCTAATCCCCTCATCCTTTATACAGGGAGACTGAGGTGAATAACTTGGCCACATCACACTAAACTGGACCCAGGTCTGCTGCCTCCCTGTCCAGCACCTTTCACATCCCCTTGTGCTGCCATCCTGGGGTTGAGTACATCCTCCAACAGAGCAGGTCTCCTCTTGACCCTATAGAGAAAAGGTCCTAGAGAAAGAGGATCCTGAACCCAATTTCCAGAAACAGTTTGGGGGCAGTCTTTGAAAACATTTTGTTAGCAACACCAATCTCTCAAACCAGCCTTACACAGAATCCTGATATAGGTGCAGCCTAGAGTGAAGCGGGGAAAGGAAGACAGAGCCTCACCCCCTTGGCGTCCTTGGTCCTCCTCAGTCCCTGCCTCTGGCCTGCCCCAAGCACCCTAGGACTCCATACAATGAGGTTTGAAAACCACTAGTCTAGTGCAAGTGAATAGGACTGGGAGTCGGTGGACCCTGCGTTCAAGTTTGGACTCTATGTGACCTGAGCAATTCACCTTGCCTTCTTCTAGTCTGTTTCCCCCTCTGTCAAATGCACACGATCATTATAGCCCACCAGGAAGTGCAAAGGATTCAATGAGATCACTGTGGTAAAGAGACTGACCTGGGCAGATGCAAATTATAATTTGGACCTCAGATATCTGAAGCCACAGGCACCAAAGGCATTTCCTGAGCCGCTCAGTTCTGATGACTTCACATATTGCTGGTGTTTGGAGGCCACCCAGGCAGTATAGGGAGGCAGTGGCAGCCTCCTGACTCTTTCTAGAAGGAAGGTAGGCCGAGCAGTGGCTCATATCCCCAGAAATTGCTGGGCTCCAGATCTACCCCCAGCCAGAACCTGAATTATGCTGACCCCTCCAGGTCACCTCTCTGTGGTCAAGCCCAGGAAGGGCCTGGAGTTTATCAAGAGACCTTGGGACAAACAGATCCTCTCTACTCTGACCTGCAACTGGCAGCACTGCACCCCACTTATTCTCTCCAGCCCTCCAAACACTGCTGGATCGTTTGTCACTACTGAGGCCTGTACAGCAATACATCTGCCAACCACAGAGGTAAGTGGTTTGGAAAGATGGAATAGTCAATCCTTCAGAGCTAGGCTCAAATCCCACCTCTGCCATTTAGTAGCTGTATGAACCTGGGCAACTCATGACGTGTGTCTGAACCTCCGTTTCCTTAATGATAACATAAGGATAATAATGGTATCTATTTTGTAGGTAAATTAGGAAGATCAAAAGAGACTGTGATGGTGAAACAATACCATGCAAGTCCTTTGGACATCATCCAAGAAACCGTAGCTATTAGTAGAGGTATTAATTATTCTATTCTTTACTTTGATATATGAAGTTTAGAAAATCTGAATAAAGAGACAAAACACATTTGGTGTTATTCATCAGATTCCAGGGTTTTAGAACTCAGGGTCCACCATAAGAAAGACATGTTTATGACAGTAAAAGAATTCTGTGTCCTAAAGAGGGAAAAAACTTGTACTCAAAGAGGTTATCAACCCAAACTGAAAGTACAAGTGAAATTTAATAAAAGTTATGAGTTTGTTACACCACAACAGATAACTAGAAAGTAAGGAAAGACCTAAGATTTCCACTTAGACAGTCTGACCCTGAATTCATGTTCATAACTGTTCCCCCTAGCACTTAACTGGTGCCTGACAAGTGTACATTCTCTCTTGACAGGACTGGTGAAATGCTGGGCAAGATCTGAGGTCTGGCACCTTCTGGCCTTGACTTGCAAAACAGACAGAGGGCATTATAGGAAAGAATAGGAAATCGGGCTAGGAAGGGATATGCTTTGTGTTTGATTGTTTTTTCCCAGCTTTATTGAGGTGTAACTAACAAAAATTGTATATATTTAAGGTTACAACGTGATGCTTTGATATGCATTGTGACCTGGGATTACTACACTCAAACTAATTAACATACCCATCACCTCACCTAGTTACCTTTTATTTTGTGGTGAGAAAACTTAAGATCTACTCAGCAAATTCCAGCTATATAAAACATTGCTATTAACTATAGTCACCATCGTGTACTTAGGTCTCCAGGGATTATTCATCCTGCATAACTGAAACCTTTGTACTCTTTGACAACTCTCCCCATTTCCCCTACCCCCAGCCTCTGGCAACCCCCATTCTACTCTGCTTTTATGAGTCAGTGTTTCTAGATTCCACAGATGGGTAAGTAAGGTCATGCAGTATTTACCTTTTTGTGTCTGGCTTATTTCACTTAGTAAAATGCCCCCAACTCTGCCCTCTCTCTGGCCTTGGGCTTTTAGAAAACAAAAGCCAAGAAACCTCACAAGCTTCTGCTTTCCCTCTATTCACTCCTCACTCACTGAAGCTTTGAGGCACAAAGCCTGTCTGCTCGAATGAAAGGAAAGGGATGGGTGAGGGCAGAAACATGAATGAAAATCACAAAATACCATCCAATTTCACTACCTAAATGTCCAATCAATCCCCATCCAAAGGGTGAATCAGTATAAGGTGCTCCACATGGGATCCTGAGCACACCTGAAGATCGAAACTCACCGACTCAGCCAGGTGTGGCGAGGCCCAGTGCACTCAGCAAATGCAGCTCCAGGTCACCCCTCACCAGCTCCGGAAGAGCAGGATCGGTGAGGAATCTGCTGCAGCATTCAGGGTTGAAGCAGCCTGCTTCCTTCCCTTCCCACCTGGTCCTAAGATGAGCTCAGCAGGGTTTTCAGCAGGGTTCCCCCATCCCAACAGGACCGCTCTGCTGCCCAGCCCTGGGCTCTGACCTTCTACCCCGAGCAGGATTTCCCTCTCCCCCACCACTCAGAAACACCTCTGGGGAGATGTCAAGAGGCATAGGATGCCCTGGTCACAAAATCTGAGCCTGACTTAGAAACAGGAGCATTGTGCTTGGAACAAAGCACGGTTTGGGCACTGTGAGCCCTGAAGGGAAGACATACCCATCAGGCGCCTGAGGGGTTGCAGCTCTGAGAGGCCTCGGACATGGCCCCAAGGGAGGCAGCGATCTCGGGACTCACCCGAAGATTGACCTGTAGCAGTTACACGTGTGGCTACTCTTTCATGCAACTTGGAAGAGTTGCATGAAAGAGTGGGAGAAAAGGAACTCACAGAGGCTCCCAGAAATATGTGGGGAGACTTTCTGAGAGGGTCTGAGGTTTGCTAGGTGGGGGCTACTCCCCAGAAATATTATTCATATGATATGACCTAATGTGCACCCTGAGTGCTGGAACTAGGGCTAGTCACCTTTGGGAGAAGGAGGAGTCTCAGCTCTTACATCTGAACTAAGAGCTTTGGTGCCAAGAGCTGGACAGTGGTTCTCAAACTCAGTAGAAGAACCACTCAGGGGCTTTTGAAAAATGCAGACCCACTCAGCCACCTCGGGCTTTTCTCCAGCTGATTTAGTAGGTGGAGGGAAAGCCCAGGAATCTGCATTTTTAGCAATGAGCCAGATGGCCCGTAGACCACATTTTGAGAAGCGCTGTACTTCAGCATGCACACTGTCAGGACAAGGACCAGGTTTTACTCCCCTAGAGACCCCCTACAGGGCCTACTGTCTCTGGGGTCCACTTTGCTAAACACTGAGTTGGGAGATGCTTCCCGTCTCCCCGGGGGCCTGATAGCACCAGGCGTCACTCATGCCTGCCCTCTGCCTTAAACGGGATAGCCGAAGAGAAAGGAAGCCCCTCTCATCTGGCCCTGACGTCCCGGCTGTTGACATCCTCACTCCTGCCTCCATGGAGGAAGGAGCCAGGCCCGGGGTTAACAAGGGTGGTGGTGTAAGAAGCTCAGGAAGCCCGTTTCCAGAAATCGGGCAGTTGTTTTCATGCCTTTTAAATCACGCCGGCGGTTTCAATGTCCTCTTTCAGCAGCCTCATTCATATCTGGCGTTCGGTTGCAGCTCTGATCGCCGATCCCCGGGTGGGGGCGCAGTGCGCGTCCAGGTGCGGGGGTCTCTCTTGCCCGCGCAGCGTGCGGGCACCGCGGCGTCTCCGGCTGTGCACAGCAAAGACGAAGCCTGCCGGGGCTGCTCCTCGCCGCCCGGAGCCCGACATCCTTCCTCGGTACGTGCAGAGACTTGGAAACAGTTCTTTAGACACTGCAGTGACCGAGACCGTTCCCCGTCCCCTTCCCCTGAGCAGGTGCTCGGAGTGGGGCAAGCTTCGCGTTGAGGCGGACCCGGGCGCCACCTGCTGGCCACGCATCGACGCGATAGACGTGTAAAGGAGCAAAGTTGCTTTACAATTCAGCTTGCGCTGCTCTGTCTGCTTCCTCTGAACCCCACTTTGGTGCTTCAGCTGCAGCTAGATGTTCTAGAAATGTTTAACTTGGGGCTATGTGTTGGCTCCAAGGGATCTGGGACCCCATAAATTGTTTTTGCAGAATGTAGCTCCTCTACATTTTTCTGGAAAGGGTGTATAGATTTCATGAGTCTACTATTTTTATGACCTGTAGACCACGTGCCAAGCACTGTCCAAGCTATTGGCGGTAAGTGGTGACCAGACAGACACATCACTTCTTTCTCATGGCCCTTGCATGAACTTTGCTAGAGTCTGTAGTGGGCTGAATAACGGCCTCCAAATATGTCCACCTCCTAATCCCCAGACTTGTAAATGTTCATTTATATGGCAAAAGGGACTTTACAGATGTGATCAAGTTAAAGATCTTGAAATGAGGAGATTATGATGGATTATCCTGGTGGACTCAATGCAATCTCAAGAGCCATTATAATAAGAGGAACACAGGAGTCAGAGACAGACAGAAGGCAGCGTGAGGACAGACGGGGAAGGATGGAAAGAAAGACGTTTGAAGATACTGCGTTGCTGACTTTGGAGATAGGGGAAGGGGGCCGTGAGCCAAAAGATATAGGCAGCCGCTCGAAGCTGGAAAAGGCAAGGAAACAGATTCTCCCCTAGAGCTGCCAGGAGGAAGTGCTGTCACCTTGACTTTGCCCCAGTGAAACTGTTTTCAGGCTTCCAACCTCCAGAACCGTAAGTGAATACATTTGTATTGTTTTATGCCACTTAATTTGTAGTGATTTGTTTCAGCAGCAACAGGAACCTAATATACAAGTTATCAGACCCTAAAAGTGGTAAGAGACCCCATACCCACAGTCCTTTTCAGTGCCAAGTATCTCTATATCACTGACCCTCCTCATCTCCAGGAGGTGACAGGTCAAAGAGACAGAAAATGCACCTAACACTGAGGAGGTGGGTTTACAGACCTTCTCCCTGTGCTGGAGTGGCGAGTCCACATCTAAGTCCCTTTTCTGGAGAGCTTTGGGGCTGCTGGAGAAGATAAAATTCAGGTTGCATTTTTCAGCCTGAGCTATACAGAGATGTGCCAGGGACTCCACAAAGCTAAAGGGTAAATGAGGGGCATTTCCTTGAGATCAGTTTTACTGGATGAGACAAGATCTAGCACATTTCAATTCAGGCATACCTCAACAATATTGCACGTTCAGTTCCAGACCACCTCAATAAAGCGAGTATCACAATAAACCGAGTTGTGATCTTGCTGGCGGAGGGTCTTGCCTTCACTTTGTAAACAGTACAACACCTGTGAAGTGCGGTAAAGCCAAGCACAAGGTCTGCCTGTATAAAACTAGAATTTTAAGATACAACAAGGACCTCAGTGAGATTTTCCTCTTCTCATAGCCTCCCAGATACTCCAAGTTATGCTTCTGCTCTCCCCTGCCGTTGGTGACATTTTGGTGAGATCATCTAAAAAGCTCCAGCTTATGAAACAGGTGACATTGGACAAGCAGTGCAATGTGCAGCCAGGTGAGGCAGGAGCACCCGAGAAGACTGCTGAAGAGCGGGGGACTGCAGCCCACCTAGAAGGACTTGGAAAGGTGAAGTGGAGGGGAAGGGGGTAGCGTCCACAAGAACACAGCCAAGCCGGTTGGCCACCGGGTCAGGAGGAAAAGGTGTTCTGGAGGCCTCTGGAAGCACAGCAGGCAATATTTTTTAAATTGCTAATCTATTGGAAATATGGAGACAAAGGCAAGCTCACACAGTGCTGGGAGATGGTGCAAGTGAGCGCAGACGTTTTAGAAGGCAACATCTAACACATTTTAGATGAACATTCCTTCTGCAGGGCACGTGTAGGCCTCCGGCCCACAGAGACACACCTAGAGGTGCATGAAGATGTACGAGGATGCCTACTGCAGCATTGTCTGCAGAAGGGAAAAACATAAATGACGTGGCTGTCCATCCAGAGAAAAATGCTAAAATAAGTTGTGCGTATCCATGCTGTGAAATATGTGCAGTGGTGAGAAAGAATGAGGTCACTCCATATGTAGTGACGTGGAAACATCTCTAAAATGTGGTGGACACTATGGAAAAGGCAGATTACCTGACCATACGTATAGTTTCGTTCCATGTAGACACATTTTCAAGGTATTCGTTTGTGTGAGTCCCAGCAGGGAACGGGGCGAGAGTCCCAGGAAGGGAGAGAGGAGCGGGAACGTTTTTCTCTTTTATTTCACGTATTCCCTATCTCCCGGTTTTTGGATTTTTTACACAGATAATATATTCCTAAAGCACTCAAGTAACGGGGTTTTTTTTTAATTGTGATAAAATACATGTGACATAAAATTGACTGTCATAAACGTTTTAAGCATATAGTTCAATAGCATTAAATATTTCACATTTTACGTTGTTGCATAACCAACCTCCAGATCTTTTTCATCTTGCAAAACTGAAATGCTGTACCCATTAAATCACGACACCTCATCCCCCCTCCACCCCTCACCCTGCCCCTGGCAACCACTGTCTACTTTCTGTTTCTATGAGTTTGACTACTCTAGCTGCCTCATATATGGTATTTTTGTCTTTTTGTGACTGGATTATTTCACCTAACACAAAGTCCTCAGGGTTCATCCATGTTGTAGCATGTGGCAGGATTCCCTTCCTTTCTAAGACTGAAAAATATTCCATTGTATGTACAGACCACGTTTTGTTTATTCAGTCTTTTTTTGATGGATATTTGAATTGCTTCTACCTTTTAACTTTTCTGAATAGTGCCACTATTGAACGTGAGTGTAAAAATACCTCAATTCTTTTAGATTGATACCCAGAGCTGGAATTGCTGAATCATATGGTAGTTCTATGTTTAAGTTTTTAAGGAACTGCCATACTGTTTTCCATAGTGGCCGTACCATTTCACATTCCCGTCAACGGTGCAAAGAGTTCCAATTTCTCCACATCCTCACCAGCACTTGTTATTTCCTGATGCTATTATTATTATTTTTTTGTAGTAACCTTCTGAATAGGTGTGGGGCTTTGATTTGCATTTCCCTAATAACTAATAATATTGAACATTTTTTCACGTGTTTATTTGCGTTCTGTACATCTTCTTTGGTCACATGTCTAAATCTTTTGCCCATTTTTATTGTTTTTGTTAATCTTATTGAGTTGTTAGAGTTCTTTATTTTAGGTCCAATTCTTTTGACATCTCTGCAAATATTTTCTCCTAATTTATGTCTTGTCTTTTCATTTCTTTAAGTGTCTTTTGTAGAGCAGATATATATGATTTTAATGAATTGCAAGTTATCAATTTTTAATTTTATAGTTCATGCTTTTTATTGCCCTGAAGTAATTTTTTAATTTAAGAAGACAGTAAACCCTGCAGATAAGGCTACTTACTCCATTAGGCTTGTGGGGAGGAACAGTTGGTCTTTGAGTTAAGGAATGCAGAGAAAGGAAATTGATGCAGCCCATCACCGAGAGGATCGAATGGAGAAGGCAAGAGACGGTTGCGCCAAGTTCAAGCAACTTCCAAGGCCTTATTGGCTGGCCCTGTTCTGCAAGCAGAGATAGGTGGAGTCTCCCGCAGAATCAAATAATGACATGAATAAATATATAACTGCAGACAGGGGAGGAGAGATGTATCATGCACTGAAAGCTGATAACCAGGCCTCTGGCCTAGTTGGGGGTGGTGTGGGGAGGAAGGGTGGCTTTTCTGAGGGGATGGAGCTGGAGCTGAGCTTCATATGGGTGGGAGGGAGCGTTCCAGGCAAAGGGAACAGGGTCTAGCAAGAGGCTGCTTTCTGAAAGGCCATTGTGGATGCTGCTGATGAAAAGGCTGGCAGGGGCCAGGCCGTGCAAGGTCTTGTGGGCTTTGGATGTGTCTTTGCCTTCATCCTAAGGTGACGTGACCAGATGTGCATTTTGGAAAGATTAATCTGGCTACTGGTTAGAGAATGGATTAGAGGAGGAAGGGAGAGTTCGTGTTCCATCAAAGTTAGTTAATCCTCCTCACTAAAATGACTGTAATTTCAAACAACAAAAATGAAACAGAAAAAAAAAAGGAAAATAACAGGTTTTGGAGCTATTGAGGAGAAATTGGAAACCGTGAACATCGTCGATGGGAACGTAAAATGGTGCAGCCGCCACGGGAAACGGGCTGCCAGGGCCGCAATCAGTTAAACCTAAAATGACCATTTGCCCCGACAGTTCCACTCCCAGGTATGTTCTCCAAAGCGCCAAAACCGGGGACGCGAACGAAAACCTGCTACGACAGAGACGAACCTTGAAAACATCGCGTGAGGGAAAGACACCAGACACGAAAGGCCACATATGGTATGATTCCATTTATGTGGATTATCTAGAGTCCGCAAATCCCAAAAGCAGATGAGTGGTTGCCAGGGCCGGGAGGAGGGGCCGGGGGAGGGGCGGTGATGGGTCCACAGTTTCTTTGGGGGTGATGAAAATGTTCTGAAACTAGCAGCAGTGATGGTCGTGCAACATTTTGAATGTACTAAATGGCACTGATAGTGACTTTTACCATGTGCGTATTTTACTACAATCCGAAATTTAAAAGACAATTTGTCCTCATCTCCCCTATGTGTGGCCCTAGTTCCTCCCTTTATGCAAGAAGGAGATTGATCTCAGTGTGCCCTTCTGATCCTAATTTTTTAAGATGCTGTAACTGCTCAGATAGTGTTCCTTGCATTCTGCCTACCTGTAGGATGATTTAACTGAAACACTGCATAGGCGATAATATTGAACTGTAACATGAGAAAGTACTCTCTTTTGTCTTTTTTTACTCCTTGTGATTATATCAGGTTGAAAGTCTCATTTTGGTGCTAGTAAATCTCTTAACACTTGCCAATCTCTCTCTTTTATATTTAAATAAAGTGATACTAGACCTCAGGATCAGAGCCTTAGGCAGGCAATCTCAGAGCTCAGAGTGAATAATACTGTTTTTTTGTTTTCATTGTATTTACTTCTACTGAAAACTCTTCAGAGCAAGTGGCACTGGTACTTTAACTATGCTGATGGCAGGAAATTTTCCTTTTACTATACATTTTATTAAATGAAAAAGATTGAAATTATTTTAAATTTATGTCAATACTGCAGAACCACAGAAATAGCAAAGATCATGATGTGGATATGCCAATGACTGAAGTTTGGGAAACAGCACACTGTTCAATTACTGCTGTTACTTCTTGGGAGCTGTAGCCCATAAAACTTTGAGAAATTACAGGCTACAGACAAAGTTCTGGCTAAGAACTCAGATGTGCCCAGCCCCCGTGCACCCCGCCCTGTCACTGTCCCTGTAATGGGACTGGGAAGCTTATGGTTTGGAAATTAAAGCAGAGGAGAAAGGAGCTGGCTTCTGGTCCAAGGCCGTTCGAAATGACCCTGTGGGCAGTTGGAGATCTACTGTGACTCTATCCCAGAATTCCTTGCAGGGGAAGGGATGGACAGACAAGAAAAAGAATGCCTGGTCAATCTCACAGCCTCCCAAATCCCACCTCATCCTCCAGAAGGGGGCGCGTTGGCCACCCTGAGCTAAGGAATGGCAAAAGGAGAAAAGGAAACGGAGAGGTTAAGCACAGTGCAATGTTTTGATAAATTGTCTTGCTCCTGTACTTCCATAATTAAATCAGCGTATTAGTCAGCTCAGGCTGCCATCACAAAATGCCACAGGTGGGGTGGCTTAAAGAATAAAAATTAATTTTCTCACAGTTCTGGAGGCTGATCAAGATGTCAGCAGGGTTAGTTCCTACAAGGCCCCTCTCATTGGCCACCTCCTCACTGTGTCCTCACGTGGCCTTTTCTCTGGGAGTGTGTATCCCTGGTGTCTCTTCCTCTTCTTATAAGGACATCAGTCCTGTTAGGTTATGATGTCCTTATGATTCCTATAACCTCAAAAACCTCCTTATAGGCTCTGTCTCCAAATACGGTCACATTGGGAGTTAGGGCCTGAACATATGATTTGGGCGGGGGTGGGGGTGGGGGTAGGGGGAGGAAGTGGGGAGACATAATTCAGTCCATGACAGTCAGAGTATGGACATCTTCTGGCATATTGTTGTTAAAATCATATCTGGGGAGTGGTACTGAGTTCCGAGTTCGTCCTGTTCTTCTACTTGAATTTTTAAATAGAGTTATTTTAAAAGATGATGACGATGATTCAGGGTATTAACTGGAAGGAGTGCCACATTTCAGCCTGCCCAGTGCATCTACCTAAACCAACCAGCCCTGAGTGTTGAGTCTTGTGCCTCACTTCTAGGCCCCCAGGAAGCCTAGTTTGCAGGCATTAGCATGCCAAGTGGTCCCCAATCCCTCGTGATAAGGAAAAGATAAGGAAAAGAAAATGTCCCGTGGGGAAATAGCACTGTCCTGTGGCAAGGCCGTAGGCCAGACATATCCTTAGGAACTTCGCTGTCCTTACCCCTTGGCCCTTCCTAAGGCCTGTGGGGCTTAAGCACACCCTGCACCACCCCCAAGCGTCCCCAGCTTTGATGGCAGAGGGTCCAACAGAGTGGTCACTGGAGCAGGGAGCAGGCTGGGGGGCCTTTGGAGTCTGAAGGTCCTTCACAGGCCCCCTCATAACCTCTCCAGCCCCTTCTCACCCACACTCTTCCTGAGAAGGCAGCTCTGCTGGCAGAAATAACATGGCGGGGGCTTATGCAAAAAACCTGAGGAATAAATGAGAAGTTGCTTCAGTCCCTGGATTTATATAAACCTCCTATTTGCCTCCATGTCTGTGGTCGTTAGCCACTAATTATTAGGTGTCTTGTCTCTGTCAGCATTTTCATAAACTGTTCCTTTCTGTGAGGCATGATAAGCGTTTAATCAAGGCTAAATTGGAGCGGAAGCATGTGTACCAGCGCTGAGGCCAGAGCGGGCAGGGGTCGGGGGAAGGAATTTCGAGGCTGCATGTGAGGTTTTGAAGCTGTGAGCCAACATGCTAGAAAGTGCACTGAACTGCAAGGCACTGAAACAATATAATAACAGCTGCCTTTCAGTGTGCCAGGCACTGCGTTAAGTGCTTTCTATCCTCTAATTCTTGCCAAAAAAAAAAAAAAAACCTTAAATGCTGCTCTTATATATGAAAGGCTCAGAGAAGGTCAGTCAGCCAGCCAGGAAGAGGTGTCTGTCAGTCCAGGAGGGAGTTTGGCTGCACATAACACAACACAAGTAACAGTGGCCTGGACAAGGCAGAAGATTTTTTTTTTCTGTCACATAAGAAGCCGAAAGGTAGGCAGCCCAGGGATAGTGTGGCAGCTCCGCAGTGTCAGGAAAGACCCATGTCCCTTCTAATGTTTGCCCACCCATCTTTCTTATGTGGTCCTAAGGTCCCTCTTCCAGGCAGGAAGAGGAAAGGGACAAGGGCAAAAGGCACATACGGCTGACTCCATCCCCCTTTTAAAGAGATTTCTAGAAAGCCCATCTCTGTGCTTCTACTGTCTACAGGGTGACCGTTGTGTGCCTGACACTGTGTTAAGCATTTGCACGTATTATTGCATTTGTCTTTCGTAACAGCCCTTTAGGGAAGGTCTTTTCAACCCCTGGGTTCTAGTTTAATCCCTGCTATTATCCATCTGAGTAATCCTAGATAAATCAATTCCCCTCTCTGCCCTCAGTTTCCTCATTTGTTTTATGAGGGAATGGACGAGGTACTGAGCTCTAAACTTGGGGTCTGCAGAGCTCTTTGAGGCCATGGATAAACTCCAAGGGGCAGGGTCATGAATGTGGATGGGGAAAAATCTTGTATTCTTATTTTCACTAACCTCTAGTCAAAATGTAGCATTTCCTTCTCTTATGAATATAGGCAACCATAATATTAGCGGAACCTGTGATTTTTTTCACCAAAAAAACTCAGATTTTTTTATAGCATACTGTAGTTGTTCAGATATGTTAAAATATTGTTTTTGCTCATCCCTACCTCAAAATTATGGTAGTTATTACATCTACCATATTTAATGTGATTATACATATATCTCACAAATAGTAACTTACTTCAATATAATTTATTTTCTTTACAAACCTATATGCTTTGTTTTATGCACTAAAAAACATTTCTCTAAGAAGGAGTACATATGTTTCAGTGAACGGCCAAAGGAGCCCATGGAACAAGTGAGACGAACTCTTGGGCTATGAGATCTCTTGGCCCCTCCGGCTGTAAATGAAACTCTGCCACTAGCTCTCATGGTTATCCTGAGCAAGTCCCTTCAGCTCTCGATTTCCCCCAGCTCTCAGTTTTCTCTTCTGAAAAATGGGAATAATGCATGCTTTGTCTAGCTCAGAGCTGCTAGGAAACCAAATTAATCTTTGGTAAGCACTCTCAAATGCAGAGCTTATGCATATTCAATTACACAGTGTCAGCCTCTGAAGTTCTGGGTAAATGCTGAGTGTCATTAAGCTATTCAACTTTAGCCCTGTTTCCCAGAAATGCTGATGTTTTCCTATCATCTCCTGTTGTGTGACCCAGTTCCTAACAGGCCACAGACTGGTAGCAGTCCAGCCCCGGGGGTTGGAGACCCCTGCCTTAAAGGGAGCCTGGGAGGATTCTGTGAGGGGAATGACAGATGAAAATGTTTAGCACAGTGCTTGACACCCAACTCGCTTATTTTTCTTCTGACTCATACCCTTGCCACCTGCTGGACCAAAATTGGCCCACCGCCTAACCTTGCAAAGATTTGTACATCATGAACACGATGCTTTATACTTTAAAATAGGCATTGACATTTAATATAGAAAAGTGAAGGTTGGAAATATGTTCCCTAATTCAGACTAAATTGCTCGGTCCTGCTGATGAGTCCCAGGGTAAAAAATGTGCTAGCTCAGTCATTCCATTTGTGGTTGGGGCACAGATTTCCTTTCTTGGTCCCAATGACCAAGGTTGAGGGCAAGGGGGGTTGGGCAGTCAGGCTAGGGGTGCAGATGCTTGTCCTGGCAGTCCTCTGGATGACTGCCTCCAAGGCTGTCAGTCTTCATTTCAGATGGGACCTTCATCCATCCGTCACCCACCTTAAAGGTCTTATCTGTAACCAGGCTCTCAGCCATTTGCTTGACACTGAAAAACTGCTGAGTTTTCCTGCCAAGAATACAGCCATCTGTGTTTTCATAGACATAGATCACCTTCAAAGGCCACGTCTGCTTTCTGTAGTTAAGGTTACCACATCTGCCCACCCCTTTCGTTCTTTAGAAAACATAGACCTTGCGGTTAGACCTGGCTTTATGTCCTTGATCTGTTCTAATAGCTGTGTGACCTTGGAGAAAACTGAGCTTCGGTCTTATCGTAATTTGTAATAATACTTACCAGTGTCATCTATGTATACAACAGTTGAATTCCTGTCGTGCACCAGACACTGAGCTAGGCTCTAGGATTTCACAGCAAAGAAGACAGACAAGATTTCGATCCTTACATTCCAGTAGAGGGAATTATAATAATTGAGTAAATAAATACTCAGGATTGCTATAGATGTGATGAATGACGTGAAGGAGATGTATAGAGTGAAATAATAGAGTGAGGTACTTACGTGATACTGAGACGAGACCTGAAGAATGAGCTAACCCACAGCCAGGGCTGTTAACAGCGTGCAGCAGAGATCTGGAAATGGGGGAAACGTTGTTTTAGGAACAGAGAGTAGTGAAGCATCCAAGAGAGAAAGTGGTCCAAGATGAGCTCAGAGAGGTGAGCAGTGACCAGACCACATGTGCCTATGGGTCACAATAAGGAATTTTCGATTTTGTTCTAATCAGAGTGAGAAGCCAATGAAAACGGTAAAGACTTGTACAGGATTCATGTTTGAAAAAGATCAGGCCAGTTACTGAATGGTGAAGGGATGACAGGAAACGAAGGTGAACGCAGGGATGCCAGGGTTGTTGTAAAGATGTCCTGCAGTTACAAATGTGCAGTAATGAGTACGACCCTGGTCACAGGTGAGTGCTCTGTGAATGTTCGTTAGCTGTTGTTCTGGAAAGTTTAAGCCTGTCCTGTCTCACACAGCAGATGCCAGTTTCATCTGCCTGTGGAGCATTTGAAACATGGCGAGTTGCAACCACGGACTTAAATTTCTAGTTTATTTTAATTTTAAACGAAATTTATATGGAAAAACAAATATTCACTTTAGTCTTTTAAAGGTATATTTCAAAAAACTTGAATATATGAATTTACTTTTTTAACTGTACATTTTATGAAATTTAGTACAGATTCAGGTCTTTTTGGTGAAAATTGAAAGTCCAAGTTGAGATGTGTAACCGTAGAATACGCACGTGATCCCAAAGAAAATGTAAAATATTCTATTAATGATTTTTATATTGATTATGTGTTTAAATGATAATATTTTGGACATACTAGGTTAAATAAAATATTATTTATATTAATTTCACTTTTACTGTTTGTAATGCTGCTACTAGAGAATTTAAAATTGCATATGTGGTACATATCGTATTGCTATTAGACATGCTGATCTAGGGAAAACAGAAATCTAGAAGTTTAAATGCCCAGAATGTTAATCTTGGTTATGTCTCCTATTAGAAATCTCAATTTAAAGATTGGAAATGGGAAAGAATAAAGAAAAATAGCATCTTTTAGAGACACCATAGGAATACTGGCTTTACATCTTTTAAGTATTTTTCATACATCTCATCCTCAAGGAATTCTTCGGCATCCCTGACTGTTCCTGGATCCTGGACCTGCTTTGGCAAGTTCAGGCACTCCAACTCTGAGAGGAGGCAGAGAATACGTCCCAGAGTGTAAACGCTTTATTCCCAAAGCCAGGCTCAGTAAGCCTCGTGGTATTAATATATACACTTTGGGCACAGAAAGGACTGAGTCAGCCTCGCATAGATTTATTAAATCTCTAGCTCCAGGGAGCGTAGATGCACAGAGCCTCCCAAAAGTTTACCACTGTATGCATAATAAGTCACTGGGGAGGCAGAGGTGATTTCCATCTCTGCCTGCAAATTCTCCACAAAGTAATTTATTTTAAGTTAAAGTTTATGCCAGATTTGTACAAAGTGTTTTAGGTTTGTTATTCACTTAAGCCTCATGAAACCTTCTGAGGTAGGTATCAAGGTTCAGTGACTTGTCCAAGATCAGATCACACAGCTGCTAAGAGGCAGAGCAGGGATTCAAACCCAAACAGTCTGACTGCAGAACCTATGCTCTCAGTCACCATTCTGCACAGCCATCCTGTTGTCCCAAGGACCACCCTTGAGCATAAGGCTCCTCCTCTTGTTTCCTCCATTACTTCCTGCCATGCTCACCTCTCCCCAGTCCAGCTCAGAACTGGCCACAGACCAAGTGGGCAGCGCCTTACCGATTGATAGGCACGTGCCACCAAGAAGTCACCCAGCTGCTCCCCCAGAAAGAAAAGCAAAGAGAAAATGGTTTCCTTGCTCTTTCTTGATTTATTGCTGTGCCCACCACAAGATCTAGAATGATGCCTAGCATTCATTCATTATTCATATTCATTATTCATTCTTTCATGTTCAGCTTTAATTCTTTCAATAAATTTGGTGGTCTGTCCCCTGTCTGGGGTGCATGAATGAAAGCTTCATAAATATTATCACTATTAATAATATTATTTTTTATCATTAGTAACACTGGTAATAATCAAATTACTATTACTTTGATAATTGATCATAATAGTAGTAATGCTGTGGGGCCTTCATTAATAATGATTATGATAACAGCAAATGTTTATTGAGCACTTATTGTGCTAAGTACTATTGATAGTAAACTATTTTTTTTTTCTTTCTCAAGCACTTCACTTTCTGTGTTTTGGATAAGCCATGACACCATTTAATTCTTATAACAATCCTATAGAGTAATTCCAGTGGTCTCAAAATCTCTTTATGCAATCATCAGAGCACTGAATTACCCAGTGTTTTGGCCATAAATTCCAGAAAGAGGAGCCTTCATCCATGTGATAACAGGATGTTCACAGACCACTTACAAATGTAAACAAGACACATGGTCTCGGCCTTGGGAAAATAACAACAGAACTGCCTCTAGATGAGGATCCTTTCTTTTCCTCTTCCAGAGTGCCTGTAAGCAGTAAGAGGCAAAATCTCCATGGTTCAAGGAACTGATTGGTCGGCTTCCAACTGTAAAAATTTGTGTCTTGCTTTGTGCTCTACAGTTCCGCAACATCCAGCTACTTATTGTTAAAATCAAAATCAAATGGAACCAGCCTTGACGTTTCCCTGAGCAGACAAAACCAGTTTAGTCATTAATTTAGCTTATTGCTAATCACTGGGAAGAATAAACAATCACCTCTTCTCACCACGTAGGCTGCTTTATAACGGTGTACCCCTGAGCCTCATTCTGTTTTGATTTGAGTGCTACTGGGTTGCAAGCTGTCTTGTGGGTGCGTGCACAGTACATTTTTACTAGTTACTACTTCAGTGATTTATGGTTTTTTACTTTGGCTGTTTCTGAACCTTTGACATTTCATGACACATGACCCAAAGATGTACCCTTGCACTCCAAAGGCCAGTAAGCAAACCCGGTGCTGGTACCCACAGAGCCCTTTTCGCTCGCTACTCTCTCACCAACGTGGAGTTCTTGGGTGAGTCTCTTTTGGTTCTCTGTGCCTTCTGAGCTCTCCAACTTTATTGCACATAGTAGCTTTCTGGTTCTGTTTTGTTTTCTGGTGTCTGTTCCTGTTGAAGTTTCTAGGCAAGTCACCCATCCTGCTCGAAAGAGGGGAGACATGATTCCCAGTATTTTGGAATAGCTGTTGGAAAACAGGGCCACTAGTCGGTAAAAGGTTTTAGGGTCTCTAAATGCAAGATACGTTCCACCTTGTTTTTGGACCAGGATCTTGTGCCTGTTTGGGAAAATGTGTGAACTTCAGGATAATTTTGAATTGTAAAGGCAATTCTGGGGAAACTTTGTTTTAGATAAGTCCATTGTAAGGGTCACTCTTGAAAAGAGAGACTCTCAAACCCCTGGGAGATAATGGAATGTATTATTTGGTATGCAGAAGCTTCTTAAAGACTAAACAACTCCAAAAAATAGCACTAAAAAGATTTTACCACACAAATATCTTCAGTAATAAGACTCTGGGCATCTGAGCAGGTAATCTTAGTCCATCAGCCAGAAACAAAATTTGGACTAACTATTCCTTTAAGTTTGGTACCTGAGACATGACTAAAATTTTTCAAAGGTCTGTGTCTGCCTGTACATTTATGTGTGTCTATGTATGATGTTATAGATGTGATATTTTTCTACCTTGGAATATATATGATATTACCAAAATTAATTTGCAAAAAGCTCTATTCCATTGATTTAAAGACAAACAGGCGCTATATAAATTAAGTATACTCTCGGAAATATAAGAACTAACCTCAGTGTTTTTCAAGTTCACATGATCTGGGATAATCTGATAAATCAAAGGCTGCTTTAAGTTTGTCAGTTTAATAAAAGCAGGTATTTCTTCAGAGTTGTCAGTAGTGAGTGTAATGCAAGCAAATGCACAACTTTCTCTACATGGGTTTACTGATGAAATAAAGCTCAGGCTATATCTGTTACAAAACATGTCAATGAGAAAATAACTTGAGATGAGCTGTTTAATGTCTAATCCAAGCATAATTGTTGAAAGCAAGCAATGTAAATAAATTTAAATAAGATAAATGTTTATACTAAGTTAAACTAAATCATGAATATTTAGTGATTATCTAAATCATTTCCAAATAAGAACATTCTGCAAAATGCTCCTGGTATTTTCATAATGTCTTTCACCCTGCCCTGTTTTCTTCCTCTTAATGAACTATTCCTCTTTCAACAGCCTAACTCAAATACAGGCATAACTTGTTTTATTGCACTTCACAGGTGTTGTGGTTTTTTTACAAATTGAAAGCAAGACCTGCCACCAGTAAAAAGATTCTGACTCGCTTTATGAAGGTACTCTGAAACCGAACCCACAGTATCTCTGAGGTATGTCTGTGCCTTATTAGTGAAGACCTACCAACCTGGACCAATTGGGTATTGGTTTTTCTTGGTATAAAGGGAAAAGATTTCTGCCTTTAGGCTCAGTAGTTTATCTTTCTTTCTCACCCCTCCACCCCACCAGCCTGTGAGCTCCTGGACTGGGGTGACCAGGGACTGTGTCTTATTTGGTTTCCTGTACTCAGCTCCTGTCATAAGGCCTGCCACATATTATTGTCTCTAACATTCATTAAACACTATGTGCAAAGACCTGTGCTCCTTTTCCCCAATAAACTTGAAAGGGAGGTACCATTGTTACCCACCCCAATTTCTACATGAGGTAAATTTATATATCAAAGCTCAGAAGCATTGAGTGATTTGCCCCAAAGTCGAGTGGCAGAGCTAGGATTAGAATGCTAATAAGTAATCCACCTAAATCATTTCTCACAGTATATATAACCTGATAAGCACATAATCAATAAATGTTAGCTACTAGAATTATCACCCAAAGTCGAACAACTAGTAAAGTGAAAAAGCTGACATTGTAACTCAAGTTTGTTTTATTACTTATGTTGCTCCAAAATTCAGTTTTTCTATTACACAAGGATTTAATTAATAGGACTTCTTACAGGTCATAAGAGACCTAACTACTTACATTTTTGAAGTTATGGCTGTATTTAAAAAATACTAAAAGGTTTCAAATTTTAAAATAGATTTTCAATGTTTACTTTTAGTATTTTAAGGCTTTTGAGTTACACAAAAATAGAACTGTGTGTATAACCTCATTTAGAAAAATCCAAAAAAGTTTGATATACTTCCTAAAGTCTCTCCAGCTATCTGGGAAATAGGTTCTGTGAATTACCGAAAACTAATTAATACCCTGCTATCATTGCTGGTTATCTGTCTGGCTACCTTAAGGGATATCTCAATTCTGTATTCCCAGCACAATGCTTGGGGTCTAATAAACATTTTATAAACATTTGTTTTGATGAATGGATAGGGCAACAGTTTGCCTTTGGTTCCAGGACCTCTTAATATTCTTAAATATTATTGAGGACCACAAAGCGCTTTTGTTTATATGGGTTCCGCCTATCAATATCTACTGTATTAGAAATTAGAATTTAAATAACCCATTTAAGATAATAGACTCATTAAGTGCTAATATCTTTTTTATGAATAGCTGTTTTCCAAAAAATATATAGTGAGAAGAGTGACACTGTTTCACATTTTGCAAATCTGGCTTAATAGAAGACAGCTGGGTTCTCATAGCTCCTGCATTCAATTGATTGTGCTATCACATGACAGAGCCTCTGGAAAACTCCACGGTACATTCATGAGAGAGAAGTATGGAAAAGGCAAATAACAACTTAGTATTATGAAAATTATTTTGATCTAGCGGTGAACCCCTTGAAAGGCACACTTTGAGAATCATTAGAGGGAAATTTTTCTTTTTGGGCAAGACTTATGCTTCAGGATTCTTCTATACATTGCTAGGATGAGAGAGGTCAGAGTTAAGGAATAAAAGAAACACCGTAGAGACCATCTATCTTCATTTTTTCTGTATGCCAAAGCGGGGGCTGGCCGTAACCCAAGATAGCGACCGTCACCCATATTTTAGTCCGTACAATGACGTCACACAGCGCCAGCGACGCCCTCCGAGGGTCCCACTACATTTCCCAGGATGCTTTGCCAACGGCGACGCCATTGGTCGGCGCCGACGGAAGTGCACGTCACTGAGCGGAAGTAAAGGATCTCGGGCTAGGAAGGTGAAGAAGACAGGAGCTGTGAAGCTGTGAGTAGCCACATGAGTCTATCTTGTTGACGAAGAGGGACGTAGCCAGGGGACGAACTGTTGGGAAGCGTGGGGCTGCCCCTTCTTAATCCTGGGCCTCCAATTCCCACGTTCTTCCAGTAGACCTGGGAGCGGAGAGAAACAAAACAATGCTGTGGAGGCGAAGTCTCTGTATTACGATCTTGCTATTTTAAGTTTTCTTGGGACGAGCTGGGGCGAATTCGGGCGCTTGTCGCGACACAAGGGTCATTGGCGTGATTTTGCTGCGACCGGAGGGGTGGGGCTACGGACGGTCTCACGGCTTCTGCCGCAGTGGTTCTCAGTTGGCTGCTCATTAGAATCACCTGGGATGCCTTTTTAAAACTACAGACGCCTTAGCCCGACGTCAGACCAATGAATCGGAATCTATGAAGGCTAAAATCTGGGCAGCAGTATTTGCTAAAGGGTCCCAAGTGTTACGTTGTGTAGCCAGAGTTGAGAACCACTCTTTTAGTGCCTGATTCTGACCCCGACGGGCATCCTGATTAGAACTGTCTGCGCTTGGGGTCCCCTTCCACTGTAACCTGCGTGGTTGTATCACACGGACTTGAGTGAAGTTAATGATCAGTGTTCGGGCATAGATTGCATTTTGGTGGTGCTGGAAAGACAGGATGTAGTTCCTTATTTACGACCTGGCTGTTCTGAGTAAAGATTATGGCCACTTCATTTATCTTGCCTTTGTTTTAGCTTCTGCCTATTTGCTATCCCGACAAAATGTAAGCAGTGGAAAGTGGAAGAATCATTACAATCAGTCTCTTTTGTGCTTATAAGAAGTTCTGAAAGGGGTATCAGTTAAAATGACGTGACATTATTTATGGTCTTACCATAACAATATGCTAAGGCATGATAGGTGGGATTTTTTTTTTTTTTAAATATAAGCACTGTTAACTAACATATTTTCTCTTTTTCCAGAGCCAGCTTCTCCCTCACTGATTCAGCATGGGGAGAAGTCAGAAAACTGTAGGGTTCCGGAAGATCTGTTCAATGGCTTGAAAGTCACAGCTCCCCAGGAAGCAGAGTGTGCTTGCCCTCCAGATTCTAATCCCAAAGATCACCAGTCCCAGAGCAAGCTGCTCAGGGGTGCAGAGGCCCAGCCGCAGGAGGACCAAGGAGAAGAGGAGCACTTTCATGACTGCATCGCCTCATTTGAGAAGGAGGAATCAGGAGTGGACAAGGACAAACCTGATGATGTGAATTCCTCTGAACTAGATGAAGAATATCTAATAGAACTGGAAAAAAACATGCCAGATGAAGAGAAACAGGTAAATATTTTATTTCTTGTGTATGATCTGCCATATACACTGCTTTTGAAAGCGGGTAAATGTTACTGACACTGTATTATTTGAAACCACTTCATCACTTAGTAGAGAGTAACTTGCCCTTCTGTGTTCTTATTGCCTTAGTAGTGATGGATCTGAGATAAATCAGTAGCATGACAGGGAAGCATTGAGTGTGTCTGCTTAGCAAAGAAATTTCTTTTTCTGTGAACAATGAGTTCTTATGTTCATCTTGTGTAATTATTTTCTAAAATACGTGCACACACATATCTCAAAGCTTTTTTAATGACCTTATTATCCATGCTGGCTGGTGAAATTCCTGTAATGGATGTTTTTTGGTCAAACTTTAGAATTATTGAATGCTAGCTGTGTTATGTTAATCCCTTGTTAGCAAAAAATGCTTTCCTAAATATCCTGGTAGTGGTTTGGTTGTAGAAGTCAGTGACTGGGGCCTGTTTCATTTACATAACATTCTCAAAGAACAGATTTATATATGATAGTAGCTATAATTTAAACACCTATAATGTGCCAGCCACTGAGCTTAAAATGTTATTTATTTTTTCATTTAATCTTCACAATATGCCTTATAAAACATACACTGTTAGTATTCCCCATAAGAGAACAGGGCTCAAAGTGGTAAAGTAACTTGCCCAAGATCACACATCTAATAAATAGCAGAACCGATTCTCAAACCCAGATGTGTTTGATTCCAAAGCCAAAAAAAAAAAAAAAGTGTAATGTAGAATTTAAAAACAAAAACAGCCATCTTCCTACAAAGTAGATAGCATAAAATGTACACCTTCCTGCTTTTTGGCCTCTCAGCCACATCCTTAACTGGGCAAGCCTTCGCTTTGGGAGACAGACATTTTGGTGTTCACCACATATCCTTCTTTCTAATGTCAAAAGCAAAGTTAGTTGTTTGAAGAGTTGGAATATCTGAGCTTGTTTGCAAAGAACTTGAATGAAATATGTAGCTTAGCGTCTGAAGAGCTTATTTGCTAAATACGTTGTAATAGATTGGTGATCGAGCTGAGATAATAAATGTAAAATGACAGTGGGAGTGAGGACAGAGGTAGTGTGAAATGAGGGGGAATATCTCTTCGTCACTCCTTAGGCACTTTTTATGATGAAATCTATTGATTTTAACATGCACGTGTTAGCTCTTGTGCTAGTGTGTGCCACCAGAAAAGGATAAAGGACAAAATTGAGCCGAGTTCATGAACTACCTCAGTAGAAATGGCTTAGAAAATTAAGTGCTGTCGATAACATCAGGAAATGATCTTTCCAGAAAGTGTTCCTTTCAGCTTTCATATCATTGGCGCAGGCTTTATAGAAAAATGTCTGTTAAGATGTTAGCAATGCTTTTCTGATGCCGTAATGTATTTTGCTCTGATGTTTTGTGCAGTGCCATTGGCATGACAGCTGAGTGGTTTGGCTCAAGTGCTGTACATTTTCGGCACCCCATTCCCAGTTTAGCAAAACGTTTTTTGTCTCCTAGCCAGGAAATCACATTTTAAGTCCTATAAACATTTAAAATTATTTTTATTGCCTACAAATTGATATTCTAAACAGCACAATACTTTTTAAACTTTTTGTACCTTTTAAAAATTGAGACATAATATACATACAGTAAAACAATCTCTAAGTTCTAATGTGTACAGTTCAGTGACTTTTGACAGCTCCATACTTCTGTGTAACTCACACCTCTATCAAGAAAGAAACATTTCCATCGTGCCAGAAACTCTTTGTGTGCGTCACTATTCATTCCTTCTCCTCAGCCCCACCAACCCAGGGAACCACCGTTCTGATTCCAATCTCATAAGTTGGTTTTTCCTGTTTCAGACTTTCATATAAGTATATTCACTTTTAAAGTGTAAATATTATTTATTTTGTCTATCAACCCATATGTTTTCATAGCTTAATTTGAAAATTTGTGACCATAGCTCGTAGAAATAACATGCTGCAGTGAAAGCCATTGTTATAGAAATGTAAACCACTAGCTCCATGAGAGTGCAGACTGCCTTTAGCTAACTGTGGTCCTGCTCTGTTAGCCATTTTTATGCTGTTCTGGTAAATATCTTTGTGAAGTTATTAGAAAACCAGCAAAACAGATGGAGAACTGTCTCTGCTGCACATACTGGTTTTATAGGTCATTAGGAACAGATAGCTTTAAACTTGATTCTTTCAAAATAGACAAAGTTCAGATAATTCAGCAACAAAAACCCACAAATGGCTGAAAAATAGGAAGAGACTTTCAGCCTCCCTAATAATTTAAATGCAAATTAAAACATGTCTTATCTATCAGATCAGAATAGTAATCTGATGTTAAGAAGATGATACAGGAAGTCATGTTGGGAGTTTATGTTGCTACATCATTTCTGTGGGATACAGGCATCAATTTTTATATGAATTTTTCTTTTGACCCAGGCCATCAATAGAACCTTCTGCAATGATGGGGATGTTCTGTATCTACGCTGTCTAATATGGCAGGCACTGGCCACTGGCTACCATGTTTTAACAGTCATCTGGCTGTTGAACACTTGAAATGTGGCTCATGTAGCTGAGGAACTGAATTTTTAAATTTTTCATTTGTTAGTAGTCAAATGTGGCTAGTGAGTACCGTATTGAACAGCACAGCTTTAAACCTCTGATTTTCTTGTAGTCATCTATATTAAGGAAGTTATTAGAGATGCACAGATGTCTATATAAATGTTACAGCATCATTCATAATTTTGCAAATGATGTTGAACATTTTTGCCATATTTTTGCAATAGTGTATGATGCAGTCATTTAAAACAGATAAATCTTAGTGTTGAAATGGAAAATGCCTGTATTGTAATGTTAAATGAATTAAGCTTGTTTGATCATATGATTTGTGATGAGAAATAAATATTTGGCGTTTGTCCAGTTCCTGGCATGGAGTTTCTAAAACCCTTAGAATTTCCTAAATAGTAAAAGATAAAGCCGTTTTATTGTTCTCAACAAGCCCCTTTCAACTATACCTACTGTTAATGGAGTGACTTTTGGAAAACCCTAATGAGAGGTCTGGTTGTCACTCTGGAGCATTCAGCCCACCCCGCCACCCCACATCTATGGAGAGAGAAGGGGGGGCGGAGATTGAGTTAATCAGTGATGACCTGCGATTTAATCAGTCATACTTACGTGATAAAGCTAACATGAAAACCCAAAAGGATGGGGTTCAGAGAGCTTCCAGGTTGGTGAACAGTGGAGATGCTAGGAGGGTGCACACCCAGAGGGCATGTAAGTTCAACGCCACTGCGCACATACCTTGACCTATGCATCTCTTCCACCTGACTATTCCTGAGTTATATCCGTTATAATAAACTGGTAATCTAGTGAGGGAACTGTTTTTCCTGAGTTCTGTGAGCCGCTCTAACAAATTAAGTGAACGTGAGAAGATGATGGGGACCTCCAGTTTATAGCCGATGGGTCAAAAGCAGAGGTGACAACCTGGACTTAAGTTGGCATCTGAAGTGAGGGTAGGGTGAGGCCAGTCTTGTGGAGCTGAATCCTGAACCTGTGGGATTTGATGCTGTTTCCAGGTAGGTAGTGTCAGAACTGAGATAAATTGTGGAACACCAGCTGATGTCCTCTGCAGAGTTGGAGTTGCATGGTATGGAGAAATTCCTACACCTCTAGTCATGGAAGTGTTCAGTGTTGAGTATTGAAAGTAGAGGAGACACACATGAGATGTTAGGTTACAGAACAGTCAGTGATGATTCATTAAGTTAAAAACCTGTATGAAAATTTGTTTTTGCACGTAAAAGCTTGGAAGGCAAAATACCAAATTAGAAAATGAATAGCTTTGAGGAGTGTGATTATTGATGAATTTTCATTTATGTTTAATACAAGTTTGTAATATTTGTTTTTAATGGTAAACGTGTTAGATTTATAATCAGCAACAAAATAGTTATTCATTTTGAGAATATAAATAAATAAAAACTTGAACCATGGACTGTTACCAAAAAAGGCAGATAATGCTGACCTTGGCAGATTTGGGAAAGAAGTTGTAGGATCTGTGGATTGCTAAATGTTTCTGTTGGGGCAGAAGCAAGTATCAATAGCTAAAGTATGTTATTGCTTTTCAAGTTGATTTGACTTGCCCTGTGGCTGAGAAGATAATCCAGGCTCAGCTCAGTGGCAGTTCTCAGCAGAACTCATAAATCAAGAATAATGGAGCAAGAAGGAAGTTAAGATTTGGCAAAAACAGGCAAAATTTCTTAAGGAAAGCTCTGTGTGTGTGTGTGTGTGTGTGCGTGCGCGCACGCATGTGTGCGCTCATGCCTACATGCAACAGTTCTTAACTCTTTCTGAAAACTTATGTGAATATGACTTCCCAGAGGAATGGTATTTTAGCTGACGTTTCAGATGTACTAGGTCTGCAAAGCAAATAAGTCATTCTCAAAGGCGTGGCTGAGGTGAAGGACAGATCTGGTAGGGGATGAGAGTTAGAAGATGTTTCAACTATTAGGATCTATAGAATATTACTGTTATAGTGACTGCAGTCGTGTAAGAATCACGAGGAAGTTCTTAGGCCTCATATATAAATACTCTTGGTAATTCTCATGCATACAACTCAAATTTGAGCATTGTCATGGGACCTTGCATATGGCCTTTCTTCATTAAATAGTTTACAAGTTAGAGATTTTATCTCATTCATTTATTCAAGAAATATTTGCATTTTTTCCACATGCTAGGCATTGTTTGCAGCCCTTAGGAATACAGTGATGAACAAGACAGGGTTTCTTTTCTTATAGGTATACTCTAGTTGGGAGATAAAAAATAAGATAAATTGATGAAAGGGTGGAGGTTGAATGGCTGGGGAAGAATACTAGATTGGCTGGTCAGGAACGGCCTCTCTGGGGAGCTGGCATTTCAGCAAATGCTTGGGAAGGAAAAGGAGTCAAGTGTGTGATGATCATTATATGGGAAGCAGTTAGTGTAAAGGCTCTGAGGGAGCTCGGTGTACCCTTGGCACGCAAGGAATGGAGGGGCCAGTAGCTGGGGCATAGTGATAAGGAAGCATGTAGTGTGGTGAAGGAGGGGTCTGATTGTGGAACACTTGGTAAGCTGTGGTAAGGAATTTGAAGTTTATTCCAAGTGCAATAGGATCCAGATAGGAGATTTTAAACTAGAACAGAGATGGAAGTTATTTACATTTTATTAAGAGTATTCTGGTGGTTGTGCAGAAAATAAAGGATGTGGGGAGGGGGAAGGAACACAAGTGGAACATTAGAAAATTAGTACCTATTGTACTAGCCTGGGCAAGTTGATAACAGCTTGAACTGTGGATCAAGTGAAGAGAAGTGGATGATTTCAGGACACATTTTGAAAGTAGAGTTGACAGGACTGGTGGATGCAGCTGAGAAGGCTGGAGTGAGAAATTAGTATGATTCTTTGGCTTCAGTTCTTATGTGACTGGTGATACCATTTCAGGTATGGAGAAAATGGAGAGACTTGGAGTTCCTCAGGGCTCTGGCAGTTTCATTTTTGCCTGCAAATGAAAAGCATTTTTTGGTTGTTTGGTTGGTTCATTTTGTTTTAATCTGAGCCAAAATGCAGATTTAGGCATTGTGATGATTTTGCTCCCTGGTGCCAGTTGTTTGCACATGGGATTCATTTTCACATTGTAGACACATACATAGATCCGTTTGAGTAAGGGATACAAAAGTCTGTTGCTTGGTGAACGTAGACTCAGAGCACATGGTTGTGGGGATTTTAAAACATTTTCTTAGACTCTGAAAAAGTAAAGGATTGTTCTTTCCTTCAAGCTGTTTTATCTTTAACAGAAGGCTTATATCAGTCCTTTTCCTCGCTCTCATTTTTCCTAACCCACATTACTTAATCTTTTTGATTTCCATGTTTCTGCTACCTCATTGCATTATTTTTATAATCTTATCACTGTTGTAAGAGTGGGCATGTTTGCAGAGAACATTCTCTTGGTTGCTTCTAGAAAGTTTTCAGTAAGTTTTCCATAGTGGCCTGCATATGTTGTTAGTGTCATAAAAAAAAAAATCCTTTCTGGTTTGTTGTTTCCCTTTATTTCTAATGGGCATTCTTTTGAACTAAGGTTGCTGTGTTTATTAATTTCTTAGAGTTTACCAATATTGGGTTTCATCAGTGCTATTGACAAGGTGACTAGATGAAATCCAGAATATAAGAACTAGAAGGGACCTTACATTTCTGATTCTGAATTTAAACCAGGAGAAATAAGGGTTATTTATTCTAAAACTTGGAAGCAAGCGGATACATTTAGATTGTCTGCTTTGTTAACAAGCGTCCCAGGTCATTTTGATATCAATAGAGCTGTGGCCACACTTCAGAGACAGAGCCAGATTGACAGAGACAACTAAGCTTCCAAACAAAGTAGTGACCTAACCTGTATATTGACTGAATAATGCTTCGGAAGAACAGTTTACTAACAGATGTTTTCTTTTACTCTCATCTGTGCTCAAGGTCTAAAAAAAGCTTATTTGTTGGGCAGAATTTAGTCAGTATAAAAATGAGGAAATAGTTCCAAGATTAAGTCCTTTTAGATCAGTCATCTTTCCTCAGAAGAATAAAACTTAATGAGAGTCAAGTTCCAGCTACAGCTTAAATCCAGAGATCCCCCCTCCGGACTCTTTGGAGGGCTTCTGAAAGTGACTTGTGGAAAGAGCATGTATGTCTGTGTAAAGTAAACGATGTCTGATTTCAAAGAAAACTGAAGCTTTTATTAAATGATAAAGAATCCCCTTCAGAATAATTTGTAAGACAGGTGTCCATAGCCCTTTCAGTGTACTTTTCTCACCACCCCTAGATAGGACCGAAGCAGAACATTTTATTGCACGCGCCTCCATTTTCCAGCTCTTTAGCAAGTATGGACCTTCCTTTTTACCCAGGTATGACTGATGTCTGGGTGCTATGCTTAAGTTTAGGCTGTTTTATTTTGTAGCAATCACTTCACAAAGCTGCAGGGGGCAGCAGAGAGCCACTAATCGATTACAGTATGGAAATTAACTTGCGGATATGAACCTCTTGGCTTTCTCCATTGTCAAACACATGCTCAGTGCATGATTTTTTAGATAATATTTTTAATGTATTAAATGCAGGTTTTTATCATTACTAATGATAGAAGGGATATACATTTCTAAGTTTCAAGTTAACTGTGTTTTTGTTACAGTCACTGACCTAAAGTAAAGGGAATATTCCTAGCCAGCCATCGCATTGAGAGAATCTCTGGCAGAGAATGGTGGTTTTATGATTAATAAGAGAATGGAAAAACACCTTCTGACCCCCCCCCCCCGAGGTTTGAAAAGGAATTCACCTTTGTGTTTTTTTAGTGCTTACGTGCTTCACTTTTTATATTTAGATATCCAATCCACTTGGAGTTTATTCTTGTGCACAGTGTGACATATAGATCTAATTTTCTTTTTCCAAATGACCAAGCTGTCCCAGCACCATTTTTAAAGGGTTATCTTTATCTCAGCTAAATTTTAATGTCAGCTAAAAAAAATAATATCAACTAAGACCAAGTCTGTATCCTTTTCAAAACACTCATTTCTACCTATTTGTCAGATTATTATTTAAAACCTAATTTAGTTTATAGTGACATCATTTATCAAAACAAAAACCTCATTTAGACTCAGGTTGGATCACAATTCAGAGATTTGAGTGGCAATAAAATTTCTAAATAACGGGAGAATTGATGAGTGTAAAAAGTAGAGACCATGCTATTGAATGGTTTTCTGCAATATAATGTTTCAAAGTTCTTTCGTCTTTAAGGAAGTACAGTTCCTCATGTCATACAAAATTCTTTTTTTACCTTTTGATCCAAGAAAATGATTGCCTGGGAAATAAATTACCTTTTCTTTAGGACTATGAAGCATATAACTCTGTGTTTACCTTTTTCCAGCAATTTCTGTGCTTTATTCAGTTATTTCTTCCAGTTTTATTTCCACACCTGTGGAAGACAGTGTAGTCTGTGGTTAAGAATGTGACAGGTTAGACAGACCTGTCCTAGCTTCACCGTTTAACTTGGTATAAAGGAGAGTGATAGTACCTGTCTCATAAAGTTTCGTAAAGATTAAATGATTAGCACATAAAAGCAACCAGAAGGTGTAAGTTATAGATATTAAGTCAAAATTCAACCTAAGTGTAGACTGCAAAATCCTTAAGGGTCTGGGACCTCTACGATTTCTCAAAAGTCATTTTAGGACATGTTTCTCTCAAGGAAGCAAGCATAAGTGAATTTTGCAATTTTTTAGAAGTATGCTAACCCCAGTCAAGTATCCATAAATTATCCTCCAAGTTAATTTACGAGAAACTGATTGAGTGTTTGGCTGGGGCTGTAGGGCTGGGAGAGTAAGAGGGGCTTATGAATTTGGAACTGCCATGTGAGAAGCTTCTGGCAATTTGTTCTCTTTTTCTGAGTAGTAGTTTTGCAGGTCTATATTTTATAACAGTGTGTTAAGACGTACGTTGTTTTGTTTATATTTTTCTATGTGTATGTCTAATTATATCAGTTTCTAATATTGGGGTATTGAAATCTCTTAACAATGTTGGATTGTCTTTTCCTCTTGAATTCTGTCATTTTCTTCTTTATGTATTTTATAGGTGCACATACATTTAGGTTTTCTTGATTTATTGACCTTTTTATCCTGTAATGTTCCTTTTTTGTCTCTAATATTTGTTGTCATAAAGCCCATTGTGCCTGATATTACTGTAGACACTGCTATAGACTGAATGTTGCCGTCTCTCCAAAATTTATATGTTGTAAACTCTCAGTTTACAACTGAGCCCTCATGATTGGGGTTAGTGCCCTAATAAGAGACTGCAAAGGGCTCTCTTGACCATTCTGCCATGTCACATGGTGAGGTTATAGCGAGAAGACTTATATGCCAGGTAGCAGGCCCTCACCAGACACCAAATCTTCCAGCACCTTGATCTTGGACTTCCCAGCCTCCAGAACTGTGAGAAATAAACATTTGTGGTTATAAGCCGCCTAGCCTTTGGTAATTTTGTGATAACATCTCAAACTAAGACAACCACTCACCTCTTTTATGGTCACTGTTTGCATGGTATATTTTTTCTATCCTTTTACTTTCAGCCTCTTTGTGTCTATGAATCTAAAGTGTGCCTTATGGACAGCAAGCATATGGTTGGATCTTCTTAAATGCAGCCTGGCAATCTCTGCCATTTGAGTGTTTAGTACATTCATATTTAATGTGTTTATTAATATAGTTGAATTTACATCAGCCGTTTTGTCTTCTACGTGTCTTGTATGTTTTTTACTGTTTCTGACTTTTACTGCCTTCTTTTGTGTTAGATACTGTTTGTGTACCATTTTGATATTTCTAATTTTTAATGCGTTAGCTAAATTAGTGATTGCTATATGAATTACATCAGGCATGTTACAGTCTAGTCTAATACTACCTGATTCCAGTAAAAAATAGAAACTTCGCTTCAGTATAACTCCATTCCCCCCCCTTTTGTGTGCTACCATCATATATGTTATATCAGTATGTGTTGTAAGTCCAAATGTTGAATGTCATAATCACTATATATAATCTTTTTGTCTTTTAAAGACCTTCCCCTGGAGTACGTAGCCACTGATAGCTCTGCTCAATTGAGTTTTGTTTTTGTCCTTTTCTTGTTTTTATTTTTAAGTCTGACCTTCTTGGGGTTGCTCCTGTTTCTGCATAGCTTAGTGGTCAGCCACAACTGGTCAGAGATTGTTTTCAAATACCTCAAACCAATAAAACTTCCACCTGCTGTTAGTGGATCTGTGTGTAGATTTAGAAGCATATTCCAAGTTCAGGCAGTTTTTTAGTCTGCTGCAGCTGGACCTTCTTCTGTCACAGCACATGTGCACAGGTTCCCAGTATCCCAGTGGGACAAGGACGTGTGAATAGCTTCAGTCCTTTCTTTTCTTCCCAAGCATGTACGCCATCTTCAGCCAGGAATACTTGAAGAGTTTTATCAATCAGGTGCCTCTATGACTGTCTCTTCTCTCTCCCTGTTACATGTTTGTCTGCTCCATGGTTCCCTTGTTTGCCCAAGCAGGACTGCAACTGCCAATTGGTAGAAACCCTGAACTTCTCTGTTTGCTTGCCGCTCGGATTGCTACTTATAGTGGACGGGGCTTATTTTGCTTTCTGCCTGGAGACATGTCAGCCTCCTCCTGCAGTGAAACTGCTGGTCATTCATAGTCTACCTTGCCATGAGAGTACTGCCACATCTAGTGACAGAGCTGTCCCTAGCACATCTGCCACAGATTTCCATGGCTATCTCTTGAAGCTCAGTAGTTCTCCATGAATAAGCATTACTTTGTTGTAAGCCTTTAGTCAGTTTCTGGGGCACTGAAATGGTTGTTTTTGATGATTTTGTCCAGTTTTCTAGTTGCTTTGGGGTTAGATTTGGCAGCCTCACATCGCCGCATCAGAAGTCCCATCTAGTATTGAATTTTTAACTGTAAACGTTTTACATATTTGGATATTAAAATTAATCAGGAGGATGAGGGAAAAATTAAACCTTAAAATGGATTACAGACAGGAACAAATGAATGTAACTATAACAAATTGAATATATATTAACATAATTATATCAAGTTGATTACATAGAGAATATTTCAGTAACTTTGGACACAGTGCTCTGGCTGGACCACCTTAAAGGACGTATTGTACAGTCAGCAGTGGAATCCTGAACTTCCCATAGTAGTTTCAGTATTCATTTAGGAGTTTCAAAAATGTTTTTGTGCTAGACTTTGAAAATTGGAAAATTTGGTTTGGGCAATTGGAAGATGTGGAAGAGTAACAAGGGCATTTTGTGCATAAGCGAAAGAACAGAATGAAGACTAAGCATGGTGAGTTTTGAGAGAGTAAAGAGATTGGATTGTCTAGAAGAGAGGACTAGTGTAGGATGGTAACAGGAGATAGTTAAGTAGGTCGGAATGGAAGTTTGTAGTGTGAAGAACAAGAGATTTGAGTCTTGATTTGCTCACCTGTAAAATGGGTGAATACCTCTATTCCCACCTCTCAGAATTGTCTTGAAAAGCAAATGAGCTAATGTATGTAATGGCAGATTTTAGGCAGTGAAATGCTATACTGGTACAGGTTATATTGAACTTTGAATATCAGGCCAGGTTCCATCGTGTAATGGTTAGCACCCTGGACTCCGAATACCAGGCCAGACAGTCTGCAGTTGTGCTAATAACTGTTGAGAGAAACTCCATTGATCAAGGGTATTGTCTGGAGTTTTCCCTGACAGTTCCTATGATTTTACGATGCAGAGTAATGTCACTATTTTCCTCTGCGTTTACAGTCCCGGCAAGGAATACAAGTTAAAGAGTCCTGTAAAGTTTCTTTGGTTCCCATAGTTATGGAGATGGAATTCTGGTGCAGAAGTTTCCCTGTGAGCCCTCTCCCAAATGTGTTAAAAGGCACTGAGGGCTCCTCACCCATTAGAACCTGGACAGATTTACACCTGATAATGCTGCAGAGTATCGGCACTCATTTGTGTATGACCGCTCCTGCCACTTAGCGTGCTAAGTAAGACTTACACAGAATAAAATCTGTCTTTGGATCCCAGTAGCATTACACAGTATGAGTGCCATCTTTGGGGAAAGACTGTGTTCCAGCAGCAGAATAAACCCTAGTCTTTGTACTAGGATCAAGTTAGTCTCTTGGCACAGCTGGGAGATAGTGCAGCTTTTTCCTCAGAGTGCTATTTTTAGCTGTTTCCAAGGAGATGTTCAGCATGATATTGATAATTGCATTAATTCTCAATACACAATCTGTGGGAGCAGCAGCTCCTTTCCAGTGTTGCTTAATGGGTCACCGAGTTGCGATTCATCGGCCAAAAAAATAAAATGCCTTCCTAAGGATAATTGGCTTTAGAAATGTGTTGTTCTGGGGCCCTTCTCTTTGCCAGTTCATATTGTCCTAATTTTAAAGACACCATGAGCTTTTCTTGGGCTGGCCGTAATTCCTTCTTAGGCATATCTTGGATCTAGGCTTTGATTGGGATCTTAATGTTCTAAATTTACTGAAGAATGATTTAAACTCACACGTACTTCACAAGAGTCTGATCTGGTGGTCTGAGTGATTCATCTGTGTTGAACGTTCCTGGTGAGTTGGTACTGGAGAAGAGATTGGCTATTCAGGGTTGAAATAACTTTTAACTGGATTTATTATGGAGCTTTCTTGGTGTACAGCATCCAACACACACCCCTTCCTTTTTGGAGGAATTCTCCTGTGTCGTAATCTTGTTGAGTGGCAGTACCCCATGTCCTTCATTCTGTTCTCTGACAGCCAAGGTATGTGACCCTCACTTGGTTCATTGGATGCTTCTGATCAGGACTTTGAATCTTGATGGTGCAAAGAGGAGGGAATGATTAGAATTCATCTCTACTATTATAGCCCAGCCTTGGCCAGACTCTTTCACTAAAAGACACTGCTTTCATGCTTCTTGACTTAACAGAGCTGCCTTGAGTTCTGCTGTTTCCTAAGCCTGTATTTTAGGCCTCCGTTGATTCTATGAACCCCCAATATCTTTCCAGTCAATCGTCCCCCTTAAAATTTTTTTGCCTAAGATTGTCTTTTTGCTTGCATTCCAAAATCCTAACCGATACAATAGAACACATTACAAGCACCTCCCTTCTGGGCAGTACTACATAAATGTGGCCACCTTCTTATATTTGATTCTCATCAGCACCACCCATTTTGTTTTTCTGTACTCCCTTAGAATAGCCCTTCTTAAAATTAATTATATCTGTATCTGCTGTACATCTGGTGTATGGCAGATACCATAACAGTCAGATCAGTTTATACCTACCTTCTAGTTTTTTTATTGAGATTCATCAGTGCTGTGTTCCGTCCAGAGTATAATAGGCATTTGGGAAGCACCATAGTCTCAACATGTTCACGAGTCTCCAGAGACATAAACAGAACAAAACCCTCTCGAAAGGCGGCAGGCAGGCGGTCGCTCCTGCCAGTTCTGCTTGTGCCGACCGTACTGCCAAGATGTTCAGGGCTGAAAGCACACAGGGACTCAGCATGTGTCATCTTTGCAGAAAAACATTCATTTTTCCTTTAGTTTGATGAGCGCTTCGCTGTCTGTGTGATTTGAGTTGTTAGAAGCAGCTAAGAGAAGACAGGTTTATCTGGGTTTCTTGAAGTTTCCCGCTAACAGCATGCTGCCCTGAGCCTGCAGGTGAGGCTTGTCCCCTATGATGTGCTCCCCTGGCATACCAGTGTCTTTGTGATACAAACCACAACTGTAGCTAAAGAAGTATTAAGTTACTTATTTTACAGAAAAATCACAGCTCATATTTACTGAGCCCTTATTTTCCAGTCACTGTATTGCAAGCTTTACATACATTATCACATTAATCCATAAAGCTATCAAAGCCTCATTTTTTTAATGAAGAAACTCAGGTTCAGAAGGATCTAGAACTTGTCCAAGATCATACAATTAATAAGTAGCAGGTCCAGAATTTGAATTCCCAGAGGTATGCATACCAGTGGATGTGTTGTTTAGTTTCAGTATGAGTAAATAGAAATTAAATGATACCTGAATTACCATTCTACATATAAGATAGAAGCATAGGAAACCTAGGTTTTGTGTTTTAAACCTCAAGAATGAGATTGATGTTAGGCAGATGGTCATGTGGTTTTCTCTATCTTTGGAGATTTAGATAAAACTGACCCATTTCTCAAGTCAAGTTGCTGCCTATTAACATATAAGGAAAGCGACCTTATGATGTAATTTTCTGGTTTCTTTTAGAAAAGAAGAGAAGAGAGCACGAGACTGAAGGAGGAGGGAAATGTGCAGTTTAAAAAAGGAGGTAAGAGAACTGTTCAGCCCTGACATCTCGTCGTTTTGACTCCTTATTCTTTGGTAGAATCAGGAGAACCCCAGAGAGCATTTGGACGCAATCGGGAACCTGCGCTGCTAACAGTGCAGCACTGCCTCCCAGCACCTTGACTACTCGTGTTTCACACCACATCCAAGTCGTTCTCAGCTGACAGTGACCAGTTACCATGTGTCTCTTGGCACAGGCATAATTTTTCTTTTCTGTAATCTACTATCTGTAAATCCAGAAGTTAAAAAAATCTGCTTTGGAAAACTCTAATTTGGGATGTTAAGTCTCTTTGCTGCATTGCTGTAAAAACAGGACCCCATTCTTCACTTTGTAATCGCGCTATAATAACTGGCCGAATGGTCCCAGCGGCACCTAGGGAAGAACTTTGCTTGTACTGGGTGATCTTTAATACGCTTTAGGTAGAGTGATGCCGTTCCTGTCCCTCTGGATTTCCTGCATATGCTTAGGGATATGTCGGGTCCAATCTGATAATTTGGGGGAACTATTTGATCCTGTCATAGCCTTTATCACCTCTCTTAAAGATATGCTTTAGAAATCTAGGAGTAACATTTACCCCTAGTTATTTTTAGGTTTAAAAATTTTTTCTTCTATCCTGTTTAGTGATCATCACTTTTTTTTTGCTAAGAGAACTAATGGTTCTAATTTTGAAAACTATCTCTTTGTATTAACATTAAATATTTCAAACATGAGAAAGGAGTGACTAGACAATGTTTTTTTAGTACTCTGACGATAATACTTGTGTGGCAATGAATATATACATTTTTCACTGTTTTCTGTTTTAAGGTCTTTCGTCAACTACTGATGTCCTCATGGTTGTGTTTAACTCCATGAAAAGTCTCTCCAGGCATTTCATGGAAGCAGTTTTAGCCAGGTTGACTCTATGAAAACACAATATCTTTAATGAAAACATAACACGTGGAATTTTTTTCTTCATCCCAAGCCATTAATCACAGACTTCAGTCACTTTCATCTGTCTAGTTCCCAAATCCTCCTTCAAAACTCCCTACCAGATTGATAAGCTAAATGGAAACCGAACATATGGAACACTGTATTTGAGACCTCTGTCCTGTGAATGGAAAGCTATGCATTCTGAGATCCTGTAGAATACAGTAATACCGGGAATAAAATCATAATGACCTCTCACCTTTTACCTTATCCTCAGATTATATAGAAGCTGAAAGTTCTTATAGTCAGGCCCTTCAGATGTGCCCATCCTGCTTCCAGAAAGACAGGTCTGTTCTGTTTTCAAACAGAGCTGCTGCCAGGATGAAACAGGTATGTATCTGTGACCTTTTCTTTTTAATTTTAATTTGCAGTGTTTTCATAGGGTAGCTTCTCGCCACAAACTAGAATAGGGGCTTAAAGTCACTGCCTTCCTTTTCCTGCCCAGGTACGTTCCTGATCTAAAGTGGCTGAGTGAATATTTGCATGGACAGAAGGTTGGCGAAGTTTCCACCAAACTAGGGCAGGTTAATGAGGCAAAAACCCAAGTAGTGCATGTCCTAGAATAGCTACCGTGGCTTATTTTAGGCCTCTGAAGACTCAGGGAAACACTGATTAAAATTCTGGACTTCAAGATGCTTATTCCTAAGATTCTGATGCTTTTGTTGAAAGTATGGCTATGGGGGGAAACGCCCAAAAGTTAGGGTGAGAGTAGCCCTTAAATGTATAATAGGTGTCAGGGAAAGTTAGAAACATTTTGTGGTTCCAAAGGATCGTGCACTGGGATAGCAGGGTGAATGTGGAGTACAGTTGTATTCGTTTTATGCCGTGTTGGTATTAAAAGTTAGACTTGTTGATTTGTCTGATTCCTATTTAGTGAACTTAGTAAATTTTGCTGGATTACAGTGAGTGGTTTTGAAAAACAGTACACCTATTTAATTATGACTGCTTATGTCCAAGGCACAAAGGGTAGGTTATTTGTTTAACATACCTTTAAGCAGTCACAAAGCAAGCTCAGTAGACAGGGTGAAGCGATTTTTTGTTGATTCGTTTAGATCAGGTATCTCCATCACTTCCTCTTTGATGTTGCCTGAAATTCTTTTGTGCTTCTATTGAAGTCACTTTGGATGACCAAGGAGTTTTGTTTTGTTTTGTTTTGTTTTGTTTCATTTCATTTAATCAGGAGTGGGAGTGGTGGGGGCATGCTTCAATGCTTGGACATGAAGAATGTTTTTTAAAAAACTGCATTAGTATGTTTCATTATTGGATTCAGTCTCTGAAGTATTTTTAGAGCGATTCATGTGGCAAAGGAGAACAAATAATTCTAGAGTATACAAACAGACATTTTGTATTAGATAGAACAATTAAGTTTATTTAAAACAATGTTCATTAATGTAGTCTACCGTCAGTCAGAATTAACACCTAACACATTTTACGCATTTCACACCTAACAGAATTGGAAAATTCTGATCTTTTGGTTTTGCTTCTGGGAGACATCTTGCTGTATTCTCAGACTGGAAATTGTTCTGAAATGGAATCAAGGACACCTTCGATGTCAGGAAATGCACCAGACCCATCTGGCTCCTGGGACTTGAGATTTTTTGTTTCCATAATGGCCAAGTTATTGATTCTGCTAGGGTTGGGCTGGCACAATCGTCTAGTTCTTGAGTTAGGGCGCTGCATGGTTGGTCTTTTCTCTGTCAGCATCTGAGGAAAATGCAAAAGAGTTTCTCTGACTGTTTCCTTTACAAAGAAGGTGTTTGCCAGGGAGTTGGGTTAGGTTGTTTGTTTTGTTCTTTTAAATTTTAATTTTAATATTTTAAGAAGATGCTAAAATTAGAGACTTGAAAACTTCCAGGATTAATGCAATAAAATAATTTAAGGACCATATTCAGAGTTTTTTAAGGATGTGATGGGTTAACTGTTTTAAGAAGAGTTTCTGAAAGGCAGGTTTGCAGGCTCAGTCAGCATCTCTGACTGAGTACCTCTGGCCAAGCTTAACGTTTTCTATCTAGAGAGAAAAAGGTAACTGGGCTTAGAGGGAGTTTTAGCTCTGTCCCTAGTGACACAAGAGCAGACAAAGCCCTAAAAGAATAGGCTCTAAATTGAGAAAAGCTACTGTCCTTATATGTTATGGCCATCGTTTTATGTATGTGTATAGACATGTAAGTTATGAAAAGATAGTAAATAAGTTCTGATTCTCACTGCCCCCCCCCATAGACTGCCACTCTAAGCCTTAGGCAACACCTGGGTCCCCTGAGGTGTTAGTAGATGCTGTGCACCTCAAACCAAGAATTCTGTAATAAAATGCTATAATTTCCGGATCTGCAGAAGCCAGTTGTTGATAAGATGCACTGCAACTCAATAATAGTTTCTTAGGGGCACAAAATACCACAACAGATGGACACATAAGTTGGAAAGATTCACTCCTATTTTAGACCTTTAAAATATGAAATTGTGAGTCTTAGGTATATATAGAAATCTGATAAGTTGGGAAAAGACTGATTTATACCAAGTCACACAGATTTCTTTACTACAGGACCTCTTAGAGCTTCTGATATGTAAATTACTATGATGAACATGGGAAGAGGTATAATATAGTGTTTCCTAGACGACTCCAGAACCTTTTGTGTTTATTATGGACAAATACACATGACATAATATTGACCATTTTAAAGTTTACAATTCAGTACCACTAAATATGTTCATAAATGTTATGCAGCTATCGTCATCTGGTTCCAGAACTTTCTCATGACCCCAGATGGACACCTTTTACCATTCAGCACTCACTCCCTTATCCTGGATTGAATGCTAAAGTTCAGTTTGGCAGACATTGCTCTAAAATATTCTGCAAAAATATTTGATATTTGCTACAGTAGCCATCATAGAAGTATTGAACTTTTTTTGAACTAACATTTTAGTAATATTGTAGAAAACTTCTAATTTGGGTAAAATAGACATTTTAGACCTGGAAGAGTTAAATAGCAGGTTAGTGTCAGAGCTGGACTAGAATCTAGATCTTATGATGTCTTAGTGTTCTTTCCAAAGTACCATGCTTCTAGATTCAGCAAGTTAAATTATCTTACTTGGTGAATTGTTTTGTATTTTTGTTTCATCAGTGAATAAATTATGATTTATAATGGAGACTACATGACAAGCCACATTGTGTGTCTGTGTGTCTGTAGATGGACCCACTGTATAGTTTCTGGAAGATACCACATCGGGTATGACTATATAACTACTAGCCAGAGAGGAGGGTTGTTAATTCAGTTATTCATTTATCTCATTTACCCTGTTTATTGGTCACAAAGTTTTCTCAGTGTCAGCATTCTAATGTAAAGCGTCTTGCAAATGTAGTAGGTCAGCGACAGTCTTTAAAGATACTTTAGGAAGAAGCTACTTGAATAATCTGTTAACAAAAGACCTTCAAGTCAGCTGTCACCATATTTTGAATTTCAGCTTGGAAGAAACTTGCATGTTTTTGTGTGATTACTTTGAAGTGCATTTGTGCTTCTCCATAAGCAATTAATCATCTTGTCATTGAGCCTTTGGGTCATTAAGATAGAACTAGGGCAACACATATTAATGTTATATTTCCTTTTAGGACAAGAAAGAGATGGCCATCAGTGACTGCAGCAAAGGTACCACTTTTTGGTCTTGTTACATGTTAACTTACAAGAGCATTTCCTTGGCTAGACAGGCTCTCAGTCAAGCATGGTCGCATGCATGTGTACCCTTCCTCTGAGGCCTTCAAAGAGGCAGCTCTGGTCCAGCCTTCTTGGAGGTACCGTATAGTAGTCATCGTGGTGTAAGTGTGCTTTTGCATGGGTGGTCCAGTCAGTTTATCCTGTGTTCGTAAATATGTGAGGAAAAATTCAAAGCTACTGTGGCAGCAGAATCTCGTGGAACAGAATTTACTTCCTGTAGCGTCCACGTTACTTTGAGATTGAAATGGAAGGTCCTAGCTGCTATTAGGGCTATTGGATCTGTGCGTTTGGGGGTAGAGGGTGGGAGGGCAGTTTCTTTTAGGAAATTGGTACTCTTCAGGTATAATAATTCTTCCAGACCTACTTGCATCATTTTAATTACTCTTTTTAGGTTCTACACACCGAATCAAAGCTTTGCTGTTACCTGAATTTCATTAGGGTGTTTTTATCCCACCAACTTCTCAAGACACCCCAGATTTAGGATGACTATTGCTTTGTTTTTCAAAACTTTCCTAATAGGCCAGACAGATGTCTAGCTTTCTAACCAGCTTTGTGTAGAGAATGCACATAATCACTTTTCTTGCGTCTTACTACCCTCATGAGTTTCTAGCTAATTATTATTTTGTTTTTCTTTTTTTTCTTTTTCAGTTTTCCTTTGGATAATAGAGTGAATTATAGGATTAGAAAGAACTTTATATGTTATGCAGTCCAAATCTCATACTAAGCCTGAATTCCCTCTGCCATCCTCTCTGCGGAGGCTTTCTTTTCGTTATTCTTGATATTTTTAGTATCTGAATGAAACTGTTACTACATTAGAATCAGGCAAACTACTTTTGATCTGTTACTATCTTGGGCTGGAACTAATTCTGTATGTACTGTTTCATTTGGAGGAAGGTGTTTAACCTTAATTTAACTAATCTGTGTGAGATGTGTGGTTTTGAAGACTTTAAATTAGCTCTGATTTTCAGAGCTCCTTTCTGTGTAACCAAATGGTGAGGAAATGCCTTGCAAGCTCGATTAGCAGGGTATATGCTAGGAAACAGGGTTCATATCCAGCTGTAGCCCCAAGTGTGGGAGCCCTGTAAAAAACAAACAAACAAAAAAAACTAAAGGAAGGAGAGCCAAAGTGTTTGGATTTTGTTAAACCAATATCCATGTGCTTATATGTAGCCATTATGGGCTATGTGCATTGTGCCTGTGTGCAGACGATGTTGACATGAGGATTTATTCATTTAAGGACCAACACAGACACACCCTACTCAGTTCATAAACCTTGACACAGGACTTAACAGCTTATTTCTGGGGTTATATTGGAGTCACTGCTAGTCATAGGGAACAGTATTTAATGCTTCTAACCTTAGGGTTTTCAGCCTTGGCCTAAGTAAAGGCTAAGTTCATTTTCTTTATATGGATTGAGAAGGAAAATCACATTAGAGTTGTATGTTGATTTTAGATGTTTTTGTAAAGTAATGGTGGAAAAGTTTCTACTTTTCAGTATATATTTGCATTATTAGAAACAATCCACTAGTTGAGAAGGGAGAATTATCTGGGTAAAAATGTAAATTAGGAGTTCTGTTTTTTGTAAAAAATATAGTAGAGGTCATCGGAGTGTTTTTCCTGTGAATATTATAACTGGGGATATTTTAAAAGAATGTGATGTCCTGAGCTCCGGGAAGGTTGACAGCGTGTACGTTGAGATGCTGAATAAGATTGGTTCTCAGAAAACCCCCAGAACTGTATCCCTCCAACTACTGTACCATTTCTCTGATCTTCATTGAAAGAATTGTCCGTACTTGCTGTCTCCTTTCGAGGCTGCCTCCCATTCTCTCCTCACCCAATACCCATTCTGTTTCATTCATGCCACTGAAACCCATCTGATAAAGGTCACCAACAACTTCATCTTGCTCAGGTCAGTAGCGCTGCATAGCTGCTTCTCTATCAACTTACTTGACCTCCCAAAGGCATTTAATACAGTGTATCATTCCTCTTTTTTTTTTTCCTATTTCATTTGGTAGTCCTCCTCCTCCTCTTTTGCTGGCTTCTCTGTCAACCTCAACATTTTGGAAGTCCCTAGATGTTAGTCCCACATATGGCCTTTTTTTTTCCCCCCCGTCTATATTTTCTCTGTTTACAATCTCATCCAGTTCTGACACTTGAAAAACCATCTCTATGCTACAGTTTGTGCTTTCAGCTTTTCCCTGTAGTCTGTAGCCCATTGCAAAGTTGACATCTCTTCTTGGATGTCTGGTAGGCATTGCATATTTATGGTGCCCGGAACAGACTCTGTTGGGTACACACACGTACTCCTACCTTGAACTGACACACAGGCAGAGGATTATTAGAAGGCTGGGTAGAGGAAAGACTATTATGTACCACGAAGGGGTCAGAGCAGTAGTTTGATGGAACAGTGAGGGTTTAGCTCAAACTGTAACCTCAGTAGTCACAGCGTAACCTCAATAGTGGAGGCCTAGAGAAAATGGAATGATAGCAGAGGCGGCCACCAAACTGTTTTCCCTCAACTCTTTAATTTGTACCTTCCAATTCTCACTTTTTCTCACTGTGCACTTGAGCTCTGTGTTCGGGCCTATTCTGAACTGAGTGAAGGACCAGGTAGGCGAAAACCAAGTCTCGGAATATAGACCAGGGTTTGATAAACTACAGCCCCCAAGCTGAATCCAGCCTGCCACCTGCTTTTTTACAGTCCATGAGCTAAGAATGATTTTTACATTTTTCAATGATTGGAAATAAAATAAAAAGAGAAATAATATTCCATGACACATGAAAATTATGTGAAATTCAAACTTCAGCATCCATAAACAAAGGTTTATGGGAACATAGCCACCTTGTTTGTTTAGGAATTGTTAGTGGTTACTTCATGCTACAATAGAGTTGAGACAGAGACGGTCTGTCCTGCAAAGCCTAAAATCTTTATAATCTTGCCCTTTATAGAAAAAGTTTGTCGACTCCAGGGATAGCCTTTGACAAATGACTCTTCCTTTTAGACCCTGGAGGATGGTTAATAAACTTGCTATAGCTGAGGATGTATATGCTCTTTTTCTTCATGGTAACAATTATTTTTTCTCTTTTTACAGCCATTCAGTTAAACCCCAGCTACATCAGGGCCATATTGAGGAGAGCGGAGTTGTACGAGAAAACTGACAAGCTAGATGAAGCCCTAGAAGACTATAAATCCATATTAGAAAAAGATCCATCAGTACACCAAGCAAGAGAGGCTTGTATGGTAAACCTGATTTCTTTTTCTTCTTTTCCTTGTGTTGCTGCATAGTGAGTCTTAATCCTTTGGGACACAACTACATTCCATTTCTATGCTTTTGAGGAGTTTACCAAAATATATGGGCAGTAGAAATTTGAAATGGTGGCCATAGAGTCATTGTGACCATCTACCATTAACTCTCCATTCTCAGAGTGTTATCTGTGTAAACCTTTGATCTATCTCTAGGATTAACAAGAACTTTATTTCACATCAGGCTAGGAAAACCTTGTCCATTGTAGTTGTACAGTTCAGACCAAAGTACATCTTAGTGTTCATAGGTTGTAATAAACTTCTGGTTTTCTATCCATCCTTATTCATTCACCAAGTTTCTATTGTCCAACACATATCCACTTGATTATATCCTAAAGTAACCTTACCTTAAGTGACCTTTATTCCTGTCCTTAGCACTGCAAAAATCCTTTTGCTTCTAAATGTCATAATTTTGTCATTTGTAAATTACCTAAACATTGCAGGTTTTGCCCCCTTTAGAAATAACTCCAGATTTGTACTTTTAGCACCATTCTGTGGTTGTCTCTAATGCACAGAGCAACATGTACTCTAAAGGAGGTGCTACCAAATTGGATATGCATATGTTATTGCCCCAAAGTAATGCATGTTCAAATAGAAACACTGGCTTTAACAATGGCTTGCAGAGAGCCATTAGTGGGTTGGGGTCTGCCGTGAGCCCGGGGTGCAGCAGAGAGATCACAGGCCAGCAGACAGGAGGCAGAAAGCTAAAGGCTTGTTTTATTTAAGCCAACTTTTTGTTTTTTAATTGAGGCCACCTGCCAACATTTAAAAATGGGGAGATTTTACTAGATAAAAATCTAAGTCAGACTCCTCTTGAAAACTGGAAGATGTGGACATATGGGTTTTTCCTAAACTCTGCGCGTCGGCGTTGGGCTGGAGCTGTCCGGTTCCACCGCTGACCACACCACTCCCTGTTGCCTTCCACCCATTCTTCTAATTACCTGTTTCCTGTGCGGCCCCTGCTCTGCAGGATTCGCCACTTATTTCATGGGACCATTCATTATACTGCGCAGACCTAAGAAAGAAATGTTGACTGATCTTTCTGCATTAATATCCTAGACGGTTTGGGTTTTGTTTTGCTCTGTTTTTATACATACTTGTGGTAAATTCTTTCTATTATAACATCTTTTATTTATCTAGACGTGGAGTAATGGGAGACCACCTGGCTTGGATAATTAAAATACATAAAAAATTTAAAACCAGTTTTAATTCATCTGACTTTAACATGTCTCTGATTGGTGGTAAGACTGACTAAATTTGACATGAGGAAAGGGAATACTTACAATCTTGCTAAATTTTTGATATCCTTTATCCTTGTCAAATTAGTTTTAAGTCTTGTATGAAAGGAAGCCTTTTTATGCTAGTTGTTATAAGCATAAAGAATTTATTTTATTTTGAATTATTGTAACTGAGTAATTACTTAAATTCTTGGAGTATTACTTGAGTACTTGGGGCCAATTACAGAGCTAAAAGTGGCCACAGGAGACTCTACACTAGATCAGTGGTTCTCACTGGGGTTGATTTGGTTCCCAGGGACATTAGGCAACGTCTAGACACACTGTCATGACTGGGAGGGCGCTATTGGCATCTAGTAGGCAGAGGCCATTGATACTGTGAACACCCTACAGTGAGCAAGACAGCTCCCCACAACAAAGAATTACCTAGTCCAAATGTCAGTAGTGCCCAAGTTGGAGCATCCAATATTGATCTGACCCTTTCTCAACAAATTAGGTAACATAAAGAAAGGACTTCAAGTTAAAAAATACTAATGACAAAAATAATTAAAAATATAAATGTTGCTCATAATCTTACCACCTAAATAGACCACTATAAACATCCAGTAAACATTTTTTTGCACGTATTTTATAGAGGTCCTCCTGGGCCTCTGTTGCTAAGAACTGAGAATACAACAGTGAACCAAACAAAACTCCTGCTTCGTGTAGCTCACCCACAGACAAATACTTGGTTTTTTTTTTTTTCATATCACATCTATACTTAACCTGATCTCACTTTCACATTAGGTTTTTAATGTTTCTCAAATTCAAAATAAAGGTGAGGGATTTTTTTAACCAATTCTTTTTTTCTCCTTTTTTCCTCAGAGATTACCTAAGCAAATTGAAGAACGTAATGAAAGACTAAAGGAAGAGATGTTAGGTAAGTCACTTGGTAAATGATGTCAGTTTGTTGTTACACGTTAACAGTTTGAGTGGCTAGACTCTGTTCTTCCTGAATACTGCATGAGGGTGACACCTACCATAGGAGAGCCTGGAGGGGAGGAGTCACTCTGCACGACTCAGCCCCGCCAGGCTTCCAGGTGTTCGCCCCACCCTGCCCCAGGTGACGCAACGGTGGTTCACGTGCTGTGAGATCCTTGGAAGGTAGTCATTCTGCGTGCAAGATAATTTCACTTCTCAGAAAGTCGAGCAGACTTTTTTGCAGTGGACTGCACTATTTTTAGTGCTAGTTTCTCTGGGGATGAGGCTTCTGCTGGAGGACTAGCAGTTAAAGATTTAAAAACGGCTGAATACCTTTGTCATCAGCATTTATGAAGTTATGTGATTTAACAAAATGAGCTTTTATTTAGGTTTGTTCGTTAATTTTTGACTTGCTTTTTTTCTCTCTGTAAGTTGACCTCCTTTTTGTTAGAAAGCCCTGTGTACCCCTTCCTTGTGGGGGGCGCGGATCCCGATTGGAATTGTGAACGGATGGAACATACTTGCCCCTCCCTTCGTGGCCTGTCATTTACGAACATCAGAACAGGAGTGGGAGCCTCGGTGGCATAATACTCAAGAGTGTCTTGTAGATTTCAGTTTATAGGTCCTTCACAGCCTTCGTTTATTCCTAGGTATTTTATCCTTGTTGTTGGAATTGTAAATGGGATTATTTTCTTCATTTCTTTTCCTGATATTTCATTGTTAGTTTATAGGAATGCAACAGACTTCTGTATGTTGATATTTTTTTCCTGCAACTTTATTTTATTTATTGTTTCTAATAGTCTTTTGCTGGAGTCTTTTTGAGTTTATATATGTAAAATCATGTGATCTATAAATAGGGACAGTTTTACTTTTTCATTCCTAGTTTGCTTGGATACCTTATATTTCTTTCTCTTGCCTGATTACTCTGGCTAGGACTTCCAATACTGTGTTGAATAACAGCGGTGACAGTGGGTGTCCTTGTTTTGTTCCTGATCTTAGAGGAAAATTTTTTCAGTTTTTCACCATTGAGCATGATATTAGCCAAGAGTTTATCATATATGGCCTTTATTATGTTGAGGTACTTCTTATTCTATACAGCTTTTATTGAGTGTTTAATCATAAATGAGTGTTATATCTTGTCAGATGCTTTTTTCTATATCTGTTGATATCATTTGATTTTTGTCTTTTATTTTGTAAATGAGGTGTACCAAGCCCCAGTGATCTTAAGGAGGTGAAAACAAATGGCATTCCTGGCTCTCCTCAGACTACTGACTGCACAGTCAGTAGTCTCTCCAAAGGGAAATTATGTAAAATGTGTCAGTGGGGTGATCATGACATATAATGTTGCTTAGAGGCACAGAAACTAACTGGAAGCATTGATCTCGTCATAAACGTTCTTGTCTGAGCTCAGGCAGTTGTGGGCTCTTCTCTTTGCTGTGGGATCTTACCTGATAGATGAGATCCTAACAGTAAGGGACACTTTGACACTTTCAGGCTGAGTGACGGTGCCAGATTTGCTACAAGTGGAAATAAGGAGACCTGATCACTGCCCAGTTAGGGAGACATAGAATTTGCCAGCCAGTAGAAAGTGTGGCAGATGGGCTAGTTTGGCAAATGATCCTGTCTTGGGTACAAGAAGCTGCTTCAGTCTCTGAGCGTCCAACCTGACTCGCTGAACAGTAGCAGGAAATTCCTGAGTGTGTGATTGTGCATCTCTACTCAGGAGCGTGATCTACACTGAAGGTGCTTCTCTGCCATCACCTTAAACAGCAAAGGGTGAATTTTTCAGACATTAAAAACTTGTTAGGCCTACCATAAAGTCCTGCTCTGTCCCCACTCAGACTCCAGAGCTGCTTTACCCAGCATCATAGACATTCACGTTCGTTCAGTGACTAAATGGCCCCTCCCATAACGTTGCACTCACTTTCTGTCAGAACCACCTCCACTCTCCTCTTCTGGTTCATGCTTCACTTTGCCACAGCATCATCAGCCTTGAAAGCTCAGTTCCTAAACCATCAATGGCCTTCCCTGCGGCACCAGACTCGGCCCATGGGGCCTGGCTCGCGGGAACCTGGTGCCGTGCACCCTCCCGCCTGCCTTTCAGCCCACCGGACAGGCCGCTCGCTCTTGCCTACCTGTCTCTACATGTCCTCAGGCCATTTTGCCTGCACTGCCCACTTTCTCTGTCTCAAATGGTTGCAGTCCTGTCTATTCTTTGGTGGCGATGCAGTGTAAACTCTCCTGCACCCCAAATCTCCCCTCCTCCCTGCCCAAGCTGAACGGAGTCCTCCTCTTACTGACCCTCACAGCGTTTTATCTCAGCTGTTTATGGACTGGCTTCTGTGTGTATGTCTTACCTTCCCCGTCATATCTAAGATTATTTTGGTGTAAAGACCACGTCTTATGTTTTTGCATCTCAGCCACATGCAGCAAGATGCCACACATACGTGCTCAGGACATGCTGGTTGAATTAGAGTTAGGTAACGGCACGTCTTCTCTGACATGGAGACTTTAATCACGGGTCTTTATTAGTTTCTGCTGCGTGCCAGGAGCTTCAGCATACTCTGTTCTGCTGTTCTGGAGATAATATGAAGCTGCTACATTATAAAGGCAGGAATACGAGAAGGGGACAGAGTGATGCCATGTGTGTGAGCTTGGGTCCTCAGAAACAGAGGCCGAGGTTGGCTTGCAAGTACACCACCTGCTGGGGGAAACACTGGCCCTCGGGGCAGAGGGGCGGGAGCGGGGCAGAGGGGCGGGGGCAGAGGGGCGGGAGCGAGAGCGCTGGGGGAGCCGGGGAGCCCTGTGAGGAGAGGGACGTTGGGTAGGAAGAGTGCTAAGAACGTCTCAGCAAAGCCATGGGGGGACCAGAGTTCCCCATCTTCGGAGTCCCTCGCCTGTCCCTGTCATGCACTGTCATTGACTGGGAGCAGCCACGGGCCTCCGGCCTCCGCATGGAGCACAGCACCTGCGCTCCCTGCATTTGGGGAAGCGCACTTTCTGGCTGCGCTCCATAAGGTCAGCCGAGCTCAAAGTTCGGGGCTCCCTGTGGTGGGGTCCTTCAGCCTGGGCAAAGTAAGAGCCCACGAAAGGCCCCGGTTCTCCCTTTCCGTCTGCAGTTCCTGCAGTTCGAATCCTCCTCCCTGGCTTTGCTGCCATCTCTAGAACAGCAGCGCGCCATCGCCCTGTGACTGCTCACCGTGCTCCAGAGCAGCTCTCCTGACATGCCGCCTTCCCCACACCTGCATGTCCTGAGAGCACCCTCTGGGCGCACCTCAGTCTGTCTGCCTCCCTCAGACCGCGAGCACCTCAAAAGCCGAGAATGATTCTTCAGACTCCAGTGCGTCACACAGTAGACACCGAATACAGTGCGCACTCGGCACTTGAAATGGCCGTGCGGGCGCTGGAGCGGGACGTGCAGTGCTCCCTCCACTCAGCCAGTGGCCCTTGAGCAGAGGCTCCTCCAAGGTCGGAGCCGCCCCTCTTGGGGAGTGTGATGGGAGCAGCTTGAGGTTCGTGCTCACTCCGTCAGGAGCGAAGGATTATGCCAGCAGTGACACTTTATCAGACTTCTTTAAGTGTTCATCTCCTCCCCGTCCGCAACTCCCAGACGGACTGCCAGAGTCCTGGGTAACACCCGCCTGAGGCTGCCCCGTCTTGTCTTCGCTCGTCGTGCTCCCCTCCCCACGCATCCACCTCCCTGCAGCCGTGCTCTGGGCCTTCTGTGCTGCCACCTGTGTGCAGGGACAGGGACTGTGCCAGAGATTCTCAAACAGCATCACTGAGCATCTGTGTTCCAAGTTGAAGTGTGGGAAGCCTGCTTAGACAGTGGTCACCCCGAGTCCCCAGAGCTTTCTTGGAATATGCTGAGCTTCAGGGGGCCAGTCTGAAAATGAGACCGAGAGCTCTTTCCATGAGTTATTAGAGCAGGCCCCGGCATTCAAAGGCCATGCATCTTTAAGTTCTTTCCTTGGGCTTTACTTCAAGGTGGGAGGCCTCAGAGGGACAAAGGTGCTAGCAAAAGATGACAGGGAGGACCCTGTACCTCTGATGACTGGGGGTTTTGTTCCCTTTTTTCTCCCACTGTCATCGCCATTGGAAGCAGACTTGCAAGAAAAATTAGGACACTCGAGAAAGGGTTGAAACTGTTTATTCACCCATCCTAGCCAATATTTTCCAAAACACTCCTAGTTTCAAATATTCCAGCTTTGTCCCATAAATCCTTTTAAATCTCTCAAATGTCCTGGAAACTTCAACTTTTGACATACAAACTCCCTCTTTTATACGTAGAATTGGCAAAAAAAAAAAAAAAATCCTTGGTCACATCATACGTCTCAGTTCTGGCTTTAGAACACAAACTCACCCGATGATTCTTAAGGAAAGCTGAGACTGGGGCGAGGAGACTGAATACGAGGTCGACGGTGCTGGGCAGATGAACAAGGTCTCCCATTTCCCAAGAAATGATGCGTTTGGTGTGGAAGCTGAGGCTTTACTTAGAAAAGGAGGCTGTTAAGTTTGAATCGAGGTCCAGGAGTGATCTGCTAATGGAATTAGGATCAGCGGCTCTGCGGGATGCCTTCACTCCCCTGGAAGCAGCAGTTGATTTGACCATCACTCACCCTTGGGCCGGTCCTTTGGTGGTTCTGACTAGTTTGGACAGGAAGCTTTGCTCTCCCAGATAGTAAGGCAAGCTCTTCTGTTAATTCTCCATATTTATTTGAGCTTTTGATTTTACATTGCAGGTAAACTAAAAGATCTTGGGAATTTGGTTCTCCGACCATTTGGACTCTCCACAGAAAATTTCCAGATCAAACAAGATTCCTCTACTGGCTCCTACTCCATCAATTTTGTTCAAAATCCAAATAATAACAGATAACAAAGATAACAGTAGCTTTTAAAGCTGGCTGGTAAATTGTGTGCTGCTTGCTGGTAGCAAGGGGAAAGGCCCTGCCAATGTTTAATTTATAAAAGCATCTTATCTCAAAGGGCTGTCCAGTAGAGCCCAGCGCTCCCTTTTCCCTCGTGTTTTATGATCAGAGTGAAACGCACTTCCTGATGTAGTGATCCTAATTTGATTGCCATTTTAAGGTGGTGTCTGTGCCACTGTTGCCCTGGTTCTGGGTGTCCTTCATTTTGTCCAGGAGGAAGCCTGCTTGTCAAGGTTGACCTCCCTGAGCTCCCCTCACCCCGACCCACACACAAGCCCAGACAGTCTCCCCTGGACCGAGCAAACCCGTCGGCCAGAGACTACCTGGACATGACTGATGGAGTTCCCGCCTGCCGCCCTCTCTCCCGGTCACATGCACTGCCCAGGCTGCCGCGTGCGGACTCCAGTGTCTCCTGATTCCCTCTGTAGCAATAAACGCTTTCTGTGACGGTCTGAGCTGGGTTGTGAATTTTGTCCCCAGAATGACAGCTAAAGCAGAAGGCCGCCCTGGCTCTTGGGAGCCGTGTTGTTTTTAAGCAGTGTTGCTGGGTGTTACTGGATTCCACAAATCTATCCAAAGTCTCAGTTGCCACCTTGTGACCATTCTGCCCCGTCCAGGAATTCAGAAACCGCCTCGCAAGCTTAGGGCCTCTCCAGCCCTGCGCAGACAGCTACGAAATCGGTGTGTTCAACCAAACATCTATCTTAATAATGTCAACCAAAAATGGGCTTCATTCAAGAGGGTGATTATGTGAATCCCAGAATGAACCCAGAAGTTTCAAATGTAGGCTTTGTCCCCCCTAGTTGTTGGTCAATGTTGAGTGTGTTTTTTTGGTTTGAGTGTCAAGACAGTGACATGCAAGTTTCCTCTCAGAGAAGCGTGGCCTTGGTACCGTTAAGCGACGCGCCGCAGTCCTGCTCCCAGTGCTGACTGGCTCGTCCTCTGACCTGTTCCGCAGAGCCCCTAGAGTGTGTCGGTTTGGTAGACGGTGCAGCGATGTGTGGTATTAGCTCTGTGATTTGCTAAGCTCGTTTCCCAGATCACAGTTAAATTCTTCATGGAATTTGCAAAGGGATAGGGATGGGGAAAGATTTTTGTTAATTTTGCTTTCTTATCTATATGGTAAATCTGGCATCTAATTTTCCAAAAAGGTGTGAGGAATCCTGCAAGGTGTAAAGAAACCTTGGCTGAAAACCGTGTGGTCAAGCCGACAGTGGTGAGTGCTCTCTGTGCAGGTCTTAGGCCGTTTGATCTCAGGACCCCTTCAGTCAGAATTTAAATAACATTTCGGCTTGTGTGGATTATAACTGTTGATATTTACCGTATTAAAAAATTAAAACCGAAAATTTCTTAAATATTTAGTTAACTTTAAAAAATACATTTCCTGTTAATATAATTTTTAGAAAAATATCTTCCAAAACAAAAGCATATTTTAATAAGCGATATCATTTTAGATCTTTGCAAATCTCTCTAATATATGACTCGACAGAAGATTGACTCATATCTGCTACTGTACTGTTTGTCACAATATCATGTCATGTAGTCTGGAAAATTCTGTATACTCATGACAGAATGACAGTGAAAAAAAGCAACTAACCCCTTAGTATTACTATGAAAATAATATTACCATGAAATGGTGCCCAGAACCCCTGGAAGCCCCGGACTGCATCTTGAGAACTGCTTTGTCAGCTTGACTTGAGCTCAGTGGCTGAGACTAAGTCAGATCGGGGCTGAGATTCCTGAAGGACTAGCTGAGCTCCCAGGAATGGGAAGCAGACATGTTTGCCTAGAACAGCCTTCCTTAAGATGCTACCACTGCTGCAGGGTGTAGAGGTTTTGCTTCTTGGGCCTCCTCCCCCCAGCACCACCCTGAAATCTCACCACCCCAAACTGCGTTCACATCAAATGCTGCTGGCGAGTGTGCCCGGCGACGCACCTGAGAAGGAAAGGGAGCCTAAGCAGGTATGCGTTTGTGCACACCAAGGAGTTTATCTACCACTGTTATTTCTCTACTTCCAAAATGTGGAAGAGAAGATTGAAGCCTTTTGAAAATATTTGACAATTAGAAAAACCTTGAAGGGGATGAAAAATAAGAGCTGTGTAAGGATGAGGGAGGAGGGTGGCCTGTATTTGCCTACTGTGCTAAGATGTATGATTTCGAGTTCTGTGATAGCTCTCTCCCCACACCAAAAAAGAAAAGTATGTCAGAACATACTTTGAAGGTAATCACACTGGAACAGTATATATTCTTATTCCAACATTATTGCATTGCTCAAAATAATTTTGGATGTCCTAGAATATTTTTGAAGACTCAAAAAAAATGTGTATTTATTTTTAAAATACTGTCACCTACTAATCCATTTCTGCCTCCATGAGTAGACCATGAGCTACTACAAGGTAAGGGCCATATTTGTATTTGTAAAATCACCAGCCCTGCTGCTCTACTAGACGCTTAGTAAATGGGTATTAAAGGACATTCCTTAAGGTCTCAGTGTGAACCATCACTATCGAAAAGTACAGATTCTGTTCTCTTTCAGTACCTGTGTCTTAAAATGTCTCCTTTGCAACTCATCATTATCTGTTATTTCAGGTAGAAACGAGGCATGCTAATCATCTTCCTCAAAATTTCAAGGTCCGACAGTGATTCAGGTGTCAGCTTAGGTTTAGGTTTATGTGCTTTTTCACCTTCCAAAGCTTGTGGGAGGCAGTGAAAGACACAGCTTGGTTTCACCTCGTCAGGGCCAGTGGATTGATCTGGCTTCTCTGCGCTGCCCAGAGTGGCCTCACTACCCCACGGTCACTGGCCTGTGACCTTCTGCACTGGTGCTTTTATTTGGAAAGATGTGCGGTTCTGGCCACGTGGCAGGGCTCAGCTAGAGGCATTTAAAGCCAGGCGAGCTCCTCTTGTGTAGCCACACAGAATGTCCTCAGACAGTGAACAGTCAGCCTGACTTGTAAACATGTCTTCTGCTTTTTTTTCATATTTACATCTTAGATATATGCAAGGATTTGTCCTGAGACTTTCAAAAATCCCTAACGTGTCTTATAGTTTCAGCTTCCCCACCTTCCCCCAGATCACATTTCCACTGAAACTGTGTCTTAACCATGTTTCCACCTTTCCATCCACGGAAGCCTCTCAGGCTTTACCCAGGATGTTGGGACAGTTACTACAACAGAGTCATCGCCGGCTGCTACCTGTTCTGTGCAGAGTGCGCTGTGGATTAGTTCACTTTCTTCACGTCATGGATCCAAGGTCAGTTAAATTCTGTTCCTAAAATCCAACCTCTCTTGCTAAGAAGTCTGACCTTCCATGTGTCTCCCCTTCCATCACAAGCACTGCACCTGGGTGTTGCTCTTTCCTCTTGTTCCATGTCTCACCCCATCAACATGCCATATATCATCACTTACTGTGCTTATAGGACTAGAGCGTCTTACACCGTGCCGAGATGTGGAGGCTGGGGAGTGGCCGAGCCGACTAGCTAACGACCTGAACATCGCAGTCCTGGGCCTACACCTGTGTGTCAGTAAAATGACAAGACTTCCTACACTGGACCTTCAGAGCTGCTCAGGTATAGTCAAAGGCACACATGCTTGATTAGTCCATTAATGACAAAAAGTCATGTTTCCAACAATATTTTGTATAGTCGAAGGGAAGGAAACACTCACTATAGGGAATGTTGCTGGGCCTGAGGATTATTTCTGGTGTTCCTTGCACTTCTGCGCTGGCCTCTAGAGCATTGCTGAATTACATTTCACACAGCTCACGCTAGAAACCAGACTGATGAAGGAAGAGCAAACACAGGGACTTTTCGGAGGCATTTTAACTGTGTGAGTAGACTCGTGGGCTAGGGAGCTGGCAGCAGGTTAGATGTAAACCTGGCCGAAAGATGCATTTGCAAGGACTGTTTTGTCTGATCCCAAGAGCTAAGCAGACCTGCAAGTCCTCTCACAGCTGGTTAGCACAACTAGGAATGTCCAAGGGAAGGCTACAGTAGGAGGCCGAGGAGGATGGGACCAGCTGTGCAACTTAATGGCTGTTCTAACCTCCGTGAGAGAGCTTTAAAGGGAAGGAAAGGGCCAGTAACTCTCCAGGACCAGAGTGCAAATCTGAAATACCACATAGGACAGGAAAAATCGGTCAGTTAAGCTCCTGTCCCTTTTTGTGGTGTCTGTGCTTTCCCTTAAGTTTGCCCCTAGAGTAAGGGAGAGCCTAAAGCTGCTGGAGCTCAGTCTTGCTGCTGCAGCCGGGGGTGGCTGCCAGCCTGGCTATCGTCCCAGTTGAGTTGTGATCACTTCCCCTTTCACTCCTGCCTTTGGCCTCGCTACCTCATCTCTCCCGTATTTCTTAAGGCATTTAACTCTTACTCCAATATCCTACTGGTGAATGCTACGTATTTGACGCACCCCCACACACCCTAGTAAAACCTCCTCTAAGCATTTTCACTGACAGATTTCTATCCTTGTCACGCTGTTCCCTCTGCACTTCGATAGTAACAAGCTTAGTCCTCTCATCACCTGGATTTCCTTTTAAAAAAAGGAAATTTGTGCACATTGTACCACAAGTTGCTGAAAAACCTGTTCCTTCAGGGAACTGCACAAAAGCTACGTGGAGAAGGGAGGTGAGCATTTCTAGTCACTTCCTTCTGTGGCATGGAGAGCCATCTTAAGCCCACAATGGATGGAGTCCATTAATGCTCCTGAGAACAGGAACGGGATTACTGGCTACCAGCCAGCCCTAGAGGTAGGGCTCAAATAACCACAGAGGATGACTGCTAAAAACCCTTCAGGGGCAACCAAAGAAACTAATGCTAAAATTAGTTTATGAAAACTAACGAGGATGCCCTCATGTTCAAAGCTTTGAAAATTCCCTGGCTATAAACTGGTAATTTTTAAGCTGGGGATGAGTACGTAGGGTTTGCTATACTAGTCTACCTTTACAAATGTTTGAAATATTCTACACAGAAGTATTCCACTTTCTTCTAACTTTCCAACCCTCTAACATCTACCAGCTAGGAATAAGCTCCTTCATGCAGGAGTTAAGTTCTGTCAGAACTAGAAATAGGACTCCTTACCTTCTTTTTCCTTTCACTCAAAAGGAAACTTTGGAAGCTCACATTTCCCCCTTGGCTAAAGCAGGGCTTGTTGCCCCACAGCTAACATTTGTGGCCATGATTCAGTTCCAGCTACTAGTTTCTAGCTCGCTGAAAAATACAGCCTACCCAGGGGGGAATTACCAGGCACTGGGGCTCCTGAGCCATCAGGCACCATGACAGATGTGAAAGGAACCAAGCAAAGGTTCTCCAGATGGGAGGTGCTAGATCTGAGGATACCATAACCTCACTGTCTCTCTGTGGGGTTCTGTGCCAGACTGATGTCCACATCAGACATCTCCCTGGACTCACCAGGCAGCCATTTCATGCCATCGAGCAAGTGTTCAAGCAAACTGAAGACAAAAGTCCTCAGGAAGGCCAGGGATGGGAAGCAAGGGAATGGAATGAGGCAGGGAAAACGGTTACTTCTGAAAGGATGTAGGCTTTGGTGGGCTGTCATGGTCCCTGGTCTCGAGTACACAAGACTGCTTTGTAGGGATGGTTTGACAGCCTCAAAATAGAATATCCTGTTTGCAGCTTTGCCTCATCAAGTTAACTAGCAGGAAAGGTCTTGATAATTTCCTAGGCTGTGTAACACTTAGATGCTGGCGTCAGAGGCCAGGAGTTGTATCTTCAGCTTGTGCAAAAGTTTTTCCAGCATGCCTTGTTTTCTGCAGATGTGAAGGACCACCCCCATAATGTCTTCTGTAAGGTTGCTTTGTGTCTTACTGAAACCCTGGCTGTGCTTTTCTGGGGCCCTCACGCATCAGGCTCCCCCTCTTCACATTGCTGATATAGTTCACCGTCTTTAGATCACAGGTTTGAGCTTTCTATTCAGGATCCATAGGAGTTAGGCACTGAGCTTAGAATTCACAAACTTAAGAGCATAGAATATTTTACTAAGGAAAATTCCCTGACGTCTCCCATGTTTTTGGCTTGGCTAAGTAGGAACTGAAACGCTGGTTGAGACTTCTTTTCCACACCCTGTTTTGGCCAGGGTGGCCACTGCATGCTGCTTTTGTCAGGAAGATCACTGACAGAACTAAGATTAGAATCTGTCTCTACCTTAGACTAATGCAGTTCATCGTATAGAACCACCTTCCTCTTAATATCACCAACCTGCTTTACTTTACCTTAGAAGGTTGCTTCTCACCGGCCTCATGAGGGAGTGATAAAAAGGCTAATCCCTTAAGCATTCTTAAGGTTTAAGGACAATGAGCTAGCCACTGTGTTTGGCCAGCTCATTCTTCCTCTGACACAGTATTCCTGAGTTGTCTTTCGTCCCAGGCTTGTTACTTCCTTGATATCAAAGCAGAGGAGTTGTTAGGCCATGAAATTTCATTGTGAATAAGCAAAGATTTGGCAGGACACTCATCACTACAGAAGAGTATGCGTAAACACAGTAGGCCCTATTCTGAGCACTGAGGAAAGCATCATTACTTGAAAAGAGCTTTCAGGTATAAAAGCAGGAAAACTGCTTTTACCCATGGTGCGTACATATTTGTGGTGACATACCCAGGGAGGTACTGGCACAGTCTGTGCATGAATCGAGGAGCTGAATCTGAACTTGTGACATATCCTTGAGTTGCATCCATAGGTTCCATCGCTCGTTCCCCATATCTTGTTGTTGTTGTGTCTATAGACAGACTGAGGATACATGTACACAGGATCCAGAATAGTATTGAGGGATGATGATGAGGATGTGGCTTGTTTACCTTCCTTGCTTCTCTCTAGTTCCCTTATCATTAGTGGGAAACTTGAGGAAAGAGCCTGATCCCAGTGGCCTCCTTTTTACACTCATTCAGATAAACCGAAATGGGAGAATGTTTGAGATGAGACTCCATGTATACTCTAGAATAACAGGCAGCCTTCTAAAGGAAATGGAAAAAAAAGAGTACTGACCTGAGTTTCTAGGTCAGTCCTGAAATTTTTCAACTGTCTGGTAGGGGTTTTTTCCTGACGGATTGTTTCTGGTCAAACACTTGACCTCAATTTCACATTGAACATACTCCTGGGCTTTTATAGAAGCGACCATTTATCCACAGGGGCAGGACTCCTTAAAACAAAACAAACCCACCAGTAGGTGTTTAATTACATCCAACTCTAAGGGTTGGTTATTTTCCCATCAGAAAACAGTACTGTTGTGCACAAGGTCCTAATGATTCAACCTAACTCCTAAAAAGTAAACAAAGTTTTAAAATAACTAAATTTTTAAAAAATGAAGACTTTATTGGATAAATGTCATACAACATTCTTTAACATTTATGTCGCAGAATACTTTAGATGAGAAACAATTTTTGTCATTCAAGTCTACAAATGAAATATGCTTCTGAAGATTTGAAATACAGACAAAGGTAGCATGAAGCAAAGCTTAAATATTAAGCAACTAAAGCAATGAAAGTGAAATAGCCACATGGTATGTCTAGATTTCAAATACCAAGTTTCATTTTTTTTAAATGCAAATCTGGTTTATAACAAAACACCCTTAAAAATTTGTCATGAGAAAAAAATAGGTAAAACCTGATCTCTCTCAATTTTTTTGCCTCTATATTACTTCCAGAGCTTAATTAAAGATCTCGATTATACAGTCCACCACAGCTTGGGGGTTATGTGGTCCTTGAAGTGAGCCTGAAAGGTACTGCTGGTGTGAGAGACGAACAGGACGGACCCAGCCTGAGCCCCAGCGCTGCAGAGAGCAGGGCGCCACTGAGGTGCATGTAAGTAACCCTTAGCGCTCTCTGCTGCTACAGTTCCTGAGCTGACTTGCAGATCTGATCACATGTGCAATGACTTCATGATACTTTTCCAAAAAGACAATTTTAGAATGCAGTCAAAACTTTTAATTACTTACAGTGTAATTAATGAGAATTTGTGTTCAACTCTCAGAAGACTGCTTGCCTCCTAGAGTTGTAAAACAAATCCTAGTCAGGCATATTAAAACTCTAAAACTCTCACCCAGAACCTTTTGTTAATCGTGAGGGTGGGATTATTAAGTCATTCCAAACCTACCTACACAGTAAGATTATAGAAAAGTTTAAACACTTGAACCAAATTCTCAGCTGTTATGGTGCTTCAAATGAATTGTTTTTTGGCATTTTTTTTTCCTTTTTTGTATTAATTGATATGGATTATCTTTCTGGTTTAAAAAATAAATCAGTATTGTCACTAAAAAACTTCAGTTTTGTTATTAAAAGTATGGCACCATCAAATATAAAATGCCTTAAAAATGTACTTAACAGGTCAATCTGGTTTTCTCCACGCATTAGAAAAAAATTAAGGTCCTTTTAATATGTGTTTTCTAAAGACAAGAAAAGCATGGTTTCCATTACTAAGAATTCATGCTCCATGCATGAAAAGTTCGACACCATGTTTATGGGTCTGTTCCTGCTGCTTATTCCCCAGGGTCAAGCCCCACCTGACACCTGTGAGAATTTCTTGCACTTACACAAAAAGAGAGGCTCTCTGTGGAGAGATCCACATCAAAATTCAGATACCTTTTGTGAACTAGATAAAATCAGTAAGGATAGGAATAAAAGCCTTTCCAGTTCAGAATGAAGAACTGGCTCTTAGAGTTTAAATGTTCCCCCTAAGATCAACACTAGCCTATCCACTTTGAGTCAGAATTTGAAAGATAAGAATGTAGTTATGAAAATGTGCACAAAATGTTAAATACTGGTGTCAAATAAATACATCTTAACATGTTCTAACAAGCAAATGTATATTCAAGATAATACAGCCCTGCTTTATTAAAGAAAGAAAAGATCCACTTTTTCAGCACACCCAGGGTACCTTGCCATCCTCTAAGTACAAGATTAAATCTTTTGTCTCCACTGGCAGCCTGAAGGAAACGTTCACCTCAGCATATGTGACTATTGCAGTTTCGTTGGAGAGCCATTTTAGAAATACTTGTACTCATATCTGATCTGAGTAACAAACCTTGGAGAAAGCAGAGTTTTAGTATGAAAAATAATTCAACATTTCTGCCATCATTCCATGCCTTTTAGGCCTGTCCAAACTACTGATAAGAAATTACTGTCTGGTTCTTCATAAAATTCAAGTGATTTCTTTGTATGCGTATTTCACATCACTTTTCTCCTTGTGCATAATTTATTGCAATAATTTATATTTTAGAAAATAATCCCCTAATGCCTTTTCTTGGTTTAATAGAGCACAGTTTGCAAGTGCGCCTTTAGAGACTATTGGTTTTAACCACTGCCTTAACATTATTACTTCTTACTGCAGCTTTAAAAATGAGTCTCCAATTTCATTCAGTCCTGATGCTCTGGTGTTCTGTCACTGTGGTACATACGGGTCCATGAAACCAGCAGCCTGCTAGTGTCTTTGTGCTGAAATATAGTAAAGAAAAGGAAAAACTGTAGTTAAACACAAGTAATTATATGAGAAAAGAGATGTCCTTGTTGTGTAAATTAGCCCTATATAGACTCTGGGATCACACCTGATTTTTCTTTTAGCTTGATTAAACTTTTTTTTTTTTTTTTTTTTTTTGAGAAAACAACTTGTTACCACTCTGAAACCAGCAGAAGCATTCGTGTTGTTTCTGAAGTATATCTGGACAAATTCCAACACAAATAAAATGGTTGTCATCTTTACATAATCTGCACTTGAGTATATTTTTTTAAACTTATTCATGAATATTTATTTGCCTAATAAAAGGGAATTTTAGCTTTGTTCTTTATATTACCAGTTCACAAGTAACAATAGTAAACTTTGTGAGTCAGCTTAGCTGCTGTGGACTGCTATGAAGCACACCAGCAACCTTCCTCTAGCACAGGCTACCTACAGGCTTAAAAAGCAAATTTATATATAGTACCTGGCTACGTAAAAATCACTTACAGATCACACAGTCTATACATGTGCAAGAAGCAAAAAACAGGAGGGTGGAGGGTGCCTCCACAGAGGGAGACACGGCGCGTCAGGAGGCGTCAGGAGCACCGTTTTGCTGCCGAAAGAGCATTTACGTACACTGGTTAGACTGACCATAGTCTCCCTGTGACGTCAGCACACCTGAGCACCAGCAGAGGCACTCTGCACCAGACCTCCAACGAGCAGCAGGACTGAGCGAACACTTACAGGCTTATGAAAATTACTGCCAAGTAGCGTGACCAGAATGCCTAGCATTACCGACCTCCCTTTAATACCAACAAGTGGTAAGAACCCCACTGAAACCCTTTACAATCCCTGGTTATGCCTCTAAAACCTGGGAACCTAAGTATCAATAAGAGTCTGAATTCTAAAAGAGGTGATCCGTGGAGAAAGAGATGGTATTTTCAGTGGAATAACAGACAAAACAAACAGAATGCAAAAAGGAGAAAAAAAACCAACCCCCATCCTTCCCAGTATTTCACTTCAACATTTCAAAGTAGGCATCTTTCTCATTCTTTGATCTACTATCTGATGTTCACCTCCAACTGCTGCCATGCTTCACTCATTTACTGGATCAAGGCCTATAAAATAAATTTCGCAGGGCGTTCTATCACATTTCTTTGTGAGCAATGAAAAATTACTTCTAGCTCTAAGGACCACCCATCAGAGTGCAAGGTGAATGTAGTCTTGCTTCTGAAGACGATTAACACTTTTAAAATTGGACATTCAGCTAAGAAAAGTTTTTCCTTTCTAAACAGATATACTATTATAATACTAATAAACTGAGACCCAGAACTTTGGAAGTAAATATCCTCATTTTATAAACTGAAGGAAAAAAAAGTAAATAGCCAATCCCATGTACATTTCCATTTCCTTCTTTTTATGACTGAATTTCAGTATATGGCTTCAACCTTAGGATTATTCAAGTTGGCAGGAAATCCAAGGATTGAAGCAGATCTTACCATTCCCATGAGAAGTGCAAAAAACAAAAGTACTATTCCCTCGGGATCATGAAGGTAGCTACCACCCCTATACAGGTTAAAAGTCCAAAATATCCTAGCCTCAACCTCTGATCCAAAATGTGCCATTCTGACCCAGCTTGCAAATTACAGCTCATACACAGCCCAATCACAGCTCTTCCTTAGCTACAAATACCAGAGGATTAAATAGCCTTAATTCAAGGAAGCAAAAAAATCACAAATTTAAAAGCCACGCAACGACCAAAATCCCTAAACCCTTCCTGCTGTATAAGAGCCCAAAATAAGCCTTTCGGGCATTATCCAAGGTTTTAATAAATGTACTTAAAGAAACAGACTACAACTACATTCAGCATTCTCTTCTGCCACCCGCTTGAGTTTGAACTTGCCTTATGTAAATGACAGTGGTTTTAAGGTTAATTCATTAAGAAATATATGTTCATGTATGAATATAAAACATATTAAGAATAAGAAGTTAAATATAAAAGTGACAAAGAAAGACTGAGGTAGTAAAAAGACACCCACTGACTGTCCAGGGAGGCGCAGGTGCTCTGGGAAGTGACTGTGGTCGGACACCTGCCTTCCGCCACAGAACGAAGTCCTCACAACTCATAGAAGCTCGAAGGAGGCCAGCTCTACTTTTTTAGCACAGCGGGTAATAGGTTATTTTCACTCATTAAAACTATCACCTACACGAGGAATACACAGCTACCAAGGTCAATGAAAACTAAGGAAAAAGCACTAATGGGTAATTTTACATCTAGCCTCATCTGCTTTGGGAATGACCAAGTGATGACATGATGCCCTCTTCACTTGTGGCAGGGCTTAACACAGACAGACCTGCCCGTTTCACTGTTAACTTCAATGCTCCCAGTCTGAATCCACAGTGGTCTGTCAGACACTGTAAGGGAGCAGCAGGATTCGTCACTGTCTGATGTAATAGCTGCCATTTGTTGAGACCTATGGTAGAAAAAACCAAGTTAACAAAAATAGAGCAGTCATTCGAGTTCTTTTTAATCCATTTTACCAAAAAAATAATTTAAAAATATGACCAAAATTCAGTTGAATTTTCATAATTTATTCTAGGTAACTTGCTTGCTTCACAGAATGTGAAGCTTTGGTACTAAAGGAAAAGACTTGAGGTGTGTACACACCAGCCTTGGCCAGGAGAGGGCACTCTCTGGCCCAAGTCAAATCAGTAGCAAAATGCCTTCAGGTGCACCGAGACGCTTTGCCCTCCAGTGCTCACTTACATTTAATGTTCCTGACAAAAAAAATTATTAACCTACCACTAGCATAATGTTGAAGTGGTCCTGATCTTAGTATTCGATAGGGCTGAAGTCCTCATCCCTATCCGTGTTATGTTAGTGAGACCCCATTTTGCAGAATGACCAAAATGTGCCTGAATCCCTTTCTCTTCTAAGGCCACTGACCACCTGTGCATACTCTTCAGGACCCGAAATACTCCGTGAGTTAAACACCTGCTTGAAATGAGTTTGACAAGACAAAGCTTTCTCACTCAGGCTTTCAGAACAGAGACGTCAAGTACTACGCATAATTCCAGTGAAGGACTGCTGTTTTAAGCTTATTTTTTTAAACATTTGCTTGTCTGCCTAATTCCTAATTTTAAGTACAAATAATTCATTTATCACATCAGTGTAGTTAACTCTGGGGTCATTGATTTAATGTGCAGTCCTTATAATAATTATTTTTAAAACAGTCAAATCAGAAGCAGTAGCATATAATCAAAACTTAAAAAAAAGGCTTTTCTGACACTGAAAAAAATTTTATACACCTGATCGATCTATAAACAATTATTTTTGAATTTTAACTGTTTTCTTAAATGAGACTTAATAATGAGGTTATTTACCTCACTTTTTGTTCATGGGAAAACATAAATATGCTGTCTCCCAACAGTAATCACACCAAGAAGAAACGGAATCTGAACACAAGAGAATTTATCTTTTGAACCTCTCCCTAAGTAAAACTTGTTAGGTTTCAACAGTCTGAAGAATCTCCTTTTAGATTCCAGGCAAGAGAGTCAAGACGCTGCGTGGCAGAATGATCCTTTCCCTGCACGTTTCCCCAGCCAGCCCTGAAACACCGTGCTGAACACGTGCCACAGAGCCTGGCTCAGGAGTCTTGTGATAATGTTTAAGATGAGATTCCCCTCAATGCATTTAACGTCTCAAGGTTTCTCTTTAGAAACTAACCACATGTACGGGATCCATTAGGAAAAGCCAGGAAGGCCTGGTGGTCATGCAGTAAATGGAGGGACACTCTTGTGAAAGGCAGCGATTTCACTGGAAATTACTTATTTTGTCCATGAAGAGAAAGCTTATAAGCAACAATGACAACTATCCTGGGTGGCAACAGAGATATAAAAGGGCAAATCAGAGCAGGGTAAGTAAACATTCGATCTCCCTTTGGGAGTGTATGAAAGAAGTAGAGGTCACGCTCTTAGACCAAAGCCCAGAATTAAAAACTAAAGAATTAAGGTTACATACATGTACTTATTACCTTGCTGAACACAATATAAATTTTCTCTTAATACAATGTAACATGAATGCAACATGAAAAAGCAGGAAAAAGCATCCATGCCTTGGACATTCTGATTTGCTAGCCTTAGTACTAATATTTTTCTAACCAGTTATTTTTCTAAGGTTTTAGGCAAACAGCGCATAGCTCTTCCCAGCATACCGGGACTCAGCCAGATTCCCTGCTAAAAGCTAAACTATGAGGGAAATCACAGGTTTGTAATCAGTATCTCAAAAATGAGCCACAAGTAAAAATGACTTACCCTGTGGAAAATAAGGCCACAACGCACACAGATGAAGGCCTTGGAATGTGAGGTATTTCCCTCCTAGAAAGGGGAAACAATCTCCTACTCAGTCATACCAACAGCAATAAAAGTGTTCAAATTAAAGTCCACCTTTTCACCATTTGGCAAAATATTAAAACACCAGGGTCCCAGGGAAACACAGCATCTGTACAAATCAGCTAATTTATACTAACGAGCCAACAAGTCTTGCTTTGTGGTTCTAATACTTGGAAAGCTCTCCTAAAAGGGCTTTTACTCCACGGAACCCCACCAGCTCAGACACTTCTCGTGCCTCTGAAAGGATTTGGGATGTACCAGAATTATGAAATGGTGATTGCTCATTAGTACATGAGTACCTGAACCAGAATCACTCTCCCTCATTCATTCACAAGTAGGCTATCATTTCTGCTACATCAGGCCCTGTGCTTGGCACAAGGGAAAGTAGAAATCGGTGAGTAATAGATTCCTGGAATTTATGAGATACATCAATGAATGGGGCAAGAGTTGAAATGTTAATGCAATTCTCCCTTCACCAAAATTCCCAGGACCTCCGAGATGCCCTCCAGAAATGCGTGTTGGAAATAGTTCCTATCTCCTTCTAGATATTTACAATGATCACCCTATGATTATTGTAATTTTCAGTTATTAACATTGCTTTAACATCTTTAAAAAAAATGTTATACTGTGTATTGTTGCAAGAAATACTGAAAGCTACCAGAATGAAATTCTATGGCATACACAGAGTGGTGGTTGTGGTAATGAGAGCATTTGTACAGGTCTTGTGCCAGGCACTTTACTGCTTTGAATATTTAAGTGAGGAATTACTTCACGAGGAAGTACTATTATTTTCCCCATTTCACAGATGACATTGAGTAAACTACCCAAGATCACACAGCTTGTGACAGATCCAAGACAGTCTTTAAAATCTAGGAAATCTGGCTCAAGAGCCTCTACTTTTCAACCATGTGCCTGAAAAGTAGAAGAAAATGATTTCTTGCTCAATAAAATCCTGCCAAAATGTTAATGAATGCTCCAACTCACCTGCATCGCTGGCCAGTTATATACTCATAACTGTCTACACTGCTATCTTTTACACTCAACAGGATAACCCGCACATCTCTACAAAACATTCTCCCTGGGCAAGCAACAAATTCTATCATATTTTATGGGGTGGGGGGTGGATTTATAGTCCTTCTAGGCTTTTTCAATAGCTTTTAAGTGAATCTTTTTGTTGGAGAACTGAGGGACACTGAGGATTACAAAATTATCTTAATATTTAAAAAGCCCTTGCTAAAACTTGATAATGCACTATAATTACAAGATTTTTAGTTTATTTGGAGAGGAAAAAAATGTATAACAGCTTAACACTTTAGCTCTAGAATATCTGATTTTCTTTCCATGTACTATCACTGTGATAGAAAAAATAAGTTTTAATTACTTCTGGTTAAGACCCAGATATTTCTAAGGCAGTAAAAGGTCAACTATCATATTCTTATGATATAAGGAAAATTGAAAAAGATACTTAGGTCATGTTTAAACCAAGTTTTAAGACCAGGTATTTTAAAACTGGGCTGTTGTCAGTATCAAAGTTTTAAGAAATTATCTTACAAACACAAGTGTCCAACAGAAGGCCCAATAAGTTTGACAACATATACAAAGTCTAATTTATTGTTAGAAAATAAGAATTGACTCACGAATTCACTATTTTGATAAATCCTGATAATTTCTGAGTCTACAGTTTCTTCTTTTCCTTTACATCTCCCCGCAATCTTTAATTTGTTCCAGAATAACCTAGGAATCTATGAAAAATTGAAGTGTGGCAGTTAGTTTTGTCAGATTAGATGCATTAAAATTTGATTCAGTTCATCCCAAGATGTATTTAAAGACATAATAAATATAAAAATTCAGTATTTCCTACCAAAGGGTGGTACACAAAATGATCTCAGAAATGTATTTTAAAATTATCTATAGGTGTCAAGGCACACTTATTTCCTAGTAACTATACTAAATGGAGAAATAGTACACAAATTTGAAAAAATGGCAAAAGTGTGATAGTATGTAAATAATTTAAGATTTGGAAACTAATTCTATGACTAATTTTAATCATTTCTATATTCATAAAATTGTCCAAAACAATTGTTTTGGTCACTAAGGGGATAGTTTTAACCTAAAACCTACTCTCCAGAGTATTTAATGGGTAAATGCAGTCAAATTAATTCACCTAAAAACTTTACAAAGAGGCAGTTACAGTTGTTAAAAATGGGGGCACCATTAGCACTGTACAGAACTGCTGGCTGATTAGGAAGGAATCCTGGAAACCAATGCTTGACCAAGAAAAACACTAACGTGACTTAATTTCTAAACACCTTCCAGAACAATAGCATCCAAAATTTAAAAGATTTCTATTGAAAACCAAATTACAGACGGAGGGTAATGGTTGCACAAGGTGAAATGTGCTTAATGCCATAGAACTACACACTTTAAAAAATTTTAAATGGTAAATTTGATGTTAGGTATATTCAAATGATAATTTTTAAAATACCCCCCAAAACCCACAACAAATAACAGTGCTCTATGAATATAAGGAGAAAATTATTTTTACCTAAAAATCACAAGAAAAAAAATCCTCATCTACAAATATTAAGTCCTTGAGTAAAGATTAAAAAAAAAAGTTGAACTGCTTCTCTTCTGATCTTAGTGTCAACTACCCATGGTAAAGGCCAAAACATCCTGGAAAACTAAAAGTATATACAATATACCACTATGACTTTAAACTCCCCATTCCTTTATTCAAAATAGCATAACAGCATATTCATTGCTAAAGCTTTCATGTTTTAATTCTATTCACTCTGTTGAAGGAATACAGTAAGTGTACACAAAACTATAAATACAGAATAAGAGCCTATTAACTAAGTCAGAACCAGGCAAAAGTAATTAATGCAGCTTAGCTATTTTCTCTTGGCAATACGCATGGCACCAGCAATTAGAGATTGTTTTAATAGCAACAATATTAATACAATCCCAAAGCAAACCCTAACTTTATCCCAACTTAGAAACAGGGTCTTCATTCTCCCGCAAATTCCCTATTGGAGGCCATCACTGGGCCCAAATCAAAACAATATCCTGAATCAAAACATTACCAATTTTCTAGACATCTGCCAGTCTCTTCTCTGCTATGAGTACTTCAAAATCAACAAAACAGCACAAACCACAGAAAAATTCCCAAAAGGGGAAAGTTAATTTTAGATTCAAATTATAGATTTCTTATGGTATTTCCAAATGACAACTCAGTTATTCTGTATAAAGGATGTGTATGTCTATAGAGGAATATAAATGTTTACTTCCCTCCCTTCAACATACCCAATATTAAGTATGACCTGCTCAGAGGGATACAACTCAGTATTTTGTAAATTAGAAATTCGGAACTACTGTTGACTTTAGTAACAGTTCCATGTTCTTTGCCTGCAGTCCCTTCATAGCTATTTCCTGTCTATTCTACTTGGTACTAATCTAAAATTACGATTGATAGATTTTCCCGATCAAAACCACATAGGGACAGACCATCAAGTCATACAAGTGGACTTCGGACTAGTGAATTCTGCTTTACCTCACCTTTTAGGTCTCTGGTTCCGTATCTACAGATGAAAGCTGAATAGATATTGCTTGCAAATAAACAGCTTTCTAGCGTATAAATTCTAGAAAACTGAAGGGGAAAAAATTCTAACGCTTCTAATTTCTGAGAATTTTTAGAAATAAAGACATCTTTGACTTTTATAGTTCTTACTTCACTTTGTTTTTCCCTTCGCTAATCCTGTTTTAGCCACTTAGACCTCTGGAGATTTGGCCCAAGCCTAGCTTTCTCTCTTAAAGGGGGGAAAAAATACTGATTTGATTATCTCCATACAACAAAAGCCTCATTTTACCACTTTAAAGAGAAATGTAAAGAAAAAAGGCTACAATTACTCCACTCTATCTCCATTTGCAAATTTACCTACTTAAGAAATTAAAAAATGAAACATTAATATGTAACTATTAGTGTTTAGAAGTTCTTTAGAATTGTTTCCCTATTGAAACTGCAGATGAAATAAGCCAGACTGCCAGTTTAAAATGGAGAGATCCTTTGGCATAACTGGAGATCATGCATATTTGTGATTGTGCTTTGAACCCTTTCCTCAAGGTATGAACATAAAATTTTTATTTTTGTAATCAACGATTGACTTATTACTTTATGGTTTTTGAAAACAAATCAAATTTGGTTTATGCCACAAGAGCACTTGCAAAAGCATTTGACTCTATTAGCAATGTCACTGCCAAAGCCACTGTTAAACTCACCTGGATCATTACACGGAGCCTTGGAATTATATATATATACTTTAGGTGACTTTTTGCTCTGCCTTGTTTAAATCTTTCTGAACCTTAGATATCAAACTTTCAAAAATATCTGAACAAGTTCATTAATCTGAAACAAATATTCAGAAAACGTTTTAAGATACTGTCTTAAAACCCCTCTCCATCACGATGTGAACTTTCAACCTGTTATAATCAAAGAATTTTAAAAATAGTATAGTTGTTTCTGTTTGCAGGAAAGAATATGTTCTATTCAAGTGAAACATTTTTTTTAATTGTGTGTTTATTTTAATCAAAAAGCCATGACTGAGTTCCCCAGAAGATATTCTATTTTCTTTTGCAGACATCAGTACATAAATCGTGGAAGTCCATAACCTTAAGGAAGTTGACAGACTATTTTCAATCTCCATTAATTTTTCATCATTAATTCCACAGTAACTAGTTATTTAGAATTGGATTACTAAGAAATCCACAAAAAGTTTTTCTTTAGGTTTCAGGTTTCTAAAGGTGTCAAATCAACATATCAAATTTAAAAGTTATGTTAGACATAGAATGTATGAGAGCAACTTAAAAAATCTTGGGATCAACTTGCCTCTATAGGCAATCTATTTTCTTACAAATAGTAAGCTAAAAATGGAAAATAAATTGAATCTTAGGGACATATGGACCATGTAGTAAAATGATGAGCTAAGTTTCTAGCTCCAAAAGCAATGATACCTGAGGCAGAAGACCAAGGAGAAGAGACTGGTAGTAGTAATTACCCAGATATAAAAACTGAAATGTGATGAAATATTAAGGCTAAATATAAAAAAATAACACCCATTTATAAGAAACTGACTAGAGGAATCTCAAAACTAGAAGCATTATCATCAGACCTCTGAACTACAAAATCTCATTTTAAGAATATACTGATCATTTTTTGAATTTTATCTATACCCAAATATGATAGGGCAAATAAGTGATTTTCCACTTCTTCTACACAGTTACAAAGAATTATTTTCTACCACCTTGAAATTTTTCAAAGCTTTTTGAGAAACACACACAAATAATTTGGATTTAGTCGATTTTATTTACAGCTTTTTTTACATTTCAGAGCAATTACACAATTACATTTTCTCATTTTCTGACCTGCAAACAGATACCTTAAACGGAAATATTTTTTAAAAATTATCAAATTAGGTACATCCAAAATGCAACAATTACACATATGACAATTCACAAAGTGTAATTTACCAGGACGTATCCTAAGAATTTAGGAACAGCCAGTCAGGAGAAATCTGACCAAATTTAGCAATCAACTATTTACATATCCGAAGACAAATCTAAACTCCCAAACCAGAAGGTTGAAAGTTTTGTTAAATCCTCATTGGACGAAGGAGAGAGATGATTCAAACCTAGCCAACCTTAATCCCAAATACTGGGCTATTTCTCCAGTCTGCAACTGAATAGCAAGCATCTCAGTTTGTCAAACTCCTAATTATCAAGCTCTTGCGCCATTGTGCACATAGAAGGGCTAAGTGTTCATTAAAAACAAGTAGTCATTAAATATCCACACTATTCCCACCCCCCTCCCCCACTCACCAGCCCTTACTGCAATCCCAAATATGCAACCTGTGTCACATAGTGACAGGCTATATTATATATAGTATGTATGCATATACACACATTATGTACACGTGTATACATACACACATACACACAGTACTAGGTACAAATGGCAATTAACAGTCCCTGCAAAAATTCATTTTCAGTTGAGGCTATGGCTCCTATGCCTTGGGATGGTTATAGACTTCAAAACTGAAAAACACTGCTAAAATCTCACTTAAGACAAAACTTGATCGCTTGTTCAGATTAGCTTCTCGGTCTAAAAATGGCTGTAAGTACAGAAAAGCACCCGACTGAGCCGAGTGCAATGTCTCTCTCCAATTTGGCCCAGCTATCTCACAGAAGTTACGCCTAACTAGCCTAGAAAACCTGCGGCCCTTCTAAGTCGTTCTTGCCTACCTTACTGTCCATGTTCACGTTTCAAACTGTGTCAGCAGAGCCCGTACTTCGGGGGTCAGCTGCTTGGCAGCCTTAGCCGCCTCTGTGATAGCCTTGCGGTACAGGCCCTTTCTCTTCTTATTAAAGCGTGACTGGAAGTTTTCTAAAAAGGGGGTCAGTTGCGAAAGAGCAAGGAAAGATGTCGTTGGAGACCCAAACCATGAAATACGGGCCTCCTGTCGAACTAAAAGGCCGTTATCTTTCCGGCTCACAGTTATAGTAAGAATACGGGCTGGCCACCAAGGGAAGCCATATATCTTGGCCCAAACAATGTCCCCTACACATATGGTCCTGCCATCTGGTGTGACGCATTTAGAGACGTTTTTGGAAAAGACTTTCATTTTCAAGGAATTAGTGAGCTTTTTCTCTTCCTTTGAAGAGGAGGATGTGGAGGTGGAAGGTGCATGCATACTGCCTGGAGGAAAATCAAAGCTTTCGGAAGAACTACACTCAGAGTTGGAGGACTTCAAATCATCTGTGCTATCAATGCTACACACTGAAGCACTGGAAGAGTCAGATTTCTTTTGATTTAGGGTCATGTAAACAGAGATATTGCTTTTGCAGCCTTTTTTGCCCAGTGTCTGTGGTTCATCCTGCTCACCAGGCACAAGCACTTCATTTGTGTCCTGAACCTCACTGCTGGCCTCTTCAGGGCCTTTTGAGGGACTCTGATTTTCTGAAGGGGCCTCACCTGCTGAGCGGGTAGAGGTGCAGCGAGACTGGGGCTTGGGTGCCATCTTGCCACTCCGCATTTTCTCAAGTCCTGTCTTCAGGGAAGAGTCATTTTCTTCATTCCTGTACCTTTGTGGTTTTAAACGAACCCGAGGTGGAAGGGAACCTGAGCTAGGACTCTGATATCGACGTGTAAAATGGACTTTTGAATGTGCATTTTTGGATGTGGAAGTTTCACTTTGCTTCCTTTGTGCCTTTTCTTTGGCAATTTTCAACACTTCCCGAGCTTTCGCATGATCCATGTTCTTACTCTGGAGCACTTTTTTAGTACTTAACTGAGCTTTTGATGTATTTGCCTGAGCAGAAACTTTGACTACTCTACCTCTGCTGTGAGCAATATTTGAAACCTTAACCACAGCATTTCTTTTCTGGCTTTCATTTTGGTTTTTCCCATCCACTTTATGGTCAGTTTTCAGTTTTTTGTTCACAGTAGTTACACTTTCATTTCTCCGTTTTTTATCTTCATATTTAGAAGAGTCACTTGCACTACTACCTTTTCTGATTTCTTTTTTTTCAGCAACAACACTGTTTTTACATTTGTCGCACAGGACTTGCCTGGGTCGTAGTTTAATAGCATTCATTATCGAAGTTGGTTCTTCCCTGTACATTTTTCGTTTGGGTCGCTTAATTTTCCGAGGGGGTGGCTGAGGTATTGACTGGTTATACGTGTCCCTGATAAACAACGGGGGAGGATAAGGTGCCCCTTCATGGAAGAGGGGTGGAGGTTTGGAAGTCCACAGGCTCTCGGCCAAGCCTGGCTCGGGAGGCAGGACAGGGGAAGGGTCATCAGGAACAGCACCATTCACTTCACGCTTGACTTCTGTCCCTTCTTGGAATGTATTACTTTGGAGCTGCATGGCTTCAGGTTTATCCTTATACTCCCTTTTGGGAAATATTGTCACAGGAATCCCATGGGGCCCAAACCTTGAAAGAAATGGAAGAAAAAAAAAAAGCCATTAAGTAAATGTCTAATTCAATTTCTTAAACAATACCTAATGTTTGCGTGACCATTCCTGAAAACTATTACATATTAAAGAACAAAACAAAAACTACTGACCGTCTCCCCACAGACATCCCAAAGCCCTCCATGTTTTATTAGTCCCACATTTTAGGTTAAAACAGAAATACTCAAATGGTTGCTCTAAGCAATGCCAAAATAGCAGAACTTATTTAAAATAGGCCTTTCTGGTCTTGAATCAGAAAGAATACCAGATGCCTTAATATTAAACATCATTTGATATTATGTTTGCTGAACTAAACACAACACATCCAGTAAATGCAATTATAAATCTGTAACATACATATCTTCCTCTGGTTATAATAGCTTTCCAAAGCTTCACAAAACAAATTCAGCCTTAACTACCCCAAAATACTGAATCGGTAAAATCCTATCTCTATTAATTGCTAAAGTTTCAAAGATTGCTCCTTTAGTCTTGCATCCAAACTCAAGCCCTTCATCCACATCAACCTCCACAAAAAAACCCACAAATTCTAGAAATTCATACACTCAAATTACCTCAGAAGCAAACAGATAGAGAGCTGTGGTTTTCTAAGTTTTTTAAATCTTCACATTAATATTTTCAAGTTACAAGCCAATAAAAATGCTAATGAATATATACATGCATGCATCTATACATACATAAATATGCACACTTAAGCAAAAGTTGCACTAAATACTTAACCTTATTAACATAATGATAATTTTTTCTACTCTGGTCCTTTTTGTTTTAATGTTGGTCAGTTATGTTAAATGTATTTCAAAACTCCTTACAGGTCCAGATGAGTTTGCAAAGCGCTGGTATAGAACACAAATCTTTACAATTCTGTTTCTAATAAACAGGGGCCAAGAACCTTGTTTCTTATATGGAAGAAACTGGCTTAATCTACCTGTGATAAACATCAAGAACCCCTAAACTCAACTCACTACACTAAGATTCCTGCACTTAAAAATAAATTCACACTACCAAATGATTTCATGATATACATGTTAACATAGTCATTTTAAACACTATTTGAGTCTAACAGTATCAAATGCAATACAATTATTATCCCAATCCTTTTAGGGCAGAGGTGCTTGGAACCCAAGGATCACCTCAGGTAGTCAGGTAGAACCCCTGGTATTAGATGCGAATGTTTTGCATGTCTGTTTTCCTGGAGAATGAGTATTTGGTTCTTAGATTCTCTAAAATGTCTTTATACTCCTAAATGGTTCAGAATACCTTCGTTGAGAAGAAATCTTGAGATTAATTTACGGCTATAGACACACCTACAATCCAGCAAGGATATAGGAAGAGCCAACACCACCAGGACATCTGGATCCAACACCTAAACAGTTTTCTTTGTAAAGTCTTTTATTAGCTTGGCTACCACAAATCAACAACTTATAACAAATATTTAAAAACCATAAGTAAAAGGAAAGCCTTTAAAAAAAAAAAAAGATGGGATAAGTTTGGGTCTGGGCTAGTCCACAAAAGACACCCTCCTCACTTTGCAAAAAGTGGCTTTTTATTCTAGCACAGCATCTGGTACCTAAGTATTTCCTTCCTACTTCATTGCAAGGCACTTTGAACATTTAGCTTTTTCTTATATCTAGGTACTCAATAACCATTTTTTCGAGATGACAGGAAAATGGAGATGTGATTTTTGTGTTTTAATATAGAAATACATAAGAAATACAACTTATCTGCAGTAAGACCACTATTTGTATTCGTAAAATGTTCTAACTCATAAGAAGCCATCATTTTGTCTCTATTACACTGTGATATGTTTCCATAGCTGAACAAACAATAAATTTCTTTCCTTTTTAAGGAATAACTGAACCACAATCATCTTAACACTTGAGATAAAGTTTCAACCTTGTATCCTCAGGTGTTACTAAACCTCTAAATTCAGTTTTCACATGTGTAAAATGGGTTCACACCATTTCCTACCTTAAAGGATTCAGGTCAATAAACGTTAGCCATTTTTTCTTGCCTAAAAATTACTTATAAATATACTTCATTTAAGTAATTTGATCTTATTTTCAACTAATAATTAACAGTTTGGGATTTTTTCTATATCTTTAATTTATAATCACAGTGTAAGGATCCCTCAGCCAATTATTAAAGTTTATATCAAATAAGCTGTGGAATCTGATGTTTACCCTCACGCAGTTTAATAAGGACATTAATTTCACATAGGTTGGTTTTTCCCTTGCCTTTCCCTCTTAAGCAGATAAAAAGCAAGCATTAATGTTTTTAATAACACAGGGAGTTATTTAATTGTGTAATGATGAATAGAAATTGCAGGCATCAAAAGAAAAAGGAAAAAAAAATACAAACTAATAATTCTGGGTGATGGATGCTTGGCAAAAGCAAAAAAAAAAAAAAATCATTTTAAATAATAAAACTTCCTCAAAGGACCAAAAAGATAAGTCATTTTATAGGAAAGAGGTCGGTGTCCTACTCCATCTTGGAAATCATGCTGTCACCGTTACATGGACACACGTATTAATTACTATAGGTGTTTCAAACTAAGGACTGCAATAATGACTTTTAAAAATCAGTGTAAATACATGTAGCTACAACAAATCTGTTTCATGTATGTATGTGTATATGGATTCACATGTAAAATGTACTTGTAACTATGCTCAAAAGCTTGAAAGCTACTGACCTATGAAACTGTAACTTTAATAAGAATATCCAGAGCTGCAAAACTATGATGTTTTAAAAATTCTCAAATCTAATTTCCAAGTGTAGTCTGTGGAAATCTGTAGCACAATCCTCTGTGGAGTTTGCAAATGGAGGTTCCTAAGTTCTTCCCCAAGACCGACTCTCCTAAGGGGGAACCCAGGATCTGAATTTTTAGCAAGCACTTTTGTTTTAGATTTTTCTAAGGTAAAGATATTTATGTACCATATGAATCTTCACCAAAGGGTGACGGATTTCAGCAGGGATGTGGAAGGCTTTTTCTAAAAGAACTTTTTACAAACAGTCCAGGAGCTGAGCAGTAAGACACAAAGTATCTCTCCTCTTGCTCCCACCCCCCTTCTTTCTATGGCATGAAGATATTAATGTATTAGTGACTCATTCTAACCTTTATTCATTTTCAGTCTTATTTAACCACTAAAAATTCTAAAGGAAAAATATTCAGGTATTATGGTTTAAATAAAACAGCTTCTGGGGAAAACCAGACGAACTATACAAGAGACCTTTCTGTACAATCTTTACAACTTCCTGTAAAAAGTTTAAATATAGCTATCTTCTTAAAATTTAGGAGTAATGAGTGCCAAATTTTTGAGGGTGAATACTCGGACTTAATAGTTATTTTGTGTCAAGGCCAAGAGAAAACCCCTATAAAGAAAAATCCTCAGCTAATATAAAAATGAAACAAATGTAGAGTATTTCAGCCAAAATTCAAAATGTAACTATTATAGGAAGTAGCAGAGTATTTTCTATTATTTGGGTTCCACTTTAGATATTTTAATTGGTGATTCTAGCTTGAATGAAGGCTTTGACTAAATGAAGCCTTAATTTGCCCACTGATAAAATTTACAAAATTGTATTTGCTCAAGATTTCCAGCATTACCAATCAATCCTATACCTAAATATGCATCACTTCTTGATGCATAATCATAACCATCATCCAAATTCCCTTTCCAAAGGAATACCTCAAATACTAAAAATATAACCAAATAGAATAACCCAAACTAAAAATGGTTACCAACAACTACTCTACTGTTTAAAAGGTCAGACATTTAATTCTTACCCCTTATTCTGAACGCATTTAAATGCTGATATAAGGTCAGACATTTAATTCTTACCCCTTATTCTGAACGCATTTAAATGCTGATATAAGGTCAGACATATACTTCTTACCCCTTATTCTGAAAGTGTTTAAATGCTGTTCAGCAACCTCAATCAACTCACCTCCGACCTAGATTATATTTTCCTTTCGACAATAGTTTAACTGTGCATAACTGATTCTCATTTTCTTCCCTCCAATTCTGATTGTTGCCAATCTCCAACTGCAGGAGATTTTAAAAAATATTACACACTAAAAATAAACAAAAAAACTAAGCCATTACAAACCTTAGGCATGCACAATAGAGGGCCTAAGGAATTCACCACTCAGAAAAATAAATTCAGAAGGGTTGAGACAGGCCCAAGTGTTCAGGCTAGACCAAACCTCTCTCCAGTAAACAGAGCAACAGAAGACAAAAGAACACTTTCCCTCCCACAATTCTTTTCTCATAAAGAATCTACAGTAGGAAAATTTCTATTCAATTAACCACTTTAAAAATAGTATTTAGATTTATTTCATGTCAACGCAAGGTTTTCAGAAACCACCTCTCCTTAAATTAGCAAGAAGTTAAACCTTAAAGGAGGGAAAACTGAAGCAAGCTTGCTTTGGTTCACATTGCATCTCTGTGAGACTGGGTAAAGTTTAACCTCAGCACAAATGAAATTAATCGAATGGTCAGCTACATATAATAGAAAATTTTACAAAATAAAAATATAATCTATGCCTTAAAAAAATCAAAAACATGAGCGCCAGCATATCCACCTCTGGGTATGTATCTAAAAATAATTGAAAACAGGGTCTCAGATATTTACACACCCATATTCATAGCAGCATTATCCACTATAGCCAAAAAGGTGGAAACAACTCAAGTGCCCATCAAAAATGAATGGAAAAACTAAATGTGGTGCATACATACAACACAATATTATTCAGCCTTAGAAAGGAAATTGTCTTATGCTACAGAAGATGAACCTTGAGAACATTATGCTAAGTGAAATGAGTCCATCACCAAAAAAAAGGATACTAAAGTGGAATGATGGTTGCCAGGGGTTGGAGGGAGGGGGAAATGGGGAGGTGTTTAACGGGTACTAGAGTTTTAGTTTTGCAAGATGAAAATGTTCAGAAGATCTGTTTCACAATGTGAATGTACTATACTTAAACATCACCAACAAGGGCAAATGACTGCCATGTTAAGTGCCTGCAGATCAGGTACCCTGAGAACATAACACTGCCTGTGCAACCTGAACCTCTCATGAGCAAATATCAAACAAACCTAAACTGAGGAATAGTCTCTATTACATATGTTCTATTTTATATTGCAACTAAATGCAATATAGGTTCACTTGCTGGAGGAGGAAAAAGCTTTAAAATGCATTATTGGAAAAATATGTAAAATAATAAAATATAGGCTGAAAATTAGATAAAAATATTTTATCAATGTTTCCTGAATTTGAAAACTATATTGTGATTATAATCAAGCATTATCTTTGATCTTAGGAAATAAATTCTCAAGTATTGAGGAGTAAAGGAGACTGGTGATGAATGCAACCTACCCTCAAAAAGTAAAAGGAAAAAATGTTTATATAAAGAATGATAAAGCAATGGACAGAGGGGAGGGGGTTTTGGGGGGCTGGGAGAATAGGGTGAAGGGTTAAAGTACAAATTAGTAGTTGATAGATGGTCACAGGGATAGGGAGCACAGCTTAGGGGATGCAGTTAGCATTAATATATTGGCTAGGTGGAAAACCAGAGAGAAGGCGCAATCAGAAGATCATTTTATAAACTATATAAATGTCTAAGCAAGTACTGTAATCTCGAAACTAATGGAAAAAAAAACAGAATGATAAAGCAAATGTGGCAAAATGTTAAAAATTAAGTGAATCTAGATAGTTTTAAGCTGTTTGAAATGTTTTCAAAATAAAAAATTAAGCTGGTTTTTAAAAAATATAATCTTAGTTTATCTCAGTTCCACCAAAACTTTTAAGAAAGCATATAAAGAATGTTTGTCCTTTTTAAGCATAAATGACAGCAAACTCACCTCAAGTACCAGCAAGCACAAGAAATCTATATATACAAGTTTGCTAATTATAGTCAGTATAAAACTAGGTCCCCACCCTAGGATCCAACATCAGTAGTTAAGACTAGAATGCAACAGTCATTGCCAAGAGGCTACGGACTTGAGGGAAAGCAGCCACCGTGGATGAGTGATTAGGCAATGGGTTTTGCTGGAAATGGACTGTTAGATGGGCCCAAGATGATTAAGTGAAGAATGAAATAAGGAGTGAAAAGTGAATTAAGGAGTAAGGAGTGGTTACCCATTTTTGAATGTTGGTAACCAATTAAACTGGTCAGAAAAGTAAAACACTGAGCAGTGTGGTAAAAGCCAACAGATAACCAGATGCAGCATAGGAATCACCAGTCAGCAACCTAATTCTCTCCTTCATAGGAGACAAGTAAGGCTTCAGGGGCTCAAACAAGCAATAGAATAAAGGTAATCCACCTGGTAGAAAGAGGGTGTTGTTTATGAGGGTTAGGTAAGAGTGTGGTGGACAGAGAATGCTACTCGCTTAACCAGACAGCCAGCCAGTGAAGGCTTCTGATTATATCGTGATGGGATTGGAAGCATCTAAATCACTGTAAAAATGTTAAGCTCAGCTATACTGGTCTTGTCTCATCTTTTAATAAGTACAGAGATAAGCACAAAAAATTCTCCTTGCCCTAACTTTGAAATGTGTCATTCCCAAAGGTGAGCCCTTTTTGATTAGGTTTTAAAAGCACCGAGGAAGCAGAAAGACCATAAGGACTATATTTCCCCAATTAGACTATAACTTTCTCTTCGTGACAATGCGCAGAAATCCCTCTCAAAGCCATCTGCCCCAAGGGTTAGTGGGAAGAAGACTGAAAGACATCTCACTCTCCATATGTAATTGACTCCTTATTATCCAGTTCCCCAGTAAAACATCAACCTTCCTTATTAATTAAAAGGGCAAACTTATTACTTATTACCTGAAGCTTCAACAGATTCTTTCAAGGTATCTTAAAGACAGTATATACTGGCCAAAATACAACAGGATTTAGGTTGATTGGCTAGTCAAGCAAACTCATATTAAGTGACCATACCAGCTGTTGTCACATTCATCCTAGCTCTGCCACTTAGTAGCTACTTTATAAAATAATAGTTAACACTTATACAGCACTAAGTGGCATGCACTATTCAAAATATGTACTCATTTACATTAATTGATACAATCATCAGAACTCTATTAAAGTACTATTATGACCCCCATTTTATAGCTGAAGAAACTAAAGAAGAGGGTAAGTTATCTTTCCAAGATCATACAGCTAGTAAGCAGCAGAGCCAGGATAAGAATTCAAGCAGTCAGCCCACCCAAAGCTGGTTCTTAACTAATGCCTCCCTCATCATCTCATTGTTCCTTAACCCCTCTCCTTCACCCGGCTTCCCCACTCAAGGAACAGAGCAGCTACCAGGTCCACGTGCACAGACAGGCTTCAGGATTTGTAATTTTTCTGGTTTGCAAAATAATAAGCACTCTATTATCAAGCATATTAATATTTCAGAAGTGAAATGAAAACACATTCACACTAAATGGAATAAACAGATGTAAGTCTCACATAATTTCAGGTCATGAGAGGTTTGTCACCAAAAAAAGTAACAAAAAAGTTCAGTTTTCAGAGCTTTTGGATTTTGAAACTGCAGCTAAGTAACTTGACAGAATTTTATCATCAAGATTAAATAAGAATATACAAACTTGTTACCACAGGGCCTCGTAGTACACAATAACTTGGCACAATATATGGTAACTATTATATTAAAATTAGAATGTATTAGATTTTATTAGCTTTAAGTAAATGAATGTTTTTCATTAAAAGCCTCAAGTATCACCAGAGCACTCTGCAGAGGTTGGGAGTACTCAAATAGGTGAGAAGGGAGGATGGTTTTGCAACATAAAAATAAAACACACCAATTATGAACAAGAATACCAGGAAATATCTTTTTAAATGGGTGGGGAAGGGGGCTGCATTAAGTGTTTTAAGAATATCTCTCTAACCATAAAATTTACTCAAAAGTCTGTTCAATCCTCTTAGAAAATCAGTTTTTAAAGGTGGGAAAAATAGGTTAAGTGCTAATAATGTAGAATTCGAGCTCCCAATCATGTGCTTGCAAACAATCCTCTAAAAAATAATTACCTAGATAACTAGGTTTGAAAATAATAATGCAAACAACTATAGATACGGAAAACATATTTCAAGTCTTTTTAAAAGTGAAAATAGTAACAACATCTGTATAGTATTCAAATTATTTAACTAATAGTAGTCTTCTTTTAAAATGACCATCCAAAAAAATAGCCACAAAGCGGCAAAATATTTTTAAGAGCAGACACATCTCGATTTCACTTCTGTACATCACTTAGAGCAATATACTTGACGTTTTCCCAAAATGAACACTGCTATAAAAGGACCTTCTTAATTATTAATATAAATACTCACCACAGTTTTTAAACACTTTAAGAGAATTCCCTTGGTCCTGGCTCTAAGATATAAGTAGTTTTTAGTTTCCTATGTTTCCATTATGATTTCTATGTACTTTTAATATTTCTTTTGTATTATGTCCAGTAGTGTCCACTAGAAGTCTTAAGGATTTTTCAATAGATGAACTTGTTTTAAAAAGGCAGTGGGGAGGAAAGAGGGAAGGGTAAAATTAATTAAAAAGGCAATGTATTCCATTTATTTCACTATTCCTATTTTACTAAAAATAGGTTGTTCAATAACTTACTGTATTTTAGTCTTTAAATCCTTTTCCAATTCAATCATCCGGCACGCTTAATAAATGCTTATCTGGCACTCAAGGAGCTTCAAATCTGACATGTTGTGACTCCTCTCGTAACAAGTGGGCTCCACTAGTGCCGGGGCCAGGCCAACCAACGCACAACGAGTGATATCTAATTTAAGCCCCAGGATCGTACATGAAGAGATCCCATTTCCCAAATGCCCAAGGATTTTACTATATTGAACTGAAGAGAAATTCCTATTTTAAAAGCAGTAGCTGTTTCCTGATTGAGGAACAGAGAAGCTCTATCATTTCTACCTACCTGGTAACTCCCCACCAAAATCATAAGCTAAGTGGTAATGATAAAATACAGTTAAGTGTATTAGAACAGTGTTGTTTTCAAATCTTAGAGAATTATCTATCATTCAGAAAGTCATTTTCAGTATACCTAATATCTGCCACTTATAATTTTCTTAATCCTTCTGAGTTTGTGTCTGTGAAACCAGGATTAGTAGAATTTACTTCATTGGATTTTCCAGAAAGTAAAATGAAATAATGTATACAATTTGCTTAGCACAGTGCCTGCATAGGAGTGGGAAATACACAGTAGCTATTATTAATTATAGAAAGTAAATCTTGGCAACTTTCTTAGATGTTGGGAATATGCAGAAAAGTAAAATCAAGAGTATGAGGTGTTAAGTTTTAAAAAGCTATTTATATAACATTCTATAATAATATTCCGTTCTATAATAAAGTTACTATATAAAATTGGCCCAAAGAGAAAGAGATGAAAATTATGGTCTACTTAAACCTCTAGTGGACAACTAGATTTAAGAAACTTTGCAAGTTTAATTACCAGTTCTGTAATAAGGATCTTCATCTGCCACCCAAGTTGTTCACCTTTTCACATGTATTTGCTAACTTTGTAATTAAATCCACTTGAAATTAACCAGTAACTTTTAAAGCAGGTTTAACACATTTATCATTCTACTATTTTGGCAAAACTATCCCTCACTCCCTAAAAATCAGTTATCTCCAAATATGGTCTGAGAATCATCTACATCAGAATAACCTTGTTAAAAATGTAAAGGGTGGAGATGAGCTCAGAAACTTTAAACACATTCCTTTTGACCACTGTCCAAAATTGTTTAGCAAAAATATTCTGTATTAAATCCACCCAGAATGTATGTAGCTTAACCTTCACTCACTTTCTTGCAAGATGTGCTGCTAGAGCAAGCTCTGTCCTTCTGTTAATGTGCACCCAAGTTAATTCCAGAATTTAAGGAGAACAGGGCCAATATATATCAAGAAATGAGGATGCACTTCCCAGGCACAAATAACCATTAAGAATATCTTACATTTTTTATCAAAGTGAAATTAACTCAGCCATAACAGATGAGCAAATAATACAACTCTTTAATAACTGCCCCAGCCCCTAAAAAAACCTGATCTCAGGAAGGTTAAGATTATTCACATCAAGAGCTTTGCTTTAAAACAGTACACAGTGAAATATGGTCTTATTCACACACCAAAAAAAGGCTGAAAATTAACCTCATTAGAAACCTCAAGTCCAAGAAAACATGCCTGGCATAATGTATATATAACACATCTAGTTATCTTGTTTATAAAATTTAGTTATAAAATATATTTTAATACCATGATGTTACAGGATTCTTTACTCAAACTAGGGCTTTTAATGTCTAACAATTAAGCACTTACAAAAAAAATTTCAGTCCAACATGCAATGGAAGAACTCACTCTTAATACAGTATATACACTCGTACGGTAGAGGGTGTCCTACACTGTCTGTATCCAGGAAGATAGGCACTTTTCTGTCATTTTACTTTATCAACACCTTGGGATATAAGCAGAATAATCACCAAAAAATATGTGTTTTAAATACGTGCAACCAAACACAATCATTTAAGCATACTACTTGAGGGCCTAAATTCTCGACCTGGATGCTTAGCATATAAGCTACTGATACCACTACTCACTGCTTCACCAGAATGGCTGTATATTTTTCCCACCAAAAGTAGAGCTATTGCACCATACGTTTCATGGTCTCTGTAAAGAAAAAAAATCATTGTCTTGGTTTACATTTCCTTGAAAAAAAAAAAGTAAATTTTCTACAAATTGCTTTAAGAATTTAGACAATGAAATCTAAAGTTTTCTAAAGAAATCACCTCAGTTTCTTTTAATGTAACAGTATCCACATACGCACATAAAGGCAACATTTGTAAAAGGTCAATTCTGAATTCTTAAATAAGCATGTACCACAAAATTAAAATGCACAAAGGTTTTTTTTAAGCGTAAGCATTTACTTCATAATTCCTTTAATTCATATCAGGTCCAAAAAAAAAAAACAAACAATATTCGGAAAGATTTTTCAGGATTTCAAAGTCGTTTTGTAACTATTTATGATATGGAGAACAGTACTGAACAGTTTGAATGATCCCTCTGTGTAGAAATAAACGATAAGTCCCAGTAATAATTTCCCTTCAGGTATGGATAGAGAAGGCTGAGAAATTTTTGACTTTGCAGATAATCTTGGCTGGTTAAATTTTTCTGTGTTTGAAATTTACTAAAGTTGGCAGCGTATTTAATGGACAGATCTAATAGTCCGCAGGCAGGCAGGAGAAACCGTATCATTTCTACTGACTCAAAACAGGACTTTCAGAAGAGGCCCTCATGAGACTGCAGTTGTTGTCCCTTCAGCCTGCTCCTGAGGGAAAAGAACTATTTTAAAAATGTTATGGAAATGCATCCAAGTGGATGTAATCGGGGGAAAAAAATCCATAAATGTGGAAAATTCTACCAAACCAAGACTATGGGTTTAACAAATAACTTATAAAGAGAATAAAAGTAATGGCAGAACTACAGATGAAAAACTTATGAAAATTAACAATTGTAGTGTGTAAATTTTACTTAGATTTTATTTTGAACAGAACAGATGTTAACTGGGATGGTAATTTTGAGACAATCTGTGCTATTTCAACAATGACTGGATATATGATGGTATAAAGGAATTGCTATTCTTTTAGGTGTGGTAATAGCACAATGACAGTTTTAAAGTCCTTACCTTTTTAGAGATTTATACTTAAGTATGTATGGTAAAGTGATATGTTTAGGATTTGCTTCAAATAATCCAGTGGAGGTTGGCATATGATGAAACAAGTCTGGCTAACGGTTGATAAATATCAAAGTAAGGGCAAAATATACATGGAGGTTCATTTCCCATAATAAAAAATTGAAAATAGTACAACCACTGATTATTCTGTCTAAAATAATCAGTAAGACAGTTTAGCAACTGGAAGAAATATTTATTATATAATGCTAAATGAAGAAACAAATGTACCTATGTGAAAATTTCAAAGGCATAAGGTTAAGAAAAAAATAGGAAAGCCATACTGAATTTGTGGGTCAATTATTTTTACCTGCTAGTATTACACTATTGTCATTAAACATTACTAATGAATTCAGGAGTAGGCAGGGAATTTAAACTACCTAAGAAGGCTGGGTATAAAACAGTGAGTAGCCTAGAGTAAACTAGAGAATACATGGCTCACCTTAAAGGTATTCAGTTTCAGATAAATACTGTTATATAAAATCTGTTTTTAACCAGATATTCAAACATCCTCATTTTTAGAATGACCATGTCATTTATCAGCCAAAGCAACCTACTATGAAGAAAGGAGGAAGTAACAATCAAACCAAAATGATACAGGAAAATGAGACCTCTTCGCCCATTCAATTTACATATATATAAACTGAGACATAGTTTGTTTTCTTGTTTGTGATTAAGAAAACTGTCTAAATCAAAATGAATTAGCCTCTTTAGAACTAGAGAGACTGGAGCCCAGAGAGGCACAGAGATATGCCCAAAGTCATGGTGTTAATTGGAGAGGATAAAGCTAGAAGTCAGAAACCAAGTACTCTGACACTATCCAGACCAATCTATTTAGTACTAACCACTTCCTTTGTTTTTTAATTACATGTTTCCTGCTTTATTCCACAAAAGGATTCTCCTCAAAAATGTGTTCTTCAATCAATAAGTCTAAAAATAAGGCAAAAAATAATACAAAGACAGGAAGAAGAAGAATGGCAAAGGCTTACAAAAGTAGACTCTTGGTCAATTCACATATATATGAAATCCTGTACTCTAAGATCAAACACTTTTTCTCCATAGTAAACAATTCTTCCAACTTAAAAAAGATATTTCTGAACCATGCATAATGTCAAAACAAATTAAAAAGCAATAACTGGCCAGCCTTTTTGAAGAAAAGCACACATACTGATGCAGTCTCCCAAAAGTTAATTCTTTACTGTCTCACTGAACAGGAAAGAACCAATACTTCAGAGCTTACTATGTATTCCCCCAGTATACAGCTAGGGAAATGGAGACTCCAGAGCAGAAGGTTCCATGGCTATGAGCCAACTAAAGAGTCTGCTTGGCTCTAACACCTATAGCCTTGTAGTATCCCATTCAAGACAAGCACTACATTTCAGAATTATGCAATTATTTACTTACTGCTAAAAAGAAAATTTGCCAGCCTAACTTTTTAATATGAAAGTAGAAGAACTATAGGCTTTTTAGAGTCGGATCAACCTATATCTGAAACCGACCTTGCCATTTACAAGCTAAATGGCTGGCCTCAATTTCCTATGTAAATGAAAATACCACCAGTTATAAAGACATAAAAGCCTGTGGTGCAATGCCTGATATATAATGGAAAGCTCTTGTTATTTTTACCTAAAGATTTAAATCAATGGCCAATTCAAAGAGGATACAAACTATTTTTAAAGTAACTGATGACTATACTCTGGGTATCTCCTGGTTCATTGAACCCCAACACTGCATATGAAAGTAGGCAATCGAGATAAGCAAAGATTGGAAAATATACTGGTAGAGCCATTTTTCCAAATTATATTATGAAAAAGGAACAAGCATTAATTAGTTCAATAATTCCTTTAAGTGCTGAATTTTAAAAACCCTGTTTTATTTGCTCACCACTTCTACAATGGGTACCTCGCACATAAGTTAATAATAGAAGATGGGAACTGTCTCTCATACATATACAGCCATACCTCGGAGATGATACTACAGGTTCAGTTCCAGACCATCATAATAAAGCAAGTATCGCAATAAAGCAAGTCATAATCTTTATATTGGCTGGAAGGTCTTGCCTTCAGTTTGTTAAAAAAAAAGGGGGGGGGGAACGCAATAAAACCAAGTGCAAAAAACAAGGAATGCCTGTGATATTTAGAATACCTGGGGCGGGGGCAGCGGATCTCTTACACACAGATGTACTCAATAAGAATTTGTTGAATGAAAAGTTGATGTTTCCCTTAAAAGATTTTACAAAATACTTTAATGACAGGATCCTTTCACTTCAAAACACTAAAATGTAAGAGGTTACTAATAATAGCTTCCCCAACAAAAGAAACTGCTGTTTATAAGCACTGTTAGCAAACTAGACCAAACTCTAAAAATGAACTGCAATTTAACTTTTTAAAGCAAAACGCCAACACAATGAGCACCTCAAACAGGAAAGCACCATCCATTCCATTTCCAGAAACAACTTACCTTTTTGCACCTTCCTTTTGCAGATCTGAAATCCAGATTCTCACAATCACCGGCCTTCACTTCTGTTTGATTCAATAGCATACACACTACTTAGTCTCTTTCGCTATTAAATACATCAGTAGAAAGCACACTGGTCTAAGTGCGAAAGTCCTACCTCAAAATTCTTTAAAAAAAAATAAGAAAAATGAAATTAATGTGCAGAAATAGTTGTAAAGGCTCCCATCTTTTCCCCCCAAAACATCATACTTCGAAATGTATTTAAATGGATTTTTTCCCCCAAATGGGAAAGGATTCTTGAGCCTTGATGGGAGGAGGTTAAATAATAGAACATACTAAAATAAGCCATTTCCAAACAGGTGAGATACCATCAGAGTGTGTGCTGTTGCAGGAAACAGAATAGAGAGCCATGACTGGGAGTCTGCACTTCATATCTGCAAAAGAAGAGTAAAAAGGTTAACTTAACTGCAGACTTAGAAAATTATCTTCTTTACCTGCTTACAGCAATGCCCATAAACATTTTAAATCAAAAGATGACATGTGATGGCTAAGACAAAGGCTTCTCCTTAATAAATTGAAATTGTAGCTACAGTATTAAAAGTCAGTTATTTGAACACTTTTATACCACACCATCTTGATATTCAAGGTTAAAAAAAAATCTGATCTCTTCTCTAGACTTTTCTTAAAACGACCATAATTAGCCAAAGGTGCTTCTTGTTAAACAATTAACTGAAGAGAATTAGTTCTAACAGTAAGAATAACCGTCAAAAGACTCATCTTAAACAAATGCTCTTTCCCCCTATAAGGAGTGACAGTTAACCTTTTGGGAACCCAAATGCGCGCACCCTTTCTCCGATCTCATTAAAGTTAAAGGTTAATTGGAGAACAGAAGTGCCTCACAAGCAATCTCCCTCACCCAGCACCCTGTTCTCGGCAAAAACCCCTCGCATTTTACATTAACCCCCGCGACCCAGTGTGGGTGAGCCTAGCCAGGTCGCGAGAGGAGGGCGGGGGTAGGGAGTGAGATCCGCGAGCCCGTGGTACATCCGCGCTCCCCACCCGGTGGCACACCTGCCCTTGCAGGCGTTCACCTGGGGCAGGGACCGCCCTCTCTCGGCCTCGCGTGCCAGCCCCACCTGGAGCGCGCGCCACGCGGGACCCAAGGGTGGTGCGGGCGGCGGGGCGCCGGGAGCCCGGGGTGACGGGGCCGCACTGGCTCGCTCCCTCCCTAGGGACCAAGCGCACCTGGGCGCCCAGGGGCGTGTTGGGGGTGGGAGCAGTACCTTTTGGAAAGATCCATGAGAACCCCGGAGAAGAGCTTCTCCCCAAGGCGGAACGACACGACGAGCGCGTCCTCAATGATGTGGTCCAGCGTGACCCGCACCTCCGAGCCGGGGATGAGTTGCGACACCGCGGAGTCCCCGCCCGCCGGCGGCACGAGCGCCGGGGCTGCGGGCTGGGGCAGCGGCAGCTCCTGACGCTCCTCGGGAGCCGGGGGCTGCTCGGGCGGCGATGCAGGGGAAGGTGGAAGGTCGGGCCCTTCCTGAGGCGCGGCTGCCGCTGGCTCCACCACCCCTGCGGGCAGCTTCTCCTCTGCCTCCGGCTCCGGCCTCGCCGCCTCCGGGCTGCGGGCGAGCTCCCCCGGCGGCGGCGGTGGCGGCGGGAGCGGCGGCTCGCCGGCCTGAGGAGAGGACTGTTGCCCGTCGGCCTCGGCGTCCGGCACCGATGCTTCAGTGGCCGTGACCGGGAGCGGGTCAGTGCCGGCCTCGCTGCCGGGGATGGGCTCCATCTCCGGTTCGGCCTCGCCGGCGCCCCCCTCCCCGGGGGACGCTGCAGTCGCTGCTGCCTCTGCAGCCACGGCCGCCATTTTCTCCCTGGCTTCGCCCTCCTCCAACTCGGGTTGCAGCGGCGGTGGCGGCAGCGCTGCTTGGTTCCCTGGGCCTTCCCCTCCCTCCCGCGAACATTTTTGTCCCGCCCTATCCCTAAAGCTCGTTATTGCACTGCGCCATTGGTTCCGCCCTACACCTCTCCCGCACTTGTGATATACCATTGGCCACATGCGGACGCCTATCATCCAGTCAGTCCATCCCCCTCATGCAGAGGAGGAACTTCTCATTGGCCGGGTGAGTTGTCAAATGTCGAATCTTAGAGGAGGAGTGGGGGGGCGGGCCCAAAGTGGGCGGAGGAAGTCACAAAAGCTGAGCCATATACTTATCGCCTCTTTCTATTGGCTGGAAGAAAAAACAAAATTTTCATGGTTGGCCTGTACGCCTGCCCATTATCAGCCAGGTTTTCGGAGGTGGGAGAAAGGAGGGAATCACGTGGCGTGCCGGTTCTTTCAAAGGAGACCGGAGGAGTAGCAAGGGAATACGGGAGGGAAACTGCTTCCCAAGAATCCCTGCGCAGAGGTCCTTAGAATAATGTTATTTCTAGGCGAGGACCTGCTGGCAGCCGCTTGTGGACACGGCAAGTTTCTTTGGGAAAGACAAATACGTTTAAAATAAAAACACTTGGAGCGCCTACTACGCTAGGCACTGTGCTAGGGATACAAAGACGTGCAAGACATTCTCTATAACCTCAAGGCAGCCACTCCAGCCGCCACACAACAAGTGTTCTCCTGGACTTCTCACAACTTTCTGGAAACAATGCACCTACTTATTTCAAAGTAGGAAAATGCTAAGGAAAAAAGGAGGGACCTGTGCACATTTGATTAAGCTGATGAAAGTTTGAGAGAGCAGTCCTGTGGCATTGCTGGGCTTCCTTGTGAACATAGCTTGTTTTCTGCAAATTCACTGGAAGGTGGGCATACCTGGTTCCTTGATTAAGCTCTTTTTCTTTCCTGGCTTCTCCTATGCCACAGGTACGAAAAGTCCCTCTCTTCAGTGTCCTAATGCCCCTACTTCTCTATTCTTACTTAAAGTCTCTTGGTTTGTATGTCTGGAAGAATCTACTGAATCTATGTCTCTCAAGTTGCACCTCACAGTCAGCCTTCTCTCCAGAGGAAACTGTCGGCACTGAGAATGCATGGAAGAGAGAGGGGAGAAAGTTGCATAAACATAAAATTCTAAAGAATAATTACAGCTAACATTTCCTGAGTACCTGCTATGTACATGCACTAGTACAAACAGTAAACCATCTCATTTAATCCTTACAATATTCCTATAAGGCAGGTACTCTTATTATACTCATTTTACAGATAAAGAAGTTGAGGCACAAAGAGGTGTCCAAGGTCACTCAGCTACTAAATTGCAAAGCCAGAATTCCAGCTTGACATTGGAAGGACGGAGAATGGCAAAATGTATCACCATTGCTCTATTTTGAGGCTCTTGGGAAAAGGCAAGCAGTTAAGCATCTCCAAAACAACAGAAGGAAATGAATTTACTGTCTACTCTGTGCCAGAGATTCTCCCATAAGCGTTCATTTAAAATTCTGTAAGTTAATTCTTGTTCGTCTTATAGATGAGGAAACTGACCTTCACCAGATTAAAGATCTTAAAGGTCACACAGATGGCTAGCAGCAGATCCTATGACCCAGGTCTTTCCAAGTGCATGATTGTTTCACTCACGTTTATTAAACAAATAATTTATCTCCTGCAGGCCTCATGTCTGTGATAAACAGACGTGTATCCCACTTCACAGAGTTTTCACCAGGATCACTTTGTCTATAGTTCAATTAACTAAATGTAACATATAGTTCTATGAAACTCCGAGACCCACACTGCGTTCCCACGCTGTGTAATCTCTCACAGGGAGAAAAATACAGTTCAGGTCCTAAGACCTGATTACCTCCTGCAGTAATTCATTGCAAGACACTGCAGTGTATTATTTAAGTAATATACAGGATTTATGGCAGATCGTGGCATACCTAGACATCCTTCTAAATCATTTTTCATCCTGCAACTCAAGAGCTTTTTCTAGCTTTCTGTGTTTAGATCAAGTGTACCCTCTTCTGCTTGGCTTTTGAGGCCCTCTCTATTCCTGCTCTTTCTTTCGCGGTCTGTTTTCTACTACTCTTCAAGCTTCAGAATACTGGAAATATCTGGTCATGAATTTTTCATCAGTTTAGTCAGCAAGTAAATATTGAAGGCCTAGTATGTGTCAGTTACTGGCCTAAGGAAGCAGAAGTCATGCAACAACAACAAGGATAACAACAAAACATGAGAGAATTAGTACCTGGTATCCTGGGGCTTAAGAAACTAGTAAAGAAGTAATGAATAAACAAGACGACGACAGATTGTGAGCAATGTCTTAAAAGAAACAGGGTGAGGTAATAGGGAGTAGTTGCGGGAGGGGCAAAGAGTGTCTCCTTTAGAAGGTGATCAGAAAAGGCCTAAGGACAAGACTTTTTAGCTAAGATGAAAAGGATAAGGAGACAGCTAATGGCATTGTTTGATGAACATTTGGGTCAAAAGGAATAGCAATTGCTAAAGTCCTGGGGCAAAAGAAGTTTTAGCTAATCCAGAAACAGAAAGGAGACCAGTGTCATTGAAGAGGAACAGCAAAAAGATAGTAGGTGACATAAGATTGGAAAGGAAGACAGGAGCCAAGTCATATTTTATATACTATAGGTACAAAAACAAAAGATGCTGCCCTCAGGAGTTTCTAAATCTAGTGGGAACCCAGCTTTTACATGTGCATTGTATCCTGGGCACCACTGTATTTAGCCTCCTGCTGGCATAGAATCAGCACAGAGGAGGCCCTTGGAATTGTTTAATGGATCACCACATGGTATTTATAACTGGATAAATGATTGAATAAATGGATGGAGGGTTGGATGGATGGTTGGAAGGTGTCTTAGTCTGTTCAAGCTGCTAGAACAAAATACCACTGACTTGGTGGCTTATAAACAACAGGAAATTATTTCTTACAGTTCTGGAGGCTGGAAGTACAGGATCAGGGCACCAGCATGGTCAGAGGAGGGCCCTCTTCCAGCTTGCAGACTTCTTAGCATACATTCACAAGGCAGAAAGGGGCAAGGAAGCTTCTTGGATCTCTTTTAAAAGGGCATTAATCTCATTCATGAGGACCCCACTCTCATGACATAATCACCTCCCAAAGATTCCACCTTCTATACCATCTCCTTGGGGGTTAGGATTTCAACATATAAATTTTGGAGGGACACAAACATTCAGACCATAGTAGATGGAGAGTTGCTCGATTGGGCAGATTGTTGAAGGGATGGATAGGTAGATGGGTGGGTGGATGGATGGATGGATGAATAGGTGAATGGCAGGGATAAGGAATCCAGCTGACTAGTCAAGGGCATCCTGTCACAAGCAGACTTTGATCTCAAGCTCAGTGGATGGTACTATAGTTTGGTGGCTAAAAACTCAGAGAATTAATCTGTATTTGACTCCCATTTGGCCTCTGACTAGCTGTATGATATGGGCATGATCTTAGGCAAGTTGCTTAACCTGCTTTCTTATTTATAAGCTATCTTAATAATAACTAACTTTCTATAGGTTGGTCGGTTTGTTGTTAAATGATGGAACATAAATAAAGTGCCTAACATAGACCCTAAATCATAATAAGTATACCTCAATAATTGTTAGCAACTAGATCTAAAAAGCCAGTCTCATCATTGCATCTGGTGTTGATCATACATGAGGGCTCTGACTCTCGATAACCAGGCTATGTAAAAATTCAAACACTGGGGTGTTGGGTCATGGAAAGGGATGAAAATGCCTAATTATGGCTTGGTGGTTAATTTTTTTTTTCTGGGCCCAGTGTCTCAGGAAATCAAATTACACACAGACAAGAGCATGGAGAACAGAGACTCAAGACAAAAGGACTGACTCACAGCACGTGGCTGTGAAGTCATGGTGGCTGAATGAATTGCTCATCCTGTTCTAGGCCTATTTCCCTCCAGGGAACCAACATTTCTAAAATCAGATCACCTATTTCCAGACCATGACTGTAATGGATAACTATTGACAAACATGTCATCATTGGTTGTCTCTCCATGTGTTCAGTAGTTCTCAAAGTATCAAGAGACCACTCTGAGAATCTGCTAAAAAGCTATTATTTTTACATATTGTGTGACCCCATTTATATATAGTACACAAAGAAGCAAAACAATTTATGCTGTAAGAAGTCAGGACAGAGATTATTCTTAGCAAGGAAACAGGACAATATCGCTAGTGACTGAAAAAAAATATGAATGGGGTTTTCTGGGATCCTCATAATCCTCTGTTTCTTCATCTACACAGTGATTACTTGGGTATGTTCAGCTTATAAAAATGCATCAAATTCTACACTTTTATGTGCTTTTTGTATAAAGGTTTATTAGTATCTATTACTGTTAGTGTTTTAAACAACACGCATTTATCTCATCAGTGTCTGTGGACAGAAATCCAGGCATAGCTTAGTGGGGTCCTCTCATTAGGGTCTCTCTCAAGGCTGTAATCAAGATGCCAAAAGGGGCTGCAGTCTCATCTGAAAGCTTGACTAGTGAGGATCCCACTTTTAAGCTCACTCACATGATTCTTAGCAGGATTTCGTCCTCAGTGACTGTTGGCCAGAGGCTGCCCTAAGCTCCTTGCTACATGGGCCTCTCCATAGAAGTTCACTGTTTACAGCTTGCTTTATCAGAGTGAGCATAGAAGAAGAGCCAGAGAGAAATGGTGCAGCAACAGAGAAGCCACAGTCTTTTAGAGCCTAATCCCATCATTTGTGTTGTACTCTATTCAGAAGCAAGTCACTAGGTCCAGCCCAAACACAAGGGGAGACTATATAAGGGCATGAATACCAAGAGGTGGGGATTATCGGAAGCTGATCATCATCCAATTTAAAAGTTAAAAAAATATTTTGGCAAGCGGGGAGGTAGACAGGTAAAGGGGGTAAGATATGTGGTGACAGAAAGAAATCTAACTATGGGAGGTGAATACACAGTGTAAAAATACACACACACACACACACACATATATGCCTTACTATTAAAGTGTACAGCTGAAACATTGGATTTCGTTAACCAATGTCACCATAAAATAAATAATTAATTACTTTAAGAAATATATTTCAGATATTTCCCCAAGTTCCTCCTACCGCACTTCCCCCTACCCCCACAGACTCATCCCCAGACTGTGCTGAAGCCTCTTGTTCTATGTAGATGCCTTATACCCCATACCACCTGCCCACTAGTAACAGAGCCTTGCCTCAGGCTGGCAGGTGGAAAAGGCCATCATATTTCAAAGGTAAATCCCAACATTGAGGACAATCCCCATAAGGAGAGCTATCACCGATCTGATCGTTTGGTTGGCAGAGACAACAGCCAGATGAGCCTGGAGGGATCAAACACATCAAAGGCAGGCGCCATCCCAAGACGCCTGCCTCCTCAGTCTCACGTGTTCTTTCACGTGCTCCTTTCTTTGTATATTCTCAAAAGATGCCATGGCAACACAGGTCCTTAAAAATGGACCCCAGGAGTATTCCTCTGGAGGGAGTAGTTCTAGGTTGACCATCTTGGGTTGCCCAGGACCAGAAGGGTTTCCTGGGATGCATGATGTTTGATGTTAAAAGTGGGGCAGTCCTAGGCAAACCATGGTAGTTGGCCAGGCTCATGCTTGCAGAAATGAACACTGATCTTTACAACTACCCAGCAAGGAAAGAGAGCCTCAGAGAGGTCAGAGAAAGCTTCCAAAGCTGGAGACCGGGATTAGGATGGGAACTGGACATGTCAGTCTCCAACAATGTACTCTTGGCATCTTTGATCTTTTGGCTGTTTCTTATAGTTCCTTAGCCATTCCCTGGGACAGGATCTTTTGGGGAATGACCTGTCAGGATCCATTTTGTCCAGACTTCTAGCTCTAAGTCCACAAGTTAAACCTGACCTTATATTCTAAACACCCCTGATTGAACCCACCCCCTCAAAAAAAACTTCTAAGAATGTTTATTTATTTGACATTCTTCTCAGTTGGGTTCACTTATTATTTCAAATGTGGTAGCTATTGGTTTATTAAACCTAAAGTAAGGACTTTATTTTATAGCTTCCTTAGCATAGTGCTTGATCAAGGGCTTACTTTATATCAGGCATTAAATCAATTGAACCTTATTATATCCCTATGAGGTACATCCCATCATTATCACCATTACAGATTAAGAAACTGAGGCACAGAGATGTTAAGTGAGTTGCCCAAGCTTACACAGCAAGTAAGTATAGGTACCAGAGAGTAAGACCTATTTGCTCATGGCTTACAAAGACACCATTTGCTCTGACAGCCTTAAATGAAGCTTTCTGAAAAATAGGTGGAAACTTCAGCTAAAGAAGTATGTGGGATATGACAGCCATCCTTGAAAACCACAAATTCAAGATCATTTTGATAGAATTGTTTGTGCCGTCACAGTTTCTGGTTTCCTTATGATGTGATAATAATCATCTTTACCTCAAACAGTTGCTGTGAAGGTTACCTTGAATTGGACCATGTCTGTGAGGCAGCAACTGTCTCATGATGCCTCCCAAAGGTCTAGAGGCCTGGACAGGAGTGTGGAGGTCATTTGGTTCATCCAGTGTAAATTCTGAGCCAGAAGTAGGGTGCCAGGCACAGGTCTTAGCATTTGCTTCATGGCTATTTATTTCCAAGCAGCTATTTTAGTGTTTATTCCCAGTTATTCCTCTGACTGCATAATTGCTACATATGCAAATACAAAAATGACCTGAATATTCAGTTCTAAGTTGATAAACCAATTTCTTATTCTGTTTTATTTGTATTTGTTTTGAAAACAGCAGAGATTTTTTTTTTTTTTTTAGAAAGGAACACGTGTATAGCTATACATAGGGGAAAAGCACCTTATTTTGTTCATCATTGCAGTTCTCTGTGCCTGGCATATAGTAGGCCTTCAGAAAATGTTGAATTCATAAACAAATGACTAAATAAGTGAATAGTTATTTCCAGGGGTTTGGATCACTGTGGCTTTTTCTTTTTCTTTTTCTTTTCCCCATCTACAAGTTTCAGTTATTCTAACTTTCTCATTTTTCTACAATGAATATGTATTTCTTAGGGGAAATGTTTGAATTCTTACTTCAGCAAATAAATACATAAACAAACAAATACTTGTAACAGGAGGATTTCCAAACATGGGTGAGTGTACAGAGCCACAGGGGTAACTGGGTTGCCGGGGATCTGATGAGGGGGAGGGACAAGAGAGTCGCCATTCTAGAACCCAGTGGCCACTCCACCAGCCTGCCATTTCTATTCCCCTTGGGGTCACAGCACATCATTTCTGGCTCTGGTGTGTTTGCTGGGTGCAGACGAGCAGCAAGTCCCAGAAGTTTTTCAAGGACTCTGCGTGATTCATAAGGAGCTCTGCTGCAGCCGAGGCCGGCGCGGGGCGGGGAGGGGGGGCGCTTGGCTGTCTCCGTGGTGCCACAGTGGGGTGGCAGTGCTCCAGCCCCAGCCTAAGCAACCCCCTTCTCTATGAGCTGGCTCCTGTATCCAAATCCACATTCCTTCCCGACTCAGCCCACTCCACCCAGGTCTGTGGGTGCTGACAAAGAAGGGAATAGAAAAGCCAATTTAGTTGTCCTCCTGTCTTTGTTCCCGTGACCTTGAGGCGCTTAACTCTGCAGAACTCGCTGTGCAGGGAGGCTGGCAAGAGTTCTGGCATGAAAGGCAAGAGACCGTGGAGGGCCCTTGGAGGCCCGCACTAGTCCTCTCTGCTTTGGTCGCCATAGTGACTCCTCTCTGAAGCCTCACTCCTGTGGTTTTTGCTCGAAATTCAGATATTCATTCATAAGAAGATCACCTCTGCGTTTTCTACCCACTGGGGAACAGAGCGCCAGGTGGCTGACACACTCGGCCTTTAAACTCTGTGGGGGTGCGCGGGAGAGTGAGGCAGTTCTCTCTTGTGCAGAGGAAAGGGAAGGGTCGGAGCTGGGGAGGAATTCAGATCCCCTCTGGTCCTGTCCCCTCAGTTTAAAGGGAGAGAGGACTTGCCCAAGGTTCCTCAGCCCTTTCAAGGGATAGCCCCAACTGGAACACAAGTGCCCGACTCCTGGCTCAGTGCACACTGCACTCCATCACACGAGGCCATGCAGGACCCTACTGGTCTCTTCACAGATTTTCTAACTCATTGGCTTTCTGAGCCAAGCCCGAAGTCACACTTCCTGGGGTTGTCACTAAAGGTCACCAAAATTTATGGTGATCAGATTGTGAGCCCCTGGTGAAAGGCCAGAACTAGAGCTCTGGTAGTGAGGCAAACATTTCCACTTCCAGTACAGATTTGCAAGTAAATTAGCTCAGTTAATTCTCAAAATTATTCTGCAACGTGACTATTATTATTTCCTTTTAAACTGAGAAGCCTGCAGCTTCAGAGAGCAGTTGAATGCATCGAGTGGGAGTCGGAAGTGAATTTGAGACCTAACTTTGCAATTTACTAATGATGAAGAATGACATAATCACTCGTTAGTATAGGCACAGATGTCAGATTCAGTGAGACCTAGTCCTGCCAGTTTCCCTGCAGTGTGACTTTGGGCAAGTTACTTAACTGTTCTGACCTTCATCTGTAAAAGCCACATAATAATAGAACCTATTTCATAGGGTCATTGTTAGGATTATGTAAAGTAATACATGTAAATCACTTAGCACTGTGCCTAACACTTAATAAGTGGTTTCTATTATTCCAAAATTAGAAAGTGTTCTTCTAGAACTGCTGGCCATAGACAAAAAGAAAACCTACATCTCACTTTCAGGCTCACTCAGAGCCTAGTGCCTTCCTTTGTGTAAGCCAGGGAAGTGAGTACTTGGGGAAAAAAGACATCTCAAAGAAGGAAATTGAATTTGAAAGATGCTTTTCATAGCTTGATTTTGCATTTTTAAAGGATTCAAATAAGAGAAGGGAAGGGAAGGGTTGTAATCTATGTCTCTATAGACCTTTGCGGCCACACCCTCCAGAGCTATATGGCCTGACTTGGTGGTCACCAGCCTCATGTGGTTCCTGAACACATGAAATGTACCTGGTCCAAACTGAGTCATGTTTTAAGTATAAAACACCTACCAGATCTTAAAGACTTAGTGGGAGAAAAATATTATAAAAGATCTCATTGATAGTTTTTATGCTGATTATATGTTGGACTATTTTAAATGAAATACATTATTGGAATTAATTAATATATATCAGTTATATATGTACAGAAAAATCTAATTCCAGCTCAGCCAACCTGTGTAGGGCATCTCCCAAGTTCCTCTCTTAATTTTCACAACAATATTGTCTGGAAGGTATTGTTATCTACATTTTACTCCTGGAAGACAAGCTTATAGATGCCAACCCTTCATTTTGCCAGGTAAAGTCACCAGAAACTACTATCATTCTGTACTATCATCATTTCATAAAAGAAAGACTGCTTTTAATACCAACAAAATCGAACATTTCAACTAACTGAAATAGTACCTTGCCCTCCACAGCTGTCTCCCAACAAAAGCTGCTGGCATTTCTTCAGAGCTTATTGCTTTGCAGGTACTGGGCTCATATACGCTTTACCTCATTCAGTTCTGTAAAACCTGAGGGGGCTGTACCATTGTTATCCCCATTTAACAGATGAGGAGACTGAGGCTCTGAGAGCCACTTGGCTAATAAATGGGGGCTGTAGGATTTGCCCCTACATCTGATAAACCCTAAAGCCTGTTTGTTCTCCATCATATCTGCCTCCCTGTAATTGTTGCAGGAAGTGATTACAGTTTGCCTTTGGCTATAAATTTGATGAGTTTTTTATTTTGGAATCTCATTATAGATTCAAATACTTTCCCACCCCAGTCTATACTTGAGTTTGGGAAAAGGTAATCACAGTTGAAGTGATGGGAGTACTTAAAAGGAAATCAACACATCTGCCTTCATCCTGCATGAATATGGAAGAGGGATTTCTATCTAGCCAGCCTCTCTCATTTTCCCTTCTGATAGAAAATGTCAGGAAGCTCTGGCAACTAAACTGAGCCCATAGAAAAGGCCCCAGGGCTCTAAGTCCAGCGAGAGCCAGGCTGCAGCTGTGCTGCCTGACTCCTCCTCCCCCACAGCTTCATCTGCATCCTTCCAGGCCCTGGTGCCTGAGGCCCTGAGGGACCAGGGCTGCCAGGGACTGAGGGGTACCGATCCACTTCAGCTTCTTTTCCACCTGACTGGATTTAGAATGGAGCTCCCCACGCCTGAGTTACAATTGATTTCTGACTTATCCATGTCCTGGCTTTGGGTTTTCAGAGCTCAGCCCTCAGGGAGATCACGCCTGACTTCTAAAGCTGAGGGGAAACCTACTCAGAAGTCAACCTCCTCTAACTCCAAATTTTAATCCTGAAAGTGTAGATTTGCAGGCTTTAGGGAAGCTGGCATTTTAAAGCCACAAGTATAAGAGGAGGCCATAATAATCCTGAGTCTCTCTATATAGCTTTGCTGCCATACCCTCCAGAGCTATACTGTCCAATATGAACTTTTTAGTCATGCTGGGCTTTGTGACTATAATGAGTATTACTTGCTAGGTGCTTTGCAAACACGGTATCATTTAGTCCTCCTAGCAACCTAGGAGGTTAGACTTGTTCATTATATATGAGAAAACTGAGGCTAAGTGAAGTGACTTGCTCAAGGTCACACAGCTGGTAATGGCTGAGACAAGATTCCACACCGAGTCTGTCAACTCCAAAGCTTAGCACTGTAAACTAGTTTGCTCAAGGTCATCTCATAGCTAGTAAGCGTGGAGCCAAAACTCCAATTAAAACAATAATGAGAGTCCATGTCCTCCTCAGCAAACTCATAGAGATTTAAAAAATGATAATACCAAATATAAGTCAAACAAATTATAATGTGGCTACTCAATGGTTTATTCTGCATCTTTAAAAGTTGTGTTAAACTTCTATTCAAGATTTGTTGTTAAAGATTGTGTTAAAGATTTATATTAACATGAAAAATGTTTATGACATAGCCTAAAAGGATAGAGAGTATTACAACAATGTTTAAATCCATAAAAAATCCTGGAACAAACAGTCTAGAGTATTAATAATGGTCATATTTGAATGTGAGAAGGCCAGCGCAATTTTTCTTTTCTCTTTTTCTACATGATTAAATTCCCCATGAGGAGTTTTTTTCCCCTTAATGGATAAATATTGGCCACTCTAAAGAGTACTCGAATGTATGCGCTCTGGTCTCTGAAAGCTACTCCAAGAGAAGGAAAATCACCATGAAATATTAACATCTTTGAAATCAGAGGAAAGCAGCTCAGAGTAACTAATTTGAAGGGAGCACGATAATTTATCCAGACTGTGTACCTCCCCCTCTCCTGTCTCCCCTTTACCTGTTTCGTTTCTTGTCATCACTGATCACTATATGAAATGACAGATCTCATTTACTTCTCTACTTGCACACTTTGTGGTTGACCCTTCGAAGCTCCATTGCTCCAACCCTCACACCTGGAAGAGTCTCTGGCCGTTAGTAGGCCTCAAATAAGATTTGTAAAATGAATGAATTCACTCTTACCCTGACATTTCCCTAAGGCCAAAGTGCTGTTATAGTCACTGAAAATCAGTCATTCAAAGAAGAGAAACTGAGAAGGGAAGGACAGGAACTTAATTTGAAAATCTCTCTCACCTACCTGGCAGCTGGTACAAGTCCTGCTGGCACCCCGCAGGAGGGTCAGGATTCCCACTGCCAACCTTATCAAAGAAGATTTCATTCTTAATCAAAAATACTTCTAAAAATAACTACCATATTTGGAATGTTTACTGCACGCCAAGGACTAGTATATCAATATAATTTCATCTTCATGATAGCCCTTTGGGTAGATATTATGATTCTCATGGAAGACACTGAGTCTTAGAAAAGTGAAAAATCTTCCCCCCACCCCCTGCAAAAAAACAAAAAAAAAACAAAAAAATTTACCCAAGGTCACCCAGATGGGACATGGTGGAGTCAGGATTAAAAGTAAGAACTCAATGGTTTTCATTCCTGGCTAAGCATGAGAATGGAGATTACCAGACCCCATCGAAAGTCATCAACTCAGGACTTTGGGAAGTATGGCTCTGGAATATATTTTAAAATCTCCACAAGTGACCTGAAACCCACCAAAAGTTGAAGACCTAGGCCCAGCTTAGTCTTAATCCAAAACTCACTTATTTAACCACTCGCTCACCTTGGACTCAGTACTAATCACATTTTTTACTGCCACGGAAGAATCTTTGTTTTGTAGAACCACTGATGGTTTTCGTGAAGACTCTGATCCAATGATCAACTTTTAAGATGTGACTCTGTCGTTGGAGTAATGGAAACCAGCATACAGGCTCAGAAGATTCTAAAGAAAATGTCAGAAAACCCACATGATCTAATATCTTCCGAGCCCAGGGAACATATCTTTCACTCAGCCTGGAGCCCTGTGCCCTCCTCCTTGCCTCTTTAGCATTTATCTATCCATCATTCAGATCAGTTTCCTACCTAGTTGGAGGAACTGTGTACCCCTCACTGAGATTTTTCTATTTATTTGTGTGATTATTTACTTGTTCCCCTTCACTAAGACCAAAGGACCAGAGCAAGGACCAGACCTTGTTTTGCTCATTTCCAAACCTTAGCCCCAGGCCTTGCATGTAATAGGCACTCAATAAATAATACCTAACCTTTATAGACCCCCAACTATGGGCCAGAGAATCTGCCCAGTGAGCACTTCATATGTTAACTCACTTAATCCTTAAAATCCCCTAATCCTCATTTCACAGATGAACAAATTGAGGCATACAAAGGTCAAGTGGTCACTTAAGCTCAAAAGGCTCAAATATACCAAGCTAGTCTATGGCAAACCCCAAATCCAAACCCAGGCAGTGGGATTCCGAAATTGGAAGTCTTGATTGATGCTTTAATGAATGACTTGTGGTGCGACCACACCTACAATTTACCTGCTGGAGACTAGAGCTAATGCCTAATCAGGTAGATCTGATGGTGTCAGGCAACGTGGCCGGAGGACCAGCCCTCAGAGAATGCAGTGCACCCTGAAATTGCAAGCTTTAGAGCCAGCCTTGTGGTTACATTCTGGCTCCTTCACTTAGCACTCTAAACCCTAGTTTTCCATTTGCTATGTGGATTAATAATTTCTATTTTCAAGAATATTATGAAATGGGATGACTTAGTGTACATGACCTAATGCCATGATGCATCATACCTGGCCACAGGTATTTCACACATTTGTGTTTCCTTTCTTTAATCAAGCCCTCTCTTTTGTCATCTCAGTCTAAAGACAATTCTAATTAGGCTCTAGCTTTTTCCAACGAACATCATCCAGCTGTGGCTTCCGCTCATGAGTACCTGCTCCCTCACCGAGCCCTTTCCCTGCTATTCCTAGCTTATCTCTCATCAAAGTCCGTCCCCTTTCTACAAGGTAGCTAGGATACAGCCTCATTAGGCCTGGCCCTCAATTCCTGAGGTGGCCATGGCAGGGCCTTGGACAGGTGGAATATGGGGAAGCTAAAAAAGACAGAATCAATAGAAAAAAATTTATCCTGAGGATGGGACAGAGCTTCTGCCTCCATAGTTTCCACCTTTCACGGGTCTACGATTTGTAGATTAATTGTAATTTCCCAAATCACTGTAGCTTCTGCCCCTCCAAAACTGCTTCCATTATTACTAAATCCGTTAGAGCCATTCCCACTGTCACCATATCCACCACAACCACTACTGCCACCAAAGCCACTTCAATCGGGTTCATCCAGGTTACAGCATGGAATATTTTTGGCAATAAAAAGAAATGAAGTACTGAGATAATATATATGTATGTAGATGTATGTATGTATGTTGTGTTGTATGTATGTGTATGTGTGTATGTGTGTGTGTGTGTGTGTGTATATATATATATAATATATATATATATATATATATTATATATATAAAACCTGAATTATGCTAACTAAAAGAAGCCAGTCACAAAGGACCACATTTTGTATGATTCCATTTGTATGAAATGCTGGCATAGAATCTACATAGAAAGTAGATTAGTGGTTTGAGGGTGGGGAGTGAGGAAGGAGTATGGTTAGTGGCTGCTAATTGGGTACAGATTTCTTTTTGAGATAATGAAAATATTCTAAAATTGATTTTGGTGATGGTTGCTCAGCTTTGTGCAACTAAAAAGCACTAAAGCATATAGTTTAAATGAATGACTAGTATTTGAATATTTCAATCAAGCTATTATAAAAAAATAAATAAGGCACGTGTTATCACACAGCTTCTCAGGGAATGCAGTCTCTCTCATCAGTCATTCAACAAATATTTATTAAGTATCTAACTCGATCCAGGCACTGTTCTATTCCCTGAGGATACAGTGGTTTACAATCCAGACAAGGACCCTACCCTCATGAGGTTTACATCCTAATGAAGGGAGGCAGAATATAAGCAAATAAATTTTAGAGCAATCATTTCGTTTAGTGGTACATGCTGTAAAGAAATTAAATGGGGATTTTTTAAATAAAAAGCGACTGAGTCAAAGGGGGAAGTGAGCTATTTAAATAGGGTTGCCAGGCAAAGCTTCTTGGCGGAGGTGGCCTTTGACTGAGTCATTCATTCATGCAGCACACATCCTCCAGCTCCTACAGGCTCTGTGATAGGAACGCATTCTACTACTGCCAGCTCAGCTTCCACCAGTGCTTTTTCTGATTGACTAATCTGTGTCCTTGCTCAAGTCGGTGCCCATCTGATTTGTGAAAGGTCTTTATGGCATCTTTCCCTTTCTCTGTCTGTGGGAGGGAGGAGGCAGCAAAAATTGCTTCCCCTTGAGACGGTGAAGTGAAAAATCATTCAACAGTTACGAAGAAAACCAGAATATAAAACAAACATTTTCTCAAAGTCAGTGGCATGTACTAAACGCATTGGTTTTGTTCAAGCCCCTGGGAATTTCCTCATATCTTATATAAACCCGGTTGACAAATGAGAAATGGAACCCCAGAGGATGAAACTGCTAGTTAGTCAGGCCACAGCCTCAGCTCAGCAGTTCCCGCAGGCCCTGGGGTCCAGTCTCGGGCAGAACAGTTCTTTAAGTTTCTTCAGGAGCTCATGGCTTTCCCTGTCAGGATTCTAGTCCCAGTCTAGCGATCAGGTAGCAAGCACTAGGTAGCTAGGAGACCCCTGACTCCTCCTGAGTGCTTACCACCAACTTAAATGCCACCAGAGGCAGGTATTTCTGAGCTTAGGTGCAGCGAGCAGCCCCTGCGCCAGGATCTGAGGCAGAAGGCACAAAAAGCAGACTGACCGTGGGAGACAATGGGAAGCATCAGTTGCCCAAATTCTGGTTCTGGTTCTGTCACTGACTGAATCTATATCATACTTAAGGCATCACTTTTGTGGGCCTTAATTTCTCCACTGTGAAGTAAGGGGGTCAGACCATTTTGGGGATGACTAAGACCAGACTACTTCTACACATACTCCTGCTATGGTAGATGTCATTAACTGATCATGGCACTCTTGGGACCGTTCTCAATATGGTGCTCTAATCAGCTACCTCCAATGGATAAAAGTTGACACATAGCTTAGCACCTACTAGCCCTGCGCCTGAACTGGGCCCTTTCTAAAAGCCCATCCAGCTCTGATGATCTGATGAGTTTGAGCCCCTAGGTTTGCAATCAGGAGTCAGGCATGAGAGGGGTAGGAAAGGAATGTAGGCATTAGAATCAGAAAGCCCTGGGTTTAAATCCTAGCAGTGCTACTTACTGGTTATGCAATCTTAGATGAGTCAATTCTCTCTGAACCTCGTTTAGTCTTCTCTATAAAACAGGATCAGCGTTCTTGAAACATAAAGGGTTGTACAAACTAAGGTATTGCTTTTAAGGTACCTTTTGCTTGCACATAACATAAACAGACGTATCAAGCAAAGGTATGCACCAGACTTTTCTCCTACCATGCTAGCCCTGCTCTCTTCATCCCACACAGCAGAGAGGTCCTGACAAATGGCTTCTGACTGGTGCTGCCTGGAGTCTCCTCCTCGACAGGCCGTGTCCTCTGTCAATCTCAATTTGTTCTCTGCCCTTGCAAAAGCTCCCTGGTGCCTGCAGGCACTCCAGAGGACTCAGAGCAGCCTTGCAGTCTTCTGGGCACGCAGAAGCTCCAGAGAACCATCAGAGATTAGTGAACTGTGGGCTTTCCTCCCAGCGTTCACACTTGGCCTCTGCTTAATGACAGCAGCACTAGGTGCTGGGTGCAGGTGAGAATGAGTTTCTTAGAAGCAGGGCTGCAGCTGGGCTCTTTTTTTGCCTCGGTATAAGAACCAGGGGCCATCATGGAGAAAGTGGGTTTATAATTTCTCTAGGCCCTGGATGGCAAATTTATGGCCCAGTATCACTGATCTCTCCATACACACCCCACTCCCCCATCATCATGACGTCTTAGACTTGGGTTCTTTGGGACGTAGACTCTGAGCTTTGCATACAGGAACTTACTGAGCATGCTTTTTAGAGCCAACAGCTGTGGGGAGGGAAGTAGAAGGGGGCAGGGGAGAAACTGAGTTATGATATAGATGCGTCAAAGGCCCCAGTGCATTCTACTGAGAGCGCAGGGGCTGGAATGACCTGTGCAGAAGGGAGTGGGAACGAGGAGGCAAAAAGCGGATTGGCTGCAACAGGCTCACTTTCCTTTCAGGAATGGAAGGGGTTTCTTGGGCAGATGATCTGCCTAGTGTTGATCAGGTGATTTCCGATTGCCTGGTTTAAAATTCCATTTCTGGGAAAGGTTGAAACTGTAATTAAGTTAAGTCTTAGTTTGGTGACATGGGGCTTAACATAAGTGACTCCATTTTAGGACTGTTGTCTTATTTTTAACAAGGTATACCCAAAATAATTGAAAGCAAGGATCTGAACAGTTATCTGTAAGCCCTTATTCAAGCAGCTTTATTTACAATAGCAAAAAGGTGGAAACGACCCAAATGTCTATCAGTGGTTGCATGGATAAACAAAATATGGTATACATGTACAAAGGAGTATTATTCATGCATGCTACAACATGGATGAACCTTGAAAACATCATACGAGGCGAAATAAGCCAGACATAGAATGACAAATATTGTGTGACTCAGCTCATATCAGATACCTAGAATAGTCAAATTCATAGAGACAGGAAGTAGAATGGTGGTTACCAGGGGCTGGTTGCACAACGTGATGGTACCTAATGCCACTGAACTGAACACTTAAAAATGATGAAAATGGCAAATTTTATACCACAACAACAGCAAAAAAGATTAACTGAGATCATTGTATTAGGCCTCTTAGCACAGGGCTAAATATTCACTCATTACTTTTTTCCTAGAAATGTTCTGAGAAAGGGAGGAACCAAGAGTCAGGGGAGCAGAAGCATGCAAGTCAGCTAGCTCTGCTGTGGTCTGGGTCTGGGACCATTTCTCAGCTGAGGTGACACTGGCGGAGACTCTGCTGCAGTGCTGGAGGGGGAAGCTTGAGGAGGCCAAACCTGCAGCTCCTGTGAGCCTGAAACCACCGGGCTGTAAATCTCTAGAAGGCGGCCGGCCCCACACCCTTAGCATGAGCTGGGGCATGGTGTGGTCCACTGGCCTGGGTGAACCCTTCCCTTCCCTGTGACTGCCCGAGGTCCTGTCCTATCTTTGCAACTTCTGGGCTTGAGGCATTTGCATTTGGTATCTTGACTGCTGACCTGTTCCAGCAGCTGCTAAACCACTGATAGGCTTACTCTGAAATCCCAGTGGGCAGGCAGAGGATAAATAAGCCTGGCCCTCCCGGCTTTTATCTAGAGAGAAAATAGCCAGAGCACCTGCTCTTAGAAGCAACAGTTACCTCCAGATCTCCTTTGTATGTTCTTTGTATATGTGCGATTTTAGAGGAAAGAACTTTAGGGGTTGTCTCAGCCTAACCCACTCATTTTACAGTGAAGCCAACACAATGCCAGGGAAGTAAACAGACTTGGAATGCAAGGGCTGAGTTCTAATCCCAACTGGCCACTTGCAACTTGGGAAAATTATGTAACTTCCAGAAGCCTCATTCCCCCTCAGTAAAATACAGATAACAATACCTTCCTCTTGGAGAGATGAGCCATGGTGGAGTTGAAACTGGCTGACAGCTGTCCTGAGAGGGGCTCAGAGCACTCTCTACACCGGCCACATCTCTTCATATTCCATCATTCGCCTGGTGTTACTGTCTCCTGACATTTGTCCTTACCTGAAATTGTTTATTGTGTACTTGTTGGTTTCATCCTTCCCTCTTCCTCCACTAGAGAGTAACTCTGACCCACTCTGGCCTAGCAGCTAGGGCTGTGTCTAGCACATTATTGGCATTTAATAAATGTTTGTGGAATAAATGGCACTCTAGAGTCACTCTGGGATTAGATCGAGCCTTATTTATTCAAATGCTACACAACAAATGGCCACTCTAGGTAAATTATTTCAGTAACTGCTGAGAAGTCACCAGCCTGAGAGAGATATATTTAGCTGTGTGAACCAAAGTAGTTCATCTCTCCAGGGCCTGGAAAAGAAGAGTAAAGGAACCGAAGGCTTTTTGCACCAGTACCTCCTTGCTGGAACCCAGCGTCTAGGGAACCTAGGAGAAGTCCTGAGGTTCTGAGGGTAGAAGTAGGAAGACAACAGATGTGAGATAGGAAAGACAGAGAGACAGACCGGCAGGAATGAAACGATACAGACCTGGATTGGCTTTTCCAGGATTTTGACTCTTGACCGTGTAGGATGTGGATGTATTGATATTGAGTTCTTAGAAATCATTATGTGGAACCAGGGCAGTTTAGTGATGAAATGCAGAGGGTCTGGGCCCAAAACTAGCTTCATTTCCACTGCCAGTGTGTGCATCTGGAGTCAGATTTGTTTCCTCTCTGAGACTCAGTTCCCTCATCTGTAAAATGGGATGATAATAATATAAGCTACTTTATTATGTTATCCCTTGCTTAAATGAGAACAGTCACATAAAGTTCAACATAATGAGCTGCTGAAATACATTTCTAGGCCCCAGATGGAGTCACTCCTGAGCGGGGATGCCAGGTCAGCAAACCAAACCTTGGATGACTTTCATAGCTCTGTAAATGCTCTTGCCTGACCAGAAATGCCATATATCTACTCAGACAATCCCCAAATGCCAAGCTTCTGAGTCCTGAGCAGCCTGGACTCTGTATTTATTTCCTTGTTCCTTATTCATTTTCTATTATGCTTTTCCTTGTCCCTTATTTATTTTCTATTTTTCTTTTCTGTGGTCCTAATTCTTTATTCTATAAAAGCTTCCTGTCTTCCGCCCCATTTTACAGTTCTCTGAATCCTTGGGAATGGAGGCCGCCTGGTTCATGAAGTATTAAATGAAGTTTGTACCACCAAAATTGTCTTCTTTAATCATTTTTAACAGTGCTCAGCACAAGGGAGTGGCTGAATAATTCTTAGCTACATTTTCATCTAGATGAAATGTTGAGATCCAGAGTAGAGACATGACTGCCAGTTGGTATCTGAGGCTCGGCTAGAACTCGTTGTTCTTGGTCACAGGTAGTGGAAAGAGCATGTCCCTAAGGGCCTTGGAATCTAAGAGGGGAGCCTGAATGTGTAAAAAATAAATCTCAGGAACATACAAGGGTAACCACGCAGGCTTAGTATGTGCGGTACAGTAGACCTACCTATACCTTGTGATTTTAGTATCTTCAGAAAGAGCCGCCTAACCCAGAATGAAGGTGACAGATATAATTATTTAGTGTTTTCTCATATGTGCAAGACATTGATCAAATGCTTTAAATGAATTATGTTTCTAACCTTCAAAGCAACCCTAGGAAGTAAGAACTGTCATGACTCCCATTTTATAGATGTGGAAACTAAGGCCGTGAGAAGTTAAACTAGTTCAAGGCCATGTTAAGAAAGTTCTAAGCAGAGCTGTGCGGCTTCCCCTCCTTGCCCCACCACAAATTGAAGTTCCACTGTAAAGAAGTCCTGCCTATGGATCACAGCATCGCCCCCTGCAAAAATGCAAGAGTGTATACTAAGCCTTGCGGCTTATGCACACATTCAAAAAATGTGAATCTGTTCACAGTGGAATCTCAGAGTTGAAAGGAATATTAGCCATAATAATAGCTAATACTATTGCTGTAAGTTCACTTGCCCTTTAAAAGCAAGACTACAAGGTAGGTACCATTATTACTCTTGTCTTACAGATGCAGAAAGAAGAGAGGGAGGTTAAGTAAGTGGTCACTGAAATGGCATGGCTAATTGCTGGTAAATGGAGCAGGGCCTGGAACCCGGGCCACAGGCAACCTTGTGCTCTTCACTTTGCACTGTCCTGCCTCATGGCTGATTACCCACCCATTTGCTTAATATCTATTTACAGGCTCAGGTAACCCTTTGTGAATCTGAAAATAGCCATAAATACTCTCTCAGATGCACACTTTTATGGTATGTGATTTTAAAGGATTCCAAAAGCCTCTAATATTTACCAGAGAACCTCCAAAAGATCATCTCAATGCAACCTAGGCTCATACTACCTCTTGTCTTCCTACGACATCCCATCAGTGTCCTTCAGCCTTGCTTGAACATCCCTAAGAGTGGGAGCTTCCTACCTCCCGGACAGCTCACTCTTCAAATAGCAAGATTCAATAGAAATATCTTCCTTCTGGTGATATGATGTCTGCCTCCCAGAGGTCACTGCACGGAGCCTGCAGTCTCAGAGAACAAGTCAGTGCCTAGCTCCAAGATAGCTCTTTGATAAACAGCCCTGGGTCCATCCCCCCCCCCCACACACCTCCTTCAACCTCCTTCCTGGCAGTCTTCTGATAGGCAGGGGACCAGACCTGTGGTCCTGCCAGCTGTATCTTCCGCAAAACCTCCTTCTTAAAGCAAGAAACGCCAAGAGGAGGACAATGATGCTTCAGAAAGGATGTTCTCATCTCTGCTGAAACCTAAAGCCCCTTCCCCATCCAAGACGTGCAGGTGCGGATTCCTTTCTACTGGCTCCCTGTGCATCTTTGGTCAGGAGACTGGACTGTCCTTCTGCAGAGATAGGGGGTTAATAAGATTGGGGTCGCAAACCCTGAATGCTCAAACTAATATCAGAAACATCTAGGACTATTCACTTCCTCTACAAAGAGGTAGGTTCTCTTCTGATTCCCTTAAAAAGTGTCACTCTCTCTCAGTCTCTCATTTCCTACTTCTAATGGCACCATAGAGGCAAACTACCCAAAGTAATAAAAACAAAATGCCCAGGGTGAAGGAAATGGCAAATGCCAGTGAAGAGGAGAGGAACAATGACCCAGCCCCTGTCCACAGGGGTGGCTGCGGGATGCCTACTCTTGTCTACCTGGGCAGCTAACGCTCAGCAATGCCACTTATTGGACATGCAGGCCCAGTATTAACAGATCTTATGAGCTTTTTAAAAGAGTTAGACACACAAATTTTTATGTGAAATCTTCCAATTTTTAAAAGATTGGCTCAAAAATTTCTTAACCAGTGGGAGGGCCAAATACAACATGTTCTGAACTGTGAGCCACCAGTCTGCAATCTCTGGAGTAGGAGTCTTTAAAGCTCTCTTTCTGTCGGAACATTCTGTGGGGAGATAAGTGAAGAGGGAAGGAGGGCAGGCAGGAAGGAAGGATGGCAGGAACCACAGGGGACTCTCTCTGAGGCCTGCTTTGGCCTCTGCTGAGCCTCCCACCCTCCGCTGGTTCAGCAGGACGTGAGGGAGAGGGAAAGAGGAAGGCCTGGCCTTTCCCTGCCATAGGCTTTGTTTGTGTTAACTGTCCTTTCTTCTTGCTCTCAGCTCTCACTTGGGAAAAACATAATGGCCCCAGGCCTCAGGAGTGTCTGAGCAGGTCTGAACAGAATGCTCCGGTTTGTGGTTAGAGAGGAGGACCTGGGGGTTGGAGGTGGGGGCATTCAGCATCCTAGGCCAGAGGGAGGGCTCTGGGCCCTGGCCTCATGCTGGACTGCTTCCTGCTCCTTGCTTCTAGCTTCTGAAGAGCCCTGGATATGTTTCCAACTGGGTCTCTGTATCAAGGAGGGAGTATATAGCCTATGGTTGACATGGCTGACCGCCAGCCTGGCAGATGGCCAGAGCCCAGAGCTCACTGGGAAGGAGCATAACAAGGCCCCTGGTGGGCAGCTGTGACCCAGAATCTTCCAGCAAGAGCAGTGAGGAGGAAGGGAGAATACCAGGGGACCATTCCCCCGATCCTCCAGGCTGCTCAGGACTCAGGCATCAGTCAGGGACAGGATGGGGCTCGCCAGGGCACCAGGCAAACGGCTGTCATGTAAAGGGCTTCATAAGCCCCCTTCAAGGAGTCTTTCAGCCCCAACCTTCTGCGACTGTGATGCCACAGCTCTGTAATTCAGCTTTTCTCACACTGTGGATGTTTCTCTGCATAGAGGACATCTGTGGTTTTCCCTTGCCTGCAGTCTGCTCTGCTCCTTCTGTTAGCAGCACCCTAGTCGTCCATCTGAAAACCGCCCCCCTCCACCCCATTCCATGAGGTCTGGGTGAGGCCGACCTGGCCTTTCTACCCTTCCTGGCTGCAAGGTAGGCACATGTTTCAGGCCCGGCCTGGCTGATCAGCCAATTTCTTCCCCTGCTAGGTCCAATGAGCCTCGGCCCAAGGAATTTTGCTAGAACTCTCGGGAAAAAAGGAATTGCCAACTATCGGCTTGATGCACATCTTGAGGGACTAGAGACCATCTGGCCATGACAAGGGAGGCACTTGTTTGAGAATGAAGCCATAACAGAAGAAGACAGCATGGAAAGGGAGGAAGAGAAAGAGAGAGAGAGATAGAGAGGGGAACAGACTGATCTGTTACTTGACATGTATTCGAGACAGAGAGCTGAGACTGACAAGATGGTTTGAGTCCCTGGATCCGGCTTACCTGATGAAGTTTTGAATTCCTGGACTTTTCAGTGAAGGGATCCATAATATGCCGCTATGGCATAAAAATTATTTTGAGCAGAAGACATTTGAGTTCCTGATATCTCTTATCTGCCTAGAAGCATGGTCTCCCCAAAGAACTCGACTGTCATAAATGCCCTCCCTGGGGAGCAACCAGGAAAGATTGACTAGAGACTAGAATTCCCACACCTAAACAGACATTGTCATAACACTATCACACCTCCCATCTATTCTCCTATGGGCCCAATTATCTTTCATAAAAGTCATTTGTTTTCCTGTAAGTGCTCTTCTCCCTCCTCCCATTTCCCTATTTAAATGGTATATAAACCCCCAATTCGAACCACCTCATGGAGTTACACTTTTCTGTAAATTCCTGTATGTATGTGATTAAATCTTTTTACCTTGCTAATCTGTTTGTTATCAGTTTAATCTGCAGGCCCCCAATTACAGAACCTGAGAGTAAAGGAAAAGTTTTTCCTCCTTGACATCAGTCATATAAAGCAAAAAAAAAAAAAAAATACCCCTCTGACATTAGCTTCCATGACTCCAATATTCCACACAAGTCTATGATTTACTTGTCTATGATTATCTTGTCTGGGTTGCATTCCTTTCTTTGAGATACATGCCATTCTATGTGCTCTGTGAAGACTTTTAGTCACAGAGCCTGCACTTCTTTCTGGCCACAGGGATGGGGCGCTGGGGTACTGACTATGCATAGCCAATTATGAAATCCCCCTTCTTGGCAACAGCAATTGACCCCTAGGTGGGCTCATGAATCCCACAGGCCAACAAGAGTCTGCCTCGGGGAAGGATCTCTCCTCCTTGGAGTTACCGAGCTGGGACAATATGAGTTTGAAGAGAGCGTGTGGATGAAATCACTTCTTAGAAGGAAATAGAACCAAGATGGTGCTGCTACTGCTGCTGCTGCTGCTGACGACGACAACAGCGATGGTGATGATGAGGATGAAGACATCACCATGTGTTTCTTGAAGCCAAGTGCACACCTGGACTTCTCAGCTCCATGAGCCAATTCATTAGAGTTTTCTTAAGCCAGTTTAGTTGGGTTTCCTTTATAGGCAGCTACAAGAATCTTAAGTCATTTGCGCACAGTGTCTGCCACCATAAGAAGAGCTCAGTAAATGATCACGCCAATGAAGAGGGTGAAATGGTCTTATGCTCCTTCCCCACCACCCCTTTCTCTCCCAGAAAACACTCTCGCACCTTTCTTTCTGGCCTGGGGAGCAGACTGCTGGCTGCATTGGCTTCCTATTTGCACGGATGGGCTGGGGGTGAGGGATATGGTGACAGGCAGGCCTAACCACCCAGTGTCCGTCAGTCTGCATGGGAGCTGCAGCAGCCATGCGCATGTCCCCAGTCTGCCCATTGAATGTGACTTTGGATCAGTTGCATAGTAGAGATGGCTGAAACTGTGTCTCACTGAGTCCAAATCCCATCGCTACAGCTGTGTGGCCTCAGTCACTTCATCTCTCTGGGCATCTGTTTCCTTGTCTATAAAACCAGGATGATAACAGCTCCTGTTTCTCAGAGATGTTGTGAAAATTAAACAGAAAAAAAATAAACCTGATATTAATATTATATTTAATATGCCCCAGGTATCGTTCTAGGCCTTTTACAAACTATTAACCCAGTTAACCTCCCCAGTAAGCCAAAGAGGTAGGTGCTATTATTCCCGCTTTACAGATAAAGGAACTGAGGCAGAGAGAAGTTAGTAACTTGCCCAGGGTCTTACAACTAGTAAGTAGTAGTGCTGGAATTAGAATCCAGGCATTTCAACTTGAGTCCACATTTTCACCCACATCAGTATGGTCCAGGCAGGAACTCGAATGCTATGCCAGAAAGTTCAAGAGAAGGACTTTAATATGGGCAACTGTGTAGAGAGGGGCTAGCAGAGATGAAAACCAAGGAAAGGTGGGGCAACCTAGAGATTAACAACTGCAGGAAATTATTATTTCCCCAGAGCTGAAGGGACAAAGTGAGGGTCAATGTTACTGCAGCCCAGGAGCCATGGCCGCTGGGTAGGAGATAGGACACTGGAGGAAGAGGCCATCCTCCGGAGTCATTGCCCAAAACTACAGAGGCGGCTTGGTGTAGAGAGGATACGTCCTGACTTATCCCCACCACCTGCTCTCTAGTCTGCCAGGATCTCCCATTGGCCAAACTTTACAGGAAGCCAGTGGGCAGGGAAGCCTGGGAAATGTAGTTTAGGCCCCAGATGATGCACTCCACAGTGGAAGAGCAGGGAATGGATCTAAGAGCAAACAGTAAATGACCTGTATGCCCCACCCCCCACATGCCATACAGCCTCCTCATCGAAATGCAGGGCACACAGGGGTAACTGTGCTATAAATGGGAATTCAAGACATACACTATGGGGGCAAGAATCTAGGTCCCTCACTCCTGGTTCAATGTTGTGTCCAGCACAGGAGTCGAATCCAGCAGTTAGGAGCATCCTGTGATACCTGGAAATCAGTGAAAGGCAACTGGGGTTCCTGATGGTGACTCCTCTTGTTGGCCTTTGCACATCTGGAAGCTTCTACAGACAGCTCTGCACAGCTTGGTACAGATCTGTCACGAGAAGCAAGCTCTGTTTTTCTCTTTACAGGGAGTGAGAACAGCCTGAATCTCCCCAGCAACGGCTTTGAGAGAAACAGGTGCAGCTGCTGCTAAAAATCGAGAGGCAAATAAGTGGAGTGAGATGCCCCCTTCAGTTCCCACATCCTCTTTCTGCAAAGGCCATCATCTATGTCCCTGTGGAGTCCCCTTATATGACTCATCCTTGCAGGCCCTTATATGACCATGGGGAGTAACTGGGAAGTGGCTGCCACCTGCTGCCCTGGAAGCAGGCAGGATCCACAGGTGACAGCACAAGCAAGGGTCAGATCCAGACCAAAACCCAAAAGAAGATGTGGAGTCTGAACCTGTCCTGCCAGATGTAGTAGAGATGGTCTTGGGAACCCTTCCCTTTGACCCAGAATTCTGTCTCTACGAATTTATCACACACATAATCACACAAGTGCATAAAGACTTCTGGACGAGGCTATTCACTGCAGTGTGGATTGTGGTTAGCAGAAGATGGGGGAAAAAAAAGAAAAAAAAATAAGTGGCCAATAGGAGAGGATTTGACTAAGCAAATTATGGTGCATTTGAACAATGGAATGCTCTGTGCTCTTACGAGGAATGAGACTCATTTGTATGTGCTGAAACAGGCTGATCTTCAAAAGAAATTGTTAAGTGAAAAATGAAAGGAACTGAACAGTGTGTCCAGTATGCTCACATTTTATGGGGAAGAGGTGTTTCATGTATGTTTACACAAGCACCTCTTGCTATCCAGATATATTTGGTTTCTGAGCTCAGGTAGTGAGCATTCAGGATGCTACATTCATTGGGATCTTTGACTTCTGCATTTCATTTCAGAGAGCAAATAGCAAGAGTCCAGTAGCAAGTAGTTCCTCCAAGAGGCTCTCAGAATCCATTTGGTTTCTGAGTTGGAATAGTGTTGGCATAAGCTGAGTAGATGGCAGGGATATCTGAATATGCAAAACTGTGTGTGTGTGTGTGTGTTGGGGGGGAGTTGAAGGGACTCCCTCTGGGAAGATACACAGGAAATTGGTTAGTATTGGTGGCTGCCAGGACGGTAATTCAGCCCTGGGGGAATGAGGTGGAGAGAGACGTATTTTTCAGTTTAAATATATGTTGTGGTGGTTTTAAGACATGGCCCTTAAATTCTTAGTGGTGGTGGTAGGAGGTCTGTGTCCTCTCCTGTTTGCTCTGAGCAGGTTTGCATCTGCTTAGACTAATAAAGAATGGTGCAAGTGACACTCTGTGAACGTCAAAGCTGGGTCAGTAAAGGTCAGGCAGCTACATCTGGTTTCTTGGATTGCTTGCTCTGGGACATTCTCTCATACCCCAGCCACCATGCGGAGAAGCTAACGCCACACGAAGTAGCCCTGTGTAGGCACCATGGAGTCCCATCTGAGCTCCAGCTGACAGCTAATATCACATGCCAGGCATGCGAGTGAGCCATCTTGGAAGGTTAGCCCCAGTCAAGTATTCAGATGACTGTACCCTCAGCTGCCATGTACCCACAAAGCCTGGCGCCCCGGGTGAGAACCACCGGTATGAACCAAGTCAACACCTAGAACTGCAAGAGAAAATACAACATTGTTGTTTTAAAATACTAAGTTCTGGAGTTGTATGAATGTGTGTGTGTGAATATTAACTGGAAAAGACATATTATCCCACATTTTACCCATTCAAAATTAAGGCTATCTTCTCTGTAAACACACATGGAATAGTACTAAATGTTAAATGTGCGGTACCTACTTTATTCCTCACCAGCTGCATTGCCATCATCTCCATTTTACAGATGAGAAAACTGACCCTCTGAAGGGTTCTTTGGTTACTTGCCCAAGGGTACCTAGCCCTGAGCTATGTAAGCTGGAGGCCTCTCAGTGCCAGTGCCAGGCTGTCACTCCTGGCACCCACTCTCATTCCCTGCCCACTGTGGGCCTCAGTTTCCCCAGTGAAGGGTTTGGAACAGATGAGAGTGAAAAACTCGAAGCCCACCGGGGTGTGGAAGGGCCAGAGAGGGTGCAGTGGGCTCTCTCTCTTTCTCTGGAGAAGCCTCAACTCAGCTCTGTGAAAGCCAGATCTTTGCATTTTTAAGAGAAGCCAGAAATCAGATTTTTTTGTGTGCAATCTATTCCTGTTTTAATGTTGGCAACTAATTCTTCTTTTTTTTCTTTTTTTTCCCCAAACTGAAAAGCAAAACAAAAACAAAAGCAGCCAATTTGCCTCTCTGGACTAGAAGATCTCTAAGGAGGCTTTGGCTCAGACATCTTGACTTCTAGCAGAACCTCTCTGGGGAGACAGCTCAAATTCCAATCCCAAGAGACTCAGATCTGAAAAAAGAGATGGAGTGTGAAGATGGAGATGCCCCAGCCTCTTCTGTCACCCGCCCTTCCCTCCCTGAAGTGTTGGGGAGGCAGGAGGTGCTGGGAAGCCAGGCCACAGGGAGCCTAGCAGTACTGGAGGGCAGCTGAGCCTGCAATGAATCAGCTGCCATGAGCGAGCTGTCAGGCTGCTTCCTGGGGCTGTCAGAGCAGCCAGGGCACCAGGGCAGACTGAATTTCTGTTGCAATGGGAAACCACCCCGCCCACACCAGCCATTCTCTCCACCTCTCCTCCTCACCCCACTGCTTTTCCAATGGGAACCTTGCCCCTGCCTCCTCTTCAAATCGACCCTCCTTAGAGGAGAGGGTATCGATTCAGTCCACAGCTGTCTTTCTGGGCCTTGCCTCTCTCCCCTGTGTCTCCAATTCCCCCCTCAGCCTGAGCCCATCCCATCTTTAGCTGACTCGTCTTCCTTTGAGACACAGCCTGGCAGAGCGCAGCAGTGTGATTGATGAGCTTAGAAGCTCTGGCTGGCAGGCGGGTGGGCAGCCAGCCAGAGACATGGCTCTCACAAGACAGCAGAGCCTCCTGGGGGAGAGCCCATAGCTACCAGGATGCTCCCTGGGGTCCCCCACTGACCAGGCTGACTTGGTGGCCGCTCTGGGCAGAGCAGATTACCACAGGGACGTTGGTGCAGTACCTGGCGAACAACGGTCAGTGCTAACGCTTCCCTTTTTTCCCCTGTTTGAAACAGAGACCCAAGGAGATGAAAATGGTGAACTTCTTAAAGCTTGCAATGTCTGTCATTCAGCCACGCCACTCAGTCCAGGTGTTGTGGAATCTGTCCATTCATTCATTCGCACATGCTTGCAACACGAGGGGTTGCTGTGGGCATCGGCACTTCGTTTGTAATTGCTAATGTGGTCTTCTGGACAGGGTGGTTTTGAATCCATGGCTTCCTAGCTAGGTGACCTTGGGCAGGTCAGGTCACTTCTCTAAGCTGTGGTGTCTCTCTAAGGGCAACTGCTGTGAGATTCAGTCAGATAATACATGTAAGTACTTAGAACAGAGCCTGGCATATAAAAGAGATCAATATATATATTTATTATTATTATTTTTTTTTACTCAACAACCAGTAACTGCGGGCCCATGTTGTGCCAGGTTCTGGGGCAGACGAGGTCCCTGCCCCCACGCGGCCTGCCTTCCAGAGGGAAAGTTAGCAATCAACAAGTAACTGAATGAACAAACGAGGAAATAGCAGGCAGAGCCAGCAGGGCATAGGATGGCGAGCAACGGCAAGGAATGCTGGGGAGGGCAGGTGGGCACGCGGGTCCTTTTGCACAGGGTCCCTGGAATCGAGTTTGGACGAGGACAACATAGTCAGGTGAAAACCTGAGGAAACAGCTGTCTGGGCAGAGGGAACAGCACAGGTAAAGATCCTGAGGCAGAAACAAACCTTGGAATATGCAAGAGTTAGAAAAAGGGGAGGGGAGGGAGACAGGGATAGAGAAACAGAGAGAGAGAGAGACGGAGAGGGACAGAGACAGAGAGGGACACCCCCGCCAGTGCGTTTGGAGGGCAGGCGGGGAGGGAGTACGTGAGAGGAGCTTGGAGACCTAGACAAGGCCAGATCAGATCGGCAAGGACTTGCAGGCCCAGATAAAGATTTTATTTCAAGCACGGTGGGAAGTGACCGTGCTTTTGTTTTTCTGTCGCTTTTCTGTCTGCTCGGTTAAGGAAATAGAAAAAGGAAAAGAATTAGTTGCCCTTATTTCAAGCAGGGGCGCGGCATGGTGGGGGAGCGGAGGAAGGAGCAGCCAAGCGGCTGGGGGCGGCGGGCGCTCAGGCCAGGGCAGTGGCCACGGCAGACGGGATGGTTTGAGAGGTAGAGGGAACAGGTCTTTTCTTGGATTCTTGGGAGGAAGGAAATCGAAATCAAGGTCCACGATGCCTCCTGGGTTTTTGGATTGAGCAGCTGGATGAATGCGGTGCTGTTTCCTGATGGGGCGGGACAGGACAGACAGGGAGGCAGCTCATGTGAATGATAGGCATTCGCTTTATGCAGTGAGTCAAGAAGAGAGGGCACAACGCTTTTGGGAGACAGTCTCTGTCCTTAGGAGCAGGACACGACAACCCAGTGTGACAGGTGTTGTCACAGGGAAGAAAAAGAGGGAGCACCTCCCCAAACATGGCGGCAGGGGTCTGGCTCCCCCAGGAACGTCCTTGAGGCTGATCCATTCCAGCCCCTCCTCCATCCTCCCCACCCCCCCACCCTACCCATACACACACTGCATTCCAGCCACACTGGTCTGTCACTTCTTCTGACAAGCCCTTTTCTTTCCTGCCCCTGAGCTGTGAACATGCTGTGGGTCCTCCGGGATTGCCCCTACCCCACCTTCTGTCTCGGCTCTTGTTTCTGTCCCTCCTATGTTCATCTCAACTTAAAGTACCGCTCTGTGTGTATGTATGAAACTGTTTCATTGACTGACTCCTCCACAGGAATCTGTAAGCTCCAAGGGGACGGGGACCGAGTGTGTCTTATTCACTTCTGGATCCAAACTCTTGGCACAGCCTGGCACATGGCATGTGTGGGTTGAATGAAGGACTCAACGCATGAACCAATGAATGAACTCAAGGCCTGACAAATAAAATGAGTTAGATAGATAAAAAGTGGAGGAGGTAAGACTATTCCAGGCTTAGGGAACGGCTTGTGCAGAAGCCAGGGGGTGAGAGAACATGGTACAGCCAGAAAGCCATAAGGACTGAAAGGTCTACAGCCTCTGTGTTTTCTCTGTGCCCTCAGCCTGGCACACAGGATGTCCTCAGCAAGCGTGGAGGCCTCCTGCTCTCCTCCACGTTGTGAACAGGAGAACTGTAGCAGGGTGGCACAGAGCCTAGGGGGTCCTGGGTAGAGCCTGTGCCTCATTCACATGGCATAGACTGGTACACCACAGGTGCTCAGTAGTTTGGGGACATTGAAGGATGCTGAAGAACTATTCATCTTGTAGCTAAGAAGGGACAGGATTTGATAATTCCAGAATGTAAGCTCCAGCAAGACCTTAACCACCAAACATGCCTCATGTTACAAACGAGGAAACCGAGGCCCAGACAGGGGAATGGATTTGTGCAAGCTCACACATTAAGTCAGTGGCAGAGAACCCAAATGTCCTAACTGCTGGTTCAAAGCCTCTCCCACCTTGTCCCCACTGGTGTCAATCTACCTGCTTCCCTCTCCAGCCTTCTGCCTTGGATGATGTCAGACACCAGCAGATTGGAGCCAACAGGAAACCCCTGAGGGCCTTTTACCAGGGCGAAGGCATTGAGTTACAGGGTGGGCAGAAGGGGCGACCCATTAGTGAGCCAACACTGAGTTCCTGTCAGTTCCATTAGTGACTCTGATTAAACCCATTGGCACCCATTGGAAGCAGGAAGCGCAGGGACCCCAGAGGGGAGGAGTCACAGAGTAGGTTAGCTTTGATGAAGCTAATGAGGGAGCAGAGCTGCAGAGAGGGACGAGGAGTCTTTCCTCTTCCCTTGGAAAGCAGGCTTCCTTAGAGAAGATGTCAGGGAGGCCAGGACCAACAAAAACCAGGCAGGACTCAGAATCATGGCATGTCGGAGCTCAGCAGGCTCTGACCCTTTGAACAGAGTTGAAAACTGTAACAGCAGAGAAAAGAATTTTGCCTCTGAGTCACTCACAGAGAATCCGGGGCTCCTGCCCACCATACCACTTTACAGGGCTCCAATGTGTTCAGCCAACCATTATGGGGCACCGCTAACTGCTTTAAGTTCATTATCTTATTTTAGCCTCAAGGCAACCCTGGGAGGTAGGTACTATTACCCCAATTAACAGGACAAAAGTGAGGCTCGGTCAGAGTGATTGAGTAATTTGCCCAAAGTCACACAGATAATACATAGGAGAGCTGAGATTTAGACCCTGGCAGCCTGATTTGCCCAATTCTCATCCTTGTCATCCCGCCATCCTGCTGAGCAGCAAAAATAGACAAAACCACCATTGGATAAATACTTCCTGCAGAGCCCTTCCCACGGGTCATGCTTTTTATTTTAACTACTTGAAGACAATATCATCATCCTGTTTTACAGGTGCAAACCCCAAGGCCCAGCAAGCCCAAGTAACCCACATAGTGCCGCACACACAAATATTGTTGGAAACAGGATGCAAACCCGTTTGTCTCACTCCAAAGCCAAGGCTCTCAGCCCCTCCACGCGGGTAATGACCCCCATGCTATGACAACTGAGTAATGTCCCTGCACCTCTATGCCTGGCATCCAGACTGATCCTTCTACTTGTCTATCTATTCATTCACTCATTCGACAAATATAAAACCGAATGTCCACTGCCAGGCCCTTGCTTTAAAAGACCATGGAATCCCAGCACCCCTGTGGCTTGGGGATGGGACAGAAGGACAAGCAATTCCAAGAGGGTCGGGATGAGCATCGGTGTCATGGCATGACCTCGTTCTAGGGGATGCAGAGGGCCAAACTGAGCCTTAGAGGCCAAATAATCCTTGTCCAGGCTGAGAGAGGAACTGGGACCAACTCTCGTAGAGGCCCAGAGGTTCAAGAGAGTTCCAGTCTCAGTGCTTGGGAGGAACAAACTTTCCTCTATCCTCAAGGTTCTTTTGGCTGGTCTAACAATCAAATGGGCATGAGACAGATTAGCAAACGAAAATGACCAAATTTCATACATATATATGTATGCGAACCCCACATGCACTGAGAGGTTCAGAGAAAGAGAAGGAGCACAAGTGTATGAGATATTCTGAGTTAGGGATGAGGTAAGGCGTCTTGTGGGCTTCAAGGATCATTGCAGAATAATAATAAGAGCAGATTTTTAGTAAATGGAAGTTTTTTCTGCCACATAGGTGGGTCAAAAGGTTATCCCTGATCATCTCTTATTATGGGCAAGGCCTCTAATTTAAGTTTATCTAGATAGTTAAAGGGAGGGGCAGAAGTTTCTCTTGGCCTGAAGCTGAAAGTGCCCTTGGCTCCAAACAATCTGCATACAACAGAAGCAAGTCTCAGGGTGACTAGCTCTGAACCCCTACACAGGCAACAGCTGGGGAGAAGCAGAGGCGGAACTGGAGATTCAAGAAGTGGTGGGAGTATGACTTTATCCCTGAGATGAGTCAATGGGGAACCACTGCAGGAAAAAATTTGCATCTAGAAAGCTTGGGGTCTGTAGGAAGGATGCAAAGGGAGGGGGGTAAGATGCCTGGAGGCTAGCTTGATGGCCTTTCCAAAGATAAAGAGGGCTTTGGGGAGTGATAAGATCTGGGAGTGAGAGGCATGGCCCTGGCCTGATTGGACAGGCAAATGGGGAAGTGGGGAGGATGAGGAGCCAGGGAAGAGAAGGGTGGGGAAGAGAGACAAGTTCTATAGACCTGCTTAGTGTGAGATGCCTGAGTGGCATCCAGGGGGTTCTGTCCAGAGTGTGGCTGGACTTATTGGTCTGGGTATCAAGCCTCACAGGTCTTAAGGTTCTGCAGACAACAGACTGTGTGATAACAGTGCCTCATAGAGGTGTTGTAAAGATCAAATGGATAGAAATATATAATTAATGTATACAAAGCACTCAATTTAGTTAAATGGTTACTTGATGGGTGGCTCTTTGGCTGTGGCTGATAGAAGTTATTTGGGAAGGGTCGATTTGAAAATCCAAGGACATTTCCTCTCTCTTCAATATTCAGGGCTGGGGTGGACAGTAACAGAGAAGTATATTAATGCACTTGTTACCTGGATTGAGTGGGAGAAAAGATGGTACCATTTTCCAACCTTAACCCCACCCTAGATACACACACACACACACACACACACACACACGTGCGCGCGCGCGTGTGCGCACACACGCACACACCTGGGAGGTAAAACCTTTGCTAGAAATTGAATAACTATAAATCTTACAGACTGAGGTGCTTTTAGAGGTTTTGGAGAATGCTCTACAGATGTGGTTTTGGACATGGAGCCTTGGGGCATTGTTTTAGGATGAGAGGCATGGCCAAGGCTTTTCTGTGCTCTTTCTCAACGAGGCTGGGGAGCTTTCTGCAGAAATGCATTTTTGAATCCAGGAAGTAGAAGAGTTCTAGATAGGGCTCAGAATTAAGTTCTTTCATCCATTCATCCATTCATTCAACTAATACACTGGTTCTCAACCAGGGACATTTTTTCTCTTGGTGAGCATTTGTCAATGCCTGGAGCCACTTTTGGGGTCACAACTTCGAACCATTAGTGGGTAGAGGCCAGGGAGGCTGCTAAACAGCCCACAATGTACGGCTTAGTCCCCTTAACTAAGAATTTTCTGGCCCAAGATGTCAATAGTGTGTGGAGATGGAGAAATCCTGATCGAGTTAGTATTTACCTAGCAGGAGATGCTGCAGAGGAAAGAGATAGCTGACTTTACATTCCACACTAAATATGTCAGGTGATGATGAGTATTAATTATCAGGAAAATGAGGAGGAGCTGGGGGCTGTGGCACAGGGAAGGGGCCTTGACTGCTCAGCAGCAAAGAGCCAGGGGAATGGAGTTGCCAGGGTAAAGGCTCTGAACACTGCAGAAACTTGGTTTCATTTATTCTGAAGCTATTTCCTAAGTGCTTCCTGTACGCCAGGCCTTGCTCTTCCCAGGTGTGGAGTATACAGCACCAGGGACAGGGCCACCTCTGGCCACTAAGGAGACTTTATGATAATGAGGAAAAGTGCCTCCTCTGGAGACGGAGACGGTGACACTGGACCAAATGTGGGATGTGAGGGAGCGAGCTTCCCCGGCGGAGGCGACCAGCAGTGCAACGGTCCTTCAGCAGGAACAGGGGAGGCCAGTGTGGCCGAGCCGAGGAGCAGGAGGTGAGTCGGACAGGGGCTATAGAAAACACGTTTGTGTCCCCCGCTCCAGGTCCATATGTTGAGATCCTAACCCCAAGGCGAAGGCATTTTAGGAGGGGGATCTTTCGGAGGCGATTAGGGAGAGGCCTACCTTGTGCGCTCCTGCATGGGATTAGTGCCTCATAAAGGAGGCTCCAGAGAGATCGCTGGCCTCCTTCCACCATATGAGGACACGAAAAGCCTGTGACCTAGAAGAGGGCCTTCAGCAACCATGCTGGCACCCCGATCTCAGCCTCCGGCCTCCAGAACTATGAGAAATGAATGTCTTGTTTATGTGATCTGGGCCCCAAGACAAGCGGTCACTGCCGGGCCTTCCCGGCCACTGTAGGGACTTTCTCTCAGAGGGAAATGGGAGCCAGGGAAGGGGTTTTGAGAGAGGCATGACCTGACCCGACACGTCGCTCTGGCTGCTGTGTGAACAGACTGCAGGGACCCAAGGAAGAAGTAGGGAGACCAGTGCCAAATAAAAAAATTCAACCAAGAAAACTTTAAAGATCTAATTGGCTTTATGGAACTATTCATGAATCAGGCAACATCTCACCCAGCAAGGAGAAGGGAACTCTGAGGAGATGTACAAAAGGGAAGGCCTCATGGATAGCAAGGGGAGGGATAAGGAAAGAGGGACTGGCTCCTCTCCCTTTGGGGGATGGAAAGGGCCCATGTGGCAGATGACCTCATTGGTGCTGACCAGAAAATTCCAGACTGACTGGTTAAGATTACATTTTGGGGGAAGGTTGAAACTGCAATGAGGTCAGTTTGGTGATGTGGGCTTAGCACAGGTGACTGACTGCATTTGGGGCCTGTGGTTTCTTTTTAACACCAGTAATGAGGCTAGTGTGATAATCTGGGGCCAAGGGTTTAGGATTGACATGTGGGAGACTAAGGGAAATGAGTGCATCAGGGACATGCTTTGAAGATGACAAGGACTCCTGAGAGGTTAGTCTTGGCCAAAGAAGGGAGGAGAGGAATCAAAGGTGATACCTGGTTTGGGCTTGAGCAACTGTATTTGGAATGCCACTTACTTCAATGGGAAGCATAAGAGAAACAGGATCAGGAAGATGGATGGAGAATCCTATCAACACGAAAATAGCAGAGTCACTATGATGAATGCATATTAGCTTTGTGATAACCACCAGATATCCGTGTGGAGACCATGTTAATGGTGGGACATGGGAGAAGTCAGAACTGGAGAAGGAAATGTGGGCATGACTGGCTGATGCATGCTCTTTAAAGCCACAGCATAGAAAGAGATCATCTAGGAGGAGCACTGACAAGAAAAAGGGGTCCCAGAACTGCATCTGGGGGTGGGGTGCATTAGGTTTTGATACCAAGTAGAGGAGCAACCTGCTTAGGAGACTGAGAAGGAGCAGCCAGTGAGGGAGGAAGAAAACCAAGACATTTTGGGAGAACAAAAACCTTCCAAGAAGCCATTCCAAGCAAGAGAAAGTAATGCACCCCAAACTTAGTGGTGAGTAAGTCTGGGAAGGGAAACTGGTTCTTGGGGACCGGGCTGGAAGGAAGAGGGACAGTGACTAATAGAGACAATGGCTTGGAGATCTTAATGCAGTTGAGGAGATGCTGGAGGGAAGAGAAAGTGAACAGGAGGGGGAGAAGGTTCTGATCAAAGATCAAGAACCCCTGGCATTTGGTCTACAGCCATGCTACCCTGAACAATCTCAGAAGCTAAGCAGGATCGGGCCTGGTTAGTACTTGGATGGGAGACCACCTAGGAAGATCAGGTGCTGTCGGCATAAAAAATAAAAAAAAATAAGGGCTTGTAAGCTGATGAAGTCTTTGCAATCTGTGAGGTCAACCAAGGGTTGCCTCGCCTAAAAAAAAAAAAAAAAAAGAATTAGGAGGCTCCAACTTTGCACTTCCTTCATGGTGTTTGACAAGAACCCCTGCAGTGTGGATTTCGGAGGAGGTGTGATGCGGCAATAGGAGGTGCGGATGTGACCAAAAGGGTTCAGAACTGGCCACCTCAAGGTGTGTGCTATGTTGGCATGTGGGTTAGTTTGAGCAGAAACTCTGATTTAATATCTCTGATCTAACTGCAGTTTCAACCTCTCCTAGAAATGTCACCTTAATCAACCAGTCTGGAATTTTCTGGTCAAGCACCAGTAAGGTAATCTGTTACCTGGGCCACCTGGGCCCTCTCGGTCCCCTCCCTTCAGAGAAAGAATAGGCAATATGCATGATAAAAAGCCTGGCCATTTCCTTCCCCCCAGAAGAAGACATCCTGCTCTGAACATAATCCTTTCTTCCCTTCTGTTAATAGCCCCTTGTCCCACCCTCTTCCTACAAAAAACCTTCCATTTTGTACAGCCCCTCAGAGCACCGTCTAGTTGCTAGACAGGGTGCTACTCCACCCCCATTCATGAGTCATTTAATAAAACCAATTAGATCTCCAAGTTTACTCAGTTAAATTGCTTTTTAACAGATTGTAATTAAATTTGGTTATTTTTTGTTAATCTGTCTCATTTAGATTTAATTATTAAACCAGCCAACAGAACCTTGAAGGGTAGAGGAAAATTTCTTCCTCCCCCACAGACCATGGGGGGAAAAATAGCTGAGGTGAACAGAGGGCAAGATCACAAGGGGGTTTAAGAAACAAGAGTGGCCAGAATGTCAATGGGCTCCTCTAGGTGGCCAGCGAAGTGATGATAACAGGAATAAAGGAGATGTCTCGTAAGTGCGGGCCACCTCTGAGAAGCTGGTGGGAGAGTAATAAGGAGTTGTGGGATGTCTGCACTGGCAGGAATAAGTCCATGGGAAGTAATGTGTTTGGAAAAGGGAGAAGCGGGTTGCTATGCTCCACGAGGAGCACCCAATAGAATGACCTCACCCTCAACCCTGATCCACAGGGGTACCGTGGGAAAATAACAGCATCCCTGGAGGGGGCTGTAAGGGAACAGGGTCAGGGCACGGTGGGGGTGGGGAGGCAGGTTTCAGGGCAGGAGCGGAAGGGAAGGTGCAGAGAAGGGACGGAGGGTCCAGCGGTTTCTTGATGGGGACTGTGGGCTCTTGGGGGCACCGCGGAAGGGGACACTGGTCAGAATAGGAATTGTGTCCAAACACCAGGGTCCAGGCGATGGAGAATGGATGCAGGGAAGCTTAAGTCTGGTGGTAAAGGAGTCTAACAGTTTCACAAAGTTACTCTCCGAGCACCTAATCCGAGCCACACCCTTAATAAATGTTTGCTACGACTTTTATTATTTCTACAAGCTACAGGAGAAAGGAGCCTTCTGGATTCCTCCAGGGCAGGGCTCGGATTCCAGAGGGCTGCTCTCCCGCAGCTGCTCCCAATTCCTCCTCCCCTGGAGCTCCCCAGCCCCTTGCTGACCTAATGCTGCTTTCTGAGCCCCAGGGAGCTGGGTGTGTCTTACGTGCTTTGCAAAATCAAAAAAGACCTGGGCGAATCGCAGCCCAGGTGGCCCACTGGCTGAGTGAGGAACTGGGGTGCAGCAACTTAAACCGGGAGCGGGAAAGAGGCCGCGGGCAGGGCAGAGGTGCTTCCCCTTTCCCGCCCGGGAGAGGCCTGCGCCCTGCAGCGCTCCTCATCCACCCCCGGAGCCAAACTGAACCAAAGGTCCCCAGGGCCCAAAGCCTCGCCCACGGTTCCCTTGGGGAGAGAGGCAGCTCCCCCACCTGCCTGTCAGCCCCATGCTGGGTGGCCTGAGCTGGTTGCCTCCAGTCTGTGGGCCTCTGTGTTTTTAAAAAGGGGGCTGAACTCGATTTCTCCAAGGTCCCCTCCAGGTTCCTCCAAGAGCCCTCAGGTTTGAACCTCTTCCCTCCCCCGTAGCGTTGGTGTAAACCCTGGGCTATCTCTGATGACAGTTATCCATCCTGCTTCTTGGAGAGAGAGAGGTGTTGCAGTGCAGCTGTGATTTCCAGGAGGGGTCTGCAGGTTTTTTCTATTAAGGGCCAGACAGTAAAATTGTAGGCTTTATAGGCCTTACCCTCCTGTCACAAACACTCAGCTCTGCCCTTGTACAAAAGTAGCCCTGGACTATATACGCAAACGAATAAGCAGTTTTCAGTACAAAGAGCCAATATGAAGGTCAGACAGGCCCCAATTTCCATCCTTAACCTCTTCAAGCCTCAGTTTTCACTTCTGAAATGTGTAAGCAAATTGACAATTGCATATAAAAGGTGTTAATTCTTATCCCTTGACCAAAGGTTACAGATTTCCAGAAAAATAGAGTGTTCTGTCTAAGACTATGTAGGCGGACTAAGCAACTCCAAGTTTGTTCAGTGAAACCAGTCAGGTGAGCAGGACCTCTCTGGGCTGACCGAACACGCAGTTCAAATCTCAGCTCTGAGCCTCAGTCTCCTGTCTGTAAAGTAGGGATACGTCATTTCTCTCTCCTAGGCCTGAGGTGATTACATGAGATACTGAGTGGTGAGCACCTTGCACAGTGCCTGTCCAGCAAATAGCAAGCACCCAGGAAACGCGGGGGAGTACGGGGGCTCTAGAAGACACCATCCTAACCTCCAGGTCCCCATCTTCTGCTGGGGACACGTACCGGCTATAACACAAAGAATAGTGTCATTCATAAAGTAGCTTCATCTGTTGCCTGCCCCATCCCACCACCATGCCCTCTGTCGTCAGTGTTTTGCATTTGAGGAAACAGTAGCTGGTTGCATAGGCCCCGAGCAGAGGACCACTAGAACTCTTCCCGTCCCCTTTAACCCGTGTCCAATATACTGGCAATCGGTTTTGATTTGTCCTTGAAAATATATCCTGAATCTATCCATTTGCGGGAGGGAGGAGAACCCTAGCATTCTGTTTGGGGCTACCATGATGTTTTAAAAGTGCAGATCAGGGCCTGCCACACCCCTGCTTAGAACCTTGAAAGGTTTCCTAGGTGACTTGGAATAAAGTCGCTTGCCCACGGGGCGCCGTGCCAGCTAGACCCTGCCCTTTCTCCCCGTACCCCCACTCATGCCCTCTTTCCCTCCGGCCTCAGTGGCTCCCTTTCTGTTCTTCTGACTCACCAGGGCGCCATGTCCACCGCCCTCGCCTGACCGCTTGCACTTCCTGCAGGTCTTCATATGGGAGGCGGCCCCAGTGGTACCTCCCCAGCAGGCTGCCCTGGCCACCCCCACCTCCGCCCACCCTCTTTCCACAGGCCGTTTCATCCTCTTTGCAGCAGCCACGCTATCTGATATTCCGCACACGCTGTGCCTCCCCCAGTGAAATGTCAACTCCATTCCAACAGGAACATTGGGAGCTTGTTCTCTCCTAAATCCTCAGGGCTCAGCCCACATCTGACACACTATAGTAAGTGCTCAATGAATATGTAATGAACTCATGACTCATTGTGCCTGGATCTCTATCCTCTCTATGGGAGATATGAACATGTAACCTTATCCAACAGGCACTGAGTCCTACCAGGTGTTGGCCCTGTGCCAGCTGGGTAGCCACAGAGACATGCCCAGTCCTGGGCTGAATGACTCACTGTCCCCCCACCTGCACCCCATGGCAGAGACACGTGCACACACAGTAAGGCCAGACAAGGTAGATGTGCCAAATTCTGTTGAAAGATAGCTGGAGATAATGCCGCGCGGCTCCTGAATCCTATAAGAAATCTCTGACTCTCTCTGTCTACCTGGGACCCCCTCTGCCTGGGACACCTTCATCAGCTGCACCCCCAATCTTCCCTGGCTTTGAATCATCCTTCAGACTCCAGTTTCCACGTCACTTCCTCCAGGAAGCCTTTCCTGATCCCTCAGGTCTCACCTTGATGATCTCTTTAGTTGATCCCAGTCCTAGCACCTGTTGCCCTGTTGATACCTTTACACCCCATAGGGCTATTTGTTCCAAGGAAGCAGGGACCTCGGCCAGCACCCGTTGCAGGGGTAAGCACAGAGCAGAGGCTCAAGAAACATTTGTTTTCTGAACAAACGAGTACGCAGACGGAGGATTTCCTGGGAAGGCAGAATACCATCTTTCCAAGGCCAGAACAAGAGCCTCTCTGCACAGTCACTGTCCATCTGTGACTGCAGCCAGCCTGGCCACCACCTCCTCCAGGGGCTCTAGTGCCAAGCCCCAAACCATTTCTGTCCCTTTTTAATTTGTTTTCTTAAATAGGTTCACAAGGGCACACATTTCAGGCTGTACCAACGGGTGTACACTGATGCATCTCGTCCCCTGTGCTGCGCTCCTCTTTGTGGTACATCTCCAAAGGAAAGCCCGCAGCCTGAGTTTTCAGGCCCTGGAGCCACAGGGACCACTCCCTTCTAGAAGGGAGACCTCAGCTCTGGCATTAGTGGCCACGCTCCGTAGCTAGGTTGAGGCAGAAGCAATGGATGGGGCGAAGGCAGAGTGGAGATGGGCCAGGATGATTCATCCTAGAGTGGACGATTCCCGAGGCTCCGGGGCAGCTGGGGAACACCCTGCAGCAAGAAAGGACGATGCCTGCTGTCCCACATTACAGGGTCTCTGCAGGTCCTCCTTGCCAAACTCCAGAGAGAAAGGAGAAGGGGAGGCCAAGGCCCTCAAGGGGAAGCGTCTCCAGGGGGAGACCTGGGGAACAGACATCCCCAACCTGGCTCGTTCTGCCAGTTCTAGCTCTAAACCTTCCCTAAGAGGGTTGCAAAGGTGGTAAAAATGTCAGCTATAGTCCCTCTCTGCCCAAACTGACCAACCCAGGTAATACCAGATTGTCAGGAAGACCCAAAAGGGAGATGTGACCGGGCCATGGAAAAGAGGCACAGCCAGTTCCCTAATTCCAGGAGGCTCTCCTGTCTTGTTTGTTGTTGTTGTTGTTGTTGTTGCTGTTGTTGTTGTTGGGTGTGTGTGTGTGTTTTAATACTGAGTTGACAACTCCATTTTTGAGTCACTACTGAATTGCAAAAAGTGGGGAGAAGCAAGATATCTCCCAAATTCGACTTCCTATTTCTTATCTTAGGACAGGGAAGGAGTTCACAGCCATTCCTACACCTCCTTCCTGCTCTAGACCTCATTCATCAATCATGGTACTTTGTCTACTAAGCAATGCATGTTCCCAACTCAAGATGAAACCTGTTTGTCACCTGTGCCCAAAGGTAGCTCTGCCTTAGCCCTACTAACCTCATGAGACAGGCTGTGGGAATGGGGTCCCCTGCAGTGAACAACCTGTGCAGCCCTCTGTGGTGGCCCTGCTAGGGTGGAGAGATGGCCTTGGAGTCTCCAGAGGAAGGATGGGTGTCCCACTGCTAACAGCAAGGACACACCCTGTGAAATCCCTTCACTGGGGAAGGAGTGGTAATGCTGCAGGCTTTAGAATCGGAATCCCGGCTCCGCCTCTCATTGTCTGTGTGACCTTGGGCAAATAATACTCTACCTACCTCCCTGTATGGCTGAGAAGACTAGAGGAGATAATGTAGATACAGTGTGGCCACCTAGCCACCACCTGGTAAAAATGGCAGAGTGATGACAGTGGGACCACACAGAAGAGGACAGTCCCTTCCAGCTCTGATGGCAAAGCCTGGGCAGGGTCTCAGAACTACAGCACTATAGACATGCAGGGCCGGATCGCTCTTGGCTGTGGTGGCTGTCCTGTGCCGCCCAGAATGTCTAGCAGCATCCTTGCCCTCCACCGCTAGATGCCAGTCACCTCCCTCCCTCAGTTATGACAACCAGAAATGTCTCCAGAGATTGCCAAATGCCCCAAAGAGACAACATTGACTCCAGCTGGGAACCACAGGTCTAGGGGGGCTTGGCTCCCACACCTCCTCTTGCTGCAGGAGCCAAGAGGGTGGAGGCAGGAGGATGCCCTCCTCCTTGGAAAATGCCACAGTCGGCACCTCTGGCTCTGTCCCTGGAGACCCCTTGTCTTTACTGGAGGCTTCCTTGTGATTAAGCTACAGAAAACTGTGCGTTTGGGGTGGGGCAGTGGGGAAGGAACCAGAGAGGAAAGGAGGAAGGAAAAAAACAGGGAGGGAAAAAGCAGAGGGAGGGGAGGGACGAGAGATGCAGATGGATGAGGAGAGGAGAGCTGCAGGAGGCTGAATGCACCTCTGGCCTCCAGGTCCCTGGTCTCTGAACACACCCAAGATACAGCCTTGGGGTCTCTGGCAGTGGCGGCCATGGTCCTTTGCCCCTTCTCTAAGTGACCTGAGGGAGATGACTCTGTGGGCTCCACGCCCAGACCGGAAGGGATGAGGAGTGGGAGGGGAAGGCACGTAGCCTGGTCTCAGCTCTCCCTACTCTCCCAGACGGTCCACCAGCAGGTGCTGTCTGCCATGCCTCGAAGATGCGCCAGAACCTAACTCCTTCTCCGGACACTGGTTCAGCCACCATCGGTGTGTATCTGGACTCCTGGAGTCGCCTGCCTCTTGGCTGGCCTCCCTGCTTCTACCTTTGTTCTTCCTATCCTTTATTCTCCAGGAAGTAGGGGCCTGACCTATTAACAATGCAAATCAGATCATGCTATCTTCATGCTCGGAGCCCTCCAATGACTTCCTTGGACCTTGGGATCAAATCTGAACCCTTGGCACAAACTTCAAACATATGTGGTCCCCCCATCCCCCAACTTTTAGCTGAAGTTCCTCTGCCCACTATCCTCAGTCCTGAGTCCTCAGCATTAAGGTATCTAGACAAACATTCCTTTATTACACAGGCCCGCTCTGCCCAACCAGTCTGAAAATGGCCTCCTCAGGCACTGGCACATGGTTCTGTTCTGCAGTCTTCACAGCACTTCTGACCATATGAATTACCTTTTCTTTGTTGTCTGCTTCTCTTTGTCTGGAATCTTAGTTCCTGTAAGTCAGGGACCTTGCCTTACTTTAATTTCCACATCTCAAGGGCCCATGTGTCTGGCGATAGTAGATTGGGCTCAATGTTTATGGAACAGACAACCGAGCGAATGATTAGCTTCAAACGTCCTTTTCCTTCTATCGACAGTCTCTTTGTGACTCTTCAGGAGCACCTCCTTCATTGCCATTATTTAACCTACCTCCCTCTGAGGAAGGATACTCCTGGGAGGAGTGGCAGGCCTGCCCACTCCCAGAGATGATAATGGATGAAATGCGGTAGCCCCTCTCCCTTGGGCCCAGGGCCTCCCCAGGCCAGGCTGCAGAGTGTGCCACCAGAGGGCGCTCCAGACACTAGAGGTGGGTGGGACTGGGCTTGGCTGTTGGTTTTACCTGCTGGGACATCTCTCTCTGTCTCTGTCTCTCTGTCCCTTCTACCAAGTTTCTCCCTGCTCTTCATCCAAGGTCCTCTCTCATCTCTATCAACAAACCTGCTTTTGGCCCCATCCTGTGGCAAGCCCCAATGTCAGACATAGGCAGGGACACAGACTTGTCCCAACAGGGCCACTTATCAAGCTGAGGTGGCAGACGTGGGCCCCAAATCCCCATCTCCTAATTCTCAGGCCCCTCCTCCCCCTCTCCCAGGAGCTGCCTTTCCCGTACCAGCCCATCGTGAGCTTTCTCTGAATTCATTTCTTCATTCACTCATTGATTCATTTTTTTTTCATTGATTTTTTTTTCCCCATTGATTCATTTTTCATCTATTCATTCACCAAATGTGGTCTGGGACAGAAACAGGAATTTAGGCAGACAGAGACTCTACTTTCTGCTGTCTATGGGGGAAACGGACATTGTGAACACCTACCGCCCAACAATGCGATTCATATAAATGCCTTTAGGGAGAAGTGACATGATGGCATAGAAAAGGGGGCTTGACCTGAGCACCAGGGTTGGAAAGGCTTTTCTGAGGAAGTGACTTTTTTTTTTCCATTTAATTCTCTCTCTTTCTCTCTTCCAAAGAATAAAAAGCATTTATTTGAGCAAAAAAGGAGAGGCTGCTTGGTAGATACACATTGTGTTCCCTCCACTTAATTCTCAAACCACCTCTTAAAAGTCTCTTACGAAAGAATTCAAACACATACAGAAGTAGAGGGAATGCTGTAATGAACCCCATGCTCCCACCATCCGGTTTCACACCTGCCCCACCCACTCTCCCACTTCCCCCACCCGATTATTTTGAAACAAATCCCAGGCATCTTATTCTGCCATCCCTAAAAACTTCACTATGTATCTCTAAAAGATAAGGAGTCTTTAAAAAGAAAAATATAGTTACAACATCATTATCACCACTAAGCAAAATTAGCCTTTTCTTAGGAGAGGAAGTGATGGATAAGCTGACAGCAGGCCAGGAGGGCAGAGCAAGTGCGAAGGCCTGAGGCAGAGAGGGGCACCTATACAAGTGTCCCGAAGGAACAGAGAGAAGGCTCATGTGGCTGAAGCGAAGAAAACAAGGCCAGTGGGCAGCAAAGACACCGTTTGAGACTTTCTGAGCCTCAGGAAGGAGCTTGGCTTTCAACTCTATCCTCATAGCGATGAAAGGCCCCTGAATGGCCTTAATCAATGCTGCGAGATACCAGAGGGGCGGTGGAAAGAGTAATTCCAGCCTAATACCTGCGCCTCCCATTGCCCCTGAACTGTGCTTTTCTTTGACCAGTTCATGTGTTGTAGGCCGAGCAGTTATTTATCTCCATCAAGTGCCTTAACATCTGTGTTTCTGTTTGGTGACGGGGACAGAGTATGAGTGAGCTCTGGAGTCAGGCTGACTGGAGTGTAAATCCCACCTCTGCTCTTTATAAAGGGTGTGCCCGTGGGGAAGTCTCCCTCTCTGTGCATTCTCTCTCTCATCTCTGAAAAGACCCACAGAACTTGCTTCAGAGCTCACTGTGGAGACTGAAGGAAATTCTATAGAGCAGCGGTCCCCAACCCTTTCGGCACCAGGGACCGGTGCTCCTACAAGAACTTAATGCCCGATGATCTGAGGTGGAGCTGAGGTGGTGATGCTAGTGCTGGGGAGCGTGGACTGGTCCAGGTCCCTGGCCTGTCAGGAGATGAGTGGCCAGGAAGCCAACGAAGCTTCGTCTGTATTTGCTGGCTTGCTGGCCACTCACCTCCTGCTGTGCAGCTGGTTCCTGACAGGCCAGGGACCTGGACCCGTCCATGGCTGGCAAGCCGGGGTTGGAGATCCCTGCTGTAGAGGATGCACAGTGGCAGCACATCCATGTCTTTTCCTCCCTGCTTCCTGTCCCCACCATCGTATTTTCTTTACTGGGAAATGCTGTGGAGAGTGAAGCAGAAGCCAAGGGTTCAGGGCCTCCTGAGACAGGAGCCTCGCTCTGCTAGCAGCCCTGAGCTTCTCGCTGTCTCTGAAATCCTGCCAGAAGGTTTGCTGCCCCTTGGGTGAGACTACGGTGGGGATGGTGGAGGGAGGAAATGTAATAGCTAAGCTTTCCCATTGGCTGTTTGCTGCTCCAGGCTTAAGAAAAAAAATTTTGGAGGGTCTCCTTTACCACTGCCAGGAGGGTGGTTTTAGTGGGGTTATGATAAGGGCTGAGTCTTCTGCCTGGCTTGGGACCCAAGGCCTCCCAGTTAAGGACAAGGTCCCAGTAATGATTAGATTGTTACCTTGGCCAGGGATTTTGGTCTCAGTGTATCTACCCAGGAAGGCCAGGACCAAGGCAGGCCAACTTCATCAACTTGCCCTGCTGTGTATTCGCACGTACAGAAAGAAGCCCCTGGCTCAGGTGGACACTCACTCCTGCACACATGCTCACATCTCCTTGTGTATATATGCCATCTCTTCAGGCAAGGAGGTGCAAAATAGCATAGTGAGTGTGGGGGAATCCACTGATACTGAGTTTGCAGCAGAGTGCCGGTGAGACCGAAAATGAGGCCGCGGAAGTGGTCAAGGGCCACATCCAGCCCCTGGGCTTACCTCTACTCTTCCTGTGGCCCTGTCCACTCATCCTGGCCCTCAGCGCCACGTGACTTCTCACTTCAGCCTTCATCTTCCACCCATTGGTCTTCTCATGCAAAACTTCTGAATCAAATTGATAAACAAGAGGTGTTGAGATAGAAGGTAGCAATGAGCAGACTTTCTGGCTTGTGTATGAGGTTATTTGCTAAATAAGCCTTTCATATCTTCCCATGACCCAGAGGAGTTGCCAAGGATATTCCTGTTAAATTAGCCTTTATTTATCATTTGACAGTGTAGATTTATTTTTCGGCAATTTCATGTTTCTAAGTTTAATAAAACGCAATTTCTGAAATAGCACATGTGGTATAATCCTATTCTGAATAAAATATTTATATACATATATTTATACATGTATATAATGAGGTCCGGAAGGATATATATACCAACTATTAAACAATAGTTACATCCAAGTGATAAGATTATAGATGATCTCTATATACTTAAGAATTTTCTGCTTTTTTCTCAATTTTATGCAAAAAGCATATGTCACTTTTATCACCAGGATAAATTACTTCAAACTAAGAAAAAAAGTTTAATCTACAGTTTAGCCAAAAGTAGAAAGTTGTTTGTAAGATAGTGGGAATAAGGAGAAGCTTTCAGGAGAAGTCGAAAAAGCAGTTGTGAAATCAGCTTGTGTGTAACAGAATCTTCCAGGCGTCTCTTGGAGACCGGCTCTCCCTTACCAAGGGAGCTTTGAGGCCCATCCTCTGAAACAAGGCCAGTCAAACAGGTAAAAAAAATCATCAGAACAGCTCCAACCTCAGTGAAGTTCTGATATAGGTGGAAGTATGGGTCATGTGTGCATGAAAAGCATACCAGACAGTAAATGACAGGTGAACTGGGGAGAGAGCTCACCTGGAGGTTGGGAAATATGGATTCTGTCCCCAGTTTTGGTACCTAGTGACCTTGGGCAAGTCACTTCACCTCTGTGAACCTCAATCTCCTTATCTGTTGAAGAGGTGTAATGACAATGATTGGGATGCTGGGATGATCAAATGAGATAACCTATCTGTGATTGCTCTGTGAACTCTGAGGTGTGGTATAGGTTGCCTTTCAACCTGCAAAGGTGCCTCCAATGTGAAAGAATTCCACCCTGTGGTAGGAATTCAGACCCAAGCAGTAGGCAAGTGGAATAGACCATTTGGGGCAGGGCCACCTTCGGAGAGGCCTCTAAAACCCACCACGTGGGCTGCAGACCGCAGCTCTGACATGACAGACTGTAAAGTCAGGCAGGCACTCGCGCCTCGGCTCACAGGCCTGCTCAGCCGGTTCCCCTCCGTACACCCCAAGGAGAGAAAAATAGGAGCTGCCACTTCCTGGCCCTCTCTGAATGTCTGACCCTGCCCGTAATTTAACTGCCTGCTCAGAATAATTACTTTGCTCCTACTTATGAGCTTAGAGCAATAGTAGTTCCCAATAACTAGAGACTTAATAAGGCTAAATTATAATGAGTGTCCTGCGGAATTACATACTGCATTAGCACCAAATGAGTTCATTAGAAATTCATTAGGAGTGATTCCTGTGGCTGCCACAGGAATTAATCACAGTTAGCCAGCGGCAGGAGAGCGAGGGATGAATAATTGCACAGGGAACTGGATGAAGACCTTTTGGCAACTGACTTTGGCCTGAAGCAATAATTTTCGAGGGTCAGGGGCTGCTTAGGTTGTAAGTTTGGAGGTGAGGTTGCTTGGATGTTGTTGGAGCAAACTCCTCCTCCTCATTCCTGGTTGTGGCCCCAGCCAGGTCATCCCGGTAGACATGGGGTAGGCAATCTTCCTGTCCAGTCCTGGGGAGCTGAGGAATCATAGAGGAGGCTTACAGTTCTTGCCTGGCTGGCGTGCATTTTCCCTTCCCCTGTAAGAACACTCCCATGTTCCTTCAATGTTCCTTGAAGAACTGCTCCTCCCCTTGCTGCACAAGGGTCTTTGCAGAACTGTCAATCAAGACACTCTGCCCATGCCCAGGAGTGGATAGAGGTCCCTAGCTATAGGCCAACTGGATTTTCTCTCCTGGTACTGTTTAATTAGCTAACATTTATTAAGTATGTGCTAGGTGCCAGCCCCCTTTCTAAGTACCTTTATGTATTGAGTTATCTAATCTTCCCATGTCCCTAGGAGGCAGGTTTAATTGTTAGTCCCATTCTGCCAACAAGGAATCCCAAGCACAGGAGTTATGACCTGTGCAAGTGATACAGCCAGTAATTGGCCAAGCTGGGAATTTGAGTCTTCAGTAGAGTGCTATTAGGATGGAGGATGGTTGAAGGTGATTCATGAAGTGGCAGTATCCTAAGGACAAAGAAGAGTTCCTCCTTCTGCTCCCTGGTGCTGTGTGCTGTCTTAAAGTCTGGTGGTTTAGCTTTTTAATTCTAGTAGGAGCTAGCCTCTATCCACCCCCCCCCCATTTTTTTTTTTTTTTGGCTTATCACTAAGAATCAGTGTCTGTTACATCTGGAAGAGCCTTGACTAATTCCTGAACCAACTGACAAGTACCTGTGAAGTACCTGCTACAGGCTCACCCTGGGTCGGCTGCTGCACAGGTCACGCAGAAGCATAAGGCAGACTTTCTACCTTCCAGCTAGTTACATTTCAGAAAAGCAATGGTAACAGCTGAATCCTGTGCCCCCTATGCAGGTTCTAAGTAGAAGAGAGTCAGACCTTGGTGGGCTAGATCAGGAGAAAAGGCTTCATGGAGGGCACAGCATGTGAACTCGGGGAGAGGTCACTATCGTGGATGCCTTTTGAGCATCTCAGCATCCCACAGACTCTCTTCAAAAACTGTCCCTCTCCAGCCAGAGCAGCTGGTCCTGAGGGCTGAGATGGGACCTCATGATCCCATTGATGGGGCAGAGCATCTGGCCCCCTGTCTGTTTAGCAAATTTCCCGCTGCATGGTGGAAGGTGGAGTTCACCTCTCAGTACAAAGCTGAAAAGGCCAGGTATTCATGTTCCCATCACCCTGTAGCAATGAGGTGCCTACCATGAGTTGGGCTCAACCAATTAGACATTCCAACTAGAACATTTCTTCTGCAGCTTGTGATGCCAAGTAGCAGGGACAAAAGAATCCATTCTGGAGGTTTGGGGGCCATGTCCAGTGCCAGGGGAATGGTGGGTGCAGTGCCAGTGTGCAGTGCCAACGTCGGCGAGGGGTGCAAACTGCTCACTCCAGCTCTTGGCACTACTAGCAATGGGATCATCGCAAAACCATTTCTATGACGTGACTGTGGCTGCGGTTCTATCTGCTTATTCACTCTCATCCTTGCTTGTTTTCCAAGACTGAAAAGTCTGTGACCCAATTGATATCTTTGTAGTAAATTTCTTTTCTGCTCGAATCAGTTTCCATTGCCTGCAATGAAGAGCTCTGCCTCCTTGGCCATAGGCAATGGGACCAGGCAGGGGTGGATACCTGACTCATAACAGACCAGACAGGTTGTCCCTCACCTGACTTAGCTTCTGCTGGTTGCTCTGAAAGTCCTGTTGTTTAGATACACATGGACAGCAGAGGAAGGGGGTCTGTGGAGAATCAAGGAGACAAACAGAGAAGCTGCATACGGGGAGAGAGAAAGAGGGAGAGAAACTGGTTCCTCTGGTTTCTTACGAAGCCCTGTTTCTACCCCTTTGGGTTCCCTGAGTTGCCCCTGCATCCTGAAAATACGAGTAAAGAATGAAAATAGGAAATATGTAAAATGGAGTCGCTTTAACCAGTCTGCTTAAATTATTAACATTATGAAGGTTGAGGTATGAGGAAAGACTGGTCTTGTTCTAACTAGCCTGGGAATAGAAACTTTTTGAACTTTCCAGTGTGTCAATGCCTGGATTTACATCTGGAGATGCATCACATGCACCAGACCTCCAGATAATCCTGATTATTCCCTGAACAACTCACGTATCCAGGCCACCTAACATGTATTATCCAGACCACCGAATGTGACCAGACCCCCGGTGCCATCCTCCAGACCACCTGGCAGCAGACTGATAACCATTCTGGACCAGGGGCTAAGAAGGCAGGACTGATTATTCTCAACAATGCACTATAAGAACGCTTAATTTTTCTTTTGTCTTTGGAACACTTCTGGCTTTTCGCTTGTGTTCAAAGGTTGCAAACTCTAAGACCCCTGAAACAAAAAAATTTGTCATTAACTTCTAGTTAAAGCCTCCAGACTTTTTTCGAGCGTGTTTGATAAATATTAGATTGAATCATATAAAATTATTTTCATAGGTCAAAAAGATCAAATACTAGAAATTATGCATTGTGTAACCCAATAAGTTCCCCCTTTTGGTCTGCCTAAGCTAGCTCAAGTGGGTTTCTTTACCTGCAACCCAAAGGGCTTTGTCTACAACAGTCAGACATTCCATTAGCTCAAAATTCAGGAGTGAAACAAGCCAAGACAGAGCAGAAGCAGAAAACAAGGGTCTTCCTTGTTGGGCAAAGACTGTCCCCAGCGGGGAGGGTGCCCTGCAGACCATGAGCTAAGGACATCCCATCTCATCTCTGGGCACTGTCTCTGAGGCCACCATTCTCCCCACTGGTTTACGAACCAAGAATATCCTGAGGAACGTTAGCCCCATACCACTCATCTCCAGTAATACTGTTCATGTTAATAAATGGTCTTGAATAATGCTTTGTTTTGTTTTCTCCATGTCGTGGTGTTTCCTATTCACGTGTGCACTTTTTCCTATCTAACTACCCAACAACAGGTCACTGGTTAAATAGTTGTGATATACTTATGTGGTGAATTACTATATGGCCAGGGGGCTGGGGAAGGCACTCAGGTGGTGGGAGTGATGTGAGAGACTTGATAAAACTAGTTGGTACAGGGAATGGGGCTAGGAACCACCCAATGGTGAGGGGAGGACGATGGAGCCGGTTCAAACCCAGCTGAAGGAGGACCATGAATTTGTAGAGGCATCACCCCCTATTGTGCCTTGTCCCCTGCTTGTGGTCAGCAGTCCTGCAGATGGGAGGTGAAAAGAAGATTTTTTTGTCCAAAGATGGGACCAGGGAAGCAAGGTGGCAAAAGAACATGGAGGGTCCTGGCAGAGGAAGTGATGCAAGTAGCTGGAAAGGAAAGGCAGTGAGGCTAAGCGTAAGGGATGAACTGGGGAACAGGGGATGAGCTGCAAGGCTAGGAGCTTCACTTAGCGGGGTGGAGACTGTTTTCCACTGTGCATCTCCATCTCCTAACACATAGCCTGGGGCTCAGCAGATATATGTGGAAAGAATGGATGAATGAATGCATGGGTGATAACTCTGGCAATAGAGCCAGAAACTGGTATTCCGTTTTTCTTCAGCGAGCCAGCAGTACCCACAGCGGTGGCAAGCACCACTTCGGGTCAGGGAGAAGTGAATTGAAATCCAAGCTTCATCAGTGACAAGCTGTGTGACCTTGGACGAGTCATCTAACCTTTCTTTTCTGTAAAGAGAGATAATAACAGCTCTCTTAGAAGTTTCTTGCATGGCTTAAATGAGATGCTGCTTTACACTGTGTCTGGCACTTGCTAAGTTCCTTAGGAGCGATAACGGTCTCCAAGATCCTGGCTGGTTCTGAGGCTGCACCCAAACCCGACTGCTGCATTTAGTTAGAGAACACAAGTGCAGGGTCTCAAGCTACACTGCCTCCTCCACTTACCAACTAACTGACCTTTCTGAGCCTGCTTTTATTTTATTTTTTTTTCCATTTACACTGTGGGGATAATATCAGGACCTGCCTAATGGACTAGCTGGGAGAACTGGGTGTTAATTCACATACAGCATTTAGCACATTGCAGATACGTTAAGAGATGTTGGCTCTTAGCATTCCCTATCAAGTGAGATGGAGAAGCAGGCTTGGGGGAGGGTGGAAGAACAGGTATTTTGGACATGTTAAGCTTGAGATGGCATACGACAGAAGTGGAACTGTTAGGTAGGCAGTTGGATATAACTTCAGAGGGGAGGTCTGACACGGAAGAAAAAAACTGATAGTCTTCAGCTTATAGATGGTATTTAAAGCCATGGATTGGATGAGGTCACTAGGGGAGTGAGCACTCAGAAAAGACAAGAATGAGGACTGAACTCTGGGCATCTGACACTTAGCGATGATGGAGACATGTCACAGCAAAGCTGGTGACCAGACATGCAGCATTGAAGCTGCTGGCCTGCCCCCGCAACATTTACTTAACGCATTCTTTACAGAAGCTAACTCATTTAATACGCATAATGACCTTTGAGGTAGGCATGATTATTACCCCCATTTTTCAGTTGAGAAAATAAACACAGGAAGATAAATAACTTGCTTAAGGTCATACAGCCAGCAAGTGTCACAGCCGTAATTCAAATCCAAACCGCCTGGCCTCAGAGTCCCTATCTCATCTAATTTCTAACTCCAATTTCTAACTGTGGATAAACAAAGTGCTGACTGGACTTTCCAAGAGAATGCTGAATTTCTTCGCCTCTAACAGAATGAGGAGAACGATCATGCGGTAAATTGCCCTCAGAGGTCACAATTAGCCTTGACATTCTAGAATCAGCCTCAATTAGAGTTTCAGATTCTTGGTTGAGGAAAGAAGAGGCGGGCTTGATCAAGGAATTGATAACACTGACCGATCACTTACTTCATGCGAGGCCCAGGGAACTGCCCAGGCTAGGAGGGCAGGAGGATGCCCAAGGCTTCTCCTCCGATCCTGGACTCGAGCACTTGCATGTCCCACCTCCTTCCCTAGTTACTGTCAGAATCACAGCAACTGATTGGAGCCAGGAGCAGAGCTCAGGTGAGAAGTTAGGGCGGCCCAGGGAGATTAACTTTGGGGTCCTTCTTTATCTCCAGGAGGGTTGCTCTATTGGGTCAATTGCCCCATTACATCTAACTGTGACACAAAGCACTTTGAGCTCATTTACTTCTCTCGAAAGGCTCTCCCTAAATGACTGAACAAACAGCTGAACCCCAGCTGAAGAGAGAGAGAGGCACGGCATGGGTAAAAGGAAGGTAGGGGTCAGATGCACACATAGACTCCAGTGAAGTCTGTGTGTGTGTGGACTCAGGTGTTCTGGGTTCATTGCTGTCCTTTCCACACTTCCCCCACTCCCATCTGCCATTGACACTGACTGGATGAGAAGCTACGAAGGAGAAAACAGTTCTGGCTGTGCAAAACAAAGTCGATGGAGAAGAGAATCGAATGGGGGCCTGGAGAGGCCATCTGGTCCATCCTGCCGGCTCTTGCTCCTGTCTCCCGGCCTGGAGCTTCTCAACATAACTGTACATCACAACCCCTGGGGAACTTGTCAAATACAGATTCCAAGGTCCTATTCGGACCTACCAAATCAGAACTTTTGGGGGTCAGGGCCCAGGGATCTCCATTTTTTTTACAAGCCCTCGCCTCCTGCACCCTCAGCAGTGTATAATGAAGACCACACTTTGAAGAACACAGTCTCACAGCCTATTCCGGACTAATCCGAACAAAGAAAACCAAATCGGCAGTGTCCCAACGCCCAGGGACATATGCGTATGGAAGTATGAAGTGCAGCCTCTCTCCTTGAAGGGATTCCAATCTCATTGGGAGATAAAAGACACGCTTTGTAAAGAGTTAACTTAGTGCTGTAATAAGTAGTAATTCCAAAAGACAGGCAGAAAGGCTGGACAAAGTGCCAGTGAGTGGAAATAAGTATCACTTATTGAGCACCTACGAAATAGTAGATCCTGTGCTAAGCACCTTATTTATACACTCTCATTTAATCTCATTAGAACTCTGGAAGATAGGTATTTTTATCTCCACTTAATAACAATTAAATTAAGGCTTCGGCTTATTTGTCAGTTCCTCTCAGATCAGCTTTTCCTGTTCCTTAGGAGGTGGTCGGCATGATGTCCCTTTTCCCACAATATCCCAATGTCACACCATGTTGTCATTGCTTGTTTACTAAACCGGCTCTTCCACAAGACCTGAGGACAGTTTCTTGACAGTTCCAGAGTCTAGTGCATAGTAGGTGCTCCAGTAACGTTCGTTGAATGAATCTAGGTTGCGTGTCTGAAGTCTCAGAGCTAATATGGGAGGACTAATACACGTGACTCTAAAGCTCAGGTTTCCCCTAAGCCATTACAAACAGAATGTACATAGGTTGATTCCTATAGGGGACAGTCTATAGGTTGCAGTAATCAGAGAAATCTCCTTGGAGGAACTGGAAAAATAATTTGAATTTGGAAAGAGAGATGAAAGGTGAGCAGTCATTTCAGGCAGGCCAAAGCATGAAGGTGAGATTCAACAAAGTGCACATTTCCTCCAAGACTAGAAACCCCAGGGGATTGTAGGAGACTGCACCCCATGCACTAAGCCCCGATTGCTTACCAATTTTCACCTTATATCTAATTAACATTCATTCCAATTACTGCTGTTCAATTGTTTTCCTCCAAGACTCACCAAAAAATGGCAAATGCTCTATTGTTTTCCCATGCCAAGACTAGGGTGATGTAATATATTCTATTAGTGGGTTTCTCCATTTGGAAAGTCCCTTTTAGTAATGACTGGGATAGTTTTCAGTTTCCATGAAGAAATAAGATCCAGTAATGTCTATGATATAATACTAATTGGGGAGAAAAAAGTACAACAAAATAGGATCTTTGTTAAAAAGAATGGAAAAAAAGGATAAGCACAAATACGTTTGCATGCACGTGGGAAACATCTAGAAAGTTATGTACAGAATTTATCAGTAGCTGGCTTTGGGAAGTGAGAGGCAGTGGAAAGTGGGGCTTTCACCTTTACCCAGTTTTGAGCTTTTGTCTTTTTAAACATTTAATATGTATTAATTTTACAAGTGAAAAACAACACCCTAGGTAGCTTTCAGTTTATTACTGTTTTGTCCTCCCCTCCCCCCAAATTTTCTGCTATGAACATTTATTACTTTTATAATCAGAAAATTAAAAACCCTTTCCTCCATACAGGTTGTTAAAAAAAGAAAAATAGGTTCTCAAGATGGCACAATTTGTGATGCTGAGGGGGCAGAAAGTTTGGGGAAAAGTACTAAAGATGTTTTCAACGCTGCGTCTTGGAAAACTGAGCACCCAGGCAAGCTGCGCATAAACCAACAAAGCCCTAACTTGGCAAAACATGTTAAGAGCTGTAAGAATGTTCCAGATCCCATAACTTTGTAATCCCATCCTGGGGCTTTAGCTCAAGGAAATGCTTTTTAAAAAATCTTCCGCTATGAAGAAGCTCACTGTGGCCTGGCACTTAATGGGGTGAGCTGGGATTCCCCCTAAGAGTCCAACAGCAAATGTTATGCAGCCATTTTTAACAATAAAAAATGGCAGCATTTTAGAAACATGGGACTGTGATTACAAACTAATGGTGAGCAAAGAAAGGTAGAATGTATTCTTGCATTTACATGGTGATTCTGGCTATTATATATCTGCTATATTAGAGTCAGTGAGAAAGAAAGCAAGGATGAGAGAGAAGAACAGAGAGAAGAGTGAAAAAGAGAAAAAGAGCATAGGAAAAAAATTAAAAATTACAGTGTTGGGGTAATGAGGTTATGGAGGATTTTGGAAATGTCCTTAAATGATGTTGAAAGTTGTTTTGGTAGTAAATATAAACTATACACACAGGGGCTCTGTAACTTTGGGCAAGTTACTTAACTTCTCTGAACTTCTGTTTCATCCTTGGCAAAATAGGGACAATAATTGTACCTACTTCACAGAGTTGTTTTGAATATTAAATGAGATTATCCATGTAAAACACTCAGCATCATGCCCAATGCATAATAAATACTTAATGAATGTTAGCTATTATTGTCACTATTATTTCATCATTAATATCAAGGAGGGAAAAATCCTCATATTCTCTAGATGGGGGTGTAAACTGCTACCAGCTTTTCATAAAGGCAGTAGAGTAACAGATATAAACATTTTATGTGCAAAAACCCTTTGTTCCAGGAATCGTATATCTAGGAATTCATCCTTAGCAAATAATCTTAGTAAATAATCTGACATGCACACCAAGAGGTGTGAACACAAATATTTACCTTAGAGTGATTTGTAATAGAAAAAAGATGGGAAACAACCTAAAGATCCCATAATAATTGCATAAATTATGAAGCATACAATACTCTAGAGCTATTAAGGACACGATATATTTTATGTAATGATAGACATGTAACTGTATCATTACATAAAAAAGAGATTACAGAACAATATAACCTCATTTATGTTGGAAACTGTATGTATGCCTTGTAAAGTCTAGGATAGATACCAAACTACCTCTGCCAGGACCGTCAGTGGCTCTGAATTATGAAATTTTAATATAATTTAGCATTAGAAAATTGATGATGACGAAGATGATGTGTGTGTTGGGGTGGGATGATATGTGTATTTATGGCTTTTAAAAAATAAACCTTAGCTGGTGTAAAAAAAATGCTAAGATTGGAGATTGAAGACAGGCAAAATGTGGCAAAGTTGCTTTCATCAGTTTTGAACCACTGAGTCCCAGGTCTGGGGGTTAGCCATTGTGGTGAGTTCTGCTTTGGACACAAAAGATTGGGATTTGTGGAGAGCTGTCTCTGGGAAAGAAGACAGACTTGCATTCTTAATAAGAATGACGAGAGCCTTTGTAAAGTGTTTCATATTTTGCATTGCCGATTTGTTGGATCCAGAGGACAGTCCCACGAGACAGGCAGGGCAGGAATCATCACCCAGGAGGTGGAGTCCCCATGCGTGAAGCAGTGTCAGAAGACAGAACAGGAACTGGAAGTCAGGGGTCTGAATCCCAGCCCTCTCGGCTGTGAGGCTTGAACAAAGTAAAATTCATCGACCTCCTAGACCATGCCTGGCACATAGCAAGTCTTCATGCGCCCTGGCACCTCCTCCAAGTCAGCTCGCTGGATCCATGGGCTGCTGCTTTACTCTGCTGCAGTATCTGGACCCTTCTTGTATCTACCAAGTGCTCTTTGCTACAGCCAAACTCATTGTTTCCTTTTACCCTGGCCATTCTCACCTTTATCACACTGTTCCCTTATCCTAGTATGTTGTCCATTTTCTCAGCCTGCTCCAACTTTACTGCCTGTCTCAATGTCCAAATCCTATTGTTCCTTCAGGACCTGCCTGCATCGAATGTCATCTCCTACACAAGGATGTACCAGCCAGCAGGCCACCGTCGCTCCTTCCCCATGTCCCAGGCCACTCATCCTGCTTGCACATGTTTTCTGCAGGTGTGCGTGCTTTGTCTCTGGACTGGACTGGAAGCTCTCTTGGGAAGGGTGTATGTCTTGTTCAGTGTTTCCTCAGTGCGGGCCCCACGTGCAGGGGGTGCTCAATCACGTTGGTCAATGAATGAGGGGGTGAAAGAGTGAATAAGGGATGATGAGCATGGCTAGAGAGTAGGACATGGATGGAGGGAGGGATGGGCAGGGCAGGTGATACCCTACACCCTGAGGTAGTGCTAGCTCTGACCTTGCTGGGAATGGCAATAGGATTGCAGCCAGCATGTCCCCAAGTGAATAACCTTAGGGCTCTCCCCTTCCAGGTCCTGCCCATGTCATAAAATAGCAAGCGCTTCCTCTTCAGGGGCGGGAGGGAGAAGTGGGGTGACTTAGGGGCTGAACCTCAGTCATCGGGAGGGTTTATAAGCTGGGGCACCAGATCACTCAGTTCTATGAACCTTCTTCCTCATCCCCCTTATCCCTGGCCTTCAGGTCTCCTGGTAGTATGGCCTTCAGCAGAAAGTATGAGATTGAGAGTGAGAAGAATTATGATGAATTCATGAAGTACCTTGGCGAGTGGGGTCCTGAGTACACCTTCCCTGGATTGGTCTGCAACAGCCAGCTCTGGGCCAAATTCTTAGAGTAAAGCAGGACAGGCGCCCATATATTCATTCATTCACTCCCTCTTTTGTTGAGCAACTACTCTGTCTCAAGCTCTCAGGCTAATAAGAACCATAAGACTCTGACTTTAACACACTTAGGGAATATTAGTATCTCCACTTTACTGATAGAAAACTTGAAGCTCAGAGAAGTGAGCTACTAAGTCCAAGGTCACACTGCTAGAAATTAGTAAAATACAGACTTGATTGGTCTAGTCATTCAAAAATATGTATTGAACACGTGCTATCTGCAAGGGCCAACCCAATGTTCCTGATGGCAGTGCCTCAGTGTGACTTATCCAAGCTCACTGTAAATCAGTGGCAGAGGTTATCAGAACCCAGGACCTTATGATGGGAAGATGAGTGCTGTCACCACGTCCTGCTTTGTAAGAGGTGGCTAAGGGGTTAGCATAGAGACTAGGTTTGAGGAGACACTCAGTTCACTCATTGAACAAACAAAGGCTCTTACTGTGCTAGGCTCTTTGGGCAGAGAGCTCAAAGCCCTGCTCAGTTACCACAGGCTTTGTAACACTGGTGGTGAGGCACCAGCGAGACGGTGGGCTTGACAATCCTGCAGGAATCTTGGCGCACTCTCTAATCTGAGGCAGTGCAACTGTCAAGAGTCAGAGGTCAGCCCCAAAGGACCAGTGCCCTACATCCTGGTGGCAGAGAGGCCCCCAGAACAGTACCTACGTGCCCTGCGGCTTTGGGGAGGCAAGAGCTCTTCTGAGTCCTGCCACAGTCTAGTGTGGAAGTAGAAGTGAGCCAGTCTCAGTTCTAGACTTGCTTCTGCTGGTAACCTCCCCTGCGATGCTAGGAGGCCCCTTTCCTGCTCTGGGTTTTCATTTCCTAATCTGTGAAGTGTGAGCTTTCGAAGACAGTCTTGAAGGTCCCATGCATGCTTGAACTTTGTGAGCTTGGCAAGTTCCTGTTATATTTATGGTATGTTACTATCAAAAAGAGCAGCTATTATTTATTGAGTGTCAACTATATGGCAGGAACTTTAATCCTTGCATCAGCCCTGTGAAATGGGCCTTATTATCCCTATTTTGTGGATGAAAACACTGAGGCTTAGAGAGGTACTTTCCCGAGCTGGATGGCTCATGGTAGAACTGGGGTTTGTGCTTCTAACAGTCAGGCTAGCCTGCTGCAGCAGAGCTAAGCTCGTTCCAAAGCCACAGGTTGTAAGTAGCTCTCATGTGGCACTTCTGCTTGTCCCTGGGCCCAGGGCTTCCCAGTGACATGACTGAAAAGGGTTGCAACTTCAAATTGTCACAGAGGATGGGCAGAACTTCGCCTCGTCTGAGCACTACCCTGGGGGCCACTCTATGACCAATAGGTTCACCATTGGCAAAGAATGTAACATGGTGACCATGGAGGGGCAAGAAGTTCAAGGTGAGAGGCCACTGGTCACCCCTCCCTCCTTCCCCAGGCCTCTGCTAACTTCTGGGTCTGAAACATGTCCTCTGGGGCCACTCCCCATCTTGAAGTGTCTCTCTAGTCTAGCCTTCAGAATTAAGAGCTTAAGTTACTTCCCAACTTAATCATTCCTGGGTTTTAATGCCATCATCAATAATAAAATTATAATGATAATAAAAAGTATTTGCTGAGCACTTAGTATATGCCATGCACTTGCTGAACACTTCACACATGTTAACACAGTTAATCCTATGAGGTCCCTACAGTTAACTCCCCCGGTTTACAGATATGGGTTGGGCTGAGCCATGGGATTAAGCAGCTTGGCCGATCACATGTGGGGCGGGGGGAGGGGCATTCACACCCAGGCAGCCTCAATCCAGAGAGCATAACCACTTTTTCATGCTGCCTCCCTGTGTAGCTTAGAGATGAACAGCCCAGGCCCTGGAATCTGACTCACCTGGGCTTGAAACTGCAATCTTATTTAGCAAAAAAGTGAAAAGCAGCTGTTTATCTCCATCCCACCTGGACTGGTCCCTCTGGTCTTACACCCATTCCAGGCCCCCTCTATATCCCCCAACCATGCCCATGAGAACTCTGCTCCTCAGGCTGCCAAGGTGGAGAATCAGTAGTCATAATATTCCTATTCTGCTATTAAAAAAATTTAACAATCTCTCATGACGTCTTTCTGTGTCAGCATATAATGACACATATATTCCTTTTAATGGCTGCACGGTAGCCTATAGTATGGAAATTCTACCATGTATTTAACACTCCCTTATGGATAGATATTCAGGCTATTTACCTGAATTAATCTAGGTCAGATATTTAGGTTGTTTACAATTAAAACCCATGCTGCAATCAACATCCTAATGATGATCTTAAGTAATCCCATAGTTAACAAAGAGGGCTCGCCAAGTACCTAGCTAGCACTGTTCTAAGCAATCTACGTATGTCATATTCAATCACTTAATCCTCACAATAACTCTGTGAAGTAGGTACAGTTACTACCCCCACTTACTGATGAGAAAAATGAGGCACAGCGAGGCTGCGCGACCTGTGCAGGTGGTCTATATCTCTGGGTCTGTGTAATCGTATAGCTATGAGGGGGTATTGTTGGGACGGCGGGCAGGCCCTTCATCCCTGAGGGGCTGGCCTGCATTTGGGGGCCTCTGCCAACTCAGCCTCAGTGTCATGCTTCTCCTCCAGGCTACGGTGCAGATGGAGGGTGGCAAGGTAGAGGTCGACTTCCCCAACTATCACCAGACCTCGGAGATCGTGGGTGACGAGCTGGTGGAGGTGGGCTTCCAGCTGAATCGGGGAGGACGGGGGTGCTTTTCTGCCTCCAGTCACGGCCCCTGACAGGCAGGCCTCCCAGCAGCGGGCTTCATAAGCACTTCCCCAGGCAAGGCCCTGTGCTGAGTGCTGGGTACACACTGTCTCATTTGCTCCGCACAATGACCCTGTTAGGTGGGGATTTTTCTCTGCATTTTACAGGCGAAGAGACTGAGGCACAGGGAGGCTAAGTGCTGGAGGGCACATAGCTTTTATGACAGAGTTGGGATTCAGTGGCATAATGTGATGATGCGAGGCAGTCTGACTCCAGTGCCCACACTCAGTGACTTCAGCGGCCCAAGTCTGGAAGCCCAGGGCACCCTTCCCAGTGTCAGTGCAGGGGAAGTCCGCCACTCTGCTCCACTTCCACAAGGGACTTCAGGCCCTTCCTGCCAGAGTGTCTGATTCTTTAAGAGAAGCTGGAAATTTGCACTTCTGTGTAAAATCTCCAGGCTATTAAAGGTTGGCAACTGATTAAATATTTTTTAAAATGCTGGTAGGGCCAACACACACAACTGTGGATTGACCTTCCCACATTCAGTGCTGTGTAAACAGGTTGAGGTGCTGCCCTGGGAGGCCCTGCTCCCAAATTTTGCCCAGGAGAAAAAAAATGGACATGGAGTTAAAAGAAAAAGCCTATCATTTTCCTCTGCAGGGTATTAGGCTCAACTGATGACCTGGGCCCATCCCATGGCAGCATGTCTCGATGGCAGCGAACCGAATCACTGCACACAGGGGGCCTTCACTGAACAGTATCCCCTTGCCTGCCTCTCCCACAAAACCTTATGCTTCCCAAGGGTAGGGCCATGCCTGCCCATAACCCAGCACAGGTGCCTCGTAAATGCTAAATGGTGCAGAGGGTCAGTGAGGCCTCTTGACCTTAGCGGGTTCCTTGACTTCTCTAAACTTCAGTTTTCTCATCTGTATGATGGAGAGAACCTCAGGGTGTTGTCTGGAGGATTCGGTGGCATAATGCAATGAAGGTACCTGGCCTGGTGAACAGAAATGGACAGGTCACATCACCTGCGATCTGCTTAGCACTTCTGCCACGGTGACTCACGTAACAATTGGGAAACTGAGGTCCACAGAAATGATGCAACTGACTCATTTCTACTCAGGGCTGGAACTGAAGGCTGGACTTCCTTCAGCTGTGCCTCATGGTCACCTTGGGGTCCCTGCACTGCCTGCCTCTGTTCTGGATGCTTCTTTCAGAGTTCCACCATCAGTGGCGTGACCTATGAGTGCGTGAGCAAGAGGCTGGCCTGCGTAAGCAGGCAGGGCTCCAAGGAGGCTAATGAGCCAGCAAAGCTGGCCGTGAACAGACATTTTGCTCACTCCAGAACCTCTGTCTTTGCTTTTTGGTGTTGTGCGGCAGCGTCCAGCTGGGTGAGGGTGGAAACCCCTGAGGATGGCTACCTAAGCCAAACCTCAGTCCTGGGATCCCTGTGGGTTCTGTGTCGGAGCAGAAAGAGACTTGAATGTGGACGGAATACTCTGGAACCCCTGGGAAAAGCCAGGGGCAGGGCTCAAGAAGTTCGTGGGCACATTTCTGTGGACCACTCACCCCTACTCCCCTGGCCACTACCACTCTGTGGGTGGGGATGATCCTTTAAAGAGACAAATGTCACTAGGCAGAGGTGTCACATTGACTGAGATGGGCCACAGGACAAGCAGATCGGAACTGGTGTGTGTGGGGCTGGGCCTGGCACTCCCAGGAAAGGCAAAGGGCTCCAAGGCCGAGCAGACACGAGATGGACACACTGGTGGCTTAGCCGGGAATGTGTGGCCCTGGCTCTGCTGTTAACTTGCTGTGGAGTCTTCCCTTTGGGCCTCGGTTTCCTTACTGGTACAAAGGGGGCCAGGAGGACCAATAAGGGACTGAGAAGAAATGATAGTCTAGGAGATGGCAAAGGGGCAGCAGGAGTGACAGGAAGGGACTAGGATGTCAAGGTTTGGACTAGAAGGTTGGGAGAAACTTCGAGAGGCTGCAGTGGGCTGGGAAGGGTGGTCAGAGGCTCACTCTGATCCCTGGTAGGTGCCTGGAGCCAAAAAGAAGGATTCTGGGTCGCATTTGGACATCGCATATATCCCTGCCTGATTGCTGTGTCTGCCCATGGTTTGGGGACAGGAAAGGAAGGTCTACTGGCCCCAGACAAAATAATCCCCAACCCAGAGCAAGGAACGGGTTTTTTTTATTCTCTTCTTTCCTGGGAGTGTTGCCACATCTGGGTGCCACCTTGCCTTCTGTCATTTTTTTTTTCTGCATGACAATTCACTTATTTATACTGCAATGAAAACTTTACATCACTTCTAAATATGAAAAGCCAATATCATTTGCCATAAATAAAACTGCTAAAAAAGTTGAAACTGAAAGATGTTGACTTCATGTTGGATTCTGTTGTCTGCCCCAAGCCCGGGGGCTGAGACCTCCCTTTGTGAAAAGAGTCGGAGAGATTTAAAGATACAGTGGCATCAAATGGGAAACTTTCTCCTCCACTAATTAAAATTACCGTAAAGTTACTGAACAGAGAAGAACGTACAGTAGTTCCCCTTGCTCATGGAGACCACGTTCCAAGACCCCAGTGGATGCCTGAAACCATGGTTAGTACCGAACCCTATCCATACACAACTATGACAAAGTTCAATTTATTTAAAAGTGGGCACAGCGAGATTTACAAAGACTAATAATTAAAAGTAGAACGATGATAACAATATACTGTAATAACAGTTATGTAATATGGTCTCTCTGTGGACTGTACTCACCCTTGCTGCGATGACGCGAGAGGACACAATGCCGAGGTGACCAGACGAAAGGAGGCGAGTGGCACAGGGTGTGACATAGCTTTAGGCTACGGCAATATGGAACCAGCACTTCCGGCCTGACTTGCCAGCACCACTGTTGTGCTTTGGGCCATTAGTAAGTAAAATAGAGGTTCCTTGAACACAAGTAGCAGGGTATCGTGACAGAAAACCTGATCCCTAAGAAAGCCGCTAACGGCTACGCTAACGGGAGCGGACGCGGCGTGGTGACACCGGGCGAAGGGCAGAGTCACGTCCAGGGCGAGCGCCGCGGAGGGTCTCGCGAGATTTCATCGGGCTGCTGGGAATGGCCTGCGATTTAAACTTACACAATGGTTAATTTTCGAATTTTCCATTTACCGTTTCAGACCGCAGTTGACCATGGGTAACCAAAACTGCGGATAAGGAACTACTGTACTAACTGTAAGCGTTGAATGATCTAAATTACTGTGAACATGCAGGTCCCACACAAGGGGCGTGACGTTTGCCGAACACCGTGCACTGGGCCTGGCACGCGGGAGGTGTTTAACAGGTGCTACCTGACTAAGGTCTTCGCAGCCGGTGTAGTCTATAACCTTTCACTCTTGGGGCCAGCCTCAGCCTGGACAGAGGCACAGCATAGCCCATTGGCTGTTCACTTCCTGCCTCCTCCCACATTCTGCTCTGAAACTTTTCTTTCTAAGAACAGCGCTCGACCTCCCCAAACCCACCCATTCACTCACCAAGCCAGGACCCCATGAATTCCATCATTATGCCAAGACTTATTGCTAATTAAGTGAACTAGGTAAGCATTAAATTAAACTAGCAGTGTTGCTGTTTCCCCTCCAGACTGAATAATTACTTATAATGAACTTGGATAATAAGTCTCTAAATAACAGTTAACCATAATTGGGCTGAAAATTGAGAAAGGAGAAGAGAGAGAGAGAAAAAGAAAAGAAGAAGGTTGTTTTTACTTTGGAAACAAACTGCTTCAAGAACAAATTCAAAATATTGAGACATTCTTAAGCCAGTGTTGTTATAGAGTCCCAGACTCGTAGAATAGTAGGACCTCAAGCTCACCTAGTTTAAACTCTGTATTTCACAGATACGGCAACCAAGGCTCAGAGACAGAAAGAAATTCATCTAAAGTCAGGCAACAGAGAGTGAGTCTCTGAGAGTGATGTGCAGTTGGGCACCACTGGCTGAGGAGACTATAGTTCTCAGTGCAGCTTATGAGGGTCAATGGCGTAAGGTGAGCTGGAGCAAAGTGTCCACTTGGCTGACATGTTGGCAGAGAGGCTTCCTCAGCCAGCAGAAGCAACTGTGGTTAAGAGCTTCGACTTTGAGTAGCTTTGCTAGGGTTAGAATCCCTCTTCTATCTCCAGAAGCTGTGTCACCTTGGGGTAAGTTCATCCATTTCTGTGAGCCTCAGTTTCCTTACCTGTGAATGGGGATGACTGCACTTACCTAATGCAGCTGTCGGACCACAAACTCACTCAACGGCAGCCACTGCCACCAGAACCATCACCTCCACTGATTGTCACCACTATCGTTCTCAGGCCAGTGTGAGGAAAGGGTTAGGAGTGCCTCGCTAACTTGTGAGGCATGTGGGCAAGCTGCTGGATTGCTCAGGCTTCTCATGTCCACAGAGGAGGTGAAGGATAAGGGTAAAAAAAAAAAAATAGTGGCTTCCAGAAAGTTAAGAGGAGCTTCATCATTTTGCTGTGCTGTTCAAGATGCTGGAGTGACACTCTACTCGGTTCAGGTGCCCTTTACAGAGGCTCTTCATGACCTTCACTGACCCTTGGGAGCCATCTCTTCCACCGGCCAGGGCAACTGCTTCCCTACCCTGCCAAGCTCATCATCTAGTGACCCGGAGCTTCCCGAAGCATTTTAAAACCTGCCACTAGGTGGCACTGCACCACCCTGTTGCCATGGACACTATAGTGTGAGCCCATGCTGGGCAGGGTGGGGCAAAGGCAGTGACTGGGCCTTGGTGCAGGTGTTATGCTTCATCTAGGGTGACAAGACATTGGCGGCCACAAGGTCCTCAGTGAGGCATATCTAAGTGTGAAACCCACTCCCACCACTCGCCCATGGTGAGACTTTGGGCCTCTCTGAACCTTAGTGTCCTCGTCTGGAAAATGGTGATAACAACTCTAGCTCATGGTGGTCATATGAGGGCCAAGCGAGAGGAGGGGGAATGAGAGAGAGGAAAGTGTCAAATACGGGGCCCGGGTCATAGTAAGTGCTCACTCAACAGCTCCTAAAGGGCCCTTCTTGGTTGGTTCTGCTGGTGGGAATGAGCACACACAGGGTCAGAGCACGTAGAGCAGGAGAACTGTGCCAACCTGGCTGTGCGTGTGCTTCTCCTGGGGGCCTGCTACAAGGACAGCCCAGGCCCCACGCCGGTCTTGCCGGTGCTCTTTAGGTACAAAGACCAGGGAGCTGTCGCTGCGAAGGGCTCCCCAGCCAGGCGTGACCTTGCCAGCTATTCCAGCCTCAGCCGTCCCATTTTACCGATGAAAAAAACTGAGATCTAGAAAAGGGAAATGATCTGCCCTGGTCCACGGGGCCAGGGAGCAGCAGCCGGCCGACTTCCCGTGTACCCTGTCTGTTGTGTCTGGCAAGAGCAGGGGCCTGAAGCACTGGGTAGAGCTGGCCCAGCGAAAGCCTGACCACTTGAGGTCTTCCTTTAAAACGAGAGCGGGGCTGGAGGGAGGTGAAGCTCAGCGGCTCCTCTGAGCCCCCAAAGGGAGGACGTGTTTATTATAATATTCCTCAAGAACTCACTGCTGAATAATGACACTACATATCCCATGCTTTCTTATCACAAACCTGAAGCGAAGGATGACCGCCTTCCTGACTTACAAACGAGGAGACAGAGGTTCAGAGTGGAGAGGTGGCTTTTCTCAAGGTCATCTAGCTAAGAAGCAGACAAACTCAGACCTTGCACTTTGCAGGCCTGTAAACTAGAAACTATAAGCTCCATCCAAGAACAATTCTAACCTACAATGTGTTTTGTTGGTCTTCTATGGTGTTAAGTTTTAAAAATTAGATTTCTAGAAAGTGTTGACTTCCAGTTTTTCTGAAAATCTGATGGTTCAGCAACATGGAACTTGCTTACATTTGTGAAAGGTATTATTGGCCAGAGCTGAGTAGAAGCCATGTCCTCTAGAGGGACACTGGCTTCAACATAGTCCCACCTCTCACTGTCTCAATCAACACCTGGATTCACTATGTTACCTGCCTGGTCCTGGTGGGCATTTGGACTTGAGATTCCTGTTAAATGCTATGGCCTTTCTGCTGAAATTCAGTCACAAAGGTCTCCCCTGTGGAACAGAGAATGAGGGAACGAGGGCTGGTTAAGATTCTCTTCCAGGCCTGGGTACCAGGGACTGCCAGAGCCAGCCAGAGGTAGGGTCCCTCCCAGGGGATGCTCCAGGGGAGCCCCAAACCAGTCCCAGATCAATACCTTCACAGATGGAGCTCGGGGAACCCCTCCCAGATTGGAGTCTTTTGGGGGCAGACAGATGGAGTCGTAAATCACGGTAGCCCACGGCAGATGTGCAAGAAGCTATGCTTCCATGTTTCTGTCTGCTGGTGAGCACACTCTGGGAGCGGACACCTGCCACTCTGAGCATGAACTCCAGGCAACTGTTTTCTGAACCCACATCCATTATTCTGTCACGTCTTCTGACCAGTGAGCGGATGCTATGAAGTCTATCACTAATTCAAAACCCTTGACAGAGGCACTTCTGAGCCGCGGGACAGCTCCAGACCGCCTGGCTTTGAAGTGTGGCTCCTTCCTCACCACTGCTGTCCTTCGGCATATAATGTCCGTGCTCATTTTCCGATCTGTAAAATACAGCTAATAATAGTTCCTACCTTGTAGGGTTACGAGGATGATTATAGGAAATGTCAGCCAAATCCCTAGCATGGCGCTTACGCACAGTAAATGCTCAACAAGTGCCACCTTCTATGATCAGTGCTACCCTCACCAGAAGATGATATCTGGATATTCCATGGGGAGTAGGTAGCTTAGGGCACGACTGTCAAACCAAGTAAACAAATTAACACGATCATTTCAAAAGCTTTTACCAGCTGAAACAAACAAAATAGAAGTGACAGAGTGACTGTGGGTATTATGGAGACTTCTTTGGGAGGTGACAGGTGAGATGAGGTTTTGAGACTTCAGTATTGTCGTTTGGGGCTAGATAATTCTGTATCGTGGGGCTGTGTGTCCTGTGCATTGTAGGGTGCTGAGCAGCCTCCTTGGCCTCTATGTGCTAAATGCCAGTCATGCCCTCCCTCCAATTATGACAACAAAAATATCTCCAGACATTGCCACATGTCTACTGGGGAACAAAAATGAGCCCTGCCGAGAATCACTGAAACAAAGGATTAGGAAGAGAAGAGAATTCAGATGTAAAACAGGACGGCTTTTGGAGAAGAGATGGACTTTGAATCAGGAGGCCAGGAGGAAGTACCACCTTGACTCTGGCCCTAATCCAGGCATCTGCGATGTCGAACCAATTTCTTAAAATAAATCTCTCTTGCTATGTACATAAAGGATTCTGATTCTCAGCGCTAAAGCCAAGGTGTCCAGCCGTACTCCTCCTGCTGTGTTCCCCAGGGAGGCCTCGCTCTATCCAACCCAGAGGGCTAGACCCAGCCCCGCGGGAGCCAGTTTTGCTGTGTCTGCCATTCCCCACGACCTCAGCACGAGCCGGGGCACCCACAAGCACTGATGAGGAAGGTGGTGAGAGGAGAACACTAGGAAGAGACGTGGGAGACCTAGAGCAGGTGACATGTTTTTTCTGGACGGTTTTCCTGGGGGCCCTCCCAAGCCCCAGCTGCAGAATAAACAGACACGATAACTTAAGAATCCAAACCAGTCGCACATAAATAGAAGGAGGCTGGCAAAGGGAAGCGAGAAAAACAACGGAACGCGCAGTTTCCTACGCGGGTGTGACAAGGTGGCAGCGCCGCACCACACCCCCTCCGCTGACGCCGCTTCCGCGGAGGCTTTCTTCTGCTCAGAAAATCACCTTCCGGGCCGCCTTGGCAGCACAGCACAGCGTCGGCTCCCTGGCAGCCCCCCTGCCAGGTCCCCTGGACGGGCAAGTGAGTCAAGAAAACCAACGTGGGTTCTTCTTCAAACAAAACAAACAAACAAAGCTTTTGTGATTCTTTGCACCTCGCAGTTCTGTTGGGTGAATGTGTCCCCAGTCCCGAACCAACACAAAACAAACAAAACAAAACAAACAAAACAAAACATGCTGAGCACAAGCCAAGAGTCGAAATAAACATATTGCACATGGTCACCAGAATCTTCCTGAGCGCCCCCTCGCTGCAGACACCCAAATACTGGCTTTCCATCCAACCGATTGCTTGCCTGTCAGTGGGGGCGTCATACACACCCCCCTACACCCCAACTCCAGCTGGCATTCAGCACACACTCCTTCCTCATTGCCCTTTGCTATTAGCCAAACCCAAAGCCGAGGCTGGGCTGAGCCTCCCACACTAGAGGCAGGTAGTAGAGGCCGGCAGCGATGCTGGTTTCAAACCTCTCCACCTTTCAACTTTCACCGGTCCTTCTCCCTCTAGGTGGTTACTGAAGGTCTACAGGTGAATACAGTGTCTGAGACGTGGAATCTTCTGGAACCGAGGGCCTGGAAAGTGGTTCTCCCCAACTGCGCGTTTTTGAAAGGGGAGCTCCGTCGTTACCACGGGTCAGGCACGCGCAGGGTGGCACCTACAGCCCACGGTGGGACAGGCAGCGTGGCCATCAGCACTTCTTCTTTTTTTTTTTCTCCTAAGGAATTTTCAAGTATCACGAAATCCCTGATCCAGTATGTAAACAAGACTTCTTACTGACCAGGAAGCTAGGTCACTTCGGGAAGCAGCAGCACGTGAAACGTCCAGAAGGGGCCCAAAAAAAAGGTCTCAGGTTCGACAGCGAAGGCAAGGCAGCCGCCCGGGGGCCCGGGAAGGCAGACGCTCAGGCACGACGCACGCAGGGACCCGGCATCGACCGGGGCCCTGAGCACGCAGGCTGCCCTTCTTCGCGCAGTGTAACCACGTCGGCAAAGAACACGGGAGTCTCTGATGCTCAGCACCGGACGTGCTCGCGACTCGTGTGGGCTCCAGCTCCCAGTCTCCCGGCCTCTTACCAGGTCCTTCTCGGGCTGGGCCCCTGCTCCGGGGATGGCACCACGCCATCCTGCCTGCACCCAGAAACACGGGGCAGGTATCGTCCAGAGGCAAGCTCCTGGGTGAGGTATCTCATCGACTGTTTTGCTCTGGGTCAGTTTATTGAAAAGGGGCAGACTCTCTCCGTTCATGGGCAACGAGGCTCTGTGGGGACAGTTTCCCAGTCACCTCACTCTGCTGAGCTCCCCTTGTCAGCGCCCTCTTCCTCGGTCTGGCTCTCCAAGGCCTCCCTGGCGTGTGGCCCAACGGGACCCTATCTGTCGAAACAGCTTGTGGGAAACGCGTGGCTCCCGCTGAAGTAGCTGCTTCTGTAGGGGTGGAGAGGCAGTGCCTGGGCTCGGCTGCGACGGCCATCGGCATGCTGAGGGGTGCGGGGGGGCACAGGACACACATCCAGGGTCTGCAGGGCGGGGTATGGGGCGTGGAGGGAGGAGCCAGTGCCCTCCGACAGCAGGCTCCCGAGCGGTGGGTCTGCAGCGAGTCCCGATAGGCCAGACACAGGTCCTGCACGGGGGTCTGGAATGGCGCCAAGGCCACCGGTGTCGGCTGGCTGAGGGTGGGGTAGGCAGGTGGCTGGAACAGCACTTGGGTCGGGGCTGGGGACGTGCCGGGCACCATCGCCAAGGCCTGGCTCTTGACTGCGACGGCGTCCTTGAGGACATTGTCGTAGGCTCTGAAAGGGAAGGGCCTGGGTGAGACTTAGAGGGCAAAGGCCACAGCACCAGACACCTGGAGCACCTCTGCCTGCCCTACTAAGGGGATCTGAGGAGATCTGAGTGCGGCCACTGCTGGCCTTGCTCAGCCTGGGCTCGCTGCCTCCAGCCTCGTCTTGGCTGCCCCTCAGACCAACCTCAGGCCTTGATCTCAGCTTAGATCTGAGTCCTATAAACCCTTCTTCTTACCCCTCGAGACTAGCCTAGCAATCTCCAAAGCCCTTGAATTGCCTCATCTTGCAGTCGACACCCCAGGTCACTACCTGGCCTTCCGGGCCAAGGTGAGCTCCGAAAGGGAAGACCCTGTCTGCTCTTGCTCATCGCTGCGTCCCCAACCTGGCCCACTGCTCGCCTGCGAGGGCAGAGCTCCTGGCGTTTGAATGAGCACCACCTCTGCCCTCACGGCACCCCTGGTGGCTCCACCTCCAGGCTGGGTCACTCCTGAGCGAGCAGATCCCAAGCAAGTTGACTCGGGGCCTAAGTATCTCCATCTGTAAAGCGGGAGATGGAATAGGTTTCTTACCTCTCAAAAACAAAACCCCCAAAAACAAAAAACTAAACTCCCCATACACTGTTTGAGAAAACGACTCCATTAGAGGCTTATGTCAGGCAGGAGCCAGTGGAGGCTACAGTGGGTCCAAGAAGGGGGTGACAGCCATGAAGAGGCAGGGCTGGTGGCCGAGAATTCAGGGGCACCTGTCAGCATTCAGACTGGACTATATTCTCTGGCTCTGGGTGCTTTCTAAAAGGCACAGTTTTTAAAACAAGGCCCAGGGAGCAGGACTGACATTTCAGACACATGAGACAAGGGCAGATAGCGTGGCAACTTCCCACATCAGGAGCTTGAGCAGTGACTCTTCAGGGCCCTGGCCTTGTGGTCAGCGGAGCCAGCATCCAGGAACTGCTGTCAACTACGTCAGGTGGAAGAGCTACTGGGCACAGTCAGGTAGGGCTTTCTGTCCTCTCTGCCCTCCTCCCTGCAGCCACCACTGAGCTCTTTTGCCTCTGATATCAATTTCAAGGTGTTGGGTTTAAGATGCCTTTTAGCATCTTAAATACACTGAACATTTCCTCCCAAGATTCCCAGGGGTGCTTGCAAGGCAGCTGTGGCCTCCTGTGTTAAGCCACTCTGGGCTTAGCTGGGTAAGAGGCCAGCTTTGTGGCCCCATCTGAGAAAAGCAGCTTACAATGAGAATCCCTCCATGTGATCATCCATAAGACTGACTGATGCACCGGGACTCAGATCAAAGAGCCCAGACACTCAGAAGGATGTGCATGCAGCCCCTCTTCCTCCCTCACTCCTTGACCTGAAAATCTCAAACCCAAAGCTACGCAATAGGGAGGACCAACTCTCCAAACCCCAATTCTATCAGGAGTCACCATGGCCCACATTTCATAAGACACTATCTGGGAAACCTACCATAAGGATTAGGCTTCGGGAAATTGCCTGAATTGGGCCTCACAAGCAAGTGAAACCTCGATATTTCAGAAACACAGAAGGATCGGAGAGGAACTCACACCAGCAGGATTTCGATGCACGTGCTGAGATGTTCCAGGGAGTAGTTCGAGATCCTCTGCAGGTCTCTGGTCCAGTAGGGAGAAAGCTGAAGGCAAATCCTAGAGGCCCCAACGCAGGCTGCAGCAACCACAGAAGGCTGGAATTTGTAAAAAATATGATCTGAAAGAGAAATTGCAGGCGTCAGCACCATGGTGGCGCCCCACCTTCCTGTGACCCCGAGGATTGGTAAACAAATAGGTGCTAAGCTGTTTACTGCTCGCGCGCGCGCACACAACACACACACCACCACACACAACACACACACACGAGGAAAATGTAGAAACTGTGTGAAGTTCCATTCTTAAGTCTTAAGAACCTTGGCTCTCGGTCTGAGATGTCAGCCTAGAGCAGTGATTATCGAAATATTATCCAGGACTTCTGGGGCTGCAAGAGGCTTGCCGACGGGCAACACATAGCACCCAAAACACCTGTCCTTTCTTTGGTCGTTGGGAGTGAATGGCATGCCATGTTAAAGGCTTCTGTTGTGCGGTATGGCTAAAGGCTACTTACGAATAGTAAGGAAGCCTGGACCACAGTAGGCACTCAACAAAAATCTGTTGAGCGAATGGCTGCAAGAGTTTGATATTCAGAACTAAAATTGGCACTTCACTTACAGCTTACTAAGGAACTCCCTCCCTCAGCTTTATTGAAGTACGATCAACAATAAAAATTGTACCTATGAAAGACATACAAGGTTGACGTTTTGGTCTATGTATACGTTGTAAAATGATCTGAGAAATCTCCATGTCCTACTAAGATGTCTGGGAACGTGGCAAAGCTGGTACTATTTATGCGCAAAGGCAAACTTGAAATTTCCACAATTTTCACGAATGACACTCGGTTATCAGTGCATTATCAAGCTGTCTTAAATAATTTCTCATTTTCGTTGATTTTCACATTTGCCTGTTAAAACATGAAATCGGCCAGGGCAGTATCACGGCTACAGACACAGTCAGAGTCCGACTCCCCAGGTTCGAAAGGACCCTGGGTAAGGTACTTCGCCTCTTGAGAATCAAGTGAGGAAACTAATTTGTAAAATGAGAATAGTAGAAATGATTCATGTGGAATCTTCGGGAGGTTCAAATGAGGTAATGTACGCAAAACACTACAATAAGTCACCTGGTAGTAAGAGCTCGATTAATACTCGACAACTGATATCGTTACTCATGACGATTTGGGTCTGTGCTAGGTTATCGGGTGGTTGTATCAACTATATTTCTCCCCCCGTATTTTACCTAAAGCTCGATTTTAAGCTATTGGGAAGAGTGTGATTCAAATACGAGTCTCCAAACAGGGTAACTTTATTGCTAACAGACATAAGCACGATCCCCTGCTCCACCCCGTAAGAAGACAGCTCCAGGTCTGTATCACCTGTCGGAGGACAGCTCTTTCAGACTGACCCACCTGCGAATCTGTCCTGTTGAGACCCTCTGCAATGTTGCAGGTCACCCTAAGAAAGATGACCAAGTGACCTGTTAGCGTGAAGGGGACCAGCTGCCTGTACGCAAGCTGCCATTTCTCTTTTACACGTGACTGGTAACACGTTAGGCAAAGCCTCGCCCTGTCTTCGCTTGTTCCCTGCAAACAGCGGGAGATCTGGGGAGACTGGCCCCAGTCAGTAAGGACTCCCTGGATGGACACGACTCTTGGTCGGGGAAGGGATGATGATAGGTCCTGGCATCGGCCCCCACCTTGCAAGGTGACCTCTAGGAAGTAGTGGGCATACTCCCTGAGGCACTCTTTGGTCTTGCGGGGGCAGGTGGTGGGCCAGCTGTGGCAGTGCTGGTCCTTCTGGCTGATGGAGGCCAAGAGGTAGTAGTCCAGGAAGTGGGCAGGTGTGGGCAGGCAGAGGTCCCAGCTGAAGGCCTCCAGCAGCAGCTCTGTGCTCAGCAGCTCCTTCTTGGTGAGGGCGAAGTTCTGGCTGCTCAGGATCCTCGTACTGTTTATCTGCTCCAGCTTGGGTACCGGTCTTCCCTATCCTCGAACTTACCTGCGGAAAGCAGAGGTTACTGGAAGACAGCACTCTCCTGCATCTAGGAAGTAAAGGCCCACCTTAAAGCACCTGGACGTGACGGCAGGGAGGACAGAAAGCCCAACGGCCCCACTGCTGAGGGAATAAGAGCACATGTGCCGGATCTGTCAAACCTGGCTCGGATCCCCAAGCCATCACTTCAGCTGTGTGACCACACAGGTATCTCACCCTCTCTGTGCCTCGGTTCTCTCGTTTATCAAATGGAACCTACGACTTCGTGAGACTTTTGTCAGATACAGTGCGAAAATGCACACCAACAGTTCAGACCAGCACGTGTAACCAGAAGGTGCTCAACGGTAGTTAGCAACAGCAGCGAGGGCCTGGGAAACACGGTGAGCCCTCAGTCTGGACCTCACTAGTTCAACCTCGGACTGGTCAGAGTCAGGCCATAGTCAGAAGGACCCTGCAAATCTGACCCTGTCCCTCCAGATGTGGAAAAGCCCTTCCATGGCTTCCCACTCCTCAGTATTGAGTTTAAGCTCCATCGATGGGTTGTTAGTTTGGGTTCTTCAGAAACAGCTTGCTTGAGAGGGGAGCCTGGGAAGGACTGGTAGGTGGGAGAAGACAGGAAAAGGGAAGACAGACAAAAAGGTACACCATCAAGTATGTCACCTGTGTGGAGAACTGGAGCTCATCCCTATGAGGAATTCTGAGAAACCATGTAGAATACGAATCAAGGCACTAACACATCAGCCTCTGGTGGTCATTCTCAGGACAGACATGCAGCCCGTGACAGGCGGGATCAGGCTCACTGAGGGCCAAGGTGCAGGGGCTGTGGGTGGGAAGTGGCAGCCTCCCCTGTGGAGGGCTCTGCAGGTGGGGCTGCTGGGGACCTCCCAGCTTTACCCTGCCTCACTCTGAAGAAACTACACAGACCTGGCAGGGCCTCCATCACTGCAATTCTCTGAAGACGCTGCACTCTTCTTGCCTATAAGACTCGTCTACGCAGCCCCTCATCCTGGGCCCCCTTCCTCATCTCCTCCTCACTGTGCCAACCTCACCTTGTTCTCTACCTTCAAAGTCTCTGCCCCTGGAAGCCTTCCCTGACCACAGTCCCCATGTGCTGGCTGCCCCCCCCCCATCAGATGGTGAGCCCCGAGTCCTGGCCTACTCTGGTCACCTGTGGCCTCCAACACTGGGTTCAGAGCAGCTGGTGGTGTCAGAAAAGGCAGCTGGGCTCAAAGCACATGTCTGCACTCATGCAGGGAACAGCCAACAAAGTGTCCACACACCTGTGCACAACTGCCAGTGCATCTGACCTAGTTCTCATCAGACGTTCCTGCGTTTAAGAGATAAGGAGGTAAGCACTCTGGGCTGCCCTGCAGCACACACATTCTTCGGGAAGGCTCGAAAGATGCCACCAAGAAACGGCAGCTCTGGGAAGCCCACATCTCCATCTTCTTGGCGAGCCCGATAACACCATGTGGGTGAGAACGGCGTGACATGAACCTCTGGTTTTTAACAGGAAGGAGCGGAGCAACTGGAGATATACAACATGACCAGGAGCAGAGACCACTGCCCCAGCCCTATCCATCAGGAGCTCAGCCTGGAATGGTGCTGCCTCCAAATCACACACCTTCCCCTGTGGCACATGCAGGGGCAACTCAGGCAGGTAAAGCCATGGTCAATGCTGCCCAAGGGGAAGAACTTCCTGCACAGCTGGAAATCCTGGGGTGAGGCCTGGATGACCAGGCCTTGCCTCATGCCACGCACACTCCCTTCCCAAGCACAGGATCCAGCCACCAGGAATTCCGACCCTCCAGTTGCAAGTGCTGGTCCCCTCCTCACCCATTTTATCAGAGCTCAGGTCTGAGGCCACTAGACGTCCTCAAGGCACTTCACACAGTCAGATTGCTGGTTTAATATTGAGTATTCACTTCCTGGCCAGCACCTGATCTTTCACAGGTCTAAGCCCCATGAGGACAGGAACCCCGTCCAACCCATTGGCTGCTGCACTACAGGTCCCAGCACAGTCCCGGGCACACAGTAGGTGCCCAATGACTGCTCACTGACAGAAGAAATGGTTTTCTTTGGATAGTGAACTTTTACGCCATTGGAATTATCCTCTGCTGATCTCGGATTATCCGGGTCCCGAATTTTTTTTTCTTCTATTTATGATTATGTGTTCTTTGTGCAATTAAAAAAAAACATTTTTTGGGGGGGGGGGAAATTGTTGCAAAATTGTCACGGTTTCCCTGAACCCTGTGCTGTGCGGAGCCATCCTGTTCGCAGGCACTCAGTAGGGATGCGCTCGCTGTCCTCCTGTGGAGCAGGTGGCGGCATGGTGAAGGGCACGGCCCCAGCAGAAACGTGCACTGTGCTGAGAGCGGCACTAAGACCCTTCCGTGGCGTTGCCGGCAGCCGGCGGCCTCTTCTGCCTGGCAGATGCGCTCAATCAGATTAGTTTCCTCCCTGTCCTCAGGGCTTTTCAAGCCTGTCAGAGCTCCGCTGCCCCCAGCCACCAGGCCCAAGAGGATGACCCTGAAACGGGAAGGGCGGTGATTACTGAGGAGTCTGAATTCACCTGCTGCTTCTTGGGGACCCAACACAGAGCATGCCAGAGCCAGGCTGGGGGGGGTCTCACCATGCTGACTCTGAACCTAAGAGCATTAAACTCCACAGGCCGCTCACTTTCCACCTAGGAATATGCCCCGTGCAGATATGAAATGGCCGCGTGGAACTTCAAGGGCTCATGTGCCCAGCACGCAGAGACGCAGGGTCCTGTGCTGCGCCGGGCACTGTGCTCTGTGCTGGACACGCACTGCAGCCTCCCAGGTGGGTTCTGTTCGGATCCCAGAGACTCAGAGAGAAAGCTCAGAGAACTCACCTCCGCACAGCCTTACAGCCTCTGCTCCTAACTGCTGGCCAGCGGAACCCATCTTAGCGACTATTCTCCAGCACAAAACATTTCGCAGCCAGAAAAGATTTTATGAGTTTCCTGGTGTTGCACGTGCCTGGCGGACATTTCCTCCCTCCTCCCATGGCTGTGAGTGAGGCCAGTCCTTTGTCCTCAATGCAGCCACCACCGAGCACCGCCACTCAGCTGCCTGCTCCTTATCGACAAGACAAACAGCACAGACAACAGATGCCTGGAAGTCTTCAGGCAGGCCCCAGGGGAAGGCGGGGGTAGGCAGGGGACAGAAGTCCGAGTCTTTCCAAGGCAGCAAGAGCCACAGACTCTCTTCAACGTGTTCGATGTGTTCTTTATTTGGAAAATTTTCAAATCCACAGAAAACAGGAAAGAACAGATGAACGAGCGCACATGACCCTTCACCCAGATTCATAAGCCGTTGACGCTGAGCTGCTGAGGATACGTGTAGCTGTGTATGCATGTGCGTGCATACGTGTACACAAATACAGGTTTTGCTGAACCATTTCGAGTTAAGTTGCAGATGTGACATGCCCCCCTGGACACTTCAGCATCCATCTCTGAGATCATTTCCTTACATAATCATCACACTATTACCAATCCTAAGAACATCAGCATTAATGCAATAACATTTTCTAATAATCCATATCTGATTTTCAGCAAGGGTCCCAAAAATGTCTTTTATAATCTTTTTGGGGTATTTTTTCTGGGTCCAAGAGCCAACACGGCTCACACGTGGTGCCCGTTATGTCTCTTTAGTCCTGTTCTGTCTTGATTTTTCACGACCCTGACTCTTCCAGTGAATCCAGGCCAGTTGTCTTGTAACAAGCCCCATATTCTGGACTGTCTAATCGCTTCCTCCTGATGAAGCAGTTTGGGCAAGACAAGCACAGAGGGATGTTCTGTCCTTACTGGATCACTTCGGGAGTCATACAATGTCAGTTCATCCCAGCAAGAGCGACGCTACGCTTGATCACTTAGTTAAGGTGGTGACACCATCTCTCTTCATGATAAAGATGCCATTTTCCTGTGAAATTAATGAGCAATGTGTGGGACGACACCTTGAGGCTCTGAAAATGCTGTTTCCCAAAACCTTTCAATGGTTTGACATCCACAGGTGATCCTTTCCTGAATAAATTATTACCTTGGTATTGAAAAAGAACTTTTAACAATCCTACAGTTTCATCTACTACATTTTTTTTTTTGGCTCTTTACTTTATCTCAAATTTGAACAGCAGGAGCCCTATCAACATACTTCTAAGATTAAAAAAAAAAAAATCCTAAACCTATCAAAGCACTCATTCTGGGTCGGGGATAGGCAAACCCACAAGAACCCTTAGATTTGGTGGCTGGTGGTGATAGTAAAGCCTGCAAATGATGCTTTTTCAGACCCTCTGCAAACCCAGCTGACTGGTTCCTCTCACCACCCACAGGGGCTGGTGCAGAGAAAGCCTGGGCAATTCCAGGCAGATCACACAGTTAGTGGACCTAAACCCTTGACCACATACCAGGCCACTGCCCAGCCAGCGGGCCTCGGGCAGGCCCACGCAGACTGGCCTGCAGCTGCCCTGCCTGCTGCAGCTCAGGTCCTGGTGTGGACTCTCTGCCTCTTGCCCATTAGAGTGTCACCTGGGGAAGTCCCCACCTCAGTTTTTTCCCACCAGGTGGGAAGTCCCACCCATTTTCTTTCTTTTTTTTTTTTCCGAATAGTATTTTTTTTGTTGTGTGGTAAAATGCATACAACATAAAATTTACCTTTTTAACTGCACAGTTCAGTGGCATTAAGTACATTCGCATTGCTGTGCAACTAATCTCTGTAACACTTTTCATCTTGCAAAACTGAAACTGTATGCCTACGAAACCATCACTCCCTTCTCCCTCTTCCCCAGGGCACCTGGTAACCACTATTCTACCTTGTATCTATGAACTGACTGCCCTGGAGACTGGGCTTTTTTTCTTTATCTATAGTCCTAGCCATCGAGCCTCATGCACCAAACATGGTTCCTGACTCTTCTGAATTAGGGCCAAGAAAAGCAACACTTTTAATTACTTAAAAAGACAAACAAAAACATACTTTATTTTGGAAAATTTTAAATATACAAAAAAAATAGAGAAAACGTTATATTGAACTCCCAAGAGTGCATCACTCAGCACTAATGAACCTCAACACTTACACTGCCCTTAGAAAAATTCTTAAACAAAAAGACAAACAGCACAGAACAGGATTCTATAAAAAGTCAATGTTGACCCATTTCCAATGTCCAGGCCCAGCATGGCCCACCCTCCCCTAGACTGGCTGCTCCAACCTGTTAATCCCCAACAGTGCTTCATGCCCGGCAAGGTTGCCCAGTGATGGACTCATTCAGGGCTACCTGCTGCCCACTCAGGAGCTAAACCTAGGCTCAGAGATGAGGCCAAAGAGAACCAGGTTTTAATGCAAGAGCTGACTACTCTTGTTTCCTCAAAAAGTGCAGCATCTTTAGGAACAAGCAAAGCTACCGGCCAGGCTGTCTGGATACCCAGAGTGAATGCTCCAGAGGCTCCAGCCTCCTTCCCCTGACCTTGAACTCCACCCTCCTGCTGGTGGTTCCAGGGTTCTCAGGGGAGGCGATAAAGGGGAGTATCTCCTTGCCTTTCTCAGATGGGTCCTCCCTTCCCAATGGGGTGGGACTTCCTGTGGTGACACTCTGGTTGGCAAGAGGCAGAGTCTCCACACACCAAGGTGTGAGCTCCAGAAGGCACAGCAGCTGCAGGCCAGGCTCTGCCCCAGCCGGGCAGCCCCCAGGGAACACACAGGCAGCCTCAGGGAGGGGAAGCCGCCGCAGACTGCCTGTCATGCCCTCCACAGGCGCTCTGCTCATTCTGGTGACAGGGAGGCTGGCAGGGTTTTCTACATGGAATCAGAAGTTCAGAAAGGTTGAGTGAGTTGCCCAGAGCATCCAGCTAGCTGGGAAGGGACAAAGCGAAATGCAAAGTCTGGCTGTGTGCTCCATGAGGGCGGAACCACATCGGTCCGTAGAACGCTATAGAGTCTCTCCGTGCAACACAGCATCTGGCACAAAGTCAGTACTTAATGAAGTTGTTGTTGTTGTTGTTGTTTTGGTAAATGAGTGAATAAATGGCTCCAAAGTCCAGAGCCTTCTAAGCCAAAAGTATAAAGTCTCAGATACTGTCACAGGATCCTTGCAATCCCGAGGTCTCCATATGAATGTAATTACCTGGGAGCAGTAAGTCCCATGGATGACGGGGACAGGCCAGTTGCGGCCCCTCCCCGTCTAACCACCCCTGTTCTCCACAAAGCCTCGTCTTCTTCTTCTGCTCACGCTACTGAGCAATTTAATTCTACAGCCTGTCCACTAAGGAGCTGCCCAAGCAGCAGGATGTAATTTCCTCACTGATGGGACTGAAGTCGAAGAGAGAGTCTCTAATGGGATACTTTCTATAATCAGGCACCACCCCAACTCTGGTCAAACCAGCTTTTTCATTAAAAAATAAAAACCAACCAAAAAAAAACCTCTCCGGCTTTCTGTAGTTACTGGAGAACGGAAGGGCGCTATGGGAGGTCAATGCAGCATCACTCACACGTCCGGCACACAAGTGTCTTTCCGAGGAACCAGGGGAAACGGATTTCAGATTTCGTGCAACGTGATGGAGGGGCAGGAATCGCCCCCCAGACCCGCACCCTCGGGCAGGCTGTTTTGCTTTGCGATGCAGCATGCAGGGAGGGTCAGAGTGGACTCTGACGTCGATAAACGTGCTGGGTACCAGGAAGCTCGGCCCGCTCACCGGTGGCATGGTTGGGGCAAGTCTCAACCTCTCGGGCCTGTGCGATGGGAATCACAGGAGTCGACACAATCGTGGTGAGAGTGACCAGAGGGCTCGAGGGCTCAGGGTCGGTGGCTGAGAAAAGGGCCTGGTGCTTAACAAACACTAGAAGTCACAGTCTTTATAAACCTCTGAGGACCTCTGATGTGATGTGGGGGAGAGATAAAGTCTGGGATGGAGCATGGGAACCCTCCAGGTACAGGGGAGCGCGTCAATGATTCATCTTCAGGGGGGGAGGAAGCGGTGAAGGACGCGGGGTGGGGAGCGGAGAGTGCCCTCCCCCTTCCTCCCCCCCCCATCCCACCACCACTCTGCCCTTAAAGGCTTGCTGCAGCCAAGTTTCTGATCTCTGGCGCCTCCAGGCATCCAGACCTTAGGAAAGGTGCTACAGAAAGGAGGCTCCAATGCCAGCCATACCTGGCTTCAGGGGCCCTGTAGGCAGACCCGGCACCCTCCCTCCTCAGGAAACAAAGAAAAAGCTCCCGTATGGTGCCTCGCTCCTTCCTTCCTGAAGCAAGGCTGTTCTGTTCGCGGCTGCGTCCCTGGTCTCTGGGACAGAGTGGGCCTCGATGAATACTGAATGAAGGGAGGCAGGCAGGCAAGAATGAATGAATGCACATTTCTGACAGGCGGAACTGATTCCCGAGGCCACTTTGGACACGGAAACTAGAGGTGAGGTTTCTTCAGGAGGAAATGATAAAAATGCCTCCTGGGTCAGAGGTGGCATTCAGGTGGCATTCGGCCAGCGGGGTCACACACCGGCGTTCCTTCTGGCTGCAAGGATTTCCCTGTCTCAGGATGGAGCAGCCGGTGCCATGACTTCACACGGTGGCCGTGGCAAATCCCTGGCTCCTCTGTGCTCTGGTTTTCAAAGAACCCACATAATCTCACTGATTGTTTAAAAGCAGGGGCTGTGGGGCAGAGGCCACTTGTCATGTACACACCTGGCATCTGGAGCCAGGGTCAAGCAAGGGCTTCGTGCGCGGAGCAGAGCCGTCTCCTGGGATGAAGGTCACTGCTGTGCAGAATGCTCATGCCCCACTCACCAGGGCTGCTCTGGACCACGCCTGATGGGGTGGTGGCTGCGGGAAGAGCCGAGAGTGCACCTTCCTGGGCAGCAGTGAGAAACTGTGGACACCGGGGGCCCTGGGCCCCCTGTTGCTCCAACCTCTGCGGGGAGCAAAGGAGAGAGAGGAGAGGCAATCTCGGCCGCTTCTCTCAAGGTCACAAGGGGAGCCGCCACTTCCAGACAGGCGATCCGGTTCGGAGGGCTGACATTTTCACCCAGGTTAACACGCGGCTCAGAAGGCAGAGCTGGGGCTCCCCCGGCCACCTCTCCATGTGCTGGCCCACGTTTTCCTGGTGCAGTCATGGAAGGAACAAAGGTTGCTATTGTGTAGTGGCGGAGAACGACTCAGGGCGACAGCTACCTGGGTCCCCATCCCAACTGTGTACCCTTGGGCAAATTACCTAACTTCCTGGGCCTCAGTGTCCTCCTCTATCCACTGGGGGGAAACTACTGTCGACTTCACAGGATAGTTCTGAGAATTAAATGAGTGAATTGAAGCAAAGAACTCAGAACACAGCCAGGCAAAAAAAAAAACACCCAATAAATATTAGTCATTCCATGATCAATGGGGCCGAGATCAGCCCTCTGCTCCCAAATACTGATAACACATATTTTTAAAATGTACTGAGTTTGTAACTAATTTTTATTTTATTCTTTATATATTTTTTCTACATTCTAATTTTCTACAAGGAATAAATATCACTCTCCTGCAGAGAAAAAAATGGTTTAAACTTCTCAGAAGACAAGACACCCCTGATGGACCCCAGGAGCCAGAACTGGCAGAGTAGCTGCCAAAGAAGGTTCTAGAACATGGGTCTGCCCTAGTCCAAGACTATCAAGGCATGAATCTGCTTTACAAGTGCCCACAGGTCAGGAGTTGTCATATTTCCCTAGAAGAGCCCCATAAATCCCAACGTGTCAGTGACAAAGACTTCCTGTCTAGACATCGAAATGCTTATAATTAAAATGAAGACTTAGGAGGTTGGGAGAAGCAACGCAGGCTCCTTAAAAATTCAGGCAAACTCAGCTAACATAAAAACAATCTCTGATCTCACCACCCAGGGATTGTAACAGGCTGGAATTTCCTTCGGGTCTGAAAGTGTTTTGAAATGCACTTGTGATAAAACCTGCCGGTATTACCACACCAGTGCTGACTAGACAGTGGGTACCCAGGGGGGGACAGGCTGCTGTGACCTGGGGAGAGAACGCTCTATCCCATAGACTCCTCTAGATCAGATAAAGGAGCGCTATAATCTGCAAAACCTTCCAGGTGGTTCTCCCAGGGAATAAGGGACCTAATGAAAACGGACTCAGGCAATAGCAGGAGAATGGGTATAATGTGATCCTGGCCGTAAACAGGGGAGAAAGTGCTACAGGACAGAAGTATTCTGTACAGAGAGGGTTCCGGTGAAAGCAAATAAAAAGAAAATAAAGACGAATGTCTAGCTCCCAGCAGCCCAACTGCGACAGCATGAAGAGCAGACAGGGCACCCGAAGCCAGCGTCCCAGACACCTTCCCCCTGTGTGAGCCAAGCTGTTCTCCTAACGGGAAGAACACTTGTTTTTTTCTTAGAAGGGCAGGTACCAGTAAAATGGCTTGTTCTCGGCATGTGTCCAAAGACCTGTTGGTAATGTCTGGCTTGAAATCTGCTGGAGATGGGACTCGATCTATGTTGTGTTCCACTGTCTCCCAGGCTCAGCGTATAGTAGGTACATGTATGTGAAATGAATCATCTTCATTGACAAGGACTATAGACTTTCCTTCTGTTCACCATGTCCTCGGGGCTGAACACGGAGTCTGGCATATAGCAGAGGTGGATTAAATGTTTTCTGTGTGGGATCAAGGGCTCCTGAATCTCCATGTTCTATTAACTCATGCAGGTTAAGATCCCCCCACCAAACACACAGACCCTCGGAGAACCCCAGGCCCTGGACAAACAGGTCTGGGCACCAGGCTTGCTAAGGCAAACTCCGTAATTTCTGAGTTTCCAGCCCGGCCAGCTGTCTGACAGGCACTTCACAAAAAAACATCCTCCCCTTGGAATAGCTCTAAGGCCGCCAGTCTGCAGAGATGGGAACCGGAAATGGAAAATTACCACGTCTCATTCACTACGCTGTAACACGGGAGCCCCGAGCCCGGATTCGTGTAGTGTGGCCCGCATGTGACACATACCACCTTTTCCAGCATGCCCTGTGCTGTGCAGCCATCCCCAAGATATGACCGATTAGAAGGTGCACCATCAATGCTGCAGCAGCTTTTCCGAGGAAACAGTCAATAACTGTCACATTAAAGGCACAGATCTAATGTAAGACCTGCTCTGATTTCTGAAGTGTGAAAAACCATGGCCGGGAAGAAATGTCCAATCCCTGCTGGGCACTCCTGCCCGAGGCCCGAGGAGCTGTGAAATTTTCTCCTGCGCACAGGGAAACCACATTTCCTTGCAGATCTGGATTTAATCCTGTCAGTCAGTCTCATGCTTTGTGCGGAATATATGCCTGAAAAAGGCCACCTAGAAAAAAACGGACCCATTTGCATGCACTGCTCACAATTAGTGCCCGGAGGCGCCCTGAGCAGCCCGCCCAGAGAGCCTGCGGCTTTAACCTCCCCAAGCAGGAGGGATGAAGGCTGCTTTCAAGTTTCCAAAATCTCTGAAGGGGTGACCCCTACCCTGCTGTCAAAGAAGCTGCTTCTCAGAAGCAACAGTTGCCAAATAAAGCAGGTGGGGCGGGGGGAGGAGGGATGCGGGAGTGAGTGAGGGGGAGTGAACGTGGTTTACTGAGTGAAAGCCAGGCCTCTCCTACAACCTCCCAGGAGCGCCTGGGCAAGCGATGGGTTTTACTGGTACCTGTCCTAAGACACTACCTCATGACTTCCAGCTTAAGGAGCCTTCAAAGCGACTGGTCTGGGAACTCCTTTCTCCCCTGGACATCCTGGGCAGGACAAGGCAGAAAGGTGGAATGCAAATGCACTCCCTGCTGGGAGCACAGGAGAAAAAGCCACAGCTGGACACTGGTGAGGGGCCACATGGAGGACGGACGTTGTCCTGCTTCTGACAGTGTGTTGTTTAGGTGGAAGGTGTGGCTCTAAGGGCTCCGGCAAATTAAGTTCCATTTCAGGAAAAGGGGATCTCGTTAGCTGTCAGTTTTGTTAAAGCGCGGCAAGGCAATTCGGCGCGACTTGTCTAAAAATCTTAAATGCACGGATCCTTGGATGGAAACAGTTCCAACCTCTGCGAATGTATCTCACAGACATACTCACTTCAGTACACAAAGACACAGGGAAAAGGACAGTGGCCATATCGTGTATAGCAGTGAAAAAAACATGTCAATAACTGTCCATTTAAATAGATGGCGGTGTTTATAATATGGAAGACTCTGCAGTCAATGAAAAGAATAAGGTAAATCCACACAGGCTGACAGGAAGGGTACTCCCGAATGTACAACAAAGAAAGCTCCTTTGGCATTTAACCCACTTGCATAAATATGTGGTCAATTCTAGTTATCCACAGTAATTACGGTAAAGTCACCGTGAACATTGGCCAGTGAATGCCTACCCGACTCACGCTCCCAGGGAAAGAGGCAGGGTTAGGTTCCTGTGTGCTTCTGATCACGAGCAATCAATACATAACCTTGTTTTGTGTATTTCTATGTAATATTTTGGCTGATTCATTATCGCAGACCTCACAGCCAACAGCACTGTAACTCCTGCCTAAACAAAGCTTATCTCACACACATATTTTCCCCATAAGGCACACACAGCCTTCTCACACTTAGGAACACCAGACAGCCACCCAGCACTAAGGCTGGGGACCATTTTAAATAGCAAAATCACCAACAAGCCGAAAATAAAAAAAAAAAAACAACGCAGCACTACACAGACTGAAAAAAAAGGCCCCTTGTGTTAAGTATGAGAGCCGAAAGAAGAAGGCAAAGCACTGCCGTGCTCCATGTTGGCCGGGAACACACAGGCAGGATGACGTGCATTTTCTGCTGCTCTGCATGTGTCCATGAACCACTGCAGAAGTTCTGTGAGTACTGATTTGGGGGCTAAAAATAAATTTTAGGGAGTAGGTGAATTCGCAAGTATGGACCCTCTGAATCATGCGGCTCGACGATATGTTTGTAGACGCTCAGAACATTTCTAGAAAACATACCAGATCAATGTTGGAAGACACACAAGACGCTCCCTCCAGAAGTTATCCCTGGAGAGAAGGGTGGGCATCAGATGGAGAGAAAAAGAAGGAAAACGGGAAGAAGGGAGAGACTCTGGCGGTTTTGTTCACTGGGAAGATTCTATGGCTGTAATCTATGAATCATTCCCACCGCCCATAAATGAAAATAGCTTTATTTTCCCCATTACGAAAACACACAAGTACATCTAAGTCCAGAAGGATTCACACCAGACTGTGGGAACAGGATGATGGGTTCGGGGGGGGGGGGAACTAGTTTTTATACGAGGTACCTCTGGTATCTTTTGGATTTTTTAAAGTGAAAATGTATCTCATACTTCTTATATCACAATGATGTCTTACATTTAAGGCCACTGGTCCCACCTTTTGTTTCTCTGGCTTCCTCTCCCACCCTCCTTCCTCTCGCTGCTTCACGTCCTGGGGTTAAGGACCCAACCTTGGTTATATGAACTATCTGGAATAGGCAAATCTATATGGACAGAAAACAGATTAGGGGTGGCAAGGAGCTGAGGGCGGGAAGACATGGAAAGTGACTGCTGAATGGGTGACCGGGGTTCCTTTTGGGGTGACGAACATGTTCTGTAACTAGACAGTGATGGCGGCTTGCACAACAGCGTGAATGTAGTAAATACCACAGGCCCCGCGCTCTTTAACACGGTTAAAATGGTGACTTTTATGTTGTGTTGTGAATTTCATCTCCATCACAAAAAAAATAAGATAAAATTCCTAGCTGTGTGGCCTTGGGCAAGTTATTCAGCCTCTCTGAACGTACAGAATGAGTGGAAGACAGCAGGACCGCAGAGGCTGGTTGTGTGGATTCCGTGTGATGTGTGTGCCGAGTGGCTGGCACAGGGCTGGGTGTGTAGAAAGGGCCCAGGAAGTAACGCAGCTGCTGTCACCAGGATGACGATGTCGCCCCGTCCAAGCCAACTCACCTGTCCAAGCCACTCACCTGTAAGTCGCAGAGTTTCCATGGTTTCCAATTGTCGTTTTAATCATACAGCAACAAACAAAGCAGTTGGGGGAGGGGTACCACAGAAGATGGAAGATTGAAGGAAGAGTGGCTCTGCTCTATTTATAGTATATTTATAGCTACACTATATGTAGAGTCTGTCTTGTGTTAAGTAGGAAACACAAACAATGAACCTGGTCATAGAGAGACAACAGGGAGGCTTTGCCACTGGTCCACAAGCTCTTGCTTTTTCCACCTCCTTCTCTAGGCCTGCAGGCATGGGTCCCGGGCTGACTGCTGTTTTAGCGGGCAGAGGAGAGGGTCTGCACATGGGTAAAAAGGCTCCACCTGTACAAAGGCTCTTATCTGTAAGCAGCTCTCAGAACCTAAGAACTGACAGGTGGAAGAAAGAAGAGCTGTGGCTCCTCTTATCGCTCTGCAAATTATTTGGTAAGGAATTAGCAGAACTTCAGACTCCCTGCGGCAAGGTGACCCCCCCTTGTGGCTGATAGTCAGCTTAGGGAGGGGGGAGGGAGAGATGAATAGGATTTCAGGCTGTCATGGAAACTTTTCTTTCCTTGGGTCTCTGAGCATATGGCAGGTGTCCTGAAAACCCCAGTCCCGCCAGAGGCTGCCTGCGGCCCTCAGACAGGAGGGTGGGGGCTCTGTCTCTCTGTCTGCGACGCCCCCTCCCTGAGCAATGGCGGCGGCAGCACAAAGGAGTCTCCAGTGTGCGCCTCACGTCCCAGCTCCCCAGACAGACGCTGGGGGACAGCCTCTGCGGCCCCATGGAAATCTAAGTCCCCTGGCCCCAGCGGGCCTCGATGCAGCCCACAGATCACAGACAGCAGCAGGCCAAAGGCCACCGTGCAGGCTTTCCCCGGGCCGCCTGAAACGCGACGCTCGCTCTGCCCTGGGCTGACGGGGATGTCTTGCAAGCCCCACATCTCTTCCCAAGACCAAAGGGAGCTGAATGTTGCTTTGGGACTTTGAAGTAGCACGCAGGCTGGACTCTCGGCAAGAAAGACTCCTCTGTGTGACACGGGAAATCCAGCTGGCCCAAGGTAGAGAAAATCATGAACTCGGAAGCTATAAACCCAAAGCGGCCAAAGGGATTATAAGTAACAGCAGGTGGAAGGTGCCAGGGTGGAAAACAAGACTGAATTTTGAAAAGTCTAAAGCTTCTGGAACTAGGTGATTGTGCCCGTGTGTGTGTGTGTGTGTGTGTGTGTGTGTGTGTGTGTGTGTGTGGGGGCAGTGGGCCAGGAGCAGACAAAGCCACAGGAGAAAATAAATGCCATCTTCTTGCAGCATTGGGATAGGGGCTAGTGTGTGGACGTGTAATAAAATAGGACAATAATGTATGATGGAGGAGACAGTAAAATGTGATTGAATTTTAAAGAGGCGATATTAGATGTCAAGGAAGTGTCATGATGGTCACAGCTCCCTTTAGGGCATTCTGCTCCTCTGCGTTAAGGGCTACTTGGACAAGTGTTGGAGCCCAGCTCTAAAGGAACCCCTCACTCCGTTCATCTCATTTATCCCATAAATATTGTTTTGAGGTCTTGCGATGTGCCAGGCTCCTTTCCCGCATTGAAATTCACCATTCGGCGGAGGAGGTCGGCGTTAACGGAAAGCACGTGACGCCATGGGACTGGATATCAGGGAGACCTTGCCTGCTGAGGGCAGTGGGGGAAGGCTTTTTGGGGGTGCCAGCCTGAGTAACACTGAACCAGGACCAGACACGCCGGGGAAGGGAAGGAAGCTCCCCAGAGGGAGAGAATAGCGTGTGCAACGTTCCGTGACCACACCGGGCTTGGCTGGAACCCATGGAGTGAAGGGGAGAAGGGCCCAGGGCAGACGGTCAAAGCTATATGACATGTTTTTAGTTAGGCCTCCTTGGAAGACACCACCTTAAGAGGGCTGGACCCAGGCCTGCTGACTACGTAATATGCCCTGCTGGGGTCCTGGTCAGGCAGTCACATTTCTAAATACCTCTAAGAGCAATGGTTGCTAGGGCTCCCCTCCCGGCACGTTCAGAGGCCCCATACCAGGGAGCAGGTGATATTGGGTTAAGAGCAAAAGTTCTGACACTGTGCAGTTCTGGGCTCAAATCTTACCTGCTGTATACTAGCTGGGTGGCTCAGGGCAAGTTTTTTAACCTCTCTGTGCCTCGGTAAAATGGGGTACTAAAAGTATAGGGTCACTGTGTGGATTCACTAAGACCAAGATGCTAAAATCCTTGCCAGTTAGCCTGGTACATTAGAGAGGCTGAAGAACATGTCGACTATTATTATTAATAATAATAGTTTGCACTCAGGGATAACCACAGAGGACACGGAAACGTGCAATGATTTGGGAGCACCTCGGCTCACCGAGGAGGAGAAGGCAGCTCAGGGGAGGCAGCCGCTGGCACGTACTTGCGAGCAGGAGGCAGGAGACCGCCACGGCGTACAGCTGCTTGGAGGTGATGATGTTATAGCGATCCAAGAAGTGGTCCAGCAGGTAGACGGCCAGGTGCCGGGCCGCAGGGCAGAGCTGGCAGTGGCTGCTCAGCAGGGTCAAGGTGTCCACGAAGAACCGGCGGCTCTTCAGGAGTGGGGAGTGGGCTCGGAAGGTGGGCAGCTTCAGTTCCTAAAACAGGAAGGGAAGAAGGCGGGTCAGGGCTGCCTCCTGAGAGCTTCAGATGCCCCAGAAAAGGAAGAGGTGGGAGCCCTCATGCGGGCTGGTCGGGGGCACCGATTCCCTCCATACCCTGTTCACTCCCCTTCAAGACTCAGGACGGCAGAGGCAGCCCCTCTGTTCCAGACGTTCCTGGACTGTCTCCCATCCAGCCTCGCTGAGCGCAAGCTTGTAAAGTGTCACCCGCACGATGACAGAGGCGGGTGAAGGAGACACCCGGCTCCTTTCCTGGGAAAAGGCTGACTGATGGAGATACACGAGGCCGGAAGAGAACGTAAGAGACGTACATCCGAATTCTGGTCCTACTGCTCAACCGAGCTGTGCCACCCTGGTCACTCGACTTCCCCTTTGTCTCCCCCTCAGCGGATAAATGAAAGGCGAACATAAAGCACCTAGCGCACAGCAAGCTCTCAGGGTCCACAGATTAGTTCTCCCTGTGCATGGGATTATGAGAGACAATGAAAAAAGATTTCAATGTGAAAAACGTTGTTAAAATAGTACAAAGAACTCCCAAATGCCCTTCGCCCAGATTCATTTGTTGTCTCTCTGAATGCACGGATACTTTTTTCTAAAAGTTCCAGGTATCATCTGTCCCCCTAGGGGGTAACTTTCACTTCAGAATTTACACACTTCCATGGTATCTGAACTTATTTGTATAACATGAGAAAAACCAACAAGAGAAATATCAAACCAACCAAGATTATGATGACAGGAGAAATCTTCTTGTATGTCTACAGTATTTTTAATTTAACCGAAGCAGATCAGACATGATTCATTTAGGCACGCTTTAGCGACATTTTGTCAAATACACTGAAGAGAAACAAAACCAAGGAGAAATAGTGAAGGAGCTGGCAGAAAAGGAGCTGTGAGCGCTCACCGATGGCAGGTTCGCTGGGGGATGAGATGAAGACAAACCGGTGCCCGTCTTCCCTCTGCACACGCCACTCCCCTCACCCTGGGGCTTTACGTAAGCAGCAGCAGCAGCTCTGCGACTAGGAGATATCTGTTCATTCGTTCATTCATTCATTCATCCACTCATATTAATTCATTCATTTCACTCAATAAGTATCAAGTACCTTCTACACATCGGGCATTCATTATTCTAGGTACTGGAGGTAAAATCTGGTATAAAATACACAGAGACCCAAAGGTAAGATTAAAACTACAAACCTCTTAGAAGAAAACCGGAGCCAATCTTTACGACTGTAGAGTAAGCAATGGTTTCTTTCCTATGACACCAAAGGCAAAAGCAACAAAAGAAAAAAAAAAGTAGCTAAGTTGGTCTTCAAAATTAAAATCTTTCATGCTTCAAAGACACCATGAGGAAAGTGAAAAGCTAACCCACAGAATGGGAGAAAATCTCTGGAAATCATGTATCAATAGGAGACTGTATTCAGAATACATAAACAACTCTCATGATTGAAGAATAAAAAAGTGAACAATCTCATTTAAAAGTAGGCAAAGGCCTGAATAAATAGACATATCTCCAAAGAAGATGCAGAAGTGGCCAATAAGCACATGAAAAGATGCTCGACATTACTAGTCATTAGGGGAATGAAAATCAAAACCACAATGAGGCAGCTCACACCCATTAGGAAGGCAAGTATAGAAACAAAAACAAAGTCAACATGTGTTGATGAGGGCGTGGACAAATGGGAAACATCACACACTGCTGGTGGGACAATAACACAGTGCAGGCACTGTGGAAAACCATTCGTTAGTTCCTTCGAATGGGAAACGTAGACCCACGTGACCCAGCAATTCCAATCCTTGGTATATACCCACGGGAAATGAAAACATATGGCCGCACACAAATGTGAACACGAATAATCACAGCAGCATTTTCACGACACCACCAAAATGCGAAAACCCAAACACCCATCAAATGATGAATGGAAAAGCAAAACGCGGTACATATAGCCACGCGATGGAATGGCAGTGGGCCATAGAAAGGAATGAAGTGCCGATACGTGTTACAGCACGGATGAACCTTGAAAACATGATGCTAAGTTAAAAAAAAAAAAAAAAAAAAAAAAGCCAGTCGTGAACGGCCACACATTGTATGAATTCTATTTATACGAAATGTCCCGTACAGGCAAACGCACACCAACAGAACGGAGACTAGTGGTTCCTGAGGACTAGGGGAAGAGGTTAATGGGGGTGACTGCTAATGGATATGGGGTTTCCTTTGGGGATCATGAAAATATTCTGAAATGAGACAGTGTCGATGCTGCCCAGCTCTGTGAGTTCACTAACCCACCACTGAACTGTGGACTTTAAGAGAATGGATTTTACGGTATGTGAGTTACAGCTCAATAAAGCTGTTGTTAAAAAAAAAAAAAAAATAAGACAGACACATCGCCCACTCTTATGGAGTTTATGGCCCTGAGGGAGAGATGGCGATCAAATAATAAGACAAACACAGAATTCCAAGCTGATGGACAGCAGGAAGGCAGGCTGCGGGCACAGTGAGAGGCCCCCACCTTCTCTGAGGGCAGGGAGGTCTGCCCAGGAAGTGAAGCTGGTGAGATTTCACGCTGGGAGCTCTTCTTCTCTCGCCTGTTCCCCCAGAGAGTCTGAGGCCAGAACACAGATCTTGGGAGTCCCAGAGCTTCCTTCAGAGAAGGCACCCAAAGCCTAAATAAATCAGTTCCTCTCCCTTACAGTTACACGTGAAGAAACTGAGTGAAAAAGTCCTGTAACCCCAGGGCTTTACTTAACAAGCAACGGATCTGAGATCAGAAGCCTTTTAGTGTATTTTTCTTCGGACCTTTTATTTTTCAATCGTGGAGAAGAGCTTTTACCCCCAGCTTAACTCTTGGAAGGAAAAGACCTGACTGCTTTGTGTATTCTTTATCTTCATTACTTGATAAATTTATGCGGCCACAAGGGACTTCGAACTCCTTGCAGGGTGGAATCTTATCCTTGTTTTCTCACAACCCTGGTGTGATCAAAACATGGTCAGGTGTCCAATAACTAATCGATGAAGAGACGAAAGGAGGGAGAGGGAGAAGAGAGGAAAGGACTGATGTGCAGAGGTGAGTACACAGTGCCCTGGACCCACAGAGGAAGGTGTGGCCATCTGTAGAGAGTAGCAGGTCAGTGGGGGCTTCTGAGAAGAGATCCATCTAGCCAAGTTTTGGGAGGACATCTAGGAACTGACCTGCTGAAGATGCAGGAAGGAAAGAATGCTTGTCAGGAAAAGCAGCACCTGCAAAGCCACAGAGGTGCCTGTGTCCCATCCGGAGAATCCGGAGTGCTTGGAACAGCCAGACAAGTGGAGTAAGCTATGCCTGGACAAAGCAGACTGGGAGGGTGGGCAGGTCGAAGATCATGGCCTATCCTGAGGGCAATGGGGAGCCACCGAAGGGTTTAGAGCAGGGCAGAGACATGGGCATAGTGGCCACATATGAAGATCTCTTGGCCAATCTCCTCCCAGGCTGTGGCCGGACAGCTGGTAGCAGCAGCCAATGTGGGGCTGCAGCTCCCTGCAACAGTGGCCTCCTCCCCAGCCTCCAGCAGCCCCCCCACAAGTCTGCAGGCTACTTGTCTATTTCCTCTAAGCTCTAAGGCTCTAAGGCTCTTGACAAGAAGTGACCACAATCACAGATCTTTGGTGTTCCGTAGGCAGCAGCTACCGGAAATTAGCCAAGTGAACTTCGGCCCAGGCTGCATCGCCCTCATCAGGGCAGTTCAAAGCCCCCAGACACAAGTCAGATAAACAACATCCTAACTTCCCTCCCTGCTCAACTCTGGATTTGCCTTTGTGCCAACTGGGAGAAAGGCGCTTGAACACCACACTGTAGGTCTTCCCTCTGCACACTTTCCTGGAAAAAGGGTCTACCGGCTTGAGCAGATTCTCACAGGAAGCCGTCAGTGCATAAAAGAAAAAGTTCCGAACCTTTGGGACCGGTAACAGTGCATGGCAAGGAGTTAGCAGGCAGGGCTTCCTGGAAAGGCTAGTCTCAGGGGTGGGCAGGACTCTGAAAGCTACGACAGCTGCCTGCAATGCTCTTCGTCCCCTTTCTGCTCGTCCCTCAGATACTGGTTTAAATGTCCCTCCTCAGAGAGGCTTTCACAACCCCTCATCATTCCACATCGGGACTCCCCTGTTTTCTCTGTTAGCACGCTGTTCTTCATGGCCAAGTATTTACGTATTTATGTGTCTCTCCCTGCTAAACCCTAGCTCCCGGGGACAGGGCCCACACTCATTTTGCCTCTATCATTTGCCCAGTGCCCAGGTTGTGCCTGGCACGGAGGCAGGTGCTCCAAAAAATATTTGCACGAGTGAAAAAGAATGAACAGCCATGAAAAGACATGGAGGAACCGTACATGCATATTACTAAGTGAAATAAGCCTATGTGAAAAGGCTATATATACTATATGAGCCCAACTATAGGACATTCTGGAAAAGGCGATGCTTTGGAGACAGGAGAAAAATCAGTGGTTGCCAGGGGTTGGGGTGGGGAGGGAGGGATAGTCAGGGTACAGAGCATTTTCTGAGGAGTGACACTTCTCCGAATGACACTATAATGGTGTACACCTGCCACTGCACATTTGTCCAAACCCATGGGATGAACAATACCCAGAGTGAACTACTGAATTATGCGAACCCTAATGTGAACTATGTGAACCCTAATGTGAACTATGGACTATGGGTGACAGTGATGTGTCCACGTAGGTTCATTCATTGTACAAAGGTACCATTCTGGTGGGGGATGCTGATAATGGGGGAGGCTGTACAGGTGTGGGGGGCAGGGGGTATATGGAAAATCTCTGTACCTTCTTCTGCTCAATACTGCTGTGAACCTCAAACTGCTTAAAAAACTACATCAACTAAAAAAATAGAATGTACACAAGGACGTCCCTCTCTGTACCAAACAGACTCCTCCCCCAACATATGGGGGAGCAACCTGGCAGAGATTATGCAGTCAGGCAGGCAGTACTGGGGTGGAATCTTAACTCTACTATGTATTAACCTTGGGCACATGAACTCTGAACCCGTGTCCTCATCTGGAAAATGGGGGTCCACGCTGCCATAAGTGTAAAGCATTTGGCACTTGTGGCATCCACCTTTCCCTCAAACTGGGCACTCAAACCTCAGACAAGGTGAGCTTTTCCACTTCTGTTGGGCTCTCAGAGGAACCTGCTTTGCACCTGGAATGAAGCCCTCCACCTGAGGTTTGCAGCTGGGCCTGGGAGTCTTTGCAGGAAAGGAACCCTGGCTCTCCAAGGGCTCTGAAGCCAAGCAGAATCAGGAGCCCCGAGCCTCAGCTTCCTCCCGGCACTCACAGCAGGGCAATTCTTGGCAAAAGAACAACAATGTGGGACACCAGCAGGCCTGCCCTGTTCAGTGTGAGCGCCCAGATGATTACTTCCCTAACCCAATTAGGGGGAAAGGCATTCATTACAAGGGCTTTGCTCTAAAGGATCTGCATTCTCCCCCCAGCACTCTTGACCTGAGTCAGTTTGAAGGCCACAGCGGCTGGGAGCTTGGAGCAGCCCCGTCTGCTGAGTGGCCTGGATTCCAGAAACAAAAGAGCAGTCTGCGAGGGGCGGCCTGGGATGCTCCCCCGGATTAGGCCGGCACTTGGCAGGCGCTCAGCAGCCGGCAGGCGGAAAGGGGGCAGGAACCCGGCCAGGCCAGGCAGGGTGACCTTCCTCTGGGCTGGGCCAGGGGCAGCATTGCATCAGTGTGGCCAGCAGAAAGGCCGCTGGGTGCACACGGATGAAGGGGGGGCGGAGGGGCAGGCAGAGGCTTCCTGGAACTCTCCCTACTCTCCCTACCAGCTGCTGGCCCTTTCCCACCTGAGTCACGCAGGAGAGCGTGTGCACCTCAAGTCTAGAGATGAGCAGATGACCGGGCGGGGCACAGGGACAGATAGGTCGTGATGGAGTTCTGGGGGAGAAGCGTCCATCTTACAAAAACCTGCTTTTGTTATCTCGGCACTTTGTTTTTAAAAATAATAATAATGGGCTGGCGGGGGGAAACTATGAGAGAGACACTGAAATGCCGACCGTGGTTATCTCAGAGGGCTGGGATCACGTGTGGTTTTTTTTTCATGCTTTCCAACAACTGTCTGGACGTCTGAAAAAGCATGCAGTGTATAACCACTTTATTAGTTCGATCGCTGTGTCTCCAATTTGAAAGGGAAAAAAAAACAAAACAGAGGGACTAGACACTCACTGTATTAAGGCCCAACTCAAACCGCATCCCCGGAGAGGCTTCCCTGGAAACCCCAGGTCATCGCTCTGATGACGTTAACCCTTTAGTAACAGCATCCCCCTCCCAGCTCTGGGTACACATCCCACTCCATCCTCACAAGACACACAGGTTCCACCAAGGTCCTACCCAGGAGTCGCAGTTTTCTTCTTACTAATTATAAATTACGTGCTTCCCGACGAATCTTCAAAAGTAGAAAAGAATAACAGCTACCACTCACGATCCGATCCCTCGTGTGGAGAGAAGCGCACTGTGCGGCCGACTCCTCAGATGCTTCTCTGTGCAAACCTTTACAGAAGGGGAAGGCGGTCCGCACGTGCGGCCCAATCCCCTTTAGGCAGCTTCCGAAACAGCGTTTTCTCTGGCTGCCTCGCGTTGCACTGCTAGGTTGTGCTGTGACTTCAGCAGACCCTCATTTGGGACATCTGGGCCGATTTCTCTTCCTTCTGCTCTCTGTTCAGGCCACTCGGCACCCTATGTGGCCCTGCGGGTGACGGAAGTGTCTGTGTGTTTACTAAGTCCCTCCCCGCTTCCCCAGAATACGCTCTCCAGGTGAGGGAGGAGCCACTTCTGTGTCCTGTCTGGCTGTACCCCTGGCGCCTGGCACACACTTAGGGCTACTGAACATCTGTGAATAAAGTGTTTTGTGTGAGGAACACAGGTGTGACCTGGGCAAACACCTACTGAAAGACTCTTCCTCTGCCTGTGCCCTGCAATGCCCTCCTTACTCAGACCTGCATCCTTCCCTGGGGTAACCAACAGGGAGGGGGAGTCCCCTCCATCCCACCCAAGAAGGAAACCCTGGTATTTCCAAGACCAGAGGAGCCACTTTGATGAAAAAAGAAAGTGGTGAGTGTCAAGACAGGCCTGAGTCCTTTAGAAACCACTCTTCTCACTGCCCAAGATTTCCGCCTGGGGGTCCCAAGCAGGAAGAGGATTATATGAGAGAGACAGCACTCTGGGAAAGGCCAAGGGGATCATGACCCACAGGAAACCCCAAACCGAGCTACATAGAGTCAGAGGGGCTGCCTGAACAGGATTCTGAGGATTCCAGGTGAACATCCAGGTGAGCATCTCGTCTCCACTGCCCACCCCCAACCCCCTTACCGTGCTGATCTTGGCAGAGCTGACAAACACTCCACTCTGTGCTGGGCTCAGCGGTGCCTGGGAGTATGGGCCAAACCAATTAGAAAGACCCCAAGCCCACAGCCAGGCCTGGGGGAAAGAGACCTGGGCTTGTCACTGTTTCAGGACAGATGGGGAAGAAAATTCAGGATGTACTCTTCACACACAGGCTCTGCCAGCTTTTTGAGGCTAACCTCAGAGGAGTCTGAAGGTCACATGCATTGTAAAAGTTCAGCCCGTTAACCCTGGCTTCTCTATTAGGGGAGGAAGTTATCATTTTAACCCTTGGTGTCCTGCACTGTGTGGTTTTCTAATTGCTTCACTATTAATCCACTCTTCCTTCAGATCTCAGCTTAAAAGTCACTTCTACAAAGAGTGTTCTCTGGTTGTGGCCCTATCAGATATTCCCCAAGCATCAAGGTCTTCTTCCCTGCCTGCCTGCCTTCCATCCAACTGCATCAAAGACCTTCTGTTCTTCCTTCCTCATTCCCTCCCTCCCTCCCGGCCTGCCTGCCTGCCTGCCTGCCACCCACCCATCCATCCACTTTTACTGTTTTTCACCCTCATTTGTAAACACCATGAGCGCAGGGACTGAGGTCATCTTGTTCAGCTCTGTGACCACAATACCTGACACAAAAGAGATGCCCGGTCGTTATAAAAACCTTCAAGTATGGGGAATGGCAAACCCTTGAAAAGGTAAGAAAAAATGATTTGCTCCTGATCTTAGGCTTGAAAACTATTGATCATAGTGAGCAACTTCATACTCGTGAAGACCAGAGGAGAGGTACGAGGAGCTTGGGATGCTGAATTCCATAGGAAAGAAAGCTCTGCCCTTGCCTTGAGGTGTTATGTGCCTCAGTCTACCCAACAGCAACAGAGGGTTCCCACGGAGGAATTATGAATTATGCATTCTATATTCAGTCATCTCGAAGGCAATGTTTCCCAATGTGTTTCCATGACACCCCAGTCCCAAGATACACTACCTGAAGAAAAGGGGTCTGTGGGCCATCAGTTTGGGAAACACTGATACTACACTGCTCCTTCCTAAAAGGAATCACACAGTTAGCCCATAAGAGGCCCTGAATCACTTGTTCAAGAAAAAAACTTACATAGTTTTGGGAAACTCTAGGTTAGATTTATTTATCCACAGACGACCACCACCACTCCGCTTTTGGAAGCCAGAGTAACCACCTAGAGAACTTGTTCTGGGAAATGGTGCTTCAGGGTGCTGGTGCTGGTGCTGGGCACTGGGGTACTGGGAAAACTCAACCCCAGCACATATGCACCACGAGACTCTGGCTCAATGCCTAATTATTTGATGATTCCAAACTGAGAGATTTACTGAAAAGCTCACAGAGTAAAAACCACAGCTTCCACCTGCAGAATTGCCTTGGTAAGAATTTCCACACAGCCTTGGTGTTAGGAGCCCAGGAGACGCGCAAGCAGCTGCAGATGCCAGCTGACGGAAGCCCTAGGCGGCCAAGCGCTCAGTGCCCTGCGTGGGGGGGTCCAGGGTCTGGACCCAAGATCAAATCCTCCCACCCCCTGCCCCATCTCTTATATGCAAGTATATGTATATATAATATGTACATGTTTCTTATATATATTTATAATTTTGGAAGCTCCCAATCCTCCGTGAACACTGACCTGGTCCTCCGTGGGAACCTTCTATTGTTACTGGGTACACTGAGGTACACAACATCCCAAGGCAAGGACAGAACTTTCTCTGTCCTCTGGAATTTAGCTCCTCAAGCTTCTTGTATTACACACACACACACACACACACACACACACTCTCGCCAGACACTGTGTCCACACATCTTGTCCTCTCATCTTCCAACAGGCCCACGAGGTGAGGCTTATCAGCATCCCAGTATCCCAGACAAAAATAGCTCACAGAGGCTAAGCAACTGGCTTAAGATCACCCAATTAATAAATGATGTACCTGAATCTGGCTTTTCTGACTCCGTGTTCTTGACAGTATGTTTTGGGGTCTCCACAGGGTAGCTTATATTTGCATTTTCCTTCCAAAATAATGTTTTCTCTAACTAATTATAAAACATCTGATGACTATAGAAATTTTAGAAAGTACAGATGAGTACAAAGAACATGTGCAAGTGTCAGTACGTGCCCGTCCAGTCTTGTCTCTCTGCACATCCCCACCCCCGCTCCTCTCTCTCATGGGACTATCACCCCCTAAGAGCTGTAGCTGAGTTTAGGTTCTTTACAACAACACCCACCTTCTCGAGGTGGGCCCACCAGCACTGGTACCCAGGGAAACCGAGGCACAGGGCCAAGGCCGCATTGCAGGTTGGTGGCAAATCCTGGACTCGACATCAGAGGGGCTGCCCAGGCCTGGGATGTGACCCTGTTTTCAGTGTGACAACCACTTCATACACAGCCCCAAGTGCAGAGCAGGGCTGGGCGGCTCTCTCCTACTAGCCGCCAAAAGCAAACCCCGCTGGTCTCCTCCCCTGTGCATCCAGCCATGCTCATCCTCCCTGCTGCCCACAGAGGCCTCCCGAGGGAGGCTGGGCCTCCAGGCACTGAGTAAGCGGCTTGGGAAACAGCTGGGGGGTGGGGGTGCCTTGCGTCTGTCTGAGAACAAAGAGTAGCAAGCCCTGAAGAAACACCACCGGTAACCGGTAACCGAGGTGACCAACAGGAAGTGGAGACTTGCAAATTGGAAGGGAAAAAGAAAGGGGAGGGGGGAGGCTGGTTCTTCAGAGGCCTGAGGAGTGCACACCGCCAACCTGGGAGGCCCTGCAAGGCCAAAGGATCACCCTTCTTCCCCTATCTGCCCCATTGCTTCATAAACCCAAGGAGGCATTTTCGGTAAAGAACCAACATCTGTGCGGGAACACTATTGCAACATTCTCGAGAGGGTAGCCCGCGGCACATGAAGCCAGCCGTGCCAGTGACATCCCTTCCTGATGACTTCCAGCCTGTAGCTTCCTTCCAGCAGAAAGGAAGATCGGCCCCAGCCACCTTATCTCTCACTGGTCCCTGAACTCAGCAAACAGGAGGGGGACCAGTTCTGGACACACCTCCTCATTTCCAGAGCCACTGCCCTTCTGAGCATACTCTGCATCAGGCCCAGTTACAACTGCCAGGCATCCAACTGTGGCCAAAGACACATTTGTCCACCCCTCGGTGATCCCCCTCCCGCCCATGCCACTGAACCCTCCCAACACCCCCACCCCCCCAACACTCATGGCCTTTTATAACCCCTGGCCCCAGGTTCTTCACTTCTTGGCTGGACACAGAGGGAAGGTCACGTGAAGGTGGAAGACGAGAATGGAGTGATCCAACTACAAGCCAAGAATGCCAAGGACTGTCAGCAACCACCAATGCTAGAAGCAGCAAGAAAGGATCCTCCTCAGAGCCTTTGAAGGAAAGCGTGCATGGCCCTGAATTCGAGCTCATAGCCTCCTAGTGAGCGAATAAACTTTGGTTGTTTTAAGCCGCCCAGCTTGAGGCAGCCCGAAGAACCTACTACACTCCTGACTTACTGCGTCAGCTTCCTGAGCACGGAGCTGGGCACCCGCCTGTGCTTCTTAGCATCACACTGAGGCTGACGCTTGGCTATAAGCTCCATGAAGGCAGAGAACTTCGTCTTGTTCACCACTTACAGTCACGCGTCACTTAAACGACAGGGATACATCCTGAGAAACGCGCCCTTAGGCGATTCCGTCTTCGTGTGAACACCGCAGAGTGCACTTACACAAACCTGGATGGTACAGCCCACTACACACCCAGGCTGTATGGTCTATTGCTCCTAGGCTACAAACCTGTACCGCATGTTACTATACTGAATGCTGTAAGCATTGTAATGCAGTGTAAGTATCTGTGTACCTAACATATCTAAAGACACAAAAGGTACAGATAAAATAGGGCATCAAAAGCAAAAAATGGCATGCCTGTGCAGGGCGCATCCCATGAATGCAGTGTGCAGGACTAGAAGTTGTTCTGGGTGAGTCAGTGAGTGAGTGTGAAGGCTAGGATGCGACCGTGCACTACTGTAGACTTTACAAACACTGTCCTGCGAGCCCTTAAATTGAAAATATTGAGAAGACTGGCTGGATAAGGTGTGGGTCACCGTAACAGTGCAGTCAGCAGGGAGTAAAGGGCCTGAGGATGAGCGGGAATAAGAAATCATGACAGAGAGGTAAAGAAACATAAGGGATTGTCACGGCAATGTGGTTTTGGCGATTGCATGTTGAAGCCGTGGTCAGATTAAGGAACTTTGTGGTATTCATTAAAAAAAAAAAAAAAAAAAAAAAAGAGGGTGTTTAACATGGAGAGGGTGTAGAATTGAGGCCTCAATATTTTGACTTAGGAAATCTCTCTTTGGTTCCACTGATTGTGTCTGGCCCAAAGGACTCTCTTTGGCATTTCATTGATGGAAGAAATGAAGCTGATCTATGCTTTACGTCATCACAACCTGAACATATTTCCAAAGGACAGGGACAAGGCACGCTTTCATTAGTAAAGTGGCGGTGGCACCGAGTCCTCGTTAAGGTAGCTGCTGCGGACCTGTGCCTTGTCCAGGATCTCAGCTCCTCAACAAAGAATTGTCAGCAATGTTCTCTGACGACTGTCATGCCAGCTCTGGGAGGGCTGTAGCAGCCTCTGAAGACGCAGCACTGGGGACACAGGCCCCTCTGTGCTGAAACAGGCCAATGGCCGGCTGACTGGGATGTCGTCTGCGCACTCAGAACCGAGGCGCTGTGAGTGACAAGGGGTCTACTGCCAAGCCCCGCAGTTACTGCTCCCGTCAGAGACAGACAAAATCCACCGAAACAATATACCCTTCCGTTTCTTACAGGAAATTGAGCTCCCTTATGATTTCATGGGACCACCATGGTGTATGTGGTCTGCTGCTGGCCAAAACATCATTAGGTGTCACATGACACTATACAGCCCCAGTGGCTAGCAGTGCCTGGCATGTAGCTGGCTGCTAAAAAAAATGTGTCTGAATATAAGAAGAAACATGCCCCGATGTTCAAGAACTACTCGTGCCTTCATAAGGGCACTTAACTTTTGCTTTTTAAAAAAAAGCATCTTGAATAATCAAATGAGATTATGTGCATCAAATATTTAACAGTGCCTGGCACACTGTAGGTACCCAATAACATCAACTCCCTTAATTTGGTGGGCACTAGGAGTCTTCAAAGATTACACAGAAGCCAGAAGCAACTTTCAAAGAACAACAATGCTCATTGTGAAGAAAGGCTGATCACGCTCACCAACGGAAAATTACTTTGTTCCATCTAGTAAGAAACTTGAAATAGTTCACGCCTTTTGTTAACTGGTCCCTTTGATACTATTTCCTAAAACTCTCAAGTTTCCCCACTTCCTGTGCTGGTTCAGATGCCATCTCTTTGGATCACTGACAACACCCAGTCTCCAAGTCCAAGGCCATTTTCCAGAGACAGAGAGAGCACTCCCTCCTCACAGCCACTCCCGTGCCTGCAGGATGAATACAGACACCCACAGAGACCCGCATCTCCAGGCCCATCTCCCTCTCTTCTCCACTCACCAGACCACCCCTCAAAGGTCGCTGATGCTTGACCTTGGTAGATGAACTTCCTCCACACCGTTCTCTGCCTAGCAGGCTTCTGCTTATCCTTTGAACCCAGTTCCCAGACCTCTTTGAAGCTTTTCTTACGTCCCTAGGCAACTGGAAGTCACTGTTGGTACAATGGTTAAAAGCCTGGGTTCAAACCCTGGCTTTTCCATCTACTAGCTGTATGGCCTTATATATGGTATTTATTTACTTATTATGAATTTTTTATAAGAGTTTATTTGAGCAAAATCGACAACATAGGCCAGGGAGCAAGACCTCAAATGCTCCCAAGAATAACACTTTACAGCTTCTTTTCTGCATCTGATATTAAGGGTGGGTGGGCGTGAGAGGGTGAAGAAGATTACATGGAGGTGGGGGAGAGCAAGGCGGGGACCAGACTGCAGGCTAGGGAACAAGACTACGTGCTCTCGTGAGGCGTGTTAACGTAGGTGCACAGAAATGATGGACAGGGCCTGCTTCAGACAAAGACAAACCTTTTACTAAAAAGTCCTACACCGTAACCTGCTGGGTGGGAATGTATAATCAGATTGCCCTGTGAGGTTAGTAAGTTTCATAATTCTTTAAACTTTAGCCTGGCCCACCAGTAAAATGAGGATGACTGCGGTACCTACCTAGCAGGGATCGGGGACCGTCTGAGGACTTAAGATAATGGAAGGGGACAGATGTCAAGTCGGCACCCGTTAACGTGGACACATTACTCATGGTGAAGCCCCCTGGGTGGGGGCGTGGCCTCTCCTGGCAGTCTCCGTAGGACTGCAGGTCATACATGGGGCTCAGTGAACGATTACTGTATAAAGAGGCTGCCTGCCAACCGGCCACGAGACGGCCCAAAGAAACAAGCCAGAACTCTGCCTTCCCCCCACTCAGGGCCAGCAAAGGCCGCCCGTGCCCACTAGGCTGCCTCCCTCTTGACCAGAACAGGGGATCCCTCCTCCCGAAAAGGCTGCCTGACACCTGGGACAATATCCACAGTGGTCTGACAAAGATTTGCTGGAAATCACTTCATGGCCCACCTTAAAAGTAACCATGCAAGACAAACCCTGACATATGAAGGGATAATGGGGTACTATGTCTGCAACTTGGTACCAGAAAAAAAGTACAAAGATAGAAAAAAGAATGGTAAGGCAAATGTGTTAAAATGTTCACAATTGTGTACTGTGCTGGCAACTCTTCTGTGAGTTTGAAATCCTTTCAAAACAGAAAGTTATCACAAAAGGAGAGACCAACAAGACATTTTAACTCAGAGCCAATGGCTCAACACCCCTGGCCTTCTCCACGGCCCTTCTCACCTCCTCAGTAGCTGCTTGGCGTCAGCCTTGCTGAAGGGGAAGTTCACGTTACACCATCTCTGACTTCAAGGCTCTTGCAACTCCTCTGCTTATCAAAAGTCAGACTCTGAACAGCAGATTGCAAAGTTTTAAGGTCTTAGCTCTCCCACTTAATAGGGGAATGCTGGCCAAGACCTTGAGCCTCCAGAAGCTGTTTCTCTACCTGAAGGATGGAGTTATTGGCAGCCATGCTACTTACTGGCCGAACAAGACTAGTTCAACAGTGAAGTGCAGGAAGGCAACGTGTGGGCTGTAAGGCACAGCCCCAAGATAAGGTGTCTAGGATGTGCACTCACTGATGGGGGAGCCTCCTCTGCAGCAGCTGCTCAGAACTGGGGAGACAGAGCCCCCGCTTTCCCTCACGGCCTGCTGTCTAGGGAGGGAGGTGCTTCCAAATCAAACAATTGCATTAATAAGTGTCTAACCACAAACTGTGCTGGGTGCTAAAGGGACAATCCAGAGCGGTCTGAGAACATATCACGAGGGTCCCAAAGCTGACCTAGACCGGGACTCAGGGAAGGCACCTCTGAGGAAGTGACGTTTGAGCTGACAGCTAGAAAACAAGCAGATCAAAATCCCACAAGACTAGAAAATTACCTAAGCCAATTGTTAATGTGAACTCAGGTTAAATGGTACCCTGAAGAAAACGACAGGCCAAATCAAGGATAGGGGACAATTTCCTGGGATAAATTATCTGGTTTATTCAAAAATCAATGACATGAAAAACATTTTTTAAGGGGCTGGGAGGAAGGGAGACCGTTAGAGAATAAAAGGCTTAGCCTAATCATTTTTTTAAATGTAATACATAGACCTTATCTGGATCATGATTTGAATAAACCACCCATGAAAGCCAATTTTGAGACAACTGAAGAAGAATACCCATGGACTGGGCAACAGAAGATGACTTACTGTTAATTTACTAGGTGTAATAATGGCATCGGTGTTACATTTTTTTTAAAAGCCTTTACCTGTTTGTAGATGGTTATGTGAAACTCTAGAAAAGACTAATCTAGTCTACAGAGACAAAACGAAGGTCAGCGATTGCCTGGGGCCGGAAGCAGCAGAGCCTGAGTGACTGAGAAGGGGCCCAGGAATGTGTCCGGGTGGACGGCAGTGTTCTGTATCTTGATTACGGTGGCAGTTGCATGAGCGTAGACATTTGTGAGGCTCACTGTACACTCTGAACTGCGTGCACGCGTAAGCCCCGTACATTGTACTACATATAAACTGTACGTCAGCTTAAAAAAATGAACAAATAGCTCCACCTAACTATTCAACAAGGAGATGATGTAATCAGATCATGGTGTATCCATAGAATCACACATTATATGCATGATATTATAGAACAGTCAACGACAAAGAAAGTTATTTAGTACATAAAGTTAATAAAAATTAAATTATGGAACTATAATATACGACGATTGCATTTTTGTAAAATAAAATGTATATACGTGGGTAGAAAATGACTAAAAAGAAATAGTCCATTCATTCATTCAATACAAATTTACTGAGTTATCGACCATATACCTTTATTGTTAAAATGAGAGAAAAGAAAAAAAAAATTCTGGCCTTAGAACTTCTATTTGGTGGTTTCATAGAAAATATTTAAATTATTAAAATGGAAACATGAAAAAAACAAATAGTCCTCTAAATGTGTAAATACTACTACCACTTGTGTTACCACACGTGGTGCACGTGCATGTGCGCACACACACACACACACACACACACACACACACACAGTTTGTTTATGCACAGAATGACTCCGGAAGAGTCACGAGAAATTGGGACCTGCAGGAAGAGATGCAGCGGAATGGAACAGGGTGCCAGGAAGCCTAGTCATTTATCCACCCTTTTACAGAGCTTGGTTTTCTAACCATATTTATTCTAATAAACATGACTGGCAGTTCCTAATGTTTTGCTAATAGCCGATAATCAGGAATTGGATGGAGATGATATGAGTCTGTGTGCAAGGTGTACTGCGAAACAGTGTGTTTTGAGCAAGATACTTTCCAATTTGACCTCAAAATTTTCGGAATAAAAATGTATCATGATGTCACACACACAAGCGAACAGAAGAACCTATATCAAATGCCGACAGAGATTGCTCCAAGTGGTGGGACCGTGGGGAGAATTTTATTTTCTTCTATTTGTATTTACTTCTGCAGTTTCCTAAACAAACAAGCAAGAAAACACACTTTGTGTGTGTGTGTGTGTGTGTGTGTGTGTGTTCAATAACTTAAAAAAAAATGGAGAGAAAAGAGCAGACCCACACTGTCACCTCCTTCTGCCAGGTGCTCAGACACACTAGAGAATCGTTGGCTGCACTCCCTTTACCCAAGGGGCTGTGTGGTTTAGAAAGACAAAGAACGAGTCAAGGGCAGAGGCACAGGGCCAGCTCAAAGCCTTTAATGTCCTCCCCTCACGTAGAGAGCACAGGCTTCCCCAGCCAACTAGAGTGCCTGCCAAGCCCCTACCCCACCTCACAACCCAGAGGCCCCAGAGGGTGACGACAGAGTGCGCCCACACCCACTTTCTCCTGGGACACCTGGAAGGCAGGTGGGGCAGGGATCGCTGTCCCAGTTAATAGATGAAAGGAAGCCTACGAGATAATATGCTTCTTCCACAGATCAGGTGCACTGAGGCCAAGTCTCGGCTGAGTGTCACGGGCACACTGAGCACTTCAGTACTCCAAGACAGGAGGGTCTCAAAAAATGCCACATTCTGATTCAGTTTTTCCCCAGCTTCCTACAGAACCCAGGTGATTCTCCAAGCTGGATGCCACCTTGAACGACATCTGATCCATCTCTCAAACCCCATTTCTCTTCCAGCCCCCCAACTTCCATCCTCTGTTTGTATCTATTTCCAGGGGCAGCCCAGGTCATTGCTGCAGGTCGGACTGCAAGAAGCTCTTCCTTATACCAAGAGCCTCATCCTTACCTCCAGGAAGGAACCCCAAGGCCCAGTTGCTAGGGTCTCACTTGAGCACAAGCATAAGGCAGCCCTGTCGGTAGGTGGTTTAGGGAGAACCCAGCTCTTACAGAACCACTGTAACGCAGACTAAAATACAGAGCCTGCATCACGGATGGCAGAGCCTCGATTGTTCCCTGCCTTGTGCTTCTATTCTTTCCTAAAATGGGATGTGTTTTTTTTTTTTCAAATAAATTGATGGTCAAGCTCTGATACAATCAACTGTTTGATCTCAAGTCAGTTACTCACACCCGCTGAGCCTTGCAGTTTCCCACCTATAACGCGGGGTCAATCACAGCACTGGGCGGACACGAGGAGCTAAGCGAGATAACACACAGAGGTGTGCGTGGCACCCTGCCCAAAACACAGCAAGTGCTTGGTAAGCAGAAGCCACCAACATTTTCACTCCTAAACATCTCTTTCGTTGCTGGTATTTTGGTAGCTCTTTGGTATAAGTTCAGTCGCAAATCACTAAAAAATGCCTTTTACCCATCCACGGGTTCAAGAAACACAGCGAGTTCTCAAAGTGCGCAGGAAGCAAGCTTCAGGAAATAGAAAAAACCCATTTGGTGGCTGGTTTCTCTGCAGATCTCACTTCTGGGGCAGGATGAGAAGACGGCTAGGTCTTCTGTGACTCCATCCTGGGAGCAGGCAAACACCCAACGAGGAAGGAGGGGAGGAGGGAAGGAGGGAAGGAGGGAGCCTGTGGCATGTAGGCCCCAAAGAGCCCTGGAAGATAAAGCTACCAGGTCGCACCAAGTAGGGTTTGTCACATGGCTTTGGGGATGGGATTTCCCCTGGTTTCCCCAAATCTTCATAATCAGAAAGTCTTCCACATACCTAAGAAGCCTTAAACCATAGAGTGAGTGTCCTTAAACGTTTTCTTTGCTTACGAACACAACCATTTCCACTTCATAAGACAGTGAAAATATGTGTCACGTGCACATAAACCAAAAAGAGACCAGACCAAGTTCTATCTATTTTGTGCTCATCCGGAGATAAAATTGGGGAGAGAAATGGAACCTCCTGGCAAATGTCTGAGAGGGATGATCTGGATTTTTATTACCTGGGTTCAACCTGTAGTGTTTTTTTCTAATATCCTTAAGCTGGACTTTGGTGCACACCAGTAAATCTGCTCTTGAACAGATTTCTAAACCTTCCTCCTCCTCCTCCTCTCCTTCCCCTGAATTATCCAAGAGGAGAAGGTGCACATCCGTAGGAAGCTGGAGGCAGCCCCCACCTGGTCTTGCACCTGGCACCAGGGCCAACATTGGCAAAGACTGCCCTGGCCAGGCCAGGGGGCAGCACTGTGCATTCATCTAAGACCTGACGAGGCCCCCTGGTAAGCGCTGCTGCACATCCATTCGATATGCTCCAGAAGAGTCCATCTGAGCCTGCCCTCCCTTCTGTGATCTCCCATGGCCGTGCCTGCAGCAGGTGAGGTGATGGACACTCCTCAGCCCCCCTCCACACAAGACACTGAATGCTGAATACCTGGGAATGCCGAAGTTCCAGACACACCTCATGCCTGCGAGGACCTCACAGCCAAGTGGGTAAGACAAGTTACTATGCAGTGACAAGAACAGTGGGAGAAATAAGCATGACGTTGGGGCCGGGACACATGGAGGGGAGAGGCTGGAAGGACAAGGAAGGTGGCCCTCAACCTGTTGCTGGATCGAGACCCTATTCATTTTAAACTTTGGTGGATGCAACTTTCAGGGGGGGGGGGAAGAAGTGGCTCTGTTTTAATCTGAATATTCACAGGAGCATACCTTACCATAAAATCATTATCGTCAGCCTCACTGTCACCACCAGCCTGGGGATGATCTGTTCTTCTTCTCATAGTCACTGAAGAAGTCAAGGGCACAGGTGTAACGGGTAAGAAACCTGACTCCCCTGTACTGGCAGGCATCTCCAGACCCAGCAGAAATTGGGCAAAGGAGGGGTGAGGTTCTAGGTCTGCTCCAGTTGAAGCAATAGGGCCAGAAAGCATGATTAAAGTTGCAATTTAAGGCTGAACCTGGGATAAAAGTGGCCTGGGAGGGAGGAGGATTCCATCACTGGTTAAGATGTCTTACCCAGGCTGGTTCAAAGATCTTGTGGATAGGGTCTTAGCTCTTGGGTCCCAACCCTCAGCAGGTGTGGCCTCTGGCAAAATGCTGCCTTTCCCAGCCACAACCCCATCGCCATCCAATGGGTCCAGCGAATAACGGTGCCTTTCTTATAAGGATTACCTGTCACATTTGTGAACCCCTCTGAGGGTGGTCAACAAACCCCAAGACTTACCCTGACCACACACTACATGGAAGGGGCTGTTGGCCTCAGATGTGGCACTTATAAGTAGAAAGGCATGACACCTGTCATGGACCTGCCACGTCTCACACAGTTGCAAGGCTCTCTCACTTACTCCTAATAGCCTAGAAAACATTTCCCAAAGTTTATAAAAGAGAAAATTAAAAAGAGTTATCCTTTTCATATTCCACACAGATCACGGGGATTCTGTTCTAGGCAGTGAGGCCTAGCACTAAACAAGACACGCACGGGCTTATTCTTGTGGCGCATGTATTCTGGTGTGGGAAGAAAGATAAAGAAGAAATAACTCCAGACGCTGGTAAATGCTGTAAAGAACACAAAACAGGATGATTTGATAGACTGACACAGAGGAACAGTAATAGGAAAAAAGCAGAGATCAAAGATAGGGACTGGCCAGGGCAAAGGCCCTGCGACATAAATAAGTGTGACTTCTTCAAGGAGGAGAAAGAAGGTCAGTGAAGGAAGGGCTAAGAGACAAGTCAGGAGAGCAGGCCGGGGCCCAACTGTGTCACACATTACAAGCGGTGGTAGGACGGGGAGTTTAATTCTAAGTGCAATGGGATGACACGGAGAAGTAACACAATTTAAGTTCTGGCTACCATGGAAGAATAGATGATGGGAGCTAGGTACCCCACTAAGAAGACCTCTCCCTCCCCGTACTGGGTTGAATGGTGTCTCCTCTGCCAGAGTCATGTCTATCGGAACATCAAAATGTAACCTTATTTGGAAATAGGGTCTTTAGAGATGTACAGTAATTAAGACGAGGCCATAATGGATTAAAGTAGACCCTATTCCAATGACTAGTATCCTTATAAGGAGAGAAAACTGAGACACAGACAGACATACAGATAGAACGCCATGTGACCTGACAAAAGAATCGGACATTGCAGTGATACATCTACAAGCTGAGGATTAAAAATCGCCAGCCAAAAACCTTAATTTTGGACTTCCAGCCACCAGAACTGTGACAGAACACACTGCTATTGTTTTAAGTCCTCCATTTATGGCACTTTGTCATGGAAGCCCTAGGAAACCAATACACTCTATTTCACACCTCTTACCCAAAGCACGAGTCCGGGACAAGACACACACACAGGCCACGCCTCCAGCCCACCTGGGCTTTTCTACCTTCTCAGTGCCCACTGGCACTTCGCCCTTCAAGGTGGTGGGGTGCAGGGATCACATTTCAGCTGCTCCCCTCTCCACCTTCTGCCACCTTGAGGCAACTGGCTGGGGAGTGTTTGTTTTCTCCTCATATCCTTCTAGATTTATAGTCTCATTTAGATTAGTATTTTTTAAAACTTTATTCAATCTCATCCCAGAGATACTGGGATGTATACCTTATATATCATTTACCTACTACTTTCTTATATTAAGTCGCTACTTTTATTTACTTTTATTTTAAAAGAAAGTGCTCATCATGACAATAAATGAAAAATCAGCATCATCCTGTGCAGAAATGCTAGATATGTTCTTAAAGTGCACTTAAATATTTTTTAAAAGTCTATTCATGTACCATTTCAAATAATCTCGGGTTAGAATACTAGGGGAACCAACGCTTTAAAGAATACAGTGACTGTCTCGGTTTAGCTGGCAGGGAGCTCTGGGCTCCTAATTAGAAAAAAAACAACAACTTAAACTCTGATCTCGCCTCTCCCCCAGATTCCCCGGGAGAAGGATAAGGGCTGGAGGAAAGAAAGGCACTGGGAGTTCCTAGTTCCCCCACGGGTGACCTAAGCACACACAGTCGAGAGCGAAAAGGACTTTAAATACCCAGTTCTGCCAGTGGACGAGACCAGGGAGGGACTGACCTTCTCGCGCAGGGTGCAGTGTACGTCCGAGGCAACGCGCCCTTCCCACCACGGCTCATCCATCGTCGCGTAGGCAGCGCCGCGATCCGAGGCTACCGGGCTTTCAGGGAGCACCCTGCATGGACACGGGCTACCTCAGCGGCCGCAGAGCGCCCCCCGGGCTCCGACCCCTGGCACTCCTATCCTCGCTCGCCCCTGGCCGGGAGCCCCCTTCTGCCCACCTCAGCGGAGCTGGCGGTCCCCTCCCGTCCCCGGAAGGTTGCGGTATCCCCTCCCCTCTGTTCGTGGGACCTGGGGCGACCTGGAGCTGTGCAACGACTTGCAGAATTTTTATCTTCCCTTTTGCAAAAGTTGCAGAGAAAGTTGCCGACTCCGCTGGCTCGCCCGGGGCTGGGGCTCCAGCAGGGGCCACCGGCTCGCTGTCCCCAACTCCTCCCCCGCCGCCCAGCCTTTGTCCTGCTCCCACATCCTGCCCTCGAGCCGGGGCGAAACTCACGCATCCCTCTCCGGGCATGGGGGGCTGCGGGCACCAGGCCCTTCCCGAGGTCGAGCAAACGGGTCCTCTGGTGCCAGCACGCGGCTTGGCGCTCGCGCGGGGCGCTCCGCGCTCTGACGGCCGCCTCCGCAGCCCCGCTCGCCCCCGCGCCGCTGCGCCCTTGCGTGCGCTCAGGTCCCGCCGCGGCTCGCAGTCTCCGGGCCGCCGGGGGCCTCCCTCCCTCGCTAGGGGAATTGGGGGCCGGGCCTCGCGCATGCGCTGCCAGCCCGCACCCCGCGGGGCTGGGGGCTGGGAATTGGAGTCTTTCTTTCGCCAGCGCTGGCTCCGCTTCCTGCCCGCCTCCTCTCCCGCCTGGGTGGAAAGCCTCCCCTCACCTTGGCGGAGACTTCGGATGGCCTGCTGGGCACCCCGCGGGCCTACGCGGGGAGCGTGAGAGCGCAGGGACCGCGGCGCCAACCTGCGCTCACCACGCGTGAAACGCGCGGGCAGGATGCCCCAGAAAGTTCTGCTCCTCGCGTACGCTGCGCTAGCCAAACACACGTCAAACGGTGGTTCCACTGTTTTTTTTTTTTCTTTTCTTTTTTTTCTTGATCGACCTGTCTGGGGAGGCAGATTTCCAAACGATGACAACATTCCCACGAAAGCTACCCGAAAAGCTGCTTTTGATTATCACGAGTCTCTAATTCTAAAGGAGGTTCAGTTAAATCAATACTGATATTTATTGTGCTACTGCAAAGTACAGTTCTACGCTGTACACTGGAGGAAAACCTGCCTTAGTGGAGGGTCTGGTGTCTTTTTTTTTTTAATTTAGTTGCTTGTTTTTGGAAAGCTGGCCCCTTGAATCTGCTCATCTGATAGCAAAGCATTGCTCTGTTCTCTTGGATGATTGCTTTTTGTGATACTTCTGGAGATTCACAGACCTGTTTCACATCCACCTACCAACTGGGTAATTTTTGCCAAGATCCACAGACTCTCTAAGCCTGGATACCCTCATGTGTAAAATGGGAATAAACATTGCTCCTATCTGCTGGAGATATCTTATTAAATAAGAAAATTCTTGTATTAAATAAGATAATTCTTGTAAAGGAATAATCGCCATGCTAAGTTCAAAAGGAATACTCAATAAATAGCTGCTACTAACGAGCCTTCAGTTTCTGACTGGTTTCCTGCAAGTAAAACCCACCTGAAAAAATTTTAAAGGCAGCTTCAATTGGAGCTTAACAAGCAGTTTCAATGTAAAAATATATACACACACTCTCTCTCTCTCTCTCTCTCTCTCTCTCTCTCTCTCTCTCTCTCTCTCGAAAAACTGTATAATACCTAGGAATAAACTTACTAAAAAGTGCAGACTCAATGAAGAAATTATAAAAATTGAAAAATAAGAAAGACTTGAAACACAAGGTAAAAATACCAACTTCACCCAAATTCTTTTAATGAAAGTCCATGGTTGTGGGTAGATCAGGATGAGAGCAGGATGACATAACTTTTTCTAACTGGAATGGAAGAATATCTGAGAAAAACTAAGGAATTGTTTAAATGGGAGGATATTACCAAATCTTAAAACATACTGCAAAGCTATCATTAAAACAGTGTGGTATTGATACAAGAGTGGACAATATGCATCAGTGAAATGACTGAAAACTTAGAAACATATACCTACTGAAAAATCAGCCGTATGATAAATGTGGCATATCACTTCTGTGGAGAAAAAGATACATTCTTCAAAAGTTAGACTAGGGAAATTAGTTAATTTGGGGGAAAATGTAAAACTAAGACTATATTTAACCCATCACTAAAATAAGTATAAGAAGCTGCCCAATGGCAAAACAAAAACAATTTAGTAACAACTTTAATGTCCTTTATTCAAGGGAAAACAATCCATGAGCTTGGGGAGTGCAGCACCTCACAGTGGAGAAGATTCTGGAAGGCAAGAGCGAGTTTTACCCAATGTTAAAAGAGGCAGAAATGGCACGATTTCCCAGGAGACTGAGATTTCCTTATCAGGCTAGCAGGTCCTTTTTCTAGGGGGAGGCGAGGTAGGTAAAGCTGAGCAGGACTGTATATGAGGTGCTTTCCTGTAAGCGCCTGCTGGGGCCACCTCCATTTTGTGGACCCCTCCACAGCAAGTTCCCCCTGATCCACAGTTTTACTTTCCACAGTTTGTTACCCATAATCCAAAATATTAAATGGAAAATACCAGAAATAAGCAATTCGTAAGTTCTAGATTGCACACCGTTCTGAGTCAGGTGATGGAATCTCATGCCCTCCTGCCCAATCCCACTCCATCTCGTCCAGGACATGAACCATCCCTTCGTCCAGCGTTGCCCTCCTGTACGTACAGCACCATAAGCTACTTTGAGATAGATAGACCACAGTCACATACCTTTTATTATAAGATATCATTATAATTATCCTATTTTATTATTAGCTATTGTTATTAATCTCTTACTGTGCCTAATTTATAAGTTAAACCTTATCATAGGTCTGTAGAGGAAAAAACATAGTATATATGTACTCCTCCAATCTCGTGGATTGTTTTCCCTTGAATAAAGGACATTAAAGTCGTTACTAAATTGTTTTTGTTTTGCCATTGGACAGCTTCTTATATTTATTTTAATGATGGTTTAAATGTATTCTTAGTTTATGTTTTTCTCCCAAATTAGCTAATTTCCCCAGCCTAAATTTTGGTATATTGGGTTCGGTACTATCTGGAGTTTCAGGCATCCATTGAGGGTCTTGAAATATATCCCTTGTGGATAAGGGGAGACTCTTGTATATGAATTAACTTTATCAAATCCATAAAGCTAAACAAACAACAGAAATCAAAAGACAATTAAAAGAAAATATGGGTGAATTATTTCAGAGGAGAAAGCACGATATTAAGGCATAGGAAGAAACCAAAGGCAAGAATGAATATGTATTTAAATAAATATGCAAGACTTAGACATATCAAATATCACCAAAAAGGCAAATGACAAAGTGGAGAAAATATTTTTAACAAATGTGACAAAGGTTGATCTTATTCTACAGACCTCCTCAAAATCAATACATAAAACACTAACATTCAAAATGCAGAAATAGGTAAATAGGCATGCTGTGAAAGATGAAATTCAAATCAATAAATGTTTTTTAAATGTTCATACTCACTAGGAAAACATCAAAAAATTTTTAGAAACACTGGGATATATTTTGGTCTAGGATTTCTAAAAATATAATATGCAGTATTGACAAATATACAGTATCGATGGGAATATAAATTAATATCATCTTTCCAAAAGGTAATATACCTCAGAAAGCTTTAAAATGTATAATTTGTCCAACTATTCCACTTCTGAAATTTATCCTAAAAAAAATAAGCTGATGAGTACAAAGATTTATTTACAGGGAGTTTCATCACAATGCTTTGTTATTATTATTATTAATAAACTGTTAGAACAGGGACTGGTTAAATAATGATTTGGCTCTTTAAAAGCATATTTTTGAGAATAAATAATGACTTGGGGGAAATGTTCACAATATATTAAGTGGGAAAGGAGATTAGAATATGATACCAATTATACTACATTCACACACACACAAGAAACTGAAGAACATCCATAAAAATATTAGCTGTAATCAGAGTGGTAGGATTATAGGAAATTTTATTTTACTTTTTACTCTATATTTTCCAATTTTTTTCTACAGGAAACATGAATTGCTATCATAATTAGAAAAAAAGAGTAGAAAGAGTGTCATTTAAAAATAGTCAAATGATATACTTACTGGAGTGGCCTTCCATTGAATCACACAACTCACAGTATTGTTTTTTTTTTCGTAACTATATTATTTTTCCTCCATAATCTTTCTGTGAAGGGTACACTGAAAGAAGAAAGGCCTTTATTATTTACTAATTTGGAATCCTTTTTTTCCTAAACTTCAGTTCTCAGTTATCAGGAGTTCTGGGAAGCAGAAGCTTTGGGCTTTTTTCCAGGGGCTATTTTAAAAGGACTCTAAACGTCATCCATACTTCACAGTCCTTCGTGTATCATTCTCAGGAGTCTCTTGCTTTCCCAATATCCCTGAAGAATAAAAACATTGCACTGATGGTTTTGCTGGTAAGTCACTGTCCACAGGTAGAAATGGTGGCAGTGCCCTTGGCAGAAGCTTCCTCTGGTGGACAATAGCAGTTACTTCTTCCACTCTGTCCCCATCTGAGCCAAGAAATATTCATTTGTTCATTTGTTCATTTATTCTCAAAAATTAAACCTTTATCTAGTGTTTACTGTGAGCCATTTACCACCCTTCTGCCCCCTATCTCTGATGCTCACAGGTTGGGAACTAGTATGTAGCATGAAACCATCCTGTGTATCTACAACTTTGCCAGGGATAAAATGCAAAAAATTTTTCTGATCCTTCCGATCTCCCTCGGAGGACAAGTCAATCTGATGTTATCAACTGCTCGCTTTAACTTTCCTTTCTCTCTCTTTTTTTATATGATGCAAGCTCTCACATTGCAAATAGAGATGATGAAATGTACATGTTCTCACCCTGGTCGCAGGCCTCATTCTCCGCCCAAGGATAACCAGTACCTCATGTTTCCTTCCAGAAGTGAATTCTGCTTTTACCAACAGACAGTCATGCCTTTTCTCCTTTTACACGATGTGCATACTGTGCACATCCTTTTGCACCTTGTTCTCGCCTCTTGGGGTTTCCTGGCAGTGCCCACAGAGCTGCAGTTATTCCCTAGTCTCCCAGGACAGATCCATCGTGGTGTGGGGAACCAGGCTTCTTTGGCTGGACATTTCGGTTGTTTCCAGCCTTTTTGCTGTCATAACCACACTGCACTAAATGGCCTGGGTGGCAGGGGAGGTCAGATACAGATCTTCGAGCACTCAGGCTTTTTGGGGAAGTTGAGGCATGTGCTTTGAATAGTGTTTCCTTAGAGTCTTAATGGTTTGCATTGCTCCATTTAGGACCAAAAGCATGAAGACTGGCTCTGTTGATAGGGACAGAAGGAAGACATCTGGGCCGTAAACTTTGAGACATAAGCCTTGTTTACACTCTGATCTTTAACCAAAAACCAAGCCAACCCCTTTAAACTATTTCTAGCTGTGTGTTCTATGTATGTAGTCCAGAAAACATTGGCCCAATCCTTTATGATCCTTGACCAGAAATTCTTGAGATATAACACCACAGATTAGGTCTGAGGACCAGGAAGGCAGGATTAAAAAGCAGCATTTTTCAAACAGAGCTCAAAACCTAGGATATTTATAAAGCGGGCCCATATTGAGCTTTTTTTTCTTCTTCTTCTTTTAATTAGAAAAGAAAAGTATAAGATCAAAAAGGTACAAAAGGAATAAGTAAAAAAATAAATTTCCCTCGACCGGGTGCTGGTTCATGATGTGTGACCAAAGCAGTTGCATAGGCCCGGGCTTGGTTTAACGCTCTGCATTAAATGCTTCTTAGAATGCTCTTGCCTTCTGTTATGTGTTGAACTGTGTCCTCCCAACAAGACATATTGAAATCCTAACCCAGTATGTCAGAATGTGACCTTATTTGGAAATAGGGTTGCTCCAGATGAACCGTAAGTTTTGTGCAGCGTTTGCACTGTTATTATGTGAGGTAAACACACGTGCAACAGGAGCACAAGTTTGATGTCCATGGCCACCCCATATGAGGTGCCAGGGACAGTGGGGAGTGGTCAGGACTGCAGTAAGCCAGAGAGTTCATGGTGCATCAAAAGCAAGGAGCGCCTTCTGCACCCCTCTGTTCTGGCTCCAGAATTTGTTTATTGTCTGGATTTTTTAAATACTGTATTGCCTTTTTTTTTTTTTTTTTTTTACATGATGTGTGGCCATGCCCAGCATTGGCCCTAGTTTGTGACCTCTGGAATAGGTGTGCAAAAAGGAGCCTTCCAGCCAGACTAGGTTCTGTGAAGAACAATGGAGCAGACACTAAAATCTCCCAACTCCAGAAGGAGGAAGTAAAAGCAGCCATTAACTTCAAAGCCCCTGAGCTGCTTCCCTCCTCTGTCAGACAATGAACAGGAAGGAAACGGGGACTGGACAGTAAAAGGCACCAGAGGAGACTGCTAGGGACTGAGGACGGGACCCTTATCCTCAGCCTGAGGGGGTCCTGACTGTAGGCAACAGGGCTCTGCATTCCTCAGGCCACGGGACTCCTTGAGCTCACTAACAGTGAAGGGCTTCTGAAGCTTCCAGGCGTGCGGAGACCCAAGGTTGAAGAGCTGAGGATTAAAGTAGCAGCTGTCACCCTGAGGGGACCGAGGCTGGGCTGTTGGGGAGGGTGCTGGGCAATCTACTATTTAAAATGCTTTTATTACACAGGTACACTCTCCTGTAACACTATTAAAGCACGATTCGCCACCACCACCAGGCAACCGTGTGACATCAAGGTGGTGGTATCCTTGGCTGGGCACACTGACCCCTGGGCTGAGGACTGGTACCGTCCACGGCCTGTTCAGAACTGGGTTGCACAGCAGGAGGTGAGCGGTGGGCAAGCCAGCAAAGCTTCATCTGTGTTGGCAGCCGCTCCCCAGAGCAGCATCACCCTCAGCTCCACCTCAGATCATCAGGCATTAGACTCTCATAGGAGCACCCATCCTGGTGTGAAACATTGGGGACTGCTGGCCTCGAGGGAGACAGGCCAGAGGCTTCAGGTGGAAGCACCGGACTGGAGAAGGGGCCGGATTCTGAACACATTTTGAAGTTAGATAGGCTCTGCTGGTGGACCAGAATGGGGGGTGAGAGAGGGGAACCAGGAAGACCTCAGAGGTTTCAGTTCGGAGCTCCAGAAGACTGAAGTTCTCAGGTATGAATCACTTCGTGGGGGGAGAAGGGGAGCACGGGGGGGCTGAAACATTCTGAGAGATACATAGTTACCCGATTTCATCATCGTGCGAACCCAAAGTGCACTTACACGAACCTACTACACACGTAGGCTGTCGGGTATAGCTTATTGCTCCTGGGTGACCAATCCGTGTGACATCTTACTGTCTGAAACAACATGAGATTAAATCAAGCACAAGAGAAAATGATGTAATCGAGAGATGGTCATGTATAAATACGAGATGTATGAGGGTGCTGCTGGCCTAACATGGCATAATGTTTTACAGCAACAAATTTTTTCCTAAGTACAAAGAGTACACTTTAAAATAAAAAGTATAGTATAGAAATACATCAGCCAGTAACATAGTCATTTATTATCAAGTAGTATGTGCTGTACATAATTGTATGTGCTATACAACTATACGACCGGCCCTGCAGTAGGTGTGTTTACAGCAACATCACCACAAACACGTGAGTAGTGAGCTGTACTACAAAGTTATGAAGGCTACGACATCACCAGGCAATAGGAATTTTTCAGCTCCCTTATAATCTTATGGGGCCACCTGTCATATATGCGTTTCATGGTTGACCTAAATGTCCTTATGCAGTTGATGACCATCCTGAGATAGGGACTTTAATGCCATCACCCAGAACGTTCCTGATGTATTGCCCCTCCCCCACCCTGGCCTCTTCACCTCCTGCTGGCTCAGTGGTTGAAGTCTGGTGTTCGGTGAGACTGTTCAGACTTCAGTCTTGGCCTTGCTTCTTCCGAGTTGATGAGTTGACGATCTCAGCAAGTTACTTAACCCCAGGTTCCTTATTTGCAAAGGGGAGGGGAGTATTAATAGTACTACCTTGTTTACAGAGTTATACGAAGATCAAATGATGTATTGTTTGGCGCATGCAGGACACCAAATAGGTGTGAGCCAAAACTTCTATATCGTCATTAAGTTATAATCATAAGTACACAGTTTTGTATCCTGCTACTTCAAAGCCCCAAATTATCTTATGTATTTTCTACTGTCTTAAATTTTATGCTGGTTTTTTTGGACCTACAGGACACATAGAGTCACACCTCTTTTCCCTTCCTGAGAAGCACTTTGTGTGCATGCTCAAAGGCATCTGGAACAAGGTTGTGCAGCCACAGGCATGTGACATCTCTCAGATCACAGCTTCGCCATTTGTCAATGGGGGCAGAGCTGGTTAGCCCTGTGAGCATCTTCCAGCTCCAGCATTCTGTTATTCTAGTTTTAGAGCTAGAATTTTGCCTCTGAGCTCAGAGCTCACTGCAAGAAACTATTACTGCCTATTACGACTATCTCATCTTAGCTTGGGCCACAATAATGCATTACCATTGACTGGGTGACTTAGACAACAAACATTTATTTCTCACAGTCCTGGAGGCTGGAAGTCTGAGATCAGGATGCCAGCATGGCTGGGTTCTTGGAGAGGGCCCTCATCCTGGTTTTCAGACCGTGGCTTTCTTGCCACATCCTCACATGGCAGAGAGATAAATATTCAGCCTATTGTGGTGTCTTAACTGCTCCCATTTTTGATCCCTCCAAGCTCCAGTCCTTAGTGGCAATTGCCACTAAGGTCAGCCTCCCTAAGGGGCAGTTGTGAGCACTGCTCAAGGTCTGTCCTTGACCTCCTTCCCTACTCCACATATGTGTATTTTTGGTCTCCCAAATATTTTTGCTCATACCACTGCCTTTGCTGGGAATGCTCTCACACTGTAAATTTTACATGGAAAGATATTACCTAAGCTTTAAATACCAGCTAAGCACCACCTCCTCCATAAAGTTTTTAGCAACTATTTCCCAGTTCAGAAGAAATGTTCTTTCTTATGAACTACAGTATTTCCACATGTAACGTACATTATGGTTGTTGATATTTATGTCTTATTTCCTGAACAGAAGTATACAAGCCTCTGAGGCAATATGGCAAGCTACTAAATTAGTGAATGCAAACTGGTAGCCTATATAATATTTTCAGAATTGGGAAATTTCACATAAAATTCTGATTTTTCTCTTCTCTTGAAAAATCAGAAGATCTGGACTCTTGCCTTCCTGTAAGGCAGGGGTCAGCAAACCACAGCCCATGGATCAAATCTGGCCTGTCACCTGTTTTGTAAATAAAAGTTTTATTGGAATACAGCCATGCCCATCTATTTACATATTTTTTAGTGGCTACTTTTATGCTACAATGGCCGAGGTGCGTAGCTATGACAGAGGTTATACGGCTCACAGACTATTTGCTACTGGACCCTTTGCACAAAATGTTTGCTGACCCCTGCTGCCAGGTACCAACTGTGGGCCACCAGAGAGGTGCCCTCCATTTTCCTCCAGGAAACTCCCCAGGGATTAAGATCGAACCTGGACAGCTGCAAGTTATTTATCTTACCCTCCAAGGCCTTTGAGCCCTTTGCATTTTTTATTCTTATTCATCCTTCAAATGACACTCTAATACAGTATGAGAGCCATTATGTCATATAAGTAAGGCGATCTCTAAAAAGTACCCAAAAGCGTGATACTGCCAATACTAAATCTAATGATCAAGTTTAGCAATATTCCTCCGTTAGCTATAGCTACTGACGAAGTAAGTTCTCATAGTTCCAAAGCTTGGGTTTAGAGTCCGACTGCCTGGGTTCATATCCCAGCTGTATTACCAGTGAGCTGTGAGACCCTAGTAAGAAAGACTGAGTCTTAATTTCTTTATCTAATAATGAGGATTGATAAAAGGATTAAGTTCCTTCAGCATTATAATGTTTACTGATACTACTCTCTGTCAGGCTCTGGGCTGGGCTTTTAGGATACATAGTGAACAGAAATGACAGTCTTGACTCACTGAGAGCTTACACACCAGTGGGAGAAACGGCAAGCAGTAGATACCACCAGCTGGGGTATCGCGCACCTCTGAGTTTAGCCACTGGCTGTGCTGGAAAGTGCCAGCTGGCCTCTGGCTGCCAGAGCCTCCCCCGTGACAGCTTTGCAGCTGCAACTGGCTGGGCCTCAAGACAAGCACTACCTGGAAGTCAGGGAACCTGCCCCAGAGGCAGCCTCCACCTGTAGGGATGGGAGGCAGCGGGTAAAGCCCTCGGGCCCCACCTCTCTGCAGGACGACTCCGAGAGGCGTCTGTGTGCTTCCCGGAGGTCCTAGAGGGATAAAGCCGCTTTCCTCCAGCCGTGAGGTCCAGGACCCCCTTATGCTGACTTTTCACCCTCCTCCTCTCACCCTCCCTACATCCTCACCCCACCTTCTGGCAACACCTTCCAAATAAACCACCTGCACCCAAATCCTTTCCTCAGCCTCTCAGGGAAATTCCAAGTAGAAGAGAAATAAAGAAACAAAACCGAGAAAATACGAAAGGGTAGCAAGCACCATGTGGAGAATTAAAATAGGCATGAACAACGCGAGTGAGCAGAGGCTCACGACATGGGGTTGCGAAAGGCCTCTGCGGAGACCAGAGGGAGGGACAAGAGTCTAGCCATGCGCGGACCAGGGAAAAGAGTCATCTGGGCTCCAGCAGACAGCTGGTGCAAAGGCCCAACGCGGGAGTGTGCTCGGCATGTTACAGAAGAGAAAGGTGAGGGAGCTGGTAATTCGGTGGGTGAGGAAATGAGGTGGGAGGAAGGCCAGAATGGTGAGGGGCGCTGGAATCCTGGAATAATGCTTTGGGACTTTGTTCTAAATGCCATGGATGAGAGCTCACAAGGAGATTTACGCAAAGGAGTCACATGAATTGATGCGCAGTTTCCGACTGATGCCCTGGCCACGCGGTGAGAGTGGGTTAGAGGCGAGAGTGGCAAGAAAACACTCAGCAGTGATGGCGGGTGAGGACGGCTGCCTGGGCGAGTGTCTGAGTAACGGGGATGGAGAGCGGCAGCAGATTTGGGCTATGTTTTCTAGACACTGGAAACAGGGCCTACTACACACCAGGCACTCATCGTGAACCCTCCGTAAATTGACTCAACGTTCTTTGGAGGTGGATACTAGTCTCAGGCCCATTTTACAGATCGAGAAAGAGAGACCAAGAAAGAGTGAATAACTTGCCTAAAGTGACCCAGAGCAGAGATTTCAACCCAGATCATCTGACTCCACAGTCGAGGCTCTAACCACTAGATCACTCCACCTCACGAGAGCCCACTGACTTGCCGAAGACAAGCGAGATCCCAGAGTTCCAGGTGTTACGTTAAGAACACCCACTCTCCCTCACCCCACCCCCACCCTCTCTGTGCTCCAGGAAAGATCCCATCCCTCCCTCTCCCCAACACTCAGCCTCGCCATCATGGTCTGCCTTGAGACCACAGTCATTTGAACGCTCCAGCTTAGGTCTCCTGGGCCTCCCCTCACGCCCCCCAGACTGGAATCTGCACGTCCTGCATTCTCTCTTATTCTGGCCCCATCTCCTGGAGCCTGCCATTTTTCCCTCCGGACCCTAGCCTCATCAAGAATATCCTCAAACTCCTCAGTGCTATAGACTGAAAGTTTTTGGCCCCCCTCTCCTAAATTTATCTGTTGAACAATCCCCAGTATTGGTGTTTGGAGGTGGGGCCTTTGAGAGGTGATTAGGTCACGAGAGTGAAGTCCTCATGAATTCAGGATTAGGGTCCTTACAAAAGAGGCTTCAGAGAGCTCCCTTGCCCCTTCTGCCGTGTGAGGACACAGCAAGACGATGGCTGTGTATGAACCAGGAAATGGGCTGTTACCAGACAGTGAGTCTGCTGGCACCTTGATCTCAGAGTTCCCAGCCTCCGACACCAGGAGATAGAAAATCCTGTTGTTTATAAGACACCCAATGTATGGTACTTTGTTATTGAAGGCCCAAGGGACCAAGATGCTTTGCTTCTAGCACCATAGACCCTTGATCCTCTCCTGTCTCTATAAGAGCGATGCAATGTGGCCAAGGATGCAGAGAATGGAGCAATGTAGGCACAAGTCAAAAAATGCCACCACCTACCAGAAGCTGAAAGAGGCTGAGAACAGAGTCTTCCCTAGAGCCTTCAGAGGAAGTATGGCCCTGCTGGCACTTAGAGCTCAGACTTTTAGCTTCCAGAACTGTGGGAGAATCCATTTCCATTGTCTTAAGCCACCAAGTTTGTGGTAATCTGTTAGAGATGTCTGATAAACATCTGACTCAACATGTCCACAAACAAATTTATTTACTCGCCTCCCCCTCCCACCCGCCAAACATCCTCCTCCCACAGTCCTCTCTCCTCTCAGTAACGGGCAATTCCAACCTTAAGAGTTGCTGAGGCCAAAACCTTGATGTGTCATCATTGACCCTTTCTCTCACACCCCACATCCAAATCATCAGCAAACCCTGTTGGGTCTACCTTCAAAGATAGCCAAAATTGGGTCACTTCTAACGTTTTTCTCTGCAGCCACCTCGGTCCAAGCCACCAGTATCTCTTGCTTGCCAATCATTTCCCATGTCCCTGAGTTTCCTTTAGATAGCCCCTTACTATCTAAAATAGTAGCTGAAGTGATGCTGTTAAAACCTAAGTCAGACTCTGCCACTCCTCTGCTTAAAACTCTCCAGGGTTTCCCCATCTGACTTTACATAAAAGCCAAGTCCTTACAACGTCCCACAAGAGTCCCCATGATCTGGGCACCTGTAGCCTCTCTGAAGTCATCTCCTGCTACTCCCTCCCTTGGCTTCTTGAACCAACCATGTTGATTCTCACCTCAGAAGCTTTTCCTAGAGCATGCTGGGCATTTTGGAGGGGAGCTGGTAGGATTAACGGGTACATTTTGGGCCATTTGAGATTTGTAGACATGAATTTAAAGCGAGACCAGCTGGCACAGTTGTGTGTTCTCTTCACATTCAGCTGGGAATGAGGGAATGGAGAAAGAATAGGGTTGGATTTGGCCAGATTAGGGTTTTGCTGGGGATGAATCATGGGAAGAGAACAGTAAGGACATGAAGGCCATTTTTTGTAAGGGAGCGATCATAATGTTGGACCATGAAATCTAAGCTGGATAAGAAGGAATTAAGTTAGATAACACACATAAAGCACTTACTACAGGGCCTGGCACATTGTAAAGGCTCAGTAAGCAACAGATATTATTACCACACGCATTCATCCTAAATTCCCTAAAAGCACTCCTAAGCCTAAAAAAGACATGGCAAAATTAACTACAGTACCACAACCTATCCTAGCACTTCTGATTGAAACTCGATCCCTAAAAATAAGAGATGACTTTGAAGATAGAGCAATAAAATCCAAGACTAAGATAATGCTTAAATATACATAAATCTTAGGTATAAATAACAAAAATATTTTTTGAGTTCGCCACTATCAGAATGGAAAGTCATAACTGCTTTTCAATTCTAAAGATTTATAATGAGCAACATGTAAAAACACACATCCAAACATATCCTTTGATTTAAACACATAAAGATTTGCTTACCTCTCCAAATATTTCAGCCTAATGATATGGTGGTTTCCTTTTAGATGCACGCTTTGTGTTATAAATCGTCACTGGCTTGCTTTCAGTGATACTGACACAGAAAGCGCCTTTTCATCTGTTACCCATATCTGCCAAGTGGCACGCTGTGGTTGACTAATTGGAAACATACATCCAAGTGGATCAACTTTATCAATGTGTTCTGGGTACCCAAGGCCGTGGCCCATTTTCCTTCGGGTTTCACTATTATTCAAAGATTTGGCTACGAAAACATTTTATTTCTATGTTCCTACAAAGAGATGTTAATGAGTAGAATGTCAGATCACATATATTTTAAAGATTAAAACGTATCGGCAAAATTCAGGAGCTGGGCCATGGAGCAAAAAAATCAACAGATGGGCGCTGTGGTGGGAGGCTCTGTCTGCCAAGGTCCCGCTAATTTTGGATTAAGACGAACCCTCCGTCAACACTGTGGTGCAGGAAAGATCCTGACATTTTCGAGCTAAGCATCTAAGTGGATGGGGTTGCTAGTTCCTAAAATGAGGGAGCTGGGGCTGGGATGATTGTGGGTTCGAGTCGCTAATTTTATGTCTAACTGCAAGAGCCTCAATTTCGTTGTCTATAAAATGGAAGTGATACCTTCGATTTTTCTCAATTCTATCATTCACTTTTTAACGTTTCTGGTATTGCGAATGCGTCTGCACATTAACTCATTTGAAGATCGTGCTTGCCTTTAAACGAAAAAGTATACAATGAGAGGGATTTCGTTTCCTCTGTGTTGACTTAACATGCAATAAAGCAGAGAGACGCAGCTGGCAAGGGCGTGTGAGGATTCGATGCGTGGAAAGGAGATGTTGCACGTAATGCGTTTAGGAGACCGTCTAGGCCTGGCGTGGAGGCGGCGTGGGGAGGGGGCGCAGCGGCAGCCCCCGCAGTCGGAGTCCCACTTCCGGCCCTGGGCGTGCTGCTGAGGCTTCCGCGTCACCTGTCAGAGCTCAAGCCTGGCAGAGCACAGCAGAAAGGGGGAAAAAAAAAAAGGGGAAACACCCCTACCCTGCTCTGCTGGGTTATTTTTATCTACAATCTGTTCTAACTCGGTTCAAAGACTGCATTTTCCTGGAGCCTTTCCTACCCCACTCCCTTTGTTTTGTTAATCACTATGAAACCCATTCAGAACACTGTCAGATTCGGCCCACCCGTTCAGCGCCTCTGCAAGGGGGTTCTGGAGCCTTCTTTTATTTCTTGTTTACATGTATGCAGGCCTTTATGTAAAACCTTTGTTCAAAGTGATCCAGGGACTTGCCCTCTCCATGCAAAGGCCAATGTCAGGTCAATAGTCCATGATGCCATACAAGGTCTATAACGCCCGCCATTATTTCTCTGACTCCAGCATGGTGGTCTTCATGCCCTGGAAGCTGTTGTCTAAGGCCTTTGCGTTTGTCCTCTGCTTGAAATGCTTCCCCTCCCCCACAACACTTTCAGATAGTCTCATCTCACCTTCTAAAAGGTCTTCACTCAAATGTCACCTTTGTGGTAACACCTCACTCAGGCTGTAACACACCCCTCACCGGCCCCCTATGCTCTATCCTACTTTATTTTCTCTCCCTAGTAGTTAGGACCATCCGGCATCCTATTTTACCTCCTTACCTGGGTTGTTGCCTAGCTTTCTTTTAGAATGTATCCTTGTTTAATAAATGAGGAAACTGGGACTCATAATGGTCCAGGAAAAAAGCTGAGCTGCGGTTGGGCTTGTCTGGCAAACTCGAGTTCTGAGAAATTGAGAACTCACAGTCCCCAAAGCGACTTTCCCACTCAGAACTCACTCATGTCAACTGGCATTTTTTCCACCGCACCTGCCTTCTCTTTGCCCCTCTCAGAAGCCGAGTCTGTGGTGTCACAGTGGGAAGGGTCAATGGTACAGACTTCTGGTTGCTATTTGCCAGTGAGATCCAGCGTGGCCTTAGGCAGATCGATTCATCCCTGCACCTCTGTTTCCTCATCTGCAAAATGGGCTGATGGTACTGCTCTGCCAGTCTTGCAGAGTCATCCTGAGAGCAAAGGTGCATCGAAATCGGCGAGAGTCACAGTCTAGGTCTTGTCACTCATGAGCTGCGTGACTTCATACTAGCTATAAAATTTCTGACCCCCAAGTTTCTTATTTATAATATAAATATGTTATATTTATAAGTTTCCTATTTATATATATATATTTCTTATTTATATTACAAGTTTCTTATTTATATTATATTATTTATATTATGAGGTCACCATAAGGCTATCAGATTCTGGGTCTACAAATGAAATAATAGCTCCAGAAGGGTCTGGAAAGGCAGAAAGTGGCTCACAGACATAAGGTATTGTTCTTCACTCTCTGCTGCTTCATCTCTTTCCAACTTCCCGTGGGCTTCAGCCACTGGGCTCAGAGAAGGTCGGGTAAGCATTTGTAACTAGAGTCTTTGGACTATAGTAGTGATGGTGGTTCAGGTGGGGCTGGTCTTCCTGGGGACAAATGAAGATTCACTCTGGTCACCAGGGAGGTTTCTGGGAGGAACTGGGGGCTCGGGCACAGCCTGCCCTTGGGCCTTTCAACGCCGTCTTCTCAGAGCTCTCTATCTGGGTTACTTGCCCAGTGGCCAGGCCTGGGTTCCAGGCCCAGAATTGCCCCTGGACCAGCTGGGTGCCTGTCAGCAGCCTGCTTCACCTTTCTCAGCATCAGCGTCCTCACTTAAGAATGGGAACTGAAACAACCCTTCAAAAGGGCCACGTGTGAGGCTCACGTGGACGTCAGACTCTGACACAAATTTAGTGCCTTTTAATTTCAGCCACTGTAATTAGTAATGGCAGAGCCAGGAGTCAGATATTGACTTCAAAGCAATATGCTCTTCATGATCATGATAAACTCTACTGATTATTTGCATGTTCTCGTTGAACTCTCAGCAACCTTAGCTGATGGATATTATTTCAGTCCCATTTTACAGAATGGAAAGCTATAAAACGGAGAGATTGGGGCATTTGCCTAACGCCTCGCAGCTGCTGTGTGGTGAAGTCTGGATCTAAACCCAGGCTGCTTGACTCCGGAGATCTCGTTCATTCTTAACCATGAGCTCTACTGTCCCCCTAGCACTGAAGCCACCCAGGGAGTCAGCAAACCAATCAGCAGTCTAGCAGGAGGAGATGAAAGACACACATGAACAAATACAAACATCAAGATATAGAAAGTGCCATGAAGATAATGAAACAGGTTATCTGCTCGAATGTGAAGGTAGGCGAGGGGAGGTAGGGAGTCTTTGTGTGGTGAGAGAAGGCCACTTGAGGAGGTGGCCCCTGCGTTAAGACTTGCAGAGGAGAAAGAGGCAGCCAAGCAAATGGCTGGGGAGGACATTACAAGCCAGGGACCAGAAAGTGCAGGCAGGAGGTGACCTTGGTGTTTGAAGCAGCAGAGAGAGGAAGGGGAAGAAGTCAAACATCCATAACCTGCCTTAAGCAGCAGAACCCCCAAGAAGCCGAGGAGCTCCAAGGGGGCAGGTGAGGAATGTTCCCTGGTTCTTTTCGCCACCCAGGCCTCAGGCATGCTCACCCTGGACCTCTGGGGGGCTTTCCTTCCTTCCAAGGCTCCGGATACTCTCAAAGGAGCGGATCAGCACCCTGCTCTGGCAGTGCCCACCCAGACTGGCTGACCGTTTCTCTTCCTCCTCTCCACCTGTCTGCAGACTGAGTCTGAGCCAGCATCTGGGAAGGTGGCTGGTAGGGCTTGGAGATGCAGCCTTGAGGACTTGGCTCTCCCTGCCCGGCTGTTAGAGCCAATGTGATGGTACCCAGGTCCCTCGGCCTCCATCTGTCAATTCCAGAAACCCAGTTACCTTGCGGGGAAGGCTTCTGGCAGCAGAACCGGTGAATCATAAAATCACAGACTATCCAAGCAGGAAGGGAACTCGAGGTCAGTGAGTCCAGGCAGAGCGATGGCTCTCTGCTACGACAGCCCTCCCTAGTGGTTTTCTGGGCTGCAGGCCAGTGGGTCTCAACCTGGCTACACCATAGTCTCACGTGGGGAGTTTCCAAAAATTCCCAGTGCCCAGGCGGCGTCCAGGCTCATTGCACCAGAATCCCCTTCGGGAGAGGATTCAAATTTTAATACAGGTGATTCCAATGTGCCATGAAGGTTGAGGGCCAGGGCTGTGGTCCCTTGCAGCTAGTGGTGCTGCAGTCATTTTGAGTGGGGCCTTCAGGGCCAGAAAGACTAGCATTTGAGCTCCTGCTCTGCAACTTCACCAATGGAGTGACCTCACTCAGCTTTCTGAACCTTTCCGAGCCTCTATTCCCTCATCTGTAAAAAATGCATCATTGAAATACACCTACCTGATCTGTCGTTCTCATGCCCAAACGTATTAATCCACGAAAAGCACATGACCCAGTGCTTCATACCTAGTAAGAGGCCAATAAGTGTGTATTGTTATTACGTTCTCAAGGTCAAGCATTGTATTAGGAAGCCCTTTAAGATAAGTTGACATGTTCTTCTCACGGCTGTAAGAGTGATCTCCTGAACACCCATCTGCTTATGTCACCTGCCCACTTAAAATCATTTGTGATTTTCCGCTATTCTCAAGGTCAAGAACAGAAGTCTTTAGTTTGACCTACCAGCCTTCAAGGTCTGGGCTCTGCTCCTTCATCTTCTCATCTTACATCCTTTCCCTCATGACCTTGGGGAGGCGGCTTCTCTGATTACTCCCACTGCTTTCTCCCACCACGGTCCTTGCATGAGAAGCTCCCTGCCCTGGAACTCCCTCCCATTCCTGCTTCGTCGGTCCCACTCGCCCTGCATTTCTCAGCTTTGTTGTCGCTCTACCTGCCTTGCCATGGCGTCATGTCACAGCTGACATTTTACATCTATTTGTGTGACCATTTGTCCAATGTCTGTCACCCGTGCTACACTCTAAGTTCCAGAAGGACAGAGACCATGTCTAGGTTTTGCTCATCCCAGCATCCCCAATGCCTAACTCAGTGCTTGGCACATAGCTGAGGGTCAATAAATATTTATTGAATAAACGAATGGACCCAAATTGGCCTGTTGATAAAGTCCACCAATCGTTCAAGTTCTGCCCTCTAGAGCATCCCAAAGCCATTGGCATCCTCAAAGCCAAGATCACCCTAGGTGTAGGCAGGCACTCTAGAGACTCCCACATTTCTCTCCTCTCCATGACTTATAGAAGGTGGCTCTTCCAGACCCTCCCTATCTGCCTCTCAACAGGTTCTGGTTCTACGATGCCTGGAATGGGACTCAAACTAGGGGCTGGGGAGCTTTTCCGGAGTGATTCACCCATACAGCTCTGCCAAGTGATGGGGCAGCTGAGAAGTGGTTAAGGATTTAATGCCCTAGTTAGCCTTTCACCTCTGAGGCCCTTGATCTTTATGTAATTAAGCCCATACATTAATGAGTTTTAAGGGATGAAGGCGCCCTGAGTGGAATATGGACTTTTCACGTTAGGAGGCCGTTTCGGATAATTACCAGACTCAGCTCGAAAACCACTCGAGGGTGGGATGAATGGCTGTTGCAAGCCTACAAGGGCATCAGTGAAAATGTATACTGTGATGAAACGTCCTTCTTGTTTTTAATCAGGGCCAACCTGATTAAATAAAGTCGATGAAAAATGTCTTTTTTAAAAAAAAAAAAAATAGGCAATTTGCCCATAGCCATCTCTGGGCCCTTTCTGAGAATTTCTTTTTAGGCCTCTGTCTCTGAAGCAGGGAGAGGGGAGTGGCCGCGAATTTCACTGGGATTCTTAGGAGTGAGCCAGCAAGCCGTAAGCCTCAGCAGCCCTCAGATGCTGGTAGCAGAGTTGGGCCTGTGAGCTCACCTTCCAACTCACCCTCAGAGCTCCATTTTCAATGTCCACCGGGGCTTTGAGGACAGCTGTGAACGTGACACCAGGGAAGGAGAAAAATGAAGAACAAGGAACACACGCAAGCCCCACCCTCTACCCCTCACCCATTAAAGAGCAGAAGGAGAGTCTTTCCTGTTTTTTTCAGTTCCCCTGGCCCAGGGAGCGGCAAAGCTGGCCAGTACTTCAGAGCTGGCTGAGGCGTTGGTAGGCCGGACTCACAGGCTGCACCTTGGAAACTGAAGGGCCAGACGAGGTGTGGTTGTCTCACCCCCTATCACAGCCCCAGTCTGCCCTGGAGAGTCTGCCTCCCCAGCTCTCTTGGGGACCATTGGCGCCTTTCCTGGCCTTGCCACAGCAAGTGCTTAGGAGATGTCGGCTGAACTGAAACCTTTAATCGACTAGACAGAACCCTGCTTTGCGGGAGAGAAGTGTTTGGGGCCCGACCCCCTACCACTCAGGAGTGCTTCTGAATCAGAGCATAATAGCACGCCTCCTCATTTCTCTGGCTCCTTCCCACAAGGGACACACGGAGTGGCAGAGGGAGGGCCTGTTGCCCACAGGTGGGCCTCCTCATGGCCAGTGCAGCAGAAGGCGTAGCCTCTGGGTTCAGACATCCGTTCCAATTCTACCTATGCATTTACCAGCAAGGTGGCCTTGGTATTCTTTCTAGGACTCAAATTTCTCCATCTGAAAAGTGGGGGTGATGATCGGAGTAGCTGCCCACAGGGTGTCGAGAAGCTGCAAAGAGACAACACACATAAAACCCAGCATACGGCTAACGTTCAATAAGTTAGTCATGATTTCTGTCCTAGCTCAGGAAACCTAATCACAGCAATTTGTTGAGTCTTCAGTAGAAGCAGAAGGCCAAATGTCAAAGTTCGATGTTTCGGAACATGCTGGCCTGATTCGTCCAGCTGTTCTAATTTGTGTTTCAGGAATTTCAGCCTCTTTCTTTGGCTCTGCTTTGGAGACAGAAACATAAATGTTTAGTGCCAAACTGGATTCGGAGATCATCTGGTCCAACCCTTCATTTTACGGATGGGGAGACTGAGGCCACTAGACATGAAATGACCTGGTCAAAGCCACCCAAGGAATCTGAAGACCGAGCTAGGACTGGAGCCCAGATTTCTTGTTTCCCAGACAACCGCTGTGTTCCTGCACCGTGCCAGCTGTCTCTGCAAATTAGAACGCGCACGAAATTCCTTTGATTGAAAACGCTAGGAAGCCAGGCAGCTCTTCTGTTTTTATCATTTTCTTTTCCCTAGCGGAAGGTCATGGTCACATAAAACGATAGGACAGTGTGCCCCCACCCCCACCCCCACCCCACCGCTTTGTCTTTGGCTCCGAATCTAGAAAAGAGCCTGGAGGAGAAACCAGGATAGACCTTCCGGCCTCTAAACCTCAGGACTGGAGATTTGCGTAGTAGACGTGCGCCCCCTGGTGAAACAAGTGAAGATGACAGGCAGGAAGTGAAGTAAGGCGTTTCCACCCCGGAGGGCCTGACTGCTCAGGGGACCAAGGTTGCTGCTGAATGATTAGGCCTCACCCTATCCCAGCACTCTCAAGATCCCGTTTTTATTTAAACATTTGATATTTTGCTCATCATAGAGATTTCTGGCATTAGCTTTGATTGATGAAAATATTACATGACAATATTATTTATATGGATTACTGAGGTGTTTGACACCCTTTCAATTTTATGCCTTAGGTGAGTGCCTCATTTGCCTTCCACTGGTCAGAGGTCTACTCGAGATGTGGGCCTGGTGCTCTGTGCACCGTCATAACCAGAGCTGCAGATTCTCCGGGCTTTCTCCAGAAGGGGAGGGTGACAAAGACTCTCGCTCAAAGTCTAGCCAGGCTCTTTGAGGCCTCGTCTCGACTAGGCCTGTCAACCTTGGCTTATAAAGACTTGAACAAACACACTCCTATAGCTTCTAAGAGCTTAAGGCTGCATCCCTAGGATGATCTCAGCCCCCCCCCCCCCCACTTAAAGCGGCTGCCTGAAAAAACTCAAGGCAGCCGAAAGAATGTATTGTCTGTTCCAACACCTGCAGGTAGTACCCATGTTTCCCAGTCTCTGTGGGAGGTGGAGCCTAACTTCAATAAGGGCCAGTTAGCGAACACAGCTGGGTGTCACATGGTCCAGTCCCCCTTCCTGTTTTTTTGTAACTTTTTCCTTTCCTGACTTAACAGAGCCCCAACTCCTCTCCTCTCTTTATTCACTCATTCTCCCTTTAAAACACCGAGTCACCGCTGTATGAAGTGAGCTCAGTTCACATTGGAATTTTTTTCCCTATATATCATTGGAATTTATATATTATAGATTTGTATTTTATATATTCTCTCTATACTGTTGCAATAGTATATTACTGATTAAAATCTGACCTTACCACTTTAACTAGGGTCTAGTTTTATTTTTGACAACAATGACTTTCAAAGTATGTCTCTTATGAGAAAAGACCCTGGGGTCGAGGCCAATTTTATTGCACAAAGATACACTGGGTTCTGGGTTTTCATTAAGCCCTACAAGCGTGAAGGCCTGGAGGTAGGCCCCTAGCCAGGGGCTAGCGCCCTAACATGTCTGGGAAGGCCACTTCCTTGAACACCTTCCTTGTTTGGGCCTCTGACCTGCATCACCTGAGAACTCCAGTGGTTCACCAAGGAAGCAGCCACCCTCAGAAGTGTTAGGGGATAAATCAGTCTTCATTCTTGCCACTAGCTGGTTACCAGAGACCTCTGAACTGTGTCACCTGCTTCTGCCCAGCACTCCCATCTCGCCAACTCCTGCAGCGTCGGACCACATCCAAGGAAGACAAGACCCCAAGCCTGGGTCCTGCAAGGTCTCTGCCTCTATGTGCCCTACCCCCCACCCCATGATTTCCATCCCCCTGGGGATTCCCTGGCAGGGTGCCAAGGAAACATGGGATTAAGTCGGGCCCAGAAGTAGCAACCAGAGCTTCAGGGTCCTGCTCATCTTGCTCAGGCTGGATGTATTACCCAGGTTACAAAGGGTTAAGTCCGCTCCCTTCAAATGCCTGGGAAGTAGTTAAAGGTACTTCCCCAAAAATTAAAAAATAAAAAAAAGAATGAAGGAAAAGTAAAAGGAACTGTTCATAAAGATGCCACTCCCACTCAGAAGCTGGTCGGACCTACATATTAATCTGTTTGGGTCCCAAACCCCTTCCTGGGTTTCTCAGAATCATCCCAACCCCATACTTCTTGCGGCCCAGTGAGAATGGAGTTATTTTAAATAAACCCCATTTTATTTAGGGAGAGGGCTGTCCCTTCCAGGACCACCCCAGGTAGTGTTCTCTGTCCCTGGGGGCCCTACTGGCCCCCACTTTCCAGCTAGCGTTGGGTGAGAGCAATGTGCCAGGGAGTTCCCCCAATGACTGACCTGTGGGGCCCTCTCCACACCACCCGCTTTGTACTGTGGCTTCTCATGTCGCTTACATCCCAGCACACTGGCAACCCCTGGGGCGGTGCTGAGATTCATTTACATGCTGCCTCTGCCTGCCTTTAAGAGCCGTGGTTCTCAGGCACGTGGGCATCTAGTGTATCTCCTTGATGGAGAAGTGGGCCTGCAGGTGATTTGTAACTAATAGTAAAGTGCTTAAGTATGAGACTCACTTGACTCACGCATGGAGCAGATTCAGTCTAGGCTATCCCTATATTAACGTCATGCTCACTCTTGCATCGACAAGCTTTCTGGAGTGGAATGAACTCTGCCCCGGCCTGCGAGGCTCCGTATAATCTTCCCGCCTTGCACCTCATGCCTCCTGTCTACTTTGTCACTTCACTCCATCCCTCTGGGCTTCAGGTCAGTTCCTCAGATATGCCAAGCTCTTTCCAACGTCAAGGCCTTTACACTTGCGGCTCCTTAAGCCAGGAGACCCCTTGCCCCAGACCTCTGCACTGACCTCCCTCCTGCTTCAGTGCTCACCTTAAAAATTAGCCTCTTCCTGGTACTGACTAGGAGGGGACTTAAGAGAGCCTTGGGGAGTTGGGGGGCTGCGAATACTCTGTTCTTGAGCTACATGGAGGTTAAAAGGTGTGCGTATATGTAAAAATTCATTGAGCTGTTCATTTACGATTTGTAGACTTTACTTGTATATCAGTAAACCGAAAAAGATGGAATCTAAAAAAAAATTCCCACCTCTTCCCTGTCTCCTACTATTCTGGTTACTCTTGACTGTGGCCTGTGCATTTCCATCTGGGCAGGAGAGTTACATTATTTGTTTGTTTATTTGTAAATTGTATCTCCCACTAGAATGTAAGCCCCATGAGGACAGAACCCCTGTTTGCCTTGTTCACTGTGGCACTTGTCAGAGTGTAGCACAGTGCCTGTCACACAATAAGCACTAAAAAAAAAAAAAATTAGTGAGTAGATAGATGGAAAGAGGAATAAAAAAGCTTGGATTTAATGATGGAGGGGAAAAGGGGCAGAGGAGGTTGGCCTGAGTCCAGAAGCTCCAGTCCCCCAGCCCCGGCAGACAGCTTAGGGGTCTTGGTCTGTAAGCCCAAGTCCAGGAGCGTGTTCCCTCCCTGGAGACCCAGCACCGGCCTGTCTATACCTCATTGGGGTCGTCCTGGTCGGCATAGATGAGGAAGCCTGTGAAGAGGCTGTCGGTCCAGTAAGGGTCGTAGAAGAGCCCGTTCTGCTCTGAGTAGAAGATCTGCAGCCAGACCTCATCACCCTGCTTGAGAGCCAGGATGGTGGAGCCCGAGGCCACGTCGTGGTTGCCTGTGTTGGCGTCGAAGGTCCGGATGCGGTACTGGCCATTGTGCACCAGGCCAATGGCCAGGTGCTTGTTGGCCAGCGTGATGTCGTAGGTGAAGTAGTAGATCCCTGGCACACTGCAGACGAACTTGCCACTGGACGCGTTGTAGTGGCCGCCCTCGTTCATCAGGATCTTGTCAAACTTGATGGGCAGCCGCTCCCGTGGGTAGCTCTTGGTCACTGCCACTGAGAAGGCCGACTTGGCATGGCCACTGCTGCAGCTGCAGGGGCCCGGGAGACCTGGCTCCCCCTTCTTGCCCTTGGGCCCCTTCTTGCCTGGTGTGCCGTGCTTCCCCGGGGTACCACTCACCCCCTTGGGGCCGCGAGGGCCAGCCTGCCCAATGGCCCCGGCTTTGCCCTTTGGTCCTGGCTTTCCCCGGTTACCTGTCCGGCCAGGTGGACCTGGAAGACAGAACAGCTGTTGTTATGGAGGGACCCTCGGAGAACTAGGCAGAGACTGTGGGTCTCGGCTTATCATCATTTGGGGAATGAAAAGAACAAGAGGCTTTAAAGTCACGAACAAAAAAAAAAAAAAATGAGTGCAAGTCCGATAGCATAACCTGGGACACTTCGTCTTTTCTGGAAGATGGGAATGGTGACACTGACCTTCCAGAATCACTGTGCATCAGGGCAAAAATAACTTGCAACAATTCACACCCTTCCCTCTTCCTGGCTTCTAAGGATGAGCCTGGTTTGTTTGCCAGACCAATCTTTCAATGGGCTGTGCTGACAATGGGTTGAGAAGGGAATTGGAAGAAGCCTCTTTATCTCAAAACACTGATATTGGAGTGAAATCCCTGCCTAGCACCCCCAAGATCCCTGTCCCCATACTCAAGGGTGTTTACTGTAGCGGTGCTTACAATAGCAAGCACTTGGAACAGCTAAATGCTCATCCAAGGGGAAACAATTAAAAAATCATGGTCCATTTATAATGTGCAACTTTATGCAGAAGTTTTAAAAAATGAGGCAGATTTATAAGCACTACATGAAAACTTCTCTAAAATACACTGTTAAGAGGAAAATAAAATGTTAAAAGGAAAGAGTAAAAAAAAAAAAGGAGGAAAGAGCAGGTGGCAGAACCTTTTTTTTTTGTTAAAAGGAAACCACAACACTATTTCTATACCCATTTAAGTGCGTAGAAGAGTGCCTGGCCCACAGTAAACACTCGCTACATACACTCAGCGTATCCTGCAGAACACTTCCTGTAGCATATCTCTTGGTTTTTAATACCTGTATTTCATAAAATGTGCATTTCTCTCAATATGACGTTTTTGGCCAATGATTATAGAGGAAATATTTATAGTCTTGTCCCCTAAGCGCAATATAACATTTCAAACAAAACATGTTATAAGTCACATCCAAACACAATTGTACAATTGGTAGACCAGCAAAATTGGGTGTAGGTGTTTTGAAAAGCATGCCAAATGTCAATCAAGAAGTCTTCTGAACATTGCTGGTGCTAAAGAACCATTCTAGCATCACTGTACAGAGGCAACCCTTTGTTGGCCACCACATGAACTGGGTGATCAGAAAGTAATGCTGTAAGTATTTTATATCCTAACAAGGTACTTTGCTTCTTATATGTATATATGCAGGCATTTTAAGAGTTTGGGTTAACATATAATGCATTAAAATTTTTCCTATTTTAAGTAATTGGGAAATAGATTCTCAAATAGTATTTCTTCAGTGAACATCTAATTTTCAGGAACAGATTGCCTATGCCAAGAGCCTGGCAATGCCTGGTATTATTATACACACGTGTAAATATACTTTTAAAAAGGCCAGGAAGGATACACATTTAACCAGTTATCAGTGATTGCCTCTGGAGGATGAAAGGGAACAAGGAGGAGGTGGGAATTAAGAGGGACTCTTGCTTTATTTTCATTGTTTGATTATATTATAATGAGAAGGTATCTGTGTATTACTTACATAATTCAAAATAAACAAAAGAAATAGGAAAAAATAAAACTACAAAAGGTCACAAAGCTGCTCCTTGAAAACATGAAAATAAACAAAACGTGGGAGAAGGGGCCAAGAGTCATCTTGGATTTAAGTTTTTGAGGTCAGACAAATAAGGAAGTTTCTACCATGCATTATGTGATGTGCTTCCTTCTTGATTACTTTTTTGAGAAACTTCGGGAAAAGCTGATTTTACTTTTCAAGACCTTTCTGGAGATGGATGTGTACAGGCCTGTCTGGAGTGGGTGGTTGGATGCTGTCCTGTACCGTGACTGGGCCCAAGGCGACCCAGCTTAACTGGCTTACGCTGTCAGGGTTCTCCGTCTCTCAGTGCTGCCTTCCTTGGCATGTTTGCTTAATTCTCAGCAGCCTCAAAACATGGTAGGGAAGATGGCCAAAAGCAGCCCCAAGCCGACATCCTCACAGCTCTCAAATAAGGGAAGAAAGTCAACAACAGAGATCCCCGCCCTCCTCTAGACCCCTAAGGGGAAGGTGAGGGGACACTCTGGCCGGCCTGGCACGGGGCACATGGTCAGGGCTGACTCTACCACGGCGGTCAGGAAGTGAGATGATGCTTTGTCACTGTTAAAATGCCATACAAAGAAAAGTTATTATGATTTCCCTCCTGCTTAAAATGTACACTCTGGGGTGCTGCTGACACCAGAAAGTATTTGGTTACTGGGGAGAGAGTTCAGAGCTATAAGCAGTGTGAAGGCTGAGTGGGTGTACAGAGAGAATCCAACCTGTCTGCTGGCTGCCTGGCATCCCTTGCTTCAGGGAACTGCACTTTGCTGCTTCATGTGGTCCCGGTGGGGCTGCCAATCACGGTAATCAATTACCCTCACCACTCACTTACACACACTCAGGGTAGGCACATGATGTCGTCCTGGCAAATGTTGGTACCTCACCTCCGGGGTCAAAGGTATTGGTCCGGGATGCACATGTGATCGTGAGGACTGGTTATCCTGAGACTTGCTCTATGGATCAAGCCATGAGGAAGAAGGCTTGAGCTCACCAGTAGCCATTTCAGAACTTCCAGCCTTTGCGAGAACAAAACCAACACACGGAGAGAAGCAGACCCTTTACAACAATACCTGAGCTCCTGGACCCAACCTCCTGAACCGCGACTCTCGGACTTCCCAGTTGCATGAGCCAATTACACTCCTTCTGGGTTTCTGTCACTTGCAACCAAAGAGTTTGGAATAATATTTCAGGAGAATTGCTCAAAGTTACTCAGCAAATCAATGGTGTAGCGGGGAAGGAACACAAGACTTAATACCCATTCTTCCTTTCAAGAGAACATGTTGCTTTGTTTTTCAAAGAGACATTCATTTGGTCTATAATGAGATGGAATTAATACTACTTTTCATAACTTCACCAACCCCCTCTGTGCCAGATGCTGTCAACCACAGGTGGGACCAAGAAGGACAGGCCCTGGGCCTCTTACCTTCCTCTCCGCGGTCTCCCCGGTCCCCGTCCTGGCCGTCCTGGCCATCTTTGCCGGGAAAGCCCATTCTTCCCACCATTCCCGAGGGCCCTGGGGTTCCTGGGGGGCCAGGTGGGCCCTGGGGACCAGGAAGGCTGCAGACAAGTTGAGGGGAGCCCTTCTGGAAGTCACTGAGGGCAAAGGCACCGAGCAGCGGGTCGGCAGCACAAGGGAGCGCACAGGCCAAGAGCACCCAGGGGATCATGTTGGTCACCTGTGGGAAGCAAGAGAGCTGTGAGCAGATGAGTCTGCCCACTGGGCTGACTGGTGGTGAGTCAGAAAGGCATCCGGGGGAGAGACCCAATACATTTCTGTCTCCTGCTCTCTCCTATACCACATATGAGAAGCTGGACAATGTCATCAGATCTCGAGAACATATTTGGATGGGCTGACCCCCAGAATATACTTTGGAGGAGCCTTGGGGTGAGGCTCTCATGATCACACCGTTGTCTTCTGGCATGGCAAGTCTTACAGCCCAGGGACAGCTGACTTGGGGGGAGCCATGGATGGAGAGAAACAATCCATGGTTTCATTCAAATATATGGCACAAATAGAAAGCTACAAGGTCAAAATACTTCAAATGGCAGGCGATGATTTGCAACTAGGCTTCTCCTCCCAGGGGACGTGGGGTCACACATCAGCGGCTGAGGAGAAGTGAGGATCCAAGTCTGAGTGGGCCTCAGTTTTCCCACCTGAACAATAACGGGTTGGTCCCCACACTCATGCATACACCAGGTTCTCCTCCAGGGCTCGTTCAAAACCAGGTTGCTGGGCCCCACCCCAACAGTGTGGGCCACCTCTGGAAAAAGTCTGACCACACCTCTCATCCTGGCCCCTCCAGAACTGTTAACCGGGGAACAGATGAAGAGAGAACACCAGGCCTCTCCTGCTGGGGAGAGGAGGAGGAGGAGGGCACCGCGCTGACCTGGGGCTTGGGGCCGCTCCAGCTTCAGCTCTGATGCTCACCAACTGCGCAACTTTGGACGAGTCCCTTTCCTTCCCTGAGCCTCAGAGGGCTTTTCTAGGTAAGTGTCATAGAGGTGCCCCTGGCCAGGTAGAGATGATTCAGAACCAGATCTTGCTCTAAATAATATGACATCATACAGTAACTCAGATTTTCTTTCCAGTTTCTTCAATCCTGATTAAGTCCACAACACACGGTTCCGGTCTGATGATAGTGTATTTTTGATGCCTCTACACCCTTTTCTAACAGCCCTTTTTTACAAAGAGCACTGTCGGTGACGGTGCACGTCCATTCTTAAGGAATCTTGGCCAAGCTCCCACAAATATGCATGCAGACCTTGACAACTCTCAGACAGGAACACAGTGCCAAGGCCCCGAGGCAAAGCCTTTGCGGAGATGCACTGGAAGGCCTTTGTTCACGGAGCTACGTGAACAAAGACGCTTGGACAGAGGCACGGGTGAGTTCTCGGTACCTAGTCCTAAGGAGACGGTGCAAAGAAAGACTTAGCGGGTGAGTGTAAGAGAGTGTTAAAACGGAAATTTCTACCTGGGCACCAGGACACTCGAGATGCTATAAACCAAATTGAGGGGTCAGGCCAAAGGGAAGAGTCGACAAAGGAACGGTTCGAGAGCTCATTGCACGACTCCTAGCACTCTTGTCAGACCAAGAATTTAGAAAATGTGGCTCTCTGTCGCTGGGAGGGGGAGGAAGAGTGAGCGCGCCTCTGAGGTCTTCCTGAGAAAGAGAGAGGGCGAGAGACTGGCTGGCTGCCTGGCGGAAGGGGAACGAGAAGTCACTGTTGCCGCACGGGCCAGGCGCTGGCTGCCCTCTGGCCCTGCCTGGTAGACGGAAGGCACCAGATATTCCGCGGTGGGAGCTGGCCTGGGCCAGAGGGATCCCGACAGAAAGTGAGGGGCCCCCAGTAATGATAACCATGAGGAGCCGATGCTCGCAGACCGGAAGCCGAGCACGAGGCCTGGGCTTGCTTGGCAGTGATCGGAAAATGCGCGTGGCCGGCTTCGCGGCCCGTCAGTGATCGGGCCCAATACGGGAACCCTAAGGCGCCAACGAAAGGTCCCCACAAAAGAGGCGGCTTCAATATCAGTCGGGTCCAGAGAGGCAGAGCCGGTTAGTCCTTGTCCCAGCCATGAAACACAGAGGAACCTGCCTGCTGTCTGTCCGCTTACCTCTCCTTTCTCTCCTCCTTCAACCTGGAAAGAGGCGAGTCGAGAAAGGGAGCAGATGGCCCGGCCAGCTTCGCACTGCACCTCTGCTGGGGGACAGGAGGAAGTCTCACCTTTAAATGAAGAAAAGAAGACGGGTTACTCAGGCGTGGAATTACCAAGGGGAGAGGGGAGAGCACCCCTACTCGCTAAATGAAAAAAGTGGCAGAGGGAAGCAAAACATAAAGTTGCGGTCACTGGTGTCCGACTCGCTCACCATAGGTTGCACAAATGATACGAGAGGTGGCAGGATGACAGGGCAAGTGTGGCGGAAGTGTTATATACATGATTTACTTTTGGGAAAACGGTGCCTCACACACCACCCAGGCCCCGGGAAGCTCCACGCCCCGCCTTTGCCTATTTGATGAGAGTCATGGAAAACGGGTCAGTGTGATTGGAGAGCTGAGGCACATCCGGGTTCTCAGAGGAGAGACTGAATTCTTAAAGCAGATTTGAAACGGTCTGGGGAGCTGCAATCTGCAAACGTTTTGGATGAGGAAGAGAGGGAGGACGGAAGCGGTGGGAGCCAGTCTCCCAGGCAGGTAGGAGTCCTGCCAACAGCCAGATGAAGACAGGCAGGAAGGAAAGACAGCCCGGCGGAGAGGAGGAAGACAGGGGAGCCATCTGCTTCACGTCAGTGCTCCCCTCTCTTTTCTAACCTCCACCCTCAGCCACACCTGCCTGGCAGAAGGGAGGAGGGTCTGCTCTCTGGCTCATGTCTGCCCCACACCAGCCTCTGTGGACAATAGGATTGTGCTCAGTGACAGCTGGCCCAGGGCGGGGACCAATGGCAGGGCGGAGAGGCAGGGCTCTGGGACACGAGGGAGCAAGGGATTCCTCAGAGCTGGAGCACAGAGGTTCCTGCAGCCTGAGCCAGGAACTGTTTTGGAAATAAAGGCGGGGAGACTAGATTCTGGTTCCAAACCCAGAATGGAAAGGAGTGTCTCCTTGCTCCCAGGGCACCTCCGAGAAAACTCCAAAAGGCTCCAAATGGCCCTGCTCCCAGCCTGTGTCGCCTCTCGGGGTCTGGCCCCCAGCCTACTCTCCAAGGCTGTGAGAAACCTGGGGTGGGGTGTCAAGGCACCAAGGAATCGAGACAGGTTAACACTTCCGAGGGCTTTTAAATAAATTCGGAATCACGAACATGGGGAGGGCTCCAAGGTGCGCTCTAATGCAACCCCTTCAGTCACAGACAGGGCCACTGAGGCAGAGGCAACTGGCTTAATGGACACCTACAATGTCCCAGGCGCTGTGTGACGCTTTATACCTGAATTCTTTTATTTGAAGCGTACGATAAGCCCTAGGAAGGCGGTACATTTATTCCATTGTTCAGAGGAAGAAACAGAAGTTCTAAGAAGTCAAATGATTCACCCAAAGGCACACAATCTGAGCACTGGGGATAGCATTTGAACCCGTGTCCAAGGGGCTCTGAAAACCACACTTAATCCACTGTACCTTGCTTTCTTCCTTTGCTATTTTCCCTCTGTTTTATAGAAGAGGAAACTGAAGCTCAGAGAGGCTAATTTGCTCATGTTTACAAAACCAGTTTGTGGCAGAAGTTATATTTGAACTTGGGTTTGGCTGACCCTAATGCCCAAATGCTTTCCATTATGTCAGCGTTTCTTTGATTTTTTTCTCCTAAATATCCCAAATTACAGAGAGACCTTGAAGTATGTGGCAAAGCTACACAGAGCAATAGAGAGATTTCTTCGCTACTTCGTATTTTGTTATTTCTCACACACACTACATGATTTTGAGAATGTGAAAGTGACACTTTTTCCTCCCTCATGATGCTTGAGTAAATCAGTGCTTGAAGAAAACTTCTTTTTTTTTTTTTTTTTTTGAGAGGTCTGCACTTGGCTTTTAACTAAGATGATAGGGTACATGGGGGACAGCCTCCTGGGTTTGACGCTCTTCCATGAGCCCATTTGGAGTATTAATTGGGTGTTCCCAGGGGCAACCAAAAGACCAGAGTGCGCAAAGTGCCCCAGCCCACTTCTTGCTGGGACCCTGCAAAAGCCTCCTCCCGGATGTGACCCCCCCCCCGCCGCCCGCCCCCCCCTTCTTGTTCCTCATATGCACTCTCCATGCTAAGGTCAGAGGGATCCTTTAAAAACAACTCAGCTCCAACACTTCCTGGAGGATCTTGCTCCAGGGGCTGCTGGCTGCGAAGAGCAGATATCAGCACCCCTGACACAGTCCACAAGGTCCTAAATGACCCAGGCCCCTGCTGCCAGCCCAACCCTGGCACGTCTCTGTGCTCCTCCTGCCCAGCCACCCCTGCTATTTCAGCCACGTTCCATTTTGCCCCTCCGCCCGAAACCCAGGGGCCCCACCCGCTTGGCATGTTGGCTCTTCGTCCGTGTGTTTCCGCTTAAGTGTCACTTCTGCTATGTCTTTCCTGACGCGCCCTCTCAGACCGCTCTCCTTTTGGACTCCAGCTCCTCGTTGTGTCTCTCCGGCCCTTGCACGCTCACCCGTATGCATGTGTTGGCCTGCTTACCTGCTTACTTCCTGTGCTACTCCCCTGTATCTCCCATGAAAATGAAAGCCCAACAGGAACAGGGGCCATTGCTGGCCTCCTGCGATACGCCCAGGGTTTGCAACTTCCTTGCACACAGTGGGTGTTCAAGAAATACTTGCTTGATTAATGAGTGTTTGAGACCGAGGCTGTCCTCAAGAAAATCCTCAGCAAAGGGAAAACAAGGCAGTGGCCTGAATGCAAAAGGGCATCGATACTTTTGGATTTATAAGTTTTCGTTCTTTCTGTTTTTTTTTTTTTTTCCTAACCCAAACCAGATCTGATTTCTCCTTCCTTTTGACCTCCTAGAGCACGAGGCCTTCGCTCCTACTCCAGGCGGGGTGAGGAGGTGGGGGGTGGGGGTGGCATGCAGAGGATTGTACATATGGCAGGTGTTCCACAAATATCCGTTCAATTGATCAGAAAAGAAAACGTACTGGTCCTTCCTCATCATTTTGAAATCTCTTAGTTCCTAAATTTTCCTTTCTGGTGTGTGTTGAAGAGGGAAGGCTGCATAATAGTCTTCCTGCTGAAGGGAAAAAGCTGTTAGTTGGTAGAATCATAGGTGCTAAACTTGGGTGAAGTTCTGCAGTCTGGTTTTAATTTGCCTAGACCCTGGGCTGCCCATCTCTCAGGTAAGTACTAAAGATCCATAAACGCATGTGTTCTGGGAAAACGCTAGGAGCTAGAGGACCCAGCCTGAAGCCCACTGTCAAGAAAGGGGCCTTCTCCTCCTCTGCCCCTTGCCCTCAGGACACGGGCCCCCTGGTTCCTTCCCCAGGCCCTCACCAAGACTATAAGTGAGAAAGCCACAGTGGGGACATTGGTGTCTTGCTGACTCCACCTGAACGTGGTCTGCCAGGAGAAACTCTGGAGACACTTGCCTTGGCCTTGAGCAGCACTGCCAAGCCTGAGTTCTGAACAATTTCTCCTTAGAGATACAAATTATGCTCAAATAAATTCGACCTGTGGTTTATCAGGTTTTGACATACTGATAGGCAGGGGTGGTGCGCCACTTGGCGATTCAGAAATATGAGAAACCCAGCCACTTCGTTTCCTCGGCTAGCCAATGGAAGTGATAGTATGTATGTAACGGTAACCCTCCTTCATGGAGTTTGTGTGGGAATAATGAGGTAACGTACTCAAAGCTTCTAGCCTAGTGTGGAACGCTACTGTGGAACAGAAAATGCTCCATCATTGGAGAGAACTCTGCCTAAAATGCCCCCTAATGCTAACTTCCCCCCTCCAAAGCCCTCACGTATCTGCCTGCCTCAGTCTCCCAGTCTCGGGTCTAATAGCCTCTCTTCAGAGAGTTCACCCCCATCACAGGGCATGAAATAGCCTGCCCACCCCTGCTTATTTGCCCAGACCACTGGTCTTCCTTTCAAAGCAGTTGGCCCAAGTTGTGATTATAGATTATTTGTTTCTGACTCGTTAACTATCTGTCTTCCCCTGGAGTGGAAGGTCCAGGAGAGCAGAGGCCCTGCCCTGTCTTGCCCTCTGTTATGTCCCAGAGCCCAGCACAGTGCCCGCCCTGTATGCAGTAGTGTTCCGGCATTGAATGAATCAGTCGTTCATAATAAAAGAGCAACAGGAGCCAAAGGATTTCAGTCAATGTGCAGATGACTGGACTTCACCTGTGTTCAGAAGATGGGGGAGTCCCCTGTCCTACTTCTGTAACTTACTGGTCATGGGACTGTAGAAAAGGCGTTTCCTCTCATTTGGGCTTCCACCTGCCTCACCTTTAAAATGAAGATAATAACACTCACCCATCCGCCTTACAGGGATAATGGATGTTGAAAGCACAACGTGATACAAAAGCGAGAACCTCGGTTAAAATTGTAATTGCCGCCAACGGCACAGTGGCAGCTGAACTAACAGCACAGAGTCTCGACACTAGGAGCCCCTGGAATATTTCATGGGGAGACCTCATTCAAGGTGGGGGGGGGGGAAGATAGGCGAATCTGACCCAACTGGCAATTCTCCCTTTACTTGGAATTGAAAAGGAAGGGCTGGTGGTTGGAATGGGGCGGGGCTTGCTTGCAGATGAACCTCGATAAAAATTGGCTTTGATGGGAGTGCAAATTCTATAATGAAAAACACCCCACGCCCTCCCTGGATTCCAGGAAGCAAATTGGAAACAGCCCTCTCTAGCTTCTCGGAAGAGCTGAGAGAGAGGAACTGGAGCAGAGAGGGGCTGGCTGCAGCCACTCACACCGTGCTCACCCAATGGTCCCCTTTCCTGGGATCCTCAGATTGATGCCCATTTGGAAACACTCTAGCATCTGGTCTAGATACAGAGCATTAAAAGTCATGGGGCTTACTTGCCAACAGGCTCTAGAAAATATCTGACCTGCTGTTTTCTCTCTTTTCACCCCCTATTTCTGGATCAGTTTTAAAAAAGAGGTCCAAGGCCAGACCATGACCTCATGAGGTCTCAAGAGCCAGGATGTTGCGAGGTTCGTCTCAGCAGCCCTCCTGAAAGCACCCCAGAAGTTAGCCTGGCAACTGCTATATTAACATCTAATCCTTAGAAACCAGCAAATGTGGCATGTGGTGTGGGGCATGGAGTCCACCCCTTTGGGCCATCCGCGCCCAACAGTGAGGGCCAGAGTCAGGCTTTGGGGTGGCCGAGGCCAAAACCATCAAGCTTCAGACATGCCCAGCACTGCGGTGAGAGAGAAGAATGCAGCTAATGTGTGAGAGGTAAGGGGACGGAAGGCGGCCCGAGGGAAGGGAGCCCTGTGTCCAGCTTTTCCTGAGGGCCAGCCTCCAAGAGGCAGACCAGAGGGCTGAGGAGTATGTTCGAACGCACTGCCCAATAGGCATATGACACGAGGCCACCTATGTCATTTTAAATGGTCTTACTGCCACATTAAAAAGGTTAAAAAAAAAAAGCAGGTGAAATTCTTTTAATAATATATGTTGTTTAGCCCAATAGGTCTCAAATGTCGTCCTTTCAGCATGTAATCAATGTAAAAACTATTGAGGCACTTTCCGTTCTTTAATAGGCACTAAGTCTTTGAAACCCAGTATGTACTTAACGCTTGTGGCACATCTTAATTCAGAAGGGACACATTTCAAGTGCTGGACAGCCACATGGTGGCTTCCTATTAGCTCTAAGCATAGTTGCTCGCTTGAGCTGAAATCCCACGAATCATCTGTGGGACCTTTTACAAATTACTTGCCCTGTGTCCAGCAGCCTTGTCCTCTCCAAAATGGGGACGATACTAGCAGTACTTTTCTGAGAAGATTGTTATGAGGATATATTGTTCCTAGAATAAGTTTTGGCATACGGTAAGAGGTATAAAGGTATCACCTATCACTATTTCATTATCTCTTGTCCTACTTACAATCAAGCAAGATAATGGATGTTGGAAGTAAAGCATGAGAAAAAAAAAATTCAGACCTTGTTTAAAATTGTAATTGTCACCAACTGCAGTCGAACTGATAAAAAACAGTCCTGATCTCCCTCCATGAGTCCTGTGGCATTTCAGTTGGAGACCCCTGTATTCTTCTTGTATTCTTCTAATAAATCCTCCACTTTCACTGAAGCTAGTTTGAGTTGTGTTTCTGTCAGTTGCTACCAAAAGAGAGTCCTAGGGAGGCTTGGCCTCCACTCCTGCCCTGTCATTCAGTGCTGAGGGACGGATGGAGGAGGCCTGCCTTGGCCTCACACCTCAGCCACCGGCATGTCCATGCTCCATAAGACAAAGACAGGTGAATCAGTTGGATAGTACTTAGTGCTTCAAGTGACGGGAGGCCAAATGGGACATGATATGTGCTGGAGCTTGGCATCATGGCTTGGTGAGGATGCCCAATAAATGGTGTTGCTTATTCTTATTGCCTTTGAGGCCAGACGCTGGGGATCTGGAATGAAAAGATGTGGTTGCCACTCTTATAGGGCACATGGCTGGTTATACTGAGGATCCGGGCTGGCATACCTGGGTGCCCAGCAGAGAAAGCACACTTTGCTCCTCCTTTCTCTTTGTAACAGGTTCTCTCTCAAAGGGCAGCCAGGATCATACTGCAGGCAGGGAAAGGAAATTTGGGGGCTAGATGATCCCTTGGAATGGTATAGAATAGACCATGCTTGAAGATCCAGGAACTGAGGGAGAGAACAAAGTCTGAACTCTGAAGGGTTGCGTAGAAAAGACTAGGTTTTCCTTGACTCTCTAGGGCTTGCTGGTCTCCATGAAGTCACTTATGGTCAGGACCTGACCAGATATTAGGGTAACTCTAAATACCTGACACAGGACTGGCCTTCGAGAAGCACAGAGCTGGTCTGGTGGTCAGGAGATGGTCAAGAGTCGTTTTTTAGCTGCTTGAGCTCTGTTAAGTTATTTAATCTCCCTGAGCCTCAGCTTCCTTGTCTGTAAAATGGGAAAAACCATACTGTATGGTCATAGTTGAATCGCTTGAATTTTAAATAGTATGATGTCAATATTTATGGTTTCACTTTGTGAAAGTTTGTTAAGAACCTTGCAAGGCAGCATGAATCGTAAATTGTAAACTGTGTTTATGCTATAGCCACATGATAGCCCAATTCAAATAGGAAAACAGAACTACTTCCTTCCTTTGGCAGGTGAGTTTTGAATTATACCTGTTTGAGTTATTTGAGGTCTTTAGAAATGTTTCCCCGAGTAATTCATTGCCTGTACCTCCCTTATAAAGTAATTATGAAACTTAAAGGAGATGATGCAGTAAGCAGCCCACAGGAAGCACTCAGTAACAGCAGTGTCGTTCTGATATAATAATAGTATGTGAAAAAGAGGAGCGAGATGGGGAGAAGGGTCTGCTTTGTTCTCACCTGTAGAATGGTGATAATGATGAGGCTGTGAATGGTGGGACAATTGTGAGCTCTGGGATAATTGGTGTCATTGAAGGCAGTTAAAATTACTGATGTGATTTTATAGCATGGCATAATGCAAAGGGGCGGGGTTTCTATAGGGGCACCCTACTTTAAACAAGATCGTAAACTTCGAGTTTAGCCATTCGGTGACCAGCTTTTTGTTGAGATTGCAGTGTGCAAGGACTTCTGGCTGGGAAGGATCAAGAAGCTACAGAAGATGGCTCTGCCACTGAAGAAATGATATTCTAGTGGGAGGTGACCACCTGGCTTATCAGTGGCCTTATGCAAACAACAGACTGCACCATGCTTAAAAAAAAAATTAGAAATTGTTACCAGTGTAAAACTTGAGACACTTTATGTTCAAATCAAGTTTTCCAGCTTTTTTCTTTGGGGTGTAGAGGGAATCTGGAGGATCTGGCAATGCTCCGGCAGGGAACCAACTGGCTGCCCCTTGAGTCAGGGTGTTATGAGCTGAATTGTGTTCCCCAGAATTCACATGTTGAAATCCTAACCCCTAGAACTCAGAATGGGACTGTATATAGAGACAGGACCTTTGAAGAGGTAATTAAGGTGAAACAAGGTCATATGGATGAGCGCTGATCCAACATGATTAGGTGTCCCTTATAAGAAGAGATTAGGACATAACATACAGACCGAAGGATGACCACCTGAGGTCGCGGTGATCATCTGCAAGTCAAGTCAAGGAGAGAGGCCTCAGAAGAAACCAACCACCGTAGGCTTCTAGCTTCTAGAACTGTGAGAAAATTAATTTCTTTTGTTTAAGCCACCTGGTGTGCGGTCTTTTGTTATGGCTGCACTGGCGAACAAATTCACAGCCCTCACCAGCCCTGAGTGTCATGCATCCCCTTCACTTAGGCATCAAGCACAGCCCTGCTGGGCATGTAAGTTTGCACCTCAGACCTAGAGAAAAGGGGAATCTGCACATAGGTGGCCTCCGTTCATGTGTGTGTGTTCTTATTTCAAAGCTTTGACGTTCTTCATTTCCTCCTTTAATTCTTCCTACGGTTCTATGAGGCTGATACTATATATCATCCCCATGTGGCAGAAAAGAAAACAGCTCAGAAGGATGAAGTCATTTTTCCCAGGTCAAAGCTGGGATGGAAGCCAGGCCTGAGGACTTGGGGCCCAGGGCCCATGTCCCCCTACCATGACCCCTCTTTTTGGGCACAGGACCCATGCACGTAAAGCCTTAATAGGGCAGCTCTGTGTGTGTGTGTGTGTGTGTGTGTGTGCATGTGATAGAGGAATGTGTAAATCCAAGGAAGAAGTTTTTACTTGAAAAAATATTCGGCACAGAATTCCTTACAAAAGTAAACCTAGACTAGAACTTGAATAACAGAACTCCGATTTATGCAGGAGTTCATCTCAGGGAGGCAAAGCGAGGTTGGCAGGCCTCTGAGCTGGAGGAAGGAGTATGGGATGCCGTGAATGTATACAGGGATTCTGTTACCCCAGGATGAACATTCAGGAGTAGAAAGCATCAGAGACTGAGACGGGAGGAAAGGTTCGGTCATCTACGTCCACTCAGCAGGTGAGGATGAAGGAAGAAACAGCAAGATAAGGCAGAATAGAGGCATTGGTAGAGAAAGAAGTAACTTCTCAGGGAATGTGCTGCATATTTGATGGAGGCAGGGTAACTTTGGAGATGACCCCAGATGTGGGAAAGAAATCTCCATTCATACAACGATGCACTTTGACAGCATTCTGAGAACAAAATAGGTCTGTATATGCAGGTATGGAAAGATGGCCAAGATACACAAAGTGAAGAAAGCAAGTTGCAGCATGGAATATAAAGTATGATTCTCTTTGAGTTAAAAAAAAAAAAAGACACGAATATATATGACATTTCTGAAAGGCCACACCACCTTGTTGAAAGGGGCACCTCTCAGGATGGGGAGGGGTGCATGGGCTTTTACTTTTCACTTGCTACCTTTTTGAACTGTCTGAATTTCTTACAGTGAGCACTGTTAGCTTTCTGTCATGTAAAACGAAAGGTAACACTAATCTTGAAGGGTTAGAAGGCGGGTCAGGTTGGTGCCCCTGCTGAGGGATGGGGAGAATCAGATGTTTGGGAAGAAACAGACTGGTGCATGCAACGTGTTAGAACAAAGGGCAGCAGTGATGTTCGGAAAGTGCGGAGGGTCCGGGACTGGCGGCTGAAAGCGGGTGTAATGGGTGTGACTGCTAGACAGTAGATAAGTCGGAGAACTGCGTATGGGAGGGCGGAAATGGGGGATGGAAGAGGACAGGCTTCAAACAAGGCGAGCTGAGCCACGGCTTTGGGTTGACATATATCGGATGCCATTGTTGCCACTGCTGCTGGTTCCGCATGGCAGGGACACAGGGCCTCTCGAAGGTCGTCAGTCTAAGGCGGAGACTCTTGAAGAGTTCCAGGCAGGAGAGTTTTATGGTAAAAGAACAGGGGAGGATCACGGTAGGGTGTGCAAAGGTGTTAGGGGAGACACTTGGGCTGGGAGACCATCGGGGCCCTTGCGACAGTCAGCTGAGCGATACAGTCTTGGAATGGGAAACAAAATAAGGACGAGGCTTGCAGACAAGTAGTCTGGGGAGGAGGGAGAGTGAAGAGAGTTGTAGAGAAATAACTAGGTGCAAATCCCAGTTTGCCATTTAGTACTTTTAGAGCTCAGGTTGTCCGTCTGTGCAATGTATTTAATCAAACACATTTTGTGAAGGGGAAATGAGATAATGGACTCGATAAATGTTACCTATGATTGTTAGCTTGGTCATTGGACTCGGATTTACCAGGGTTCTGCTCCCTTTACCACTAGTTACTAGCTGTGCAACCCCCAGCAACTCATGAACATTTCTGAGCCTGGGTCCTCTTTTGCAGACAGGTATAATCTGTTGTCATGGAAATGGAACAGCACACGCAAAGGGCTGGCAGGGCCTGGCACAAATAGGCGCTCAGTCAATGATACAGCTACTGCTGTCAGCAGGTAAAACGCGAGCAGAGCCTGGCAAGCGCTCAGCAAATGTTGGTTCATGTTATAGTTCATAAGGCGGAGGTGAATAGCTAGGAATCCGCGGGCTACCCGGCCTGCAAAGAGGGTGCTCGCAGTCCTCCGCCTCCCCCTCCTTCCTCTCCTGCACCCCGCCCCAGTCCTGTGTAGCCTCCCCCTTCCCGAGCCCGCACTTTCCGGGGACAGCGCTCGGACACTCACCCTCGCGGCCGCCGGCCACGTCCAGGAGCGTCCAGAGCGAGAAGCTGTCTGCCTTGCTTCGCGTCCCAGCCTTCTGCGGCGACTGCGGCCCGCTCGGAGCCCGCCCGAAGCATACTTTTCCCATCCCGTCACCGGCGCGAGCGCCTTCCTCCCGGTCACGTGGGCGGGCCCGCAGCGCGGCGCTCTCCAGCCCTTTGGAAAACGTTTCTAGCGTTGGTGACACCTGGGTGCGTCCGAGCATTTCTGCGCGTAGAGCCTGTCAGGGTATTTGGAGGTTTCCATTTCTGCGCGTAGAGCCTGCCAGGGTAGTTGGAGGTTTACGTGCGTGAGAGTGATTGTTGCCGAGGCATTTGCAAGGGCGCGGGGACGCGCGGGTGTGTCTGAGGAGCCATCTGTGTTGCCTGCATGTGAGCGTTCGCCTCGCTGTGGATCTGAGGGTGCATGTGGGCATGACTGGGGAAACGAGAGTACACTGCCCTGTTACCGAATGTGCATGCACTTACGAGTGATTAAGAAGCGTGTGTACGTTTAGGGGTGTGTGTGTGTGTGTGTGCGCGCGCAAGTGTACATCAGGGCTCGTTTGTGCACATTTACATGCACGTGCCCAAGATTGCAGCCGAAGTGTACTTCAGGTGCTGGGTGCACACAACAGTGGATGGGTATCTGTTGGCTGCATGTGTAAATGTGAGTAAGACTGCATAGTCACATCGGGGTGTGTGTGTGCACGCGCACGCGTGTGATATCTGTGTGGCACCTGTTTGTGCAGTGGCTCATTCTGTCTGTTCACATTTATGCATGCCTTGGTGTGGATTTTGTCCAGATGTGAGTGAGCACATACATAATAGTGCGGGCAGGTGCCCGTGTCACATCTCCCTCCTCTCCAGGCTTCAGTGGCCTCATTAACTCTCAGACCCAGCCCTGCTCTAGGGTCCCAGCTCCCAGAACCGGCAGAGTCCACTAGGGGAAAGGACAGCAGAGGCCTGGCTTTTGCTTTTCCCTCTTCCTTCCACTGCTCTCTTCCACCAGCTACCAGTAATTCGCTCAGCTGCCAGAGCATCTGGGTAACATATGGTATGGGACCCAAGGTTTACAGTCCGAATTTTAATGTAGATATGCATTTGAACTCTAATGCTGGTTCCACCACCTCAGACAAGTCAGTGACCTCATAGATGGCGTTTTATTTTCTGAAAAGTTGGGAGAATAATATTATTGCACTTGATTTCCTCCCCCCCCCCAAAGTTGAGACACTCACCCGTAAAGGTGTTTGGTACCCACTGAACCATGCAGAAAATTATTACCAATCTTACATAAATATGACTTAAGGATGAAAGTTACTGGGCTCAACAAACATTCATTCAGCAAACATTTAATGAGCATCTATCACATGTCAGCCTTCAAGCTACGTGCTGGGGTAAACCAAATAAACCTGGTGCCTGCCCTCTTCGAACTTGAGTCTAGTGAGGACAATGCAAGTGGTTTCATGTGACATGAGTGGTACAGAAAAGAAAAACATCTAGGATAAAACTGGGTGGCTAGGGGAAGGCCTGGGGAAGTGAGGTTCAGTTGAGGGATGACTGAGACTTGTCTGGGGAGGGGTGAGCTCTAAGCACGCATGAAAGATGACATGTGGAGCAGTGTGCAGCGTGTTGATTCACACTCTTTCCATTGTTGCCTCTGAGTAAATTGGTCTGTTTCCGGATGTGTCAGGGATGGAAAAAGTGAGGAAACCCTGCTTAGTGTGCTTGGAGGCCACGCAGAATCTAAAGGGCTCAGGAAAGCCCCTCTCCTAGGGTAGAGGAGAAGTCTCTGTGTGCTACCCTCAGGGGTCCACTGCAGCAGAGGTTGAAATCACGGGCATGCTCTTGCTGCTAAGGAAATGGTTAACGAAAAGTGTAGGAAAAGGCAATGGCACCACACTTGGCACCCTGCAAGCAGTTAATAAATGTTTATTGGCTGAATGGATGGATCAATGCGGGTGGATGCTTTTCCAACTTTTGCAGGAGCTCTGGTGTCTAGCAGAGTCCTCAGGGCCTTGTCGTGTGGGTCTTTGCATTGGAGATGGCTTTATGTAGCAGGAAATCCAAAATATTCATGAAATGGCTATTCCAAAAGGCGCAGGAGCTTCCTCAAGCTAAAATGGAGCTCAGAACTTTTGAGAACTCCCTCTATCTAGCCTGTATCTGTCTTTAATTCAGTCCACAAACATCTAGTATCTATTATGAATGTGAGACAAGGAGATGAACTTCTGGTGACAAGAAAAATGAATGAGAATACAAATTACTCTAAGAGGCAAAACAGTGCCATAAGATACAAAGTGTTATAAGAAATGAGGAGGCTTTTCCCCTTTGCTTGATTCAATTCAATTCATTTCGCATCTTGTTCATGCCTAGAGAACATGCCCAGCACCGTGACAGTGATGGCCACAGAGAGTTTACGAGCCGGCAGGGGCAGCCATGTGACAGATGTGGTAGATCGGCTTGTTCCATAGCTGGCCAGACCTCTCTCAGGTGTACCTTCCTATACTACAGAGGCTGGAAAGTTAAAAACTCATTTCCTAGATTCCTTGCTGCTGGGGTTTCCATTGAAGTTTAGGTTGAGCCAGTCTTGTGCGCTTGCGCAAGACCTGAATTCAAACTGAGTTAGGGAAAAAATGAGTTAGGTGGAGAAGAGGCAGCAGCCTGCGAGGAATCCATTTTGCTGGTGCTGACCCAAAAGGTGCAATAGTCTCTGGGGCTCCGGCAGTAGCTCCTGGTCCCCAGATTACACCTAAGATGATGTCCTGGAGCAGGAGACTGGACCAGGAGCCCCTCCCTGAATTCCTAGCTTCCACATTGTGGCAGAAAGAGTAGTTAGTTCCCTTGGGGGGGTCAGTACTGTGGTGGTGTTCTGCAAATCATTCCTGGAAGCCCAGGCCAGAGCTCGCTCTACCATGATTCTGAATTCATTCGATTCTCTTTATTAAATCCTGTCTGCTTCAAATAGCTAGAAGCATTTTCCATCTTCACTTGAATCCTAATTCATATGTCATGCTGTGAACTGCGAAAGTCGGAGAAGGTAGATGAGTGTGGATCAGAACAAGCAGGGAAGAAATTCAGCTACTTTCTTTCCTCTTCAATTCTACCTCCTACCCTCAACCTCTCTTCAATCCCTAATCAGGCATCAAATTAATTAATCAGTTGATTAGATATTAAACAACTACAATGCACAAGGCATTCTGCTAGATGTGGGGGCTGCAGCATTGAATAAACAAGGTCTCTGCCTCCGTGGTGCTTAAGAGGCGACAGATGCTCAACTAGCACTTAAATAAATATATATTCAAAACTGTGGTAAGCGTTATGAAGGAAAAAAAGAGGGACATGTGGGAGAGGATGCCGGTGTGGAGTCTGAGAGAACTGACTTTGATTGGGAGGTCTGGGAAGATCTTCTAAGTAAGCAACTTTTAAGCTGAGTCATCAAGGATAAAAAAGGGCCAGCCATGCAAAGGTGGTGAAGGAGGAGTGGAGAGAGGTCCAGGCAGAAGCAGCAGAGTGAGTAAAAGCTATGTTAGCCTTGCTCCATACACATCTTCCTAATGCTTCCTCGCGTAATAGTTGCAGGATGAGGCCTAAACATCTGAGCTTTTCTCAAGCCTCCCGAATGGAAAGGCCTCTATGATTTGACATCTTTCCAGCCATTTCTCCTATTTTCCCTGGATGTCAGGATTTCTCAGTCTTGGCACTACTGACATTTGGAGCTGGCAAAGTCTTTGTTGGGCGGACTGTCCCATGCGTTATAGGGTGTTTAGCAGGATCCCTTGCCTATACTTTCTAGATGAGAATAGCAGCCCCCGCCCCAACTCCAGCTATGACAACCAGAAATATCTCTAGACATTGCCAAATGTCCCATGAGGGGCAAAATCGCCTTCACTGAGAACCACTGCCCTATGGGTAGCCCTGCTTTGTCAGGAGTTTTCTTGCTGGCCCCTCAATGTACCCTCAACTTTTATGTTTCTGAACCTCCACTCACACAGTTCCCTCTGACTAGTACCCACTCATCTGCCTCCTCCAAAGCCGTACCCATGCCTGCTAGGAATTCACGGCTTTCATCTGCCCAGCATCCCTCTGTCCATTGGGGAATTTGGTACGGAGGATTCCCATGCGTATCCGGTGGTAGGGAGAGTGGTCCATCCTGGGCTCTGCCCGCCCTCTGGCGGCAGTGGCAAGGGTATGCGGACAGGTACCCTTTCTTTTTGTGCCCAGTTAAGAGTCCAGACGTGGGCATGAGACTCAAGCAGAGTCTTTCCATGCGATCTCTACGAGAAGCACTGCTTTTCTTTGAATTGTTAACTGTAAAAAAGAGACCTGAGTTGCCACTAGGCTATTTCTTGCTGCTTGGAGAGGGAGCGCTTCCGGCAGGAGATAATGGCATCAGGACACAAATGGAGCAGATTCAAGAACTGAAAGGTGGAGCAAGTGCTATGGCGACATCGTGAGCCCTTTGTCCAGACGCTTGTGCTCAAACATTCACATCTCTTATTTTTTCTCTTTCTTTAATTAGTTTGACATGTTTCTGTCCGTATCATGGAAAGATATCCTAATGCGGTCGGTATCCTTCAAGGCCTAGTTCTAATCTCTCCTCTTCCGTGAAGTCCTCTCAAAACAACACGGTCTGAAGAAAATGCTTTCTTCAAATCCCTGGCTGGTGGTTTGCTGGAGCCAGCAGCCAGTTCGGTGCCTCTCTTCTCCACTCTGGTTTTACTGACGTCACATTAGCAGTTTGAAATTGTCAGAGTGGGAACAGTTAGACTACAGAATTAGCAAACGCGACAAATCAAGACTGCCTGTCCCCAAACCCAGCCCCCAGCCTGTTTACCAGCACACCACTGTCTAAATCCCTTTTCAGTTGTACCCCCCATTTGGGTATTACTAATGTACTGATTTGTGACATATCTTGCCCTTTGAATAGGGTAGGATGGGAGGATGAGTGCCCCGGAACTACGCTGGAACTGAATCTTCGGAATCTCAAAGGAGAAAGGGTCTTGAGAAAGAATTTGGTCCAACCTGTCTTCATTTAACACCCGAGGACAAAGAGATCCAGAGACCTTCAGGGACTTGGTAGGTAGTTGTGGAGTCGAGAGAAAGCAAGCCCAAGATCTTCTGTCTTGCATCCATTATTATGGAAATGTATGCCTTCCTGTTTGCCTTCTATCAACCTTTTCTTTTCTCTGATTTTGCTACACAAGGGTTTAAAAACAACCTTGGAATCATCTCCAGAGAGCTAATGGCCAAGGCCCAAGCTGTGGATGTTTACTTTCGACAAGGGGCTTTGGGGCGGTGAAGTTCTCCAGGATGAGATCATTCCAGATGGGGTCTCATGAACGTGGCAGCACTGGGGGGACAGCTGTTGGTGGGGAGGACTTGCTACCACTCCACAGAAGGACTGTGATGTTGGAGTGAATGCTGGCTGCTCTGCGTATGATGTCACTTAGAATGGAACGAGATGATAGTTGAACTGCAAGGAAAACTTGTGGGTTTGTGGAGATGAAAAATACATAATTTATTTTTTGACATAGCTGTTCTATTTCTTGTAACTTATCCTGGAAGTGTTCATTAGGATATTCACTGCAACCTTGTTTGAATCTACAAAAGACTCGAAATCTAAATGCCTAACGATAGGGCTAATTAAATGAATCGTGATACATGTATTTATATAGAGAGACAGACTTCTATGTACTATTATGGAATTATCTCAAAGATACATTGTTCCGTGAGAAAAATGAGCAGAACCATATGTAGAGTGTTACATCACTTGAGTTAAAAAAAAAAAAAGAGTTGAGGAAAATACACACAGGCATGTGGATGTGTGAGCATAATCTATCTCTAGAAGGATATACAAAAAATTGTAACACAAGAAGTTGTCTCTGGAGAGGGGAATTGGAAAACAGTCCTAAGGGGGAGACTTATTTTTCACTGCATGTCTTTTGGAACAATTTGATTTTTAAAACTATGGGAATCTATTACTTATTAACAGCTCTCCCCTCAATAAAAAATAATTTTTTTTTAAAGTAGATGCTGGGTTGTAGTTTCTGGAAATTCTTCCTTTGCTCTTATGGATGAGCTGGATCTGGGGATGTGGCAGAGAGTTTAGACAGTTAATAACAGCAAGCTCCTGAGAATTATATAATTTTCTCTTTAAAGAAAATTTCAAGGAGCAGTCTGCTCCAATCTTCCAAGTTAGGGAAGTACTTCTCCCACTGCACAGCTGAAGGAACAGAAGCACAGAAGCAGGCCATCTTCCCAAGGGTCACAGGGAGCGAGGGGCAGAGCGGCGATGAGAACTCCGATCTCGCCCAGTCATCAAGTCCTTCTCCTGGACATATTTAGTTGGGCATGGGCAGAGGACTTCAACAATAAGAGTGGTTTTCATGGGAAGGAAAAGAAAAACCAGAGAGTTCTGAGAGATTCTTCTGGCCTCAGGTTTCAGGAGAACATAAGCTCCGAGCCAGTTAGAGCCCAGTACAAATGAAGTCAGACCAAAATAGACACCACTTAGGTTCAACGGGAAATGACCCAGAAAAGATCCAGCTAGTTTCCAGATGTAACTTGAAGGGCCTCAGTTGGGAGACTTAATTTTGGAATCTGATGCAACAAGCTCTTGGTGGAGTTTCTCAACTCTGAGTGTGGATCAGAGATGAACAGACATTTGATCTGAGGAAAAGTGCCTTGTGAAAAAAGAAGGTGTAGAGGTCTGCCTTATAGAATCAAGTTTTCAGAAAGATGACTATAAATGAGGGGCTTTGGCATGTTTTGCTAGCATCATCCGGGGAGAAAACATGAGAAATAAAGGTTCTATCCCTGTCTTTTGGCTGGGAAGAAAAGCAGAAATCCCAGATTAAGGAAATGAGGCATGATTAAACTACATTAAAAAATTTAGTTGGCAGCTAGAATTTTTTTTTTGTTACCTAGTGTGAAGTAGGAGACTTATTTCTCTAAATCTTGTATTTCAAAAGACTTCTATGTATTTCTTTTAAATCATGCTCAGAAGACACTTAGCTCTACATATCTTATCCATTTAATTTATGATGTGTATGATAAAAAATTAAAAGCCTTAAAACATAGAAGAGTGTGTCCAACGTGCCACCACTTAGGGGGAAAGAGTTTACACACAAATACACGTACCTATACGTATGCATAACAATCTCTTTAAAAAATATATAACTCGGTAATGGTGACTGCCTCTGGGGAGGACCTGTGGAGTTAAGAGATGAGGTGAGAGATGCAGGCTTCACTGCACTGTGTTGAATGACCACATGCCTGCATCATGTATTAAAAATAAAACACACTCTTAAAAAAGCTCAAAGGGCAACACACACCTTTATACTGGAGAGATTTGGTGGCCAGTTTGTTAATCAAGCAAGGAAATTTAGCATTACCACGGGTAGAACGACCTGATATTATAAGATATATTAAGGATTTTAAACCGAATATAACTTCAGATCTAAGTTCTGATTAGCAGAAAACATACAGAATAGCAGAATTAGCTAAATGATTATAGGAGAAAACAATTCCAAGTGGGACATTATTTAAAATGTAAATGCCATAAAAAAAATTAAAAGGTGGTTCAAAAAATTAGTGACAAAAGATATTTTTTCTGGGGGTGAATAATGGTTATGTGATTACATAGGACAATGTCCTTAGTCTTAGAAGATGCATACTGAAATATGGAAGAGTGAAGAGGTGTGATGTTGGAACTCATTTTAAAATGGTTCAGAACCCAGGAACACACACACACACACACACACACACACACACACACACACACACGCATACACACAGTTGATTACTAAGCTAGTCTCTTAGCTTTAAACTTGGCTCAGTGATACCAGGGCTTGGGCTTTGCAAATCACATTTCTCCTTCGTCAGCTGCCCCTCCGGTAGTCGCCAGTAGGGCACTAGAAGGAGACTGGAAGTCTAGAGTGGCGAGGAACTTGCTCCTTTCCATTTTGCTTCCTGTTATTGTCAGTGTCTCCCAAGCAATTTCTCCTTACCCTGGCAATGACAGTTATCACCTGTAGGAGCAGCTGGTCAAGTTTACATTTTTTCTACAATCTCAGAATTAGCCTTGGAATGCTTCAGATATACCAGTCTCAGCAGACAGAAGCCTTTCTGACTCAGCAACGTGGGACCCTTCATCTAAGCTCCTAAATTTTATTAATCCCACGCTCTGCTCCTTGCTCTCCCAGCCCTGGGGATCGGCACTGCCTTCTGCTTTGCTACAGTATTCTTTCTGCCTTTCCAGTTCTCTAACAGCTGGTTAACAATTCTTTACATTAAATTCTCTCTGTAAAAGTAACTGAAGGAGCTTGTGTCTCCTGACTGAAAGTTGACTAATACAGAAAGTTGTACCAGGAGACTCAGGACACAGACCTTCAAAGATGGAATTTTCTCAGGAGTTTGGGTTTCTCTTTAGACTCGAATGCAATGTCGAGCTCTTTGTCATGGAAATGGGATGCTGGCAACCCATGGCATTGCGTGACACTGAATAACCAAATTATTGGCTGTAGAGTATTGTGATGAAGAACCTCTTGAAGCAAGTGTCCTGGGGGACCAAGTGGCTGCTGCAAATACAGGGACTGTGGGGTAGGTGTCTTTTTCTGAGTGTCCCAGAGTGAATACAATAAGAAAAGGACACTCTCGGCTCCTTAAAATCTCAGATCAAGGCCCAGTCAGAGAACTAGAGATTCTGTGGTGTACCTAACAGTATCTCAAATGTCTTGCAGCTGAAAATTCACACAATATTTAATTGTGAGGGTTGTGGAATTAAATGTAAATTTGATTCACAACCCACAACTTTCAGTGAAAGTTAAGATGAGAGCTGGAAAAGTGTCCTTAAGACTTGGAATGAAGACATCTCCATGGACTCTGATGAAGCTGAAAATATTAACCCCCAAGGTACTCTGAGCTTCCTGGGCCTTCACCTTTCATGTCTTGGATTAGGTTTCCTTTGCTTGAAGTTCCTGTAATAACCTCCCCTGAGGCAGGTGCCTTTCTAGGAGATGCCTATTCTTTTCAAATCTACCTGAACTACTCCTTATTGCCACTAGACCCCAAACTAGGGTCAGATGATCCAACGTATCCCAAGGGAACAAGTACAAAGTCTGATCCTGAAGGAAAAATTTCATAATCCAAAAGAAATTCAGGATTTTCGTCATGTATATAGGCAGGAACCTGGTGAATATGTGTGGGAATGAGATTCTAAGAGTGTTAGACCAAAGAAAAACAACACGACAGGTCAAATGTACTGATTTGGGTGTACTTATCAGGGATTCTGGATTCAATGTTAACTTGTACTAAGAATTTACTTACTTGGACCCAACAGTGACCTACATAGAATGCATTTGAGACCCCAGAACTTTCTTCCTTGGCATAATGTAGAGAAAGAAATTCAAAGACTTAGGGAGCTAGAAATGCTAGGGTAAGCTTATGTGTGACTTACTACCCCCGACTATTATATGGTTTAAGAGGACCCAGAGGACATTCCTTCACTAAGGTGTTGTGCAATACATTAATGAGGAGGTCACCAACATCCTTGAAAATCTCTGTAGGGGCTATTCTCTGTAGGCTGGTAGGATAGTGGAAGATCTTGCCACCGAGATAAGTTCATAGATTTCAGTGGGGTGATGGGATCCTGTGGTAGCAGAGACCAAGTAACAGTGCTTAGTCACTAGAGATAAGCTGTATGCATTTAACATAATGCAAAGCAGGGACAAAATGATAATCAGAATGTTTTGGTCCACAGGGATCATTGATAGTAGCTGTGACAGTTAATTTTATGTGTCAACTGGCTGGGTGACCAGATGCCCAGATATTTTGTCAAATATTATTCTGGGCATTTCTGTGAGAGTGTTTCTAGATGAGATTAAGATTTAAATTGGTGGACTTTGAGTAAATCAGATTGCCCTCTAAACTTTAGGTGGGCCTCATCCAATCAGTTGAAAGCCCTAATAGAATAAAAAGACCAACCTTCCCCAAGCAAGGGAGAATTCTCTAGCAGACCGTCTTCAGACTGGAACTGATCAGCTCTCCTGGCTCTCTGGCCTGCTGCCCCACTCTGCAGATTTTGGTCTTGCCAGCCCCCATAATTACATGAGCCAATTCCCTATAATCTCTCTCTCTCCTCTTCCATATATCTTTCTCCTATTGGTTCAGTTTTTCTGGAGAACCCTAGTACAGTAGCTAACTGGTAGAGTGGACTTGGGAATGAAATAGATGGGCAATCTACTGAAATACTACTTGATCTATACAACAGGAAAAACTCTAGGCCTGGTGCTCAGAAATCTGACTCAAGTTACTACAGTCATAGCCCCCCCCTCCAGTTTCCAGACCTATGCCAGTCATCAGATCCAGAGCCTACTGATTGAAGGATATGCTGGATTCCCGTAAGAACTCCACAACATTGCCACAAGTATATTGCTGTGAACCTTCCTCCAGGACTTCCCCCAGAGACCTACAGTCTTCCATAGGGTGACTGTGTATTGAGAAAAAAGAAAATCCTCAGATCTTTCAGGGATTGATTAGTAGGCATTGGCTCTAAATTGATACTAATTCCTGGGACCCTAAAATACTACTATGGTTCACCAGCCAAAGTGGTGGCTAACGGTGGTCAGGTAACGAATGGGGTGTTTCCTTAAGTTTAAATTACAGAGCATAGTAGGGCTATGAACCTAGTGGTTATACCTTCAGTTCTTGAATGTGTAATTGGAATAGACATACGCGATTACTGGAAGAATCTCTAAATTTGTTGATTCATGGAGTGAGGGCTATTGTGGTAAAAAGAGTAAGATGCCCCTAGAAATTCCCCTCTCTACCAATTAGGAAGCCAAAAAGCAATACTTCATACCTAAAGGAAACTGCAGAGATTGGTGCCCCCATCATAGGCTTAATATAGATGGTACCCCCATTTGAATTTACCTGTTTTTCCTGTGTAGAAGGTTGATGGATCTGGAGAATGACTACGGATTCCTGTAAACTTAATCAGGTGGTGATTCCATTTACAGCGGCTGTTTCAGAAGTGGTATCTTTACAAGAGAAAATCAACATAATTCTTGGCACTTTGTATACCATTACTGATCTGGCAAATGCTTTTCCCCTCTATACTCATTTGCAGTGACCACTAGAAGCAGTTTGTTTTCACCTTGCAGAACCAGACTACCTTCAGTCTTGCCTTGGGTCTATATCAACTTACTGTCTGCCATGGTGTAATACGCAGAGATCTTGAGCACTGTGACATTTCATAGTCCATCACATTGGTCCACTCCACTGATGACATGCAGATTGGATCTCATAAAGTAGTACTGAGTATTCTAGATGCTTTAGTAAAATGCATATGAGCCAGAGAGTGGGAGACAGATCTCATAAAAATTCAGGGACCATCCACCCAGGCGAAGTTTCTGATGTGCTAATGGTCTGCAGCATGGTGCAATAGTTCTTTCAAGGTGAAAAACAATTGCTGTATCATCTACCACACAGAGGCATAATGCTTGGTGGGCCTACTTTTGGCTTTCGGAGGCCACATGTATCACACTTGAGTGTGTTGTTCTGACCCATTTTCCCTAACGCTACTAGTTTTGAGCAGAGTGAAAGGCTCCGCAGCAAGCCCGTGCTGCAGCACCAGCCACTCTGCCACTCGAGACCAGCAGATCCAATGACACTTGAACGTGGCAAGTAGGGGTTTTGTACAGAGCCTTTGGCAAAGGCCTATAGGAGAATCAAAGCATAGACCTATAGGGTTTTGGAGCTAATCCATTTTTTATTTTTTTTTAATGCCTACAGTACCTGCTCTTCCTAGGTGGTCTCCCATCCAAGTATCCTAACCAGGCCTGTCCTTGCGTAGCCCCTGAGATCGACGAGATCGGGCACGTTCAGGGTGGCATGGCCATAGACCATTCCCTCTTTTGATGATAACTATTCTCCTTTTAAGAAATGGTTCCATGGGACTGGGTGCTGTGTGATCCAGCAAGCCACAAATTGGAGTGTGCACAGCAACGATCTATCATCATCAGGTGGAAATGGTCCATGAGGGATAGAGATCAAGCAGGTCTGGAAGGCACAGGCGAGCTGCCTGAGTAAGCGGCCCAACTCCTTTGACACCCACTGCTGTTGCAAGGCTTGCTTTTTCTCAATCATAACTTCGGCTGCATGGGGAGTTCCTTATGACAAGCTGATGAGAAAGGAATTTAGACCTGGTTTACGGTTTATTCTGCCCAGTATGCTAGTCCCAGCTGGCTGCTGCAAAACCTGCTGCAGCCTTAAACCCCAGGTAGGGTCTCTGGACAGTCCTGATGAAGGGAAATCTTCCTGGGGAGAATTTTGGGCGGTACATTTAGTTATCTACTGAACTGAGTGCTGTCCGCAGTATGAATCTAAACTCTAGTATTCCAAGGCAGTGACTAATCATTTGATGAATGGTCAGGGACTTCAAAAGAACAGATTTAGAAGACAAGTAACAAGAAGGTCTGGGGGGAAGGTATGTGGACGGACCCCTCAAAATAGGCAGAGAATTGAAGATTAATGCGCTCCAGGTGAATGTTCACGAAAGACACTGTGCAACCATGAGAACGTACTTTGCAGACATACAACTATAGGGAACATGATGGGCCATTAGCCCCAGTCGCTGCCCTCTGAAAGTCATCACTGTCTCTGGGCTGCTCCCAGCAAATAATTGAGAGTGGCAGGAACACTAGGTCATATATAGGTCTCCTGTGACAGGTGACTGGATGAGGACTTCCTAATGGCCTTGTTGAACCTAAATTAACGCAGAAGAGGCTCAATAAGTAGGGCAAGGTGACGTACTTTGTAGCTATTAGCCAGGCTCTTTCTCCAGTCATCCTAATGACTGCCCAATGAGCCCATGTGCGAGTGGACATGTTGGCAAGGATGGAGGCTTATCCGTGGCTCTTAACATGATTTCCCTTCACCACGACTGACCTACTAATGGCCTGACCCGCCAATAGCAGAGTCCAGAGACCAACACTGAGCCCCTGATGTAGGCACTTGGCAGCAGGTTAATTACATTATACTCCTCCTATCATAAAGGGGCAGCAATTTACTCTCACTGAAAAAGACACATACTCTGGATATGTCTCGCCTTTAGTACTTCTGCCAGCCTTACTAATGGTCATGGCATCATGTGCCACATTGTATCTTAGCAAGAAATAGTGTGTTATTCTGCTTGGGCTGCCATAACGAAATGCCATAGACTGAGAAAATGACTTTCCACAATTCTGGAAGCTGGGAAGTCCAAAATCAAGGTGTGGCAAGAAGATTTAATCCTGAAGCCTCTTCTCTTGGTGTGGGTGGCCTCCAACTCTCTGTGTGCTCGAATAACCTCTTTTTTTGTGCTCCAGAGATAGAACAAGCTCTCTGGTGTCTCTTATAAAGGTAGTAACCTCATAGGGCAAGGGTCCTATCTAACCCCAATTACCTCCCAGAGGCCCCATCTCTTAAATATCACATTGGGGGATAGGGTTTTACATGAATTTGGAGGCAAACACAAATGAAGTCCATAACAGGGTGTGGCAACAAACTGATGTCTGTGTAATGTATTGTTCTTGTCACGTACTTCATCACCCAGAAGCAGCTTCGTCTGTTATAATGATAGAATGATCTATTTAAGACTCAGATACTTGCTACTGGGAAAAAATAACCTAAATGGATAAGGTTCTATCTTGTAGGATGCAATATGTGTTTTGAGTTGGTAATCAATGAAATGGTTTTGCATGGCAGACTACATTGGTCCAGGAATCAAGGGTTGGTAATGGGAATGGCTCCTCTTACAATCGCACCTAATAGCTCATAGAATTTTTGTTTCCCATTGGTGCAACTGTGAGCTCTAACAGTTTGGAAGTCCTGGTTCCCAAGGGAGAAATGCTTTCACCAGGGACTTAAGTGGTTTTACTGAATTGGAAGTAGAGACTGGCACTGACCATTATGGGCTTGGCTGTGAAGGTTAATTGTCAGCAGGCCTGCAATTGGCATGGTCAAGGCATGACAGGTCAGTGAACAGTGTTGCTTTGTAACCATGTGTCTGAAGAACTTCCGGGTGGTTTGCACCAATTTATCATCATCGGTTATTGTAAAAGCGAGGTGTTTTATACCTAGAGACTTCCTCTACACACATCACCAACAAAAAATTGGTTGTTGGAGGTGGTTTTTAGGAAACAGAATAATTAATAGGATTGTTATTAAATTTTAATAAAGTGAGTTCAGGCTTTGTTTCCTCATTCTGGAAAAGGTGAGAGCATCTTCACTTCTACAAAGAATAGTTACACCTTAAGAGAACTACAAAGCTATGTTTATTGTGTAGAAATTCAAAGATGCATAGAAGGGTATGAATGGATGCTGGATAGCTGAAGGGGTGAAATGTGTTGGTTATTCAGCTATTGTCGTTTAGCTTCAACCCCACCCTTCCATACTTTCTATAATCTCTTTGTGATACTGGAGCTGGAAGCCCACAAAGTACCTTTCTTTATTACCTACCTTTGTTACGCTGTGCAAATAAGAAGAGAGTGTAAATCTAGAGGGAGGACCAGGGACTTGCTCCTTCCTCTTTTGCTTCCTATTGCTGTATCGTCTCTGTAACGGTTCTTCACCCTGGCGGTGAGAATTAGTTCCATTAGCAGCAGGAACTAATTGGTTTAAATGTTGAGTTTTTTCACACTTCCAGAGTTAGCCTCATCTCTCAGAGTTAGCCTCATCTCCATTCTTCAGATTCTTGAACTCCTAGAACAATACCAGTACCAGCAGAGCCCCTTCCTCAGACACCCGAGTCTCACTCCAAGGGGCCTCTCTTCCAAGCTTCCAAGTTTTAATAACTCCAAGCCCTTCACTTGTTCCGCTAGCCCTACTGATGCCAGCTGCTTCCTACATTTACCATCTCTGTGACACCTCAGTATCCCCTGTGGCCTTTCCAGTCCTCCCAGTACATGGTTAATGATTCTTTAGTGTAGATTCTATTTCTTTAAAAACTGGTATGGTTTCTGTTTCTTACTGGACCCTGTTTGATATATGAATACCTATACACTTATATAAACAGATAGTTACAACAAAATGTTAACTGAATCTAGAAAATAGGCATATAGTGCTCATTGTATTACTCTTCCAACTTTTAGGTATGTTTGAAGATTCTCATACTAAAACATTTGGCACAAAGGTCTCCTAAAAATTTGGATACATATCAGTTCCAGAACAATAAGACAAACCTGAGAAAAAGCCATTTATTTCTTCTCTTTCTCACCCTGGTTTTCCAATTTCTTGCAGTCTGGTAGTTACTGGTTCTACCAGTTCTGTCAGAGTTCCGTCTGCCGATTTTGAGCCAGCAGCAGCTCAGATGGGGCATTTTAAATTTGAGCTACTAATCGCTTTTCTAGAGATGTTTCAAATCAGATACTTGGCAAAATCTGTAATGTGGGTAAGTTTGCTTTCAACTAGTCATGCACAGAGTGACATCTACTGGTCAGAAAGATTATGTCTTTATCATGTCTGACTCATTTCTTGCAATTTGTCGGATGACCTTATTTATATAGGAAAAATATAAGAAAATTCTCTCTTCCTTGGGAGAAAAAGAAATCAACACACATGGCTTACATGTGCTGGTATATGTGCCACTGTGGGAGATTTTTTTAAACTAAAAAAAAAAAAATAAGTTCCTTCTTCATTTTAGCAGGCAGTCCAGTCTCCTTCATTTGATCAGGGGTAAGCGACCTGTTGCAGAATTTGAAAATTAATCAAACATTCAGTTAGCTATTTCCTTTAAAATGTCCTTTGGGTTTTTTTTAGAGCAGAAATTAATAAATTTAGTCTACAAGAGAATTCGAGTAGACTTACTGAAAGATGATCACACGCCATTTGCTTCTGGCATTTCAGCCTCGTCCTGCTATTGTAATGTCAGGTTCCGGGCTTCTGTACGTGCGCTCGCTCCCATCTCTGCTTCCTTCCTATCTTTAGATAGTATGTGTATTAAGCATGACGCATACTCATCCAGATTTATTCCTTTACTAGCTTTGGAAAAATTTCCGACTGCTCTTGATATCGGATTGTACTAGGAAAAATTAGGGCTTATATTTTGTAACTACATTTTTAAATGAAGAAGGCATGTATTTATCTTTATTGCTAAAAGTATTTTGGATGGAGAAAGTGTTCGGTTTTGTGTAGAAAATATAAACTTCGATTTGTAGTATTTAAAATGGCATCTAAATTTGGAAGTTGGATTCCATTCCCCTTCAGGTTTTTTTCAATTTTTCACTGTTATCAAATGCTCTGATCGTCCTTTGTGGACATCCCTGATTCTTTTCATGTGATAAATTAGAGAGGGAAAAAAATCCTCAATCAAAGGGCTATGAATAATCGACAGAGGAAAAGAATTAGTAAATAAAAAGTGGTGCCAGCAGGAAAGACGTATGTTTTATAAACGCAATCCTTACCTACTTTCGAGGAGTCAATATATAACTTCTCAAGTTGGTAAGTCAAGCCTGGCATATGTGTTTGGTAGAAACATAGTAAGATGTACGGGTGGAATCACAAGAACTTAAAGCAGAAATGGTTAGGGTAACTGGGCAGGAAGGGGTCTGCAGCTTCCCCCCCAGCTTTAAACATACAACACCTTGGTAAAGCATTACATTTTGAAATACAAATTAAATTTATTTGAATTAAAAATATCTTGCCAAATTACCATCCTGAAAGAGTATATGAAATTCCCATGGGAAACTTTTTTTGATGGTCCTTAATTACTACAGTGACTTCTGTCAATTTGTTTATTATTTATATTCTTGTCCCCTCAAAAGTTTTAATCTATGTTAAAAAAAACACACATATAGAGTAAGAAATAAAATAAAAGGGGAAACTGGGTTTAAAAAAAGTAAGTGTAGGAGAAATAAGATGAGCCAGAGGCCCAATAACTCCATCAGAACCATCTGGAAAGCTGGTTTAGAAAGAAGATCCTTGATCTTATCCCAGACTTGCTAAATCAGCATCTCTAGGGGAAGGTTCTGGGATCTCCTTGTAGCAGTCGATAACTGGAAACCCTGATGTAATTTAAAAGAAGACAGAGAGTGACTAATAGGATATTACAATATTTATTAATGTCATCGTATTCAGGGCACAGTAGCCAGAAGAGTGGACATTGTGAGACTAACTCCAAAGAATATATTCAAAAACAAATCCCACATAAACTAGAATCAACCCTTTTCCCTCTAGAACATTTCACAATCCTCTTCTGACATTAACCTCCCCACAACAACCCTCACAGACATGGGAAGATGCAGCCTGTCATTCTGTCTTTTGCTTATACTCTTAACAGGAAGATGCATGTCTGGAAGGTTCTCTTTTTTCTTGGCTCCATTCCTAGCCTAATGCACCAATTATCTGGATGTTCTAGTGCTTGGGTGTCTTTTTTATGTATCACATCAACAGGTGAAACAGACACTTAGAAGAATCCTACGTATCAACTAGGCAGTGGTACTAAATCTTTCCTGCTGCTTGTCCTCTTATTCTTAAAACATGTTTTCACATGACTCATGTAAAAATTCAAAGTTAAAGATGCTAAAATTTTTAAACATAGGATTTGGTATACCATAAATATAAAAGAGACAGGATCACAGCTTCATTTTACAATGGAATTGAGAATATATTAAAAATACACATAAAAAAGTGTATCAGCTTATAGTGACTTCTGCTGTAGCTGCAGCTTTTGTTCAATGATGTCTGAGAAACGAGGAATTTTTTTTGAAATAGCCACACGGATGTCATCACTCATATTAAAGCAGCTTCTGGACTTTGTTTTAAAATGTAAAAGTGATGAAAATCCCAATTCACAAAGGTATGTCGTTGCAAACGGTATCAGAATTTCTAGAGCTGTCTTTGCCAGGTTTGCAAACACCGTGAACTGAGCACACCAGAAATCCTCGAGTTTCATGGTCTCAAATTCCATTAAAATTTGGCCGCTAGCTCGTAATTCCGCAAGATCATTTTTCATTAAAGAACCATCATCGACAAAATCCAGATTAAAAAGAAATGGATCCAGTATCCACTTACTTGCTTCATCAAGATCTCCAACGGAAAAATACCCGTGAAGAAGTTGCTCAATTGTTGCAGATGCAGTGTTATTTCAGCTGCAATGCTTTCTGCGTCATTATCTGAAACGACTATTTCTTCAAGAAAAGGAAAGTTGGTAAAATTTCTTTTCTCAATCCGCTTTAGCCAAAAGGGAAACTTCCTGACAAATGCAGATAACTTCTCCCTTGCCGATACAGTATTCATCCCAGTCCTTTGCATAGATGCGCTTAGTTCGTTGAGGTGTTTGAATAAATCTGCAAGGTACGCTAGGTGAATTTTAAACTCTTTATTTTCAAAACCATCAACTAAATTACTGCTTTGGTGGTGTAGAAACTGATTTATTTCTTCATACATTTCAAAAATATGAGTGAGTATTTGGCCTCGGGAGAGCCACCTCATTTCAGTATGGAAAAGGAGGACATTATACTCTATTCCGATTTCTTCAAAAAAAGCCTGAAACAGGCGATGATTTGGAGCTCGCCCTTTGATGAAATTGATCACCCTCACGACAGTAAACAGCGCATCTCTCAGCTTTGTAGGCAATGTCTTTGTGACAAGTTCGTGAGGGTTCAACAAACAATGCGTGATCACAATATGAGGTACCTCTTTTTTTATCCAGGCAACAAATTCTGAATTTTCTCCTAGCATAGAAGAGGCTCCATCAGTACAAACAGAGCCACACACATCAAGTGCTATCTTTTGCTTCAGAAAGAAGTCTCTGAAGACATTGAACACATCTTTTCCTTGCATTGTTAACTGCAACGGTTCACAGAATAGGAACTCTTCTATGATCTCTCTTCCTTTTACGTATCGCACAAATGCCATCAGCTGGCTGCAGTCATCCATGTCAGTTGTCTCAGCAAGCTGAATACCCACTTGAAGAGGACTGGATTTGATATCTTCTAGAACTTGCTGTAAGATATCCTTGCTCATTTCATCAATTCTAGAATGGATCACGTCATCTGATAAGGGTACCTGCTGAAGTTTCTTTTGTGCATCTGGTCCCAACACTATGTGCGCTATTTCCAAAGCGCAGGGTTTCACTAGTTTTTCAGCTATTGTATGAGGATTCTTCTCCTTGGCACATAAATATGCAAACTGATATGACGCCTGTAATAAGGCATCCTCTTGAGATGCAACTCCAAATGCTCTCAGAGTTTCACTCTGATCAGATGGTGTTGGCATATGCTTCAGGCTATTGAGATCATGCCCACCTACACCACCATGCTGTCTGTTGAAATGGTCAGACAGTTTTGACGGTCTGAGATCAGCATTTGAAAATACTGAGTTACACAATACACATTGTGGGCGCTGAGTTCCATCGATCTCCGTTGTACAGGTGAACCAGTAACGAACATAGTCATCATCCCATTTGCGTTTCTTCGACATGGCACCCCAAAGTTCTCAGGTGGTATTCCAGAGATGCTGCAGAATTTTGCTTTGGGAGTGAAATATAACCCACACATTAAAAATCAGTGGCTAACCAAATTAAAACAAAGCCACAAGACATGCCATCCTGTCATCTGTGTTCATGTCAAGAAACAACCCTGTAAGATGTCAGTTCAAAGTAAGCCACGATGGAGAGCACGACCTAAAGCTAGCAACTCACAGCTAATGACCTGGAATACCTGACTTGCCAGCAAGTTCTGTGTGGGAGATCTGGGCCTATGATAGGTGTGAACACCCTTCCATCCTCTACTGGTGAATTGCAGTTATGGCTTAATTTGTTTTAAAAAATATATGTTCCAAATAAATCTGGTACATTTTGTAGCCCCAGAAAGGGCATCTCACTACTACCCCCTACTTCCATCCTGTGCCACTAACAAATGCACATTCCTTTTTTCGCATCGCTGAATCGAGAAAGGAATACTTCACTAAATACCCTAAGGAAGGGCAGATGTTTTGACAGGGTGGCTAGTTCTTTTTAATAGTTAAGGATTAAATAGGTCCATAAAACTATTTGATCCTTGAGCGGCTTTGACTTCAACTTAAACAGAGAATTTCAAACAGGTCTGATTAAGTTACCCTTAACATAGAACTAGGACATAAATTTGGCTCAGAGCTTCCTGCTGCTAAAGTGTCACACACTATTGGTACGTGATTCATTCTGTCCATACAGAAAAGCAAAACAAGTTGCTCAGGAGGAACACAACTATTCCTGCTGCTGAGACTTCAGAAAAACTTCCCTCGAGGACACCTTAATTACAACAGAAATTTCATGATACTTTTTCATATAACTACCCCTCAGTAAAAGCACTCAAGCCAAAAACACAAAAGGAAAATTAAGCAGCATTCCTGATACCTGGTTTAATCCAAGGATAGGAGGTAGAAGACAGTGGTTTTCTAGTTTAGTAAATGGAGGAATGAGAGCGAAGTCTGTTGTTTAAATGCACATTCCTGGGCCCCACCCCCAGAGAGGTTCTGATTCCTTAGCTCTGGAGTAGGGGCCCAGAATCTGTATTCTAAGTAAGCAAGCATTTTAGATAATTCCTATGAATAGTAACTAGATCAGCAATCTTTAACAAGAGATGCCCGCCAGGAGCCCCTGTAAAAGTATACATGTCCCTGTACTACCGTGGAAATAATAAATTATCTCCAGAAGTAGGACAAAAGTATAGAAAATACAGTCGTCCAGGAGATTCTGATACACGTAGTAGATAGTCAGACTGAAAGGACTGACAACAACATATCCTCAGGCCAATTCCTAGCTTGCAGATAGTCTAGGTTGCTAATAGTCTTAATGCTTTAATAGGCATGTAAGTTTTCTAAGTTGCAGACAACCTCCTAGGGAAGTTGAGGGGCCTCCAAAGAAAGCTATCCCTTTTCTCTTTTTCTTCCTCCTTAGCAATGAGCTAAGGTATTATCCAAAGACAGGCTCAAATATACCTGAGAAAACAATTCTATCTCCCAGATAAATAAGTAATTCTCAAAGTTTCCAAGTTCTATGACACAGGATGTGGCTGAAATAACAAGGACACATTAAAATCCAAACATTCACTTTGGCCTTAAAAAATAATCACAGTAAGTAAGCCGAGAATACTTAAAGCACTAGATTTCTAGTGGCTCTGCCAAGATTAACTAGTTGTAAAATGTACTTCTATGTAATAAATAAGTTGACCTGCCACATGGTTGTTTATGAGCCAGTTAAACATTTGAAGATGTCTGCCAATCGACAAAGATAATTTAAAGTTTAAAAGTTGATCTTAAGCCTTCTTTTGTAAAATGATGAGCCAACGTTTAGAACCTCTCCTAACTGATAATAAAATTATGACATCAACATAAAAAGTTTTTTATCTTTCTGTATTCTGTTATGTATATTTACCATGTAAGTATACAGAGCTTTTTCCTTCAGTCTCATTAGAAATTACAGGATCAGTTAAGAGTCCATTCCCATTAACCCTGACTATGCTACTCAAATATACTTTGAGATTTACCTGTTTACAATCAAAGAATGTTTAGAAAATTCATTTACAGTATTCTCCTCCATCTCCCTCAGAGGGAGGATAGCAAAAATTTTCAAGATCCTCAAAGATGAATTTATCGCCCAAGAGGCTGTCTTGTGTTTTAGAACCTCACAATTTTTACTTCTTCCTTTGTGGTATTCAGTAATCACATTCTAAAATATGTAAACATTAAAAAAGTATCATCATAATAAGGAATCACTGTTAAACACGTGTGATAATGGTATGGTTGTGTTTTTAAAAGACTCCTCATTTATTATATAGACTTAACTATTTACAAGTGGAAAAAATATAATGTTGGGATTTCCTTTGAAATACTGTACTTCAGTACACATGCAAACACACACACAAAGTGGGGTGGAGATATAAGAAAGAGTGGCCTGGAGATGTTAACTGTTGAAACTGGATGAGGGGACCCATCATTTACGCCATTCTCACTATTTTTATGTATGCTGGAAATTTTCCATAATAAACAGTAAAATAAACAAAAGTCTTATCTTATTAGGACTGATATAATTCTTTTTAGAATGATTCTTTTGAGTTTTGTGAGATATTTTAAAATGCAGAAAGATCTGATATAACCAAGTAAAACGTTTTTGCAAATTTATGAAGGGTAGATATGAAAAAGTATCATGATAGAGAAAAAAAAAAGTAAAGCTGAACACATAAATAATAGAAATACCTGGGGAATGCTAACACATTTCAGCAGTGACAACACCGAAGGTGCAATTGTATACCTAAAACTCCAAACCAAATACGACTCAACTTCTAGGTGCAGGTGTTTTGGGGGAGGCAGAGGATTTAATCAATACATTTTACAGTTAAAAGCAAGAGCCAGGAGAAAAGGAAGGGAATGCAGTAGGTGAGTAAACGCTCCAGAGGCAAACGCCTGGGATCCTGGCTTTGTCATTTACAGGATGGGACCTTCCAAGCCTCAATTCCTCAACTGCGAATGACAATAGTACCTACCTTATATGGTTGTTGGGAGTTTAATTATGAGCATGCGTGTAAAGAACACGCAGCTGGTAACTGGTAGGAAGGACCGTTTGGTGTATTAAGGACGTTTAGGAGGTGGCCCGGGCGAACATGGGGCGCCGGCGGCGAGGGAAGAACACTGCGCTCGGTCTCCAGCCTCCCGTCTCCGAGCCAGAGGCGCAGGCCCAAAGGATGCTCGGGCTTCTTTTAGGCGCCCGTTTCAGACAGCAGTTCACTCTCCGCTCAAGCTGGGGCCTAATCTCTGGGCGCCGGAACCAGTCTAGGCGGCGGTTCCTCAGGTGCGACCCCGGAGCAGGAACCTGCGGAGAGTGGGGACACAAAAGCAGCCGCAGCGACCGCCGCATCCGGGTTTTCCGGGTGGCTTCCCGCCCGCAAACTGGGCGAGGCGCCTCCCAGCACGCAGGCGCATTAGCAACCCGCGAGTGCCCGGCTGGCTTGAGTGAGGAGCATGCGCACTGAACCAATTTTTAATTTAATTTTAGATTGTGTACGGGGAGCTGGAGTTTATTGTGTATGCCACAAAACTAGAATCTAAGGAATGGAAGGCACTGTAAGACTACACAGTTCTTAAGAGCAGTGGAAAAAACATATTTGTCAGGCTTTGAGCTTGGCGATGGTAAAGCTCTAATAATTTACCATTTTCTAAGTAGAATCAATGAGGAAACAGAAGGAAGCTGATTGTACTCGCAAAATAAATATTCGGGCAAATGGGACAGGCTGTAAATTCCATTAAGATACAGTGGAGGATGTGTTTCCAGAACTTACATCCTTTTGCCCATGCAGGTCACCCCTTCCATAAATTAGAACATGTAGATGAGTTTCCTGAGAATCATCATCCATTTTAGACAAAAGATTTTTATTAAAAAAAAAACAACCACTTTTGTGCCAAATACTTGAAATAATGCTACGGACCATTCACAGTTAAGTATTCTCAATTACATATTTTTATTAACAAAAGATACAAAATAAATACCGATCTCAGATGTTGTGTTTGAACCACCCAATGCAGTGTTAAGGTACAAATATGAAAACATAACTTTCAACATTCTTAAAGTGGTATCAGCTGTATTTGCAGTGCTGTTTTAATTTCATACCAGTTGAATCTAGATACCATGTACACCCATTGTACTTGACAATTAGTTACTCTCCCACCAGGACTATTTCTGAGATGCTACCTTAATGCAATATCCTAGCAGTTTTTGGTAGCTCAGAAAATCAGTGAGCTGTTAAAAGTCAATGCACTCATGTCGGAGGTTTTTAACTCGTTATTTTTACAGATCCTGCTTTCACTGTTAGTATTTTGTTTACAATGTTCTCAGAAGAGGCTTGAGGATCATGGCAAATTTAGTTACTAATTGCCCTATAAGCTATCCTTATAATTCTTTGAAGAAACTTTCAACTTTAGAATTTGCTTTTTGCAAATTATACAAAGTGGCACCCGCTGGCTACAAAGATTAGGTCTAAGGAACACTATATGAATTTTTAAAATCAAATTTAATATTCATGATTGTTATGTAAAGGCAATCACAATTAAAACAAAAAAATTTGTATTACAAACCATAATTTCTATTTTAAAGGAAAGGATTTCTATGTCAAAGGTTCATACTAGAATGGTAAAAGATCTAATACTAATTGGTCAGTATTGATTTAAGACTGACATAATAGTTATTTTTCCATTCAGAGACTAACAATTTAGTTTTGAGTGAAGATATGAGGAAATATTTTCAAAATAAAAATTTTATAAATAAGTAAAAAACAGAATTATTACCACACAGGATAAAGTTATTCACATGTTATACAAATTTCCTTTCAGATCAATTAGTTTTTAGCTGTAGGCCAAAAAGACCTTAAAAGACAAAAAAACAAATATTATAAAATAACTACAGTTACTACTAATTAGAAAAAATGAGGCCCTGGTTTTGAAAGAGTAACTAACCTACCTTTAACATGTGCAAGTACTAGATAAAGGGTCATAAAAACTGAAGAAATAAAGTTTGAGTGGAAGACATGAGAGAGAGAAACAGAAAGCACACATGCCTGAGCAAGCCAGGGTCTGTTTCCATATTATTCATATAAAATTGGAAATAAAATCTTAATTTGCACTTAATGTACCTCCTCTTTTTCTCCTGTTTCTTCAGTGTGGAAATGAATTAATTTACTATGAGGCTTCCAGAAGCTTTATTAGGCAGCAAGATGAGCAGACACCGATTTTCTCATCCACCATCATCAGCTGTGTTTATCTTGGGTAACTGTTACTACTGTCCAAGGAAAGAGGCCATGGGGTCATCTGGCCTCTGACGTTTCATTCTATAGGCCTCCATTTCCTCCTCGGTGGGTTCCCGAGTTTCAAATATGCTATTGTAAGGTCTCTTCCTCTCATCAAGCTGCATAAGCTCCTTGACATGAAGAAGGCGGGCCTCCTCTGCATTCAGTGCCTACGGAGAGAGGAAAAGCATGAGTATTATGGCTCTACATCGTTTCTCCTTTGTTCCAAAGTGGCAGAATACCAAAAGATTCTACTGAATAGGAATTGCTACATCAAAAAGCTAGACTGCCTGAAATGGCTTGGAAGTCAGCCCTTCCACTGTCAAGCTGTAACTAATCAGTATTTGGCTCATATGATTATTTTCACAGAACACAAAACATTCTACAACATTTTCAATGTTAAAGAATTTTCGCTTAATTGCAAAAATTGAATGATGTTCCTTTTACTGACGAAAGCCCACAACTGATGCTTTTGGTGGAGACTGCAATTGTGACTTTTCCCAAGGACTTGCTGAAACTTAGATTACAGAGCTAGAAGCAATTCTTTCTGGAAAACATGTCAATAACAAAAATTACAGCTTTACAAAGCACATTTTTGTGCATTCGTGGTATTGTCAAATATTCCAGGAAGCTGGCAATACTGAGACACACAAAATCTCCAGTCACATTCTAAGCCTGATACAAAGTGACGTGCACAAATCACCCAGAATGGGGCCTTACTTCCTCATTTTTAAAATGAGTTTGTAGACAGGACTAGATAATTTCCTCAGATCCCTAACCGATAAAGAATGGTGTTGTCACTTTTACTATTTAGACTTCACAAAGTACCTTTTTCAGTTTCTCATGTTTCTTTTCTTCATCATCACTATCTGAACTGCTCTTTCGATGTTGCTTCTTCTTCTTCTTTTTCTTCTTTTTCTCCTCTTTTATTTTATCCTGATGCATCTGACAGGGAGGATTGAAATATACTGTCATTAATGTGAAAACAAAACTCTAGTGCAAGTTTTAAAGTCCTTCCTCGAGGACTTAAAAATTCAGGACAAGTGCTATAGACTTACCTCCATGAGGGTTTGAGGTTTTTTCACTGACTCTTCTCCAGTTATATCATTTACAATACAGTCCTCTGAATTCTGTGGGAAAATATATGTAACTAGACTTGAGTATCATAGTTATCAATCATCTAAGAAAAAGTTAAAATCTGAATCATGAAAAGACATGTTTCATACAAATTGTGACTTAAGAGCTTTGGCTGTTTTATAGCTGTTAAGTACTAACAATTACTTACGGCAATCTCCTTCCCAGCTTCTCCAGTACAATAGGAATACTTGAAAAAAGAGTGACAGCATTTGTATCCCCACCGGCCTTCTTTCCAGTAAGATCCCCAGATATGCTGCAGGGAGGGGAAGAGAGAGAGAGGTTACTTGAAATGGAATCTGAACCGGGGACTCTCACATACTGTTGATAGGAGTATAAAATACTACAGCCTTTTAAAGGCAATTGGGGAGGAAAATTGTGGGGATTCCAGGGCTAGTTAACAGGGACAGGCTAGCCTGACCTCAAGTGTGAGAAGCAAGCATTATAGTTACAATGGTCTATAAAATATTCCTAAAATGTATTTAAAAATTTAGGCTATGTGACTTCTCTTTGAAAATTAAGGACTAGGAAACTCTGGGCCCACATTCCCACTTAGGAAGAACTGGCTGTTGCTGAACAGAGAACATCCTTATTAAACAGGGTTTGTGTTCTCTGGTTTGTACAATTTGCCTTGTTCATTTCACTTGTATATGTTTATCAGACAGGCTCCTACAGGTAGTTAAGGTTTTGACCCCTTAGAGAGATGTCTGTAGTTTGGGTACTTCAATAATACAGCAAGGGATATGCTTTATTATATGCTTTATGATGCGATTAAATATGAAGTATTCTGCATCATCTATGAAGTATTCTTGTTAAAATATTTAACAAATTAAGACTTTAGACCCTTTAAATTTGAATTCCTGTTTATAGGAAATGCAAAGGATAGAGAAATTAGTTATATCACTGGAAATCCATCTACCATAGAATATGAGACAGTTTACAAGAAAACTGGCCTGATTTGTTAAAGTCACCGTCATAAAATAGGAGACATATACTCTAGAAAAAAAGAGATATAACAACCAAATAATAATCAAAATAAACGTCAACTGGATTTGACTTTTAAAAAAAAACACAACTCCCAACACATATTAAGAGGCATTTTGGGGTTTATTTTGGAAAATGTAATTAAGGACTTGAGACAACATAATATTAAAGAGTTAATATCAATTATCTGAAGCAAGGTTTGTACATACCTACCATGGTATGGTACTGTAATCACAAAAGAAAATATTCTTAATTTTAGGAGATATATGATATGTAAACTTTATGGGTGAAATGTCATGACATCTGTAATTTCCAAATGTTTCAAATATGTAAATATACAGTAAATGCATAGATCTCAGAACATGTACATGTGCACACACACCTAAACAAAGCATATATGAGAACATGTAAAAAAATTTTTGAATTTAGGTGGTATAAAGGTGAACATAATAGTACTCTTTCGCATTTTTCCTGTTTTTGGAAAAATTTCATAAAACAAACTTGAAATGTAAGAAAAAGAAAAGCACAGCAGTGATTCAATAATGACACTGTAGTATAAAAATACAATCCAGAGCAAAATGCTAACAAGGACACAAAATGGTTCTAGTTTAACGCATACCGTGTGATTGTTGATCTTCACGTCCTCCTCATACTTAGAGCAGGCGACAGCCCGCTCTTGTCCTTTAATGACTGTCCCATGTCTTGAATACTCCACATAATCCTCCGTCTGAGCTAAAAGCAATTCAGCTGGAGGGGCATCCAAATGTTCCTGGCCACCATACTAAAAGGACATTGAACATTATTAAAAACATTTTACAATAAAGATTTGCATTCAAATCTCTACTTAAGGGCTTATTTCCAATCAGAAAGATTAAAGGAACATTCTTTACAGGCCTTGTTATATAAAAAGAGTGAAAAAAAATGCCACCACATTTTCATAGGCAGGTAAAAGATGTTTCAGTTGCTATTTATCTGTTGAATGTGGGAGATTACAAAATGGCCATACATTCCTTTTATCCTTGTACACATGCCCATTTGCCACACACTTTGCTGCTCCTCCCCTGAAGAGATAGTCTGTTTCTCCATTCCTTGATTCTGGGCTTGGCCACATTACCTGTTCTGACGTATGAGAAACCGGCAAATGTGATACAAGGAAAGGCCTGGAAAGCACGCATGCATAGTGAGGCATGCTATTTGTTACTAGGGTCTGGTATCTCGAGAATGCCTTAAAGAAGCTGGGCTAGCCTAGTAGAGGATGAGAGTCCAGGTGGGGCAGACACGAGCTGTTCCAAATGAGGCCCCGTTAGGACAAGTAGCCTGCTAGCGGTTAGAGACCAGTGAGCCATCCTAGATCACTCAGCCACAGATGGGCAGCTCCAGACCAGGAGATCCAGCTGACATACAGAATCAGGAGAAAAAAGAAATGTTGTAAGTCACTAAGTTTTGGGGTGACCTGTTTCACTGCAAAAGCTGAGGAATAGAGTTATACTGATACTGTTTGCCACTGGATTAAGTCAATGAAAAGAAAGACTATTCTTGATGGATTAAAAGGGACTATGTATTGTATTTCAAATGTGAAATATGTTTTTCTTCAGCATTTTGGTCAAAATTACCTTTTCCAGGATGCTTTCTTTCTGCTGTTCTTTGAAGTCTTCTTTTTTGACTTTGAAGGACTTATACAATAGCTCTAGTTTTGTAGGATCGGCCTGCAGATGCACTTCAGATCCCTTGTCATAGGCTTCCCAGGCAAACACTAAGGCAATAAAAAATATCTTAATGAGCAGTCGGCTACATTTATTGTTCTGTTTTAAAAATGCCCTCAAATTTCTTGTGAGCTAATATAAAATGCCTTCACAATAGAGCACTTACACTGTGTCTGAGCCATTGAAATGGTATCACCTGTGTATCTAACAAAGTTATCTCCAGCATAGCTCACTCTGTAAATAAAAATAGAAATAAAAATTGTTTCAGAGATTGATTTAAGGAAAGTCAATTCTATTCTCACCCAATCAGAGATTTTTAATTCAGAGTTAGTTTTACAATTAAAAGCTTCCCTGCTTCCCACTCTGACTTTGAAGTTTGTACTTTTAACTTGATACTCACTCATCTGGATTCTTTCCTGCATTGGCATAGGGATTCTCTCTCATCGCTCTAGTTTTGGGATCATAGTAAGCAGAATTTGGATCTAAATTCCGCAAATACTAGAATAGAAAAATGTTTAAGGACTGCATTAATATTTACTTCCATCTAAACATCAGGATTAATTGCAATCAATTTAATGTGTGAATGCATTCTGTAGCACAGATGAAGAGAAAAAAAAACAGAATGATATTTAATTTTGGAATGACAGATTTATTACCCATATATAGCCCCGATAACAGATAAAGGTGAAATTTAGGCTGGGAAGACAAATATTTTTGAATGTTAAGTTGGCCACACTTACTTTTGCAATATCTTCTCGAATCCTCAGATTCCGAACGGTAATTCGTCTCTTAGAGTCGAAGTTCTGTCCAGGCATGTCAATGTCATCTGCATATTTATCTTCATCCTCATCTTCACTATTATGATCTTTTTCCTGAAAGACAGAGAAGAAAAAAATAGTAAGAAAAAAAAGAATAGCATCTAGTTTTTTCCCTTTCATTCTCCTTTAATCATATACACATTCACTTGTGTTATGGCTATTATCATTTATTAATATAACTAGAAATAATTTTATTATTATATATAAGCCATCAGAAATTGAAAATTTTAATGTATACCCAGATAGGGCAAATATTATTACCATCTGAGAGTTTGGTTCTTCTTCTCCCCACTGGTGTTTTGGAGAATTCTACATGACAGAAAAAAAAAATTTGTCATTTATTCCATTAAATCTATTGTTTATTTAATACTTTATACACATGGTTAAGATAATGTAACAAACCTAACTAAGCAAATACTCTTATTTCCCACTTGTAATGAGCACATTAGTTCTGAACACAAGTATATCATTATGAAGTTAATTTTATTAGAAGCCAGAAAATTTCTAGAGTATTTTGACTGATACAGGATTATAATCACACAAAGGTAATAGATTAAAATGACCAAATTTTAGACATACCATTTTCATTAAAACTCAAGTTTTCTATCAAGACCTAAAAGAAAATGTTACCAGGATCATGTAATAAGTATCTTTAGCGCAAAAGTCTCTGCAAAATTTAGGACATGAAAAAATCTGCTCAAGTGACACACTATGATTTAAGGACAGTCTAAAATCCTTGTCAGAGAAACACTTTCTTCATCTGCAATTGGTCAGGATTTTCTCTAACTACACAAAACATCTATAGCAAAGTAGTCAGTATTTTATCATGTCCGTTTAAAAAGGCTTCAAAGATTAAAAAGAACACCTTATAGCATTAGTGGGGGGATATGGAAATGCGTATGTGAATATATATATAGCATATGATGGCAGCATAAACTTGTATAGCCTTTCTGAATGGTAGCTAAGTGCCAAGTTACCAAATTTTAAACTTATATATTCACTGCATCAACAATTACACTTTTAGGTATTTATCAAAGGGAAATATGTCAATTATATAAAGAGGTATGAGTAAGATTATGATTTATAGTATTGCATATAATATTAAGAATTTGGAAAAAAATAAATAATAGATGATTGGTTATATAAATTACTGCACTCAATCAATACCAAACAACCATTAAGAGAGATTCTATCTGAGATGCAGAAAAATACATATAACTTACTACTTTTTCTTTCGTTAAAAAAAAAAAAAGGCGAGGGAAAGGTGGTTATAACATTATGTATTTCTGTGTGTTTTATATAAGAATTCAGAAAGGCTCCACAAGAAAAGTAGAAAAGGTTACGGGGGAGTGAGGTTTAGAGGTAGGGAACCTGGAGGCAGGGGTGAGAGACTTTTCACTGCATATCTTCTTAAATTGTTTTAAGCTTTGAATCATGTGAATTTACACAAAAATAGGTTAATGATACATAAAACAAGTTGTCATTGTACTATACATTGTTTACTTGAAAGAGTAGGTGATAAATGAGTACACAGAAGAACCCATGAAAAAACACGCTGTTATTATAATCACACACATATATAAATATAAATATATGTGTGTGAGGGGAGGGGTAGAGTGAGATCTGGAAAGGCCTACTTCAAAATGTTAATAGTTAACATAAATGATATTTATTTTCCTCTTTATCATTTTCTAAATTGTTTTTCACCAAATACGTTACTTTCAAAATCAGAAAATGTGTTTTTTTCAAAAAAATTATTGGAGTTCCCAAGTTGCTAATTCAACAAAGGACATTTATATTGCTATACAGACAGCTAAATCTATGTAGAGACTGCTCTACAATAAGTAGTTAATCTTAATATCCAAGCATCCAGTAGGCAAAAATCATCAGCCCTCTACATACATTTAAGGGTGCTTACTACGGAAATAAATTGTATTATGTTTATAATAAACAGAGAATATGTGAGATCAAAAGAAATAGGCCAATTTTATTTTTACAAAGTTGGTAATAATTAATAATTACAACAATAGCTACTAGTTAACAAATGTTTACTATGTGATAATGTATGCTAAGCCTCCTGGAAGATTGGTGTTATCTCTACTTTAGGGATGATAATCTGGTAATCAGAAAGACAAATTAATTTTTCTAGCCATACCTAAGCTAGCCAGTGGCAGAGCTGGATTTTAACATCTGTCTGTTAACTTGTGCTATGAACCTGCCTGACAGCTGGCCTCAGTGATTGCTTACTTGATTAGTACTTATTTAGTTCTGTTTGTAATTCATATTTTCTAAAAGTCTCTTTCAAGAATTTAAACTCCAAATGTTTGCTATGTATTTGTGCCATAAATATGTTAAAAAGAAACTTTACAATACTAATAAGCACAATATATGTTAACTATGAAGTAAATAAGAATAAAAGGAAAAAATTGGTTGCAATACACTTTTTTTATTATGAAACTTTCTTTGCCAAGCTATAAAATTATTACATGTTTATTATGGAAAAATGCTAAAAAAAAAAAAAAAGAATACATAGAAAAATTCACTAATTCTACTTTAAATGAAAATTTCTCATGTCCTGTTTTTTTGTCATATTTTTTCATGTGTTATTAAAATATGTTATCCAGTGTAATTACAAAGTCTTGATAAAAGCCATTTTAAGAGCTGTGCAACATTCTATCACGCAGAAGCCAGATAGTTTACTTCACCAATTCCCTATTCCTACACATTTAAGCTATTTCAATTTCTTACTATTGAAAAAAATGCTACAATGAATATCTCTGTGCATAATGGTTTTTCTTAATACTAGAAAATTCTTTAGGATGGATGGACTTACTAATTTAATTCCAGAAAAGAAATATAAATATTTTATGGCAATATTCTTTTCAAAATGATTGGACCAATTTATATCCCCCTAAAGGGTGTGTCATTTTTACTTTTCCCCCTCAACAGCATCTCTCTCCTTAAAATCTTTCTAACAGAAGATACATAAAATGAATCTTGTTTTCATTTTCTGTCTACTAAGATTTGCAATTTTTGAATAGATCATTTCTTACTTACAGCCTGTTCCACTAATTTTCCCGAGGCTAATTCTTCTTGGAGTTTCTGTGCTTTCAATGTTCGTTTTGCCTAACAAAAAAAGAAAATTTGAAATTTACTTACAATACTGAAGTAAACATTTAATTTTTGTAGTACATTTAAAACAGGCAAGTTTATTGTTTTCAGAAAAAGTCACTGGACAAGGTCATCTCTGAGATTTCTTATAGCTCCACACCTAAGGCTCTCTAAAGAACAGAAGTTACAAACTCCTGTTTGGACCAGGTGTCAATGGAAATTGATCCAGACAGCATCAGTGGTAAACTGCAGAGAGTAAGCCCTGTCCAAAAGGGGCAGTTCCCACCAGATGCCAGATGACTGACTCTTGCCAGGCAGGCCTAGGATTACTACATAGTTCAATGTTAAAGAAAAGATGAAATTCAGCTGATGTAGAATCCTATGATTTTTAAATGTTAACTTCCCTTTAGGAAAAAAAGCATGACTATAATTTTTAAGAAATGAGAGCAGGTAAAATCATTACAGAAAAACACTGAGGTAGAATTAAGATAAAATTCCATTTTCTGAAACAAGTTATCCCAGTTTCCTTCTACTACCCTCAAGTGCTTGGTGATAACTGTAAAATAGGCCCATGGGCAAGTCTGGGAACTGAGAGTTTATAACTTCAAAGAACCAAAAGCTTTGGACACTAATCTGTTCTCATACTTCTATTTTATGCAACCTCAGTCAGTTAGTAAAGGACAATAGGAGAATCAAATTTTAAAAAATGCTGCTAAGTAGGCTAACCACACTATTTATTTTCACTATTCAATTAGGCTTACCACTACTGCTAGATTAAAAATGCCACCATTTTTAAACTAGAAGACTCAAAAAAAGAATTGCTAAGTTACAGATAAAGCAAACTGTACATTTTTTAAGGATAATAAGAAAGCAAGGAATATTGCTCACCAGATCGACTTTGGCATATTCTTCTACAATTTTCATGTGTTCTTCTGGATTGTAGCCATTCCACCGGTCCTTTTCCCATCATAGTCAAACATCAGCTGAGGCTGCACATGTTCATCTGGAGCTATATTAGTTCCTGTAAATTTTGCTCCAACTCGCCTAGGTCTCTGGAAGACAGAATAAGATGAAATCTTTTTCTAGGTACCTGTTGAGGAAAATTTCATATAATCTTTATAGAGTAGGCACAAACATACCATGGGACTTTATGGTCTATTCAATAAAATTATCAGCTAATCTTCCAGCAAAAAAATTTGATGATGCTGAACTAATTTCTCTCTGATTTTTATTTAACTTGTACCTAAGTATAAGTAATTTTAGAAAAACAGAATTAAATTCTCTGATACAGAAGAAAGAAAGACTTTCTAATGACAGTTTCCAACATTTTCAAAGGTGAACTTACCTCAAAGCAGTCTTTCTTTTTGTGTGTCATGGCCCCACAATTTTCACATGCTCCTTTACGGTACTTAGTAGTTATGGAATTCTATTAATGGATATAAAGAAAAAGTTTTATTTATCTGAATGAGTTAGATGTAGTGTTGGCTCTTATTATATTGTCTAGTGAAATAATTTATTAAGAGGATAACCAGTTAGGATCTCTACACTCTTACAAATGAGAAATGTTTAAGGACTTCAGCAATATAAAATTTATGAAATACAGAAGCTATGTAATATGTATTATAAATTTTTACCAGATAAAAGGTTATGTGATGTTTCTACTTTATACAGTATTGTATTAATGGTTCTTATATTAAGTTCTTAAAATCTCCACTTCCATATAGGTATATACAGGTTGCCTACATACCTCTTTTACACCCCTCTTGTACCATTCTCCAGATGAGCTGTACTGCCTTTGTTTTTCTGGTTGTGGTCTCTGGTGCTTTAAAGTAGGTCTTTTTGAAGGATCAATATACCATGGCACTGAAGAAATATACTGAGGAATATGAGGGTTGATGTCTCTGAATTAAAATAAAAAATTTTAAGAATAAAGTTTGAAAATAACTGGTATTACAATGACTAAAGGAAGCCTATACAGAATCTGATAGAGGTATTGTAGTGGGGTGGGAAGTGAGGGAGAATATTCTTGATGTAGTATAATAAAAAAACAATTAAAAATAAATTAAGTTAGAGTGAAAAAATTTCCAACAAAGAAACTAAAGAATAGTGCTACAACCAAAGGAGGAGGGGAGATGAAGGAAAATTCAGATGTATGTTAATGGGACAAATCTTGTATCAGAGCAAGAGGTACCCTAATAATGTCTTAGCATTGATTAAAATAATGGTTTAATTATACTATTTAAAGATGTGAAGTATCAGCCAGAAACACTCAAAAACAGATTTAAAAGTAGTCACTTTTCTAGAGTGGGACAGAGGGTGGGAATGACTGGAAGGGACTACAGCTGTTAATTATAAGTCCTTTAATATTATTTGATTACTAAATCTTACACATAACCTTACACATGAGTTTTATAAAATAATAAAAACGAATATGATGTAAATGGTAAAGCTTCCTGTTAAAGAATGAGGAACTGATTAAGTAGACATAAATTTGAATTTTGAATGAACAGATTATGCAAAAAATTAAAGTACTTACTTTCCTTCTTCATCAACTTCTGCAGGAGCATTACCCAGTTTTCGCTGTTCTTCTAGCTCCTTCTTCTTTCTCCAGTCCTCCCTGGTCATCTTCTTTGGTTCCTCCAGACTCATTTCTTTGGACCCCGATAGCGGGGCAGAATTAACTGCATCCACAGCTGTTGCCGAGTGACTGATCTCCTCTATGAAAAGAAAGAGATTTATATTACTACAAACCAGGCCTTCACTAGTTCACCAGTAAAATTATCAAATGCACATCCTAATAACACACACTGTGGGTTATGATCATAGGTTCTTATTCTTTCATAGTATTTGTAAGGAAGAGTTCTCTTTCGCATAACAAAAGTTTCTAGTGTTATAGTTTTCCTCAACTCTAATTTACAAATATAGAGAAATACACACACGTATTTAAAATTTCATAAGACTCTTTTTCTCATATACATTCCTGAATTCCTCTGTATACATATGTCAAACTTTTCTACCACACTAATGAGTAAACAGGGTCCAATCTCTGTTCCCCTAGACTGTGAATGCCTTAAGTTATCTATATTTATTGCCTCTATTTCCTCATCTTCCACTTCCCTCCTCAAACACTCTAATTTAGTTTCCATCCCTTACTGCTCTGAAGAGTTACCACTAAGTTATCAGTGATCAATGCACTACATGCACTGGATATTTTTTTTAGGGCTGTTGCCTCTCTTATTCTTTTCCCCTGGCTAATGGGACGCTACACTCTTCTGATTTATCTTGCGCCTCTCTTGCTGTTCCTCCTGTTTCCTTTGCAGGTTTGCCCATTTCATAAGGCTCAGTCCTAGAGCCCCTTTCATTATTCTGAACTCCACTAGTGGACAAGCTCATCTATTTCCATGGCTTCAGAGGCTACAATATACTACCATTCGCTCCACAATTTATTTCTCTACTTCAGACCTTTTTATCTGACCTTCAGAAAGGTATATTCCAATTACTTACTTCACAGCATCTCCACTTAGAGATCTCAGAGACACCCACACTTAACAAATCAATTCAAATTCATGACATTCTCTACGAAATCTAGTTTCCTTACAGTCTCTTCTCTTAATGAAAAACACCACTATCCTTCCCTTTACTTAAGTGTTCCTGCTAATGCTCCTTTCATTATTAAGAATTATTTTCACCTTCTAAATATCATTCATCTACTACTGTTTCCAATGCTACCATCTGTGTTACTTTTTCCTACTCATTAAATACGACAGACCTAGATATCATTTAAAGTATTCCAGTCGCCATGAGTATAGAAACAAGTAAAATTACTTTTGCAATATTTTATCTAACCCAATATATCCAACATATTATCATTTCGCCACAAGAAAAAATAAACTAAGTCTTTAAAATTTGATATGGATGTTACACTTACTCAGACTAGCCACATTTCAGACCCACAATCAGTTCATAGCTATCACACTGGGCAGTGCAGCTCCAATGACACCTTATGATTTTTACCCTAAAAACCATTTAAGACACAGTCCTGGTCTGACTGGGCCTAAGTACCAGGTCTGAGGTTTATGGCTAAGCCTTCATTCTCGGTCCTATTTCCCTGTTCCCTCGGGGTTCTGTAGCTTCACCTCTCCGCCCTTGTACCCGCCCCGAGCCCGCTCGCCCCCAACCGACCCCACGCCCGCCCGTCCGCCCCGCCCAACTTCTCAAAATAATTCTTCACCCAGTCCTGTCGCAGCCGACCCCAAAATCACTAGCCAGAAACAAAGCCAATCCGTCAGTGTTTTCTTCCTGTTTTCGGCGCTTCCCAGCAGCCACCGCGCGGCACATGCGCACCAACACCTCTTTGGGTCCCAGGTTCCGGTGAGATACTGATCTCGCGATATCTCGAGCTTCGTCTATCGATTCATTGTATTCGATTGTCCGCATGGTAGTGATATTTTTATCAAAACCAGAATTTGGTCATATCATGTCCCGCCACCTAAGCTTAAAACCTTTTAATGCAGTGCCGTCCAAGAGAAATATGCCAGCCCTACATGTCATTTTAAATATTCCAGTAGCCATATTAAGACAATAGACACAGGTAAGATTACTTTTGCGCTGTTTTATTTAACCCAATATATCTAACGTTATCATTTCGCCATAAGTCTTTAAAATCTAATGTGGACGTTACACTTACTCAGACTAGCCATATTTCAAGTGCTTAAGAACCACAAGTAACTAGTAGCTATTATGCTGGGCAGTGCACATCTAGTGGCATCTTAAAATGTTTACTGAAGACAGCCCTGGTCTGACTTGGGCCAGAGTACCAAGTCTGAGGCCTGAAACAGCTGTTTCTTCCGCCGCCGCCATTCCCTATCTCGTCTCAACCTGGTGTTCATCACCTCTGTGAGGATATGGCTAAGAATTAGAAGCTTTCAGCTTATTTTTCAGGGTTTAACAGCTTCACTTCCCTCCTACTACACCCCTCCCTCCTTGTTCGCCTACTCCCTAGACTTTATACCTGATTTAATTACAGCCTCGACATATCCCAGAAATGTCATCAATCAGTTTGGAATTTTCTGGTCAGCATTTCAAAGAAAAAGATTTATTTGAGCCCATCTGAAGACATTACCTGAGAGCAGAGATCTAAGAAGCCTTCCAAAAGTGCTCCAACTTTAGGATAAGTGAGGAGATGTTTATATGGGCAGGAAGACAAAAATATAGCTATGAATCAGCAGTTTTAGTTACTTTTCAAGTATTAACAGTTTTACATCAGGTGGACAGAATATACAGATAAGGTAAGGTCCTCATGAGAAGGGATCTGGAAGCAATTATTTTTTTAAATTTTATCAGGTTTTAGAAAGAACAGGCACCTGCCTTCTATAACCATTTATCTTTTTAATTGGAACTGTTGGAAAGTATACTTGGCTAGCCCACAAAAGCCTTGGTTAGGAATTTACTGTGTTTTCTTGGTTACTGATCAAGTCTGAACAGCAGCTTAGACATCCTTTCCTCTGTTATCTGTCACTGGGAACCTCTCCACCTCACCTTCCATAGAAAAAAGAGGCGTCTGCGTGATACCCCTTCTCATTTTCTTTCTACCACAAAGATGGCTCGGCCCCAAAATAATCCTTACTTTTCTTTTGTTAATAGCTTCCTTGCCCATTCTTCTTCCTATGAAAATCTTCCATTTTGTATAGACCCTTTCATTTTGTAGAGCACCTCACCATTCTAGTTGCTAGACTGGATGCTGTCTGATTCAGTAATCACTTAATAAAGATATTCAACTGTAATCAATTGAATTTTGTTCTTTGACAACAGTAATTTTGGTAGTAGAATTTTTCTAATTTTTTTTTCTTGGTCTCACCTGTTCAGTCTTCCCCCCACCCCAAAATAACATGTATTCCTTTCAAATATAAAAGTGAACATAGCTAACATCCTTACCTCAATAAGATAGCCCATTATAATCATTTTTTTCTTATTAAGAATTTGCAGTGCCTAGAGTTTAGGAACATAAATATTAATTTTGATTTTACAGGACAGTAGATGAAGGAATAGAAAGTGTAGAGAATAGCCTGAAAGTGAGTAGTCCATGAATGACCCACACTTGGTTTTTATCTACTTAAAACAGTACGAATTTTGCTTGGTAAAATTAAAATCACCAGGCACAAGTCATGGGACTCATCTCCAGAACAATCATAGACTGTGCTGGACAAGTGGGAAGAATCTTTTTTAAGGTTTGGGTTCCTCCATGGAGGATCGATTCTGAGGAGAGTTTAAGGAAGCAGGGATTCATTCTGAATGGGTTGCTGTTTGTAAATTGAGATTAGGATACACTGGGTTTGATCAGGATCCAGGTGCTGTTATGAGGTGAGGGTGGTTTAGCATTGGAAGGAGAGAGAAAATGAGAGGGGATGGAATAAAAACAGAAAGGGCAGGAAAGGGGAGTAAAGGTATGCATAGTTTTTGTCCTCCCTCTTTTCTTCACCTTCTTGAGTTAGGATCTTTTCTTGATGCCTAGCATAGTGTCTAGCATTTAAGCAGCATTCTGTAAATATTTGTTGGTTGAACGAATTATTCAATCAGTTTTTGTCCTGAAATGCCGAGAAGAAGGGCCAATGAGTTGGCATATATTGAAAACCACGTCTCTGCCAGTCCCTATTAAATAACAGAATTAAGTAAGCCTGAATTATGTATTAATTAGGATCATCATTTTTCCCCGAAGCCAGAGATTCCTGTTGCTACAATAAAAACAGCATCCTAGCCTGAAATGTTGAGGATAGGCCTGCAATTAGGGAGTCAGAATACTCAAATATTGCTGTTTGATCTATCTTTACTTTTTTAATTTTTAATTCTGCTCTGCTAGTCTTCTTTAGACCTGATATGAGTTGTTTTCTCCACTTGATTATATGTATTTTTTAAATATCTCTAATTGAGATACAACTGTTATGTATCCATTTTTCCTGTTATTTTCCAGAAGACTATATAATGCCTTTCCTCCAGGATGCCTTTTTAAATTTGGTCTATTTTACTCTCTGGACGAATGGTTAATTAGTTGAAGACTTTAGGAAAATAGTTCTGTTGCCACTGCACCTTGACTTTCTGAACCTCACCATCTTTTCATTTAAAAACCTCTTGACCACACCTAAGTATCTCAGGAAAAAAAAAACCCAAAATTTTCTCTATCTTGATATCATAATCAATTATTGTTTTCTGGAGATTGGAGACCATATTCACTCCCCTTCTATCTGTGTGGGGAGCAGGTTAAAAAACCTGAAAGTCCATGATTAAGGTGTCAGGAGGTTTGATTTTTTTTTTTTTTTTTTTTTTTTTTTTTTTGTTTTATTATTCCCAAGAAACAAGCTCTAAACTTCTCTCGGGAAAGCTTTCGGGGCGGAGCCCAAGGAGCTTAGGTCCTCCCATTGGTTCTTCCTGGGACCCTACCCGCTCACTCTGTCCCGCCTCCTGGGCGGATGAGCCAATAGGGACGTGAGTTGTGGTTCAAACGCGGAGCCTGGCGCGACCCTTGGAGGCAGAGTCGCGTGTGATTTTGGCTGTTGATCCTAACGTGGGTGAATAGGTGGTGCATGGTTGGGCGAGGGGGTCTGGCGAAGAAGGAGGCGAGCTTGAGGCTGGGGGCCGGTACCCAGTGTCGGGGGGCTTAGGGTGAGAGCCAAGGATCGAGAGCTGGAGGTCTGGGGTTAGGGGTGTTGGGCCCTGGGAGCCTCGAGTCATCTATAGCGCTGAGCCGGTTGCGGTCGCGACCCACGACGGTTTGGTCCTGATGAGTACCGGGGCCTCAGTCAGCCCCAAACCGCCAACTCTTCTGGAATTTAGCGCCTCTGACTCAGGTTTTAAAAGTTAAGAGCTGGCTGAAATCGGGCTGCTTCTGCTTAACCGTTTTTGCGTGGACGTGCCTCGTGAGGAAAGTTTGTTCTTTGCTACACCTTAGGTTCTCTCTTTTTCCCTAACCTCCACGGTCTAATATGTAATTTCACACCCTTAGTTAATCCAGAATGGCTACTCTGATCTTTGTTGATAAGGAAAATGGAGAACCAGCGACCCGTGTGGCTCCTAAGGACCGGCTGAAGCAGGGGTCTGGGTCTTGTAAGTATACAGGCTGCAGTCAGATACACAGGTATTATCAGTCATGGATATGGCCTGGAGCCTAGGGAGGCATGTAATGTACCTTGTGAGCAATTGGAGTCAAGTTTACAGATTACAGGCATACCTCCTTTATTGTGCTTCAGAGATGTTGAATTTTTTACAAATTAAAGCAAGACTTTCCACCAGCAAAAAAGTTATGACTCGCTTTATTGCAGTACTCTATTGCTTTGGTCTGCAACTGACCCTGCAGTATCTCTGAGGTATACCTGTACTGCCATTGTAACATGCTTCATGTGAGTCTCTTTCCAATTTACTATCTGAATGAGATTTAAGAGGGCACTGAAGTACTAGTAGGCATATGGCCACACCACCATCATATGCCATCAAAAACGGGGGTTGAGTTTGGGGGTGAGAATTAGGCCCAGTTTATATACACAGCCTTCAAGTTGCAGTTTACTGTCCTAATAATCGTATGGTACATTTTCTTTAGCAGTCAAAGCTCTAAATGGGAGAACTCGGGATTCAACACCACATGTTGGCAAAATGTTTGGCGCTCCACCAGCCTTACCTAAAGCTTCCAGAAAGGCTTTGGGAACTGTCAACAGAGCTACAGAAAAGTCAGTAAAGCCAGTAAAGACTAATGGACCTCTCAAACAGAAACAGAGTACCTTCTCGGCCCAAAAGGTAAGTGTTGGCTATAAAGACACTGTTTAAACCTTTTATCATTAAAATGACTATTGGCATCTTAGCTGGTTTTCTTCCCTGTGAGTAGGGCACATCTAGCCTAGCAAACAGATTAACGGGAGAAAATCATACTGTCTTTATGGACTTCCTCTGTACCTCAAGATCAGAAGTCTTAGAAGCAGCTGGTGAATATTTTTGCCTCACCTGTCTTTAATGTCTTGAAGCTAACTGATTTGGTTGGTAGTACAGGCATACCTCAGATATTTCAGGTTAGGTTCCAGGCCACCATACTAAAGCAAGTATCACAATAAAGAGAGTCATCCCTTTGCTTTTGGAGGGTCTAGCCTTCAATTTGTAAAAGAAGCAACACCTATGAAGCACAATGAAGTGAAGGGTGACGAAATGAGGTAGGCCTGTATTTAATTACACATACATAAAGTACTGAGCTGGAGGGTACTTTGTAGGAGGTCCCATTGTTGATATAATAGCTCAGGTGTTGCCATCTTCCTCCCTGCTTCCCAGCACTTATCCTTTCAGCACTCTATCTTTTGGTTGAAGCACTTAATTCTTTTCCATTTGAGGTACTTATTGATAGGAACACAATTGTTACCATTCTTTATTCCTGTTTTTGGTAAATGTTTTTTCTTCTTAAAGAAGGCCCTCTAACATTTCCTGTAATACTGTCTTGGTGGTGATAAATTCCTGTAGCTTATTTTGGTCTGAGAAGCTCTTTATCTGTCCTTCAACTCTAAATAATTTTGCTGGATAAATTATTCTTAGTTGTAGATCTGGGTCTTCATCCTGTTGAATATTTTTTGCCAAGCCCTCTGTCCTTTATAATCTTTTGAAGAAATCAGCTGCCAGTTTTATGGGCGTTACCTTATAAGTAATTTCTTTTTTCTTGCTGCTTTTAATATTCTTTCTTTGTATTTAACTTTGCATTTTAATTATGATGTGTCTTGGTGTGGGCCTCTTTGGATCCCTGATTTTTGGAATTCTCTGAGCTTCCTGGGGTTTTATGTCCATTTCCTTCACCAGGTTAGGGAAGTTTTCCATCATTATTTCTTCAAACAGCTGTTCAACATCTTGATTTTCTTCAGTTATACTGATCAGATGAATATTTGGAGCCTTAATAGTGTCCCATATCTCCTTAAATTATTTTTTATAGTCTTGGCATCTTTCTCTTGCCATTCTGATTGAGTGTCCTGATTGGCTTTCCTGTCCTCTAGATAGGGCATTTGATCCTCTTCTTTATTCACTTTGTTTATTCCTTTGTTTTCCATTTAATTACTTCTCATCTCAGATAATGTGTTCCATTTCAGACTGGTTCCCTTTTATAATTTCCATTTCCATTTTTTCTCTTTGTTGAGTTCTCTATATTTCCAAAAGTTCATTGAGCATCTTTATAACTAGTGTTTTGAACTCTGCATCTGTTAGATACTTGACTCCATTATATCTGTCTTGTTCTGTTCTCTCAATGGTTTCTGCTTCTTTGTCTTCCCATTTTGGCTGCCTTTCTGTGTCTGTTTCTATGTACTAAGGAAAGCTTCTAAATTTCTTGGTCTTATTAGTATGGATTTGTTAAGTAGGTGTCCAGTGGCACAGTCCTGAGAGGGGTTCAGCTGCAGGCCAAAGTTAGCCCAAGCCTGTACCCCTCCGGGGCCACCTGTTAAGATTCAGCAAGCAATCACAGATGCAGTGCTTATTGCTATACTAGAAACCAAGGCCAGCTGCCTCCTCAGTGTGAGTCTCAACAAGGAGCACCTGACTTGCTGAGGATACACCTGGATGTGGCTTGGGTAGGGCCTGAGTTTGGGGAGGTGGGGTTTCAGGGCGGAGTGACCTCTGTTACCCACTCTGATGATGTCACGGCTGTGGCGGTGCTGCGGCCCGTGCACTGGTGCAGGGAGGGCTCAACAGGGAACAATGGATACTGCTGGCACTTCTGCACAGAGCTTGTCTCGCTTCGGCCCTCACTCCGACAGTGTCTTCCTGTAAGTCCCTAGTGCCCCCTGCATGCAGCTGATTGGCACTGGTGCTCAGAGCGAGCAGGTCTGTCCCTGCCAAAATCCACTTGAGACGCGGCCCCTTTAAGAGGTGTCTGCCACTGCTGTCGCCTCCGTCTCAGCCTCTTGGGACTGGGCAGCCCCGCGTCCTCGCCCTGTTCTACCTTCTGCCGTTGCAGGGTGATTTCTTGGATTTCTCCCTAGTTGTAGGGCTTATTTATCTAGACCCCCGGTGTTTTTTCCTTGCTGCTGCTCCTTGTTTTGTCACAGCTTTGATTTGGTCACAAGAGGGATGAACAGCCTCTATCATTTACGCCATTTTTTTTTGTCTCCACAAGAGCATCTTTTTAAAAAACAAAACAAAACAAAAAAAGCTGAATTGAGTAGGAGAGAAATGTTAAAAGCAAGTATTGGAAGGATATGGCAAAAATAATGAGAATGTGACACAGAACTGAAGTGTGGGAAACCCTGCCCTCCGGGTTTTCTCTAGGTATGCAAATGTGCTGCTGTAAGATTAAACAAGATTAAATTCGTTTTGGCCTTCCTGCCAGTCCAGACTAGGGAGTTATCTATCCATGGTTGGCATCCAAAGTCTTTGACTATTTTTTGCTGTCTCTTACTCAGTGTGTGTATTTGAGGAACACAAACTTGTTTTTAATATTAACCAAGCAAATAATTAAAATAAGACTAATGGAAGCATGGAAAATCATACTTCGAAAAGCCAAAAATGGCCTCTAAGATTAGCTTCTATTCTGGGTAACTCATTCTTTTTCCCTTTTATTAGGTTGAGTGATTGAGTTGATGACCTCCACTGTGCATTCTTGATGACTTTTGCTGACAGGTGCTAATAATTAAATTTCAGACTTTTGAGCCATGCTACTAGAATTGCTTGCTGAGATGTGTGTAACCATGAGAACTAAGGATTATGGTTTTTTAGAAGTCAGTATGAAATTTGAAAAAAATCAAAATGAGGTGAAGCCTTTACATGTCTTGAAGAAACCCTGCTATCTCTTGTACTAATCAGTTGACAAGACTTCCACTCTCACTAGCTCATTTTCTTGGGTTGTTTTAGGTGACAGAGAAAACCGATAAAGCCCAAGCCTCTGTTCCTGCTTCGGATGATGCCTATCCAGAAATAGAAAAATTCTTTCCCTTCAATCCTCTAGGTAATATATTTTGGTATCACAAACATGCTTTAGCTTTGAGTTTCTCTTAGAATCTAATTCAGCAAACTTGATATGACCAAAGAGGATAATGAGACTGTCTAAATTTGGGTTGCTTTTAACAAATATACTTGCTGGATGTATTTGTAAAGTAACATCTTAGGTCAGTGGGGGAATTGGAGCAAAGATGTGGATAGCATTGTTTCTGTCCTCAAAAGCTTGCCACTGAGGGGAGAAGATGTGTTCACTAACCTCAAACAAGTCTAAGGTGGACAGTCATAGTAAGCCTATTAGAAAGTGGGCTTTATGTCAAGTTGAAAATACCTGAAAAATCCACATAGCCTGCTCTTTCAACCTGATTCATATATCCGAAATATTTTCTGTTATAGAAGCAGCTTTTTGAGCTTTTAATTTACCCACATTTGAGGAAAGGCTACTTATGCCAAGCACTGCTAGGCTTTGGTTAATAATACTCGCCACGCCCTGAGAAAGCCCACTGTTTGAGGGGAAGTCAAACTGAACAAATCATCTCAGTGAGTGTGAGCAAGGAGGAAAACAGGGTCTGTTAGAGGGAACCAGACCTATCCTGGAGTTGCAGGGAAGCTTCCTCTCAGGAAGTGACTCAAAGTGGAGTCTTGAGGGTTATACGGAGCCATCTAGGTGAAGGAGGGGAGGTGCAAGCCAAGAGCATTGTACATAGAAGTATGTGCGAAGATCCTGAGGTAGATGAAGGGCAGGAGTTGTTCAGGGAAACTGAAAAGGCAGAGTGAAGGGGGGGTGGGTGATACATGTGACGCGGTGGGGACAGATTACTCAGGGCCTTCTAGATTTTTCAGCTGTATGTTTTGCCCTTTCATCCAAAGGGCATTTAGTCATTTTACGAGTACACATCCAGGTCATTTTGGGTTTTATACGTTACAAATAATTCCGCAGTTAGTATTCTGGAAATTATATTGCTGTGAATTTGTGAGTACATCTGGAGAGTAAACTTTAAGGACTGCTGAGGCTCAAAGGGTGTGTGATGATGTTTTGATAGAATATAGTGTATCCACACTAATGATTTCCATTCAGCCATTAAGGAAAATGGGGTAGATTTTTGTATTTTAACCAGGAAAGAGGGATACAATCTGCTGTTTCAGGAAAGAGGTGTGGCCTTTTTGCCCTTTAAAATATAAGCATAAATTGCTGAACCCACCTCTAGTGGGTGAGAATGCCAGCCTCCCCCATGTTCTCTAACTGAAAATGTTTTAAAACTTTAATCTAGCAGAAAAACAATGGCTATCTCATTGTTTTAAATTAGGGTGCGTGTGTGTATGTGAGAGCACATTTGATCATTGGACATTTACAGTTTTTTTAACTTTTTGTTTGTATCTTTGTTTTCTTTTCCTAATGTGACTTTCTTACTTTTTTTTTTTAAGAGCTCTGTGGATAAAGAAAATTAGCTCTCATGTCTCACACTTCTTTCCTCTGGAGTCTTTTGTATATTTATGGTTTCCTTTACACTTTAGTGGTTTTAAATTAAGTAGTCACTATCACTCAATTCCTTTTTGACTTCTGGATTTTACCAGGCTTGAAAAACAGATGAATCCTTAATATTTAGGCTTTAGAGAACGTTTGTACTTTACAAAATGATGGTTCTTTGTTCTTCTTGAGAAAATGTTCACACTCCTTGAAAAGAAGGAAGACTTAAAATTTAAATCCTACTTTTGTTACTGTTGAGAAAAAATAGTTGTTTTCAATAACTAACGCAGTAGTTCTCAAATTTTTTGTTTAATGACTCCCTTTGTATTCTTAAAAATTAGTGAAAACTCCAAAGAACTTTTGGTTGTATGTTCTGCTTATATTCCCTGGATTAGAAATTAAAATTGAGATATTTAAATTTTTTATCTGGTTAAAAAATAATAAACCTATTACATTAATGTAAATAGCTTTTAAAAACAAAATAACTTTAAAACAAAAAAACTTACTGAGAAGACTATTATGATTTTATATTTTTGAAAACTTGCTTAATTTGGCTTTAGTATAAGATAGCTAAATTCTCATCTAATTTCTGTATTTGATCTGTTATAGCTGTGTTGAAGTATATGAAGAAAATCTGGCCTCATGCAGATATGTAGTTAGGAAAGGGAGAAGCATTTTAATAGTCTTTTCAGATAAATATAGTTTTCTTTGATACTACCCTAAAACTCAAGTATGTGGCTATTTCTGAACATATAGTTGCAATATGGAGTCTGAAATCATATCAGTGAACATTTTATACTGACAATAAAATCCATTGGTCTATTTGGTACTTAAAATGTGTTTCTTATCCTTGTATTCATCACACATTGATCATTTAGGAATATTGATTCATTGAGAAATGTAGATTAACTGGATGTTGAAATGTTTCATTATGCAATATCAAAAGCAAATTCATTAATATTACCACTGATAAATCTAAGAAGTAGGAAGCTATGATGCTAATAATTGCAGGTTAGTTTTCCGAACTTCCAGTTTTTTCTTGAAATTGTGAATTTTATCATTGGCAACAGATACTGCTTTCCTCGAAAGGTAGACTTCTTTCATTCCTCTGAGAATATATGCAACAAATATCCAAGTCTGAGTAAACATAGTTTGTCTTTCAATTTTTTTTCCAACTAAATGGTATTCTAGGACAAAGTCCTCTAGTTCAACTTGCAAATCAAATAATTGACCAATTCCTTTTTCTTTGAGATCACCATCATACTTGTATATGCAGCAGAGGTGCTTTATGGCACACTTCTCATTTTCTCACAGAGTATTTAAAAGACATGTCCTCAGGGGTCAAAAGCTAATGAAATTAATACTTTTTACTGCATATGGTAAAATGATATGTGAAACTGGCATTTCTTACCACAGGTGAATGAGACTGAGGACAATAGTGACTACTAGTTTATTGCCCTTGCCTTGATTTGTATTAAAGCACAGTGATTTTATCCACCATTGCTTTTGTACCATCATTGCAAATGTCAGCACAGTGGGAAAAGTTATTAATATTATTGGAAAAATAGTTTTGACCTCATGGACCCGCTGAGAGGATCTGAGACCCTCAGGACTCCACTGCCATATAGAGAACTGCTGCCCTACAAAATACTTTCTCTTTGTGGCAGATTTCGAGAGTTTTGACTTGCCTGAAGAGCACCAGATTGCACAGCTCCCCTTGAATGGAGTGCCTCTCATGATCCTCGAAGAGGAGAGGGAACTCGAAAAGCTGTTACACCTGGGCCCCCTTCTCCTCTGAAGATGCCCCCCCCGTGGGAGTCTAGTAAGTGAACAAGTGTCTTTCTAGAAGGGCCGCAAACAATTTGTCATAACACTTCCATCAGTAATTTCAAACCATCCTTCAAACTTCAGGATAAGGTTTCAGGATAATGAAAACTATTCTCGATTGGTATTGCTTCTTAGTTCCAAATGCTAGGGAAAGTCAAGTCATTCTGAAATCTGGATAGTCTTAGGTACAGCAAAATAAGATTGAATTTAGCATATAGCTTTTTAGGTTATAAATTGAAGTATAATAAACTTGCTTGGAATGAGAATTCCAAGTTATATCCAAAGCTAATACAAGATCAAGACACCCATGCAATAGCGTAGAATAACAAAACTGTCTTACTGCATTAGGTTTGAGGTCTTGGTTCAAACTGGTGGTCTGAAGCCTTCATCAGTATGTTTTCTGTTTGTACTGATGGGGTAACTTATACTATTCCGTAAATTTGCTTTAGTGATATTGTTGGCCCTTACTTGTGTCTCTAAGAAAATAGAATTTCAGGTACTTCTGAGATCTATTTCCTAATAGAGATTAATTCTGGGACTATAGCCAAATTCTAAGAAGTGTGTGTGTGTGTATGTGTTTGTAGGTATGGCGGGTATGGATTCATTAAATAAAGGGAAAAACAATTGATGATTAAAAGTGACAACTAATGTTTGTATTGAGATGGACATTGAATCAAGGATTTGCAGATATTGAATAAGAAATTCCTGTTTTCTAGATCCGTTGCCGTCTCCCTCAAGCATTCTGTCGACTCTGGATGTTGAATTGCCACCTGTTTGCTATGACTTAGATGTTTAAGTTTCCTAGTGCCTTATAGTTTGTATGTATTAATAGTTTGTATTAATAAAGCGATTCTGTAACAGACTCTTAATATTGCAGTTACTATTTGTAATTTGCTTAAAACAGTGTAAAAACTAGTGGAAGTGTTAATAGACAAGAGTCTACAATCTGACAATAGAAGTTTGTCTTATCTGAAGAACTTAACCTTAAAACTCCTTGGTTTTAACAGTTTATTTTAGAAGCTGCCACTGTTTTCCCTGAAACATATACCCCTCAATGTGTACTTTATTGCCTTTTTTTTGTGGCCATTAACTAGTGACAGTTTATTAGATCTCTTAATTAGAAGAGCTACTTCAACTCATTAAGTATCTTGGTAGGCATTCTTTATTGCTGGTTTTATTTAGTCTCTAATGACTTTAATGCTCAGTATTTCGTAATCAGAATTTGAAAGGCTCTGAATCTCCTAAGAACTTCACCTCCTTGAGATCTTCAGTTAGGGTCTTTGAAGATCACAGCAGATAATTTACTGATAGTGAGATCCACTCTTCAGTATAGGAACCTATTTACGTGCTTACCTTGTGTTGGGAACTATTTTAAAAATCAAATAAGCATTGTCATCTTTCATGTTTGTTACTCTATTTTTTCAGATGAAGACAACGAAGCTCAGGATATCACTGGTATGCTAAAGACACGAAGAGCTAGAAAATGGTAGAGCTGGTATTTTAATTCCAAATCTGAGATTGGAACCAAAATATCAGAGTGAACGTGGTTGCCCACGGGTTAATTATCACCATTGAAAATGTCAGAGATTCATGTATATGCTCTTTTCTTGAAAAACAGATCTGATGATGGTAGGTCCTTGTTTCCAGTGCTTGGTAGATTGGCATGGAGTGCCAGCTGCCTTTTACGTGGAGTATGGGCTCTTTGTCCTACAAGACCCTACCTGTGATGGTCCGAAGTGGTTTTATATGTTTGTTTGTTTTCTCTTTATTTTCGCTGACTTCAACCTGGTTAACTCACTTTACTTGCCTGGGCCATGTCAATTGAATTTGATCTTTGCTTAATACTAAGCTCTGTAGGAAGCATTTCCCCTGAAACATCTGTAGCATCTGTAGTCAAGTTAGAATGCAAACTCTTTTCCATTGTTTTTAGAGAAAGCTGTAATATTAGTTATGAACTAGAAACACATACTGACATTGATCCTGACTTTAGAACTTTTACCCACTAAATATCACAATCAGTCCGAATTTCTGGAATTAGTAGAAAGTATTCTAAGAAAAGAGCAAAATAAGATTTGGGGTGCTCGGCCTTAGAGCGGAGTGTTAGATCTAGCATTTTCAGGTACAATAAGGCCACTTTGAAAAGAAAGGCATCATTCTGAATGGGTTTCATACCCTACAATAAATTCAGAAACTTTGGAAAATGGCCTCTTGTGGATGGAACAAAAGGCTGGGAGCCAGGTAACTAGTCAGTCCTTTACCTGTTAGCTCCTGTCCTTGAGCAGATGCCAGCTTGGAGTCATCTCCCCATCCGCTGCCAGTCAGATTACAAAGTGCTTGTAATAGTGTTTAATTGAGTCTTTATTGAGATCTTTAAACATGATTTTCCATCAACAGATAATTTTCATTGTTGCTATTTGTATACAATTTACTAAATGTAATGTGTTTGGCATTATTACATGAAAAAGCTTACCAGACGTCCTGTTTGGAATTCTAGTCTGTCCAAGTGGTAATATTCTTGGATTAAAGTTTCTTTCAAGACAGACAGCAGCACTAGCCTGGACCTTAATGGCACTGTTATCTATGTGAGGTTCACCTACCCCAAGCAGCTCGTCTGCTGATATTTTTTAGGCTTCAAATTCCAATTAACCTTCAATAGGAACACAAAGCTTTTCAATGTATTAATGTTAATATTTCTATCAGATTAATTCTGAGCAACAGTACTAAGTCACAAAAGGGTCAGTAATAGTAGAAATCCCTAAGTTTATGTGTTTATGCCATGAATTTACTCATAAATCGTTTAATGAGACCTACGATGGTTATGTGACATCACCCCCACCCTCAGGTGCCTGTGGTCCAGTGGGGAAGATGGCATAAAATGTTATCGTGATACAGGAAAATGAATGCAGGGGTGGGAAGGGCCAGGTATGGGGAGAGCACCCCCATGCCTAGTCTAGGGCAGGGCAGGGCAGGCTTCGTTGAGGAGGAATATGTGCATGGAGACCTGATGGAAGAGAAGCGTCCTGAACAGAAGGAGCAGCGTTTGCACATGCCAGGAGTAAGAGAACACAGCTTGCTAAGTGAAAACTGCCCCCTCTTTTTTTTTTTTTTTTTAGGTTTCGAGGAGGAGTGTGGTTGGGAACAAATGACTGGAGTGTTAAGCAGGGGCCAGAGCTTTGTGAACTGTAAAGGGTTAGAGTCTGAGGACAGTTGGTGTCACGGAAAGGTTTTAAGAAGGGAACTGATCTGGCATTTCTGTAAACTCGTGTAACCACCGTGGCAGTTAGGATGCAGAACTGATACATCACATACCCCACTGCTGACTCCCTCCTATCTCCATGTAGTAGGGGTCGGCAGCCTGTACCCAAGTCAAATCTGGCCCGTGGCTTCTTAGGGCCCAGAAGCTAAGAGTGGTTTTTATATATTTAAAGTGTAAAAAGAACAAAACAACTAAGAAGAATATGCAACAAACCATATGCAGCCCACAAAACCTAAATATTTACAGTCAGGCCCTCTGCCTTATAGTCATGCCCCAGTCCCACTCCTAACCCTTGGAAACCACTAGCCTTTCTCTGTCTCTGATTTTGCCCTTTGGTGAGTGTTATACAGTGGTAGTGTGTAGTATGTAGCCTTTGGAGACCTTGCATTTATATCTAATTCGCATTTAAGTCTCTTCCTTGAACTCCAAGACCCCTGTCTATAGTTGCTTTCATGAGATCTCAAATCTAACATATCTAAGTTGAAACTCTAGATTCTCACTCCCTATTTTGCCCTTTGCCAGCCTTCTCTGCCTCGATAAGTGGTGTTTGCTGCTGTCACAAACCTGGGAGCTATCCTTGTCACTTCCATCTCTTCTCACATCCATCCCAAACAAAGCCTGAAGATTCTGCTTCTATATTTTCCTAATTTGTTCACTTCTTTCCACCCCTCAAATGCAAACCATTCTCTTACGATGACCAAGGTCCTCTAATCTTTCCTTCTGCCCATGCCTTGCCTAGTCCATTTTCCACCATCGACCAGAGTGAAATTTTAAAATTCAAATCTAATGCCCAGTCTTCTGCTTAAAGCCTTCCAGTAGATTCTCACTGTGCCTTGGTGACATCTGAACTTGTGTCCCTGGTCCTTGAGACCTTGTGTGGTCTGGGCTCTCCCTGATGCTTCAGTGTCACCCTGTTCCATGCTCCTTCACTGCACCTTCCTTTCAGTTCTTGCGAACCCCATCCCCCCCCCCACCGCAGCACCCTGAGGGAGTCATGCCTCTGGTTTCATGGCTGGTGCCTCCTGATTTGCATTTTGGATTCCTTTGCTGAGGCTGGTTCCAGGAGGCATCAGTTGGAGCTCTCTGACCTTACCTCAAGTTGAAGAACTGTTTGCTTCTCTTCATCTTATGCCTCACTGGTTATCTTCAACTTCTTCAACCCACAGATCTGAGTAGTCCCCTAGCCCTGCTAATTTCACCTCTTAAATATTTCAAAAAGGCCTGTGTTTTTCCAGTGTGACTGTTCTTCCTTTTCAGGCCACCATTACTTCTCACCTGGGGTGTTCTTTAATGTCACCTTCCCAAAGCCATCCTTCAGGTGACGGTCAGGATGAGCTTTCCCATTCAGCAAATGTATCATTTACTTTTAATTTTGGACATTGTAGTTTTCAACTAGAAATTTGATTTCAGTCTTTATTTTTATATATATCTTCCATGTCTCTACTCAACCTTGTGAACATATTGAACAGTTGTAATCTATGTTTTAATGTCCTTGTCTGCTAATTCTAATATCTGGGTCAATTCTGAATCAATTTTAATTGATTGATTTTTTTTTTCTATTCCTCATTATAGGCCATATTCTCCTACTGCTTTGTATGCCTAGCAGGTTTTAATTTGTTACCAGATGTGAATTTGAGATATGTTTGACATATAATTTTGTGTAAGTTTAAGTTATACAACGTGTTGACTTGATACCCTTGTATTTTGCAGAATTGCCAGCAAAGCATTAGTTAATACCGCCATCACTTCACATAGTTACCAGTTTTTTGTGTGTGTGTGTGTGTGTTGAGAATATTTAAAATCTGCTCTTTTAGCAACGTTCAGGTATGTAATACAGTATTGTTAACTGTAGTCACCATACTGTGTTAGATCCCTAGGACTTATCTCCTAACTGGAAGTTTGTTCCCTTTGACCAACGTCTCCCCATTTCCCTCACCCCACCTGCCTCAGCCCCAGGTAACCACCATTTTACTCTGTTTCTGTGAATTCAGCTGGTTTTTAGATTCCACGTATAAGTGGTATCATACTGTATTTGTCTTTCTGTCTGACTGATTTCACTTAGCATATTATCCTCACGATCCAGTCATGTTGTTGCAATTGATGGCAGGATTTCCTTTCTCACGGCTGAATAATGTTCCATTGCATATATTCCATTGTATATATAAACCACATCTTTATTCATCTGTTGATGGATATGTGGCTATTGTCAATGTTTCAATGAACATGTGAGCGCAGATATCTGCTTAAGGTCCTGTTTTTATTTTTGTTTTGGACATATACCAATAAGTGGGATTGCTGGATTACATGGTAGTTCTATGTTTGAGTTTTTAAAGAATGAGGTAAGACTCAATATATCTACTGCTCCATGAATTATGAAGTTTTCCAGTCTGGCTGTTGGGAACGGGCACTCTTCCTTGCCATATATGAGCTCCGGACGTCCTTCCCCTAATCCTTTCAGGTGGTCCTTGCCCATGCACGCGATGCTCTTCTGAATGCTAGAGGGAGACCCTCTGCAAATTTCTAGGGCTCGCTCTCTGTGCGTCTCTTTCTTCTCCAGTGCTCTGCCCTGCAAACTCTAGCTGCCTCAGTCTCTCCCGATTTTGTTCTCTTTCAACTCAGAGTTGGCTTGGCTCTGCTTGGGTCCTCCTGCTCTGTGCACCTCATTTATTTCTCATTCCTCAGGGGTCACTGTCATTTGTTGCCTGATGTCTATTTTCTTGGAAACCATTGTTTCATACATTTGTCCTGTTGTTTCAGGCAGGAGGGTAAATTGGTCATTTTTACTCCATCATGGTGGAATTGAAAGTTCCTTCCAGGGTGTCACTTACTTTTTTTTTTTAACTGAAGTAAAATTCACATAACATAAAATTCATTTGAACCATGTTGAAGTGTACATGTCAATGGCTTTTAGTACATTCATAATTTTGTGTAACCATCACCACTGTCTAATTTCAGAATGTTTCATTGCCCCCAAAAGAGAAACCTGTTCTTGTGAGGCAGTCATTCCCCCTTTCACTTAATGTTGAATAATGTCCCACTGCCCTGGGGATAAAGTAGCTCCTGAGGCCATGCGGGAGATGATGTGTGATTCGTCACCTGACAACTCTTCCCATTTGCCTGGCTTCATCTCACTGAGACAATTCTCTTTTGAGGAGCCTTTCGTGATACCCCAGGATGAGGCTACATGCCCTCCTATTTGCTCAGTTAGTCTTAAACTTCTAGCACTTCCCACGCTAAGCTGTGTCTGCCCGCGTGTCTGGCTGTCTGTTCTGCCACATGAGCGGCGGCTTCCCCTCCCCTGCTGCACGGCTCCATCCTGTTTGTGTTCTCTCAGGGCCACACACCTGTTCACTGAGAAGATCCAGGTCCTTAGGGGGCTATGTGAACTTGGCTGGCTTTCTTCAGTGACTGCTATCAACGGTGTTTTGTTGACCTCTTCTCCCTGGCAGGTGGTGGGTCATGCTTAACTGCATCTCATAGCTTTCTAGTCATTTTTGGTTAAAATTCAATTTTGGCTTGGAATATAAGTCTCAGTCCTGTTTTAAACTTCAGTCCCCAAACTCACTACAACCTTTCCTCCCTCTCCTGACACTGGCTCAAGTTGAGACTGTAACATGCATGGTACATGTTCTGCTCTCTACACGTGTCCCTTCTACCCTGCAGATGTCAGACCCCTCGAGGGCCTTACTGCAGCCCAGTGCCAGGGAGGATGCTGGAGGAGGAAGAGATCATGTGACAGGCTACGTGTTGGTCATGGGGAGGGTCTTGGCATTGCTCTAGGTATTGAGCTCCGTGTGGTGCTGGTGGCCTCTGCTCTCTGTAGGGATGTGTGTGACCACTCATTTCTCTATATCTGTGGACCCTCCTGGGGGTGGCAGGCATGCCTCTTACATGCTTTTCCCAGGTGGGGTCTCCTATTGCTGGTCCAGGGGTCATCCATGGCCTCTGCCCTCCATTGATAATCATCGGGGTCCTTTCTATACACTTTGAAGACACAGAGTATGGGATGGGGTCAAGGCTTCCCAGGCACACCACATTAGATCTTAAGGCCCTACAGTCCGCTACTCCAGCAGGTCAGAAATCTGGACCAGGAACCAGTGTTTAAGTTCAAGTCCCCACATACCAGTGATCTCCCCTTTCTTCCCATAGTGAGGTAAGATGATTGAAACAGACACACTGTGTTCTCAGGTCCCTAGAATGTTCCCCACAAGAACCCTCTCTCCCCACTTGGCTCTGTTGACAGCACCAGACGGGCCTACAATTTCCGAGATGCCACCCTCCCCTTCTTGCAGGTCCACATCTTCCCACGTGGTCCATTTAGAGCTACTCTTGCCTACAGGAAAGTGAGGAACCACTGCCTCCCACCATGGGTGTGGCCTTTCCCTGCAGACACCCAAAGGCAAACCGCCTCCTCTCAGGCCTCTTTCTCCTGACGGCTGATGCCCACAGGGCTGGTTCTGGCATCTCTTGGCAAGTGCAGTGCTCACTTAAGAACATGCTGCACTTAGTGGCTTTTGATGACCAGTTAGGCACATGTGGTCAAGCACTAGGAGCAATCAAATGACAGATCATCCACTCTGCTCCTCCAGCTAGAGTGAACGCCTGCTGAGGGGTTATCTTCGAGTCTCCAAGTCCAAAGCCTTACCTGGGGTAGAGAAGCCATGAATTTGTGGAATTGAATTACAGCAGGAAGTATGACAGTACAGTGGCTTGCCCACGTCCCTGTGTGCACAGGCTCCCAGGAGGATTCGTATCCTCACTCCCTGTAAAGAGGCTTCTGTTCCTGTTAGAAGAGCCCAGATTGATGGGGTGCACAGTGGAGCAGGCTGCAGTTCCTGCCTGCCTTTGGAGCTCGAAGACTAGAAGAGGTTTCCATGGCGATGGCATGCACCACCCCTCCCCTCTGTTCTGCAGCCCCACTTCAGAGATGGGAGCTGCCTGCCTTTGAGATGCTGCTCGGAGTCCAGGCCACAGATGGCTTCTGGCTCCCTGCATGTGTGCACTGACACACCAGCAGGGACAGCCAATTGGGGGGACTGGGGGGCACTAACCCAGGGGTATAGTCAGGGGCAGGGCATGGAGTTAAGAGCATCTTCATCTAGAAAGATCATAAGCTAGTTGAGCACACTGTTCTGCAATTGCAGATTGAAAGGTGGCTGTGTAACTAGAGCAGGAAAACAAGTTATCTTTCAGTCTTGACTTGTAGTCAGGGGTAGGCGAGGGTGGTGTGGAGAGATGCTGAAGGAGATTGCTGGTGGAAGGGAAAAGATGGTTCTTGATAAATTCTGAAAGATTGGTAGGTGTTTTATGTAGATGATGTTCAGTTGCCTTCATTTATGCAGAAAATGTCTATTGAGTGGTCAGTGTGTGCCAGGCGCTGTTCTAGGTATTAAGGATATGACACTGAACCATACGTAAAAATCTCACCCTCATCCTAGCCAGAAGAAACACTATCTACAAATAATAAGTTTCACAATATGCTGGAAAATGACAGGCACCATGAAAAAAAAAATGGTATAAATGGGAATGTGTCCCCTGGGTGAGTGGGTGGATAGGTGGGTTGAAGTTTTAAATAGAGCCTCATTGGTAAGGTACTTTTGAACAAAGATTGGAAGAGGTAAAGGAAGAGCCCTGGGGATCTCCAGAACTAGGACCATCCAGGCAGAGGAGAGAGCAAATGCAAAGCCCTGAGGTAGGAATGGACTTAGTATGTTTGAGGGATTCCAGAAAAGTCAGCAGGGCCAGAAGGCAGTAAGTGATGGGGAGAGGGTTGGGAGTCAATGAATCAGAGAGGTAGGCAGGGGCCAAATCAGGTAGGATCTTAAGTGTAGGTTCCTGGGGGGCCAAAACATTATTGGGGACAGGATAATGTTGATCTGGGAAGATGGAGAGTGGGGTGCTTGAAGATTAAATTATGGAGAGTTTGAAGTTATGGGTAGTGATAATGTCCAGGTGATAAGCACAGGACTGAAAAACTGAGGTAGGTGGAAGACAAGCTCATTGGAGGAGAATCGTCAAGGAATTTTGACATCAGGGTCTTGGGAGGAATGGACAGAATGAAGGAGTGGTGTTAGGGAGAATGACAATGAACTAGGAGCCAAACTCTTCAAGGAGGGAAGGGAATGAATGACTTGGGTGTATTTGCAGTAGGACAGGCAATGGATGGTGCAGTCTGATGACCTGAGATTCCAGCTGGTGTTTTAGGGCAGAGAGGGAGCATGGTCTGGGAGTAGCTGTGAGGTCCCTGTTGGGGTGTTGGGTGTGCAGGGGCCCCCTCTTCATGGATGCTATTGGGAGGCTGGGGGAAGTTTGGTAATTGGAGCAGAGATGGCATCCAGGGGAGCCAAAGTTCCCTCTAGGTGTGTAGTATGACTGTTAGGATTCTGCTATTAATGACTCATTTTAATGAAACATAAGTGGGAGAATCACTTCTTAATTCTAGGTTTCTTAGACTAGATGAAATTGAGCAAGGATTTTTCAGAAGTTCTTTTCCTTAGAAGTGGAATAATAGGAATTAATAGTTTATGTTCCCTGGTCTTTCTAGAGAGGCTCTAGGATTAAGACAGAGCCCCTCTTGCTTGTGGGAGCCTTTCTTGAGGTTCATCATTGCCCTGACAGGCTGCATCCAGGGCAGAGAGGAAGGAAAAGGTGACTTAGAAGACGTACAGTTGCCAGGAAAAGAACAAGAATGGAGAAAAAATGAGAAAGGAAAAGCTCTTGAGAAGTCAACAGGGATGTTTCAGGTGGAATGCACTTCCTGGAGAGGCGGCTCTCAGGGAGGCAGAGCCCTGGTTCGTTGGCTCTGCAGGTGCGTGTTATGGAGCAATGAATCTCCAAGGGTCCAGAGGCCCCTGGGGTCCCTCAAGACCCTTTCAGGGCTGCATGAGGCCAAGGCTATTTCAAAAACAGTACTGAGATGTTCTCATTCTCTCACAAGTGTGTCTTGGAGTTTCGCAGAAGCTGCAAGAAGTGTGATATCACAGCAGCTTGAATGCATGAGCAGAGATGAGAATCTAGCTGTCTTGTAAGCCGGATATTAAAGAAAACTGCAAAAATCTAAAAAGATGTCAGTCTTCTCACTAAATATTTTTCTATTTGGTAAAATACAGTTATTTTTCATGTAAACATGTTAATTATATTTTCATGAAAAATAAAAGGTTGTCACTGCAATGTTAAATCAGTAATTTTTTTAAATTCACATTTTAATTTCTGATACTATAAATATTGGTAGATATAGTTTTCATAAACAAAAGCTCTTTGAAGTCCTTAATAATTTTAAGAATGTAAAGGAATCCCAAGACCAAACAGTTTGAGAAGTTGTAGTTGAATGGATGAGAAGCCAGGCTTTGGAGTTGGTGTGCTTGGGTGGCAGACCCAGGCTTTGTGACCTTAGGCAAGTTACTGAACCTCCATAAGACTTAATATCCTTATCCTTAAACTAGGCTACCTCATACTCTTACTGTGAACAGCAAAGGAAATAATGTGTTAATAATACATTGCACCGTGCTGGGCACAGGGTGATCATTTCATAAATGATTATTTCATCAAATAATGATTTCATGAAATAATTGATGCATATATCTATCATATGTATAATCCTGTACTAAGTGCTGTGAAGGATGTAAAATGCATCATCACAGCTCTTACACTGAAATGTTTGCTTTCTGCAGGGGAGTTTTCTTGATTTGTAGTTGGCACCTTTGAGTTCAATTCCCAGGCTCTACCCTTGCCTAATGACCTGACCTTGAGTGAGCCACTTCCTTTGGGGTAAAGCCAGATAAAAAAGACATCCATGGTGGTCCATGGAGGAAACATTATGTTTCCAGTGTATCTTTCAGGCATCACTGCCTCTTGCCTCAGTTAAACACTTGATTTTGTCCTTTTCCTTCAAAATTATGTAAAGTCGTCTCTTCTCAGCTTTCCATTTCTAGAATCTGCTTTTCTTCCTGGGATAATACAGCTGTGCCACTAGAGGGCACCTCCTACCTTCTTATTCATTCATTTGATATTTGCTCTAATTTGGAAATGTTCTTTCAGCTGAGATTGGGTGGCAAGTCCAGATTTATGTCTTCAGGACACTCTCAGCTTGGTGAATGTGGCCATCTTTGAGAATTCTGACTCTGTTTTTGCCAGTCAACAATTTACAGAGATCTCTTTAAATAAACCTGGGGAGAAGGGTGGTTGGGAGGAGACTGTGCGTGTCACCTCCATCACCTGATGTTTATTGAGCATCTACTTTATGTCAGGATTGTGCTAAATGCTTCACATGCATCATCTTATGGACTCTCAGAGTAACGCCACAGGTGTGGGTTTGGACACTCATTTTCAATAGCTGGAAACCCGAGCTCTGATTGATTAAGTAACTGCAAAGTCCAGCTAGAAGGTAATAGAGCTGGTTCCCGTCTGGAAGTGTGCTGATTGCAGTGGAGGGTGAGTTGGTTGTGAGCTAGAGGGAGGGAGGTCTGGGTCCGCTACGGTGCAAGATTTGGATAGAAGGAGAAAATCAGAGAGAGTTTGATCAGGCAGGGGAATTACTCTTTCACTATGAAATGGCCCCCACAGGGCATTGTCCTGCCCTGGCTGTAAGCCCTTAAAGTAGGACCAGGTCTTACTTTTCGAGGATAGTGGTTTTCAACCTTACCAGACTCAAAAACTTTCTGTAGCAAGTTTTCGCAGTACTCCCTTTACTATCCTGAAGTGAAATTCAAAGGCATTATATATCTATGTTTATATATGCTTACGTATAATACAAATGAAAACACTAGCAATTGGGTATCAGGTTTACATATATATATATATGTAAGCCGCCAACACAAAAAGCCACCAGCACAAATTTCCAAAGTGTCCACCAAGGGGCGACATACCTCTTCACTCCTGGGAACAGCTCACACAGTCTGTCCATGGTGACATTGAGCTGGCTGTTTGCTCCTTATAAAGGCCTCATGTTAGACTCTTAAGGGGCATGATAGTCTCTCTGAGGTCCCCTGAGTGGTAAGTGTGAGGGGTGGGGTATAAAGAGAGGAAGTCTCAGAGTAGAGCTGACCCTGAAGGCGTTAGGATAGATTTCTAGTCACATGAAAACACCATGACTAGAGTCATATGCTTTAAAGTTTTAGTTTTGTTTATTGAGTCATTTGCTTAAAATGTGATTTTGAGGTAATGTGTTTTATCTTCATTGAAATTGTTTTTGAAGTTACTTTGTATCATAGCAAGAGATAAGTATTCATTTCATAATTTTCTGTTAATTGACTCAATTTTTGTTTAACCTAAATACATATATTTAAATGGAAACTTTAATGTATAAGTAGAAAACTTGTATCACTTGGCATAATTGGAGGGTAACCTAAAAAAAAAAAAAGAAAAAACAGTGTTACTACATTCTTGTTGATACCTATACTGTTCCCACCAAAGGTTCATCTCTCTCCATAAAAGCGAGTGTTGGAGAGATGTTAGACATACTTGGGCTGAACCCAGACTGTCCTTAAAGTAGTCAGAAGGACCAAAAGAGAAGCAAAAGTGAATATTTTTCTTATTATTTAAGAGGATCCACATCATTTAAAGCTTTCATCGTATACCCGGGAAATTATGCCATACAACAGTAGACAAAACGTCTCTTATTCTGGGACATTGGTCTGGTGGATGGCTCCCTGGACTTGGAATCAAGGGACCACGCGGTAGCTGTCCGTCCTGCACCTGCCGCTTGTACTCTCTGGGCCTCTGTCCTTACCTGTAAAATGAAGATGTTGGAAGAGCTGATCTCTCACATTCTCCTGTCTCTGATAGTCTAAGACTCTCTGAAACCCTGATTCTCCTGAGAAGGAGATCCAGGACTTCAGGAGGGGCTAGAGAAAGCCAAGGATTCTCAGAAATCCCAAACAGCACCCTCTCTCCTGAGAGGCATTTTAGCCTGACCTAGTATAGTAGCTAAGAGCTGAGACCCTGGGGTCCAAGAGACCCAGATTTCAACCCTTGCTCTGCCTCCTCCTAGTTTTGTGATTTTCTGCAAGTGACTACATCTATTTGGCCCTGTTCCCTTATTTATAAAATGGGGACAGTCATAGTATTTATATTTATGGTGAATGTGAAGTAATAATATGCATATCAAGTGCTCAGTATAGTGCCTGGCCCATATGTTAGTAGTAATGAAACAGGAATATTCTGGGAGTAAATGAGTGGGGGACACTGTTGGGTGGTCTTGTCCTCAATATTTTTAAACCAATGAAAAGAATATAGGCACCCAAGAAGGGGAGGCCTTGTGTGAGAAAGGTAGATGTGAATGTACAAGGCTGTCCCGTCCACACATGGCCTTGGTGGTAATATGAGGGCTGGGCATTTTTGTGTGGGTTTTAGGACTTTTAAAAAAAATTAAATTATTATTTATTTTTTATTTTTTTAATTCTTTAATGTCGCCACATATTTGACCCATCTGCCTCCCACCTCCTCCCTCCCCCACACCCTCTGGTAGAATTTTTGTTTTAAAGCACTAGCTGAGTGACTTGTGGCTTTCTAGCCCACGGGTTTCCTGCGTCTCTGCCTGGCCCCTAGGTGCAGGTGTCTGCAAGTGTGTGCGTGGGACAAGAGAGTCAGGGAACAGTAGAGGGACAGATTAACCCTGGTGGCCTTTGATCTGCTCTACCAGCAAGGCTGGCCTGTTCTAGCCCAGGTGGGGGTGGGCAAGGGGGCAGAGGCAGTGGGAGTCTGTATCAGTTTGGAAGTGCTGCTTTGCTCATGCTGGGGACACATTTCTATAACTGCCACTTGTAGGCCATTGCAGACCAGGTCGAATTCTCTTGATGAAGATATCTTGTTGGCATGATTGTGTGACTGCTGCCTAAAGCATAAAGAGAGTTCTGTTATCTGAGCTGTGGACGTGGGTTTTCATCCTGACTTGACCGCTAGTGAGCTCTGTGATCCTTCTGAATATTTCTGTTCCTTCCTCTTCTTCTTTGCAAAAGGAAAAGATTAGACAATGTGGCTTTTACATTATCGTTTATTCGTGTGTATTGTGAGAGTGTTTGTATGTGAGTGTATGAGTACAAGTGTCAATGGTAGGTCACAGAGCCTTTGGACAAGCTGATGAGAGTTTAGAGACCTCCTCTCTAGAAAAATCTAGGTCCCCATGCATTTTATATAACATTTTAGGCTGTTTCAAGGTCACATCTTCACCCCCACCCCCTGCCCATGGAAAGCCATCCATGGATTCCAGTTGCAAACCATTGATTCTGTGCTTCATTCAACTTATAAACTTTATGAAGCTCATTGTGCCTTCCAAGTTGACTTTCCTACCGAATCCAAACCAGATGAAGAACCTGTTCATTTGTAAATGTGTGTTTAGTACATTGGTCCTCACCCTCCAGCTCAGTGAGCCTCAGCGCAGCTGGGCCATGGAAGGGCCTTTGCATATGGCCCTGTAGGTCATTCCCTGCACAAGGCGCCCGGCTGATGGCCAGGACTTTCCCTAATGGACGCAGAGGTGGTCTGTGGGCCAGCAGCAGCCTTTGCAACATACACCTGGACACCAGAAGTTAAGGTCCAGAAGGTGATTCTCCACCCGAGGGCTTGACCTGAGGGCTGTCCTTTCCTGTAGGCCCAGTAGACAGTGTTCATAGTGGCTGGAGAGAGGTGTCATCGAGAGACTAGACTGAATTCCTTGATTTTGTTAGGATTCGTTTGTGGAAAGTAACTGAATCCATTGGAGCTTTTGTAGGCAGTGAAACCAATCTGGCTGACTTAAGCAGAAAAGGAATTTATTGAAACCATGTTAGGTGATTCATAGAAATGTCAGGAAAGCTGCAGAATAGGCATGAGATAAAGGACAGAAAGCAAGTGACTGACATTTTCAACTTCTATAGTGGGAGGTACTCTCCACTTCCCACCAAGACTCTTAAATGGGGCAGGGGGGATGTTCCCAAACAGTTGAGGGCAGCCCTCCAAAATCCATTTTGTAGGAACAGAAACCAGCAGCAGCTAGCTTTAGTAAAGAAGACTCTTTTAGGCTATTGGGTGTCTCATCACTCCAGGGGCAGAAGGGAAGCCGGACCACTGGAACGGCCTGGAACCAGGTACTTGACAGTCAGCAGAACTCTTTCCCTAGCTCTGGTCTCTGCCTCTCCGTGCTCCTCCTCTGTTTTCTCTCTCTATATTCCGACATTTTATTTTTTTCACCTGGGCGGTAGGACCATGTGGTAAAAATGGGGTTTGGAGGTCCCTTGCAGAAAGGAAAATGAGGTGCTTGTTACAAGGGTGGCTTCTACCCCTGGCATGCCTTCACCCTGGCCAGCTCAGGAAGGGTCCCCACTGTCCTGTGTGCTTCCACTCACTGCGGAGGTCCCTACTGATAGCCTGAGCATTCCGCCCTGTGTCTCTCTGAGGCCGTGGTTACCTGCTCAGACATTCCTACAGTGTTGGGTCTTCCTCATTTTACTGCCGGAAGGCCTGAGCTCTAAGAAATTAAGGTGATTTACTCAAGATTTTGACTGTCCCATGAATTAGCTGGCACATACAGTGCTTACAAGAGTGCTTAGCATGTGGAGAACTTCAGAGATGTTAGTTATGTCATGGGGTTATCTTTTCTTCCAAAGTATATTTCTTTCTTCCTCTCTCTTTCCCTCTCTTGGCTCCCTCTGTCCCTTCTTTATTTGTTCTTTCCAAAAATAAGCACCGAGGGCCTTCTGTGTGCCCAGGACCATTCTGGGTGCTGAGCACTCATCCCTGAGCAAAATAGACAAGACTCCTGCCCTCAAAAGGCTTTTCTTTCAGCAGGAAGCAAGTAAACACACAAGACGATTTCTGACGGTGATAAGTGCTCTGAAGGAAATGAACAGAGAAGTGGCAGGGGCTGGCTTTTGGAAGGGCTACTTTGAAGTGGTGACTGGGGAAGATGTCTCAGTCTTCTGATGGTGACTGTGACCTAGGTATGAAAGATGAATGCTGCGAGAAGAGGGGATAGTATGAGCAATAGCTCTGAAGTGAGAACAAGCTGGAAAGAAAAGGAAGGGAAGAAGAGAAAGAGAAAGAGAAAGAGAACTTTTCTGGCTAGAACACGACGGGGAATGAAGGTGGAGAGAAGGCAGAGCCAGATCAGGGAGAACTTTTTAATGGCATCGTTTATCTAAGTGCAAGGGGTGAGGAACTCATGTGAGCCATTTAAATGGGACAGTGTCATGATCTGATTTAGAGTAAAAAAGAGAGAACCACAAATTAAGGAACATTCTACAACCAAACCAAACCAAACCAAACAGCAACAAAGACAACCCAACTGGCCTGAACTGTTTTTTAGATAAGAGTACTACATCACTGTTAAATTTTCTGACTTTGATAACTTGATTGTGATTATGCAGGACAGTGAGCTGCTTCTTAGGGAATACATGTGAAAGTGCATACCTGTAAAAGGGCATGATCTCTGCAATATACTCTCAGTAGGTTCAGGAAAAAATGTGTACGTAGAGAATGAAAAACATGTAGAATCACATCAGAAGATGGTGAAGTTTGAGTTCTTTGTGCTATTCTTGTAACTTCTGTAGGTTTGATTATTGCTATAGTTAAGTCTATCATCTTGCTGTTTTTTGTCTCTCTGTTCATTGTTACTCTTTTCCTCTTTTTCTGTCTCTTTTGGATTGAGTGTTTTTTAAAATAAACCTCTTTGTTCTTATTAGCTATAACTCTGCTTTTTTCCCCCCATATTGCTTTAGAATTTATAGTACACATCTTTAATTTACCACAGTGTACTTTCAAGTGATATTCTATCATTTCACATTTAGTGTAAAAACCTTAATAATATCCTTCCATTTCTCCTTCCCAGCCTTTATGCTCTATTGTTGTCATACATTTGTACTTTCTAATATAAATCTCATATTACATTGTCGTTATTTTTGTTTCAACAGCTATCTTTTAAAGAGATTTAAATAATACAAAACTGTATTTTTTTTGGTACCTTTTATTCCTTTGTATAGATCTAGATTGCCACCTTGTATCTTTTTCCTTCTGACTAAAGAACTTCCTTTAACATTTCTTGTATTATGGGTCTGTTGGCAATGAATCTTTTCAGCTTTTGTATGTCTGAAAGAGTTTTTATTGTAGAATTCTAGGTCGACAGTTTTTTTTCTCAGTGCTTTAAAGATGCTTCTATTGCAATTTTTTTCTATGAGGAGAAATCTAATAATAATTATGATTATTGCTCTGTGGGTAATTTCCTTTTTTTCTAGCTACCTCTCCCTTATCACTAATTTTGGACAATTAGATTATGGCATGCCTTTATATAGTTTTCTTCATGGTGTGTGTGTGGGGGGGTGGTTTGTGGAGCTTCTTGGATCTCTGGGTTTATAGTTTTTATCATATTTGTAAATTTTTCATTCATTATTTTCTTAAATAGTATTTTCTTTCTGCTCCCACCTCCTTCTTTGGAGACTCATAGCTCACTAATGCCCTTTTCATTTTTTCGAGCCTTTTACTTTCTGTATTTTCATTTTATATGGTATCTATCACGATGTCTTCAGTTCCACTGATATTTCCTTATACAGTTTCTTATCTGCTCTTTTAATTAATTAATTCATACATTCATTTTTATGGCAATATTGGTTAATGAAACCCAATAAGTTTCAGCCGTACACTTTAACAGTAAGGCATACACATATTTACACTGTGTGTTCATTCACCTCCCATAGTTAGATTTCTTTCGTCACCACATATTTGACCCCCTTTACCCCGTCTACCTCCCCCTTTATCTGCTCTTAATCCCATCTAGTGTACTTTTCAGTTTAGATATTATAATTTTCATATCTAGAGGTTCTATTTGAGTCTTTTAAAAATATATTCTATGATGTTACTTAGAATATATAGGATGTAGTTATAATAAGCGTTTTAGTGTCTTTGTCTGCTAATTCTAACATCTGTGTTGATTCTGGACCAGTTTCAATTTGATTGATCTTTCTCTTCGTTATGGCTCTTATTTCCTGCTTATTTGCATGCCTGATCATTTTTACTAGATGCCAGACAGTGTAAATTTTAATTTTTTCGGAGTTAGATAGTGGTCTTTTCTTACAGGAAATTGCCTGAGCTTTGCTCTGGAACGTGGCTATTTACTTGAAATTAGTTTAATCCTTTCAGACCTTTTAAGATTCGTTAGGCAGGACCAGAGCAGCATTTAGCCTGGAGCTACTTGTTTCCCTTTCCTAAGCCAACACCTTCCTGTTACTCTACCAATGCCCCATAAATTTTGAGGTTTCCCAGTCTGGTTGGGAGAATCAGGCACTATTTCCCACCTACTGTGAATGCCAGGTACTCTTCCCCAGAGTCCTTTCAGGTGGTTCTTCCCCCAGCCTCGGGTCGCTTTCTCCCAGGCATGCCATGATCAGTGCTCTCCCAAATAGAGCACCGGGGTTCTCTCCATGCACCTTCTTCTCTGTGGCAATCTCGCCCGTGACCTCCAGGCACTGTGGACTTCAAGAACTCTTGGCTCCATCTTCTCACATCTAGGCATTCCCAGGGTTCCGCCTGGGCTGCCTGGGAGGTCTCCTAAGGCACTGCGCCAGGCGGTCGTGAGGTTGCCCTCATTTGTTTCCTGTTTTTCAGTGTCTTGTGCCCAGTGTCTTAAAGACTTTGTTGGATATATTTCACTTGGTTTTTCAGTTATTTTAAGTGGGAGAGTAAATCCAGTCCTGATTGCTTCATCATGTTGTTGGTGTTCTTCTATAGGTCTGACATTATTTGAACTAAAAAAGTTTTTAAAAAATTGTAGTTGATGTGTATAGAGAAAGAAAAGAGAGACAAACGGTCCAGCAAGAAAGATTGGTCATTTGGAATTGGCCGGTGACAGTCACATTGGAGAAAAGTAGGTACGTTGGGGATTTGTTTTGGAAATGGGATTGACAAGAAGACTGACTGGTGAATTAGGTGGCAGGGAGGGGAATGAGGCTTGGTGTGAAAGCAACGAAGGAATCAAGGCTGTCTTCACATCCCGCGTTCTGACCTCTTGCCTCTTGTGCTTTAAACTCCGCTCTTGATTTAAAACTACCCAGCAATATGGTATTTCAAGAATATGCTTTTTATAGGCGAATGGTGTCATCCAGGTAACATTTCCTCATTGGAAAGCTAGATGTTTATGAAGGCTTCATAAGCTGGTTGGCCATTTCGTGCCTCACACACTCAGAGGCATAACGTGGTCTCTGACTGCAGAATACAATCATCGGACTTGGAAAAAATATTTGCTCTCAAGTTATGTAGAGACTTTCCAAGTTTCTGCTTTTCCAGGATTAAGTTTAGATTGAGTAAAACTTTCCCATTACTTCCACTTTTCAAGATCAATATTCTTTTTTTTTTTTTTTTTTTTTTTTTTTTTTTTTTGGTGAGGAAACACATGGCATCTGCTGAAAAAGGCTTTGCTGTGGAATCTTTATTAAGAATGTTATATTAGAATGGTCAGGGACAGGGCCCTTCTTCTCATCACCTTTTAACAGGTAAACCTGGTCCAATCAGAAGAGGTGTCCCCAAGAGGATGATGGTACCTCTCTCAGCTCATGATGTTAGGCTAGGCACTTGACCCACAAGCAGCTAATTAATGGGTATATAGCAGCCTGCAATGGGGCTTAGCATGAAGATGGGTGGGGCCATTGGAATCTCTCTTTACTAAGAATTTTGATTTAAGAAATGCATGAAAGAATTGAAGCCGTAAGGAACCTGGAGTGGTCCTGGTGCTACAGGTAGGTGCAGGTTATGCTTTTTGATGCACACTGAGTCACTTGAGAGGCTTCTGTGACATGCCCATTCCCAGACCTCAGCCCCAGGGAAGCAGATTCCACTGCTCTTGGTTGCTTGGGAACTGGTATAGTATTTCATACTGGTCCCTGGGACATTCTGAAGCAACTCTTCCAGGAGCACATATTTGGTCTTTTTAAAAATTAATTTTATTTCTTAAGTCAAAAAATATTGTGAAACTTAAAGAGAAACTGCAGGAATACTTATAAGAACTTCTGTACACTCTTTAACCAGATTCACCATCTGTAAACTTTTTTACTTCATTTGCTTCTCTTTCTATCTACACACACATGATTTTTTTTAACTATTTGAGAGTAGTTTGCATGCATTAAGCTCTTATTACTCCTAAATCCTTTAGTATATATTTCCTAGGAAGAAGATCATTCTCTTACACAGTCACAGTAGAATGATCAAATTCAGGAAATTTAACATTGATTGATACAATACTATTATCTCATCTTCAGTCATATTCCTATCTTATCAGTTATCCTGATAGTGTCTTTATCCAGCCCAAGATCCTGCCTAGGGTCATGAATTCCATTTAGTTGTTGTTTTTTTTAATGTCCCAAGGAAATTTTAAGAAACACTGCTGCGATTCTCTCTGGAGAGAGAATCAAACTCTATGATAACAGCTGACTCACAGAATAGTGGGCAGAGACCCGAGGGGTAAGTGTCCCTGGACTCTCTTTGCATTGAGGCCAGTGTCTGTGGCAAATGGTCACTTCTTCCTGCTGCCCCCCGTGGGTCACAGGTTCCCCTACATGGATGGCCCTATTAATTCCCTAGCACTTTCTCTTCCACCTCTGTTGCTAAAGGCAAACAATAAGTCCCTGTCATAAGCAATGGAGAGTGGGAAATGAAAGAGAAAATGAATAGAAAGAGAGTGAGAAACCAAGCTGCCCTGCCCTTAGACCCACAAATTGTTTGATGACCTTGGGCAAGTTACAAAATATTTTCAAGCATCAGAACCAACATCACAATAAAACTGGCTTCTACTTTTTGTGTCTTGAGAATGAGAATGGTTGCAAGGGCCTCAGAAGCTGTTATTGTCAAATGAAGGGATGAGAGAAGTCTGAAGACAAGCTTCTGTACTTCACCACCACATCAGGATATCCACCTTCACGTGGATTTCACATGAGTTTTTTTTTTTTTTTTTAAGAAGGTATAGAAGGAGGAACTCAGTGCACATGACATTAATGGGGCTGGAAAAAAAAGTCCCTATTTAGAAATCTGATACAAAAGCAAAGTCATCGTTTTCAAATCCAAACTTGGTTTCAGCTCACTGGCCCGACTCATGCTTCTGCCACAGGCTTTGGGGGAGGCTTCCGGGCCCGTATGCTCAGAAGCAGTCCTCCCAAGGGAAGGGTGGTCTGTGCATCATCAGGCGAGCTTAGAAATGCCTAGACAGTGATGCCTGTGCATGAAGTCCTAACACCTTCCATCATGACCTGATCCCACTGTCCACCTCCCAGTCTCCGTCCAGCCATGTCCCACCTCTTCTGTTCCTTCAGATCTGGCAACCAGCGTGTTTGCTGTCTACTTTGCTTGGAATGTCGTTTCCTGACTCTTTGTCTTCTTAAATCCTGCTTCTCTTTCTGTTCTCAGCATCGAAGTCACTTCCTAAGGCTTCCCTGATATCCAGGTGTGGAATACGTGCTCCTACTTGAAATCCCACCGTCCCATGAATGCTCCTGTCCCAGCACAATTGTGATGGACTGTTACCCTGCTTGGACTCCATAGTAACAGTAGATTTTAAGGACTGTGAGATTGAGCACTGTATTTTCTCTACTGTTAATGTTTCTGGCTCATGGCTTAGTACTTAATGCACAATAAATGCTCAATAAATATTTATTGGATGAATTGAAGAGAAGCTTGCTCAGATCTTACAGTTTGGAAAGTAAAACAAAAAGAGTGAATTATGTTTAGCAACATCATAATACTCACACATACCCCTATTTCTTTCTCCACCTGTTATGGGAAGCTCAGATTTATTATGTTAACTAGAAATCTGGAGTTTGCCTTCAGCTTCTTCCTCACCTTCCCCAGCTAAACACCTAAGTGTCTCAGGTTCCATCTTCTCATTTCCGTTACCACCGCCATTGCCCTCCTCACCTCCTTGTTGGATCAAGAAATTCCATTGCTCCTCGACTTTTCAACGTCTACTTTGTTCTGGAAGCTACTCATCACAGCATTTAGAACTTTACCCTGACTGGTCCACTGGTCTCTCATGGTGGAGGTACCCACATTGGGCTCTTGGACATTCCTCAGACATCTTTATAGCTTCATTCCCTTAATTCATGTTGCTTGCTCAGCAAAGAATTTCCATCTTTCCCTTCCCCCAGCCCCTACGTAGTGGATCTGCCTGCTTATCTTACAAGGCTTAGCTTAGATTCCTCTTCTAAGCTTCTTATGAGTAAGGATATCCCTTACTCTCCCAATCTATTTGTACCTGAGTTTAGATAGCATGTTTGTGTAGGGAGGAATAGTGGTTTATCAAAAACTAAGACATTCCTGATTTTCAGAGAGGAAATGCTAGAGTTCAAATAGAGATACCTCATAACAATGGCCTATGCTCATCATTTACTAAGAACCCGAGCTGAGCATTTCACCTGCCTTGTCTCATTTAGCCATCATAACAGGTCTTGGGATGGGGAGGGAAGTAGGCTCTTTAAATATCCTCATTTTGCAGATAAAAAACAGAGGTTCTGAGAGGTGATCTGATTTCTCTACTGTCACTCAACAAGAAGATGATGGGTCCTCGGTGCACCTCCAGTCTTCTCTGCTTCCCTCCAGAGCCTGAGCCGGCAGCCGCTGCACCCTCCTAAAGGAAGCAGCCGGCCCCAGTCATCTCTGCACGGCTAATGCGCGCAGCTTGTCACTTTGCACATAATAAATTGCTTCATCAGTCTTCTAAATGAATGAATGCTTTCTAATTGGTATTGAGAGTATGATCTTTCATTACCTTCTCTCATTAATATTGATAACAATATGGTACATGAATGCGGCCCTTTTATTTATTTAAATAGAAGTCTTGGATGTGAGTGATAAAAAAAAATAAATAAATAGTACAAGAGCATATAGAATGCATATGAAGTTTCATTCCTTCTCACTACCTAGTCTAATTCCCAGAGACAACCGCTGGTAACAGTTTCTTGTTTATCCTTCTGGAAATAGTCCTTGTATAAATCAGCATATGTGAATATGGATTAACACAAATGGGAGCCTACTGTGCATTGCTCTGCATCTTGATTCTTTCCTTTAGAAATGGGTTCTGGAGAATGGTCCATTTTGCACGTTTAGGTCTGCCGCATTCACTTTAAAGGCATGTGGTATTCTGTAGCATGGATGTGCCCTGATTGAGTTAATGAGTGCTGTGTTGATGGACATTTAGGTTGTTTCCCTTATTTTGCTGTTGCAAACAATGCTGCAGATAATTCTTTTGCACACACTTCTTTGCCCTCGTGGTGAGTGATCTGTATCCCCTTGCATGTAAATGTGGGCCAACGCTGGGCAGTTTTTCCTCTTTTAAAAATAGAAGACCAAGGCACAAAGGTTTTTAGGAATCTTTTCAAATGAAGGAGAGAGAAAGAGAGGAGGTCAGAAGCCTTCTACATTTTCAGAGCAGGGTCAATTAGAAGGTTATTATAAAAATGGAAAGATTATGGTGCCCCTGCCCCCATTAGTAAAAATCAACAAAAAGTTTAGATATTTCTCCATCGGGACCACCTCAGTGTTTTTGTTGAAGTATCGATTGCATTTTAAACATTAATTTTTGGGGTGTCCCTGCTTTTTCTGAGACCCAAAGCATGGACTCAGCCTGCCTCCGGCATTGGCCGGGGTGAGGAAGGGAGCTGCACAGGGAACAGTGGCTGTCAGGGTCAGTGCTCAGGGTGGAGCTAAGTCTGAATTCACAGCTCTTGTCCCAACTGCCCATTCTGCAGATGAGGAAACTGAGACGCAGTGAGATGCCATGTGACTGTCAGAAACGAATTGACATAGTGTCTTAACATAGGTCTCCCGACTCTCAGGCTGGTGGCATTTTTAAGTAAGTGAAACCCTAGGCAGCCACCCATAAATAAATGTAGCCCCAAAGCTTCATTTTTATTTTACAACTGCAAACGGAGAGCATCAAGAGACTCATGAGCCTGTTCTAGGCCAATGGCATATTAAATGTCGGCCGTCCCCTGCCCCAAAGGAGGCATCACCTGAGTTGGAACTGTGATTTACAATGTCGTTAGGAGATGTGGTGAGTAACAGTCAGTGGTCTCAGGGGCTGACGCTGCTCATCACTCAGATACTCCGATGGTCTGGAGAGCGGCCATCAGCTGCCTCTAGAGAATATTTCAAGGCTGCCAAGATATTATCTATCTCACGCCCCGTTGATGCGGCTTCGAGTGCTCCCAGCCATGGCACTGATCAAGGTAAGACCTGAGCTGGCAACACTTCCCTGTCGAAAAGAATCTTGTAAGTCATAATTTTCCAGAGAACTTGCAAGGCAGATTTGGTGGCTGATGTGAGTCCTTGGTGACAAAGACCCTCGTGGGAGCTCTTTGGTCTTTATGTGCACACAGCCTTCCTATTTACTTTTTCTTCATTCTGGCCCAAGCACGGGCATTGTGGTGTGGTGCTCAAGGCAAGGAGTGAGGGATGTCTGAATTCAAATCGTGCCTCCGTTGCACACTGCAGTGTGATCTTAGGCGAGTTACTTAAATCTCAGTGGGTCGTGAGCCTGGCTCATGATGCCCTCCATGCTGTGTGCACATGTGAAAATAAAGTTAAGACTTTTGGACTATAGTGATTCATTAGTGGTTCCTAGGATTTCACTTGCAGTAAGAGGGCCACTGGCCTGAATGGAAACCTGAGTTGAAGCTTGGTAGGCGAGAGCATGGTTCTGGAAACAGGCGCTTGCATTTGGATTCCTGCTGCGAACTCTTTCCTCCTTTCTGCTGTGTTCAAGTTCTATCAACCATAAAAGGGGTAAAAACAGTACTTACTTAACTCATAGGTTAATGCAAGAATTGCCTGAGGTGTGTGCGTAAAGTGACACAAACAGATCACTTGAAATATGTCCTCTAGTTACAGACAGAGGTCTTATTTTGAAAGACAAACACTATAACTCCTCTGCTTCCTCTTCCACATGTAACAAGCCTTTTCTTTTTTATACTTTAATTGATAAAAGTATGTGTGTAATAAAATAATGCTCATGTGTGCAATTTGCTCATATTTATTCATTCAACATATATTCATTGAGATCCTCCTTTGTGCCAATTACTGTTTTAGGCACTGGGGGCATGTCAGTGAATAAGACAGACACAGATCCCTGCCCTCAGAAAGCTTATGTTTCAGTTGGGGAAGACAGATGACAACTAATATAATAAATAAGAAAATTATATATTATGTAAGAAAGTGGTAGATGCTGTGGGAAAAATGGTGGGCAGTGGATAGGGAGATAGGACGTACTGGGGTGTGCATGCTGTTTGAAATGTTGCCTACCTCCTAGAGAAGGTGAGAGTTGATCACAACTTTGAAGGAGATGACGAAGCAAGTGGTGGAGACAATAGGAGGAGAGTTCTGAGGAACAGCAAGGAGCCCTTTGTCACCCACTGGAGAGGGCAAGGGGTGACAGTAGAAAACAGGGTCCCAGAGCTGAGAGGTGGGTGGGTGTGGATTTTCCTGGGCCGTGGAAGCCTTTGGAAGGATTTTCATTTTTGCTGTATATGAAACTGGGTTCCACTGGAGATTTTGAGGAGCAGAATGACATGATCTGATGTAATTTTATATAATAATTTTAAAAGTTACTCTTTTCAGCATTGGTCACTTGAACAAAAACTAGAGACAACTCGGATGCCCATTAGTAAGGAGTTGGTTAAATGAGTGTGGCAGCAGGAAGGGAAGCTCACCGTGTGTGGGGACTGACTGGGTGCATCCCCCCAGAATGTTTATGCTGAAGCCTAACTCCAGTGCGATGGTGTTTTGAGGTGAGGCCTGAGGGAGATAATTGGGTCATGAGGGTGAAGCTCTCATGAAATCAGGATTAGGTCCCTTCTAAGAAGAGACGGAGAGAGCTTGCTTTTACGCTTTGTGTCTGTCAAATTAGGATACAACAAAAACATGTCCACAGGCAAACCAGGAACAGAGCCCTCATCAAGAACCTGACTATGCTGGTACCCTGATCTTGTACTTCCAGCCTCTAGAACTGTGAGAGAGAAGTCTTCTTTGCTTAAGCCGCCCAGTTTACAGTATTCTGTTACAGCAGCCCAGATTGACTGAGACAGCACGATATCTAAGATGCATTGTCAAGTGAAAGAAGTGCAAGGCGCAGTGTTCTGTATGATGCATACAGATAGGGATCTCTGTATTGGCATTGACTATCTCCGAAAAGATACATAGGAGACTGATAGCCCATGGCAACTTAGAACCTCTGGAGGATGGAGTGAGCAGGACACTTTTTACCCTTTACGCTGCTGTCTCTTGAATTTTGAGCCATGTGAATGCATATATTACCTATTCAAAGCTAATGATCAAAAATAAGAAGTATACGCATCTGTACCAAGTCAGGTGATATAATTTTTACATAAAGAAAAAGTCAATAATTGCCCTTCTAACTTCCATTCTCACCCTGAGAAAACCAGTGATGTATATCTTTTCACATCTTTCTCTATGTTTAAGCATGAGTATACAAAACATAAACACATCTATGTTTTCTTCCTGAAACCAAGAAACCAACGAGAAATGGAATTATGTTAAATTCATTAGTCTACAACTTGCTTTCCCCATGCTTCATAAAACACCATGGCCATTCTCCAGACCAACCCAAGAAAACATTTATTATTGTTGTTGTTGTTGTTATGTTTAGTAACAAAAGCATCTATTATATGAATTAATTTACTTAATTCCCTATTTGGAGTACATTTAAGTACTGAGACTTGTGAAGTCTATTGTATGTTTGTGGGTGCTTGTGTACCGTGCTCTGACAGCATGGCAATGAACACCTTTAAATGCCTATCAACTGTTGAGATACCCCATCTCAGCTGTTCCGGGAGTCCTATGGGAAGAGGGCAGGCAGTTAACCTTCCCATTTGTGAAGCATCACAGTGGGTCATATGAGGAGTGGGCTTTAGTCCAGCTGTGTCACTGACCAAACCATTGTGTAACTTTGAGCAAGTCCCTCCCTCTCTGTGGGTCTCAGTCCTTCCATCTGTCAAAGGGAGAGTTGGGGGCTTGGTGATCCTGATGGCCTTTCCATTTCTAGGGTCTTCATGGGATTACAAGTTACACAAGGAGAGGGACCATGTTTGTTTTATTCACTGCTGCTTCCTGAGTGTTAAGCACATGGTAGACCCTTAATGAGCATTGTTGGGCAAACGGATGAATGGATTCTTTATCTTGTTTAAGGTCACGAGGCTCAATCATAGCAGAGTTGTGTGAGCTCTTGTTTCTTTTTTCCTCTACATCATTTTGCCTCTTGCCTCTTAAATATCTTTACCCTTGACCTTTACATATTGTAACCACATGATCTTTTGTTCTTCTACTCATACTCATGTGATATGTGTTTCACTAGCAATGTGTCTTTTACATATTAGGCCAGGGTTCTAATCTTAGTACCATCATTTACTACCTGTGTGGCCTGGGGCAATTTGTCTGACCCTGTTTCCTCCTCTGTAAATAGCAACGAAAGTTCAGTATTTACCATGCAGATGTACTTTGAGGTAAATTATGTAAACGAATACCTGTTAAATTGCCTAACAAAGTGCCTGGTGGACAGTAGGTGCTCAATAAATGGTGGCAGGTGTGGTTTGACAGCATGGCAATGAACAGGGTGTAGCCTACGTATTTAACAAATGAACGTTGGTGTCTCTTAGACGGGAGACACTGGTCTAGGTGCTGGGGCGATTCAAAGGTGTGTGATTATGTGCTCTGCCCTTTAAGTAGCTCACCACAAAATCCCAGAAACATCAATTTCATAGTGGGATTTCATCAAAATAGTTAAGTATATTGTTGAAATCATATTACTTGTTGTGGGTAGTTACACATTAAAAGACATACATATACATACAACATAGAGTTTTATGTTTTTGACTTAGTTTCTACTTTTTTATTCTAAATGCTTGGACCATTTTTCAAGTCATGTTGTTGGTTTTGGAGGGTACCTTGGAAATTGGGGTGGGTTGAAATAGTTGAGGTAGGAAAGGGTAGAGGCAGCTAAAGGCTTATTATTTTCTTTCATCTTCATAAAAAAAGAGAGTCTGAGACTCAATCAAATTCTAGTGATATAGAGAATGCCTAGAACATGGTCAGGTTCCAGAGAAGGAAATACAAAGGATGATTCATTTCAAAAGGTGAATCAGTTGGCACTTTTTGCGTGCATGTTACAGAAGGCTAAAACAAATGGCTTAAATAACAGAGTGTATCGCTTCATATTACTGAATTGTTTAGCAGTAGAGCTAGCCTCAGGTGAGGCCCAGGGACTCCAGTGATAACATCAAGAGCTTCCTTTAGCAATGCTTCATTTTCAGCTCTTGCATGGAGCTCTCTAGCAGCTCTAGACTCCTTCTTAAGGCAGCCAGAGGGCTCTGGCAGCTGCAGCCCACATTCATATACTGCATCATCTAAGGGGAAAGAGGGTATCTTTTGAAGACTCTTCACAAGCCTCAGAATTGCTTCTCTCTCATTGGCCCGAGTCAGGGTATGTGCCCTTTCCTGAGCCAATCATCATTGTTCAGAAGAGTGGTTCAAGCCAGCCGGTGACCCCCTTTGTAGGGGAGCATAGGATCTATTCCACTCAAAATAACAGGGTTGAGAATAAGGGAATGGTAGTAAGAGAGATCTGGGACAGTGTTCAGAGGGAAATGGATGCTGGGCTGCCAGTATATAACTGTCTACTAGAATAATCAGTTATTCCTATATGGAGTACCTACTATATGTTTGCCGCAGTTGCAAGCATTTTACATTTACCAACTCATTTACCGCTAATAAAAACCCTATGAGGTGCTATTTTTTCAATCTCCAAGATGAGGCAACACAGACAGAGAAAAAGGGATCAAGTAATTTGCTACTTGGTAAGTGAAAGCAAAATAATTCAACCTAGGCAGGCTGGCTCCGGACTCTGCTTGAACATTACACTACGGTTTTTATAGATCCAGGTTGGGATGTAAAACAGTTCTCCTCAAAATTATTTGTTGTAACTGTATTATGTCTTGGGTGATTTTTGAAGAAGGTGACATTCCTATATTGCTTTGGATCATTCCACTTAGTTGAAAATTTGGGTGTAGTTTCAAGGTCCTTTTAGGAGTACATGGGAAAGACAAAGTCATTTTTGCTTAAAATTACCCATAAATTGCACTTAACTTTGATCTATAAATGTTTACTCCCAGGTAATGCATCAGATGCATGTTCCCAGTCTTTTACCTATAGTCTTTCACTAGTAGCATGACGAGTGCTATTTTTCTCAGCCAGGAGCTTTGAAGGAGGAGGGCTGAAATGTTTGCAGAGGGGAGCAGCTTGGTGGGGAAATGTTCCTGTCCCCCTTCTTTCTGACATCCTTTCCTTTTTTCCTTCTCCTTCCTCCTCCCTCTCTTCCTCTTCCTTTCTCTCAAACTCCCTGCCCCACCTATGCTTCTAAATAAAAGCAATACACTTAGATTTTTCTTTTAATATAGAAGCACAAATGAGAAAATGTAAGAAGGATCTCATGTACTCCCATTCCCTTCTATAAATAACTACTCTTTTTGGTATGTTGTTTTTACTTTTTCTCACAGAGATCACATGACAGCAAGTATTTTATAGCATTATTTCTCATTTAAAAGATATCTAGAAGATTTTTAAAAATGTCATCAAGCATCCTTTAGCATCATCATTTTAAATAGAGTAGATGCACCATAATTTATTTAACCAAGTCTCTATTTTGGACAGTTAGATTTGTTGTCAGTATTTTAATCTTAAAACAATTTTACTCATGAGCACTGTTCGGCTAAATCTTTCCTGTATTGTTGACAACTTTCTTCATTTGCTGAGTCCAAGTACGTCAGTCTTCCAGCGTGTGTCCAGTTGTGGAGATGGGGATGCCCCCTATCTCTTTCAGGCTCACTCGTGTTGTTCCCGTCTGCAGAGAGGCTTGATTCCCGCTTATGCATTTTCAGTTTCAGGAGCAGACTCTCAGAATGCAGGCCCACAATTGGCATCACTATTATCTTTTTGCCTGCTCATGTAACAGTGTAGTATGAACTCTATCAGACTCAAAGTTTGAGAGAGCTCTCTGGATGTCCACCTTGGAGAAAGGCCATGAAAGAAATACAAAGATATTTAATAGGCAGTATTTTTGCCCTGTCATTGTCAGGGCCTGCTATGCACGATGTATTATGTTTGTTTGGCAATTTACTGCTTTAAAAAATAAATTTAAGCATTAACGCAACCCCATCAGGTAGGAGTTTTTTCCCATTATATCAGAAATTAATTAGGAGTTGTTAGTTTTTCTCGGCTGGAGTTTAACGTCTGGCTCTTTCTACTACTCCGTGTTGTCCTGGCAGGTGTTAAACTAGTTAGAGCAGTTATGCACAAATGAAAAGTTAAAAACATTTGACAAGGCATGTGTGCCAGACAGTGTATGATGTGATGAAGGACAGGGGCAGCTGGGGTCATGGCTGCTGGAGGCGTCCTGCTGCTCACCATGTCTCATATGTAGCACCATAGCAGAAGGGCAAGTGGTTTTGTGGGCTTTTCCTTTGGATAGAGCTGGTCTACCAGTCGCACCTCACCCTCAGTTGAATCTGTGGAGACAAGGGTGAGTAGAATTCCATTTCCGGGCCCCAGCTGAACTATAAGCTGACCGAGGTATAGCTCTAACCCTCACCCCAATAGAAGCTGTGTATTTGGGGATTTCCTGGGTTCAAGAGCCCCAAGCATCTTAGCTCACGAGTGGGCTGAAACACAAGCATCATCATACCACTTGGGGGTATTTTCACTTGCATCTATGTCAAAATTTCCTAGTACCGAATCAAAGAGTCTGAGGGTTAAAGAACTCAGCTGGAGATGTCCCCGTTGTACCCCGGGGGGCACGCTTGAGGGTCATCTTTCCAGTTTGACATTTTTGTACCCCTGAACCCACACTGTGATATTTAAGGTGGGTAGTGGCAAGATTCTCAAGCTTTCTGTATGCGCATTGTGAAACTTGAAGCAAAGCCATCTAAAACGTTCAACCAAGTAACACACCAGAGACCCTAGATGCTGTGTGTATGAGCTTTTCAAGGGCTCATGGGGGGAAATTGACTGGCACCAAAATTTAAAAAGAAAACTACGAAATCAAAGCTAATAAATTTTAAATGAAATGCCTTCACAACATAACATCATCACTGTATCAATTCATAGACCTTAACTCAACTCATATATCAACATTAGTTTCAGTTAACATAGTACTGTTCAAAATCAAGGGCTGCCTGTATGCAATGCTTACAGTGGGCTATGGATGCATTTTGAAGTATTTAACACAATGGTAGAAGGTGGGGGGTGAAAGCATGTGAGTTACTCAGAGGAAGGGTGGCTTGCTTGTATTTAAATAAAACAATGCAGAGCTGAAAATTTTTCATACTGATGCTGTTCCCATTGCATTCCAAGTAACTGGGTAGAAAATAGCTCCAACCAGTAATCTTGTTAATTTTTACATCTATGAGAGCCTGTAAAGAAGATAGCATGGCATTTGGTTAGATTGAGTCTCCCAAGCCAGGAAAGCAGTGTTGTTGTAACTCAGGAAAATCCATAGTCATTTAACAGTTCCCCTCCTCCCAGCATTGCCTCACTAATTCTGTAACCCTGGAAAGTTGTTTCAGTTCTGAGCTTCTGTCATCTGTAAGATGGAGGTGACAATACCCATTTTATGTGCCGTAAATGAAATAATGTAGGTTAAGTGCCTAGCACTTTGCCTGGCATATATGTTCCAGAAATGCTGTGTAAGCTCACCTCCATCCTACTCCCCCCCCACCCCCTAAAATAAGAATTTTGATTATAGAAGGGTGAGGCTACATTCTCACATTGTTCACGAAAACCTGGCTCAAGATTCAAGGGTCTATTCTTAGCGCGGCAATAGGTAGACAATGAAGGTGCATACAGCTGACAGTATATAGCTGTTTAAATCCTGGCCCTGTGCATCCACATCCACTTGCCTGTTTCTGGAAAACCCTACCAAGTAAGCCCTATGCGTTGTGAAGGAACCCTTAGGAATGCAGAAGTCCAATTAACTGACTGCAGTGTGGTAATGAACTTAGCAGAAACCAGCCTGGCCAGAGTTCCTCCTGTTTGTTGCTTTTCAGTCTAGCCCCAGTGAATGGACCCAAATGACTCTGGATTTCTTTAAACATAGTTGTCACTAATTGACATTGTACAGCTCTTAACCTTTCATAAAAGCTCCACAAAGAGATCATTTACTCTTTAACTCTTCTGCTCACCTATCCTTCCTTGTCTCATCCATTCAGTGTTTCAGTCAATGTTAAATAGTGCCTGAAGGTCAACTCAGAGCTGGCTCAGATGCCTGGGGCCCCCCTGGCCCACATCCCCAAGGAGCTCCCTCCCCCATGAGGGAGAATCTCACGTAAGCAAATAGTTTCCATGTTGACCCCTTTGAGAGGACAGTGTAATGCGGGGATGGGGGGCAGAGCTTTGAAGAGAGCAAATTTCAAACCCTGACTCTTCACGTTTCTAACTATGTGACCTTAGGAATTTTTTCAATCTCTGTGATCTGGGGATAATAATCAGATCTACTTTTTAGGGTTGTTGGGAGGAAAGAATAAGAACCCATATGTATGTTCAATGTCTAATATAAATGTTATATATAACATTTACATATGTTATATATAACATATAATATAAATGTTCAATAAATATTTGCTTTTTAGAAAGTTATCTATAATAGAAGTTCAAACAAACCTTTTGGGAGCTCAGAAAAGGGAGCAACAAACACCTCCTGGAGAGGTCAGGGAAGTTATAACTACCTGGAAGCAAAAATCTGTCAACTGCTCTTTTCTGCCTGTGGGTACATTCCCAGTGTGGGGAGGTAGGATTTGTCTTGTCTGGGACTCTTCCTTTACAGTTACATATTCCAAGGGCCTGCTAAGTCCTTCCGAGTTTGGGGAAAGGTGCAGCAAAGGGCGCCCATGAAAGCAGTTAATAATCGTGTGACCTTGGGAGATAAAATTCCCTTATCAGTAAAACGAGGATCATAATACTGGCTGCCTGATGTACTTGCTCTGGGATTAGGAAAGATCTTGCATGTGAAACATTTAGCAGAGAGACTGGCACAGGGTAAGTGCCCAATAAAATTGAGCTATTATTGTTATCATTAGTTGAGTGAAACAAACTCAAGACTGCTTTGCATTTCGGAGAAGAGTGCTGGGAAGGGAAGGACATCTCTGGGTCTCCTGCTGGCCAGGTCAGTGCTTGCTTCCAGCGGCCGGTTTACAGTTCAAAGCATCCGTTCAAATTCTGAGCACATCCAGGCCTCTTCAATGTGTCTAAGAAAAAGAATTTTGTGCCTGAGCCTCCCCCTTTCCAAAGGCAGATATTTCCTTGAAACAATTAAAAACAAACAAATAAATAAGTAAATGGCTGCACGTATTATTTATTTATTTTTGGTTAACGTTAAATTGAGGTTTTGACCGAAAGTCAGCCTGCACACACTTGAAAAGCCAGCAGGGTCGTTGGGCAGCAAATAAAAGGTCTGGGGATTTCCTGGCGAGGCTGCGGAGAGTACAGACAGGAAGCCGGGACCCAGCGCCTGACCAGCACTTCCCCGGGGGAGGCTGGAGCGGAGCACGAGCATCCTGCCCAGAACGCTCCAGAGTGCACAGACCAGGGCTGCCGTCTGTTCCCAGAGGGTCCCTGACCCCTGGGTCTGCATCGGGCAGGCAGCAGGGGCGAGGTTGAGGCCTCCCCCAGGGAGAGGCTGACATTGTGGGCTGGAACCTTCCATTCCGACCCAGCCTCTTCCCCTCTTGCTCTGCCCGGGAGGGAATCGAGAAGGGACTTTCCAGAGAGCGTTAGCGTGCAGGGTGTGGAAATGGAATAAAAGCATATGCAAATAGGCCTACCCGTGCCTTCCTCTACCCCAGCGAGCAAGAAAGAGCCTTTCTCCAGAAAGATGCTCTTGCTCCAGACGCTTGACAGCTCTCCTTCCCAGGATGGCACAGCAGATGGAGTACGGTGGTAAAACTCGGGCAGGAAGCCATGCCAAGGGGGTGGGCTGGATGGACAGGAGGAGGTAGCAAAACGAGGAGGGGGAGGACAGCTGAGGAATCAGAAAGATAAAGTAAATGAAATTTTAGGAGCTCACTGTATGTATGAGCTCGGAAAAATAATCATTGCAAGCTGATTTATTATGTACTTATCTGCTGTCTGAGAGGCAGCAGGCTTTTGTATAGTGGATTATTGCAGAGAAAATGACACATTAAAGATATAATCAAGATGTTTAAAGCATATTGAATGACGTTGGAGTTAAAGTAGGTGAGGCTCTTGTCATCTATAAATATAAAAATATCAGTGGCTTGGAGATATTTCCAGTGCCTTAGTTAAGACGTGGCTCCGTTTCCAAAAGGAAAATATTTCTTAACTTTGTTATTTTCAGGGTGGGGCAGGGTGGGGTCAGGAAGTGGTATAGAACCTGTATGGAAGATAAAATAATACGCTTTAAACCCTGGACTTGTTGTAGGCTGTGGCCTCTGTTTAGCCAGTCATAAACTTTCTTGCAGTGACAATAGTATGACAATATTGCACAGGACATGTGGTGTAATTTGGGGGCTAAAGTGTGGGAGGTTATAGCTGCTATATTTTGTTTATTGTGTTCTTTTTCTTGATCTCATTCAATTTGTCTTTGGATATGAGATGTATATGTGTGTGTGTGTATGTGTGTATGTGTGTATGTATGTATGTATGTATTTTTACATACCAACTTGTATATTCATTGGCCAAATAGCATAACTTTTCTTTTTTGAAGGCTTAACTATTGTATTATTGCATCTTCTCATCAAATGGGACCTTCACATTCAGTGTCCATTATTTCATTTGCCTGCTTGGGGTTCCACTGGGTTTTGTCCCAAACCTTTCCCATTACAGCTCAAGCGGACATTTGCCACCAAGTTGTTAACTACGGGTTTTGAACGGAACGGGTTTCTCTTCAGTTGTTTGTTTTTAACAACAGTCACCTTGCTGCCCTGACTTGAGCACTGGGAGCAGATAAGCAGCAGCACAAGCAGCCCTTTGTGCTGGAGCTTTCCGAGGGAGGAGGTAGAGACCTTGCCTTGCAGGCTTGTCTAGTTGCCTTGGAAGTGCCTGCATTGTTGCTGTTGGGTGGCTGGTGTCCCCATCTCCTCTGCAGGATCCAGCAGGCCCTGGCGTGGGATGGGGCACAGCGCCCATTGGAAGACTGATGATGCTTCTTGGTCATTTTACCTCTGAATTCCTATTACCCCACTTTTTCCAAGGGCCCCCCGGAAACTCCATGTACTCTCTTCAGTGTAGTCTTTGGCCTAAATCTGTAGGAAATGTATGTTTTTTTCTAGCCATCAGCAATTTATAGTCTTGGGTGTGGTCCCTCAAAGCCAGCTTTGGGGCACTTTTTGAATTCAAGTGGTGATTCCTCCCTCTGATTATTCTACAAAAGTTGGCAAAAGTTCCATATTTGGGTCCTGTGGTTGTTAATGATAACAACCACAATAACAAATTCTTTTTGATCTTAATAACTAATGAAGTCATTTTGATTTACAACTTGCAAAGTATTTTCATGGGTCATTTCATGTAATTCTTCCATAAAATTTGTAAGGTTGGCAGAGACAGTAGAACTGGCACATAATGGAAGCTTATGAAATAGTTGCTGAATGAATGAATTATACCCATTTTCCTGGAAAGAAATTGGGATAGTGATTCAAAGAAGTATAGTGACCTACCCAAGGCCCCACTAGCCAGGAGAAGCTCAAACTCAGATCTTCTGACTTTTTCCCCTCCAGACTAACTCTGATATAGCGTTTCATATAGTTTTTGTTGTTGTTCTCCAGGAAAGTGTTTTTGATTCTATAAAAAGAGATACTGGGAAAATGAAATTGGATGGCTATACTACCAAAGGAGTGGCAGAGAACCTTGCCTGCCCATTTGTATAAATTTTTCTTAGGTTCCTTACTCTGCAAGAAATTTATATCCTTAAGGACATGAGTGTTTGGATGTGTTCCTTATTGGAAATAGAAATACAAGGTCATGCTGAAAAAATGACTGTCTTGAATTTTTAATATTTCTTGGAAGTTTGGGCATGCAACTGCATAGATCTCAAGGGAAACGAATACCAGAGTTTTGGGTGTGGAGCTGAAACTTTTTCTCTAGCTTTGTCTCTTGAGGTACCAGGGAGTCATGTAGTGGCACCACGTTGGCGGGGGGCCTGGTGTGCAGCGTCCAGCAGTTGTCTGGCCTGGGGTAGCATTTTACCAGCTGCTCCCACTGCTGGAGGAAATGTCACCCAGATCAGCTGAGATATTAAAGTAGGAGCCCCTTGTTCTACTGAACCTGAGACCGGGCTCTGGGGTTGTACACATGCACCAACAACAGCACTCCATCTGCTTGCCAGAGACTTCTTGCCACCCTGTGACACCAGGAACAGTGGGAAGGAGGGAGGATTTCCCTCCTAAATCTAAAGCTGATTAGGGTGGACTGCCAACAGGGGTCCACTCAAGGGCCTTTCCCTTTGACCCCTGCAATGGAAGGTCAAAGCTTTGGCCGTGAAATTTCTCCCAGAGGAAAGATGCAGAAACAGTTTGGCTACTTTTTGTCCTGAACTAACCCTCCTTCCCTCTACAAAATGCAGTTGTATTGCCACCAAGGTCCCAGACCTGCCAGACTTTTCCTTAATGGTTTCTGTGTGTTGTTTAGAAAGGCCTCTCTCAAGTGAAGGTTATAAAGGTTTATTCTTACATTTACTTATGAAGTGTTTATAATTTTAGTTGTTATCACATTGTTTATTTGCAGTTAATTCTTTCATTCATCTGAAGTGTATTTTATATGGTGTGAGACAGATCTCATTACAAATTTTTACTCTATAGATGCTAGTTTTTCCCTCTGCTATTTTTTTTTAAATAAGCTTTTAACTTCAAGACAGTTTTAGATATAGAGAGTTGCACAGATACCACAGAGAGCTCCTGTATACCACTCTCAGCTGAAAGGATATTTTTGCATGTTCCTAAATTCTCACATGTAAACAGATGTCTTTCTAACATCTCACTTGTATTCTATTGATTCATTTGCTATTTCTACCTCACTGTCACATGCTCAATTAATATTATTTCTAGAGAGTTTTTGCTAGGGAACATAAGATCTCACAGGGCTTTTAAGAGGTCCCATCCAGACCTCAGGCAACTAAATTATTGTTAACCTTGTTTATGGATGTTGTTGCTGCTGAGGTGACTGGCCAGGAAGGAACACATCTCTCTACCTAGTACAGAGGGAAGGGGTCAGCATTGACCTGCCTCTTATACAGAATGCTCTGTTCTCTGAGCACAAGCCTTGGATTCAATGGCAAGGACAAGGTTCTAGAGTAGGGCTTCTCCTCCATAGTACTGTTGACATTTCAAAACTGATTAATTCTTTGCTGTTGGGGCTGTCCTGTGCATTGTAAGATGTTCAGCAGCATCCCTGGCCTCTATCCACTAGATGACATTAGCATGACTAATTATGACAATCAAAATTATCTGCAGACATTGCAAATATCTCTTGGTGGTCAAAACCCCACCCCCATTTGAGACACGCCCCCACCTGCTCTGGAGTTAACCTGCTTGAGCTCATCCCCGACTCCGACTCCACCATTCAGTAGCTGTGTACCCCCATTTCCTCCTGTGTGAAATGCAAACAATGATGGTGTCTGTCTCCTAGGATGGTTCTGTTAAAGAACAAAATTCAGCTGTGTAAATTTGAAGATCTAATTGGCTTTATTATTTAATTCATGAATCTGGCAGCATCCTATCTGGCAACTGGAAAGGTGCTCCAAGGGGTTGCACAAAATAGGAGGCCTTTGTAGGTGGAAGGATATGGCAGGAAATTATTAAAAAGAAAAGAAAAAGGATTGTTTGTAGGCCAGGCCATCTTATTCTGGGGGAAAGAGAATGGCAGCGGTTTTATCAAGCAGATTCTCTCACAAGCATGGATCAGGAAATGCCAGGCTGATCAGTTTAGAATTCCACTCTAGGGAAAGGCTAAAATTGCAATTAATTTAGTTATTAAGTTTTGGTTTGGTGATATGGCTTCACAAAAATGACCCCATTTTAGCTTGTGTTGACAGTCCTGAAGGCCAAATGAGCAAATACACATGAAACGCTCAGAACAGAACCTGGTTGGCCAGACCTAGCTCAATGTTAGCTATTATTATTATTACTTAAAAAATTCTTTATATTTGATTTCACTTCTAACAAGCACACAGATTTTCCTTTTTTCTACTACCTTCATATCTTCCCCACCATGGAGCAAATGTGTTTAAATCATAACAATATTCACCCCAAAATTACATGTAATGAAATGGAACTCTATTTTCAGCAGCGCGTAACTATTAATTAATCAGCTCCCATGATAAACTCATCTGAGCTGCCTGTGAATTTTATTTGCGGCTACAGAAGAGCAATTCTAGTTAGTTAATAGGCCTTTAAGTGGCAATCCAGCTCTGTGGAACAGCAGAAAGGCCCAGGAACGATTTTCAGAGCAAGACAGTAATGAGAGAGGGAAGATAGAAATCTGGGATAAGGAGGAGACTGAGCATTTATTTGATTCATTCACTTGATGGCTTTGGGGATGCTGTGTTCATTTACCATGGGAACACACCATCATCTTGCAATTCAGAGGGGGATGGATGAAAGACTTGTCTTCCTGCAATTCATGTTACTTAGTCACCCGGAAATTCTTTCCCCACTCCTGTAGCAGCAGCCTTTGTAAAACCACGATGTTGCTATCAAGCTTGTTCCAGAGCCCCTCTGCTGAAACCAGGAGTTGGTCTGAAAAGGACAGAGGAAGGCCCGGGGCTTGAGCTGGAGGGGCTGGAGGCTGGGTGGGGCTCCCTGCTTTGAAGACCTGGGTGAGCCTGATTAATCCATTTAGCCAGTGCAGCTGGGCGGTTGGGAGCCTGGGCTCTGGAGTTGGAATGATTAGGTTGAAACCCCAGTTCCTTAATTTGCTGGCTGTGTGACCTTGGGCAAGTCACTTAACCTTTCTCATCTCCAAACTGATGTTGCTGATAGTACCTACCTCCTAGCTTTGTTGTGAAATAATTCATTTAGTCCAGTGGCTGGAATATAATAAGTACTTAGTACATTTTAGCTGTTATGGTCATTGTTATAATTATTATTTATTTGACTGTCCTCCATGTGTTGGGCATTGTGCTCAGGGCAGGCAATATATTCAGGTCATATATGACGTTTTGTACCTCCAAAAGGAAATTACGACGTCTTGACAAGTGAGCATCGAAGGCTGCAGAAGTAGGAGGGAGTTAGAAACATCCTCAGAGATTGGTTCCTTAGTGACCACAGAGAGCATGGACCCTCGGCACAGGCAGAGCCTGTACATAGAGTGAGGGAGGCTGTGGACACAGGGGTGGAGCTTAGAAGTTTTTTCACCTACATAGGAATCAAGTACCAAGTTTGAAGTGGACAGACTGGAAAACAGAAAAGTATGGCCCACCTCTGCCGAGAGAATCCCAGCCGTCACCGTTTCTGCAGGCTTCACGCGTATTTTGTATTAGCGGTGCCAGGCGCACGGCCGCCATCATTTGTGTGTTCTGTTTTGCTAAGTCTCGCTTCTCATTGCAAGACCTCGCCTCATGGTTAGAAGAGGATTTCGCTTTACACAAAGGGCTAGCGGAGCTCAGCACTGGAGATGGAGATGGCCCTGCAGTGTCTCACTGGCACAGATTTCCTGACCCTGAGCCCTTACTATCGCCGTGCCCGCTAGAGTTTGCTTCCCGAGGCTATGTGCAGGGATCCACACGAGATAATTACGAAGGCTCTTTGTAAGAAATTTTAAAATGAAGTGCCATGTAAGGGCCTTTTTTTTTTTTTTTTTTTTTTTTTGTAGCAAGTTTGTAAAGCGATGTGGTTACATGTGGTTACATCTCCTTTGCACCTTTTGGGAGTGAACTGAAAGACCAGGATTAAGTTAGCTTTGAAAGGATTTTAGATTTGCAAAGTTAGGCTAGATTAGTAGTTTCCCTAAAAAACCTCATATCATGGAAATACTCTCTTTTATTCTGTCTCTCTATAATAAGAGCAAAATGCCACAGTGGTAATTTTTTTGGGCAAAATCATATTTATAACGATTTTTGGATTAGTTTTTATTTTTTCCTCAAATAGATGGAAAAATACATCAAAGAGAAGGGGATGAATTCTTCGAAATAGAAATGAACAGCGTCTCTATCATAATGTACCCAAACCAACTCAGGTGTGGGATTTCTTTTCAAAGGACAAATTATACATTTACCCAACAGAGATACACAATAGAATTCTGTCTTGAACATGAACTCAGGTTTTTATTGATTTAATACAATGTGAGTTCTCCCAGGCTCTGCACTGGGGAAATGCTAATAATAAATAGAACAGCAGTGCTGATAAATGTAAATGGTCAGTGGGTAAAAGGCCTTCATATTGTTCTTTTGTTTCCACGGTTTCTGACTACAAATTTCATGAAGTTGACAAAATGGCTCATAGCGCCGGGTTTGTCCTGGTAAATAGGATGCAATTACTTTGCTAAGCTGTTCTGTCTCGTTCTTCATTCTGGCTGAGACATGACTCTGGCTGTGCGGTTTAAGTGTGTTTTGACCTGGCTGCTCTATCTTAACTCGGTGGATGCAGACTCGGAGGAACTGGAGGTTGGAGGTTGGGTGACCTGGCACAGGTAGGCATTAGGGTAGGAGCGGATCATGGTGGTAGAAGTGGCCCACCATCCAGATCCTTGGGGCCTCTGCTGTCCCCGTCTGTGCACTGCAGTCCTGTTCGGAGCACTTGTAAGGAGGTCGTCTGGACATGTCACTGGTCTTCAGAACCAGAACATGTCATTGGGCGGAGGGCGGGAAAGTTACTGAGGACAGAAGAGGATCTTTCAGAGGGCTGAAGGAAGGAATTGTTTATTGCTGGAAAAGTATAGAATTTGTTTTCACAAAATAATTACTCAGACCTTTTCTAAGTTGTCTACCATGTGCAGTGCCCTGCTGTTGCAGGGAGGGGGTGAAGAGCTTGAAAATATCATAGCTGCCTTTGAGAATTTCAGTCTCACAAGACTTGCATTGATGGATTCCAGACCCCCAGGATCAAGTGTGACACTGGATGATCAGAAGATGGATACTTGGGATTGCTCTTTGCCCTCCTCCCAACTGTCGACCACCTCTAGCCAGAATATTAAAAAATGCAATCAGGATCACATTGCTTCCTGTTTCCTGTGTCTGCTGTTAGGGTCAGCTCCAAATTCCCAAGCAAGGCTGATGCAACTGACCCTTGGCCGCCTGGGCCTCCTTTACCTCTACACCATTCCTGGTCTTGTCATGGGCCTCTGTCAGTCCCCACTTATGTGGCCAGCCACGTCATATCTCAGAATATTTGCACATTCTGTCCCCTCTGCCTGGACTGCCTTTTACCTGCTCTTGACCAGACCACAGCCTCTTTATTCTTCCCGATTTCTCCTTAAATGTCTTTTCTTCCTAGCCAGTAGCGCTTCATAGGATTGATCATGGGCTTTTTCGTTGACGGCACTTCTCACTTTTGAGCTCACTTGTTTTGTGTAATTATCAATGCAATCTCAGTCTCTCTTGTTATTCGATGATTTCCAGAGGATAAGGGCAGGGGCTATGTTTGTCTCATTCCCTGCTGTATCCCCAGCATCTATCCCAGGACCTGACACACAGCAGGTCCTCTGCGAATGAAGGCATGGGTGGGCGGGTGATGTGGGAGGAGAGGCTCCACTGGGCTGATGCAGTTGTCCTTTCAAAGCATCTCCTCCAGCTAGAGCACTCGCTAGGTTGTGCCGAACGTCCTCTCTGCCTCCCCTCACGTGCCCATAAACTTCTAGAGGGCAGGGATTGAGCCATTTTTTCATCTCCAGAGTCTGGCTCGCATTGAAATTCCATGCAGGTCTGTAGGATGAGGAATGAATGAAGCATAAATGGAGGGGGACTCACTGGGATTTTTAAGCCTGCTTGGGAACGAGGATGAAGGAAAAATAACAGTAGGAGTTGGGATGCAAAAGAAGATTATGGTTAAAAAAAAAAAAAGCTGAAAACCTGAATTAGAGAAATACCCAAAGTCACCAGACAGAGCTTGACAGGATGTACTCACTCTGCAGAGGGGAGGGTTGAGGTGGGGAGGGCGCTTGGGATTTCCCAGCTGAACTTAAATCTCTTTGAATGATGTCTATCTTTCAGTGTGCTGTTCACTTCAGGAGTTTTCTCCATTCAACAAATAGGAATCAAGCAGTATTCTGTAAATTCCCAATGTTGGAATGATAGTTGAAGGGCATGAAAATTAGCTCTTGGGGGGGGGGCGGGGTGTTGGTGTGTGTGTGTGTGTGTGTGTGTTGTGTTGTGTGAAAAAAACCTTATTCTTTTTATGTGTAAAGCCCAGATATATATCTAGTACATAAACAGACATGTAGCATACTCATGGTATTAAAATTTCATAGTGGGAGTGATTAGGAAAATATGTATAAAAAAGCTCTTTCAGGAAATGGTAATGAAATAAAGGTTACGAACGGACCTACTCTGTGCCAGGCTCTGTCCTGGTCATAGCGCCCAACCCCGTGGAGCTTTCATACTTGTGAGGCAGATGGGCAATAAGTAAGTAACCACAGCTGTCGAAGATGAAAAAACTCTGTGCAGAAGACAAGCAGGGCGGGGACAGAGTGCATGGGGTTATTTTAGGGAGGGGGTCAGGAGACTCTGATGAGGTGACACTTGAGAAGAGTCTGGAAGAAGTGAGGGTTAGCATTGAGGGGAAGGGCATTTCAGGAAGAGGCAGCACCGAGGTGGAATTGGGACAGCTCGGGGACCACTGGGGCAGGCGTGGATGAGCAAGGGAAGGGCGGCAGGAGAGGGGCCTGGAGACGGGACAGGCGTGCATGGAGCTGTGCACAGGGCCGTGGACTCTGAGTGCGCCGGGAGCTGCTGGGGAGCTTTACTCAGGGAAGGGATATAATCCGATTTACCGTTTGGTAAGATCCCTCTGGCTGCTTTTGGAGGGCGACTGTAGAGGCAGGAGGGAATCGGGGAACCAGCGAGGCTGTTGCTGGGGTCAAGATGGGAAGTGATGGTGGCTTGGGTAAGGGTGAGAAGTTACGTTCCCCTGTACTGTGAAAGTGAAGCTCACAGGACTTGCAGAGAGGTTGAATGGAAGGTGTGAAAGAAAGGGCAGTCAATTGTGCCCAGGGTTTAGCCTGGCCACCGGGTCACATTGACTGAGTGGCTGTGGGAGGGGCATGCCTTCCCAGGGGCCAGTCCTAAAGTGACCGGCTGAGACCCCTCTTGTTGACACCAGGCTTAGTGTATGTTATATGTGGCCTTCTACAGTTACTTAGTATTCATTTGTATACTTTGCTACCTTGTCTAGTCTTTAACTTTATTTAGGGAAGAAACCACGTTTAAAAAATTTCTCCAAGAGATAGACAGTGGGGCCGAATGGTTTAAATTGTTCATGTGTGTGCTAAGGTGAGTGTTTTAACTGCACAACTTCTACTCCTCCCACCGCCTTCCCCCTGTCTTCATACTCCATCCATCTCCCCCTTCTTAGTTTAATTATTTTTTCGTATTTTTGTCAAGTAGAGATGGCAACAGTATCTGCTTCCTGTGGCTTTGTGAGCGCGAAGGGAAATTTGCATGTAAAGTGCCTTGTTTGAGTCTGGCAAGCTGTTGGCACTTGGTGATTTTTATGTTGTGCGGCTCCCCACTCCCTTCCCATCAGATTTCTGTGTTGCCGGCTCTCCCATCTCAGGGTCTAAGTCGAAGCTCTTTGGAGTAAGTGTGTCACTTTTCCTCCTTCCATGTCTTGGTTTTCCCTCCCATGAAAGAGATAAAACAGTGCAGACCTTCAAATGCGGGCGTTTACACTGTGCACTACTCGTGCTCTAAGCATGTGAAAGGCCACGTGGGGTTGAGGGTGATGGAGAAGACATTAGGTGTCACTCCAGGGAAGCGAGTGCCGAGTGGATCCTTTTGAGGAGGTGGAATTGATGCTGCAGCATGAGCCATAAAAGATGTTTATACAGTAAGCACCAAAGTGTGTGGATCCGATCAGAATGCAAAAACGCCCGGAGCTTTGTCTTAGAGCCATGGAGGAAGCCTGGCATGGAGCAGAAGGACCCGAATGTGTGGGGGTAGCACAGCGATGGATAGAAACAGGTGTAAGTTTAAGCAGCGGTGAAACTGTGTGGCTGCCTCTTCCCTCTCTGCACTTGTGACAGACCTTGTTATTCCATCACATCACTTTCCTGATTCTGGTATATAACTGACATTCATTGAGTGTTTACCGCATGCCAGGCACTGTGTTCTACAAACGTCATCTTGCTTACTTCCAACAACTCGGTGAGGTAGACCTATTAATCTCTGTATAGTACAGATGAGAATAGTCTCAGAGATCAGTAACCTGTATATGCAGTGAAATTCTGGAGCCTGTTCCCTAATCGTTGTGCTTCACTGCCTCTAGTTATGCCCAGATGCTACCTCAGAATCCTTCTACCTGGTAAATTCATTCCTGCCTGCCTTATTAAGATGGTGGGATTTGGGTTCATATTACAGTGACACTCGTTCATTCATTCATTTATTCATTCAATGATACTTTTGTGCCTCTACCACATCCCAGGCACAGTGTTAGGTGCTGAGGATTCAATAGTGAATAAGACACTATCCCTGTTCAGGGCGACACTTAGTAGAATCATCACTTTTTGTCCAGGACTCGCAGTGGGTAGGAAGAACTAGAATTTGTGTGATTTGGGAGTTATTGAACCGAAAAGTATCCTAACTGATGATGAAAATCAGCAACGATTTGAAAAATGAATTATGATGCCCCAGCATGCACTCTGGATCAGAAATTGGGTCACCTCTACCTTTGACTGACTTGACTAATTTACCTATTTGACCTTGGGCCTCAATTATAACTCATGGCCAAACAATGCTTTCTCATGCATTAGTTCACTTTGCTCTTTTTGATATCTGATTGGAAAGAGGAAGTCTCTGATGGGCAGAGACGTTATGTGCCCTGCCTAGTACTCATAGCTATTGGGAGATAAGCTGGGAATAGAATCCAATACTAACTTCTAGCTCCTTGTTTTTATTATATCATCATGCTGACGTCTTAATGACTTTAGGCCTTCAGTTTCCCTACCTATAAAATAAGGAAATTAAACCACATGGTGTCTAAAAGTTCCTTCCTTCCTTCCTCCTTCTTCCTTCCTTCCTTCCTTCCTTCCTTCCTTCCTTCCTTCTTTCCTTCCTTCCTTCCTTCCTTCCTCCCTTCCTTCCTTCCTTCTTTCCTTTTTCCTTCCTTTATTCCTTCCTTTTTCCTTATCATTGGAGTACCTGCCATGATTCAAACATTATACTAGAAACTTGAAATAATGTTGTGGAAGACACAGACACACACACACACACACATGCACTCACATGCACACGTACATATCAAGAAATTTTCAAGACAACCCATAGAATGGGAGAAAGTAGTTGCAAATTATGTATATGGGGCTACTATTCAGAACACATGAAGAGCTCTTACAACTTAATGATAATAATAATAATAAAAAGACAAACAATCCAATTAGGAAATTGGGAAGGGATCTGAGTAGACATTTCTCCAAAGAAGGCATACAAATGGCCGATAAGCACATGAAAGGATGCTTGACATCATTAACCATCAGGGAGTTGAAAATCAAAACCACAAAATACCAGTTCACACCCAGTAGGATGTCTATGATGAAAGGAAAGATAATAACAAGTGTTGGTGAGAATGGGGAGAAATTGAAACCCTCACACACTGCTAGTAGAGTTGTAACATAGTGCAGCCACTGTGGGAAGCAGTCTGGCAGTTCCTCAAAAGGTCAAGTATGGCATTACCATATAACCCAGCAGTTCTCCTGGATTTCTACCCAAGAAAAATGAAAACGTATGTCTACACAAATGCTTGTACGCAAATGTTCACAGAAGCATGATTCATGATGGGTAAAAAATGGTAACAACCCAAAAGCATATCAACTTATGAATGGATAAACAAAATGTGGTATATCCATACAAGGAAATATTATTCATCCATAAAAAGCAATGAAGTACTGATACACGCTAAAACCTACACATGCTGGGGCTTGCTACGAGGATGATTCCCACCTGTAGGAATGGGCTGGGGGCTGTGTAAGTACTATCTAGACTTTATTAGGCTTTAGATTCGATGGGGAATGAGGAGTGTGCTCATTTCTTTTGGAAAACTTACCTTTGGTTCATCACTGTCTCTTGGTGTCCTGAAATGTTTATCTCATAAACTTTGAAAACATTGGGCTAAGTGAAAGAAGCCAGCCACTAAAGGTCAAATGTGTGATTTCATTTATATAAAATGCAGAGAATAGGCAAATCTATAGAGCAGCAGTAGATTGGTGATTGCCTAGGGCTGGGAGAATGGGGAATGACTGCTAATGGGCATCGAGTTTATCTTTGGGATGATGAAAAGGTCCTCAAATTGATGATGTTTGATGGTTGCATCCTTTGTGAATCTAAAACTAAAAATCAATGAATTATACACTTTAAGTAAGTGAATAGTATGGTATGTGAATTATATCTCAATAGAGCTATTATGTATTTTTTTAAAAACCTAGCATAGTCTCTGTTCTTGTAGAAAACATAATCATGTTGGGGAGATAAATATTAATCAAGTAATTATACAAAGGGGTTTATAGGTACAGATCGTTGTAAGTGCTATGAAGGGAAAGAGCTGAATATTATGAAGGAGAATATCAGGAGGCTAACGGGGGTTAGAGAAGAGGTATTAGGAAAGCGTAACATTCAGGTGCTCCAACAGAGATCCCCAAATAGCAGAGGCTTAAACGAGGTAGCTGTTTAATTCTTGCTGTTACAGCAGCACAGGTGTAAGTCCAGGGCTCATCAGGAAGCCTACCCTTTCAGGGGCCTCTGGCACATTGCTCTGCCCTTCCCTTGGGGGATCGCCCTCCTCTGTGTGGTCCATGGTGGCTCTCTACCAGGTCTACAGTCCAAGCAGTGAGAAGTGGGGAGCGGGCACTGGAAGGCTTATCACTTCTGGTCACATCAGAGCTCAGTCACATGAGGCTAGGAAATGATGTCATGTACCAGGTGTCCGTGTGTGCAGATTAAACTTTGGTGTTCTATTACCATAGAAGGGGCGGGCAGATGTCGGGTGAGCAGTGTCAGCCCTAGATGGCCCCTCAGGGGAAGGGACATTTAAGGTGAGAACCTAAGGATGGGTTGGTATTAGAGGGGAGAGTTTCCGGGCAAGGGGGAGCGCGTGCAAGGGTCCGGAGTGGGGAAGAGCATGTTCACTGATGTTTCACGAAGCGCTCGTCTGCCGTGCACACCCCTCCGGGTGCTCAGGACTCGTGTGCCAGGGCCAGACCCGGTACTGGGGAGCAGTTGCTCTGGATTCACCTTGCTTTTCTCTTGTATCTTCCAGGGCTGGGACGGGCCTGGACTGCGAGGAGGGGGGCTCGGTGCTGACTCTGGAAGGCCTCTGTGTATCCTCAGCTTTGAGAACTGAATTCCATGGGTTGTGTCAGCGTCAGACCTGTGAAATTCAGTTCTTCAGCTGGGATACCTCTGTCATCGTGGACTCCAGGGACACTGGAGTGAGCAGCACCAAGATCGGCTGAAGAACTTGGAAGACTAGAGACAATAGGGCAGTGTCTCAGGCTCTGAAGGAATAGGAAGATGGGCTCACGGGAAAAGCACTCATTTAATTGTGGCGAGACTTGAATTCTATGCTGAGTGGGGTTCCAACTAGCTAAATGAATGTTCTTGGCAATGCATCCTTGCTCCTGCTGCTGCCATAAGTAGTTTACATTTATTGATTACTTATGGCAGCCCAGGTACTGTACTAAATGCTTTCCATGCTGTTATAGGAGACTCTTGGGAAAAATCACTGTAATGAAGCTGAGACACCCAGCACTGCCGTGAGGTTTTTCCTCCCCTTTCATGGGATCAGATGGAATTAACAGAATGTGACAAGTATTCTTTAGCACAGATTGCTGAGGTTACTCACTGGGTTCTTTTTAAGATGAGAAACATAGGTACATTCCTTATAGTCTCCTTTTCCCTTTATTTGAATCTTGACGTCCTTGCCTTCTGTAGATACATTAGTGCTACCTTGTGTCTTTGTATTGCAAACAGGCAAAAAGAGGTTGTAAGTAGACTTTACCACGATGGACCCAGTTTGTCCAGGGCAAAGAGACACAAAGGTTGCGAAGGCCCCCTGCATTTGATGATGTGTGTGCTGTGCGCCGTGCGGCAGGCCTTGCTGTTGTCGTCCTCTGGCATCGAGTCAACTGGGTCTGCTCTGAGTCCGGGGCTCGCCGCAATGTTGACGATTTCCAGCTTTCAGAAGGGAGCTGGTGGTTGTGTATCTACTTTCAGGACTTTATGAGGCTTTGGATTTGATGGAGAATGAGGAATAGGTTTCATCTCTTTTGGGAAACTCATCTTTGATTTATCACTGTCTCTTGGTGTCCTGAAATGTTCATCTCTTTGTAGTCTACAGAAGGAAAGTGTGGCCTGACTCAGAGAGGGGAGGCAGGCACAAGGTGGGGGACGTACAGTATGCAGATTCTCTCTCTTCTCAGTGACACATTTATTGAGTGCTACTATGTGCCTGGCTTTGAGCTCAGGGAATTTTGTGGGTGATCACGTTGAATCTCACACCAAACCTCACCTGGAGAATGGAGATTAACAAAACGGTGCCCTGTAAAACAGTGTAACTATGTTCCGTGGATTCAGAGGGGTGCTTGGTCCTCCCGAAAGCTCCCTGGCAGGGGTGTGGGACATGGGTGTGCCCTCTGGCTGTGCTGATCACATCAAAGACCTCCCCCACCCCTCTCACTTTGCCCACTTCCGCCCTTAGCTTACTAGACCCATAGTCAGTGATTCATTCTGGAACCAGAACATTGGTGAAACTCAACTGAGACCACAGATCAATGTCATTAGTCCTAGACCACGAGAGAAAATTCAGAATTTACGCCAGGGGCTCCAGTGATTTGGGTTTCAGACCATCTGTGCTGTGAACACGGACTTAGACCCAGGATCCTGATTTACTACAAAAGGCTCATTCTCACTGTAGGTGAACTCTTCCTGAAGCAAATCTGATAAATGAAATACAGAACACACACACACACTAAAAAAAAAATAACCTAGTGAATCTGTGAGGAGTAGGCAAAAATCGCAGTATAAATAAATGCTTCATTTCCTAAGAGGATTCGTGTTAAGAGTCCACTGTTAATACATTTTTTGAAGATTTTTGAGATTCTGTTTGCTTTATCAAAATGTATTTTATGTGAATAGAAAAAGCAGATTACAAAATAATTTGGATTATATGATTCAATTTATGTAAAATTATAAAAGTATGTAGGATTCTGTGCACTGAAAAAATGTATATCAGTTTACTAACAGGAATTATCTCTGGGGTGGTGGGAATTGAGATACATTTTCCTTTCTTTGTATTTTTCACTGGTTCTTATGCTGAGCATCTTTAATTAAGGCAATAAAGTGTTTGAAGGAAATTTCACACATGATCATGATGGGTGTAGAGCGTGGAGTTATGTTGCAGGGGTGTGCTGTGTGACAGTGGAGGGGGCTCCTGGTGTGTTCCGTGAAGAAGGTAGGTGCAGGGCAATATATCATGCAGGTTTTTTCAAAGAGAGAGAGAGAGAGAGAGAGAGAGAGTGTGTGTGTGTGTGTGTGTGTGTGTGTGTGTGTGTGTGCATGTGTAAGACCAGTAGGTAGTGGATGATAAGGTAAAAGGTGATTTTTTTCCCTCTCCATTAGTTATGCTTTTCAGCCCAAATTCAAAAACAAAAAAAACAAAAAACAAAAACAAAAACAAAAACCCTCGATGTATGTGCTACTTTCCAAGAATTCATTCCAATTTGTAAACCAGTGGTTTTCAAGTGTGTTTCCTGGATGAGCAACATCAGTATCAACTGGGAACTTGTTAGAAATGTAAATTCCGAGGCTCCACCCAAGACCTACTGAATCAGAAACACTGGGAGTGGGGCCCAGCTACTTCTGTTTTAACAAGCCCTTCAGCTGACTAGTGCACACTAAAGTTTTAGAATTGCTGGTGCCAGCAAAGGGACATCCCCACCCCACGAAACAGAAGTAAGTGCGCTGATGTTGACATGAAAGATGCTAGCCCATTCCTACAAGCACGTATGCGGGCAACTCTGTAAAATTTATCTCTGTAATTCGGTGAACAGCAGGATCCCCAAGATCCTTACCAGTGATCATTTCCACCAGCAAATAGTAGATCTCTACATTTTTAAAGTGCAAACTTTAGTGCATAAAGTCACCTGAGGAGGTTGTTAATTACAGCAGATTCCTGGGTCATCTCCAGGGGTCTGCCATTTTAACTATTACCTCTAAGGGGTCCAGTTCTAGGACAACTTTAAGCAATAGTTTTAAGCTTTTTCAGCCTTTCCGCGCCGCCCCCCCCCCACTATCCCTTACATTTTTTCTTCTCATCCTTTCCCCTCCAGTTGTGATTGATGGCATCTTGAAGCAGATTCATTATCCTTTTGGCTCTGTGCTTGGGAGACAAAGGGTCAGATGCTCCTGGAGAGGTGCCTTGGGAGTAATGATGATGACGGCGATGATGGAAATAATGATTTGCCATCCTCAGATAACAGGGGAAGGTCATGATTTATCAGTTCAATGTGATGGGAAGCTGTTCACACTCAATAGTCGCTGCCTCTCCATGTTACAAGGCAGCCGAGGGTCAGTGATTTGGGGACACAGTGGCTTCCTAAGTCCTCCTAGCTGTCAAACTTCGTTAAGGTGAAGATTCCTGTGTTATAGTTCTCCAGAGACAATAGGATTATGTATACACATAGAGATTTATTAAAAGGAGCTGGCTTACGTGATTATGGGGTTCCATTGGGTGAGTCCCAAGATCTTCAGGGTGAATTGGCCAGCTGGAGACCCAGGAGAGCCCATGGCATAGCCAGAGTCTGGGGCTGAGGGCCTGAGAGCCAGGAGAGCCAGGATGTAGTTTCAGTCCAAAGGCCCGCAGGCTCAGGACCCAGAAGGGTCTGAGGTTTCAGTATTGAGTCCCATGGCAAAGAAAACCAGTGTCCCAGCTGAACAGTCTGGCAGGCAGGTCAGCCTTTTAGTTCTACTCATGCCTTCATGACTGGACTGGGCCCACCCACACGAGGGAGGACACTCTGCTTTATTCAATCTGGTGATTTTAAATGTTAAACTCATCTAAAAAAAAAGTCCTCAGACACACACCCCAAAAAATGTTTGAACGAATATCTGGGCACTTGTGACGCAGTGAGGTTGACACATAAAAGTAATGCTCACGATTCCTTTCTCACGTTTTTTTCACATCTAGATCCTTGCAGGCTTTTTTGGCCACTATTTCAGAGACGCAGCTCGGGGCTTGGGTGTCCTGGTGGCAGAGCATCTGGAAAAATGCTGTGGGGTGCGGGTGGGTAGGAGAGCAGGCGTCCTGCCCACTTCCTCTGCGCCCTTCACAGTACTGAGCGCTCTGAGGGGCCGTGTGAAGGAAGGTCCTTCTCCCTTCCGGAGCGTCTCTTCCAAGGAGAAGAGCTGACTGGTTATTCCTGGGAAAGGAGAGGCCATCATTACAGCTTTCCAATCTCAGGTGTTTACAAGTCTCCAGGTGTCTTATACACAAGACGAGATCTTCACTTTCTAGACAAGAAAAGCGAAAGCTCGGGGAGGTCGTATACCTGGCCTACATTTCACGCCCTGTTAAGTGTCACAGAGCCTATGTTCTCGTCACTCAGGTTTGCACTGGGCTTTTCAGTTTACAAAGCATTTTAACACGCATTATTCTATTGGCTGAACACAACATTCCCCAGTGAAGTAGATATTATAACCATAATTTCAGAGATGGGAAAATGGAGTTTTCAAAAGGTTATGTAGCTCATCTGTCTCTGGTGTCATACAGCTAGGAACTGGTAAAGCTAAGCTTCGAATCCAAAATCTCTACAATAAAAAGATAATTTTATCTAAAAAAATTTTAGGAATATACATAAACTTGGAAGTAAAGAAAAAACTCCTTGACCTGAGTTTCTCTAGTTTTGACTATAAATAGAAGAGTAGACACTGAGGCTCACTCTGACTTGTTCCTCTGCCTGTGTCTTTGGTAAGCAGGAGTGAGGCCTCACACACGACCATGGCCTCCCTCTGGGGCACAGTCATACCTTCAAATATCTTATAACTACATTGTTGGTAGCTTTTAAAAAACCGTAACGTATTTTTGCTCTAGGTCCTACAAAGCTACAAAGATGGGTCAGATTCCATTTGATTTGGGGCAGCAAATGTCTTTTCTTGTTTTAAAAATTAACTTATTTTTGTTATATAGGTAATAAGATTTTACTGCAAAGAATTTTGAAAATGCAGAAACATAAAGGGGAAAAATTAAATTATCAAAAAATTTTTTTATTATACAATGATTATGCGTTTTGGGGAAGAGTAACTTGGAAAATTCAGAAAATCATAAAGGAGAAAAATGTCCATAAGTTCATAGATTACCATTTGGGGCTATTTCTTTTTATTTCCACCTTTTTTTAAAAAAAAAATGTAATTGGGATCATCTATCTTTTAAATGTGGTGTGTGTGTGTGTGTTCTGTTTTTTTAAAAAAATATTTTATCATAAGCATTTCCATGTGTCTTACATGGTCTTTTCCATGCCTTTTAAATGGCCGTGTGCGCAGCTAACGGAGAGGATGCCCCTCGTTCACAGTCATTCCTGTTCCCCACCGTTTGGGACCTGGATCTCCTGGCTCCTCGTCCACTGCTTCCCAGCCCTCGCCCGCTTAGTCTCCATTTCCTTTTAGCTTTTTGTTTACATTGATTCAGGCATTATCTGGGATAGCTTTAGGAGTATGTAAAAAAAGTCCTTTCATTTCATTAACCAATGTCACCGTAAAATAAATACGTAAATACATACATACATACATAAATAAAACAAATCCTAATAGTTTCTTATTCATTAATACATAATGACTTCAGTATTAAGAATGTACTAGGTGCCAAGCTCTGTTTCAAAACTGAATAGATTTCCATTAAAGCCACAACCTCTCACAACAGTTGTCGATATGATACCTTTGCTCCAGGCAAAACACCCAGCTTATAGAGATATGTAAATTTATTTTTTCTCCTATAGCTGAACATGGGCATCTATTAGCACTGGTTTGGAGGCTCAGCAACATCAAGACCTCTGTCACTGTAGTCGTCTTCTTCCATGCGTCTTGGTTTTAAAACGGCTGTGACAGCTCCAGACGTCACATCCCCATTCAGGCCAGAAAGAGAATCAAACCGATGGTGCTGGCCGGCCACTCCTTTCATCAGAAAGGCACGTTTTCTTCCTGGAATCCCTCCCTGCCCTCTGCAGAAGTCCACTCAGAAATCCTTGTGTTTTACATGACCACTGCCAACTGTAGAAGTGGCTGGGAAACTTCTCCAGCCTCTGGAGTGGAAGCTGACCAGAAGAGAGGGATTTGGCAATGACTCTTGGGTCATCTAACTGACAGCGGACACACTGCAAGATAGTTGCCAAGGTCAAGTGTTGGTCTTATTACCCAACCGCCTATTTCCTACAGGGGCTAACACTCACCAGCTGGGAACTGCTGTTTCTCCCATCTCTGGCCTGGACTAGAAGTGGCCTGGAGCCTGCCAAACCTCCTCTCCCGCTGAATATAACACCGTCTAATACAGGCTAACATTTTGCATCAATGTTAGTGTCACTGCAAAGTGCCGTTAACATAGAAGTGGTTTCATGCATTATTTATCTGCAGCGTGTCCACCAAGCCATTCTTTCGCTGGAGAGCTCTTTCCTTGGCATTTATAAATGCAGCTCACTGGGTTTGTAGCCTCAGCCGGCGGCAGAGGGAGAGGAGGATCTGTGCATTGTTTATGCTAAAACAAGTTGCCACCTCTCTTGTCTCAGCCCTGAGCCCGTTCATTAAGTGCTTGCTTGCAAGTGAGTGGAACTCGGGGCTGCACAGTGGAAATTCTGAAAATGATGGCTGTACCCCACTTCTTAAAAATATGGCTTTTTAAAAAGCAGCAGCAGCTCAAAAAGGATCCATCACTTATTAGAACCTTTCAATCGTGGTTATTTCCAGAGCAGAAATCTGAAGTAGCAGTTCATAGGAGTGTTTGGGTCAGGGCTGGGCCTGGGGTGCCGAGAGGGAGGGACTGAGGATGCAGTTTAAGAGGCACTCACTCTCACGGCTGTGCCGCTCTTGCATGGCTCTGGTTTTGTTGCCCTGACCAGTTGGAATATTTAAAAATTGGAATAATTATGCAACAAAGATTTTCCTGTCGCTTCTGTGTGCTGGGCACTATTCTCATCACTGGAGATAGAGAAATGAATAAAATAGTGATTAGTGCCCTCACGGAACTGACATCTAGTAAAGGGGAGATTTCATATAGAATCAGGATTTCTGGCTTTTCTTTCTTTTTTTTTTTTCTTTTTTTTTTTTTTTTTTTTGAGATAGCAGGAGAACTGACAGCTCTGGGCTGGCTTTTCATCACGACAGCTGCCACTTGGATCTGGGGAGCTGCTGCCTGCCATTTAGATGCAGCATGGGCCCTGAGGTTCATCACACTCCCCACCACTCCCTGTCGTCTCATTTGAGCCTCAGATGATCTCTGTAGAGTGGACGCACAACTATTCTTCTTCTTATCATTTTTCAGATGAAGAAACTGAGGCTCGGAGAGGTAAAGTGACCAGCTCGATGTCTCCTAGCTATAGAAGGTGTAGTGGGATAAGAACTCAGTTCTCTGCGACTTCAGAAGTTGAGGTTTATGTCACTGTACAGAGCAGTGATTCAGGCAGCAGGAACACAGAAATATCAGTAAGCAAAAACATTCAACCCATATAAGATCAAATTCAAGGAGGTGTATCAGCAGGAAACAGATGGCGCCCTCCAATTAGGATAACTCTAACAGTTTCATAAAGAAACTATTTACAAAAGCGTGGGCAGAGTGTAGGGAAACCACAAAGCACCGTGCAGAACCCCAGATTAGTAAGTGGGGCTCCATTACCACTCTCAAGCCTTTAGGGGCAGACGAGGGGATGAATTTTACAGAAATTGGGAGATAGAGAGGACCATGGGGAGGGCTGCCTTACTTGAGCAGAGATCTCTGGGGGTAGCTGACCCTTGGGACCCCACCCACAGGGAGGAAACTTGGAGAATAAATACCCCAACCTCACCACATTCTCCATACTCCTTCCCACCAATCTCTTGCCAGTAGCAAACCCAACTGGGAGTCAGAGGGCCAGGAGCCCATTGGCATCTCCCTACGGGTTCTGTGGGCACTAAGCAGGGTGGAGAATGCAAACTGCCTCAGGAGGGGCATCTAGCAAAGGCATCTAGCACAAGGGGCAAGTCAAAGCTGAGGGCATTTTAGGGGACAGGTAGTGATGATGGGCAGGGGAAGAAATGAAGATCATGGTGAGTTCAAAGTTCAGCTTCGGTGGGTCTGTGGAAGCATGTCCTCTTCCTCCACACTCTCCTTGGCATCCATGTTCAGCTATTTGTCTACCAGAAAAAATCATTAGTTCTGTGTCAGAGATTCCTTAAGAATGTAATATGATGCTTGAGACCTTTGTGTTGATGAGCTTCCAAGTACACAAAAAGCTGAACTATGCAGGTGGTACTTCCTTCTAGTTTTTTTTCAGAGGAGTGGAAGAGTGCATTAAACCCTATCTGTAGAAATGTCGGCGGGGGGGTTCCCCATTGAAGTATCACTGAGATATAATGTTACATTGGTTTCATGTTTACCATATAATGATTCAATATTTGTATGCATTAGAAAATGATCACTACAATAAATCTAGTTTCCATCTGTCATCACACAAAATTACAGTTTTGTTTCCTTGTGATGAGAACTTTTAAGATTTATCTCTCAGCAACTTTCAAATATGCAGTACAATATTCTTGACTACAGTCACCATTCTATATATTATATCCCCAAGACTTATTTTTATAACTGGAAATTTGTACCTTTTGAACCCCTTCACCCGTTTTACCCACCCACACACCCCCTCCTTCCCTCTGGCAACCATCATTCTGTATTCTCTATCTGTGAGTTTTGTTTATTCTTTTATTTTTAAAATTCCACATATAACTGAAATAATCTATTTGTCTTTCTCTGTCTGACTTATTTTACTTAGCAAAATACCCTCAAGTTCTATCCATATCATCACAAATGGCAAGATTCCATTCTTTTTTATGACTGAGTAGTATTCTACTGTATATATGTACCACATCTTCTTTATCCATCCGTCCATTGATGTTTAAGTTGCTAGGTTGTTTTCATGTCTCAGCTATATTGTAAATAATGCTGCAATGAACATAGGGGTGCATATATCTTTTCAAATCAGTGTGTTTGTTTTCTTCAGGTAAATACTCAGAATGGGGTTGCCAAATCATATAGTGGTTCTATTCTAATTTTTTTTGAGGAAACTTCATGCTGTTTTCATAGTGGCTGTACCATTTTACATTCCCACCAACAATACACAAGGGTCGCCATTCCTCCATATCCTTGTCAGTGCTAGTTATTTCCTGTCGTCTTTTTGACAAAAGTCACTCTGACCGGTGTGAGGCGATATCATATTGTGGTTTTTATTTGCATTTCTTTGATGATTGATGATATTGAGCATCTTTTCATGTGACTGCTGGCCACCTGTATGTCTTTGGAAAAATGTCTATTCAGATATTCTGCCTATTTTTTAATTGGATTTTTTGTTGTTGTTGTTGTCGTTGTTGTTAAGATACATGAGTTCTTGATGTGTTCTAGACATTAACCTCTTATCGAACATATAATTTGCAAGTATCTTCTTCCATTCAGTAGGTTGCCTTTTCATTGGTTTCCTTTGCTGTACAGAAGCCTTGTAGTTTGAATCAGTCCCATTTGTTTATTTTTGCTTTAGTTGCCCTTGCCTGTGGAGTCAGATCCAAGAAATTATTGCTGAGACTGATGTCAAGGAGCTTACCACCTAGGTTTTCTTCTAGGAGTTTTATGGTTTTGTTTATTATATTCAAGTCTTTAACCCATTTTGAGTTAATTTTAGCAAGGGTGTGGAATGCTGTTCTGACTAATAGGATGCTGTGGGTGCTTGTACAATAGTTTCTTTTTGGTGCTTAAAAGAGTCACATGAGAAGAGAGAGTTGCCTCTTCTTTCACTATCCTAGCAGTTTGCGAGGCCTAGAACTGTGACAACAGGTAATGATGTGAAGGAAGTCAGGTTTCATGCTGAGGATGCGGAAGTGCAAAGATGCTTTAGGATGTCATAATTCAATTGACTCATGAATTAACCAACCCAAGTCCTAGCCTACTTCGTATGTGAGACTATGCGTTTCTTATTGTTGATGCAACAGACACAGGAGGCTCGGATCTTTATGCATCATACAGAGGAATGAAATTCAGGAGTTGAAGGGGAAGAGTAACTGATGATTTTGACACACTGCTTTTCTAATTTTTTTTTGAATTTCAAAAGTAATATATAAATCTAAAAATTCAATCAAAATGGAAATGTTAAAAATAATCACTGGAAGTCTCCCATCATTCTCCAACTCCTACCTACAGATGTTAATGTAATATTTGAAAAATAGGATCAGAATAGACATACTTAACAGAAAATCTTAGATGTCTTTTATATGAGTACATGTGAGTCTACCCATTCTTTTTAATAACTGTGTAATATTCTAAAGTGTAGATATATCATGCTTGTAAAAACCTAATGTAGGTGGTACTTTTTAAAAGTGTGGCCCATGGGTAACTGTATTCATGAGGCCCCAATCTCTGCCTTCAGTTATTTCCAGAAAGTTTTGCTGTCATTCTGAGATGCACGCACAGGGAGAAGCTGTGTGGCATCCACGGAAGGGCCATAGGATTTGGGGTCAGGTTGAGGGGAGCTAGGATTCAGTCCTGTCACATACTAGCTGTGTCATCTTGGTTGGTGATTAAACCCTTTATGTCTCTATTGCTTCATCCCTTAAAAAGAGAGATAATAAAACCTACACCTTAATGTTGTTGTAAGGGTTAGAAATAATTTGGTAAAACATCCACTACTCAGAATGGTTGATCAGTGGACGACAGTGATCGTTCTAGCAAAGGAGACGCCCCCGTGGACCAGTGTAGCTGCCTCTTTCTATCCTCACTGTGGGCACGACACACAAATGCGCACACATATTTGGTCGTCTAAAGTAATTTTTTGAAATTATTGGGCAGTTGTCCATTAAATGGTACAAAGTAGGTCAATGGAAACCATCTAAATTCACCTTTGTGTCAATTCTGTAAAAAGATAACTTAAACATTTAATCTCCATTTCATGGACAGAGTCCTGCAAACAGAGTTTGAGCAATGGATCAAATAGATGGGAAAATTGCATTATTTGATCATAGTAAGATGTTCGTAGGCTGGAGTGACAGGTTAAATTAAACAAGGTAAACTTTATTAGGGAAACGTAAAGTGGAACTGTTTGGTTCCTTTTCTTTCTTTCTTTCTTTTTTTTTGCACAGAGTGGGAGAGATGGGATGTAATAGCAGGCATAGAAAAGGCTTAGGGGTTTTATGTGGCTGGTATTCAGTGTGAAGCCATAGTGTGATCCATCTGTCTAAACAAGCAAATGTAACCTTGTCCTCACAAAGAGAAGGCAGAAATCCAGAATGAGGAAAGTGCGTCTCCACTTAGTTGGTCCTCAGCAGACCACGTGCTCTACACTAGGATGGCAAGGAGCTGGCGAGCAGGCTTCCTGTTTGCACACCCATGGGAGAGATCATTAATTACCCGTATTCCACTGAGTTTAGACGCAGCCTCTGAATCCCTCTCAATGCAGTCTTTAAACAGCCATGGGAAAGGAACAAACTTTCCCCTACCCTCAAGATTCTTTTGGCTGGTCTGATGATGAAATAGACATGAGACAGATTAGCAGGAGAAAATAACCAAATTTAATATACACATACGTATGTATGGGAACCACACATACATGAGAGAGTCAGAGACTCCGCATGCAGCAGAGGTTCAGAGATAGAAAGGGGGATTGAGGTATATAAGACAGGCTTCGAAGGGTCATTGCAGGATGATAAGGAGAATAGACGTTTAGGAAGTGGAAGTTTGCCCTTCCCTGTGGATAGACCAAAAGAAGTTATCTCTGATAATAGTTTGTTATGGACAAGGCCCCTAATTCAAGTTTGTCTAGGCAGTTAAAGAGAGGCGCAGAAGTTTCTGTTGAGCTTGAGGCTAAAGTTGCCTTTTGCTGCTCAAAACAATCTGCATACCACAGAGGCACATCGTGGTGTGACTCATTCTGAACCCCCACATAGCCAGTGTTTTTCTAATGGAGTTGGCTAGTAAGCTGAAACCAGTTGGCAGCCAGTGGATGGCAGGCTATTCCTATGACCTCCTTCTAGGGAGGCATCTCATGCTTATATCATGTGGTCCAGCCTTTTGCAAGCTACAACAGACTGGATACAGACCCAAGGGCTGCCAATCTATAGGCTACTTTGAAGAGCTTTATCCAAATGGGAGCAAGCTCATTCACTCTGATTCTCTTTTTTGGGAAGCTGAAATGTTCATGGAGAGAGGCCATGCTATCGGTGAGGGCAAAAGAGGGTATAAGGAACATAAGAAAACAGAAGCAAGGATGAGGAAGTGGAAGCTCTGAGGCAGAGGAAATCTGCAAGGGGAGAGGGAATAAGGAATTGGTGGTGGCAGCAGAAATAGTGGAAGAAGACGGAGAAAGCACTGAGGATAAATGTCACAAGGCTGCTTAGGGACTGGCAAGGTCTCTTGTCCTCTGGGTAGAGACTTAGCTACATTGCCATCTCTGCTCTTCCCAAGAGACCACATCAGCCCCTGGTCCAGTCAGGTAGGCCATGAACTCGACAATCTTTTTCTTAAGTGCCCAATAAACACCTCCTATTACTTGAGATAGCCCAGGGGAATCTTTGCTCCTTGTAACCCAAAACATCTACTCAAGGTCTCTCGTCTGGCTCTAGGTGCCGTATTGGCAAACCAGAGCAGGTCCCAGGGAGAGAGACTGGAATAGTAAAGATGGCGGGGAACTCTTCCACCTACGGAGTGTTCAAAGGAAGGGGGAGGGTTCATCTGGAGCAGCGGTTCTCACAGTATGGTCGCCAAGCAGCAGCAGTGGCCGTGGCCCCTTAAAGATGTCAATTTCTGGGCCTACCCAGACCTACTGAATCAGAAACTCTGGGTTGTGGGGCCCAGCGCTTGGTGGTTTAGCAAGGTCTCCACATCTGATGCGTGCCCAAATCTGAGAATCGCTGATGCATGCACAAGTCTGAGAACCACACGCTCAAGTCTGAGAACGATTGGCTCATGTTCCAGGCAGGACATGAGGACGGTCTCCAGTTCCTTGAGGGACAGTCAGGTTGGTGGGATATGAGACCCTGAGAACAGCAGTAGAACTAGAGCTCGACAAAATGGGCAGACAGGGTTTAGGGAGGAGAAAGGAGACTTTGCAAGCATTTGTGGGTAGTTTGAGAATGGTTTAGGCCTGGCGGATCATGAGCTGCTTTTTCCAGTTAGTGGATATTGTAGAGGACCATGGAGTCCACAGGAGAGAGAGGAAGAGACTAAAAGGGGAAGTATGAGTGAGAAAGGCTTGGTAAATCAGGAACAATGATTGAAGACTGGTGTCCTAGCTCCCTTGTTGCCATGGCGACAGTGGGGCGGGGTGGGGCATGGTAAGAAGCTAATTCTGTGTATAGGAGTCTCAAGTGGGGCTCTTGCTGTTCAAGGCAGATCCCCCATCTTGGTCTCTGCCACAAAACAAATCCTAATATCTAGGACTGGGATCCCATTTTGGGATTTGCTTAGATTCCTATCTCTAGATTTGAGCCCCTCATGAAACTGTCTCATGCAAAGTCAGAGACTCCAGTATTGGGCAAATCGTGGCGGCAATCTGATCACTCACCCAAGCCTCTTGGGACAGGAAGTTGCATCTAGAATAATGAATACTAATTGCAAATGTATGTTTATGGGTAAATGTGTTGGCTGTGGAGTCAGAAACCTCGGTATGTAATTGTATGACCTTAAAAAGTTAATTCTCTCTGCCATTTTATTTTTTTGTCTCTTAAAATGAGGCTTATACTAGTTGCTATTTTGTAGGCTTTTTTTAAGGATTGAGATAATAGTACTGTGCCCAATCCATGATAAGCACTCAATATATTTAACCATTACTGTTGCTATATTGTTCATCTCATCAGACTCCTAAGGTGCCTGCCTATGAGGGAGATATGGTAGGTTTTATCAACCCCATTTTACAGCTCTGGGAACTGAGGTAAAGGATGGCTAAGACTCAGGCTGCCATCGTATTGCTTTAGTATTAGCAGAAGAGAACTAGATTTTGTTCTCATGACTTCAAGTGGCCAGGACAAAGGACAGATTCAGTATGTGTGTTCTGGAAAGAGGAACAGATTTTATTTTTTGAAAAGACAATATGTGCATGTAAGATAAATTCTACAAAAAAAGCTTTGGTGAAAAATAAGTCCCCAGAAGCCATTCTCTGACTTACACAGAATGGTCTTGGCTCCCTGCCATTTAGGCCAGGAGACGAGGGGCAGGGCCAGTGAGAACATGCCCTGTCTCCTTAACCTCGTCCCCTGGTCTCTTTCTGCAGATGGATTCTGGACCTCCTTCAGGAGCTGTTTCAGGTGCGGACAAAGCTAGTGTGTGTAGATCCCTGGGCTCAGTTTCTAAGGCCCTGTGCTGCTCCTGCTATCACGCCAACCTCCCTCCCCCTCCCCCTGCGCCGCCCCTGTTCTAGATGTGTGTGCACGCATGTGTGCACGGCAGGCAGGGTGACTTTATGAGGACAGAAGCGGTGGTTTGGGATCTAAGCTTGTCCTTGGAAAGAGAGGCCAGTGGGTCTTAGGTGGCATCAATGATAGGCCAAGGCCAGTGCTGGGTGGCCACCTTTTGTCTCCCTCAGGGCTGGGAGCCTGGAAATTCTCTGACTCTGTTCAGAAAGGCACAGGAAGGTGGCAGGTGGTACGAAGCCTGGCCCACCCCCCTCATTCTGTGTCTGGCTTTTATCTCTTTCTTAAGGTGCTGCCGTTCTGTCTGCTCCTCCTGATCTGCCTGGGAAATGCTGATGGGGTGCCCTGGGCCACAAGCTACTAGACCACTAGGCCTAGGGCGCAGGGAAAAGGAGGGAACGCAGGGTAGGGAGGCCCAAGGGCCCCATCCTTTTGGCTCTTCCCCTTTCTCCTGGGGCCTCTGCTCACTCCCCTTCTGGGCGTGGGGAGGAATGTCAGACTAGTCCAGCTTCAGTCATCTCGCCACTTTGCCAGAACAATCGTTGTGTATGTTATTTTTGTTACCGTTATTTTTTTAGCTTCCAGAAGCCATTCTCGACTTACACAGAATGGCCTTGGCTCCCTGCCATTTAGGCCAGGAGACAAGAGGCGGGGCCAGTGAGAAGATAAGTCCCTTCTGGTCCTCTAGGGCGAGCGGGGAAAGGCCCCTGAGAGAGACCACCCCTGTCAGAGCCGGTGGAGGTGTCAGAGCAGATTTCCGTGCTTTCTGGCTGCTGGTTCTCTCCAGTCTCAGTCTGGTTTCCCCTTTTCCTGCCCTGGGGTTTAGAAGGGTCCTGGATGAAGGCCTTGGCGTGTTGCTTCTCTGAGCTCTCTCGGCAGGGTCCTGCCTCTCTGATGCCTAGAACCATTTATAAACGTTCCCGTCAGTCGGCTCCTTGCTGGCCCGTGCTGGCTCTAGCACGTCCAGTCATGGGGAACTGTCCACTTCCTGAATCTCTCCATTTCATTCTTAGATGGTTCTGGAGAGAAGAGCAGAACTGGCATTTGTGGCCAGGGCAGTTTGAGTCGACCGCCACTGGGCTCTTAACCTCAAATTCCTCTTTCACTTCGATGTCCTGGGGGACTCCTGCTCTCAGGGCCCCTAGGTCTTCGCACTTTTCTCTTAGGGCCAGGTTTCTAGGGCCCATCTAGAACTTGGGTGGGCCAGGCCCGTTGTTAGTGGGAGAGGGCGTAAGTGTAGGAGAACTCCATCTGTCACAAGAGAATCGGGTGGGGGATGGACAAAGTGACTTCTAAGGGCCTGTCCTTATGCATTTGGGCTCCGCATTCTCTCATTCTATGGAGAAGCCAGAGTCTGCAGTTTGGGGGCCTTATCCTCAGAGCAAAGAGAACAAGTTGGAGAAGTTACAGTGTCCTGGAATGAGCCCCCAGCCTTCTTCCTTTTCTTACTTTGCCTCTCTCCTTCCCCCCACCGTTTCCTGCCTGGGGCGGGTAGAGCCAGCAGCCAGAGCTCCTGAGCCCTGTTATTTAAAATTCAGCCGTCACCATGGCAACCTGCATCCTGCTCCATTTCAACCAGAGATACAAAAAAGCAGTGAAAGGGAAAGTTTAATAAGATTTTTTTTTCTTTTTTCTTTTTCTTTTTCTTTTTTTATATGAATCTTACAGTGTCCGTCTCTTTGGGAAATAGAAATGTTCCATCTTTGTGGTGTTATCGAAATGCAATTCATTTCATGCCCCTTGGCTTCTGGAGGGTCAACGTCACTGCTGGCTTTCTGGGGCTGCTACTGTCACCCCTTCTGTCTCTCTTCAGAATAGACGAGGGGTCTTAACTTGGCATGTAGGCTTTTTGAAAGGGTTTGTGGGCTCGGGTGACCCCTAGAACTTGTTAGTGGCTTTATTCTCCCTTCTGCTACCCTGGCGTCACACGGAGCCACGTCAGAGCATCCGAAGCTGGAAGCGGCCTTCAAGACCACTCACTCTGCAATGCCATTTTTGGTTTTGAGCATCGAGCAATGATTCCCCCACTTTCCGAATATGCTATCTGGGTCACCCTCTGGGGTGCTTGGCTTCTCAATGTGTCGAGCCATGTGATTTAAGTGGAGCCCAGAATTTTCCCTGATCACGGTGACTGGCTCATGGATGAGCACATGGCCCAAAGGGGCAGTGGGGCAGTCCTGGGAACTTTGTCTGAGCCCGCCGGGAGAAAGCCCCTCTGATTTTCCGCTGTGGAGATGGCAGCTTGGAGCTGCTGGAGACCCCCGTGCATGAGAAACTTGCAAGGGGGCTGACACAGTCCGAAGCAGAGCTGAAGGATGGAGAAGAGAAACCAGGTTCAGATGATGTTGCTCCATATCCTGGTATGAGTCAACCCTGAATCCATGGCTTTTCAGTTTCATGTAGATAGATAGATAGATAGATAGATAGATAGATAGATAGAGATAGAGATATAGATATAGATATATAATATCTATAGATAATAATATCTATATATCTATAGATATATAATATATCCCCTTTCTTACCTTAAGGCAATTTAAGCTGGGTTTTCTGACATGTGAAAACCAGTGACTTTGATGTTACATATCCCAAGATCTCATTTTACAAATGGGGCAATGGAGAGCCAGCGCAGAGAGGCGCCTTCCAAGGCCATGCAGAGAGGCAGCCCTGAAGTCAGGTTTCCTGATGTCCTCACAGCTTCACAACCTGCTTGTCCTGGTTCTCAGGCAGATTTTCCTGTCACGCAGGGATGAAAGCCTAGCCTATAGAAGAGGACTGTCAAACAGTGTAATTATGATAAAGACACCCACACAGCTGCCCACCCCAAGGGCCATGGTGAGTATTTGGGGCGATATTCAAGGCAAGTCTCCGCCCCGAGGAGATTTCTGTCCCTTTTGTTGGTTAGCAGGGGTCCTGAGACACAGAAGGGACAGCACTGACCACAGTCAGTGCCTCACCGCTCTGAAGCCCTGAGAGGCCGTTCACCTGCCTTCTCCACTGAGATGAGATCCGTTTACTATTCTCTAATCAGATGCGATTCAGGCACCCTACCAACACTTGCGATTTTGTTAATTCCATTGAAACGTATTAATTGAGGGCCTCCTATGTGCTAATAACGGTTTTAGGGACACGGATTCACAGTCAACCCGATAGCGTCGGTGCCTGTCCTCACAGAATGTGCGCTTCAGTGCGGGCACGGAAATAACCGGAGAACCAGAATTAGGGGCTACGCCAGTCTTGTGAAGGGAAAGTACCTGGTGCCATGAGAGCACGTGATGAGGGCCCATCTTGTCTGCGGAGGCCAGGGAAGCTCTGAGTAGATCTTCTAAAAAGGAGCAGGCGTCAGCTAAGGGAAAGGCATGAATATTGGGCACAACCGATGCAAAGTTGGGGGCAGGCCTTTGAATTGCCTTTGAATTCATTGAGGCCAGTGTTTGTGGGTCACCATACAGCAGTGCTCCCTTCTTTTGCTGTTTTAGTTTCTTCTGTTCCCATCCCCATCAGATTCTTCAAGCCCCATTAGTCCCAGGAGTCCCTGAACCAATCAGAGAATTTGGTGCTCTAGCCTCACCTCTCCTCAGGTCCCAATCTGCTGCTGGCTAACATCCAGTTATCCCATTCTTGTGTGTGAAATAAAAGAAGAAGTTCTCATCATAACCAGGCCTGCCTTTTTAGAGAAGGATGCGGGCTGCCTCTATCCCTCCTCCAGTCTCTTCTCTCCTTCTTTGCCTTTCATCTGTCTGCAGATGAATGGCTGTAGTAAAGTTTTCTGCCACTAGGGGGCAGGAGCGCCAAAGCAAAGGACTAGCCCGGGAAGAAGGCAAATGAAGCCCGCGGGTGACACGCAGACCGTCCTCCGGGGTTTGCGCCGGCGTGGGTCGCGTCAAGCTCCCGAGCCCAAGCTCTGTCTCGATGCAGATACACCAAGGGTTTTGCAATGACGATTCCATTCCGCACACTGTTTATGGCTACCGATGCTAGTGCCAGAAGAGAACTTTTCAAGAGGAGTTCTTGGTGGGGGAGGTTGCTACTGACTGTAAAACAAAGGACTGGGGTCTTGGTAGAATTCAGCCTTTAAGAGTCCTCCAGAATGTGCACAGGAGACAGAGAGCCCTGGCGCTGGTTCCCAGTGTGCTGTGTGATCTTGCTTAAGAGACAGAACCCCTCTGGGCCTAAGCTGCTCTTTTGTAAAAGGATGAGATGATGTAAAAAGTCTCTTCTGATTCAGGGAATCCAAGTGGTAAGGATAGCCGAGACTGGAGAATTGTCCCCTAAGATGCCTACTCGTGTGATTCCTAATTCGAGGGGCTCTTTCCTATGAGGGAGTTTTGTTTTCCTGACTCATTTTATTTTAGCGTGTGACTATATTTAATACAGAGGAATGAAGAGTCGTGGGTGGTTTTGGCGAGTGGTGAGAAAGATACTCCTGGCTCTTTCAACCCCCCACCGGGACAGTCAGAATCCTCTTTGCCTTTGATGGGATGAGGCATCCGGATCTGATACAGGAGACTGACTAGGTAGATAGCTGTGAGAAGCAAGTCTCTCCTTGAAACTCAGGTTAAACCCTCCATCATCCTGGGGTCCAGAGCTTTATTGAACTAGCTGGCTGGGGTGCTGGCTGGAGAATAGCAGTGGGAACAGGACTGCCCTGGGGGTCAGGGGTGATTTTTAAGGCCTTCCTCTGCTTTGTCATTGTAGAATGATAAGATCTATGGCCAGGCAAGACTAAGTCTAGGAAGCTAGTGCCTGCCACAGTCTTGTTTTAGGAGGGGCCCCCATGGGACCACCTCCCTGTGCTCCTATCTACACTCCCGGGGCTGCCTCAGGTTGGGAGAGGTGGTGGAGCGGCCTCTCTCCCTGTGTGAGACATCCCGGAGACAGAAAACCAAAAGAACGCCAAAGGAGCAGCCGTAAAAACCCTGCATGAAAACCTCCTGGTGGCATCAGTTTCCCGGCTCCACGTGCCCAGACGACTTATACAGAAGGGGAGAGGTGAGCAGAGGTGAGGCTCTGCCCGGATTCTCCTTGCTCATCAGAACCTTCTTGGAGCCTCTTCGGCTTCTGTTGATCACTCCCCCCACCTGCCTGCTGCTTGATTGACAATAAACGGCTGCTTCATGCTCGTTTATAATATTCTCACTTAGCAAGATATTATAAATACCTTCAATCTCAATTAATATAGATCAGCACCATTGTTTTCCTTTCTCTAAAGATCATTTTAATTTTGAGACACATCTTAATGGAAGTTCATTTTTCGGTGGGTGGCATCAGCATTACAATTTTTAAGGATTGCAGAATATTCCATTCTAACTGTCCTACAGTGTTATCCAGCCCTCCCACTGCACATCCTGTGGGTGTCTGGGTTTATCTTGTCACAGGTGGAATCACAGCAACTTAGAGATCATCCTCTCTGACGCGTTCACGTCACGGAGCAGGGAAGTGGCTTCTAGCTGATGGCAGACTAGGACTAGAGTTCAGGGTTTCTGGGTCCCCACCTGCTGTCAGGCTTACTGAGAGTCACCATGAAGAGAAGAGGAAGGGACTACAAACTTTTAAGCTTGGTGGATTATTCAGAAAAATGTCTTTTTATACATTTTTATATTCTCTTCCACGTTTCTACAAATTACATGTCCAAAATACTGTCCCCAGGTGATTGCTAATTGGACAATTTGGTTTGACCTTTCTTCCTCTGCCCCAAAGCTGCATTTTAAAGCCTTCTCCGAGTACTGTCCCACCTCTGCGTCCCCCACGGTTGAATTTCCCAAGGGTGATCATCACGCAGCCTGCAACCCAGTCACAGGTGACTAAATATAAACTGTGCAGACTGCAAACAAGCCTCCATGATCATCTGCTCCTCTGTTTAGCTTATTATCCTCCCAGATCAGACTGGGGAGGAGGCACGCGCATCGTCCATGCTGGGCAGGACCTGGTGGGTGTCCGTGTCTGACAGGACAAGCCAAACAAATGCAACTCCGCTGTGAGCTGAATCATTCTCCTTCTCCAGTGGAGCAGGGCCTGCTTTTCAGATGAAGCCGACAATCCCCAGGCTTTGATTTCCAAAGCAAATCACTGCGAATCACATCAATATTGGGAACAGATGCAGTAGTCTGGCCGAAGGCTGAGTGCAGCCAGTCAGCCAGGGACATGGAGCCAGGGACAGGACGTGTGGTGTGGTGGGGAATGTGTTGAATCTCTTGTCTCTTCCATGGTCTTACTTGCCTCAGCGGAGAATGGGGAATGGGGGGGGGTGGAAATGAGGCAGGCAGGGATTGGGGGTTCTAGGCTATATAGCCATCCTGGAACATGACGTATGGAGACAGTGACACCCAGAAGCCCAAATTTTTAGATGGAGATTTCTTGTTGATTAGCAATGTCTGCTGTGGACCCAGGGTTGGTAGGTGATAGTAGGTATGCTGCATATTAGCCATCTGTGACATGGAGGAAGCCCGTCTCAGGTTTTGGATTTTTTGTTTCTAGGTTTTGGAATTTTTTGTATGTAGGGTGAGGCAGGGCCTCCAGAAAATTACAGGCTTAGCTGAAGCCTCAAACTGACATGTCAAAAGAGCCGTAGGGTTCAGGACCCTAAAGATGACTGGTTTTCCAGAGATTTGAGATACATTATAAACCTTGGGTGGTAATACTGGCAAGGAACAGGAAAGAACCTGTGTTTGGAAGGGAACTAGAGTTTGACCTCTCTCATGAAAGGGCACCAACGACCCTCATTGCAGATCTGATGGGTATTTATCAGTCTTTATCTTCAATGGACCCTTATCAGCACTTGATGCTGCTGGTGATGTCTTCGTTCTTGAATTATGCTCTTCCCTTGGTTTAACACACTATTGCTGCTTTTCCTTCTACCTCTGGTCTCTCCTTAGTTCCTCTTGAGGTTACTCCTCCTCTGCCATTAAATGTTGTGGTCAAGACTCATCCTAGGCCCACTTCTTTCCCACCCTATATTTTCTCCCTAGGGGATCTCATCCTAGACAATGACTTCGAGTCCCACCTACGGGGTTAGATAAGCCAGAAACATCACCTGAACACGCTCCCTCCCTCCCTCTTCCCATATGCAGTCCATCATTCAGCCCTGATGATCTTTTTTACCTCATAAATATTTTTGAATCCGTCCACTTTTTCCTTCTACCACCACCATCCTAATTCAAACTACATTCGTCTCTTGCTTGGACTACAAATGGGCTAAAACCTGCTAATTCTTCTCTTTCCAGCTCCCAACTAGTCAAAAAAGTTCTTTGTCAAAAGGCATGTTGTATTGGATCGTCTCTGCCCCTCTTTTCACTCTGACGTTGGCCTCTATTTGTTGTGATGCTATGAGAAGAAGAGTTACAATCCGAACACTCACACGGTGCTCTCATTGTGTAAGCACTTTTGTTCACATTGTCTCATTTAATTCTCAACTAGCTGTGCGAGCAGGTCACGATCATCTCATGTTAGGGGTCTTACCCGTTTTCCATGTGAACAGTCTCAGATAGATGAATTAGCTCTTCTGAGGTCACCCCGCTGGTTAGTGAGGGGGGCCCCAGTCTTCTGATTCCTCAGACAAACCTCAGTGTTCCCCCCTTGTCAAGAGAGGGCTTGGGGATCCACCAGGTGCTCTTCCAGGCTCATTCCAGCTCCCACAGCCTGTGATTCTGTGGCTTGCAGGCACAGAGAGAAGGTTCAAAGTGGAAGCTGTCTTTCTCCAGAGTGTCTTTCTCTGGGTCTGAAGCCCAGAGAGAACAGATCAATTCTCTCCTCCTGTGGCTGCTTCTGTAGCTTCTCAGTGAGAAGGCTGAGAAGGGCTGAGGGGTTTTAATATTGTTTGGGAAAAGATTAACCATGGGAGGAATGACAGCCTTCACTGTTTTGAGAATGAGAAAAGAGAAATAAAAACAATCCACTGTGAATGAGCCCTTGTGACAACATGAAGCAAAAGCAGGTGAGCCATAGGAATGGAGAATTTGAAAGAAGAAGAAAGAATCAAAGCAACGAAGGGCCAGTGATTTCAAGTTCCCAACATGATCCACACAGCTTCCACTTGAGAACACACCAAAGTTTCTGTATGTGGCACAGGTTGCTGTGTCTTCCTTAGTATGTATGGATTAAGGGTTATTAAGCTACAAAAAGGTGAATGGACTGAATGAATGGGAGAGACTCCTTTTGATGAATGGCCACTCTCCATGAGCTTTTTATCAGGCTGGAGAAAAATATATAGACATGTCCCTATCTTGGGCATGATGAACACGACAAATGGCCAATCTGTGGCCCGCGTGGAATAGCGATGGTGCATGAGTTTATTTCTCGTGTGTCTCTGATTGTTTGTCTGCTGGTGGTTGTCTTGAACACCAAGATGAGAAAGTTTTTAAAGCCAAACCTGGGCTTGATGCGGAAATGTGTGACAGTTGATTGGCGATGTCTGCCATGGCTGAGGGACGAGGCAGCGGGAGCACCAGCGCTGAGCTGGATGGATCAGTGCTACTCACAGCGTTGCCTGCAGGTGGCATGGTCCATGAAGCATCTGTAACCCATCATGAAAGAGCACGGAAATGAGGAGCAAGCGTTTAGCAACTTCTTAAGCAATTCGACATTGCTGCCTCATCCAAGTGCATAATTTCTGTATTTTTATAAAGTATTGATCAGTAATGGATTGAAAATCAAAAGAGAACCTGGTTCTTTACCAGAGATAGCGTGAGAAGCACTGACCTGGAGGACTATGTTTAACCCCATTACTATCTGCGAAAGACTTTGAAATGCCCGGGACTCGGGGAGCTGATGTAGGCAGCCAGAGTCCAGTGCGCTTCAGCCTTCACGTGGACTCGTTAAATGAGCATAGTGCTTGCCCGCTTCCCTCCTCTTGTTTGGCGGGGGAGTTATGATAGTAACTACTCAGAGATCATCAGAAATGCCTTCCCGGCCTTCTCTACCTGTTTCTATTTTCCATTTATTCCATAAAGCTTTGTCCACAGTGGAGAGGCAGTGAAGCCAGCAAAGACATTATGTCATTGAAGGTACTAAAGGGAGATCGGAGAGAGAGATGTCCAACGTCAGCTGTTGAATTGGCCTGGTGACCACTGGGGTCATGTATTAATTCGTCCATTCGCTCGCTCACGTTCATGCATTCTTCCCCGTGCATTCTGGTATCTAACAGCTCTTGGTGCAATTCCAGCTATGTGCATTGCAGTGCCAGGTGCTGGGGATATAATGATGACCAAGGCAGACAAGTTCTCTGCTCTCATGAAACTGACAGCCTAGGAGGGGAGACAGATATCAAATCAATGTGTAGATACGCAATGATAAACGTCCTGGTAGGTGCTCTGGCAGGGAAATGTTTGTTTGTTGCTCTGAGAATATTTAGTAGTTGTGCTACCCTAGCCAGGGCATCTTGGAAGGCGCCCGAGGAAGGGACGTGTCTGTCTATGTGGCTAGACCATGAAAGATGATTGGAGGGCAAAGGAGGTGACTTGGGATGACTCTGGAGAGGTGGGCAAGGGACAGATGGCACAACCTCGCAGGCCGCAGAAGGGTTTGCACTTGATCCCAAGAGCAGCCGGGAGCCTGGTGGAACCACAAATATGGTTAGGACATGGTCTCTGCTCCCAAGAGGCATCAGCCTGGTGGAGGAGAAAGATACCTATGCAACTAGCTATAACGTGATGTGATCTGGGCGGGTTATGTAGAGGTGGACACACAGTCGGAAAATGGTAGGATTTGGAGACTAGAACAATTTAACAGATAAAATGGATTCTATCATTCTCCTGCTATAAACTTTTGTCACTGCCTGCTGTTCTCAAGTTCCAGACAGAATCTTTTCATATGGCCCCACGTGATCCAGTTGCCGTCCCCACCCTACTGGGGCGCTCTCTTTCCTGCTTTCTCCACTCCCAGCATCTGTACCCATCTTCTTCAGGTCCCCAGACCACACACTTTCTTCCTGCCGTCTGGCCTTCTGTTTGGAACGCTCCGCCTAGGCCTCCACCCCAGCCCCGTCTGCCTCACAAATATTCTAATTTTCTAAGTCTCAGCTTACATTTCCCTGGCTCCCCAGAGGCCCCTGTATTTCTCCCTCCCTGTGCTTAGGACAAGTAGAATTCTTATTGGTACGTTTAGTTGTTTAATGTCTGTCTCCCCTGATGCAGTAAATACTCAGTATGTAATGAATGAATAAACGAGTGAGAAGGCAGCTGGCCTGGCCTGGGAGGAGAGCAGCGCTGGTGTGAGGGACAGTGGACATGGGCTGTGGACACGGGCCATGACCCATCCCAGAGCATAGCCATTTCCTCTCTGTTGGCTTTTTCTCTCTCAACCATGTGTGAAATGAGCCACAACATGATGGGACTCTTTGGAAGGCCACTTTGAAGGGATTATCAGTGCCAGTCCTTAGCTCTTTAAGGAAAGCAAGCACCACAGGTGGACAAACTGTGCTCAGGCTCATCTCTGTGAATTATAAAAAAAGCCTAGCTTTAAAATTGCTCAGGGCTAAAGAGCTTCTTTTGGGGTATGTTGCTCTGCAGGGTGACGGGCCTGTTGGAAGGCTGGTGGCAGGGGCAGCGGTCAGGCACCGCTGCGCCCTCCCTCTGTAATTCCCTCTGTCCTAGGTGGATGAGCCCTTGCTGGCCTTAAGGTTTTGGTTCAAGAGCCCGGAGGCCCAGCATCTGTGAGCTTTCCTATATGAGTCATCTCTTGCTATGTAACAGCTTATCGCCAAATTTCGTAGCTTAAAATAATGATTATTACTTAATACCTCTCATTGTTTCTGTGGGTCAGGAATTCAGAACACACTGGGTATGCCTTGTGTCCAGGCCTCAGCTGGGGTAGGTCAAAGGCCGGGTGCAGGAATTATCTAAAAGCCACTCACGCATGAGTCTGGTGGTTGCTGCTGTTGCTGGCTGGGGGCCGGAACAGCCGTGTGTGGCTTCTCATGTGCTTGGGCTTCCTCACAACATGGTGGCTGCATTCCAAGGGCAAGTGTCTCCAACGAGAGAGCCAGGTGGAAGCCGGAGCCATTTTAGAACCTAGCCTGGAAGTCACACAGCGTCACTTCTGCCACATTTTATTTGTGAGAAGAGAATCACTAAATCCTCCTCATGTTCGAGGGAAAGGTAATTAGATCCCATTTTTCACAGGCACATTTTGAAACCATCATATTCCCTTAGGCAAAAGCCCAGAGAGGGCCCTGGAACGGTGATGGAAGCTCAAGTGTAAAAGAACGGCCTTATAGCAGATGTTTCTGAATTTTGTGGGATTCTCCTCTTGGCAGTGTTTTGACCCCAACCCCATCTCTCATTAGGGGGATGCACTGGCTTCAGAACTTCTCTATCCTTATTAAATAACTGTGTGCATGGAGGGGAGCTGTCCGTGGTCACCCGAGACACTGAAGACACTCTAGTCACTACCCTGGAACGTTGGACAGATTCTTCAAGTTCACTATCGATTTGTGACACGTTAGAGCGATCCAAAGAGAAAATAAATAAATGAGCTACACTCATAGCAAAGAGTTATATTTAAGGGAAGTTTCTTTGACTGAATTAATTTAAATGTTAATTTTATTACTCAAGAGGGCATTTTGGACCTCCCTGTCATTATCGAACAATTAAACTGTAGTTCCTTATTAATTTTTACTGCTTTACTAGTGTAATTAGTGGCACATAATGTGAATTGCATCCCATTAATGAATACATTTTTGGACGTGAGTGGGTCGAGCCTTTTATTTGGCTGTCCGGCAAGACCCATGAAAGGAAAACGGGTGGGCCCTTCCCGGAGCAAAGGGCCTTGCGCGCCTCCCGAGTTCAGGTTGACCCTGGCAGTTCCCGACGTCAAACGCACAGTCACCGGGCTTTCAGGAAGGCATGATGGTTCTGGCTTCCTCCTTGGACCCAAAGTTGGCAGTCAGGAAATGGATAGTCCTTTTGGAACAAAAGTTTAAAACCAAAACCAGGATGGTGAGATTCCTGAAGTCCTAAAAGAAAACTCACTTAAGGATTTCTATTTTTTGTTTGTTCAAAGTACATTTATGAAGCATCTAGTATTTGTTAAAAACTTTACTAGGTAGGCAGCATGAGTATATGATTAAATCCTCGACTACTTCATGAGATTATTATTATTATTTCCAATTTATAGACAAGGAAAACTCATCTCAGGCTGAAAAACATGAGATCATATAGTGACAGGTCTTGGCCCTAAGCCTGGGTCTGGCTGAGTCTAGAGCTTGGATTCTCAACCACTGAATCTTACTGCCTGTCGGTCAGCTCATATCTTTATTCAGATCCTCGACCCAGTCACTCTGATTTATTCTAACCTTTTTCTTGTTTTTAGATTCTTTAACAAAGTAGAACACCAGTGTTGAAAGGACCTTAGAGATGTCCTGTGATCCTTCTATCTTATCTTATAAAAGTGGAAATGGAGGACCAGGGGAGGAGAAGGGACCATCTGAACCAGGGAGAGATTAGTGACTCTTGTTCCATGTACAGCCCAGGACTAGAGGGTCCTGGCTGCCAGTGGCTCCCTGGTTCCTGCACTGTCTACATAATCCTCAAATCCTAACAGAGAAGTTGAGCTCCGACTTCCCAGGTAAACTTCTCACTGGTGGTGTCGCGTGCTCTGAGAACTAGGTAAGCCACGTTCCTCTATGAGAAAACTGTAGCCAGCTCCGTCTTGTCCACTTGGAACCTAAATGTCATCAGCCTGGAAATACAAACTGTGTTGGCACCAACTACCCGCTTGGCTGACTGCATTTGCTCCCTCTAAGCATTCCTTGGTGATTTCTGGGATTGCCAAGGCCTGACTCGAGGGCTCCTAGAGCCAGTCAGTCTGTCAGCTGCTGTGTCCATGTGGCCTCCCCACTCCTCTCTCTGCTCCCACCTGATCCAGTCCACTGCCTGGGCAGCTGCCTGCTGCAGCTTCCCCAACGCCCATTGTGGGGACCTTGTTGGCTTGCCATGCCAGGGTCTCCCTCTGGGTGCCCCTGAAGCTTTCAGTTTCTCATGGGTGGAGCTTTGCTGCGTTATGTGGTGGCCCAGAGAAGGGCCCCTTCCCAGCCCCATGCCCTGCTGTCACTAGGTGCTTGTGAACAGTGTCACGAGCCCCTGGCCATCACCCCTTAGCCACAACATCACCAGGATTCTCGTAGTTATGATCCCATCAGTTTCTGGCCTTCATTCCCCCAACCATCACCTATTCTGAGACTAGATGGGAAGCAGATGCTTCCATCTGTTCCACCCAGTCCTTCCACCTTCCTCTGCCTTCTTCCACCTTGCTGCTCAATCCACAGTCCCTTCTTCATCCTCAGTTGCAGGACAAAGGTTCTCATCGATTCATTGGATATGCTTTCACTGCACACTTGCTATGTGCCAGGCGAGTATACAGTTGTCTCAGACATTATTAATTGTCAACCCCCCCTTTTTTTTCTTTTCTCATAGAACCTCAATTTTGGGAAAGGCAAGAATTAGTCCAGTTCCAGCGATGACGCAATGATTGTTCTAAATTGATCAGGATCATGTCCACCCCTCCCCCGCAATCGAGTGGGCATGTGATCCTAAGCTGGACAAGACCTAAGAGGAAGGGCAGCTGCTTCTGGGGAAGGATTTGTTCTCCTGGTAAAAAGGACAGACATGAAAGGGGGCCTGGTGGTGCCACCCTCTTGCCTACTACGAGCAAGTTGATGCCTGGAGCTTGAGAGCCTGGAGCGGTAAGTTTGGGTCGGAGGAGCCAACACGAGGACAGCAGAGCAGAAATGCGGGCGAGCCTGGATGCGACGACTCGGTTGAGCTGTCAGGTCAACCTGAGGCTGCCTTCCTCTGGCCTTATTAGAAAACGGTAAGTGCAGAATGGTTTAAGATACTCTTGACTTCTTTATCAGTCCTAACAGATACCAGCATGGTGAGTAATAGGACACAGTCCTTGCTCCCATAGGTGCAATCAGTGGGTGACAAAGATGCTGGGAAGGGAACAGAACAGAGCTGTCAACTCCAGCAATGCCTGGGTGCCAACTCAACCATTCTTTTTTGCTTATCAGAGGAAAAGAGCAGCATTCCTTGCATGCTGTGTCTTTGCTCAGTAGAGTGAAATTCCATCTCTTATTTGCTTTAACTTTTAACTTTGAATTTCTCAGAGTAAATATGAGCCAGGAAGAGCTGATCAAGGAAGCAGTTGCTCTTAGGAGCCTGGCTGGTCTGCAGGCTATGGTAGATTGTGAACTCATTTAGAGAACACTCTGGATTGATCATGATTTCAGTTATACCAGAGGCGAAGTGTTTGAAGCCGGTGACTCTTGGAGGAGCGATGATTACATTCAGAGTGCTCTGGCAAGGTTAGAGGCTCTTTCCTTCTCCCCTCCTCTGCACAGGGAGAAGTAATCTCTTTTTTGGCTGTAGGAGTGGTAGGTTGGCTAGCCCTGGGAATAGTTGATGCACACCTTGGGTTTTCTCTCATAGGTGGCACATTCTGCCAAGGGAGAGGCCATGGATGGTGGTGGTTACGATTCCAGCTCTGAGCATTTAGACTCTGCCTCTTTACATGCTGTGTGACCTTGGGCAAGTTACTCATCCTGGCTGAGCCTCGATTTCTTTATCAGGACCCTGTGGGTTGCCACAGTAAACAAGGCTTTTGTTGGCCCTTAGCAGGCCTTTAATAAATCTTCTGAAGAGCATGATTGCCAAAGGCTGAAATAGTAAGGAAGTGAATTTGTGGAATATATAGAAATGAAAACATCTCGAATACTTAGGGGGTGTTACATAAGGAAAAGTACAGGTTAAAAAAAAAAATGAAAACACAAAATGAAGCTCAAAATCTGTTGAGTGAGTGGTACCTGGAGATTTTCCCAGAGACGAATCCTTCATCCACTGGTAAAGTATTGCGAAAATAGAGTGGAACTGGTCAATAATTTCTTAAATTCTGGTGAATCTAAATAGTAGAATATCATGTTACCATTAAAAAATGTACAAAAAAAATGTAGAACAATATTGAAAAGCTATGAGGAAGTTCAAGATGAATGCAGACGTGAAGTGTGGAGACTCTGGATTTATGCTCTTGGAGTTGAAACCGGCTTCTAACACTTTCTAGCTGAGTGATATTGGACACATCACATAATTTCTCTGCACCTAGGATTTTTTATCGGAAAATAGGGGTTATGAATAATAATTACTTTATGGATTTGTTATAAGTAAGATATAATGCTTGCAAAACTCAGGACAATGACAAGCACATAGTAATTGCCTTACCTATTGTTCAGTGAAAACCGAGGACATATTAAAAAAAAAAATAAATGAAAACAAGGAGGAAAGAGAAGAAAAGTGTATCCTGCAGGGAAGAAAGGTAGGATAGCATTTATTTATTTGACACTTACTTATTGAGGACCTCCTACGGGCCTGGCTCTGGAACACAGCTTAGAGAGGAAGTCCCCGTAAGAGACACTGGGCTGCCTTTAGTAAAAGCAGATCAGGACCCATCTGTCCCCAGACATCTGGGTTCTGCAGGGGTGGCGGTAGGCCCAGCAGTCCTCATTTTGTGTAGGCGCCAGGAGAGTCATCTGCAAGCCTCGAGAGACTGCACTGGTAGACCGACTACCAGGCAATGGTTGGAGAGGGATGAGAAGTGACCTTAATGATTTTTTTTCCTTGTGTTTTGTAAAGTTGCTGCACTAAGTAAGAATATTCTTTTACAATTAGCAAAAAGTAAACATTTTATACGTGTAAGGATTCAGCAGCTGTGCCCGTCCACACACCCGGTGCAAGCCCCGTTTCCTCCTCAACAACACGGGAGCAGGCCAGACTCCAGATCAGAGAGCCTCTGGGAATGGACTGTGGGCTGTAATTCTCAGCTGCACATCACACAGGGAAGGTGGGAAATTTCTTGCCCAAATCATCTACTTTTGTTTGAACGTGCTTCATAACGGTCTCTGCTATGCAAAGGGACCTCTTCAGAGATGCGTTTCATTTGCTTCCTGCGTCCTGCAAATTCTCTTGACCTTGAGATTTACCAGAGGCTCTAGCAATTGGTGCAGTTTCCAGAATCATTTGTATGGACAGTGTGCAACGCAGAGGTAGGGGGCGAAATCTCTGTAGTCATTCTGTGCTTGTATCAGGTGAATTTATATTTTATGGGGTTTTGGTCAGATTGATTTTTGTGAAACACACTGGGATGTTTGCAAATATGAAAGTTCTTTCAGAGCTGGTCGCTGTTTGCATTTACAAGAAGAAGAAAAAAGAAAAAAAAATTATACTTTCTGCCGACAAACGCCATTGTCCCCAGGAGTGTGGTAGGGAAAGAGATGAAGGGCTTCTAACAGGAGAAAAAATAGAGGCAGGAGGATCACAGACCAGGATGATAGATAAGCAGCCAGTGAGGGCTTATCTGCACCAGGAATCATTTGTAGGTGTGGGCTGCACGTTTTCCAGTCTGGGTAGGTCTCACTAAAGAAACAGGTTAAGATAAACACAACTACTATAATTAAAGACTTTAAAATCTCTCCACTCTCCTATGAGTGGGCTCTGTGGTCCTGCCTTGAGTTCATTACTGGAACAATATCCATTTTGGGCTGATCTTAGTAATTACATAGATATACAGAAGGAATACCTGCCAACTTGGTTATGTAATTTGAAAAACATCTCTTCCCTAACTCCAAACTAAATCAAACCCAACCCAACCCAACCCAACCCAACCATACCTAACTTCTTGTATCAGGTGGTTCTGATGCATGAAGTAGTTTTAGTGTGGTCCTTTTGGTTAAGGTAGGCATAGTGTGTATGCATTCCTTCTTCTGAGCCATGGCAGACATCACTAATCAATCATAATACTCTCTACTGCTGAGGAGTAGTAGTGCTGGGGAAGGGTTGGCTTAAATATTCCCACCTATAGTCTGGGGCGGAACATTGTTTTGGAGCTGGCCTTAGGCATAGAGAGAGTTCATTCACCTAACTAGCAGAAATTTTAAGACCTTCCCTTCTCCACAATACTTTCCCCATTCAGCAACCTTGATGCATGAGTTTCTCACCATAAAATGGCCATCCATTTTGGAAAAAGTACAGTTGGCAAATACAAAGCACCTGCACTGCTATTCCTATTGCAATTCTTCCTTGTTTTACCTTGGACAGGCACCAATTATAAATCGCAGTACTCGTGGTGAGCTCAGGCGTGGCCTTAGCATCTGTCTTAAGAGACTTTTCTTGTACCTTCTACCAACAGATGGGATTTGTATGGAACGGAAAAGGTATTTGCCATCCTTGGGTTTCTGAGAGTGAGGAGACAAGGCATCTGACCTTGAGCACTGTTTGTGAATATTTTCATCAGATTAGTGTCCCCAAGCAATGGAGGGCATGAGGCGTAACACTCTTCTGTCTGGTATGTAAGAACTGTTAGAATTTGACCTCAGTTTCTATCTCTAATCAACAGCCTACCTTTGCTCAGACAAGCCTTCCCACTTGCTTCCATATATCGTCTTTCCTTTTTTGGGTCCTTTTGTTCATTGCTTCCTCCACCTGGAACACCCTCTCTCCTGTCGATCCAGTTCTTACCATTAATTAAGGCTTAGCTCATGGTCCATCTCTTTTTGCTAAGTCTTTTCAAAATGCTAGCAATGATTTCTCTATGGTTTAAATCCCCATGGCTTTACAATTCATTCAGCTCACTTGGCATCGAATATCTTCCCCTGAAACGTCTGTTCCCTTTTAATGTCTTTGTGTTTGAATTTTTAAACCACTAACAGTAAACCTTGCCAGCAGGGGCTGGGCCTTCATCTTCCTTTGTGTGGAGCGTATGTGTTGGCCAAGAATCATTTATTTCTCTGGCCAGGAGCGTGGGAGGAGGAGGTGCTGATGGAGGGGAATGGACCCCCCTTCATCCTCTCTGTGCTCTGGTGGAAGCCCCTCTCTCTGGTTTTATTTGAGGTCTTTTAAACAGGATTCAAAACATAGACTGGAATGTCTGTGGGTTTTTCCAAGAAAAGCTCATGCAGTATTGAGAACTATTTAAAGGGAGGATCTAGAGGGTGCTATGAAGCAAACTGCCAAACCCAGGTAGTGTGGGATAGAGCATTGAGACAAGTTTCAGCTCCCTTTGGTTGTTCCTGCCCTAATAGGAGATTATGAAGACATCTAGTCTTCAGAATCACTTAACCTTCAAGACTGCCATTAGGGAACAGTTGCATTTAATCAAAGCAGCCAGTTTCACTGTTACTCTGCCCAGCTCGGAATAAGGCATCAGAGCAAGTAGAGCTTATTTTGTATATCTGAAATATTTCTTAGTAAGATTTTAAAAATAAAGCCTCAGTGCTACATAAAAATGATATCAATTTTATTGTGTGAAGCACAGAGAAGATAAATAACAGACATCAGACTGAATGCTTGCTTTCTGAGCCTTTTCTGTGTATTTCCAAATTACATGATGTTTTATTCAAAACTCTTTTCCTTAATTACAATGTCAACATATTTGTATTTTTATTTTACTTAGGGAATAAATTCATAACAAACCTACAAATTCATAAAAATATTCAATGAAAAATTGGGGTGAGTCACTGAGCATGTAAGTGATCATTCTTTTCCTGGTAATGGACCCTTAGGCATAAGTAGGTAAGAACAGACAGACAGTCTAGAGAGAGATCAAAACCTAAAAGGCAAGGGACTTGGCCAAGGCCAAGACTTTGATGATACAATTTGAAAAACTGAGTCCAAATTTTCTTCCATATCCCAGAATGCATATATCCTGTTTCCATAGCGAGTTGGTAAATTCCTTGATGTTGGAGATCCAGCTTCTAGCCCAGGCAGTCTGTCTCTGATTAGCTGTGTGACCTTGGACAAGCAATTAGACTGTTAGGGCCCACAGTCCTCATCTGTAAGATGAGTTCCATGGTACCATAGGGTTCCCTGGTCACCTGCAGGGTAGGTCTCCATGGACCAAACTCTCCCACTAGAACAGTTATTTTTAATCGCTGGTTTTTTTTTTTTTTTTTTTTTTTTTGGTGTTACAATTAAGATTTGACTATGGAAAAAGTGCACTGGATGACTAAGTTATTGTTCAGCTTTTAAAATTCTAATTCTAGGTCTAGCTTTTTTATACCTAGGGGCTAATTCAGTGAACCCAAAAGAGCTTAATAAATTTTATTAGCTAAGAAAATAAAAGAAAAATGTTTGTGAATAGTGGCTAACATTTATGGGCTATATATATCATGCTAAATGCTTCAGAGTTGTTACTTCCATTTATTCCTCACAGGAGCCTTGTATGGTAAGTTCTTCTATAATCCTGATGGAGAAACCGAGGTTTGCAAGCAGTTTGGATAGGGCACATGACTAGTCAGTGGAACTATGCTGATATTTTAAAATTATTTCCAAGTAGTCGAATTTGAGTTCTAAACCTTTGTGTACAATTGTGGTTTCCCCTCTAGATCTCTAGTCCCCTTCATCTGAGAGTTTATAGCCCCACCGTAGTTTTAAATAGTCTTGGGAAACAATAGAAAAATACTTTCCTAGATCTGGGCTCCTGAGGCAGCTTTAAGTATTTAACCCACGAGAGGCAGAGGACTAGATGGAATGACCTAGCGAGGTTAATTCTCAAGTTTCTCGTACAGCGATGGCCGAGATGTCTGTTGAATCTAAGGCCAGGTTTCTGAATTGATGTCTGTCTTCGGCTTCCAGGGACACTTGCCCTCTAATCACCGCCCCCCACCTCCCGCCACCCCCGGACACAGATACATTATACTCCCCGGTTGGAGACAGGCATTTTGGAGCTGGGCGGTGAAGTGTTCCATCTGAATCCTTCCTGTTGTGGCAGAGTGTCATTTAACCACTGTTTCCAACAAGTTGCTATGGGTGGGAGGAGGCAAAAGAGAGCATTTCCAGTCTTGGAAAACAGCTCTGCGTAAGTCCTGTTAGGGATCAGTGTGAGAATTTCCTGGAGGACGTACCTAGGAGGAGGATTGCTGGGTGCTGAGGCAGCTGACCTCAGGGTCAGGGAGCGGAGGGTACCTGGCGAGCACTGATACAGTGCCCTCTAGAATGACCTCAGGTTTACTCTCATGACCATCCCTTTCTCCCATATCCTCATCAAAAAATCCGAAGAGTCTAAAGAAGTTTCTCACCTTTGTTTTAATTTGCATTTAGTAGAGAATTTTCTTTCTCTTCCATGAAACTGTGAGCTCCTCAAAAGCCATGGCGTAATCATATGCGTGTCCCTGCCCTCTGTTACCCAATAGGACCTTGTTAAGTGTCTGCTGAATTGAATGTGACTCACATCAGTGCCAGGCTCTTCCCACAGCAGAGGATTCGGTTGTTCCAAAAACAAACTTTTTCTTGAAATTTCTTAAAGTCAGAAGCATCTGTGTCTAGCTAGTGTCTAGGGATAATGGCAGAGTATTCACTTGTTTTTTTGTAAAATCAGGGAACTGGTGAACCTCAAGAACTTAATGACGGTGGGTAACTAATGGATCAGGGTCCATGCAGTAAACTTTGATTTTCTCTTGTTTTCCACAGTGTGATATGTCATCTTGTCAGGTTGTGTGCTGCTCATTTGTATTTGATCTATTTGAAGAACTTGCCAGGGGCCATCGATGAGAAATCATTCTAGTCTGCTCCATTCTGTCCCCATCTCTACACCAGTGGCTTTAAGCACTTTGGGGTCATGTATCTTGTTGATAATCTAATGAAAGGTACAGGCCCTTCTCTGGAAACTCATGTATGTGCAAAATTATGCACGAAAAATCTCAGTGGATAATAGACCATCCAAAAACATATGTGGCAACCATTTGTTTGTTTATGCACTCATTTATTCATTTACTGTTAACTGCTGTGATCCAGGTGCCGTTTTAGATACTGGAGACTCATGAACAATGGTCCCTGTCCTCAAGGAGCTTACAGTCCAAGCTTATAGATAGTGAATAGACCATCTATGATGGTAAATTTTGATGTGTCCACTTGACTGGGCTAAGGGAGGGCTAGATAGCTGGTAAAACATTATTTCTGAGTGTGTCTGTGAGGGTGTTTCAAGAAGAGATTAGCATTTGAATTGGTGGACTGGATAAAGAAGATCACTCTCACCAAAGCAGGTGGGCATCCTCAGCCCGGAGAGGAAGGGCACTCTGTTTCCTTTTCGCTTGCACTGAGACATCCATCTTCTCCTGCCCTCAGACATTGGCATCCTGGTTCTTGGGCCTTCTTAGGGCTTAACATCATTGGCTCGCCTGGTTCTCAGGCCTCGGATGTGGACTGAATTATACCCTGGCTTTCCCAGTTCTCCAGTTTGCATTATTTTATGGTGGTAAAATATACAACATGAAGTTCATCATTTTAACCATTTTTAAGTGCACAAGTCAGTGACATTAGATATTTTTGCAATGTTTACCATCATGCCACTATCCATTTCCAAAACTTTCATCATCCCAGACAGAAAGTCTGTATTTATTAAATAGTAACTCCCTACTTCCCCTCCCCCCATTCCTCACTCAGGAAGTGACATCATTAGGGATGGGGGTGGAATGGGAAGATGACCTGAAGGTCATGTGGCCTGTTCTTATCATTTTGTTAAGTAATTAACTTTACCAGAGATTACTAGATCAGGAAGGAACTATAGAGAGCATCTCTTGCACCTGCCCTGATTCACATCTGAGGAAACTGAGCTCAGAAAGGGAAAGTGACTTGGGCAAGGCATCACAGCAATTTAGTTTGACACTGGCTTTAAGGTCTGGCTCTGATCCTGATGCGCTATGGCTCTCCTGCTGTCCTCGAGACTTAGATTTCTACATCTTCAAAATGGGGAATAAGTTTCAAAAAAATTAAAACATGTGAAGGGATGAAGGGATGAATATGCCACTGTTGCATAAAAATTATTTCGAGCTGAAGGCATTTGAGATCCTGAAACCCTTATCTGCCTAAACACAGAGCATTTCAAAAGAACTCAATTGTCATAAATCCCCTCCTGGGAGCATCTATTATCTTCTTGGAGACCACAGCATTGTCAAACACTGTTATATCTCCCATTTCTTCTAAGTGCCTTTCTCCCCTCCTTATAAGAAGTATTTGTTTCCCACAAGTGCCTTTCTCCCCTTCCCCTATTAAGATAGTATATAAGCCCTTTTGAGTCACTTTTATGAATTCCTATATGTATGTAATTAAAATTTACTTTTTCTTGCTAATCACTCTAATTTGCAGGTCTCAAGTACTGAGCTAAGAGGGTAGAGGGCAAGTCTGCCTCCCGGACACATGACTCATACAAAAGACAATAAATGTGTGATGATTTCATTCAACTCATGAATGAAGGAATTGGTAAGAAGGTAGAGCTCTACCTTCTTACCAAAATAAAAACTGAGAACAGACATTTCTATAACAAGTCAAAAGAATGTGGAAATGAATTTGCTAAAAGATACAAAATTGGTTAATGTTCTACAAGGCAGTGAAATTGTAACCTTTGGGACAGAAATCTGCAAGTTAACATATCCGTAATGTCTGTTCTCTAAGCAAGTAGTGATTGGCAAAGTCAAAGTCCTAATTAAATTAAATATCTCCTGTTTTTTTGAAGTTCATGTTACATCACTTTGCTTTTAGGAAAGATCTATATTAGTACCTGTTTGTGCTAACCAAAAGCAATCCAAAGAGGATTTCCACTTTTATGAACAAAGGCGAAAAGTAAAAACAGCGTCCAGCCTTTGTTTTGCAGTGAGCAGGGCTGTTACAGAGGCATGGCTCACCCCGACCAGCTTAGTGGCCCTGCCATGCTCCTTCCCTGAGAACTGCCCTCAGCATCCCAGCATCAAGCCAGAGCTTTGAACTGTGTGAGCCTCTGTGCTTTATCTCGATTTATTGAGCGCGTCCGCTAGCAAGATGTGTCCTAAGGTAGCAGAAAAGCCCAAGAGAGCTCAAGGGTGTTATGCTTAGTGTAAAACTGGCTGTGATTAAGTGTTTCGATCATCGTGAACAAAATAAAGACATTGTGTGTTGAACTTGTCTGCATCCACCATTGGTACTGTTTACATGCAGAGAGACAAGATCTTGAAAGCTGCCAAAGTTACATTTGGTTCTGCTACTAGCAAAGTGGTCTCTTTTAGTCAGGATTCAGTAATGGAAAAATGGTAAGTTATTGCTTGAGTGGTTGATGGGGGTACAAAGTGTGGTGTTCGGTTGAGTCATCTTACACCTGAGTCAGTCTTTTTAATAACTGAAACTACACTGTACATATATTCTGTCTACTTTATACAGGCCATATGCATTTATTGTATCATTCTGCTTTTTACTGTATGTTAGCCTCATTTTAGGTTTTATGTGTTATCTGGTATGATTTGGTAGGTTACTTTTGGGTCTGGGAATGCTCAAAAATTTTTCCACATAAATTAATGGGAATCATTTCTTCACTTTGTGCCATTTCAGCTTACGAAAGATTTCATAGGAATTCTCTAGTTTTGAACAGTGGGGAAAACCTATAGTCTACTGGTGAGTCTGTTAAACAATGATGTTGAAAAAAATGTGCATTTATGTCTTTGGTTTATTTCTAAGTTTTGGGTTAGTATGAGGATGGGCTGAAAAAAATATGTCTAAAAAATAAGAAAAATCTGTCTGAAGTGTTCCTTAAATGCTACTATTGAGCAGGAAAATGCACTTCTGAGCCCTTGATTTTTGATGGAGAGTTCATCCATCTACATATCTCTAAAGTACACACTACAAGAGGTGTTATCCTAGGAAAGAGAAGTCTCTAAGCATCAATCAGCCACACTGCTGAATGTTTGAAATCCTGGATCCAGGAGGGGCCAATTCTTTGGCTGAAGCCAAAATAAACAGATAAGGTTGTCAGTATAGCCAAGAACAAGTAGAAATAAGTCAACAGATTTAAGGTTTTTGGAGCAGAAGGCCTGTTGAATTGGAGGTGGCGTTAGGCAGTATCAGCTAGACGCTTCTATTTTGGGGGAGAGGAGCAGTGATTGAAATCATTTCACTTCCTTTTGTCACCTCAGTGACAAGATAATGGCCACACACCATGTTCATTCTCCAGTGAGGTCTGTTCAGGGCTCTGTCTGCTCCAGGCAGGATTCTCTGGGGACTGCCTTCTTCTGAATTTGTCTCTGTTGGCATTTCAAACACTTTAATTATTTAGTTTTAAAAGTGGGCTGTTCCTTATTCTTAGGCTGGCACTGGCCCATTGAAACAGTGTTTGGAAATACCATATCTATTTGTTTCTTACAGCTCATGTCTCTGAGGCAAAGTCTGTGTCTCCTCCTCTCTCTCACATACCTGCAAGGCAGGGCTGTCTTTGGCCATGTTGTGAAGAATTTGGGGAGCAGGGGGCTCCTGTCTCTTACCCTGTGTGATAGTCCTCACCCCAGTTCTCAAATCTTCTACAGACCCCTTCAGAACTTGCACATGGGTGACACACTTCATGCATTGATGCCCAGGAATAAGACTGACAGCTTTTGATTTGTTAACTATCCCAGAGATGTCATTTTTAAGATTTTTTAAAATAAGAAAAGTTATTGTTCATTATTAAAGGCTAGGAAATACAGAAATGTATTAAGAAGAAAATTTAAATTACCTAATTCTAGGCCACTATTTTGAGATAACAAATGTGGTTAACGTTTTGCTGTATTAGCTTCTAGATATACACATACTTAAAAGAATTTAGATGATATTATTTTATGAACTTTTAAATTGAAGCCAGTTAGTTCCAAGGGTGATTGCAAAGATTTCTTTCTTTCTTTTTTTTTTTTTTTTTTAATGAGAGCAGTTGGAGCTTGTGGATACCCATGAACTAACACCCTATGTGTACCTCTATCCAAAGAATGATCCTCTGGCTACGTGTAGGGCTGGTGGTGCTGGTCTCTTATAGAAGACTTTGGGAGCTATGCATGTAATCTGTGTGCAGGGAGTAGGTGAACTCGGGGCATTGTCTCTCTACTTTGAGAATTCACATACGCCAGACCTTCCCAACTCTGTCCCTGGCACCACTGCCCACCTCGTTACCCAAGCTAGAACCTGATACCCACTTCCCCTCGCCTCTTACATTTTGAAGGGTCTACCTTTAAAATATACCCTGAATCTGATCCCTTCTTGCCAAACCCTTGATATCAATATCCAGCATTTCTTACCTAAATGCATTCAGTTAATGCTTATGGAAGTAAAGACCATCTCAACAGAAAAGGCAAAGGCTCTTTATTCAGAGTCTGCTATAACAAGAGAGCCAACCATTGTCATTTGTTTAGGATTCAAAGGCAGGCGCGGAGTGAGAAAGCTTTATGGCTGAGAAAAAGACAGACACCGGGTATGCCCTAAGGGAAGGCTATTAGCATGGGGAAGTTGTTGGTGGGCTAACAAGAAATAGGACCTCTTCTTCTGTGACTGGTCAGGGGTGCATATTTGGCTTTCTCTGGTTGGTCCTAAAGTTGGAAATTTAATGAAGCTGCCAGTTATTAATCAAGTCCTGATTGTTTTAGGCTGATTATTATAGGAGTTATTGTTAGGCTTCATGGATTTTTTTTCCCCCCTAAAGATAGCGGTCTGACTTTTTACAAGTCTGACTTATAAATAGTAAGTAGGCTGGCTTCTGGGCTGGTTACCTTGGATAATGGGGTGGTTTCCTGGGCTGCAGACAGAGGGGTAGAGTTCTATTTTATATATGGTCTGGCTATTGTATATTCAGTCTCTCATGCTGCAAAGTTTAATGGTGTTTCTTTGGTACCAACTTGATTGTGAAGTAGCTACTATTATTGTCATCTCCATTTACCTAGGAAGAATCTGTGGGTCAGAGAGGGTAAGTAACTTGCCCAAGACCATACAGTAAGAAGAGCCTGGCTTTAATTAAGCCTTGGCAATTTTCACTCCAGAAATCACTACTCTAGACTATCTCCCTCTGCCACGTAGAGACTGGGGTCACCTTGTCCTTGATAATGTATTAGCAGATAAGACTTTAAAATGTAACCGTTCTATCAGTGGAATTAGAATTTTGCCTCTGCTAATTCTCTTCCTTAGAAGTTGATCCATTCTGTATGACTTAACTCACCTTTTATCTTCCCAGTAAAACTTGACCCTTTTATCTCACTTTCCCTAATATCAATGGACTGTAGGATATGAAGGAGTATATCTCTGAGAGGAGAATGGAAGGTGTTGTGACATTCCTCACATACACACTCAGAGCCAGACTGCCTAGGCTTGATTCTCAGCTCCCCCACTTAGTAGTTAGAGAACTGATTTCTGAGTTTATTCAAGCCTCAGTTTCCAAACCTATAAATGGGGATGACAAAACACTACCTATACTATGACAATGAGCATAAAGATTGAAACAACACACATAGAGCACCTGCATGATGCCAAGACCAGATGGTGAGTGCTCGATGTAAATTAAAATGCAAATACCCTTAGAAAACCCTTTCCTGTGGCCTTAACTAATGTAATACTGACGTGGGAATTTGAATTGTCGACAGTTTGGGCTGGAAGAGAAAGAGAGAGAGAAAAAAAACCATACTTAGTGCTCTTTACAACAATTGTCTGGGAGAAGTGAAGACTTAAAAAAACAGTTCCCAGAAAATGGCACTTCTCCAATGCCCATCCCGCCCCGCACACCACTCACTTTTTGAGATCCTCCAGTGATTACATGAATATGATTTTATGTTTACTAATTGAATTGAACAATTTGTCTTTGTAAATCCAGATAAACACATAACACATTAAGGACTTCAAATCCTATTTTATTTGTCTTCTCTGGGTCACTGTACTTGAAATAAGTAGAAGCCAGATAAATAGGCATCCACTAGAGGAAAAATACAGAGATGCCTAGCCTTTTGTTTGTTGGAATAATAGCATATCAAGGGCCTTATCCTCCACTTGGGTACAAAGCACAAAAGAATAATTTAAATTTCCAATTTAACAAAAGAAAAGAGATCGACACCCCACCACAGTTTATTTTCTGTCTCCGTGGTATCATTTAATCTAGCAGAGCTAGAGAATTTGGCACAAAGAGGGCAGAATATTAGCTTAGTGATGCCACAGGGTCTGGAATCCTCGGGTGGCCAGAGGGCAAGGTCTCAGGTGTCCTACATCACAGCTATGGGAGGGGTGGTGCAATCTGGGGTGCAGATGCTGGAGAGTGAGGTGAAGGTGGGAGTTTGTGGAAGTTCCTATGTGATTGCCTTGATTAGTGATTTATGGAAGCAAAGTCAAGGGCCGAAAATAGGGATGGGGATTTGAGGTCTGTAATGACAGGAAAAGACTTAAAAGAATCATCCGGGAGGGTGGGAAGGTGAATGGACTTGCTGTAGGAGCCGTTTGAAGCTCACGGTCATGACTTTACAGTGACCCAGGCTGTGTGGTTATGCTTTTTTTCAGAACCCTTAGGCTCTCAGGGTGCGGGTGCAGAGCAGGCAGTGACTTGGTTTTAACCTAGAAATATGTGGTTTAGCCAAGTGAGAATGACAAAGCGAGAAGCGGCCAGGGGACTGGGCAAGAGGGAGCAGTGATAGCAATAGACCGTGGACTCTGAGCCTCTGATGACAGTCCTCACCCTCTCCCCCATCTCATGTCCCCGCTTAGAGGGTGGGATGCTTGAACGTGAGATTTTGGAAGGGTTTTAGTGATTGGTAATATAGAGGAGGGGGACAATCCCCCTTATTAAGTTCTAATGGCTGGGCTAATAATAAAATTGACATAAGACTAGGTTAACAGGAGAAAAAACAGTTTAATATGGAACATAGGAGATTATAGATGATGGTCTTGAAATGTTGAACCAGCCAACTTTTTATGTTCTTTAGACAGAGACACAATAAAATTGTGAAGAATTGACAGAGCGCTTAGGTTTGGGTACTTATTAGTGAGGAATTGAAACAAAATTTGGTCTTGGGTTGTAAATTAGTAAAGGAGTAACAAGCTTTTGTTAATGTAAGTTTTTTGAGCATGGATTCCTTAATGTTAGCGGTAAGGGTGTCTCTCCATCAACAGGTGCAGGGAGGGCACCTTTCACGTAGCAGATTTATCCCCCATTTTCAGGGGGACTGACAGAGAGGTCAGAGCGTTCTTGCACTGGAAGTTTTAAAAGTAACTTTAATTCAAAGAAATCAGTATGTCATGGTGGGATATCTTGGGGCAGCCTGCCTGGGGCTCTGATAGTAATGACAAGGTCTGGGGTGAGGCCATGGGAGTGACTGGTGATGTGAAATGGGGAACAAACTCATCAAAGGCAAGGAAGGGTCAAAAATGGGAAGGGTCAAAAATGTAGGTATTGAAACTAGCAATCATTAAGACAGAACTGCTATGGGACAAAAGGACAGTGAGCCAGGAGCTATATATTCAGGAAATGAAGAGCGTGAGGCGAGGAGTAGGACTGTGACAAGGACAGGGATGGTGGGCAGTGGAGTCTGATAACATGTGAGATTAAAAGTTGCAGGGGTTTTACCGAGGGAGGAAGGAGAATGTTCTGGAAGAGAGGAGGAAGGATACTACCCTATCTCCAGGCCTAGTGGATGGGAGAGAGTACAGTCCTTACTTGAGAGATCTTCAAGGAAAGTCTCGTTCTTAGGGCAGAGCCGGGAGTCTGTTAAGAAGGCCCCTTTGGAAATTCAACTAACAGGATAAGGGTGCAGGGAGTGATAAATGGTGTAACAAACAATAAAATGGAATGTGACGCATGCACTGCTGTGATTGCCCCGAGGAGGGACATGGGGGAGAATTATGGATAGCAGGCGATAATCAACATTAAAACAACCATTCTGTGATTCGCATTGTTTATTCATGTATCTGTGAACGCAGATCTGCATCTATCTATCTGTCTATATCTATCTATCTATCTATCTATCTATCTACATGATGCCAGATATGCAGCTGATTCTAGTTCTTCCAGCTCAGATTGTTGGCATCTGGACTCAACCAAATACTAAAGGTTTAATGCAGGGGCAGAGCACTAAGTGGCTTGGGGAAGAGGCTATACAGACCCCTAGTGGTTAGGAGTCTTCACCCAGACAGAGACCTGAACTGGATTCCCAAGTTGTCACTTACCAGTTTATGGCCTAGGACAAGTTACTTCTCTGACTCTCCTTGTCAGTGGGATGGAGATAATAGTCCCTACTCGAAAGGTTCCTGTGTGAATTAAATGAGATCATGTAATGATGCACTCAGCAGAGTGACGGTCACATGGTATGTGCTCAATAAATAGTAGCTATTGTTTTTATGGTGCTGTGAACTTCAAGCCCCATATGCTCTCTGACATACTTCCTCTTTGGCGGCACATTGGAATCACCTGGTCGCAGTTTGTAACAACCCGCATACCTTGGTCCCACCCCCAGGAATTCGGATGGATGTGGTCAGGGGTACGGCCTGGGTGTTTTTATAAACAGCAGCATGATTCTAATGTGCAACGATGGCTGAGCGCTCTCAGTTCTCCACGTGCTGGATCCTGAACCTGGAGCATTAGCGTCACCTGGGAATTAGAAAGGCAAATTTCCCTGATCAACAGAATGAGAAACTCGGGGGGGGGTAGGAGTGGGTGGGGAATCTGTGTTTTAACAAGCTCCCATGGTGATTCTAAGGACCACTCAGGTTTAGGAAGTACTGCTCTAGGGCCAGCAATTCAGGGTGGTCATTTCCCACCGATCTCAGATCCTCCCCCTGCCACCTCCCCCTCGTGCCCCCAGGCCACCCGCTTGTTTTTCCTTCTAGGGAGAATGGTTAGATGTAGGGTTGTGATTTTCTTGTTCTTTGGCTTACTTAATTTCGTTTGTGTTCTTTTAGGTAGTCTTCCGTTCTCCCAACAAAACATAGGTGCCAGATTTGAAGCTATGGAGCTGACTAATGAAGCTGCAGCTCCTAACCCCATGGGGTGCCCAGCTGTGATAATGTGATTTACAATAAATAACTACTTGCTCTTTGTCCCAGTATCTGTCACAGAGCACCTGAAACCCCTGGAATTTCCTTCAAGGAGATCAATAAAGGTATCTTTTGTGATGTTAATGACTGACTTTGGGAAGGCTCCTTAAGACGGAGACTAGTTGCCAGGGGAACCAACCACATGACTAGAAGTGACACCTTTCAGTTCCACCCCCTGACCTCTGGGGGTGGATTGATTAAGTCATTGGCCAATCACCCATGGCCAATGACTTAATCAACTAAGCCTGTGTAAAGAAGCTCCATAAAAACCCAGAAGGAGGGGGTTCAGAGAGCTTCCGGGTCAGTGGACACGTGGCGGTGCAGGAGAATTTCGTACCTGGAGAGCACGGAACCCACACCCCTTCCAGCTGGCTGTTCCTGGGCTATGCACTTTCAGAAGGAGCCCCTGACCTGGTAAGTTTTGTGAGCCTCACGAGTGAATTGAGCTTAAGAAGGAGGTCGCTGGGACCTCCATCCTGCAGCCAGTCTGCCAGAAAACCTGGGCTTGCGCCTGGCTTCTGAAATGGGGGCAGGGGGTGGGCAGTCTTGTGGGACTGAACCCTAGGTCCGTGGCATCCGATGCTACCTCTGAGGAAATAGTGACACTCTGAGTTAATCTGTAGGACACTTAGCCGGTGTGGGAGAATTACTTGGTGTGGGAAAGAACCCGTCTCCCCCCACTATTGGAATCGGAGCCAAGCATTTTACCAGCGTTCATTAAACATAGGTGACCAGCTGGGCCAGTTTGGGGCAGACTTGCGAAGGGTGAGGTTTGGTCTTCAGGTTGCCTGTCTCACACCCTCCCCTTTTGTAATCTTGTTCTCTCTGCTCTGCTCACCTGAAAGCCTGTTGTCAGGTTTGGATCATTGGCAATTTAGGTTGAGCACAAGCCACGTTTGCTGACCAGACTGCATGCACCTGAGGGAGGAGCCGTGTCCGTATTTCTCTGTAGCCACACACTTCTCCCAGTTCGGATTCCCGCAGTAACGTGCCACTTGGGTTTTTAAGTGGCATGGTACTGAAAAGCGTTGGCCTTGGCACCGCAGATGACGGTTTGAGCCTGCAGCTTGCTAGCCGTGGAACCTTGGGCAAGTCGTGACACTTCTTGGCACTTCGGTTTTCTCGTACAAAATAGGCTTGATGAGTTTTGACTTCATACAGTTGTGAAGCCTATAAGCTACCGCACGAAAAGGGCTTACGTTGATACTTTACCTGGGATGTAGAGAGCGCTCAGTGAATGGTACTTGTTGACTGTTATTAAACTTTGTCTCCTGCTATGGAAGGATAGGTTTTATCCGTGAGCCGGTGCGAAGCTTCCTGGCAGAGTCTTTTCCCTGAGGCGCAGCTGCCAACTCCAACAGACCCCGTTCCAAGCAGCCTGGAGCTCACCTCCGATGTCACCAGAAATGTCCCCCGAGAGACATTCTTATGCTTTTCAACGGGCTCACTGACACTGGTGCTGAAACTGCCTTCAGGACTTCCGAAATCTTTCAGGGAGTTTAATACCTGGTGATAGTCTCAAGCCTATTTTAATTGAATTATTCCATTCAGTGTCAGGCTTAAGGAGCACCCTACAGGGTCTCAGCTCTGACTGAATGCACTGAAAAATATCAAATGGCGTAGATGCCATCATCCCCAAGGGAGGTACAGAGTGCCCTCGGCTGCCCTTTTGTTTCCCTGCGTTAGTTAATAAGCATACTGCTATAGCATCTGCTTTTCCTTTTCCTCCCTGTATGCTCTTTAGTTGCTTTTGTAAGAAAGAGAATAAAACCCAGAATATAACAAGATATTGGAGGAGAATTGACCATCTTAATTTTCAGGGCTAGAAGGGATTCGACATTACCTGATCTAACCTGCATGACTTACCTGGTGTGGAGCAGTGGTCTAGAGTAGGAGAGGGTTCGGCCAGTGGCCCAGAACTTCACCTCCAATGAGCTCAGCTTGAAAAACACACGCTCTTGGTCCTGGACAAGTATTGGGAGCCACAGTGAAATGTGGCCTGGGGCGGGTGCTCATGTGAGCAGGCCAAGGCAGAGGTTAAAGGTGGCCCACTGGACTCAGGCTACCAGGAATTGCATCGTAGTCCACCTCAGACCATCTGCCTCCGAGCAGGTTATGGAACACTGTGGGGGCTTCAGTTTCTTTACCCCAAACTAGGGGTAATCATAGTACCTATCTCAGTGCTGCCAATCAGACCGCAGTTCACTAGAAAGCTTACTATTACACCTGGGACATAGTTTAGTGCTCAATAAACTTTAGCTCATATTGTCACTGAAGAATTTTTTAAAAGGCTCTTATTGGGCTGGGAATGAAAGCCCTCCATCTTAGAGCTTTATGGCAGTGGTTGTGTGCTCCCCATAATGAGGGAATTTCTGGCCCTGTAAAAAAGAAAGTCCTGGAGGTCCTTTATTTAAGGGCAGACCTGTCTTCTAAAGAGAATAGAAGGGCAGGTGTCAAAGGTTTGGCTCCCTTAGAGAGGACTAGAAATGATGCTATCCAATTCTTTGAGAGGATCAAACCCAAAATGAATTTAAGTGCTTAAAAAATGTGGGAGCTCAGTGAAAGCGAGGTGCTAGTAACAATATAAAGCTAACATTTCAAGTATATTAACATTCATGATCTCATTTGATCCTCAGAATTATATATGAATATATACTATGGATATTATGTGGTAGGCCTTCAGTAACTTAGATAAACAAATGAATAGTTGGATAGACATTATCATCCCACTTGAATGAGGAAATAGGGACTCAGCTCTTCTATGTAACAAACCACCCCAAAGCTTGCAAGCTTAAAGCAACAATGACTCATTCCTTATGCTTTTGCAGGTTGGCAAAGTGTCTCTGCTGGTTTTGCCTGGACTCAAAATGCTGGATGCTGGCGGGTCAGTTGGATTGGAAGGTAGGAGAGGGTCTCACTTGTATATTTGCCCGTCGATGCTTGTTGTGGTCTGTGCCTTGCTTTTTCCTCACATAGCTTCTCCCGTAGGCGAGGTTAGCTTCCAGACATGGTCGTCTCGGGGAAGCATCCCAAGGCGGTGGAGAGAGAAGCTGTAAGTCTTTAGACATTGTGCTTTGTTGCTTTCACCACATTCTTTTGGTCAGAGCAGGTCCCAAGATCAGCTACAGTTCAAAGGTTGAATAAGCTTTCCCGTTGAAGAGAGAAGCTGTAAAGAATTTGTAGCTATATTTAATTTATTAGGAGATCAGCACATATAATCTTTTACTAGCACTTGGCCAAGTCCCAGAGCCCATAAGATTCAGGGCCATAACTTGAACTTGGGTCCTGTGACTCTAGGACTTGTGACCTTTTTTCTGTAGCAAGAACACCTTTACTGCAAGAATAAACTTTAGAGATGAAGCACAATGTATTTTCTGTACTTAGACATCGTGGGACATTGGGCACCTGATGTATCTCTTGAATAATGTCATAATCCCAATACATTGTGGTTTGGACATAGCATATTTCTTTATTTGCATATGAAAATACACACTACATATAAATTAATGTAATTCAGTATAGACCTTTAAAATGAGAACCTAGCAGAATGGTTTTCCCTCCCAAGAGAACCATTGTGCCCATGTGTGGCTTAATTTAAGAGATCTGTTTCGGTTTCATCCTCTCAACTGCACACAGAAATCCAGGGCTAGGAAAATAAAGCCCTTTAAAAATGGCGAGGTTTGAGTAAAGGTCGTGTGGTTCTCCAGCATTTGGCTGAGGCTTGAGAAGATGAAACAAGAAAGGCTGAAAGCAAAAAGGTTAAATTTCGAGTCATCGGGGGCTCTTTAAAACCTTAGAACAGAACAGCCTGTTGAATGTAAAAGCGGCAGGAGAATCTGCCCAAATATATTCCCAAACCGTAGTGCAGTGGTATTTTGTGAGCCTAGAAGAAAGTGATTTTCAGAGCAACTTGCAGATTTTCAATGCTTGCGATGCGGACGTTTAGAATTTTACTGTGGCCTGAAGATGTACGTAATGGCACTAAAAAAATGGTCCCCCAGGGGGTAAAGAAGCAGTGTTCAGCCTCCCTTCCTCGCCAGCTGAGGAGCAGGGGAGTCACCGAGTCACTGCCTCCGCCGTGGAGGAGGAGGCGGCCGCTCCGCAGGGCCGGTGCTGGGACCCTGCGAGGTGGCCGTGGGGAAGGGCCAGCTGTGGCGGTGTGCAGGGCGCCTTTGGGGAGAAGGAGGTGTGGATGGCCATGGAGGATTTTTTGGGAAGTTCAGCTTTGTTCTGAAGTTGTGGTGTAGTTCTCCTTTCGTGCATCTTCAAGACGCCTTTTCTAAAGACTCTGTTACTCTGGAGGCTTTTGGAGAACGATTTGTGTTTATTTCGAACATGACCTCGCAGAGGACGGCCATGAAGGCAGGAGCTAGTCTTGTTTTGGGTTATGCCAGTTTCTTCCTCCTCTTGTGTTTTCTAGGAGATTTTGGCCTTTCCAACCAAGACTCTTTTTCAGTTGGTTTTACCAGTCCTACAGATTTTAATTTTATCTCCTGATTAATTTTGCAGTTAGGGCATTTCATTAGCGGTGAGTTCTAGGGTTTGTCTACAAGGCTCCCGGTGAAAAGTGTTTCCTGGGCCAGTCGTGAGACATGAAGACAGCGCTGACCCGAGAGCAGGCTTTTTGAGGGCCCGGCACAGGCCGCTTTGAGCTGTGTGGCAGGATGCCGGCCTGCTTCCCCAGCACAACTTGGCGAGTGGTGTGGAAACCATGACGGTGCCCCGGAGCCACTCTGCCGCTGGAGCTCGCCGGCAGTGAAGTCATGGCTATTTGTATTCCTTGGCGTATCTGGACAAGCTCTGTTACTCATGTCAGAGTCCATTGTCATGGTCCTTTCCCACCTCCTGCCCTTTCCTGCTCTTTTTGTGGCTGTGGGAGAGGGCATGTTTGGGATCGGCTGAGAAAACCAGGGACTTCCCTGGAATAGCAGTCAAAGCCATGAGGACAGTGAGAGCTTGACTGCGCATGCACGCGCGGATGGGTTCATTGACTCTTCCGACCTTAGGATGTGGGAGTGTCTGAATGTCCAGAGGCTGAGAGAGATGAACCCAGGCTGCACAGCTATCAAATGGCAGAGCTGACACGCGAACCCACATCTCTTGGCATAAGCTCCGAACCCTCCTGCAACTGTGTCCTCTGAAACAGAGCCATGAGCTCCTCTCATCGGAGCCGATTTCTCTTGTGCAAGTCTGTCCCCTGCCCAGATGCCATTTTTTTTTTCATGTGGAAGTGAAACTTGGCCTTAATCTCTTAAGTCCAATCCAGCTGCATGAGTCTGTGATTCAAGTATTGACCGCACGTCCTATGTGCTAGCGTGCTCATCTTCGGGTACGAAGGAAGGCATTCCTGCCTTCTGGGTGGGCGATGGAATGGGTCATACTCTAACAGGAGAGAGAAATACAAGAGTAAATAAGATTATAATGCAACTGTCAGAGGTGATGCTGAAAAGAGTTAATAACTTTTTTGGTAGTAAACCAAAATATAAAATAATATCCAACAAAATCTTAAAATGCCTTTTAGTCTACATACTATGTATTTCTGAAAACTGGCAAGTGGTATAAGTTGTAGTGCATCTCATTGGCCAAATTATTCTAATTTCTAATTTACTTGTTTTAGAGGTGTTTTCCCAGCTTTGAGGTATCATTGAAAAATAACTGCATAAGCTTAAGATGTACAAATGACCATTTTTGTGTGTGTGTGGTGGTGAGAATATTTAAGATCTTTCTTAGCGACTTTTAAATATATAAAGTATTATTAACTATAATCATTCCACTGTACAGTAGATCCCCAGAAATTATCTTATAACCTGAAGTTTATACTCTTAGACCAACACCTCCTTTTTCCCCTCATCTCCAGCCCCTGGTAACTCCATTCTAGTCTGTTTCTATGAGTTCAGCTTTCTTTGATTCTACATATAAGTGATTTCACAGTATTTGTCTTTCTCTGACTTATTTCACTTAGTAAAATGCCCTCAAAATCCATCCATTTTGTTCCAAGTGGCAGGAAGTCCTTTCTCATGACTAAATAATATTCCATTGTATGTATACACCACGTCTTCATCCATTCGTCTGTTGATGGACACTTAGATTATTTCCGTATCTCGGCTATTGTGAATAATACTGCAGTGACCTGGTGAATGCAGGTGTTTCTCAGACATTCTATTTTTATTTTCTTTGGATCTGCACCCAGAGGTGGGATTGCTGAATCACAGGACACTTTTATTTTTAGTGTACAAGGGTTCCCTTTTCCTCACAGTATTGACGACACCTATTATCTCCTGTCTTTTTGATAACAGCCATTATAACAGATGTAAAGTGATATCTTATTGTGGTTTTGATTTGCAGTTCCTTGATTAGTCATGTTAAGCACCTTTCATACACCTGTTGGCCATTTATATATCTTCTTTGGAAAAATGTCTGTTTAGTTCCTCTGCCCGTTTTTTAACTGGATTGTTTTTGCCGTTGAGTTGAATGAGTTCTTTATATATTTTGGATAGTAACGTTCTTATTGGATACATAATTTGCAAATATTTTCTCCCATTCTTTAGATTGCCTTTTCATTTGTTGATGTTTCCTATGCTGGGCAGATTTTTAAATTTGATGTAGACTCATTTATTTGTCTTCATTTTCATCAATGTTTTATAGTTTTTGGTATATAGATCTTTCACCTCTTGGCTTAAATGTATTCCTAAGTAGTTAATTTTTTTGATGATATTGTAAGTGTAATGGTTTCTTAATTTCTCTTTCTGATAGTTATTAGTGTCTAGAAATGTGGCAGTTTTTTTATATTTTGTATATTGCAACTTAACTGAATTTGTTTCTTCTAGCCATTTTTTGGCAGTCTTTAAAGTTTTCTATATATAATATGTCCTTTGCAAATAGAGACACTTTTATTTTTTCCTTTCCTATTTTGATGCCTTTTATTTCTATTTCTTACATAATTGCTCTGGCTAGGACTATGTTGAAAGGGAGTGGTGAGAGCGGGCATCCTTGTTCCTAATATTAGAGGAAAAACTTTCAGCTTTTTACATTAAGTATGATGTTATCTGTGGGGCGTGTCAGACATGGCCTTTATAATGTCAAAGTACATCCTCTTCTTGCCCAGTTTTTTGAGAGTTTTTATTGGAAAAGGATGTCAAATTTAGTCAAATACTTGTTCTGCATCTATTGAGAATCACATGGTTCTTATTCTTCATTTTGTTGATGTGGTGTATCACATTGATTTTGTGTATATTGAACCATTTTTGCTCCTTGCATCCTTGGAACAAATCCTACTTGATTACAATGTACGATCCTTTTAATGTATAATCGAATTTGGTTTGCAAATATTTTGTTGAGGATTCTTACATCTATGTCCATCAGGAATGTGAGCCTATAATTTTCTTCCTTGCAGTGTTTTTTGTCTGGTTTTGGTATGAGGGTAATGCTGGCCTTGTAAAATGGAAGTGTTCTCTTCTGAGTTAGATTTTGTCGATGTGTTCTTTCAATGCAGCTGCCATCGGCTGAATGATGCCTGTCTGAAACATGATTTAAAATGAGGCACTGCATCAAAGCCTTTCAATGAATCTCTCAATAAATGGATAGTAATCAGGGGCCCGGAGCTCTGTACTGTGTTCTAAAAGGAAGGCCATCAGGAGTACTGCCCATGAATCTGGGATTGGTACATAGGTGGATACCAACTGTATTTATATGGCCTTGTCGCTGAAGGCAGACAGAGGAGCAGCCTCACAATACAGCTTGCCTCGATGCCCTTGCCAGTGCTGGGCCCCTGCAGTGCGTTAGGTAGGGCTGCACAACCTTCACCATCACTGTTGCTCATCACACAGCTGCAAGGCGCTGCCCGCACCCACACAGGCACTGCGCTCAGGCCCCTTACTTGCCCCTGTGGCAATAGCTAGGCAAGGATATAAGGTGACTTACAGTCTTAATATGTAGAGAATTCCTCTTTACCAGCTACTCTGGAAGTGTTTCAGCCTTCTAACAATTGATGTGATGTCGACTGAAACATTCTTAGGTCTTCGCTTTGTCTCTCTACAATATGACCCTGCAGTGCACCCATAGAGTAGCAGGAATATATTTCCCCACGCCACTGATGTTGAGCTTGGCCATGTGACTTGTTTTAGCTAATGGAATGTATGCCAAATTAACAGTTTGCCAGTCTTTCTGAGAAGTGCATGCTCCAGATTGCCATTCCCCATCAGACTGAGCCTAGAATGGGATAGATGGGTTAGATGGAAACTGAGCTGAAGCTGGAGCCAAATGTAGCTGACCTAACACTTGTACCAAACTGCAGTCCTGTAAGCAAAAAACCCCTGAGGTTTGGAATGTTTTGTTCTAACAGGGCCAACGTTGGTGCGTACCGGTATAAGTAAGTACTGAGAATTGATAATAAAAGATTTCTTGTGTTAACAGTTGTTATTTTGACTGCCTGAGAAAGTATCAGGGAGGAAGTAGAGATGAGAGAAGCAAGAGCAAAGATTCAGGGGCAGAGATGTCATTCAAAGGCTACAAGGGGACAATGATGGAGACTGGCTTTGTTTGGAAGGAACAAATAAAGCTCCAGCACCCCAGGGCGATGGCTTCCAGGATTTTTGACATGTTACTTTCTTTTTACTTTCCGACTGGGGGTTTGCAAATCTCTCTTCCTCCGTGAACTCTCTCATGTCACTGATGGGCTGTCCATGGGTCGGACCAGAGACCCCAGAGAACAATTTCGTAAAATATATCAAAGCATTAAATGTGCACATTATTTCCTTTCACTCAGCTATTCTTTAAGAATGTATCCCAAGGGAATAATTGAGCAGGTGAGAAAGTATAAAAAGTTTTTTCCATTTTTTATAATATTGAAAAATTGGATATCCAACAATAGAGAATATTGAATAGAGTAACTGTCCAACAATAAAGAATTACTTAGACAAATTGGTACATATAATCAATGAAGTACTATACTACCTTGAAAATTAAATTGTAAAAGAGTATTGACAAGTAAAGTTTTTTTTTTTTAATAACAAATAACGTTATGAACCATAAGCAGCTGACCCTTGAACAACACAAGTTTAAACTGTACGGGTTTACTTATATACAATTTTTCTCAATAAGTTCTATAAACATATTTTCCTTATGATTTTCTTAATAACATTTCTCTAGCTTACTTTATTGTAAGAATACAGTATGTAATATACAAAATAAGCATTAAGAATATAGTATATAAATTATATAATTGTATTAACCAATGTTTCCCCAATAAACTTAAAAAAATAAACTGGATTACTCTTAAAAAGAAAAAGAATACAGTATATAATACATATACAAAATATGTGTTAATAGATTGTTTATTATTGGTAAGGCTTCCAGTCAACAGTAGGCTATTAGTTAAGTTTGGGTGAGTCAAAAGTTATACATGGATTTTTGATGCACAGGGGGTCGGCGTCTCTAACCCCTGCTTTGTTCAAGGGTCTGTTGTATTTTTCACCTGAATATAGGTACAGTCTTCATTGTGTGCGTGTTTATGGGATTTTGGTTACAAAATACTGCCACACCCACATCACTGGTATGAGGATCTCTCTTGGGGAGTGTACTTTTATGTCTTTAAAAGAAATATTTGGTTGGGGATGGGGTATGAATCTTGAATAATAAGAAAAATCCTAAGTAACAAAAAATGGGAACTTTCTCGGGATAGTAGAGAAGTGTTTCGGAGGGGAGGCAAGATCCAACAAGGCCAGACATTGAGTATGAGAAGGGGAGAGGATTCTGTTCCTCCTCGATCTTCCCCTTCCCTGCCCCAAGTACAGCCTAGGGAGGACTAGAACAGAGATTTAATGAGGGGACATGGAAGTGGCTTCTGTGGAGTGTGTGATGGAAACTAACTGCCATTTCTGAATTAGGCAGTCTCATCGCATTGTTCCCTGCGTGTTTTGTGACTGTGGTCTCTTCGAGAGAGCTGAAGTGGAGGGAAAGCTCACAGTGTGGAAGAATGTACTTACAGTATTGGCCGTGATTATTTTGGGCAAGAGGAATTTGACTTGTTTCTCTGTGGTCTCAATAAAATGTATTAATTTAAATATTTAAAAAGCCCTCTCTTCTTGTTGCTTGGGTAAACTCAGAAAAACGGATTAGCCTCTCTGGTGTCTTCCCTTGATACAGACAGGGTGTTGTCTGCATGGGGCACTGCCTCCCCATAGGGCGGGGATAGGTGCTAGCTCCAGCCTTAGTCCCCACGTCGGTTGCCATGGGTGTGGGTGTCTTTCAGCCGCCATCGGGAGGATCTGTTCATGATGCTCTGATAAGCCTGGAGTTTGGGGATTTAGGTCTATGTCGGATTCATAGTTTTTAATTTTTTATTCTGCAATTGCTACCTTGGGAGAGGAGAAAGCCAAGACCTAACACATTAAGATTTTACCAACTTTATTTCATTTATTTCTCACAAAAGACCATATTTAACGTTTGAGAAAACGGAGATTCAGAGAGGTCAGTGACCCGCAGAAAGTCACAGTAAATCTGAGTCATCCAAAATCAATGTGATGCTGAAGTTTTTCTGTTTTTGCCTTTTTCTTTTTCACTCCAAGGGGTCAGAGATAAACATTTAAAGAATCTGGTTGCAGCCATTTAACCTACGGGATAAAAAGTAGTTTTACTTATAGAAAATATCTACTGGCCACATTTTTTTTTTTTCTTCTGAGCAAGAAATAAGGAAGAGAAAAAAGCTGCAGTTTGAGAGAATGAGGCTAGCAATTAGTATGGAAAAAAGGATCCTTGACAGTGATGTGACATTCCATGGACACTGGGATTGGTTACTAACTATTTAATCAGTCTGAGCTTTTGCCTAAAGGTGAGCTTATTTGTAAACTGCCTGAGAGGCGAGAGTGCAGAAGAAAACGATCTCCACATCCCCTCGGAAGCTGTGTTTGGCGGAGAATATTCTGTGGCCACATATATCAAAATTACCTGTGGTGTTCAATTGGGGATTTGCATTTTTAAGAAGTTTTCTTTATCATTCGTAGTCCAGTCAGAGCAACAGCCTTGGAAGAGAGATTTAATGAAAGGAATCAGTTATCTGCTGTGGGGTAACAAAACACCCTAAAACTAGTATCTTGAAGAATAACTATTATGGCTCACGAGTGTCCTTGGTCAGCTGAATTGTTCTGGTCTTGACTGGGCTCCCCTCTGTGTCTGGTGGGTGTTGGTTCAGCTGGGTGGCTCTGATTCTGGGGTCTGGCTGAGTACTGACTGGGGCACCTGGCTCTCCTCCATGAGGTCTTTCATGCTCCAGTGGGCTAGCCCAGGCTCGTTCACATAGAAGCTCAGCAGAATTCCCAAAGGAGTCGGATTCTTTATAAATTTTCATCACTGGCCCTAAAGGATGTCTTTAGGTGTAGAATCAGAACTGGCACAGTATTGCTGCTGTTACAATTTATTGGCCAAAGCAGGTCATCAGGCCAGCCCAGACTCAAGAGATGGGATGAGAGAGAATCCAGCTTTTGATGGGGGAAGCTTTAGAGTCACATGGCAAAGGGGAATGGGTAGTCAGAAGAGATTAATCGGCACCATTTTTCTAACAATCCATCCCAAATGGTAATGGTGTTGGGAGTTCTGAGGGAGTAAAAGGAAGGGGTGTGCTAGACTAAACGGGAGCTTGGAGGTCATTGAGGAAGCTGCCCGCCTGGAGCCCAGGATGTGCTGGGCCGCTGAGGGAGGTTGGCCATGCTGCTGCCGGAATTGCTCAGAGGCACCGCTTCTGCTCATGCCGGAACCGGGACGGCTTTTTTCTTACTGCCAGTGATTCACAGTCGCTGGACCTAAGCAGAAGCCCCTGGTGAGAGAATCTAGGAAATTCAGCCCACAGGCTCTAGGCCTGGCAGTACAGAGAGGACATAGAAGGGAGACTGTGCGGCTGTGAGACCGTGGCATGCTTATCACATGGAGGTTTTGAGACCCGACGTTCTAAGATGCTGTGATCCTTGGGCAGTAGTTAAATATAAGCCCCATTCCAAAGGTGACCACTGGCTGAGTCAGCTGAGAACTGGTGAATCCCCAGGTAATTATTCTTGCTGGTTTTGGACTGTAACATGGCCGGAGATGAATGTGGACAAGATAATTAGTTTGGATGGGCAAGAAAGTCCCATTCATCAAAGGAAATTATCTGTCTGGAGAAGCAGTCAGTATGAAAATCTTGATGTTTGCCATTTGATTTGTTGCTTAGCCATCAGCACAGAGTGTTTGCATGCAGGTGTACGTGAGTGGGGCATAGAGAGGCAGGCAATCAGAGCGAAAAAGTGCAAGAATATTAATCAAATGAAGATGATTAGGCAAAAAGCGTGTTAAAAGTCTGTAAAAAGACACAACTTCGTATTCTTTAATGAGAAGATGGAATTTACAAAGATTCTTAGAGAAATCTAGCAGCTTTCACTTAAAAGTCAGACAGTGACTCAGTACCAAGCTGAGGAGATACCCAAAAAATCGGACAAGGGGCTGGAAAGCAGAAGGGAAGGTGACAGAGTACAGGGATGACCCTGCCACTGGGAAGTTTATAACAAATCCCCACCGAGCACCTCGGAAGCTTGATTATGGCTCCTGATGCATTTAGATATTCAATGGACTGATCTGGCGCAGATGTGTTTTAAAAGTACATACTTTCCTTTAAGAACTGGTTAATAGTGATTTTTTTTTTTTAATGCTGGGATTAATCAATTAGCATTTAAAATTGGCCTGCGGATGAGGGAAAAAATCATATAATCTTAGCTCTTTAAGCCCCTCTAGAAGTCATCTACTCTTTCCCTTCATGTGCATATAATAAAACTGCCCCGATAGCCAAAAGTGGCTGGTCCGAGGTCACACAGCTGATCAAAGACAAAATTCGGACTAGAACTCGAGTGGTATGGTGCCCAGGCACGTGGGTTTCTCTGCCCTTAAACGTAAGTTTTGTACTTTGTGTTTTGAGAGGCCAGGCCTGTAACTAAATGAAAGAGCTTTCTAGGTAGCATTTACTAGATGCATTAGAATCACCTGTGGGTACTTTTTCAAAACAGATCTGCCTGGAGCTCACCCCATAACTTCAGAGGCAGAATTCTTAGGTAGCAGAACAAAGCCTTAGGAGTGTATATTTTCAGAAAACTTCCTTATGTGTTTCCGATGTCCTGCCCCTGACCCTGTGTAAGAACATGGTTTTAGGCATTGATTGGCAGAAGAGAGCTTTCCAGATGTCCACCACGTTCAGTTAAGGAGGGCTTTTGCCCGAAGCCCCTTGACCGTGTGACTTCACGAGGGGCTCATGTGCTATACACCCTCAGAATTTTCTATGGGCCCATCCTTGGTGCTGAGAGTAATAACGATGAAGGTGCAGCATTAGCCATTGTCTGGTTGACTCCTCTAAGTGTCTGTAGTTCAGAAAATAGGATGATGTACAGTTCGGGCCACCTCAAGTATTAATCCCCAGGCACCAGGCTGTTGTTGTGTTTACCCAATGGAGATGTAAGTTATAATCAGGGAGTGGGGGGCAGGTCTAGGATAAGTGAGCCTCTCGTCCATGTTGTATCTGCAGCTCCTAAAACAGTACCTGGCATGTTGACCGACTGAATGAAAGGGAGCTGCTTATTGGGTGCCGGCTTGAATCGCTGTAGCCAACAGATCCTGAGCCACTGAGTGTCCTCTCTGCCAAGTGTGGTTGGATCGAGTGCAGCTGGGATTCATCCAGTAAAGCTCCACAGGGCTTAATGTATAATGATAAATCATAACCCTCCAAGGTGCTCAGAATCAATTTCACACCTCATCTGTTATCATGAGCAAAATGCGTGAGAAAGTCCCCTCACCGTGGTGATACATCAGCTCACAAAAATGAAAATGCCCGAAGATCAGAAAAGGGAGCACTGTTGTAGTCCATGGAGCTTAATCAGCTGCCCAGACATTGATAGATTTCTGGGGATATTTACATTTGAGTCATCAAATCCAGAATGTCTCAAGCAGAACCCGGTAGTATGGGCAGCATGCAAGCAATTTAAAAAGGTCATTTCTCATTATCTGTAGTGAGAAACTAAGTCTCTCTACGTAGAAACATTTTTTAAGTAGCAAAATAAGAAAAAACTGAGGCAGGTACTATGTAGAGCAATGAGGCTGGGCCACCAGAATCCTAAGTGTCCATGACAGATATCACGGACTCATCAAAATGTGTTTTTCCTGCCGTGACTGGTGGAGGCTCATTTCTTTTCAGTCCCAAGGCTCTAAGAAGCCCCTGCCGGTTGATCAGAGTTGGCATGTTGGACTGAAACTCACTGACCGTCACTGATCTGTAATTTGTCTCTAACTATTATTTCTCTGGAAAGCTAATACTGTAAGTAGGCAACAAGAGGATGAAGGAAAAGCAAATGAAGTACCATAGGTTTAGAAAGTGTCTTGAGATAGCTAGCCCCCTCTCTTATTCTGCGCAGGGTAATATTCAAAGGCATGGACTAAAGATGACTTTTCCTCAGGGGTAGTGTTTCACCAGCTGAGATTTTCGGGGACATTTGCATCAGAATCACCTTTGTGATAATGTAGGTGTTTGTGCCTCAAGCTTATCGAATCAGAACCTCTGGGTTTGAAGCCAAGGCCACTCACTGCATTGGGACAGGATCCCCATGTGTCTTAGTCACTCTAAAGTGGTGAGAACCGCTGCCCTCAGGAGACCTGGGTTCTGGTCTCAGCTGGGCCATTAGAGTCGCACTTGGGCGCACCCTTTACCTGAGCTTCAGTTTCCTTAAGGAGGAACAGTAACATCTGTGCCGGCCGCCTCATAAAACAGCCATGAAGCTCATTTGAGATAAAAGACACACCTGAGAAAGCTCTGAAGCGTGCTGTGAACATGGAGTATATTGCTGTCCACCTGATACTCTTGGTGGGGAGTTGGGGTGGCTTTTTGAAAGTTGATTCTGACTTTATCAGGAATCAGGGATTTGATAAAAACCGTAATGACATAGGAGTAAAACGAACCTTGCTGGAGAGACCAGAGCAATAGTTAGCAACCATGTTACAAATTAGAATCACCTGAGGAAAACTGAAGACTATGGGCATACCTCATTTTATTGCGCGTTTATTGTGCGTTCCAGATCTTGCGGCCTTTAGAAACGGAAGGAGATTGTCACTCGCTTTATTGCGATACTTACTTTATTGCGGTGGTCTGGAAGTGACCCCGCGATATCATCAAGGTATGCCTGCACTTCGGCGGGGACCCTGTCCAAGAGAGAGGTACAGAAACTCCAGGGAGCAGGCTTGCAGGCTCCTGTGGGAGCCATTCTGGTTTCTAGCCTTCCTGAGGAATGGCTGATCTGTTTGTGTCTCAAGCCTATGGTCATCCCCATATTCTACCAGTTCATGTCTTTTTATTTAAGTTACTCATGCTCACATTTGTTGCTTACAACCAGGAAACCTTAACTAACGTGTCATTAGCTGGTTAATGCCCACAGCTAGGGACCGTGGGCGTCTTGATTACATTGGGACCCTGCGTGACTAGCAGAGTTTCTGAGACACGGTAGAGATTAAAAATGGGCTTAACCGATACACTGAGGGCCACGCAAGTGCTGATCCTACCCGGGACAGAAAGAGCCCAGGGTCCCTGGAGGCAAAGATATAACGCATGTGAAGTTGCTGGCGTTTGCGGACACTCCATGAACGATTGTGGTGGTGGTTTCGAGCACTGTGGAGATGCAAAGGTGGGACTGAAAGGAGTTCACGGTACATAAAATTTTATGAATAACGAATGAAAGAAAAATAAATTTTTATTTGAAACTTAGTCACGCTCGTTTCATGCTTTTGTGTTCTCTATTGACAGCTTTTGTGGCTCTGATGGCAGAGTTAAGCAGCAGCCACAGAGACTGTACAGCCCGCAAGGGATGAAATATTTACTATCCGGTTCTTTACAGAAAAAGTAAAGTGAGCCCTGAGGACAGAGATTTCTGCAGAAACTTCTCGGGGCTGGAGGGCTCACAGAGAGCTTTAGAGGACCTGTGGCCCAGGCCGGTTTCTTCAAGGCGAGTGATATGCACCTAAATAGCAGACAGCCGCCCATGCTCGGGGTGCGGCGTGCACACAAGCACAGGCCGTCTCAGGGCTTTTTGGGCAACAGCGTATTGTCGAACGTGGCTGACAGCGAATACCGGGTTTGAGAGCCACTGCCGTAGGTCCTAGGGTGCTACCGAAATGTCCTAAGCAGGTCAGTGATTGGAAGAATGAATCCGGAATTTGGTAGTTAGGAAGACAGGCTTTGGATTGGAGGCACTCAAATTGAAATTCAGCTTTGCCTCATACTAGCTGTATGTCCATTAGCGAATAATTTAATATCTCTGAGTCTTAGTTTGCTCTGTGAAACAGAAATGGTGATACTTTGTACTCACGATGTAAAGATTAAGTGAAGGGTTGTATGTGGAGCATCAGTTTAGTGCCTGCAATGCTGTGAATGCTCAGGAAATGGTAGGCATGACTGCGGTCACTCTTATTCTTCTCAACCCCGAGAACTTAGGAGTGCTCAAAAGTTATGAATGTTAGAAAGGGATGCACAGCGGCCTGGGCTCCTACAGCTACAGGCTGCATTGTCATCGTGACTTAGCATCGTCTTATACGCCTCTTCTGGAGAAGTTGCTGAGCATGCTCTAAGCAAGCTGCTTTTCCTACAACCATCTCTAAGAGACACAGAGTCCAAGGGTTCTCATTCAGGGCGTCAGTACAGAACTCACGTGTACATTCTTCATTTAAAATGCAAGAGAGAAGGCAGAGTTCCCTCCCCCCCCCCCCCCGCCCCAGAAAGTGCCACAAAGAACAAAAAATACATCATATTATAGACACCAGTATTTCCTTGGTGCTTATTGGCAGGTAGTTTCATTTGGGAGGGGGGTCTTTTTAGTCATTTTTAATGTGACCAATTCTCAACCCACACAACAATTCTCAGCACGCACTGCAGGGATGCAGATAAATAAGTAGGTAATCTGGATTCAGCAGCCTCTGTCCCCTCTTCTAATGCACCTTTGAAGTAGGACTTGGAATTTCAATCCCTCTCAAGGTGATGCAGCCCCAAGGAGTGACCACAAGAAGTATTTACCTAAAGATTGTGCAGGGCTATTGGAAGAGCCTACCTTGTATGCCATAGGGCAAAATCTTATACGAATCCCTTTATATATCTTGTCTTTCTCCCTAAATAGTTCTTCCCTGAGAGCCACATTTTGCATCCTTTTTTTTTTTTTTAAATCACACATCTCCAGTGTTCAAAAAGGCTCTTTTGCCCTGTGCTTGCTTATCTTTTCTCAGCAAAACCCACCCTAATAAGGCGTGCCACTGATTTCCTTTTCCCTCCCATGAATTAGGGTAGAGTCGATTACAGCCTCCATTTTCTGTATTCCAGTATTTGTGTCAGTCAGTGGTGGCAGGTGGGGGGTACAAAATTCCAAATATAAGGGTGCTGGGCTGTGGCTCTCTAGGGGTGGGCAAGGGAAAGCGTGGGCCTTGCACACAGTGGCACACAGTGGGCTTTCCAGATGATGATCTATCTATCTGTCCTCTTTCAGTGGTAGTATCTGAAAAAAAAAATCTTTTTCTTGGGCCAGTCAGCTTCCAACATACTATTACTACTACTACTAATTTTCCAGTCTGCTTTGGAGGGGACTGATATCTAGTGGGATTTTTAGGAGACAGTGGAGATAAGCATATTTGTCAGTTTACCATGTTTAACTGGAAATTGAGCTGACGATCTTTTTAAGTTTCCGACAAGTTAACTTTGCCATTGTTGGTTTAGGTTTGCCAAGCTTTCCTTAACCAGGGTCATTGGATATCATGTTGGAAGACCCATGAAGGTTTTAGGTTTCAGAATTTGGCTTTAGAAGATTTTCACCCAAGGAGGTTTTCCCCATTGTCAAAGCTTGTATGGGTGAGTAATGTATCCATCCAAGAGAGAAAGGGCAGAAAGTCTTATCAACCTGGACTTATCAGCCTGGACCAGGGGGCCTCTATCAGCCTTCCACCAGGAAGTCTGCCATAGAATATTGCTGAACTATGTCAGTTGTTAAAGAAGGCCTACACGGCACCCCCCAGCTCATAGTGTTCAGGTCCCCTGTGTACTCTGATTACGTATCCACGGTCGTCGGTGTCATCTCTGGGTGCCTTCTCTGCTTTGCTAGGATTGCGTGTTAATCTGCTCCGTCTGTCTCCCTCTCATGTCTCTCTTCCTTATACCATTTCAGTTCTCACTACTTCATAGACTCTGGAGCTGTGAAGAATTTTAAAGATCATCTTGTGATCTTGCATTCTATAGATTAAAAAGGATTTCCTTTAAATCTCGGGGGAAAGTGTGGTGGTATGTGAAGCAGGCTGGATGAGAGCTGCTCTGGGTAATATAGGGAAGGGAATTTGACCATCTCCGTTCAGCTTACATCCCCCCACGGAGATGGTTTAGCTACCGCTAATCCCGCTGAACTCATTTTGAACATGAGGGGCTGAGTCCCTGAGACAGAAAGTACTTTGCACAAGGCCATGCAGTGGATTAATTCAGGATCTGAATCAAGGCCTCCTTACACTTCCTCTAGATCCACAAATAATGATGCCTGAAGGGTGATCGCGGGGATGCTAGAGAGAGTGACCAGACAGTGGCTGCCTCCTGTTAGCCTGAGCACCCCCTTTTCCAAAGCCTCACAACTCTCCACTCCATCCAGTGTTATATGAAAAATCATAAATGAGAATTCTTCTTGAAATGGCCTCCTTCTTGCCCCAGTACTGGCCCGTTAATTTTAGTTCGGGAGTCGGAGACCTAGTGACAACTGCTATCATGGAGTGCTCTTTTGCTGTTCAATAAATGCTAATAAACCATAATCTGCAAGCCTAATAATTGCTGCTGCTCGAACCAAAATGCAAGGGCAAAGATTACTTTGGTTTGAATAGGATTTGAAAAGGCTGAAAGAACAGACTTTGCGTGCGCAGTGGAAACGCCAGTTGCATATTAATTACAGTGGCACTGCTGGCTTGTGTGCGGAAGGTACAGTGGTTCAGCAGGGAGAGCTGGAGAGGGGTGACCGAATGCAGACGAGAGGCTTCCGCCTGTGGAATCCAAGGGTACGGCTTCAAACGGAGTCCAGGGAGCCTCGGCTGGTTTTCCTCAGCCCTCCTGGTGTTCAGAGAGGTCTTCCTGGTCTTCTCATTTGCTCCTTTTATTTGCTCCTCAGAATCTCCGGAATTATTTGGCCAGGAGCTTTCTTAGGGGCAGGTTTAAATTAGTGGCTTGGGGATTCAGAAAGAGGCAGAGAAGTAGGTGGGGGTTCCATAACCTCGTTGCCCCGCTGATTATTTCCCACATTCCAGGAATGGAAAGCTCATGCTTACAGTGATCCAGATGCAAACTTACAACCAGTCTCTCTATGCAGTAGGCATGTGTACACACACACACACACACACACACACACACACACACACACACAGCATTAGTGGTGTGGTGTGCGGGGCGGTATGGGTAAGGAAGAGGTTTGCTTACGGATTTACTGAGCCATAGGCTAGAGATTATTCCCATATATCTCAAGCCCTGGCAAACTCTTGTGTGTACAGAACCATTTCCTACAGCTCTAACTGCTCGATAGATTGTGCGACTAATTGTTTCTTTCCACTCAAAATGGGAGCCTCCTGGTAGGCTGTATGTTTTGGTGCAATTATGTCAGCTCAGACCAGGGCCGAGGCCATTTTAGCCACCTGAGGAGTGTGCTAATTGCCCTGAAGTACGCTGCCTGGTGTGCGCCTCATCGCTGTAGTGGTTTTAATGGAATTTCTAATTAAAAAATAAGGAGAGAGGCAGGGCTGGGTGCGTTCCTGCCACATCAGGGGTTCGGGTAGGGCCCCTTTGACATGGTAGTGTGAGCACGCCCACGCGGGAGCCAGCTGGGGCAGAAATTAACATGCCTCTGGTATGGTTGTCCGCGAGGCACAGTGCAGACTGTTGAAGCAGTAATTAGAGCTCGGCCAATGTTAGTGTGTCTTCCAGGGTGGCCAGTCTTTCTCCCATGTTCTGTGGCAGTGGTCGGAGGGTTACCTGTGCTGAAGCTGGGAAGAAAGGAGGCTGGAGAGTTTAAGCGACTGGAGGTCCAGTCTGAGACCCCGAGGAGTTGGTGATAAGAGTGTTCTGGAAAAATCCCATGTCCTGCTGTTTCCCAAAGACGAGGCTCCTCTGGTCTTTCTTTAGTCACGGTGGGCTCGGACCTGGCCTGGGTTTGGAATACTGGGCCGCCTCTTATTAACAGTGTGTCTTCGGTAAGTTACTTAACTTTTCTGAGCCTCAGATTGCTTATCTGTAAAATGAGATAAAAATCCAGTTGAAATTTTGGTGATGTCATGGACATAGAATTCAGGAATGTCTGTGTCCCATGCGACAGTCACTTCTCCCCTCTGTGGGCCTCCACTTCCCCATTCTCCTGGCAGGGGTGACTCAGCCTCCTGCAATTCATGTCCGCTCTCTGGTCCTTGCATCCCCTCCCTGCTTCATTCGATCTTTTAAAAGAGGATGGCCCAGCAAACATTAAGCTGCCAGGATTTTTTTTTTTTAATAAAAAAAATATTTCAATTACATTTGACATACAATATTATGTTAGTTTTAGGTGTACAACATAGCGATTAGGCATTTATATGACTTATGAAATGATCACCGATAAGTCTTGTACCCATCTGACACCACACATAGTTATTACAAAATTATTGACTATACTCCCTATGCGGTACTTTATGTGCCCATGACTGTTTTAATATCTGGCAATTTGTCCTTCTTAATCCCTTCCCCTTTTTCACCTTACCCCTCTCCCTTCTGGCAACCATCAGTTTGTTCTCTGTACCTATGAGTTTGTTTCTGTTTTGTTTGTTCATTTATTTTGTTTAGATTCCACATATGAGTGAAATCATATCATATTTTGTCTTTGTCTGACTTATTTCACTTAACATAATACCTTCTAGGCCTACCCATGTTGTTGCAAATTGTAAGATTTCTTTTTTTTTTTAATGGCTGAGTAATATTCTTCTGTATATATGTGCCACCTATTCTTTATTCAGTTTCTACTGATGGACACTTAGGTTGCTTCTGTTTCTTGGCTATCGTAAATAATGCTGCAGTGAACATAAGGGCATATGTATCTTTTCAAATTAGTGTTTTGGATTTCATTGGGTAAATATCCAGAAGTGGAATTCCTCAGTCATATGGTAGTTCTAGTTTTAATTTTTTGAGGAACCTCCATACTGTTTTCCATAGTGGCTGCGCCAATTTGCAATCCCACCATAGCACACAAGGGTTCCCTTTGCTCCACATCCTCCAGCACTTGTTATTTGTTGATGCATTGATGATATGCATTCTGACATGTGAAGTGACATTTCACTGTGGTTTTAATTGGCATTTTCCTGATAATTAGTGATGTTAAACATCTTTTCATATGTCTTTTGTCCATCTAAATGTCCTCTTTGGAAAAATGTCTATTCAGATCTTCTGTCCATTTTTTAATTGGATTGGTTTTTTTTTTGGTGTTAAGCCGTATGAATTCATTATGTTTTGGGTATTAACCCCTTATCGGATGTATCATTGTGAATACCTTCCCCTATTTAGTAGGTTGTCTTTTCATTTTGTTGGTTTCCTTTGCTGAGCAAAAATTCTTTAGTTCGACATAGTCCTGTTTGTTTTTTCTTCTGTTTCCCATGCTCGAGGAGACATATCTAAAACGTATTGCTTTCATCTGGGAGTTTTATGGTTTTGAATCTTACATTTAAGTCTTTAATCCATTACGAGTTTATTCTCATATATGGTGTAAGAAAGTGACCCAATTTCATTGTCTTGCATGTGTCTGTCCAGTTTTCCCAGCACCATTTATTGAAGAGACTGTCTTTACTCCATTGTATATTCTTGCTTCTTTTATAGATTAATGGACATCTAGGTGTGGGTTTATTTCTGGATTCTCTATTCTGTTCCATTGATCTATATATGTTTTTATGTCAGTACCATCCTGTTTTGATTACTATAGCTTTGTAGTATAGTTGATGTCAGGCTAGTATATGTGATATCTCCAGCTTTGTACTTTATTCTCAAGACTGCTTTGGCTATTCAGAGTCTTTAAATCATATAAGTTTTAGGATTATTTGTTCTAGTTCTGTAAAAATTGCCATTGGTGTTTTGATAGGGATTTGCTTTATATATTTAGGTGCTCCTACACTGGGTGCTAAGATGTTTACAAGAGTTATATCATCTTGTTGGATTGACCCCTTTATTATGAAATGCCCTTCTTTATCTCTTGTTACAGCCCTTGTTTTAAAGTTCATTTTGTCTGATATAAGTATTGCTACCTCAGCTTTTTTTTTTCTTGTTTATATGCAATAAGTTTTCCATCCCTTTACTTTCAGTCTGTGTGTGTCTTTTGATCTGCAGTGGGTCTTTTGAAGGCAGAACATGTACAGGTCTTGTTTTTAATCCATTCAGCTGCCCTGTCTTTTGATTGGAGCATTAGTCCATTTACATTTAAAGCAATTATTGAGGGTATGTAGTTATTGCTATTTTAATTATTGTTTTCTGATTGTTTTTTGTTGTTCTTTTTTCTCTTGGTATGTTGATGATATTCTATAGTGCTGTGTTTGGATTCTTTTTCATTTCTTGTATATCTCTTGCAGATTTTTAGTTTGTGGTTACCATGTGCTTCCTATACACCCCGCTATGTTTATAACAGTTATTTTAACTTGATGTTCTCTTAAATTTGAGTACATTCTGAAATCAGTACCATTTTTACTATTCCCTTCCATGTTTATGTTTTTGTCACTTTTTTTTTTTTTTACTTCTTTTGTGTGTGTTTGTGTGTATCCCTTACTTTACTTTGGAATTATACATGATCTTCCTACTTTTGCCTTTTAATCTTTGTACTAGCTTTACAGTTGGTTGATCCACTGCTTTTATTTTGTGTTTGCCTTTGTTGGTAAGAATTTTTCTTTCCTATATTTTCTTATTCATATCATCGACCTTTTCTTCTTAAAGAAGTTCCTTTAACATTTCTTGTAAGACTGGTTTAAGATTGATGAACTCTTTTGTTTTTTTTCTTGTCTGGGAAACTCTTTATCTTTATCTCTTTCTCATTCTAAATGATAGCCTTGCTGGGTAGAGTAATCTTAGTTGTAGGTCCTTCTTTTCATCACTCTGAATATTTCAAGCCAATTCTTTCTGGCCTGCAAAGTTTCTGTTGAGAAATCAACTGACAGTCTCTTGTATGTAACTAACTGCTTTACTCTTGCTGCTTTTTAGATTCTTTCTTTGTCTGTAACCTCTGGCATTTAATTATGATGTGTCTTGGCGTGGGCCTCTTTGGGTTCATCTTGTTTGAGACTCTGCACTTCTCGGACTTGTATGTCTCTTTCCTTCTCCAGGTTTAGAGACTTTTTCAGTTATTTCTTCAAATAGGTTTCAATCCCTTGTTCTCTCTCTTCTACTGATACCCCTGTGATGCAGGTGTTGGTAAGTTTGACATTGTCCCAGAGGTCCCTTAAATTATCCTCATTTTTGAAAATTCTTTATTTTTGCTGTTCTAGTTGAGTGTTCGCTGCTACCTTGTCTTCCAGATTGGTAGTTCGATCCTCTGCTTCAGCTAATCTGATGTTGTTTTCCTCTAATATATTCTTCATGTCAGTTATTCTATTAATTTTTTGACTGGTTCTTTTTTATGTTTTACTATCTCTTTAAGTCCTCACCGAGTTAATATATTTTCCCTATATCCTTCATAACTAGTGTATAGAACTTGGTAGATTGCTTGCTTCCATTTTGCTTAGTTCTGTTTCTGGAGCTTTGTCTTGTTCTTTCGTTTGAGACATGTTTGTTTCTACGTATTAGGAAGATCTGCTATGGCTCCCAATCTTGGCAGAGTGTCCTTATGTAGTAGGTGTCCTGTGAGGCCTAGTGGCACCATTTTCCTGTTCATCTGACCTGGGTGCCCCTGGAGTGTCCCTTGTGAGAACTGTGTGTACCGTCCTGTTGTAGTTGAGCCTTGATTGCTATTGGCATGTCAGTGGCTGGGATTGACCTTCAGGCAGACTGGCCGTGAAGGCTGGCCATGGCTATAGTGAACAAGCCGTTATGCGGGGGCTGACCCCAGGGAATGGGAGTTGCTTTAGCAAGACTCTGGTGTGAGCGTGTCTGCGCTTTGATTTGTCATTTACAGAGCTGGTTGGGTGGTGCTCTGGTGCAGTCTGAAGCCAGCCACACTGGGTATGTGGTTCTGGAGCCTGTTAGGAGGGGTTCAGTGTAGGCCAAAGTCAGTTGTCACTTGTGCTGGGCCTGGAGGCACTTGGGAAATGCTACACTGGGAACTGAGGCTGGCTGCCACTAGTGCCGGGCTTGGGGCCCTTTGATACGGGCACCGTGAAGTGCGCTGAGGTCCGCTGCTCTTCGGGATGTGTTTGTGGCCGCTTAGTTGAAACTATGTTCCTAGCCAACACCAACTGCAGCTTATGCCAGCCTCGGTGCCACCTGGTGGGAGATACAAGGCAAGTTGAGGCTGGTCACCACTTGTGCCAGGCATGGGGACGCTTAACAAGAGGTACAGGGCGTGCTGAGACCAGCTGCTGCTAGATTGGTGTTTGTGGACCTTTGGGAGATTTTAGGAAAGTCCGCATGAGCCAACGTGGGCCACTTTTGTGGAAAAGCCACACTGGAAGCAGCTCACTGCTCAGGGTTCTTGCACTCCCTTCTTGAAAGAGAACGCACTGTCCAACATGCCTGTCTTTTATAAATGGGGAAAGCGAACGCGTGCTTTTCTTCACACTTTTGTCTTTTGCATCCAGTAAAAGGAACAAATGCTAATAATATATATACATATTGTGTGTGTGTGTGTGTGTGTGTGTGTGTGAAAAAGGTGTGTTGTCTAAAAGGCAGAATTGGAGCCTCAGAAACAGCAGTTACTGGGGCCTCACAGTTCATTTCCACCTCTGTAGATGGAAGAGGACTCTGAGAGGTGACTTCTTACTGGTGTAGCCCCATCCTCACCTGCAGGCTGCCCTTTTGCAGACGGGGGGATACGGGCGTTCTGGAAGGATTCTGCAGTCAAAAAGATCTATTGTGGCTCTCTTGCCATGTGGCTTGGATTTTAAAAATTGTACTTTTTATGTTAATCCTCTCATTTCTTAATGGCTAAACAACCCTGGGAAAGATTGCAAGTTTATTTCTGGCTAATGAGATGGTTGAAGAGCCCTCACTGGGGGGTGTCAAGAGACCGCATTCTAGTCTTAGCTCTAATTCTATAAATTACTGGGTGACCCTGGGCTTGTCCACTTATATCTTACCTGAATTTTGTCATCTGCAGGAATATCTTTCACCTCATCTTGTGGGAACATAGGTTAGCTGGGAACACAGGAAGGACTCATGACACGGAAAAAACCCATCTTTTTTCAAAATCCTCACATGTCTGGCGCCAGCCTCCCTTTGCTGAACTGGGGTCTGAGGACAGGCTCTGAGGAGACCGCTGCCTCTAGGTGGTCTCGGTCCCTGAGGTGCCTGAGCTTACCTGTTCCTCTCATAGACTGAGGGTCAGGGGAGATGGTGGCAGTCTAAATAAGGGCAGAGGAGGGGCTGAGGGCAGTGACAGCATGGATGGTGTGCTGGGGACCGCTCTTGATGCTTTATTTAGGTAGTGAGCAGTTTTTCCTTGGGGGGGGGCAGGTAAGTTGGAGGTGTTATAGGCTGAAGTTCCTCTCCCCCTACTCCTTACACACCTCACTGCCATGTGCTGGGACAGCAGAGAACAGATCGCAGGGTCCTTCTCTCGTGGGATCTTCCACTGTGTGTGTGTGCGCGTGCACGCATGAGACTCAATCAGCACAAGTAGTAAAATCCATTCATCAGGGTCATCCCTACACAGCCTCCCCAAAGAGCCGTTAGAGCCACAGAATGTGAGAACCAGCCCAGTTCTCACCTTGAGCATTTGGGGAATCTGACTGAACCTCACTTTGAGGTTGAACTCTCGGAAGGGGTTTGTCACAGCAGAAACTGCTGGCGGAGCCAGACTTGCAGTCTGGCCTCCTGACTCCAGGCTTGGTTCCGCCTCCCCCGTTTCCCTGCTCTGGCTGCGGGAAGAGCCGTCAGGTGCAGCCGCTCCTGCTGATGCTAGGTGGCACCAGCACGCCTTTGAACAGAGGCCCCTGTCTGAAATGCTCCGATCCTCCTTGCCGGGTCCTGACGTTTGGGTTGGGCAGCACTCCCCAGGCGGCCTGCCTGCTCGGGGCACTGCCCCAGCTGCCGGTCCCCACCTTGACCAGCGTGGTCCTGCCTGGGTCCCATATACCCCTTGGGTTCTCGGGTTACCTGGGAGAATGCACTCCTGCGTATTGATTTCTCCTGGGGGCTCTGTGCAAAATGGAAGGTTCTGGCTGGGTGATCAGCTCAGGGGGTGACATTTGAGGGCAATGCAGGCACTGGTTCTGGTTCTCCTTAGGTGCTGTTATTGTCCTTCCTTCCTTAAGCGTTGTCTTAAGACAAACCCCGCCGACACAGTGTGGTCTTTCCCCAGGTCACGTGGCCAGTCTGTGACGGGAGGGAGTTCAGGCTTGCTAAGCACTGCACTGCTTTGTCTCTCAAGAGAAAGTTGAGAAGACAGGACCCTCTATGGCTTGGTCCCTCCTGTCCCGTCAGCCCCATCTCCCGGTTGTCTGTGGCTAAGAGTACAGGCTCTGGTTTCAGACTTCTGGGATTAGAATGCCGCCTCCCCACTTGCTAGTGGTGCGACTGCCAAATTTATGTAACCTCTCTCGCCTCAATTTCTCCTTTTGTAAATGGGATGTGGTGGATTACAAATGGCCTCAATTTTTTTTGTGGCTCCTCTCATTAAAGGTAGAGTGTGTTTTCTCGACCCTTTGAAACCTGGGCTGGTCCTGTGCCTTGCTTCTCTAGAATGTTGTGAAAACGACGACGTGTGGCTTCTGAGTCGAGGCTTTGCAGTTTCTGTTGTCATTCCCAGAACGTTGCTGCTGTGCGATAAGGCTGGCTGGCATCCTTGAGGATGAGAGTCCACGTGGAGGGACATCCCAGCTGTCCAGCCCAAATGGCCCACTCACATGAATAACTGTGTTAACCTACTAAATTTTGGGGGTGATTTGTCATGTCACCAAAGCTAAATGAAATAGGGGAGAATAATAATACATACCTTGTAGTTGTTGTGAGGTTCCCGTGATGTGTGCTGGTTAGGCCAGCACCTAGGCAACAGTAAGCTAATGGGGTTGTTACCAGTGACATTGTCACTGGGCACTGGCTCTTGCTCATTGGGTTCCAGTCACATTGACTTTCCTTTTTTAATTTTTTGAATATCCTATATGGTTGTTAGGGCTTTCCTACTTAATTCTGTCACGGTTATTATGGTCTCAGCTAAAACCTGTCCTTGGAGAGGCCGTCTCTGAGGAATCACCTCCCCCATCCGCTCTGTCTCCCCATCTAGACTGCAAATCTCTTGAGGGCAGGAGCTGAGCCTGTTGTTTCTTCCTCTTTTATCCTTGCTGCCGCCCCCAGTGCTGTGTATTGCAGACCCTCACTCGGTATTTGTTGAATGAGTGAGAAAAGGGGTGCCTAATCATATGGGTTTGGGGTTAGTGTCAGGCTTCCAGGAAGAGGGGTAGCCAGGTAAGAGTTTCAGAGCGAGGGGACTGTGTGTGCCGCTTCTCGTTCTTATTGTCAGTTTGGTTTGTGTCCCACTCTTACATTGGACCAAAGATGTTCCTGATACTGCATGTCCAATAAGTCTGTGAGCTTCAAGACTGGGATGAGTTCCTCAGCCCCTAGCATATCACCAGGCAGCTGGTAGGGGCTTAACAGGTTACTGGATAGACAAATAGGTAGATGGGTGGATAAATGGACGAATGCATTAACAGATGACAATGCAAAGAAGGGTGAATGGATGAGACTACTCAGAACTGTAAGCAACTATGAAAAACCATGGTTATTATTTTTCCTCCTAATAAAAGATGACACATTTCCAGTCAATCAGTAAAAGGTCATAAATAAATAAAAATGTATTAAGTACAGTCATTAGCATTATGTTACAGGGAAAGAGTTGCTATATATAACCTTTCTCCCTAGGGTGGCACGTTGAATAGTCACAGTTGGTCTGATTTACAGAAAAGGGCAAGAGTAGGTGACCAGTTGTCCCAGGCCTGAGGATTCCAGGATGTGGGACTTTTAGTGCTAAAACTGGGGAAATTCCGGGCAAACTGGGTTGGCCACTCATGCAAGAGAGAGAGAGCGGCATCACAATGACAGGTGTGGTTTGGCATTTAGGGGCTGGAGTCAGACATTTTTCTCAACTTCCTCATCACCTCTTTCCCTCTTAATTCTGAAATAAAAATCTGTTATTACTGAGGATAGTAAAGCTTTCAAAGGATTTCCTATCCTGTGTAATTTTGTCTTGATCCTTATGCCAAGCCTGGGAGGTAGGGCAGTTCTAACCTCATTCGTAGGTGCGCCTTCCTGCTTCAGGGCTTCGGGCTCCTGGTGAGCATGGGGCAGAACTAAGATCTGTGTCCCACATCTCCTGAGGTCAGTGTTTTCCCCACTACTCTGTTCTTTTCTGAAACATCCTGTCTCGTCTGGCTTTCAGGAGTGGGCACATTGTATAGGGAAAGGGAGAACCTTGAGATCCAATTTTTGGCTCAGTTACCTTATTTGGGACAATTCACGTCATCACTGCTTTTGCCTGATGTGTTTATCCTCACGTAGGATTCTCCAGATACCCAGAGCTGGCCAGTGCTGGTGTCATCATGTGACAGTCAGTGAAGGAGATCTAGTGCTGGCTCCAGGGTGCTGCTGCCAGTGGCCCCTCCAGTTCGGGTTGGGCAGCAGGGTAGTCAGAGGACCAGCTCAGTCTTCCATTAGCCAACTTGGTTGTTGAGAAGTTTTGGGGCATCTTTGCTAAGAAGCTACTCAAGTGAGGCAGCTGTGACTCTTAGGGTCAAAGATTTGTCACATCCATCCCTAATCTGTAGGGATTTTGCCTAATACATAGGTACCACCTTAAGGAGAAAGGGTTTGGCAGCCCTCCCTGACTTACCTTAAAGGACTAGAGACGGGCTGCCCTTGGCCATAGTAGACCTAGCTTCTCTTGACAGCCTATTAAAATTCTGTCATCCATTTTTTATTTCAACACTGTTTTGGGCTCTTACATTTTTGGCACTTACCACATCTAGGGGTAAGAAGTCTATGTAATTCTTCTTTTCCCTGTGAAGTGAGATGAGACTTCCTCTGACTCTCCGTCAGTTAACGGAAGCGTGTGCCAGATGGTGCTATTCTGGGATAGGCGTAATGAATAGGGTTCCACATTGGTCCTACTCTTTAACATGTCATCGTTTGGGCTCCGAGTTGCTCTGTCATACAGGTTCATTCCTGGTGGAGGCGTGCTAAGACCTGATCTTAGAGTTTTCTGTTCTGGGAGCTGAAGGCACATGGGTATGTTTATTTAAAAATAAATATAAATAGCTTTAAAAAAGTGCTGCCTGTATCCTCTTGGTAGATAGCCCAGACTGTGGGACATGTAGTCTGTCAGCTAAAGCATGGGGTTTCTGGCACACCCATTTCCCTTAGTATGCGTATGCTCTTTCTGCCCTTAAACACTGGTTGTGGCCCTACCACCCTCAGAAGTATCTGCGGCTCTGAGTTCAAGTTTAGTTTTAATATTTAGATGTGGTTTTCTTTGGGTCAGAGACAAAAAGTGACCCAAGCCTTTGTGAAGGAGGGGGATATTAACCCCAATATGGCCATCCCTGCAATACAATAAAAATGAAGCACCTGAGTGTATGAAATGTAAACTCTGGCACTGAGTGGGGAGGTGATGATCTGACAAGCCCAGAAACTTCTATAGCATGAGAAATTGCCTGGGTCGATACATTTCTTAGAATCTTGGAAACATCTTGGGTTAATTAGGCCCAGTTGCACTGGGCCATAGGCTGTACTTTGTATTATTCTGGGCTAAAAAATTTGAGAACTCGATGTAATAAAAACGTAGGCTTTTTATTAAAACTTTGCAAGACGTGCTGCCTGGCAGCAGGAGAAAACTAGAGGTCGACTGGTTTCCAGTCTTTTTTTTTTTTTTTTTGTCAAACCCTTTGGGGCCAGCACTTCCTCTAAGGAAGTCAAGCCTGATGAGTAAAGAATAAGAATGACAAATTCCTTCCTCCGCGAAGAGGAAGAGTCTCGGGTTAATTAGGCCATGATTGGGCAGCCTCCTCTGAGTCTGTACAGACCCGCAGGCCCCTCATATGGTCAGTGAACTCTGGGATCGGCGATGGCTGCCCCTGATCGAGTGTCTGCAGATGTCAGCCTGTCCTCTGGAGGACGCCCCGGCAGCCATTGCGCTGCTAGGCCCGAGAAGAAGGTGATCTCCAGATGAGAGTTTAGCCGAGGAGTCCACTGAGCATGGGTCATCCCCCGTGTGCTCTCTGCTTCTCTCTCTACGCAGCACGCAGTCCTCCTTGCACGTCTTCTTGGGAGAGCTGGAGCCCTCTGAGGTGCCGGCTCTCAAGTCCTGTTCAGGGACAGGTGGCACTGGGCGGTGGGTGGGCTGAGCCTCTCCAGAGACAGGGGCAGCCATCTGTCTGCTTCTCCAGCTCTGGATTTCCAGGTCTCTTTTGTCCATGGGGAGTTTGTCAATTTTCTGAGCTTTTGAGATGAGAGATTTCCCATAAGTCCCTTGTAGAGATAGGAAAAAGTACCTGGTGGGGGAATAAGAAATAACAGAATACAGCTCTTTTTTGATTTTTGACTTCTTGAATTTCAGCATTAAAAGGGCCCTTAGAATCCAACTCCCTACTCAGGGCAAGCTCCTTTTTGCTGCGCTCCTGACTGATAGCCATCAAATCTATGCCTGGGCACCTCTGGGATTTGGGAGTTCAGTAACAGCAATATATAACAGCTAACATTTATTATGTACCAGGACTATTTTAAGAGCTTTATGTATTATTAACAATATATTCTCCCAACAATCCTATGTGGCTGGTGCTTCTGTTTCTCCTGTTACACATGAGGAAACTGAGGCAGTGAGTGAATCCATGATTTTCAGAGCCACACAGTGGTTGAGCTGTGGTCAGAACCAAGCCCTCTGGATCACGAGGCTTTCATGTACCATGTATAAGGGCAGTCTATTCTATTTCTGGGCTATTCCCATTTACGCAGATTTAATTTGCAAAGTCAACCCTTTGTGGAACTTAAGTAGTTTTTAAATACATGTTCTTAAATCTGTGGGTCATGCTGACTTCACAGCATCACTGTTATCACTATTTGTCAGATGAAGAAATAGGCGCCAAGAGACAGGATGGGGTTTCCAAGATCTCCTGAGAAGTTACTAGATCTTGCTGACGGTTAGCTCAGGGTTCCTCTCCCCCGGCCAAGTGCATGTAGCCTGTATTGGACTCTGGAATTGGGAGTCTCTATCTATGCCTGGAATCTTTTCCCTGATCCAAGTTTAGGAAGAGAAGGAATGAGGCGGTGAATAAAACTGTGTGGTCTATGGAGAAAGCATACCATCTTGTGATACTGAGCAACTCATGTCCCATCTCTAGGTGTCAGTTTCTTTATCTGAAAAGTAATCCAGTTGGTCCAGAGGATATCTAAGATCTTTTCCAAAAGTAATCCTTAAAATTTTTATTTCTAAAGCCTTATAAGCAGAGAGGCTCCCATCCTTCCGCTATGCCCAAAAGCTTCAGGGTGGCCTCCCAGTGGGCAAGGGGTTTCTGAAGATCACAGCAGACCCCATGGCACTAGATAAAAGTTCCCCCATTCTTTCTCATCGCGCACAGGGAGGCGGTGCAGGTGGCCCCGTTCATGTTTCAGGAAAGACTCAACTGCTTGCCTGGAAACTGGCATTTTCTCAGTTTAAACCTTTCCCCCAAGCCACCACTCTCCTTGCCCATTAATTCATTTAACAATTACTTGTCAATTCCCTTCAGTGGGCCAGGCCCTAAGGGATTAATTAAGCTTAGAACAAGATGGAGTTCTTACCCTCATGAGGCACCCGAAGCAGAGGGAACAGCAGTGAGAATGTCAGACACCTGACCTAGTGTGAGACTCCTCCCTTGAGGAAGAAACCGAGGGATGCACAGAGGGTAACCAGGCAAAGGAGGATGAAAACCGAACTCCCAGAACGATGGCTGAAGTGGTGGAAAGTGAGGGCAAGAGTGGGGAAATATGACCCAGAAGGGGTGGGCAGGGCCAGAGCATGAAAGGCCTGAGCCATGCTTTGGTTTTGGGCCTTACCGTAAATGCCTTGGGAAGCCCTTAAAGATTTATAAACAGGGCACAGGACTATATTTTGATACAGTGATAATGGATTAGGGTAAAACCAAATAGACTATTGAAGTAATTTGGAATGAAAGGATGATAACCTGTCTGGGGTAGTGGCCATAGAAATGGAAAGTAGCAGATGGATTTGAGAAATATGTAGCAGAGAGAATTGTCAGGACTTGGGGATAGGCTAGATGTGGGTGTGAGGTGGTGGGCAGTATCCAGGATCACTCCCAGGGGTCTGCCTTGGTCCTAAGTGGGCAGCATTTGATGCAAGAAACTCTGCAGGAGACCCAAGGTTCTTGGATGGTGGTGGTAGTGAATAAAGGGTGGATCATGAATTAAATTATAGATGTCTCCCAGTTTCTTTGGACTTACGTGCCCATTGGAGGTGATGAGTAGGGTAGCTAGAAGGGTGTACCTGAAGTTCAGAAGAGAGGTCTGGGCTGGGCATTTTGTGTTAGAGATTCATCTGTTAAAAATACTTCACAATAGCGGTGGCTCTGTCTATGGAGAGACTATAAAGTTAGAAGACAAAAGAACCTAAGACTCGAGGCTTGGAACCTGACTGTCCAAGGGCTGGCATCATCTGTGGTAGCTGTTAAGATGCTCATTGTGTTTTCAAGTTAGTGTGTTAGTTTCCTTTTATTTTTTTTTAATCTGTAAAACAATTTACGCGTTCCTAGTTTAAGAGGATCTGTACAGTTCTTTTACATTGGTTTAATTAATTAGACCAAGATTAGTGAAGTCATGGCTGGGTGCTAATTATCACAAATTTGGTAAGTAAAATCCAGCTCCATTATGATAAATATAGCTTACAACTTTAAGTGAACAAACACTTTTCTACCGCAAACATTCTATCCTGTAGGTTTCTATAACAAACATTAATTTTTTCAGGGTTACAAGTCAGTAGTCCTAGGAACTATCAAAATAATCTTTTCTCAGAAGAAATCTCTTTGCTTTTCTTAGTAAACAGAATTAAACGGAAATTCAACTTTGTGATGATAATATAGAATAAGCAAAGATTTAACTTAAGTGCTATGGTAACTAACAAGTAAATATTTGCTAACTTTTCCCTGACTTGTCTCTGTTTAACAAGCTGCAATGTTGACTATGCCTGTCTTTTCAAAGCACGTATCAACAGTCTTTTTATACTTTTCAAGGGTCTTCATCAAGCTTGTAGCTTTTGGCTCCAATTGTGCTTTCTTGCCAAGGGTAAGACAAAGAATATGGTAATTTATTTCCATACCCCAAATAATACACAAAACAGAACAGAGGAGCTCAGTCCTTGGTCAGTCGTGATCACCATCATTTTTAACCCCCAAAGTGTGGACAAAGTATTGAAGCCACATATCTGAAGCCCTTCTCCATGAGGGCGCACCCCTCACGGTCTCTCCCAGGGGCCATATCTCTGGGGTTGGGCTGAAGGGGCATAATGGCTTGTGCTTGTTCCCAGGCACTTCCCACTCTTCACTCTCAGGGCCCTCTATGAAAACTGTTGTATATAGTCAGACGCGTCTGAATCGTTCCCTGGATTGCAGGCGTCTTGAGAGCAAGGGTCCTGTTTTATTCCTCTTCCTGTTCCTTTAACATCCATTGCTCTTTTATCTCTGAGTACAGCTACTGTCCCTAGAACTAAGTGTTGGTTATATAATGAGAAGGAGGATCCCTTCTGTCTAGGAGTTAATGGTCAAAGGCAAACAGATAATTTATAACAAATGAGGTCAAGGCAGTGACAGAGATACACCCAGGTGATGGAGCACACGGGAGAGGGGACCTGCTTCAGCCTCGGAAGGTAGGTGAAGGCATGGAAGGTTTGAAACAATGTCAGAGGGTCAGGAGGTCTGGTAACGGGAAGGGTGTTCTTATAGGAGTAACAGCACAGGCTACAGGTGAAAGGTGAGAGAGCATGGGCCTTTAGGGAGGCGCAGGAAGCTTGGTGGTGAGAAGCTCGAAGTTCGAGGCAGCGAGTGGGGCGATGAGGCCATCGAGACCGGTGACAGCCAGGCAGGGAGCCCATGCACACAGCGCACATTTAGAACTCAGCCAACATTTGTGTTTTGCATCTTGTCATCTTCAGCCTCTAACCCTGCAGTGGAGGTCGAGGTTCTGAGGTGGGTTAGGAAGAGGACATGGAGACTAACCTGGGTTCAGCAACTTGCCACATTTATTAAGGGAAGCGCTGTCTGATTTTGAATTAAAAAGTTGCCATGGCCTGTTTTTAATACAGCTTATAATGATAAAGTGGTTGCATTTTGACATTCACAGTATTGTGAGGTCGTGAGGATGTAGTGGGGCCAAGCCTTGTCTGTGGGTACATCATTGTCAGGTTCCCCAATTTCTCTGACTAGGCAGTATGGATGGAGAATAGAACACTGGCCACTGAGTTGGCCAAGCCGCTCCCACAGGGATTTGTGGTGGGCTTGTGGAGACAGAGTCTGGTCCCTCTTGGGCTTGAGTTGTCACATGAGCAAGTGGGACTAGAGGCACAGCTCCGCCTGACTTTTGGTGACGGCAAAAACAGAATGAGGGCTACAGAGGAGAGCGTGTGTCAGGAGCGAGCTCCAGGGAACACAAGGCGCTGCTACTTTTCTAGAGAAGGCAAATGCTGAGAGGGTTTAGGCTGAAAATGTTAGAAATTGTCTGAGTGTGAATGATTTGTTTGGCTAGTGTGTTAACAAATTTGAGAAATACTAAGGAGTTGGCTATTTCATGCAAAATTTGCGTTTCTGGGAAGAATCTGAAGCTCTGGAAGAATGCTGAACTGACCTTTCCTGGAGGCAGCGATCAGGTGAAGCTGAGAAAGTCTTTTCTTCCCATGTATGTACTTCACCTGGTTTGCTGCGGTTGTTTGCCCGTCCCTGTGGCCACGTGAGTGTGAGACTTGGGCTAATTAAGGACCACAGAATGATCACTCTCATTTTATAGATGTCACGATGAGGCCATGCCAGATTTGGTGACTTGGCTACTCTGTGGCTGATTTGCGACTAGCACCCTATCTTTGATACAACCGCCTCAAGGATCCCTGTCAGGAGTCCTGCCTCTCGGGTTAAGAAAATGGCTTATTAAGGGGAGGCTGGTAGTTCTGGGAAGAAAAGAGCCTTGTGCACAAACCTTGGGAGAAGAGCCGCGACCGGTGTGAGCAAGCAGACGAGGTAGAAAGTGGGTCTGAAAGCTGGCCTTCCATCACCCAGTAGGGTTGGTGGGACTGTTGCAGGTGACACAGGTGGCGTTGTACACTAGGGATACCACAAAGTACATGAGGAAGCTGCCTGCGAGAACCAGCCCGTGGATGATGGTCTGGAAGGAAAGAAGTGAACGCTGTTGAAGGTGCAGCTCAGGGCGCAGTGCAGTCACGCTACTTGGCTAACTTTGTTTTAAGCTTTTTTTTTTTTTTTTTTTGGAAATAGACAAAAAATTGCAAAATGTGTGCAATTTAATGGGTCATTATAAAGCAAACCCCTATGCTGTTGCTACCACTTAGCATTTGAGCACATACCCCCAAGAACCCCTAAATGTTCTGTCTCGCCTTTGACTTTGGTGATAACTTCCAAGATACCCTTCGATAAGTTTTACCACCTTTCTGTTTCTCTGTATAGACTTTTTAAAATGTTAGTAAATAGAATCCTATTTTGTGATTTTTGTTTTCTTCCTCAGTATTATGTTTGTGTGATGAATCCATGTTTTTCACATGTTCAGTGTTCTTTTGTCTAATCTTATTCTGTCCTTCCTATTCGTGCTGCTTTCTTTCCCCATTCTTGTCCTCTTTTAAACTTATTGACTATTTTGTATTATTTTATTTCCCCCTTTACTAGTTTGAAAGTTACACATACCATTTCTAGCCTTTCAGTGACGACTCAGTAAATGATAATAAGCGTTCTTAACTTACCACAGTCTGTTTCTAACTACTTTTCCCCTCCTGAATTGTACAAGGGCTTTTGAGTACTTGACTCTACCTCTGTCCTGACATATTGCTACTGTATATTTAATTCCATCAGTTTTTAAAGCACACAAGTCATTATTATAGTTTAATATGGTCAATATTCATTAAAATTTACTAATATTTACTAAAATTTACCACTCTCTATGCCTTAATTCCTTCTTGAGTCTGGACCTTCCACCTGAGATGTCTTGTGCTTTAAGCATATTCTTTATAATTGCCTTTTGTGGGAGTCTGGTGGTGATTTATTCTGATGCTTTATTTCATTCTCATTCTTGAAAGGTATTTTTGCTAGATATAGAATTCTTGTTTGGCATTTGTTTTCTTTCAGCATTATTTAAAGTACCGTTTCACTGTCTTCTATTGTTGCTGTTGAGAAGTTAGCAGCTCTTTACCTGTTGTTCTTTCTCAAAACCTGGCTGCCTTTATGACATTTATTTTGTCTTTAGTGCTCTATAGTTTCCTTATGATAAATATGGATTTCTTTTTATCTTGCTTGGATTTTGCTGATTTTTTGAAACTGAATTGATGTATTTCATCACTTCTGCAAAATTCTCAAGTCACTATCTTTAAAATATTCCCTGTCTCATTTTCTTCGGAGTCTGATCATATATATGTTAGCTCTTTTAAGATACTACTCTATTTTCTATATATTTAATACCTCTTCTATAATTTTCATTATTTTTCCTGTTTTACATTTTGAATAAATTGATCAATTCACTGAATCTCTTCAGCTGTATCTAATTTGCAGTTAGATCAGCCATAGAAACAAACTATAGTTGTTGTACTTTTTATTTCTAAATGTTTTTTTTGGTCTCTTTTCCAGTCTTCCAGGTTGCTTTATATAGCTTACCACTCCAGATAGTTTAAAGCTTGTTCTTTATTTCTTTAAACATAGTAAACATAGTTTTTCTATAATTTATATTTGATAATATCTACGCTTGAAATATTTGGTTCTTACGTCTTTTGTTTTTTTTTTTTTTGGGGGGGGGTCCTCACTAATGAGTTCTTGTTTCCTTGAGAGCTTGTTATTTTTGAGTATGTGATGCCCATCACCTTTGAAAAGTTTGTGGGGATGATTTGAGATTTAGGGTGAGATACCTTTGTCTGGAGTTTGGCTCACACAGCTGATGTGAGCCTGGGCTGCAAATCTGTACAAGGCCAGCCTGTGTTGTCCTTCATACTCGTCGTCCCTCCCCTGTTCAGCACAGAGGGAATGATCTGCAGCCCCTGTTAGGGAGGCTGTACAGGCAGGTCCATTTCTGTGCGTCCCTTTCCCCTGAAGCTCTAGCCTTTGGGGATCCTAATTTATTGTGGTCTCTTAATAGATTCCCACCTTGGGTGCCTGAGTTTCAATTTCTGAACTTTGTGCTCTTGGTCAAGTCTGCCAAAAACAAAGTTCATTTTGTGCAAGGTTGCAAACCACCTCAAGGAAACAGAGGCTTTGGCTCAGCTCACTTCTCTAGGTTCCCCTTTTGCCACAGGTTTTTGTTTTACAATCCTGTCAACTTGTGTATGCTTTGAAGGTGAGTTTTTAAAGAAGCATATTTTTAGTTGTTTTCAGTGGGAGAGGTGATCTGAATAATCCAGCTCTTGTTCCAAGAGAAGAAAGCGATTAACTAAGTTTTTAAACATTGCTTTTGTGGGCACTATGAAAACTGACTCAGCTATTAAAATTCATGTTAGGTTTCCACTAAGGGAAAGAACAGACTCTCCCTAAGCTTCAGACATTTTCAAAAAGGAAATACATTTTTTATAACAATTCTAGTAGTCGACTCCTTTCCCAAGAGCACCAGAAATCACTGGAAACTATGGGGAGACCTAATCTAGAGATGCTTTAGGTGGATTAATCATGCTGAATGGTGAGTGAAAGGAATAGCTTCTCTCTTTCAAAGCAGATGGACTCAGTGCTTTGAGAAAATGCGCTGAGCAACCAATCAGAGGATAGAGAATCTTTTTTAGCATCATCACCTATTTACTATCCAATCAAGGCCTGATTATATTTTGAAGGACATTTTGAAAGTTAAAAGAATATCTAATGGTTAAGAGGATCATGGAGGAGAGAGTTCCTCTTGGGAAATATCTTGGACTAGTTCTTGAAAAATGTAAGTTGTTGAGAAATTTTCAAGCATACAGATAATGAACCTCATACACCCAACATCCAGCTTTATTAATTTTAACTTTATGTAATATTTTTCTCAGATTTTATTAAAAGATTAAGTCTTATAGAAATAAAGTACCCATGGATCCCTTATAAATGCTTTCTCTTTAATCTTGGACATAAATTCAGTGTTCATCATTTGTATGCATATTTTATGCATACATGTTTATGTAGCCATGTTATGGAGGCTTTTACACTTTATCATGTACACGTATCCTCTTTTAAAACTAGGCATACTTTGCCGTTTTATCTATGTTGATGGATATAACTCTATTCATTTTAACTGTGGTATAAATATGCCACATTTTATTTTCCTGTTGATAAACATTTAGGTTCCTTTTTTGGGGGGGGGACTATTAAGGACAGAGGTATAACAAACACTCTTGTACACACCTCCATATACATGCACAAGACTATTTCCAGGGTGCACGCTTAGAAGTGGAATTGCATCGTGGCATATGAGCATTTGACCTCCTCTAGCTAGTTTCAGAGTGCTCTCCAGAGTGGTGATGTCAGTTACTGTCCACTAACAGGGTATGGAAGTTCCTTGGTTGGACTTGTCTTTAACACAGTGCTTAGTTGCTTTGCCAATTTATTCAGAATTTCTACGTCTATGTTCACGTAGGTTGTCTATAGAGATCGGTCTATAATATCTTTTCTTAAAATGTCCATGCTGATTTTGATGTATCAGGATTGTTCTAACCATAAAAAAATTGCTTATCTTTCCTATTTTTCTAATCTGTGAAAAAACTGGTGTGAGAGATTATCTGAGCTAGTGAGTCTGGGGACAGGATTACTTATTCGGTTTCTTTAATGGTGATCGGCTTGTTCAGGTTTGCTGAACAGTCTTAACCATGTCTTGTTAAATTTTACATTTAAAGAAATGATCAACTTGGTTTACATTTAAAATTTTTTAAAAATTGATTATAATTAGCCTTTTTCATTCCTGGTATTGTTCATGGTCTTTTTGTGTCATTTCTTGGATTGGTTTTGCCAGACATTAGTTTTATTGGGTTTTTGAGGAGCTCAATTTTGGTCATATTGATTCTTTTCATTGTTTCCTTGATCTTTTTCTCATTTTCTTTTAGATTTACCATGGTCATTTTTTAAGTACCTCGAGTTGATTTCTCATTTCTTTAGTGAAACGTAAGCTGCATCTCACAAATTATGTATATGTATTGTTATAGTCATTCAGCAACAAGTGTAATTTCCATTGTGATTTACTCTTGACGTTGTGAGTTATTTAGAAGTACGTTTTGAAAATTTCTAGCATGTTTGGTTTGGCTTTTTATTGCTTGTTTCAAATCTAAATGTTATCAGGGAACATGGTCTTTAAAAAGATGCTGATTCTTTCAAATGCCTTTGTGAGTCAGAATTTGGTCCTTTAAATGTTTGGTAAGTAGTCTGTGTGGCTGAATAGATGTGTGTTTGTTTGGAGCAGGATTTCATAATTAGATCTAACTATGTTAGATTAAGTGTGATAATTTAAAGCTTCTATATTCTTTTCTCCTGTTTGATCTATGTTTCTGATAGAGCTGTCTAAAAATCTCATACTGTGATTACGAATTTGTCTTTTTCTCTTTACAATTGCTGGATAAAAAAAAAATCTTAAAACTTTTGCTTCTAATAGGTGAATTAAATCATGTACACTTGTAGATACTGACGTATTTGGACTTATTTAGAATATCTCGTATTTTTTGTGTGCCATCATTTTCTTCTTACGCTTTCATCTTCTCCACATCTTACAGAATCGATAGTTTCCTAGTTTCTTTTTTCTTTCCACTCTAAGTTTTTAAGATACTACATGAATATGGATTTTTATGGAGCAAAATGGTTACATGTATTTCTCCTATTCATGATGAAAGCTTGAGTATAAATGAATTACCCATTGAACAGGAACGGAAGAACGCACCGATCCTATCCGTCTGGGGCCGTTTTGTGCATTTTGAACACACATGCTTTCCTCACACATGTTGGGTCTTACAGCTGCAGCTTTTATATTCCTGCAGCATTGCACTCCTTTTAGTGAGGGTCCGTAGATGGTAAACCTCAGTGTGTTCACGCGAAAATGTCATTTATTTTGCCCTAGTCTTAAGTGATAGCGTAGCTGTTTGTTATTTCCCTTGGGTCTTTGAAGGTAATTGCTCCATTGTTTTCAGGCTTCTGTTGTTCCAAGTAATTTGTCCATAGCTGCTGGTAGATCTTACATTTGTCTCTGTCTTCCATGCAGTACAGTTTCACGATGCTATACCCAGGTGCTGCATTCAGATTAATTTTGATTTTTACTTTTAATGATTATCTCCGATATTGCTTCTCTACCATGCTTTCATTTTTCTTTTTGAGGCTTATTATGAGGGTGCTGAGGCCACTCATTCAATTTAGCATTCTTCTAAATTCCTTTTTCAGATTTTGTGTGGCATTCTGGGTGAATTCCTGATCCTACCTTCCAATTTAGTACTTTGCTCTTTGCCAAGTGTTCAATCTAGAGTGGCTCCCACAAATTACATTTTTAATTTCAGGGGCAACATCTCAATTTTAAGAGTCCTAAATGTTTTCTTAGCTTGGCTTAGTTCCCTTCCTCACAGCTTCTGACAAAACTGCAATTCCAAATGCTTTTTTTCAGCATGTTTTCTTGATCCGAAACCTCAGACCCACTGTAGTAAATGGGGCTTACCCTACAGGATCCAGACTCTCCACGGCCATGGTCTAGTTCCTGCGCCGGCTCCCAGAAAGCCTGCAGTTTGAGCCTGGCAAGTGCCTCCTCTCCACGTAGTGTTACAGCCTCTTCTAGTGGGTCTTGAAACTTATCTAGTACTTAATTAAGCTTGGCTTTTTGGTTTTATCACTTTGTTCTGTAATTGACGTGAATTGGAGTGGAGGGGGTTTCGAAGTGGGAACCGATGATCTGGAAGTTCCCTTGGATGGCTCTAGTAGGCCACTGACCAGCATGTCAGGGCTTAGTCTAGCTTGTGATGGGGAGGCAGGGCCACTGTAGACTGTGGGGAACACCCTACGCCTGCTCGGGGCAGTTTTCAGAAAGAGCCATTTAAATTTGGCTGAGGACAAATCTTTCTATAATGTGGTTTCTCACATCATTGAATCTTATTTCCTCATACTATTAGCAGAAAGGTTAAAATCTAAAGAAAGAGTCAGACTGTTGGGGTTCAGATTTGCTTTCTATCTATCTTGAACTACTTGGGGCAAGTTTCAAAATGTCACTGTACCTATTTATATCTGTAAAATTGGAATAAGAAAGCACATATATAAACTGCAAAATCATAACCACAATAAGTTAATATCCATCATTTTGCAATATATATATGTCAAGTCATGCTGTACACTTGTACATATACAAGGCTATATGTTTTTATCTCAAACTATTGAACACAAAGGACTCTGGGAAGTTAAATAATACATTACAATCATGTAGATAGGTACCGGCATGTAATTTAAGCTGTTTTTATAACTAATGGTTAGAAGAACTTAATGAGAAAGTTGGTATTACCTTTTTAGGTATGAAAATGTGATATTTGGGCGCGAGATGTGGTTACCTGGAGGCGGTTTTCTGATCTTTATTTCGATCAGCACGGTCAGTCTTACGTTCTTCGTGTCTCTGAAAACACCCCTGAATTTTCACTAAAACCTATTTTTGCAATTAATTGTCTCATGGTTTTGTGGATGGTAGTTTCATCCTGGCTAGATGGGTGACTTAAGGCCAGGAATCTTATCTTCTGCAACTAACTTTCATCCCTAGCCAAGAGGGACACAGGTAAGAAAGAGCTCAGTATGTATTTATCGCGTGGACCATGATAAAAACAACTCAGGAATCTGGATGTGGTCAATAAGCAGGAAGACAACTTTTAAGGCAAAGGGCACTTACCCAGGTCTTCATTTCCATCGCCTGGTGCAAGAGGATAGTGGCGAGGGAGATGGTGTTGATGGGTGTCCCGAAGGTGAAGACGTCGATGTCAGAGTCCTTGTAGGTCTGCAGGGGAAGAACAAACAGGCGCCGTCAGACGAGCCTGTGGACTCCAGGCCTCGGCTTGGACATGGCGATTATAAAGCATCCCTGAGGGCAAGTGTCAAGGGAGTGGGGAGAAGCCATCCCGCTGCCACCGGTGTGGAAATGGCGCACAGAGCAGATGAGATGACAGGAGCTGACAGGGCTAGATACTTGAGAAACGCATTTCACAGGAAGCCATGATGGGTATATGAGAACATCTGAAAGGAATGAAGGAATAAATTTACTGAGCACCCACCAGGCACGATGCCATTTACGAAGGATACTTTTGTGTCCACTTTCAAGGAGTTTACAGTTTACCTGTCAGGGCGAATGTAGTACAACTTAAAGGGGGTAAATGTCCTAATGGAGGCAAGTACAAGGTACGCTGGGAGTGCAGAAGCGGGGCTATGTCAGCTGAGACTGTGATAAGAGGAGTTAACCTCCTGGAGGGGGAGAAGGTGGTCCAGCGAAAGGCCGGAACACACAGGAGCAAAGGATTCAGCAGGAAAGACGAGCAAAAGCCTGGCAAGGGAGGGAACTGTAAGCCAGGCAATTCAAAGCACAAAATGTCCTCGTCCTCAACCCCCCATCGCATAGCTATGCAGGAGGCTATGAGGCCAGAGGCTGGGCAGACACTACAGTTTGCCTGGTAGCAATTACCCCACATCCTGGTTACCGGTCCCAGAAAAACTATATCCTTCACTATCTAAATTCTCACGGTTAACTAGGAAACCAGATTTAGATAGGATTGGTAGCTTTGCTATCTGCATTCTTGCTTTTATTTTAGATATTGTAATATTCCTTATTATCAGAACTTGCTGCTTTACTTTGGAAGCACCAGTATAAATCATGGGTTATAAATTCGAATATCTTCAGTACTCACGTAGGAAACAGTGAGCGAAGACGGCCATGGGGGCTATGGCCAGCTGGAGAATATGGGCTCTATCTAAAGAGTCCATAAGTCAACTCTGGATTTCTGCCATGAGGGAAAAGTGAGCCAGTGTAATGATAGCTTTCGTGTTTTCAAAAGCTGGCAGAAAGTAAAGTGGATAAAGAGTTGACTTTTTAGATACCTTGGGTTGGATGTAGTTCACAGGCCACCTGTTTGGAGCCTCTGAAGTGTCCAGAAAGTCTTTACTAGACTAGGATATCATATAAACAGGACCAGTTCTACTTTGTGATTTGTACGGTTAGAATGGAACTCTGTGACTTACCAGGTAAGGGATAAAGAAACAGATGAGGCTCTGGTAGAACGCATCCACCATGGAAATCCAGAAAGTCAACGGGTTATAACACTGCAGGAAAGAACGCACCAACAGTTACCACCACCAAAATCAAGAATTAACACTGTTCTTTGCAAGCAACTTTGTGTGTTGTTGGGGCCGACAACACGGCACTTACAGCACCTTTTATCTTAGAGGCCACAGAGTGGAGTGATTAAGAGCATGGACCGGGGGTGACAGACCTCAGTTCATGGCCCAGCTCTTCCACTAACTGTGTGAACCTATGAAAGTCACTAAATTGCTTTGAGAATGGGTTCTTCTTCTGCAAAAAGTGAGTAAAAACACCAACAATTTCCTTGGGTTTCGAGAAGTCTAAATGTGCTTGTGTTTAGTACCTTGTAAGCATATGTCTTAATTATTATCTAAACTTATCAGAATTAAAAATGGAATAAAGACTTAAATGTTAGACCCCCAAACCCTAAAACTCCTAGAAGAAAACATAGGCAGTAAATTCTGACATCGCTCTTAGCAATACCTGTTTGGATATATCTACTCCGAGCAAGGGAAACAAAAAAAATGGGACATCATCCTAAAAGGTTTTGCACAGTGAAGGAAACCATCGATAAAATGAAAGACAACCTACTGAATGGGAGGAGATATTTGCAACACATCCAATAAGGGGTTAATATTAAAAATTTATAGACACCTAGGTTGCTTTCATATCTTAGCTATGAACACATATAATACAAAAAAACCTCCAACAATCTGGTTTAGAAATGGGCAGAGGACCTGATTAGACATTTCTCTCAAGAGTACATAGAGAAGGCCAACAGACATATGAAAAGAAGCTCAAGGTCATTAATCCTAAGGGAAATGCCAATTAAAACCACAATGAGCTAGCATCTCACACCTGTCAGAATGGTTATCATCAATAAACCAACAAACAAGTGTTGACAAGGATGTAGAGAAAAGGGAACCACTGTACACTGTTGGTGGGAATGTAACTGGTGCAGCCGCTATGGAAAACAGTATGGAGTTTCCTCAAAAAACAACTACCATATGACCCAGCATTTCCACTCTTGAATACATAGCTAAAGAAATCCAAAACACTAATTCAAAAAGACCTATGTACCCCTATGTAATTGCAGCACTGTTTACAATAGCTAAGATATGAAAAGTGGTACAAGAAACAATGGAATATTACTCAGCCAGAAAAAATGAAATATTGCCATTTGAGACAATATGGATGAACCTAAAAGGTATTATGCTAACTGAAATAAGTCAAAGACAAATACTGTATGAACTCACTAATATGTGAAATCTGAAAATAAAAACCAAAATAAATGAATAAAAACAACCCATACATACAGAGAACAAACTCACAGTTGTCAAGGGTGGAAGAGTGTGAGAACATGGGAATAAAAATTAAAAACACTTTTAATAAAAAGTAAACTTGGTAATATTAGAGATTCTAAGGTTTCTAAATGGCTCTTGAAAGGATCTCACAGACCAAGATCATAGTTTGCTACGAGCTCAGTGGTTTTGGGGACAAACCTTCTCATTCTGTGCTTTTCCCTAGGAGAAGTGGAACTACAGTTTATGCTTTTGCTACGTTAGCTGCTTTTAATGTTAGATACTCAAGGACATTATCCAGCCAGCACGCCCATGGGAAAGGGACAGTCAGAAGCGCCCAGGATGTGCATGTGCCATCACCACGTCTCCCTTGCCTGAAGTCCTGGGGTTGCTCTGTCCTCCTGTCTGGGTTTAGCCAGGGCTGTCCCCATATTGACGGGCAATATAACTAAGAAATCACTAGAAAGAAAATTACTCACTAGTCATCACCCTCAACAGCAAATGAGAAACAGGCCATGAATGGGGAGCAAAGTTACTTGTCACATGAGAGGTAAGCGGCGGAATGGTCCCCGGAACACGGGCTTCTGACCCCCCAGCGCTCTTTCTCTGACGTCTCTGGGGTGGGGGTAGTGGTGGGGAGGTCAGGGAGAAGCCTGGGCCATCTTCCTCTGCCTGCCCGAGCCCCTTACCTCAGAGTTCTGGCCGCTCTTGTACAGCTCAGGCAACGCCAGGAGTGTTTCTGCAGAGATGTCCTTGTCGAGGACTCCGAAGACGAGAGGAGGCAAGGAGGTGAAGAAGAGATTGAAGAATATCATCTGCCAGTAATCGATCATGGTGGAGCCGAGAAGCCGCAGAGGAACTGGTACCAGAAGAGCAGGTTGACGTAGCACTGTGGGCAGAGAGCGTGGCCTTGTGAGCGAGGACCTGCGGGCAGCTGCTGCGTAGAGCCTCTGACGAGGCACGACACTGACCTGGAGCTTCAGTGTCCTCAATGGCGACACGTGAGCAAGGACGGCGGATAACGTGGATCCTGATGCCGTCCCGACTGACTGGTACTACAGCTGACACGCTTCAGGACCCTGGGACAGTCAGGGCGCCACTGGGGTGGCTACAAGCACAGCTCTCAGAGGCAGCGAGGACTGGTTTTGGATCCCTGGTTGTGTCACTTACCAGCTGTGCGGCCTTAGGCAAATTGCTTAACCTTTCTGAACATCGTCTTGCCATCTTTCCGATGGGAACAGCACTGCCTAGACCATGGCAGCCATCATTAGCCGTGTAGGAAGAGGACGGGGTGGTAGAAAGACTGGACTCAGGCAGAACATTTCCATATCCACCCTCCTAACCATTGCTTTAGGCTTTCTAAAGTGCTTTCCCACTTAAGAGCTGCCCCGCCCCTACCCCGAGGGGCTGGTCACTGTTATTACAGTCTACCATGTTGTGATGTGGCTGGGTGACGTGGCACTGGTCCTGGAGCTAGATCTTCTCCTCTCTGTGTGGCTGAGGCAGGTTTGTGTTCAAGCTAGAATTCTTCTCTAACTGCATGCATTATTTTAAAGAGGCTCTGTATTACTACTACTACTACTATTACTAATAAAAACATGTTTATATAATAGTAACACCAGTAATTATTATTTGAGCTTCTATTTGTGCCCAGTATGTGATATTATAGTATATTGGTATACAGTATACAATATGGGCAATATGTATAATTTGTCCCAACCTTGTAAGATTAATATACTACTATATTATATTAATATAGCTTGATGATAATGTTACCAGCTTTACTCCAGATGAGGAATCCGAGTCTCTAAGATGTTCAGTTACTCCTTGCCCAAGGTCAGAGCTAAAAAGTGGTACAACCAGCACCTGAGTTTTCAAACCTTTTTCTCTTTGTCCACCCTCGAGCCTTCTGGGTCTCAACCTTGGAATAACATTGCAGTCACAATGCTGACTGAGCTTCTTCCAGTCAAAGGCTCCATCCTTTGGCTTTTCTGCCCAGATGGCCAGGGGGAAGTTTCCTGACTCTGAAGGAGACCTGTCCCCACCCCACACAGCTGTTAGCACCTGCTATCAGCATTGCATCATTGCCATCATCTAGTTGAATCTAAACAAATGAACCATTTACTATGTACAGGGTGCTGTTCTAAGCACCTCACACTTATAAACTCATATATGCACAGGATAACCCCGTGAGGTAGGCAGTATCTATTTTACAGAGGAAGAGACTGAGAAAGAGCTTAAATAAATTGCTTAAGGACATATTGCTATTAAGTGGCAGAGTGGGGCTGGGACTTGAGCCCAGCCTGGCTCTAGCACACGCTCTGAGCTCCCCTAGGTAAGTACTGTACTTAACTCTCATGGTTACGCACGTATGCAAAGTTCTTAGCACGGGGGCTGGCACGTAGTAGGTTCCCTGTAAATGGTGGTGGACGTTATTGTTGGTAACTTGGCACTAAGCAGTACTAAGTACCAAGGAAATAGTAGAGAGAACAGGGGCGGCGTGGAAAGCTCTGGGGAAGCAGGTGTCACAGAGTGAGCATTAAGCTCCTTGCCCTACACCACACACAGCAGCAATACTGAAGGGCTCCAGCTAAGCCCGGGTCAGAGCAAACACTATGAGCGTCAGCATCTTTGGCTCAGGTTCCCGTAGAGCTGTCCTTACTGAATTACAATTTAACGTTTTTATGAAGGGTTGTTAGAAACAAATGGCGACCCTATGGAAGTTAATTTTCATTTCCTACAAAAATGCCATGGAAAACAAGTTCCTGAAGATTTCTGTATGGCCTTTTTCTAAAGGTTTGCTTGACAAATGTTCTTTGAGTTTAGATCTGAGAGTGCTTATTTATTTATTTATTTTTTTCCCAGAGAACTGCTCTGCTTGTTTAAAGCAGACATTTAATATTTAGCATCTTATCCCCAGGCCCTGGCGCAATTAACTTCCCTCTCTACGGTTCCTGATCCACGGCCTCATCTTTCCTCCGCAGCTTCCCTACTGCCTTTGTGTTTTCACTGTGAGTCACTCAGCTGTTCTAGCCCCGCGACACTCATGCCGGAGTGATGACATTCAAGAGCGTCGCCGTCCTCCGAGGCCCTGCTAGCACCGTGCTGACGGCCACTTCCTCTGCCCGGCTGGGGTCTGGGCACCTCGTGTGGGGAGCACTGGACCTGGTCTGGCGACGGCAGCCCGGAGACCGGGCGCCTGCTTCTCCTCCCCAGAAGCGACAGTGCAGTGATTCATTCATTGTGCGCGTCTCAGGGCGGGCAGGGGGTTAAGCCCCTCCGAAAGTGGTTTCGGGTGTGGAAGTCGTAGTTCCACCCTCTAATTGCCATGGGGAGAGAACGGGGTGTCACCATCGCCGTTTCGGGCGCAGCATTGGGCTGGAAATAAATATCTGAGCTCCGAGCGCGTGGCTGGCTGCAACGTTTCCTTTTCTATGTCACAGATTTAATGCCGAGAGGAGGCTGTGCTTAGTCAAAAGAACGATTCTTTTGGAAGCCCAAGAAAAAAAATTGAATGGGGGCATTTTTAATTCTAAGTAAACACTCTCATGCTCAGAGTGAGTTTCAAGTCAACTCGAGTGCCTTTGCGTAGGCTTCCTGAAATAGTTCCACCAATTTTTGGCCATGCTTTATATGTGTGTGTGTGTGTACACACACATTAAATGCCGTGTAAAAATGCTCACTCCTGAGCGAGGGTGAACTTCCCCAGCAGTACAGAGAATGGAGCAAGAGGGGAAAAAAATAAAAATTTAGTTCTGCTATTTGGCTAATGTGTTTTTCTTCCATCACCCTGGTCTTAATCTCTCCTCTTTCCTTATGCAAATAGGAATGGGTTCTATTTGGAGATTTGGGGGATTATTCAAAGGCTCCTGAACTAGATAATGACAAACTCAGGCCCTTGTCGCCTTAGTCCAACGCTCTGACTTCTCCCTACAGCTGCTAATGAGGGGCTTTCAAGCAAGAGCCTTCGACAGCTTTCAGGCCTCAGCTGGCATGTGTGCCCCAGCCGCAACCTTAGCAACCAGACAGAAATGAACGTACTTTTTAGGAGAAACAATCGTATCTTCCCATGATTGTTTGAACAGTGCTACGTGCATTCCAGCGCTCCGGCACTAAAGCCACTGGACTGGATGATACTTGTGGGGACAGAGTCCCAGTCTCCTCATATTACTGATGATAAAACTGAGGCTCAGAGAGGTGAGCAGCTCTTTCCGGTTCCCACGGCATGCTGGAGGCCGGCAGGACTGAAACCCAGGTGATCTCCTCGCTCTAAACATTTTTGTTTGGATATTCAGTGTCCTGATGCCTGTGAACTCCCTGCTGGGAAGTGACATGGAGGGTCTCAGGGGACTCTGGTCTTAAATCTTTACTTTCCCAAGGGTGGGGTAGGGCTCTTGGGTTTGGGTGGCTCTGTCTGGGGAGGAAAGCGAAGAGAAATTGTCACACTAGTTCTTCAAATCCTTCTCTGCAGTCAGAAAATAAATCTCATTTATGGAGCCCCTCTGAGTAACAGCAGCAGCAACAATGATGGCTAACTATGGGGTAATTGCACGCCAATCGCTTTACGTAACGAGCTTTCATTTACTGTTCATAGCAAATACACGAGGAAGGTGCTATCACCAGCCCCATTTTACAGAAGGCAAAACCTAACGGCCCTACACCTTACCAGACACGGGAGCCTAGACACGACCCAAACGTGTCTCCAGAGTCCCTGTCTGTAACCACTCATGCTGCCTCCTTATGTGCTAAGTACTTTGCATACGTTACCAGTCCTCACAGTAATTGCACCAAATAGGTAGCCTTAGCCCCGTTTTATCAAAGAAGCAATTGAAGCCCAGAGCAGTGCCTTGTCACAGCTTGCGGGGGCAGTATCGGGCTTCCAACCCCAGGCCAGCACAACGCATGGTCACACTGAGACCCTTTGTCCATCACTGTGGAAGGAGCCGGACCCCGGCAAAGACTCCCAGGTGGGAGGTCACCGTGGGCTACTCACCACGTTCTTGTAGAAGTAGTACACCACCATCCGGGCCAGCCGTGAGTAGCACCAGTGGCCGTGCACGAGCAGCAGCTTCTTGAGGTGACTGAAGCGGGAGATGGCAAAGTCGCTGGACATGACGGCCTGAGAGGGCGAACAGAGACCTCGGCGTCAGTCCCCGCCCCCCGTACCAGTGTGCCAGGGGCTCCCTCAAGGGCGGTCCGCACGTGGCTGGGTCCGAAAGACCCTCTGTCATTACGCGGTGCCCTTGGGGCCTCCTTGGACTCTGACTCCCCTTCCTCTCCTCTGGAAAATCCAAACCTCACGAGACTTCAACAAGGGCAGGCCAGAAGGGACCAGTGGTCTAGTTTGGCGCATTTCCTTTCATGTACCCAAGAGGCATTTATTGTGGCCCAGTCCGTCGGGCTCCATGCTCGGGAACCGGAGGGCAGGGCCTTCCGAGCAAGTAGTCCTTGGCCCACACCAGCCACATCCTGAGCAGGCCATTTGCTCCACTCTCAGACAAAATGTGTCTTCTGCCCTTGGGATTACTCCGAACAAGACCCAGTTCCTAGCCCTCTTTTAAGAGTATGAGGTTTGGACAAGACTGGTTATAAATCCTGGTATGTATTTTGGTCAGGCTGTTTAACCTCTCTCAGCCTCAGTTTCCTCATCTGGAAAAAAAAAAAACAAAAAAAACCAAAACCCCAGAATAATCATTCCTAACACACAGGGTTGTGGTGATTGTTAAAATTGGAATAATACCTGTAGAGTGCCTAGTAGAGTTCATAAGCTAGACACTCAAAAGGTGACTATTCTTTCAGCCAACAAATTTAGGCAGTGACGAATGTCTGCACTGGTGGTAGGAACAGTTGTAAATGGTTCAAAAACCACAGCTTGAGGCCTGTTTTCATAGGGAGCCTTAGCAGCTAGTTAGTGTGCCTCTTCCAAGCCAGATTTGGACTAAATCTTTTACACTGTTAAAGCGTACCAAGTGGTTTATGGCAGTCTGACCACAGGACTAACGTGGCAACAGAAAAATGTTGCCAGGTGTTGTCGCACCTGCCGCCGTTTGTGGAGGGAGTTGCAACTTTGGCCGTGGGTGAGGTTCTCAGGAGGAAACGTGGGGTCAGCTGAAGGCTTAGCCTTCCCTGAGCGGCTTTAGAACACAGGCATCGCCAGCTGTCTGTGACAAGCCAAGCGCCCTTTGCCCGCCTCTGTGTTCTGCAGGACTGGGCAGGAGTAGGGAGGTGGCGACAGAGGGTATGTGTAGGCATAGACGCCCCGACGTTCAGATGATAATTCTGCAAAGCTCTCAGGGAGGAGTCCTCCCAACGCTTCGGGGAATGCCCTAACTCTCCAGTAAGGATCAAGGAAAGTAAGGAGGAAGCAAGAAAACTGAGGGGACGGTACCTGCATGCCCTCCTGTCCCGATATGCCTATCCCAACATCAGCAGCCTGAATCATGCTTACGTCGTTTGCTCCGTCACCTGAAAGAAGAGAGGCCATGAGGCGTTTTTATCCCTGGTCCAGCTGCTGGGGGACACTGAGAAGGGGTTTGTGCTATGGTTCTAAAGTGTCCCGTTTGTACCTAACTGAATCCTTTTACCATTGCTCTGAATAGTCCTACAGGAAAAGTCAACTCCCACAGTATTTGGCTGAGAGAGGTCTTTTCTTCTTTGGATAAGACCACCTAATTTTTCTTGATCATTCAACAGATATTTATCTATTGTGTCCTTTTTCTAGGCAGAATGTTAGTTATTGAGAGTGTAATGGTTAAGTGCGACTTGGGCAGTGGTTTCCAGTTTACACAAAAAGCCTTCACAGAGGTAACAGTGGACTTCACCGTGGAGCAAACGGAGCATCTGAGCAACCTGGGAACTCAGTAAGGGTATTCTGCTCAGTGAAGGAACCCAGGAAAATGGGAATGAGATCTTTGATTGCAAGGCTGGTGTACATTCCCCAGCTCAGTACACCATAAAATACTAACCATGTCAAAACAGCTGGGTTGTTTGGACAGCTCAATCATCAGAAATTGTCAGTGGTGTCCAAGGACAGGGACGACATTCAGTGTTATTTCTGAATATAGAAAAATGAGATTGACTAATTTTTTGGTAGAGGCATGTTTAGTCACACTGAGTTCCCGTTCAATGAACTAAATCAGGAAATAGAAGGTTAGGGCCAGCACTGTCAAACAGGTTTTTCTGTAATGACAAAAATGTCCCATGCCTTTACTGTCCAATATGGAAACCACGAGCCACATGGGACTATCGAAATGTGGCTGGTGAAATTCTATTCGTTTTAAATTTTAAAATGAAATAAATAGCTACAGATAGCCAGATGGCAACCGTTTTGGACAGCCCAGCTCTATACCGCAAGGCCTTTCCCAGAAGCCCAGCTCTTCCTAATGCTTTTCTTTCAGACTAGAATTAGGCAAATTTTTCTGTAAAGGGCCAAATAGTAAATATGTTAGGCTTTGTGGGCCAAGAAGAAAAATTGAACAACTGTCCTTACATTTAGAAATTTTAAAAATAATCCTTAGCGTCCCTATGAAAACACACAGTGGGCTGGATTCAGCCTGTGGACTGCGGTTTATTGACTGTATTGCCTTCATCTCCTGACCCCACCTTTTTCCAGAAAATTCTCATAATAATCTGCAGTAAAATTTATATTAGACATCACAGAAACTGTGGAATTGCGGTAGTCTCTTACTCTCATTATTTGGCAACAAAATTTATCAATTTTAAAAATTTCGTTATTATAAGTAGCCATTATCCTATTATAATTTTTTTTTCTTGATAGGAGAGCAATGCATAACTTTATAATCTTCCCCATAGCAGAACAAACTCACCCTTTAACCTGTTAGCAAACTAGTGGGAATAGATGTGTATAATCATGCTGTTTCCTGCTCTGCCGGTTTGGGAGTGAAGCCCATCTCTTACCCCGAGAAATCAAGCCTGGGCTGTTGCACTATGCGTCTAAAGTTTTGAAGAGGACAGTTCAGGGGAATAAAATCCAAATGCAGTTGCTAACGCTCTGCTCCCTGTATTCTTTCTGCCCACTCCCTTTTTTCTTTTTTTAACTGCTTTTACACAAAGACCAGGAGGGGAAAAAAAAATGCATAATAGGACTCTAATTTGGAATTCCAGGAAAGAAAATCTCTTCCCATGTCTGTACAGGAGGAAGAGAACCCGGAACCATCTGTAAGAATGTTCCCAAATGAATTCACTATTTACTATGTTCCTGATATGTGCTGGGCATGGGATGGAATGGTGAATAAGTCTGACATTGTCCATCTACACAAACAACTCATGGTCTCCTGAGCAGGCCACCGTAGAAAGCATAACAGTGTTTTGGAGCTATGAGGGCTCTGTACTGCAGGAGCTCCCAGGGACAAGGAAGGCTAGGTGGGATCAGAGGAGGGTTTTTTTAAAGAGGAAAAAGCTTCTGCAAAGGCTTGGAAGTGAGAGAGAGAGAGAGAGAGAAAGAGAAGGAGGGAGGGAGAGAGGGACGGAGAGAGAGAGAGACGGAAGGAGGGAGGGAGAGAGGGAAGGAGGGAGGGATGAAGGACAGGCTCATGGAGAATGAGAAGCGGCTTCATTTGCTTGGAGCATGGAGTGCTCAGTGTTGGGGAGAGGAAGAGAGCCCGGGGGTGGGGGGCGGGGGTGGGGGAGGTTAATGGAGATCAGATCATGAAGATTCTTGTAAACCGGGGTTGGTTTTCCTGGGAGATTTGAAGTACAGTGTTCATTTCTCTGCCTCAATCACAATTAAAGTTTAGTGTCATATGAGGAATTCTTCATCGACCAACAAGCCAGCAGTTAGCTGAGTGTACGCTTTGTGCTGGGCTTTGTATTTAGTCATGGACATACAAAATTAAATATGGGACAGGCCCAGCTTTTAAAATCTCCCTGCCAGCTCTCAATACTCAGCAGAATATCAAATCCACAAACACCTGAGGTACATAGTATTATTGTGCCATGTGTCAAGTATTGAAGGGGAAATGGTCTACACTCCAGAACTGAGTTGGCCTGAGCATATATTATTGAGCCACATGGATGTTCTGAATTAGAGATCCCTCTTGGCTTTGCCCTCCATCCAAGCCTGAGATTTCTTTAGCTCACCTGCTGATCCCGGAAACTGATTTGCTCCCCCACTCTGCTCAGCCCCTGCTGTATCTCCTGACAGCCACGACCTGATGGCCACTTTGAACTCTTTCCCTCTGTGATGATGACCCTCAGCCTGAGCATCTTGACTTTGATGCCGGCTCCGTCCCCTCCTCCCGCCTCCAGGCCAGGCCTCTTTTCCGACCGGCCTTGCCAAACTGCCCCCGTCAGCATGACGGGTACCTATGGCGAGGGTCATGACGCTCCGCTTGTCTCGCACCAGCTTGACGATCACGCTCTTCTGCAGCGGGGTGGAGCGGCAGCACAGGACGGACCGGCAGTACTGAGTTAACTCCAGAAACTTCTCCTCCAGCTTTCCCTGGAGAATGGCATTCAGAGTCTTCCCGTCAATGACCAATCCACTCCTGGACCTGCAGCTCTTGAGGCGCAGGGTGGTGTCTCAGACGGTGGGCCGAACCCGAAGAACTTGCGTCTGGCGCCCGTGGGCCATAAAATTGCTTTACTTCTTCTAGTGCGCAGTTGAGGATGGATGCACAGGTTTCCTGTAACGAGCCAGAATAATGAATTTGGTAGTAGTGAGCGGCCTCGGAAACATAGGTTGCAAATCTCACTTTAGCCTTTAGTAAAATAGTCACAGGACGCTAGCACCGTCGAGGTTACTTAACTAGGAATTACCCTCCCAGTTTTCATATCTCTCTGCAATGTTTCAAACGGCATCAAAGCAATATTAATTTGGAATCAAATGAAGGGCCAAGGTAAAGAGACTGCGTGGGAAATGGGGGAATGGTGGGAAATAGCTCAGCAAGACGAGGACCCATACGGGATGGCATAAGATCACGATGCTAACCCGACGGGGAGATGGCAACCCGTCATGCTGGGGCAGTGCGTCTACAGCATTTCAGTTCTCTCTGCTCCTCAGAGCATTCCCGGGTGGCGGGTGGGTGGCACTGGCTTGAGTTTAGAGATGAGGAAACTAACACAGTGAAATCTTTAGGAACTTGGCCCAAGGTCATCCGACTTAGTAGTGGAGGCAGATTATTACTATTTAAATTGTGGCTTCTTCATTGAAAAAAAAATACATTAACTATGTGTTTATCTGTTGCTATGAATGTGTTTGTCATCAGAGTGGTGACAACTGACTATGGATGTGAAAGTCTTATTGGTTGAAAAAAAATCTTATTTTTCTGATGTTTACCTTGAAACAGTGAAAACGTAATTTCCTCTTATCAGTTTCTCTCCATTATTCTTGATTATATCAAATACAAAGTCAGATTTGGGTTTTAAATATATCCTTAGTACTCTCTACCTTCTGTAAACGGCACTTTTAAACAGAGAAAGGTTTAGCGTCCAACTGCATATTAGTTTTGACAGCATTGTTTCACTCATGGTCTTTACTGAGCCATGTTCTTTTATCGCCTGGCACAGGATGAGGATTTTTCCATTTCTGTTGTGCCAAAAGTTTCTTCAAAAAAAATTTTAAAATGTTCGAAGTGAGTCAATTTAAATGAAATCATTCAATAAAAAATAGTACAGGTAATATGTAGATTTTGGCCAAAATCTTGAACTGCTCTGAAGTGACAGGTGTGGGGACCATTGATCTAGAAGCGTCTGTGAATGTTTAGAATAATTTCAGTTTAATTGGGGTGTTTTCCATGGATGATAAATGAACAGCTGAGGTTCTGTGAGCAAACAGTACGGCAGGGGTACGGCCTGCAGACCGCGTTCTAGACTTAGTCGTTTAGAAACCTGGACAGGCTATTCGCCTCAGTGGTCTCATTCCCTCATCTGTGGAACAGGGAGACTAGGCCACGGCTAGAATTTAGGAGAGGCAAAATTTTCTAATACATACTGCCGGACATAATATAAATATACCGCAACCATGTGTGGGGATGAGGCAGAGGATATTGGGCTGGATGACTTCCAGGACCCTCTGAGCTCTTAAGATTTTGGGTAGGGGCACGTCCCGTGTACCCAAATCCTGCCCATAAGCCTGTCTCCTCTTGGCCTAGGGGCTGCTCTGCACTTGGCCAGGGCCTTCCCTCACCTGACTTTCTGTGTTGATGGAGTAGACAGTGTCGGTCTGGTCCAGCAGTCTGCAGGAATAGGCGATGTTGACCGCTGTCTCCTGCTTATCTCCAGTCAACACCCAGAGCTGGATCCCAGCTTCCCGCAGAGCAGCGACTGTGTCTGGAACTCCTTCCTGCAGCCGGTCTTCGATTCCGGTGGCTCCTGGAGTGATCAGAGACACCAGAGATCATGTTCACCCAAAGCCCTATCCAGCCAGGCAATAATTATTAAGCATCTTCCACGTTGTAGGCTGTGCTAAGCACCCAGGACACAACAGTGAAATAGAGCTGGTCCCTACCCTCCTGGAGCTCTAAGGCCTGTTGAATAAGGATCTATCACTGAGCTATATGAGAGAGACGTGAGCACATATCGGGAGACCGAACTTCATCTGGAAGGTCAGGGAAGGCCTTGCTGAGGAAGCGCCATTTAAGTTTAGCCTTGGAAGATAAAGCCAAGAGGTGGAGAAGGAAGAGAATTAATTACAGGCAGAGGGATCAGCACGTGTAAAAGCTGAGGGGTCAGAGTTAAGAGAGGACACAGAAAGGGAGGCAGAGTCCGGGTGGCAGATGAAGCCAGGGAGGGAGGTGAGGTGCTGATCCTGCCGAGCCTGGGAGGGCAGTAGGGGACTGAGGATTATTTGGTAGCCAGGAAGGCTGTTGAAGGGACTTGAGTTGAGAAAGCGACAGGATTGGTTTTGAGTTTTAAGAAGATTATTTTAGGGAACAGATTGGAGTTTGGAGGAAGCAGGGTGAATTCAGGACCAAAAGTTGGAGGCCGAGCAGGAGAGCTGACAGTGGAGACGCAGTGGGAGTGGAGAGAAGGGGAGAGACTGAAGCCTTTGCAGCTACTCACAGCAGAATTAATAGAGACTCAGGTTTTTGAAAATGTTCTTGGAGAGAATTAAACGCCCAGTTTCCATAATTTTTGAATCATTTCAAGCTTTGCACCAGCCCTGATGAATAGATACCCAAATATCGTATAGCTGCTGGGTGATTAAGCAAAAATAAACCAGCCTTTAAATTGAGATTCATTTCAGACCACAGATGAATGGCTACCCATTTCACTCTGGGCAGGAGAAAAGCATTTCATTTCTTTTAATAATTCCAAGTGACAATAGGTTGGCAAAGCAGTTATGCTGGATGCATAGTGAAAAGATCATTTTACGTCGCGGGACTGAGCGTGAGTGCAAGGCAGTTTCGAAACGGCATGGCCGATTCTTGGTGGCAAGATGAAATCTCTTCCCAACCCCAGTCCTCTCCTGCCCAAGCCTCCCTGAGGAAGGGAAGCCACCTGCTATCCCGAACTATTGTGTGTGTGAGGGCCAAACGTGAGGGTGAGCAACCTCAGGAAGGACAATTGCTTGAGCCTCATCTTCCCCTCCAAGCGTTAGCCTGGAAGGTGAGACTCTGAAGCTGATTTATATTACAGGGAGGCAGAGTGAAGGGGCGAGGAGGAAAAACATTTATTTGTGTGAAAGAGAAAATGAAACAGGAAGGCTGTGAAAACCTTTCCCAGCCAAGGAAGCTGACAGGTCCTGACAAGTACCTTCTCTTTCTTGCAGGCCAGCTAAGCAGCACTTCTTTCTGAGACCAGAGTGCTCCCCAAAACAAAATAAACCTCAGGGGGGCAAGCAGGGGATCATTGCGCTAATGGGATGACATTACGGTGGCCTGGAGTGGCAAGTAAACAGACCTGTCTGGCCTGGCTATTGTCTGGTTCCTGTTAAAATGAGTTCTGGTGGCCAGCTTTCAAGGGGGCCTCGTGAGGCAGCAGGCAAAGGCCCCTGCAGTCAAAACAGGAAACAGAAGCTGGAGGACATGGGAGGAAGGCTCCCTCCCCCGGCCTGCCACCCGTCTTTCCAGACTTTGCTGCCACCTTTACGCACAAGACACTCTTAGAGCCACGCTGGGTCTTTACCCTGTACCCCACCTGCTGCAGCCTGGAGGAGTGTGTTTTATCCAGAGAAGCTAAGGCTCAGAGCAGTGCGGGGGCGTGTCCCTGGGCACACGGCCAGATCTCGACAGGGCCAAGACATGGCCCTTGTCCCCAGGTCAGCACTGCCCTCCAGGGTGAAGAAAGCTTCTGCCACGTGGCCAGTGTGTGCGTGCTGTTCCCGCACAGCCTTTCCCAGATCTTGCTCCGGTGCTGTGAGGGGATTAATCCTGATAAGCAAAAAGCCTCCCCCTTCTCCCTCGACAGCCCTTCTCCTCCAACGGAAATACAACACTGCCTCCTAACTGTGGTCTCCATGCTCCTCACCTTTCCCCCAGCGTATCAGTCACTTCCCTCCAACAGCAGCCCGAGTAACTTGTAAAACGCAACACTATCTTCGCTTTTACCCCTTCCCCTCCAAACTTGCAGCGTGTGATTTTCATGGCCCTGTATAATCTCTGCCCTACCAGCCAGCCCAGCTTCCTCACCTCCGGGCCTTCGCTGGGCCCTTCCCGCCACCCGGAACACCCCTCCCTTTGCCTGAAGGCTCCTCTCCTCCTCCGGTTCTGGCTTCCTGCGCCCTCCTTGGCCCAAGACGACGTTGGCACTTTCTATTTTATGTTGTCATCCCACCCAGTACCTCTTCCAGCCTGGCCCGCATCGCACTCTGTTGAAGTTATTTGTTTAATCATCCAGTTTCCTTGCTAGACTCTGAACCTTGGGGGCAGGTCGGGGGGGGGAGATGCGACAGGGCTTGGGCTCTTCTTCCCTATTGTAGCTCCAATGCCTCCTTGGCTACTTGGCACATAGGAGATGCTCAATAAACATTTGAATGGGTGGAGAGGAAACCACCAGAGTCCTGGGTGTCTCCCAGCAGGGAGTGCAGGGAGCCCCTGGGCACCCCCAGGAAGCTGAGCACAGAGCCTGGTCGGACGCGGACACCGCCCGTGGTGCTGAGCGCCGGGGCCCCCGGGGAAGGCTCCGGATGAGACCGTTGGAGCGGTGTCAGAAGCAGGGCCAAGAACTCCCTTTCCTATTTTTCAGTTCGTGAGAACTTATTTTTACCTACCGAGTAAGGTGAGCTGGTTCTCCAGACGTTGTGCCGTCTCCATCAGAAGCTCATCTCGGTTCTCCAGGGACGCCTCGGCCTCACGCCGGAAGCTGGCCCATCGCTGGAAGTCCTCCTCACTCACGACCTGCGGGGCAGGCACGGGCTCATTCGCAGCCCTGGGTGAATCCCTCCCTCTCCCCGCGCTGGGCATCCTACGGGCTGTCTGGGCTTCCCTACACAGTGAAATGTGGCTTTCTCCTCAATGATGATGACTATTTTTTAAGTACATGAATCAGTGAAGGATTGATCCTCGTGTTACATTATCACCAACATTCGTTGAGCCCTGCCCTGCTCTGGGCACTGGAGATAGAGCAGTGATTGAGACAGACAAGATCCTGCATGCCTGGGGTTACATGCTGCTGAAGGAGGAGACACATTATCCACGTAAGTGATTTAAAAGAGCATCCTTGTCAGGGAGTTCTGTATAGAAAATAAAGAGGATGATATGGTTAAGTATGCCTGGGCGGGGGATAGCGGTGGGAAGAGGGACTATTTCAGTGGGATCTTCAGGTCTCAGAGAAGGTGATGTGCAAGTTGAGATCCAGTGAGGAGAAGAGCTCGGTCATGGGGAGGGACAAGTGCGAAGGCTGTGAAATAGCAATGAACTTGGCTTTGCTTCACTATGCCAGTTGGCTGAAAGATGGAAAGCCAGGCAGAAGGAGCCAGCAATGAGGCTGGTAAGGTACTCAGCAGCCAGATCTGGCACGGCCTGGTAGACTGCCCCACCTGCCACTGAAGGTGGTGCCCCAGAGGTGGGAGAATCCAACTGGGGGCAGAGCCTCCTCCCTTGGTGTCCCAGAGCACTCTTAGACCCCCTGTTGACATTACAGGCATACTGTCTCTTCGAGCAGTGAATGAGTCTTTTGTCCAAGCATCAAATATCCCTTGATTTTTCCTCTGTGCATGTCACTATAGGGAAAACCAAGAGGACACAGGTAGGCCTTTCACTCTTGTGAAATTCACAGTCTTATTAGAGGAGGCAAAACCGGCGCAAGTAATTTCAGTGGCAACTAGAAGGTGGTGAGGGTGTAATTACCGCCTACAGAGTAGTGAGCGCCGTTAGTGGTGAGCACGGTGGTGTCTCTGTCCCAGACTCCGTGCATGAGGTAGGGCCATGAGCACCATTTTGCAGATAAGAAAGTCCAGAACTGAGAAGCGTGAAGAAGTTGCCCAAGGTCACTCTGACAGGTGAGTGACGAGACTGGGACGTGTGCCCAGGGAGGTCAGGCTTTAAAGTGGATGCTCTCAAGCCCTACGTTGCACTAAGCGCCGTAAAAAGATGAAGAGCCAGGGGGGTTATGGAGGAGAAATAAGTCTAGCTGCCTAGAAATATATAGTCCTGCTGCCTGATTTTAGATGCCTCATTGGATACCGCTGCTCTGGGATTCATGGCTCTTTTCCTGCCTCCCTTGTAGGGGCTTCAAAGTCAGAGACATGAAGTGGTAATCTATATGCTATGGCTGGGCCAAGGGCGAAGTTATAGGGAATGGCGGGGACTGTGATCAATCAGAGAACACAGCAGAATGCGTTCCTCACCGAAGGGATCGGCCGCTACATGGCTCTGGCTATTCGCTGCCATTCAAGAATGCAGACCTGGTTTGCCAGATCCTCTAAATTTTCCAGAGAAACCAGAAATTGAGATTTTTCTGTGATCATAAAATCTCCCAAATTTCATATTCATGCAAATAATGCAAAGTTTCAAACTGAAGGCAAAATTATAACATTAAGACATTTGTTTTATGAGTTGTGATTGACCAATTCTATGCACAACGAAAAGCAGGAAACTAGAAAGCCACATTGATAAGGAAGGAACCTTGCCATTCAGATTTCTGCCACGGCAAACCTGTCACAGCCGTGGGCCTCTGTGGCAAAGCAAAATAGCCAACTGAACATAAGAAAGCGGCCACCATCAGGGGTCTTCGAAAAACAGAGAAGGCGGCGTCAGGGCTGCTGCCGTTGGGCCGTGCGCACACGAGTCTCACCTTCTTGGCGATGCACAGCGTCCGCAGGCCGTCTCTTGCATACAAGTCCAGATGCCTCTGAGTCCAGGCTCGGATCTTCCTCACCCTCTTCTCCACAGCAGTATCAGCCACTGTCAAACAGTCAGTGTCCCCCATGAGATCACGTACAGATAGTTAGGGATCCCCATCCCTAGCTCTGAAGGCTTTAGAGGAGCAGTCTCCTCATGGCCCTCCCCGGGAACAGGGAGTTCTCCTGGCTGGCAGGGTGCCTGGGAAGGTGTCCTTAAATTGTTGGCTCCCTATAGCTGGTCACCAAAAGCCTGACTGAGAAAAGTACTACTTAAGGAGGGCAGGTGGCCTAAGGTATTGTTCCTAAACATCTGTTTGCATCAGAACCACCTGGGAACTTTCAAATAAGAGAGTTTCCCACGGTCAGTGGAAGCCTTGCTGAATTGGGGGGGCAAAGTCTGAAGCGCTATTATCACCTCAGGTGTTTCTTTGTAGCCGTTTATCCCTGGATGACCCTTTGTCTGCTAAGTGTTGGGCATGCTATCCATCACTGCCTCTGTCCCCTGTCTCAAGACAGCTATGGACCTGAGTCTCGTTGCTAAGTTTCTTCGCCACATTGGGTTTGCTGGATAACTTTCTTTCTAGACAAGAAATGGTCTTAGAAAAAATATTTTGCGTTTCCTATACATTTAAGTGTTTAGACTGAAAAATATTTCATTGTGTTGCCCAAAGTCCCCTCTATGAAGTCCTAATCTATTTCTTTTAGAAGAAATTTATTGTTTTCTCTTGAAATCTCAGTGCTTTTTATCGACCAGATAAAAAGAGGTTTTCATCGGGGGTTGGCAGGTGTGGGGCGGGATTGATGCCATCACCACTTCTTTAAGATGTCACAGACATCACTAATCAGTTGCAGCCCTTTGTAAAGCTGAGCTTGGAAAAAAAACTCCAGAATCCTTTACCAGTGCTAAATTGAGATCTTCAGAGGCCGTAAGCAGTAAACAGACTTTGTGCGCCTCAACCATACCTCCATGCAATGCAAAATTAACAATACAATTATTAACTGTAAGATAAGAAAGCCCAGCGAGCTGATTTTTTTCTGTGATACGATTCCAAAGCTGTTTTTATGCACTATAAAAACCCTTTCACCAAAGATTATTTTCGAATTTTTCAGGTGCTCCTGTTTTTCCTGGTGCCTTGAGCACAGTCTTTATGCATTGCTTTATTGAGCGCTATTTACAATATTTTATTTTCAAAGGCATCGTCGCCTGAGATTAAACTCTTTTGCCTTCTACCTGTGTGCCTTTGAGTTGACCTTTTTTGCTCAGGCTACCAGATACCTCAGGGTCAAAACCAATGTTCAAACACCATCAATATATTAAACGGGAGTTATTTCTTTCTCTTTTTCTGAGTGTTACCTCTCAGTTCTAAATAGTAACATTGCTCATGTATCTTTTCTTGGAGGCATCGCTAATCTATTTTGCAGTCAGGAGAGGAACAAATAAAAAACCATCTCCAGGGCAGCTTGGATGGTTGTTGCCCAGGGGATAGAGTGTCGAGGCTCCCTTGACTCAGAAACACTGATTTCACTTGTCTGCCAGAGTCTGGGGATAAAGAGACCTAATTAGCTCCCTTCCCATTCTAAATACTCATCAATCCCATGAACCTCTTGGCTCTGACCCACAGCTGATAACGCAGGAGGCACAGGGCTGCCTGGGCAGTTAGTTCTACAGCTTGGCTGGAATCTCCCACTCCGGGAGAATCGTAGTCCCATAACTGTCTTCTTCTCGTTAGCAGTCGAGAAGCATCTGCACACTAATTCATGCTGCTCTCGAATTGGACACTGATATGTAGGGACTTTGGAACATTTTTCTGGCTTGGTGCAAGTTTCTGAAAATCCATTTCGAGGAGGCTGGGGGAAAGGATGAGAAAGGACACCTGAGGCTTCCCAGAGTGGCGTGAGCCTGGCGTGGAATTCGGGCAGCAGACAGGGAGCTCTGAGCTGGGTTTCAGGATGCCTGGGCCCAGGGTGTCCTCTCTTGGGTCACTTCCTTCTCTGGGCTCAGGTGGCTTCTCTCCAAAACTTAAGAGTTAGGACCACACTGTGCTCTAGGGTATGTTAATGGGTATTCTGGTAAAACAATATAATTGTGTTTTTATACAATTATAAAAACAACTTTGGGAACTGGGATGAAAAGTGAAAGAGGCTTTTTCTATGACAAGACCGAGGTCTTTAATAAGCTGCCGAGCCCTGCGATTCTCCAGGTCAACGAGGTGTGGAATGCTGTGTGTGTGAAGGAAGGGGCTTGGAGGGGAGCGTCTTGTGGGCCGGTTCTCTGATGGCACCTGCTGGCCGAGTGACACTATGACTAAGCTCACTGTTAGGGCTCCACGCAGCCTCTTAAACGACGCGGCCCCCTTTCCCTGGTGCTTCGGCGGGCAGGACTCACCACAGGCCGGGTCTCCCAGCAGGTCCATGATCGCCGAGTCGGCGCCCTTGGTATAGACGACGATCTCGCGGGTGAGCGGGTGCCTGACGACCACAGACATTCTCTTCCTGATGGAGTCGAAGTCCAGGGTGCAAAGGACGTCAAAGGTGAGGCAGGTGCCCTGGGGCAAGCGCACAGTCACCTGCCCAGGCGTCCGGGACACCAGCGTGACGCTGTAGGCACGTGCGGCATGGACCAGGGCAGCCTCGTCAGGGCTCTCGGCCTCGTAACAGAACTCGGGGCTGGCCGCGCCCAGGGCCGGGGCCTCCGGCACCTCCTCCAGGGACATGCCCGACCCAGACGCCGGGATGTCACTCTGGTCCCACGTGCTGCTTCTCGAGCCACCATCGGTAGAGTAGCCTTCGCTGCACACGGACGCATCGTCTCTTTCTTCTGAGTCTGTGGTAGGCACGTTGGTCCCCAAACTCTCCTCCAGGTCGGTGTCAGAGGGCGCAGTGGACGAGAATGACTGGCTGAGGCTCGAAAGCTTCAACTTCTGGAAGAGCTGCTGAATCTTCTCCAGGGATATCCCCAGAGCCTTGGTGGAGGGTGGCATGGTGACCTGGAGATCAAAGGAGAGAAGGAAGGTATTACCCTCCATGTCGGAAAAAATATCAATCAGAATCTGATGTCAGAATCTGAAGGTCATGGCAGAATCTGAAGGTCGTTTTGGCAGTGAATGCATTATTTTGGGCTTCTGTGATTTGGGTGGGTCTTCTCGCCTAGGTGAGCCTCACTTTACCTGCCTATAAAATGAAGGATTTAGGCCAGATGCTTCCCCCAGCCCTGATGTTCTTGGGATTGGCAATGGCCTGCCGCTCTAATCAGGGGCAAAGGAAAGAAAAGGAGACAAAAGCCAGACCCACAGTAAGAGTTCACATTCCCCACACCCTTACCATAGCCTTTATCTTTATATGCAGCATCTCATTTCATCCTCCCAGTGACTTTATGAGTTGTTATCATCCCAATTTATGGATGAGAAACTGAGGCACAAAGAGGTTAAATAAATTGGCCATGATCACCCAGTGTGCGGGTAGAACCGGTTCTCAGATCTGGTTCTCTCTGATGCCAGGGGTTGGGATCTTCAGCTACCCATGAACTAAAGCCTCCCATGGACATAAAAATTGAGAGATGAATTCTGTCCTTCCAGAAGGGGACTTCTTCCTCTCTTGAAAATAGAGTTTCTTTCTCAGATAACACCACCTGCCTCTCAAAGCTCCCTGAAGACTTCTGATATTCTGGTGACCTTTCAGGAACTGAAGTTACTTTTCAAGGTGATCTGGGTCTGGGTGTAATAAGGGGGAGCTATGGGTTTGTGTCTGGGAGAACCTTCTTTTTCTTGATTTCCTAGACACGAGATGTAATACCCAATTATTCTCATCAGTCACAAGATAGCTTGGGTGAGGTCTGTGGATAATCGAAGACACAGCTATCTTCAGTACTAGACAATTCACAGCATAACCTTGTATAAATGACCATCTAGCTGCATTCTCTCTCAATTGGCAAAATATCACACGTGGTGTTAATTATTTAACTCCCATATAAAAGCTGAGACCAGGATAACATAATGGCATGGAGTCAAACAAGACGGTTCTGCCGAGTATTAACCATGTATCTTTTGCTAAGTTACTCGAGTTCTCTGAGCCACTGTTTCTTCACTTGTGAAATTGAAAGCCATACCTCATAGGGCTGTTGGGTTGTGAGGATTAAATGATAATACAGCTGAGGTGCTTGCCATGGAGGCTGGTGTGTAACAAGTTCTGGGTAAATATTAGCTCTTCATGTCTACCCTGCAGACGGACCGACACAAAATATGAAAAGTACACAGACAGACATCTCGTACGTAACGTTTCCAGTTACATAGTAAAATGAGGAAACTGAGGCCCATTAAGGGTAAGAGATCTACTCAGGGTCTCAGAGGTGAGATGACGACATGGTGCAAGGGCCCGAGCGCCTTATTTCCTGGTTCAGGGCTTCACCCCTCGCCCCTGCTCCTCCCCGCACCCCCACCGTCATCGGTCCTCACCCTCTGCCTGGGCTCGGCGGTCGTGGAGACCATGACGGAGTTGCAGATGGTCAGGGCGAGAAAGAAGTCAGCGACGTAGGCGCTGGTGGAGAGGGCAGGCTTGGCAGGTCTGGAGTCTGGCAAGGTCTCCAGCCACAGGGCCGCATCTCGCACCTTGGTCAGTAGGTTTTTATCCGGAGTCACATCTTTTTCCTGGGAAAGAAAGGCTTGGGTGAGAGCCTTTCCTGAAGGGAGGGGAGGAAGGCCCCCTCCGGCAGGCTCTGTGGGTGCCTGGGGGAAGGAAGATGCGGTCCTCCCTGCCTCTGGAAGCTAGTACGTCTCCCCCTCCCACAAGCCTGGTCATCACAGAGTCTTAGTGGATTCCTCCCTTCCCTCACCTCACATACCCATCACGTACAGGCTCTGGCGGTTCCCACCATTTGTCCTTCATTCCTGATGCCTCCGAGCAGGCTCCGATCCTCTAGCCCTCCATCCTGGGTTTCCGCATCACCTCTAAGCTGACGGTGCTGCCTCACGTCTTTTCCTTCTAACCCTCCACATGTACCACCCATGCATTTCCCTACAACGCCGGTTCCGCTGGTTCCCTCCCTCGGGGCATGCCTGAGCTCAGGGTGCCTTCGGAGGGCTTTCACTGCTGGCCTGATCCAGTCGCACAGTCTCTAAACCCTCCCTCAGCCTGCACTTCCACTCACTACTCCCACCGCTTCTCAAAGCGGACGCTCGGTGCACGGTCTGCGTGCTGCCTCCCGGATGAATTTTCCCCTCCTAGGCCCCTGATCTCACCTGGTTTGAACATTCCTGTCCTGTCTACCGAACTCCTGCCTTGACTTTAATGACCGTGATAAGTGCCACGTGTCTGTGAGATCTTATCCAGCCCACAGTGAGTTTTCTGTCCTCTGAGCTGCAGTAGCAGGTCCCTGAACTCAGAATGGGCACAGGAGTCAGGCAGGTGAGGTGACTGAGAGAGCGGGCTGATGTACAGATGATGACATGGGACGGTGAGAGCTGTGAGGCCGGGCAGGTCCCACCCCAGCTAAAAAATGGCAGCTGCTCTCCTGGTGAGATGCTCTAGTGCTGGTCATGTCTGCCACATCTCTTGATCTTTCAAGATAAAGCAGAGATGATGTGAGAACTTTTTTTGTGTGTGTGTGGGCTGGATCTGACTCATGGGTTTCCAATGTTTGCCATCTTCGTGTAACTTGTCTCTTTCTTTGGAAGTCACTACATATTAAATTCAGATTTATCATGTCCTCTCTAGAGATGAGGGTAGAGCCTCAAAGACCAAGGCTGCATTTTCTATGAAGTTGTGTCTTCTATAGCTCCGACTTCTGCTTTACGTAGACGTTCAACAAACCCTGGCTCCCGATAGTTATCTGCGACAAAAGCCATTCAGCAAAGACGTTGCCACACAAGACCATTGCTATCAGTGTTCAGAGTTCACGGTTTAACATTTCGAAGAGAGTAGATGGGAGGGGGATTGGGGAGGCTGGTAAAAAAGGGGACGTGATTAAGAGGTACAAATCGGTAGTTACGAGATAGTCATGGAGCTTTAAAGTATAACATAAAGTATACAGTCGATAATACTGTGATAACTATGTATGTTGTCAGATGCGTACAAGGTTTATTGGGGTGATCGCTTCATGAGTTATATAGATGCCTAATCACTATGTTGTACACCTGAAACTAATATTGTATGTCAATTATAACTGAAAAAAAATATATATATTACTTTAAAAAATAGAAGAGAGTCAATGGTTGGAAAGACAGACTGAGGGAATCTTGATTGATTTACACAGGGTGAAGACTGAGGGTCAATGAACTAGCAGGCTTCACAAATAAAAACCCCAGCTGAGATTTAAAAATAAAATCCTACAGGGGAAAAAGTCTTTGGACTGTGTCTCCTCGGACCACCGAATGCAGGAAGTCAGGTACTGCCCTTCTTAGGGCTGCCCATACAGGTGAGGCCCAGGAGGAAAGGCAGGGACCTGGTGGTGGGGTGAGAGCTGGGTTTTCCAGCAAGGCAGGGACACTGAAGGAAACAGACCGGATGTGGTGGAGCACACACTCGTCACAGGGCCAACCTACACTGGGCTGCCCTCCAAGAGTCAGCACTCACGCCTGCATCTTGTTCATACTATTTTAAGACAGCATCCAGGAACGGTGTATTTATTACAAAGAAGATGCTAGATGTTAGTTAAAGTGCATTGTTTGCACTACCTTTCATTGCCCAGTAAGTCCTGGTGAACCACCCCCACACACAGTATGGGGTCACTATTTGCAGAAAGCCTGGGAAGGGAACGAACACCATTCATTCTTCTCTGCCTCTGAGCCCAGTCTGACTTCATGGGTTCTCAAGAGCCCCAAGTTGACATGAGACTAGTCCCAACTTAACTGAAATTCAGAGAAAGGGGATAACTTGACCATTGTCACCCAGTGAGTTAACGTAGAGCTAGAATCAATGTCAGACCTTTTGATTGAGCATCTAGGGTTTTTCCTTTCTGTGGTCATGGCAAAGTAGCTGTGTTCCCCCATTAATGCTCCTGCAAACTCCTCTTACCAGATTCAAGGCTCCACCCAGTGCTGGTCATCAGTTTACCAACATCACTCAAGGAACCCTGACCCTGTTTCTCACCCTGGTAACGACAGTTCCCATTCACAGAGTGCTTTGTGTCCTGGGTTCATCCACTGTCTCGCTGTGTCCGACAGTGACTTTATCTGAGTACTATCATCCTCCCAGTTAGCTCTGTATTTCCGATGAGGAAATTGCTCCCCAGGGAGATTAAGAGTCTTGCCTGAGGTCACACAGTGAGTGGGAGAGAGCCCCTCAGTTACTTCACGGAAGTCTAACTCTAGAATTCATGCTCTCAATCTCTCATGCCAGGGAAGATGCCTATGAGAAGGAAGTGGCTTCTGATCCTTGCTGACAGCCAGTGTTGTCAGTGTCTGGCATCCCAAACACAACGGACAGGCTCGCTTATCTAATCCTCAGGGCTCAGTAGACAGTCCATGAGATTCTAAAGGGGATTATGGGACTCTTACTTTTTCAGGAAATAGATTTCATTTTGGGGGCGTGGGGTGGGGGGGGGGCGGGAGGAGGCGTACATGAAAAGGGTGCTTTTAACCCTTACTACAGATACCTAGAATTGAGAACAAGCTTGGAGGTCATCAAAGCCAATGCCCTGCTTCCCGTTTTTCTGATGACAGAGAGGAAGGCAGCGAACTGCTTGGGACCACGCACTGAGCCAGGTCAGAGCAGGACAGCGTCGCACCACCTGACACGCTGCCTCCAACAACACGCTGCTTTGCTCCAAGCTACGCATCATGCGTTTCCAAATGGTGACACGGGGAAAAGGATTTGACGGCTATTTCTTGCATGTCCGTCTACCCTCTGGTCTATGAGTGCCATGAGGGCAGAGACTGTCGCGTGTCCCCAGTGCCTGGCAGACAGCAGGCACGCAAACCTTTGTCAACTAACTCCTATCTAGGACGCCCATGCTACTTCAGCACTGATTAACTCATGGGCTCTCTTTGTGAAAACTCCTCTTTCGTTTATTTCCACACAATCATACAAAAAAAAATCTCTCCGACTTCTCTCTGGCACGGGCAGCCAGCCCCGCCTGCAGGTAGCGGTCACAGATGTCACTTAAGCTTTATCCAGTCACCACAGACTCGCTTCCGCCGGGCAAGGTTCTCCACGGCTCCCTTTGCCCACAGTCTACTGGTTTCCTCTCTGGTCCATGAGCATGTAGAAACTTGGCACTTAGACCACTTAGAGAGAAAGCAGTGCCCTACCCACTTCTGGGCCCTCTGGTTAGTCTATTTCTCGGAAGGAAAGGAAATATAAACTTGTGGGACCACCAGTTCAGATTAGTGCTTTGTGGCAGCCGGGCCCCCAGCTGGTGGGATTCCTTTCTCTGCAGAGGCCTCTTTGAAGAAAGTGATCACTACCTCACACTATACCTTCCAGGACCCTGTTATTACTGTTAGATGACTTTTATGGATGACTGAGAGCGAAGCCTGGTGCTCTGCTAAGTACGTCATTTAATTATAACAGCACTGAAATAGTTACTATCATTATCCCCTTCTAATTAAAAGGCAAATGAGGCTCACTGAAGTTAAGTCACTTGTCTGAGGTCACAAACTCAACAAGAGACCTGTGGCTTGAATTCAGTTCTGCCTGATGCCAAAGGCTGAACCCTTAAACACCATGCCAGCACTTCCCAAATGTAACATGCACACACATCAACTGGGCATCTTGTTAAAAGACAGACGCTGATTCAGCGAGACTGGAGTGGAATTTCTTCAAAATTTCACATGGTGCTCAGACTGCTGGTCTGAGGATCCCAGTTTGAGTAATAGATAATCAGACACACAGAACTGGCAGAGGTAAGAGGTAGCAGACCCTTCTATTTGCTGTTGGTGCATGACTAAACGGGTCCACCCTCTTCGGAAGTATCAATCAAAATTTAAAAAAATGCACATATTTGCAATTTAGCAATTATGCTTTAAGAATAAATACTCTAGGAACATACACACATCTATAAACAGATGATACTTCAACCACCCAACAGATTCTAATAGCCACTAAAATAGGATCAAACAGTGCTCCATCAAACCTCTGTCTACGTTTATGAAATATTCCTCAAGATTCACTAGGCAGAAAAAAAAGTCCAAAACAGTGTGCATGCTATATTTCTGTTTGCAGTAAAGAATGTGCTCATATGTGTACCACACTTGTTTGTCCTGTGTAGGTGAAACTCTGGGAAGGGCACAGGGAACGTCTAATGATGGTTTTCTTAGGCGGTGGGGAACAGAGGAGGATGTGAAACCTACTTCCTGCCACTTGCCTTTTGGTTCCTTTTGACCGTGATGTTGTATTACTATTGTGGAAACAACTTTTCTGGTTGCTGAGGGGCTGCAGGCTGAAATATTGTGTAAGGCAGTGATGTCTGTCTTAGCTGATGTTGTGGCCTTGATGATACTGAGTTTGGTCCAAGAATGCAGAGAGCCCAGTGTTTGTAGATTTTTGCTTAAATAGAAGCATGTGCATTGTGAAGGTTAGCTTTTCCCAAATGGAATGTAAGCCCCAAGGAGAAAAATTAGTGGCTTGGCAAAAAGGGGTTTTTCCAGATATTGCAAGACCACACCCTTTGTGAACAGTGTCGTGCCAGCCATATGTTCCCGTAGAGAACCCTGGGGGCTAAGGGGAGCACAGCTGAGATAGGTTCTATCTGTTCCTGCCGATGTGCTCACATCACTTCCCTCAGGTTCTGTGGTTGGCTAATAAAACCGGGACTCTTATCTCACCTTCCAGCGGGAGTCTGTGTGTGGGTGTAGGTGTGGGCTGGCCCCACAAACCTGGGGCGGACTGGAAGTGCTGCACAAATCTCCAGAGATAGAAAGGAAGACGAAGTTCAAGAAAAGGAGGCAGAGGGCCAAAGACACCTCCTTTTCTCTACTGTATTCATTCCGGAGGGGTGGGAGGGGCCATGCCCACAGAAGCAGGTGGTGGTGAAGTTTGGCGGAGCCTAACTGGCCCCCATGCAAATTTTATGATTAGGAAGATAATCTGTGGTCTGATGGTTCTGGAAAACATTGTGCAAGTAGCACTTCTGATCAAAGACTCTGCTCAAATCTTGGCTGCTTACAGACCACAAAAAAAGGGAGGGCATTTCATTTTCCATCTGCCAGCCTTATTAAACACCGGTTCAGCACCCACGACTTTCCTAAGTGTATTACCCCACCCCGAATTTTAGGCAACGATAACCGATGCTTCCTTTTTTTGGGGGGGGGTAGTAAAATTTAAAAAGCCAGCTTTTGTTGTTATTGTTGATGTTCATTTTAGTTTTGGTTGAGAGCAAAGGGCCAAGGAAACCAAGACAGGCTTCTTTAGGATGTGGAGGGGTGCTCCGCCGTGACCTGGCACCCTGGGGGTTTCAGAGGCAGGTCCTGGCTATGTTTACGGAGGGGAGATGCAGAGCTGGTGGTGCTGAGGTATGATCAGACCAAACTGAACAGCAGATGGGCGGGCGGAAGAGGCAGCGAATTCAGAGAGCTGCTCGGAGTGGCTGGGGGTGGGAACCGGGGATCCAGCAGAGTCGCCCCAGACGGCTCTGTGGACTAATTCAAGCATCGGCCACTCCAGCCGCAGATATCTTACAGGTTAGTGTCAGGTCCCTTTAAGGGAGCATAAATCACCCTCGTTGGCTAGTGTCTTCTAAGTTATAGAAAGTGCCTATTTGAGACAAATGTAGACTATTCTTGTGGGGCGATGGTATTCTTAGGAGCTTCTCATCTCAGTTGCTCACTAGATTCATCACAAATGGAAATACCCTAGACTGAATATGCTAGAATCTTACAACAATTCCCATTTCCCTTCCATGTCTCCAGGTATGTGACCATTTGTCCAAAGCAAAGAGCTGCCCTCAGAAAAGTCTGTTAAAATATCTATTCGTTATCCATCTGTGTGGAACACATGACGTTATGAGTTAAATACTCAAAATAAACTCATAAGGCAGAACGACAGTCCTTTTTAAAGATGGGAACATTGAGACTTCCGGCTCAGAAACTTGACCGAAGTCATACAGCTAATGCGTGGTGGAGCCGAGATAAAAACCTGGGGCATCTGACACAAATGTGCCTGATCTGTAGCTGGAGGGGACCTTACACGTGAGCACAAACATATCATTTGACATTTAGACCAGTTGGTGAGGTATAAGCAAAATATTTTCAGGTGATAAAGGACAGAGGTTTTACATGTTGCTTAAGGTTATCTAGCAAGCCGGTAGCAGAGCTAAAACCAGAACGTGTGTTTCCTGACTCTTAGCCCGGTGCCCTCCTCGACAACTTCCTGGGGATGCTGTTGTCCCACTAACTGCAGATTTTCAAGCAAACTGACTGTAGAACGGCATCGTGTGGCAGTTTGTAATGAGAACACGTCACCATTCCTATCCACCCAGGCATCATTGGTTGGGTTTTAGCCTGTGTGTCGATTTCCTTATTGTTCTTGAATAAACTTAGACCTGCCCTTGAGAGAGTGCCAGCCCAGGTAGAATGATGACATCCAGGACCTGGAGACAGCTCAGGGGTTAATGTGTCCCTTGCACTGACCATCAGCTAAGGGCCCTGAAGTAAAGTTATTCCGGCTGGCTCGGGTTGCCGTTTTTCTGGATTACTGAGTTTTGGCAGGTTGAACAGGGGACAGTGAATCTGTGCATTTCAACTGAGCCCTACAAAGGAAAGGTTCCTTTTTCTCCCCCTGTGCCCTGAGAGAGGCATTCACAGGCACGTGGGATGCCTGTGGTAAGTACCAAAAGATATACATAGTGCGAGACCTAGAATCTGTGCTTAATGAGAATGTGCTGAATTTACTCTTCAAGAATTTAGGCAAAGAGCTGGGGGAAGAGCTTTCCATTTAGAGGGGACAGAATTAAAGAAGAGAAGTCTTGACAATATGCGTATCCTGTTAGCTGAGAAAATCAAAGGGAAGAAACAAACCAAAAATCTTACCCAAGGCATCTATAGATCACTCCTCTTACATGTGTATAGGCATCATATGTCTTAATAAATTATTGGTTGCTAATGTTGCATTTCTGTGCACTCTAACAGAAGCGAGTTACTCGACCTTGTATCAGAGTGAGAGAAGTAACCACCCAGAACACAGACTCACAGTGCTTCTTCCTGGTTAGTCAGAAAACAGTCCCAGCCTATGAATACGAGGTAGCAATATGGACAAAGCTTTCGACTGCTCGTCAGCGTAAATAAAACCCAGCATCTGTAATTTATATGTGCTATAACTGCAAAAGTGTTAAATATCTATAGTTACGTGTGATATTGATGGGGAAATAAGACTGAAGGTAATTCACCGAAAGGTTCCTTTTGAAACTCTGATATTCTAATAATGGGGTATTAGCCCTTTAGGTGCCCGTTTCAGTTTGTGTATCTTGTTTGAGATGGCTGGGGTTCTCTGTGGCCTCTTATGTAGCTGCAGAAGTTTCCAGATGGTGTGTTTCCCAGCAAAAGAGCATAGTGCAGAGGAAAGTAAAATGGGGCAGGAGTCCGAAGACCCCAGGTTCTGGCCTTGACTTCTAGGAAATGTTGTATAATTTTGGGGAATGAACTCGCTCTTTTCATCTGCTGCCTGGGCGTTTCATGATGGCTGTACCAATGGATCTGGTGTGAGGTGACCGACCATGTGCAAAAAGCCCAGACCAAGCTGCAAAGTTGAATGACCATGGGGGCCGGTTAGTTAACCTCAGAGAATGATGTGTGCTAGGTTATTCTAACAAACATGTTCTTAGCTTCATAACAATTTAAGACCGATGGTCAGAAAAAAACACATTCTTTCATTTTTCTTGACATGCATATCCCTGCAGGCTTCTGTTTTTCCACTTTATAGAAACATGGGCATGACATGTATTTCTCTTTTCTCTCAACTGTCCTGCTGGGAGAACGTGCATAATGGGGCTGCTGTTGGCCCTCGGCTTAGTGATGGAGATAAACAGAGAAGCTGGGGTGAGGGGACTGTGATGAACAGAAGATCACATGCCGAGTCTAAGTAGCGTCGGCTTCTTAATTCAAGCCAATTAGTGCCACAAGGAAATCCTGGCTTAGTGTGGAGCATTTTCCCAGTTCCATTTTCAAAACAGAAGTCAGAAATCTATATGTTTAGATGAAATCTCCCATTTCCAAATACTCAACATTTGAAATGAACGAGAACGGCCTGTGCCCAACGATATACATATGTGGATTATCTGCAAGACCGAGCGTCTCATTTCGAGAGCTCTTGAGGGCTTACCCAGTCTTTTTCACACCCCAGAGCCCCCCCCCCCACTTCTCCCAGGCAGAGACCACTTGCAATTCAAAGTAGAAAAGGCGAGGACTTACTATGGGGCTGCTGAAGGCCACAGGGGACTGTGTATTTTCCCAACGCCCCATGGACCTTTGTCGAAAGTGACGCTGGATGGGGACCTGGGCACTCTGGCTCCTCTTCAGGGGCTGAGCCCCTCCTGGGCTTCTCATCGCTGCTGGGCCCTGGGCCCATATGGCTGGGAAGGACGGGCACCGGTACTGGGTCCATTCTTCGTGGTCAGAGTCCAGCTCCTTTGGGGTCTCCAGGCGCTTGGCTGCAACAAAGGAGGGCTGTCATTGCCCTGGTCACACCTTGGCCGGGCCGTGGCTGGGGAGACCCAGGCTTTGAGAGCGGAGCTAAGAGCTGCTCTGGGAAACAGGGAACTGGCCACTCTGACTGGAGAGAGAGGGGTGCGGCTAAGTCACACAGGTTTTAATCCTGGCTCTACTACCTCCTAGCTACGTGACTTTGAGCTTTGATTAAACCTGTGTGCCTCTATTTCTTCAATAAGGGTTTTAAAAAGTACCCAACTCATAGGGTTGTTTTTGAAGACTTAATGATACAGCGTGTTCGAGTGATCGGCATACTCTAAGTACTGATAACGGTAGCTGCTTTTATGATTAAAGGGACCAGAAGCTCCCATATAAATGGTTACCACCACGGCAAAGGGGATTGGGTGACTTATAATACCTCCTCCTTGGCTTTTCCCGATCCCTCCCTCTCAAAAGAATGCATGCTGCTCTTGAGAGTTTCTTCTTTTAGTTAGAAAGTGTGTGGGGGATTGGGTGAGGATGGGGCTGAGGGGATCAGGTCAGCTTTGCGGGCCACCTCAGTCCATGCAAGATGACGCTCCAGGCGTTTCACAGTCGAAGCTTTGCCTCGGTCACATCCAAGACATCGGTTAGTGTGGAAGGCATTTCTTGGATGTATCAAACATGACCATGTGCCTGTCCTCTCACGTAAGGTGACCCAAGAAATTCTGAAATTGCTGTCTGATTGGTACATAATTGGGGCATGTCCCCACTTTGTTCCTGATAAAGATGCCGTGTGTAAACAGCACCAAAGGCCAACCGGAGCGCTACCGCACCAGGGATCACTGATGGCCTTTGTGAAGAAAGGAAAGTTGACCAGTGATGGGAATGGCGCTGGTGTGACCAGGAAGCCCACAGGGATACGGAAGCTACTTTCCACGGAGCCACGCGGCCTCTGTGGGGAGCCAGGACAACGTCCTCTGACACCACTCCTAGGAAAGCAGGGTGGTTCCTTTAGGACGAGGGGTGGGTGCCCCGGGAGTCCTCGTACCATTTTCCTGGTGAGGATACTCGCAGCCCATGATGGTGCAGCGCCGGAACACCATCCTGTTCTCCGTCAGCGTGCCCGTCTTGTCTGAGAAGATGTGCTGGATCTGGCCCAGGTCCTCTGTGATGTTGAGGGCGCGACACTGGATGGACGAGTCGGTCTCTTCGTCGTACAGGTCGAGGTCATGGTGCAGGAGGAAGACCTGCCCGAGCTTCACCAGCTCAATGGACACGTACAGGGAGATCGGGATCAGCACCTGCCGGGAGAGGAGTGTCCATGCGTCAGAACCAGGCCGGCTCCCCATCCCGGACCCCGTGGGTGGGTAGCAGAGGTGCTTAATGGAAAGCTGAGGCCAGCTCATGGGATGGGCTGCCTCTGAGCAATGAAAGGTCAATGTCTCCCCATGGAATTCTCAGGGGAATCTGAAAAACAGCATGTCGTCTATGGCCAGGCCACCCTCAATAAGCCCAATCCCGTCTGATCTTGGAAGCTAAGCAGGGTCGGGCCTGGTTAGTACTTGGATGGGAGACCACCTAGAAAGACCAGGTGCTGTAGGTGTAAAAAATAAAATATAAAAAAAGTAAGGATTGTAAGCTGACAAAGTCCTTGCAATCTGTGAGGTCGACCAAGTGTTGCCTTGCCTAAAAAAGGAAAAAAAAGAAAAACAGCATGCCTTCTTCAGCCAGCGTGTCTGGTACGAGGCACGCACTCCCCGTCAGCTGTTTAATGGCTGGGCAGGAAGTGGGTGAGGAGCTCTGGTGACCCTGTTTGGCCTCCCGACTCCACACTGAGGGTGGCCGCCTACTTTTACAGGCACTCAGGCCCAGTGTTGATGACTGACTCAATCCCTAATATCTATATCTATGTCAATATCTACCGATTGCTCCTTCTGTGTCCCATGGTGCGCGAGGTCCTGGACATGGCAGTGAGTGGAACAAAATTCCTGGCTGTGAAGGCCTCACATTCCAGTAAACAAATAGACATATGTGGGCTGGTGGTAAGTCCATAAAGAAAAGGCAGAAAGGAAGAGGATGATGGCTGGGAGGGACTCTTCTATAAACCATGACCTTTGAGCAGACACCTGAAGAAATGAGGTGTGTGGTTATCTGTGGGAAGAGGCGCGTTCGGGGCCACGTCAGGGCCATGGGGGCGGGCTGGGTGTCGGGTGGGATAAGGATTAGCAGGCCGTGCACGTGAGTGAGCAGCACGTGGCCAGGAGACAGCAGGGAGGAGTCGGGGTCGAGATCATACAGGACTTGTTGGCTGTTGTGATGAGGCCTTGGGATTTCACTTCGAAGGACGAGAGACCACCAGAGAGAGGGCTCTGGGCAGAGCAGGGGTATAACCTGATTCCCATGTAAAAAGGATCGCTCTGTTAAATGAACGAATGCACCGATTCTTAAAAGGGATCGCCAATCAGGGGACGATGAGACATCCTCAAATAGTATAAGAAATTGAATGTAGATGAAGCTTCATCAACACAAAGCTACAAATTTCCTCATTTTTTTCACAGATTGTAATTTCTTATAGAGGCTGAAGATTTTTAAAATTCATGTTTTTATTCCTTACTGCCTCTCTCACGTAGGCACTCTGCGTTTCTGTATTTTTCTCTCTCCCCCTGTCTCATTCCGTCAAATGCTAAAACACTCACCTGTGGTTTCTTTCCATGCTTAGGGCTTGACAGTTCTCTGTGGTCATGTGTGCTACTTCATCATCTTTTCTCCCCAGGTAATTAGGGTTTTACCTGTTCCATAGTTGGCAAAGGGCCAGGCACACATGGGTCACTGCTATAATCTCACTCTTTATAGAAAAGCCTGATATTTTCTTCTGCTATTATCTGGGGACAGGGTTCCTTCCACAAGGCAGGGCTTGTCCGACATTACCCCAAATGTGAATACTTTCAAAGACCCACAAGAAAGCAATGAACATTTATTTCCCTATCTCAGGCCAGTTAGTTCTTGGGGCCAGCACTGATCCTTCTTTATTGCACAAAGTGGTGCAGGTACTGGCCCTCTAGGTAGAGAGGTCCCCCTACCTGGAGCAGGATGATCATTGTGAGGAACATGTAGAAGCCCCCAAGGGCCAGGGGAAGGAAGCCGCCATTGGCATCCGGCACATCGAAGGGAGGGTGTTCTCTAAAAGTCCCATTCCAGAGGCCGTGACCTGACAGGAAGCAAAGCCAGGATGAAACAGAAACTCTGCTTAGTCCAAAAACTGATCAGTTATATCAATCCTTGGTCAATTCCCAGGAATGCGTGTACTTTGATGGAGCCCATCTCTATTTTATACAGTTAGCTGCGTGTGTGTGTGTGTGTGTGTGTGTGTGTGTGTGTGTGTGTGTGTGTGTTCATTCAGCTCTCAAGTGGTCCTGCATGTATCCTACGTTTCAATCTCCGGAGAGGCATGAGGGCTGTTGTATCAGAGGAGAATAGTGTGGGGATTGCTTACATTGTGATGAACTTGTTACACAGGGGTTGGAAAGAACAGGACACTCGTTGGTTTTAGTTGTGTGGTGGAAAGTGCCTGGCTGGGAAGTCTTAACAGACCCTACCCTAGAGCCTCTTCTCTCCCCACACACATACGCATCCATCTATCCTCCCTTCATCTATTCACCTACTCATCCATCCATTCATCATCCACTCACCCATCTCTCTTTTTATCCACTCTTCCCTGCTTCCTTTCCTCTCTCCTTCTATCCAATTAATTTATGAATTAAGGAAGGAATTGTCCCAGTTCTTCTCCTTGAGGAGTTCCCTACCAAGTCAGGAAGTCGGATATAAAGGGAAAACTCCCACACAGTGTGAGAGGTGCTATGCTGAGCCTGGCATGCTATGAGGACTCATAGGAACAACACCTTATACCGACTGAACCCTCTGTTTCCTTGTCTGCAAATGGGGACACCACCACCCATCCTCTGAGGATTGATAAGATGAAGTGCATCCAGCACCTGCTGCAGGGCTCTCCGAATCTCAGCGGCCTCATCTGTCAGTTAGTAATAATACCTTCTCCATAGGGTTATTCTGAGACTAGAACAACATAATGTATATAATGCTCTCAGCTCCAGGGTAGGAACAAGACATGAACTGTTGGTCCGATTACGGGAAGAAAGGGCCAACTGCATGGCACGGAGTAAGGGCCACTGGCCTCCAGAGGAGCCTGAGACCCGGGGAGAAGCTAGAGAAGGCCGCATGGAGAAGGAAGCCTTGAGGGATCCTGGAGCCTGGGAGGGTGTGGGCTGATCCCGAAGGCCTGGGGAGGGCATTCTGGGTGCAGAAAAGAGCGGCACCACCCTTACACAATCCAAGTACACACGCGATAAAGGACCGGGAAATGGAGCTCGGCGAGAGCTTTCACCTCCCGCGAAGGCAGTGCTTTAATGATACAGTGCCACCAGGGGCCCGTCAGTCACTGTTCTCAGAAAGAATAGGATTCTGCTGCCCCTCCCCATGACTGTGTCAATTTATCATTTGGGTAATCTGCCAAGCTGATTCTGGTTTGCCTGCACCTTATCTCGCTGTGTGACCTTTTTTTTTTTTAATCATTAACTTCCTTTCTCTGGAGACACAGTGAGATGATCTCAAACGTCCTTTCCAGGTCTTACACTCGTTGGAAAACCTGTCTTGAAGCAGAGACAACAGTCCCTGCGGCCTCCCAGAGGGCCCGGAGGTGGCGGTGCAGGGGCAGTTTCTTGCTTGCCTGCTTCCCTCCCCTCCAAGTGCTCTGTCTCCAGCTGTGAGCCACATCTGGGAAACATATTAATTAAAAACTCCGGGCCACCCGCAAGACTAAATCTCACTGTCTTTCCTGTGGAGACATACAAAATCTTCCCAGGCCCTAGGAAGGTCTTAGCCTTTCAGACATTCTTTTTTAAAAACAGTGGTGAGTACAGTTTCTGACAATGGCAAGTACAGAGCAAACCCCATTGCTGCTCACTGGTGTGGGCCGGCAAGGCTTCTGGACTTAGCATACGAGTCCTTTTTCTTGGTCATCCTTGGTTCTTTTTGGGGTCTCCTTTAGGGCCCTGAGAACTACCCTTACAGGTAAGCCGAAGAGAAGGTGAATGGGTGAGAGCATGGGCCCCTCTTTCCCTATACTCTGAGGATCAACTTAAACGGTTGGGGTCACTCATCTGTGTCCCCCGCCGCCCCCACAGAGCTGTGGTGGAGCTTGGGTGGAGCTTGGTTCTAATCAGGCCTGGTCTTGCTCCTGGGACTAAAATGCTTCTCCTTTGACCAGCTGCCCCACCCTGTCCCTGCCACCTACTACCTCTGGCAAATGCCTACTGTGACTAGTATTCAGCTCCAGCAGCTGCCTCCTTAAGGAAGACTTCCTTCCTTCGTGCCCCCATGATACCTGTAGGAGAGTGAATAACGGCCCCTTAAGATGCCCACTCCTGAATCCCTGGGCCCCGTGAATATGCTATCTTAAAGGCAAAAAGGAAACTCTGCAGTCGTGAACAAGTTAAGGGTCTTGAGATGAGGAGAGGTGTCCTGGGTTATCTATTGGCGAGCTCAATGATATAATTATGAAAGGGAGGCAGAGGGAGGTACTACAGCAGAAAAGGAGAGAAACCATGTGAGCAGAGGTCTGAGTAATACTCTTCGAAGACGAGGTTCTCCCCTCAGAGCCACCGGAAGGAGCTGGCCCTGTTGACACCTCGATCTTATTACAGTAATACTGACGATGGGCTTCTGAACTCGAGTTACCAGAATGGATCTGTGTTGTTTTAGACCACTAAGTGTACATTCACTTTTTGCAGGAGCAGCAGGAAATGGAGACAGCCCTTGCGTGTGGTCCTCGCTGGGGGTCGGATTGTGTTACGGAGCCTGTCCACCTGCTGGGCTAGGAGCTCGCCCGACCCATCTTGTTATCCTCTCACCTGAAGAGAGGGCCTGGGTAGGTAGGTATTTCTCCAACACATAAATAAGTGGTGGATGACAATCCTACTATTTCGAGTACACAATACTTTCAGGAGGTTTTCGCGAGCCTGAGTCCACTAGTGCCCTGTTAAAACGCAGGGTTGGCTTCATTTTTTATGAAGTGTTAAAATGAGGAAACTGAGGCTCAGAGAGTTGAAGCAACTGGCCCCCCCCCAAAAAAAAAGATTACTGTGTGTTGTCCTTTCCAGAACATTCCATACCTACAGCTCCGATGAGGCACATGAGGAAGAGGAGGCCGATGCAGAAGAAGATGTCCGTGTTCATGCGTCGCTCGACCTTACTGCGTTTGTACCGTGGGCCGCTGTTGTTCAGCATGGCTTTTGTCTCGTGGCCTGGAAGAGAGAATGAGACTATGTCAGTCCTTGGCCCATTTGCCTCACAGGCCCCCCAGCTCTTGTCACGGGAGCTTCCAGTAAAAGAGAGGCTCCCTCCTCTCAGCTCCCTCGGGGAGGGTGCTGGGAAGAGCCGGAGGAGCCTCGCACGACTGTCCGCAGGTTATCTGTGGAGCCTCTCCGGTGTGCCAGACCCTGAGGGGCAGTGACCCTGACCCTGACCCAGACCCTGAGTGCCACCATGCACTGCTGGCGCTCTGCATACCTCCAGAGGGAGTCCTCGCCTCACAGCTGTTACAGATTTGTACGTTTATGAGGACCCATTTCCGGTAGATGACAGTAAGCTATCTTGAGGAGGGGCTCTCTTTTTCTGATTTGCACAAAGGCACTGTTATGGACTAGTGGGGGAATGTGGTGGTTAAGATGGGGGCTCACCTTCTGGTGGAATACACAAGGAAACACATAAGATAATTGCAGTTATTAATAAGTCCCATGAACTAAAGAGCGAACGAAGAGCTGATAAACAAGAGATGTTAGAGATCATGGCCAGGGACGGCTTCTCAGAGAAGGTGACATTTAAGAGAGCCTTGCGGGAAAGGGAAGAGTTGAGAGGAAAGGGTGTTAGGCTGGGGAAACAGTACATGCCAAGGCCCTGGGCGGGAAGGCCAGAGATTTCCCTTCTTGATTCTTTGCCTAAGCTGCTGCTGGTGTGTGTGTGAGAGCGTTCGGGACCCGAGGCCTCCACCCACGTGAAACCCGTGCAGCTCCACTCCTGCCTTGGCGTTCTGCATAAAATTTCGTTCAAAGAAGGGACAACGAAATTCGAAAACTACCCATCTCATCCAGTTACTCCCTTTTCCAGTGGGAGAAAAGCAGAAGGACCTGCCCAAAGCGAAACAAACACACGCCAGAGCCCCACCGGGAGCCCAGGACTCTGGGTCCCAGGCTCCTTCTCCTCCCACCAGCCCGTGGTACCCACTCTGCACGGCGAAGGGCTGGGAGCCCCACTGAGACTTCGTCTTTAGGCAGAGCCTGTCCTTCTAGGCTGCTAAACTCCTTAACTACCATGCTGTACTGCTTAGCAGTTGAATTAAAAAAAAAAACAAAAAAAACACCAGTCGCACATTTTCTGTGCAAAATTCAAGGAAACCAATACATCAGCTCCAGCAGGGAATGGGCTTGGCGCTGGGTAGCTGGTTGCCTGGTAGATCTAAAGTGGCCACAGAACAGTTGGACCGAGCGAACTCTAGGCTTATGAAAGGAGACTCGAGCCGCTGCGGGGGCGCGGGGCTCCCACGGCACAGGGAGGGCAGGCCGACGGCGGCTTCCGGCCGCCTCGGGCTCGCCCCGTGCAAGGGGTCCTGGGATCCCCCCGTGCACACACCTGCTCCTCACCTTCTGAGATCCCTCTGTCCTTTTGGCAAGAATTGGACTTAAGGTGCAGGCAGTACGGTGTATCGGTTAGAACATGGGCTCCAGAGGTGGAGCTGGGCCGCGGATACTTGGCTGTGGGTTACGTGGAATTAACCTCAGGAGATGAGGAAACTGGGGCACCAAAGGTGGAGTGGTCACGTCTGGGGAGCCTGTTCCTCTTCACCCTGCCTGTCGTTAGTGCAGCAGATCCATTAGAGGCGAATGCGTGGGGGTCGCCCTCCTGTCTTATTCAGCCGGGTGATGGTGATGTGGAGTCTAATTATGTCTCCTGGGGACCGAGTGAGCCACGGCGATTCCATCCTCAGTCTAATTAGCTGAGAAGTGGGAAGTCACGTAACTCTGCCTACCTCTCAGAACTACTGTGAGTTCCTGGCCACTGGAGGTGGATTTGGAGGAGGGGATGGAGGGGGGTACAGGGAAAGGACAAAAGAAGCTGTCCAGGGACAATGACCTGCATAGATGACGATGCCAGCCGCCACCTCGGTGTTTCTGATGGTGCAGCCTCGAAGCAGAAGACTCTCACTGCCCACGCCGGTCCTGGTCTGGTCAGGGTGCTCCCTGGGGACGAAGGAAGTCAGAGAGCGGCCGGGGGCCTCTCCATGCGTTCACTGGTTACGATCATGTCTCCGCGGCACCACGGAGTGAACACGGTCCCCCTCCTCCCTCTTTTGCAGAAGAGCCATATTAACCAGGAATCTAATCTCCACGTTCAAGTGCACCTCTTTATCGCTCCTGGGAGGGCTGGTGGGGAATTATCCAGCCTTAAGGAGAGCGTCACTTACCCTCTAAAAGGCAGAACTCTGCTGAAAAAGCCTCAAAGAGTTTGTGGGGGAACTAGCTTCTGGCCCCACAGGGACTCAGTTGTGTTCCCTTTAGGCTGTGTTCACAGGAACCGTACAAGCTGAATGTCCGAGTCCACAGCAGAACTGTGGGTGCAGTTCCCGCTGGTATTATGAGGGGAGGGAGGAAGGGCAGCTCACAGCCCTCGTTCGTTCGAGCTCCGTCTCTCACTTGGCCTTGGCCCTGGACTGTCGTCTTGCTTGTCTCTTTCAAAATAAATAGACCTTACAGGAGGTGGGCAGTGGCCCCGTGCGCAGTGCACTCTGGGGGCAGCTTCCCACAGCAGGATAGTTTTATCCTTATTCTAGCCTCAGGGAGCATTGTAGTTTTCCACCTCACACTAGAAAATTCTGAGTCCACTTCACCACTGATTCCCCAGTGTCTGTCTGGCCATTATTCTGGCCTGATGCCTTGGGATTGTCAAGAATTTTAAATATAACTTCTCCACAACACTGGGGAAAACAAAAATAAGCATCTGAACCCTTAGGGATTTTTGTCCTCTAGTTCTTCATCACCTCATTTCTCTACATCCAGGTATAAGTGTTTTTCATGTGTTAACTCAATCATCATGGCAACCCTGTAAGATAGGCCCGTATCATACCTGCTTTATAGGTAGGGAAACCGAGGCAAGGTCGTCTAGCTAGTAAGGGGCAGAAAACGGGAACTCGAACCCGGGAAGCCTGGCTCCGGAGCGCCATACTGCCGCTCAATGCGCCTTATAACACGAGTTGTTCCTCGCTGTGTTTATAAACTACTTTTATGTTATTTTATTCAAATTTCATGGCTCTGGGAAGTAAGTAGGGTGATTTCTCCTTCCTTGGGGAAAACAGTGAAAGCTTCAGAGAGGGTGAGATTTTTCCAAGGCCACACGCCCAGTGCCGGGGACATCCCAGTGCCGGGGACCCCAGGTGGCAGACGCCACCCCCCACGCCGTCTTCACTCGGGGCTCGCGTCCCCACCGCTACGCCCCATTAACTGGTTGTTTCCATTTGCGGCTCTTCTGACTCGAACGAGGAGATGTCTCAGTTTGGTGCGAGCACAAGCTTAAGTCTTTTCTAGAACTTGCCTAACTTTTCAACAGGGGCGGCTTTGGCAATTGATAGTCTGCATTTAAAATAGAATGATGACTTTTGCTTTCATTTTATGAATTTTAATATGATCTTCTCTAATGGCAAGCAATCCTAGTTTGCCATAGGGCCAGTGATATAAATCTCTTTTTGGAAATAAAGAAAAAACCAAGCCAATTAAAAATTTGGTAGAAAAAGGTATAGGTGTTTTATGAATATATGAATCGCAAAGTGGCCCACGAATGGCTGAATTTTGGGAAACACCTCTCCTTATCAAGGAGGGGCAAGCTGTGGATAGAATCTTGGGATAGGATCCTGAATGGTTCCCTGTCAGAGGCTACTGGTGGAAAGAACATTTTTATGCTGCTCTGAGGTGATAACATATGAGAACAGCTTCTACTTCTCCTGGTTGTAATATTCCTTTTCAATGGATGGTAGGAGAGAATTTGCTATCTCATGGCTGCTCTTCTATTAAGCACTCCTCGTTTATAGGGATGCTTTATTTAACTGACCCTAGAGCAGCCTTTCTCTGCCTCGACTCTATTGACATTTTGGGTGGGCTCATTCTTTCTTGTGGGGTCTGGCCTGTGCCTTGTAAAATGTTTAGCAGCATCTCTGGTCTCTCTGCTCACTGGATGCCAGGGGCACCTCTCCCTCATTGTGACATTGTAAAGACCCCCTTGGGGGGTAGGGGAAGTGGAGGAATCACCCTGATTGAGAACCAAGTACGATAGAGGTCTTCTTGTTTAAAACTTGCATTTTCCTATCTGACAACCTTAATCTTCACTCAGAGTTAAAGGTATGCAGGACCACAGTGGAGGATTCTCCACCGTCCCACGGTTGGCTTCTGGGCTGACCGACTGGACTTCTCGGGCTCACCAATGAGGCCCAGCCTGCTGGCACAAGCTGTTTGGGGCAGAAAGGATAACAAACAGAAACCCGGCAATGAGGCTGTAGAAGAATGACTCCAGGCACGGTGACTCGAGGTGAACCCAGTCCATAGACCACAGGCTTGAGGGGTGGACCCCCTGACGGGGCAGGTGGAAGTTCCACCCTGCCAGGAGCCTGTGGCAAATCCTCTCTCCCAGGAGTTCATCCCCTTCTCTGTCTCCACCACCTCTCTCTGTGCTTCAGAAAATTCATTTGTGTTTAATGGCTGCCATTTCTCTTGTATTGTTCTTACCCTTTCCCCTCTCATATTGCTCCTCACGACATCCCCCGTGGCCTGAGAAAACGTGGGTGGAGGGAAGGCATAGACATCAATCACTCCGAGACTGGTGGAAGTCGCAGTAACAGGGCTGAGCTCTGTACTGCACGACATGGGAAGCACTGGGGTCCGTGACAGGACCCGCCCTGAAGTCCTGGCTTTGTCTTACACCTGCTGGGTGCCTCAGGGTGAATCTTGATAAGTCTTAGAGCATCAGGTTCCCTAGCTGATTAATGAGGATCACTTTTACCTGTGTTGTTGGACAGATTAAATGAGATGATATACTCTGTGAAACAATTCTAAAAACTGTTAAAGCGCTACGTGAGGGCAATTATTCGTATCTGTTACCACTCCTGGTTTTTGCAGTAAGACCAGTAGTCTGACGTGGGAGCAGAAATGTAGTAAAAGTCTCAGGCCAAAAGAAAGATGAAGAATACTAACAACAATAATTGTAGCAGCAGCAGCTACCATTAACTGAATATTTACGCTGTCAGTTGCTGTGCTAAGGGCTTTGCATATGATAAACAACTCGATTCTCAGAAAAGACAAATCCTATGATGTAGATATTATAATCTTTACAGATGTGGAAACCAAGGCCCCAAGAGCTTAATTAATTTGCCCAAGGTCACACAGCTTGTCAGTGATAGAATCTGGCTTCAAACCTTGGTCTATCAAACTCCAGTGTCCTTGTTCTTATATACAATGCAATACAGGCTCTTTCAGAAAACCAATCTTAATTAAATAAAATCGCCTCCCTTCAATCAGAGTGTGGTCTTGATTTTGATGCTATTTCACCAGAGTTCTAAAAAAAAAAAAAAAATTCGCAAATTTAAGCCTGTGAGATAATTAACTGTCACTCCAGCAAAAAAAAAAAAAAAAAAAAAAAAAAGAGAAAAAAAAGAAAATGTTTCACGACTTAGGTTTGTCTAGCCTTTCTTCATGATAAAAAGAAATAAACTTCCTCAGGACCTGGATGCTTATCTGTTTGGCTATTTTGAGAAAAAAAAAATGCTTTCTAGCTGCAGAGGAGATATTTACTAGCAGCATGCGGGCTTTGGGTACTTACATATAACCCTTAAATCTGTTGAGGTGGTTGTTGGGTTTCTCACACACGATGGTGTTGTGGAAATGTTCCGGTTCGAACTGCACCTCCTGTGGGAGAGAGGATGTCGTGAAGTTATTAAGAGGGATCTAATTTTAATAGGATCACAGCGAGCTCATCATTGTTAGAACCATCGCAAATAAGGTAATCCCTCCTTTGTCACACTGTGATGGTTGTAACGTGTTAGGAGAAAAAGTAAAATCCTCATTAAGGAGAAAGTAGATGTGAATGAAGTTTGGATGCACGGCAGAGAAAAGGTGGGAGACCACACTTCTTTGTCAGGCTTGGGGTCGAGTCGCTAGACCAGCACTGTCCAGCAGAACTTCTTGCAATGAGGGAAATGCTCTAAGTCTGCGATGCCCAATGGGGAGGCCACTAGCTGCATGTGGCTACTGAAATGTGGTAGGATGACAAAAAAAAAAAACCTGATTTTGAAATTTTATTTAATTAATTTAAATAGCTACAGATGGCTACTGGCTACTACACTGGGCAACACAGAAATAGATGATCCAAAAGAAGAGATTATATAACACGCCACCTAGAGATAGCCAAGTAATATCCCTGTCTATACAGTACTCCGGGGGTTAAAAAAATACATATCTGTATATACTCACAGATTTATGTGTGGACTGTTATACATTTCAAAATACAATTATGCATTTCAGAATTGGGATGATGTTGATCTTGAACACTTCACATGTTATTAAAATTTTCTACATCTTTATTAACACTTGCATAGAAACCTATTGTATGAGTGCCACCATATTTTGTCATTTCACTATTAAATATTTATGTGGTTTCGATCTGTTTTGTTATTGTAAAAATGCTGTGAAAACCGTTGCTCGCAAAACGAATAAATAGCATTTACTGTACTCTCATTTCTGCCAGAGGCTGCGATGAGAGCTTTACACATAGTGTTTATTTTCAAGCCTACAATTATCGTACAGAGTAGCAAAGTACTTTGAACACATCTTTGACTCTCCACATTTTCTCTTATATTAGATATTTTGGTTGTAAAATCTCTTACAGTCCAACGGGAGGAAGACACAACTGGGGTGGGAAATCCCACTTTCTAATTCTACCCCACACTGACTACTGCTGTGTTCATCTCCTGAGTCTCAGTTTCCTTGTGCGTAGAATGAGACTAACACCTCCTCCCCTGCCATTTCATCTGTGCCCCCGAAGATAGAATCCATGTGGGAAAGTTGTGAAAGGCGCAGCATGCTATGCAAACAGAAGGCAGGCATGCTAGAGACAGGGTTAGAAATGGTTTCCCGTGTAGAGCTTTGAGCACGGGGAGTGAATTTATGGCTGAAAGCTTCAAGGTACAGCTGTTCAAAGGAGCAAATTGATGAGAAGAAATGATAGCATTTTCGGGCTTCGTGTAAATATACTGTCCATTGTATCTGTGGGGGCACCGACATAAATAAACTCTCCAGTCACTTGAAATAAATTACCCATCCAGAAGTTCCTAAAAATATGTCCCTTTTCCCTCCAGGTATCGATTCTTTCAGGGACAAACACTTGCCGAGCTCTGAGATGCTGACAAATCAGGCTGTAATTTGTCAGCTGCTTTCATGCCCCTGATTAAGCCATGTGCTTCTCTCCTGATCCATACCACTCGGCTCGTTGCTGGCTTTCTCAATCCAAACTCATTTCAGATAGGAGTGACAGCGGGCTCTGAGAGCTAATGATCCTGCTGCAGTGCGTCCCTGTCATCTGTTTAATCGGACCTGGTGGATCCCGGCAATGACCAAGTCTGCCCTCAGTGGGGCTCTCCGGTGACCTTCCTCCTGAAATGTCCCTTATTTTGCTTTTCTTCTGGGCACTGGCCTTGGGTCTTTTCTCTGTCCGCCTCTCCTCATGGAGAGATGACCTCACCTTTTCTAGCTACCTGTTCCCTGGGCATCCTCCTTCCCCAGGATGGGCTGTGGAGAGGGGCATATGGGCTCTACTCTCTCTTCTTGCTTTGAAGGGTTTGCTGTAGCCAACTCCAAGTTCTTCTTGCTTTGAAGTTCTTCTTGCTTTGAAGGGTTTGCTGTAGCCAACTCCAAGGGATGTTAGCAGAACCCAAGGACAGGAGGGAATTGCCACACATTCTAAATCAGACATGTCCTTGTTTTAATCTGGAGTTTTTGATTCCCTTCAGATTCACTACCCCACAGCTTTCCTTAGCCTGTGGACGAAGCCCACCCAACCAACTTTCCTTTCTACCCAGCCTTTTTTCTTAGGCACTGTCCTTGATGGAAGTCTCACAAACAACAAAATGGCCTGGGAACCATTTTGTTTTCTTCAGGCCAGACCCACTCACCTTGAGCACTAATGTGTGTCAGGCACCTGTCATTACGACTTGACAAGAAAGCAATTGTATCATGGCTGGTAAGTAACAGAGCCAGGATTACAGTTCCTATCATTGGCATCCAAAGCCAATCATGATAATCATCACTGTCATCATCATTGGTACCATCATATTTATTCCTCTCCCCCTCCTATTATAATATTATTGCTGTAGCAAACACTTATTTCACTGCTTATTATGTGCCAAGAACCAACTAAGTATTTTCTACATGTTATTTCCTTCAATTCCCCGACAAGGGCCTGACTAGTCTCCCATTCATTTGTTCATGCATTTACTGAACACCCACAACCTATGAACCGTAGAAGGAGTGAGAGAGCGTCAGAGAGAAGGAAGAGAATATTGACACAAATCAATTATTGCAGCCATAAAACAACTCAAAGTTCCCGGTTTAGCCCCCGTGTATCAATGTGGTATCTATGACAGCAAAGGAAAGTCGGCCAAGTGTTAGTGTGTAATGACTCTTCAGGGTCAGGTACTCCTCACTGACCTCTGAGCTGCATCCTCCCAGAGCCGCTGGGAAGGCCGAGGTGAAGCAAATAGGCTGAAATATGTTCCAGCAACTGGAATAGGCCATTTCTGTTTCACTAGCCTCAACTTTTACTTTCCTAGGCTTAATTTCCTCTACACAACTGATTTCAAGCTGATCTGTACACAGGACTACATATAAACGCGCGCATATATGAATGATCTTTTGCAATGTTTGTAGTGGAAAGCTGTTTTCTGGCAACTCGCCATCCATTCTACTTTCCTTTCATTAACAATCCTTTAACTTCCTTTAGGGAAACTCTCTCCCCGGGTTTGTAATCTTGATGGGAATGTAAATCAAGATGCCCTGCCCACCAGACTCTACCACTGTGGGACTTGGACTTGAGCAGTGACTTGAGAAAGAAAGACGCGAATGAGGCCATTGAGTAATCACTGTTCCCAATCTCTCCCACTGCACTATTTCCTGGTTCTTCTTTTTGAGTCTGTCTTCACATTTCCTTTGATTTTGTGAGCCATATTGTGTGCTTCTTCCCTTCTGCCCCACCTCCCACCACATTTTTGTAATAATTTTGTTTTGAGTTAGATCATTTCTGTTGGTTGCAAAAAAAAAAAAAAAAGGATCCTAATCAACACATGGCCTCCTCAGTCACACGGGCATATCTGGGCCCTTAAAAATATAATGATGTTTATTAATTTGGTAAAATTACAGTTCATAAAATACTTCCCCTTATATACTTGATCTTATTAGATCTTCTCAACTCTTCTGTGACATGTTCAAGACAGGTTATCCTCATGTTATTGGAGAGAAAAACTAAGCACTAATTACAGTGAGTAATTTACCCAAGGTCACACAGCTCATGAACATCCAGGTTTGTCTGGTTCTAAAGTGTGCACTGTTGTTTGCTTGATGTAAGCATTTAATGCTGTCTGTCCACAGAGCAAGCCCTCTGGGACTTTTTCATATCTTTGCAAGTTTTCCACAGTGACAATTCTCTTAAACTTGCATTGCCAGGTTTAAGGATTACAACCCTTAACGGCCCATCTGTCCACCACAGACCATAGCAGTCTCTCTTTCCTTTAAACCTAGACAATTCTTAATCTCCACACCACTCACTTGGAGCTTGTCTTATGCTTTTGATTGTCAAATACCAAGCTGTTTCAATAAGTCAGTTGGTAGATTAAGTGTTGCAACTAGTCCACAAATTCCCACATGCACCAAAATGCTGTCCATAGAGTAAAAATGAGTCTCACATATACATGGTTCTCCATTTTCTATAGGAATTCTTGAAATTGATAAATCACAAGTTCATTTAAGAAAGTTATCAAATTTATCAAACCTTTGTTTTGATTTACTTTTTTTAAAATAATGGACTCTGAAAGAACAACTACTTTCAGGGAGGAAGGTTTAGGGGGTTGTCAACATTTTCTGATAGTCACAGGGGTCTTTACATTAAAAAAAAAAAAAAAAAAGAACCGATAGTCTTAAGGTCTTAGAGGACAAGAAGTACAACTTAGACCACTTGGAAAGCCCTCCATGGCCATTAGAAATATTTGAGAAAGACTGTGTAATCGAAGAAAGATAAATCAGCTAATCTCGTTCCTCAAACACACATTATTTACTGAGTTTTTACTATGAGTGATACCTGTAAAAAAGAAGAGCTGAATCAGGAATCACCACATTTCTGTGCAGCTCAGAGTCTGCTTCGCACCCCTCCCCAACCTCACGCAGGGATTCTGGGGGCGAAGCAGCAGCCCCAACTCATCTGCAGAGCACTTCCGAGGACCCCGCAAGGACTAGGGGTTACAGGGCATACAATCCACGCCAACCCGGCAGCTAGCTATACAAGAGACGCACGGCAAGAATACTATTTAAAGTTTTGCTTGCTTGCTTGCTTGCTTGCTTTCTTTCTTTCTTTCTTTTAAAGCATACTAGTTTGGAAAAATGTAGAAGGAAATGTTCTTCACACTCCACTGCTGAGCCAGGTGACAGAGGTCTCCTTCCTGGCATACAAATTAAACAACTTGCTGATTTCTGAGAATCCTATCTGAACACTAATGACAGTTACCAGCACTCGATAAGCTTCCTGCTTTCAGGTCTGAGTTTTTTTTTCAAGATAAGCCGCAACAGAGTGACTGACTGGCAGTTACTTTCCCCTCTGATCTGGATGAGGAAATGGTCTGCACAGGCAATCACCCCGGGTCTCTCTGCTGCTGGAGTGATTCCCACAAAAGCACATAGACTGGGCTGGAGGGCTGTGGGAAGAAGACCAAGAATTTTTACGGTCTGTGTTCCCCTTTTTTCCACTGGACCAATATTGACTAAATTTAATCTTGAAATCTTTCTCTTTTTAAGTTGAAGTAAAATTTGCATATAACGTTAGTTTTAGGTATCAGTGTAAGACTGCTGAGGTCATGGCACAAGAACTCAGGAGTCAATCTGCAGGTGTTCCCACTGGCTAACGATGGGATGACCAATGAAGATAATAACTGCACTGATTTGATACCCATCAAATACATTTAAATCCATAAGTTCATCATATGGATACTAAAAAAAAACCTCATCGGTCACCTTTGAAGGATGCTAGGGAGTTAACTCATGTAACTCTGACATCAACATGCACAAACACAAATCTAACTGGAGTCTGATTTAGGCACTAGATCTAGCCACCAGTTTTAAAAATATGTAGTACAGAGAAATGTGGTAAATGACACTACAGGGAGATAATGCAATCAGCGAAATTGAGACTATAGGAGATTTTACAGGACCAACAACCTGGTTTATTTAGCAACAAAAACTAAATTATGTAAAAAAAAAAAGAGGTGGAATAGGGAACCTACAGAGTAAAAGAAATTTAAAAAACTAATCTCGATATTTGACCTTATTTGGATCCTGTTTCAAACAAACTGAAATTATTGAACACTAATTCCAAAGTTGATATTGCGGAATTAGTGCTAATATTTTAGGTATGATGATACTATAATAACATATTTTTTAAAAACCCGATCCTTGAGAGGTAGATATTGAAATGTTTATAGGTGAAAATATTACAATACTGAAGATCTGCTTCAAAATAATTTGCAGAGAGAAGAGGGTGGGGATGTGGCTAAGATAAGATTGATCATGAGTGGATTGTTGAAATTAAGTGATAGGTACATAAACTTTACCACATTATCCTCTCTACTTCTGTATATACTTGAAATTTTCCATAATAAAAAATTTTTAACAAGGAAGAAATAAAAAACACTGCCCGAGTTTAAATCTGAGCTGAGTCAATTGCTAACTGCTCTTGCCTAATTTGTGAAACGTGGATAATCAAAGTGCTTATCTCATCCGGTTACTTAGGAGTAGAAATGGAAACAGGTCTGACGCTTAGAAGAACTGCCTGTGCCTATCTATGTTATGTGCCCAATCGAGGTATCTATTGATATTACTAATTAATATTATATTATCGTGTAGATCCCATAGTAATAGAACCCTAAAAAACATGATCTCTAATCAACATTTAAGCAGTGGTAGGAAGACTAGGTATGATTCTTAAAGGAAATTTAGAACGGCCTGTTAGGGGCAGGTCCCATTACAAAATGCGCCAGGAAAGAGGGTTTTTTTTTTTCTGGTTTTCAGGACAGGCAGCTAGCAACCTTTTGTTTCATCTGAGGTGCACCATCACTGAAGTGGGTTGGTGATAAAGGACCCCTTTTCCCACCTCAAATCTGTCAGCAAAGTGCTTCTCTGCCCAAATACATTAAAATCAGCACACACTTTCACCTCAGAAGATCCAGGCTACAATGGTGATGCCCAACCCAGCGAATGGCTTAAAAGCCCTACCCATCAGAGGAATGCAAGCTAGTCGAGGAGGAGAGCCCATTAACCTGGGCAGTAAACAGGTAAACACAACTATATTACAGTAATCCGTGATGCCCGAGGTCAGAGCTTTCACACTTTCCCGTGCACACAAACCGCACTGGGATCTTGTTGAAATGCAATTCTGGTTCAGTCTGGGGCAGGGCGGCAGACTCCACAGTTCTCTCCAGTGACACTGAAGAAGCTAGTCCGGGCCTCGCCCGATGGAGCACGTTCCTGGGTACCACCAGGAAATATCTGACACACACGCCTCAGTACAACTCAGGCTTCAGTGATTCGGATAATAGGTGACGATGAAAGAGAAAATGACAGGCCCCAAATGGTGTCACTTGTGCTAAAGCCCATGATACTAAAACCACATGTAATACCTGACCTAACTGTTATTTCGGCCTCTTCCAAAATGTAATCTTAATTAACCAGTCCGAAATTTCCTGGCCAACACCAATGAGGTAATCCCTCACGCTGGGAACTCTCTATTCCCCCACAGAAAGAAGAGGCAATTGGCATAATAAAAACCCCAAAGAGGTCCTGGCCCAAAAGTAATCCTTCTCTTCTGTTACTAGCCCCCTTGAGCCCTCCCTTCTTACAAAGACATTCCATCTTGTACAGCCCCTCAAAACTCCATTCCAGGTGCTGGATGGGGTGCTGCTGAATTCATAAATCTCTTAGTAAAGCCAGTTAGATAGTCAAGTTTACTCAGTTGAATTTTGTTCTTTAACATGAGGAATGTGATTGATCTGAAATACTAATTAGGAGAATTTATTTCTGACTCTTTAGTAAATGCTCCATTCACCAAAATGAATGGCACATACTCATTTTCGGGTTTGCCTATGCTAAAAACCTTTTAAAAAAGAGGTTTCAGGTATGAGAATGCCACCAAAGAGAAAACTGTACAATCCTCTAATGATGTCTTCTTGCCTGCTAGGCACATTAGCATAATTCTAATGTTGGATTTCTTCCTTTTCTGCCCTTTTCCCAGTAATGAAATGTGGGAATAAATATTTCAGGAACAAGTCAATAATTTTGTGAATTCTAAGATGGCCCATCACAATAAAAGTTCCAAATGAGAAAAAAAAAATGGCTTTGTGCAAGTTGAATTCTGAGAAAAGGATTTTGAAACCAACTCTCTGGCAACCTTCAGAATGATGTGGCCTGTAACAGGGAAGACTTTTGAGAAGCTCTAGCATCTTTATAATTTCATCTGAGTGTAGCCAGCAAAGGGAAGAATGAACTGCTAAGCCGTGAGGATTGTCAACTCCTGTGTCACGCCTTCCTTGTCGTGATCATGGGTGTTCCACAATCCGGGTTTACATTTGCCCCAAATTGCCACAGGAATGCTAAAAATTACTGTCCTCAAAACTGGCTCTGAGCTTAAATAAGTTTGGAAAGCTGAGAGTTCGAGGATTCAACCAGCCTCTAGACTGCAAGTCTTCTTGGAGACCTTAGCATGTTAATGCACATTGGAACGCCAAGAGGGAGCCACGGTACATAAGCCTCCCAGTCGGATTTGACCAAGGGCCTTATTTCTCAAGAACTTTCTCTTGGAATAGGGTTTGGCAGACTCTACCTTGAGAAATGCTGGTCTACAAGAGCTGGGACAAAGTTTGTCTTATTGACTTTGAATTAGAGTATCTTTCTGTGGTTCCATAGTAGAGCGGTTAGCATGTCTGCTTTACACGCAGAAGGTCCTGGGTTCATGTCCCAGTGGAGCCACGGTCCATGGTCTATGGCCATGCCACCCTGAACAAGCCCCGCTGTCTGATCTTGGAAGCTAAGCAGGGTCGGGCCTGGTTAGTACTTGGATAGGAGACCATCTAGGAAGACCAGGTGCTATAGGCATTTAAAAAAATGTTAAAAAAAAAAAAGAATATCTTTCATCATTCATGAGATTGTGAAAATGAATGTTGGGTGTATGTGTGGGGTGGGCGTTTCCATAAATCTCTGTGGTTAGTAAAACCCTTTGGGTGAGGTGAAGGTCTCACAGACATTGAGGATTTAGAGGAAAAACAAAGCAATGAAAGCCATTAATACTTCTAAGATAATTCCCGAACAAACCATATTTGGATCTCTTCAAAATCTTCTCTGAGACAAGTGGTAACATTTGCCTTTTTTGTACCTCGGAATTTTCATCTTTTAAATGAGAATCGTAATATTTACCCCACAGGGTGCTTACAAGGACTGAAAGAGACAGTGCATGCAACAGCACTAGCACACGTAAGAAGCCCATAGATGACAGTTTTGTTCTCATCACGGTAAGTGTTGTTTGACAATGCCTGAGGTGGCATCTTCCCTTTGCTGTACAGGTTTTCGAGGAGGTGGTAGTAGGTTTGTATCAAGATTATTTTTAAAAATGTGCATGTCCAGACCCCTGTGCCATATTGAATCATGATTTAGTGGTGGTGATGGAGAAGGAGGCATACACATTTTAAAAACTACTGGGGGCAAATCCCTAAGTTGTCATCTCACCTCTTTTGCATGGTACTGGGGATGTTCCTTGGAACACAAGGTTTCTGTTGTTAAATGTTTAGATGTACTACCTGCTGGTACCTGGCCCCTCTCCTCTTGGGGATTATCAAGTATCTGAGAAGTCCTACAGTACATAACATTTGCAAAGTTATAACCTATTGCCTGAACTTGAGACATGTGTTTATCTTGCTACTCTCATCAATGTTTTCATTCAACGCATTTGAGAAATACTATAGATAGAGTCAGCCAGAGAGAATTCTATCCACATTCAGAAATCTTTTTGTACTAAAGGCACAAGGGAGAAGCAAGGTAGCAAAGAGCAGCCAAACTCTTCTTCCCCAGGGAGCTGGCTAAGCCTACTTTTATTCCTCCTGCCACTTCCTACTTATATGTAGAAAGAATATTGAAAATGATAGATGTGAACTCTCAAATAAACATCTCTGGGTAATCTCAAGGTAACAGTCAAAGAGCCGGGAGATGAGCTACTGAAACCCTTAGGAGTCGAGACTCTGGATGAACCTGGCTTTGAATCCTGGTTCCGATACTTAGCTAAGTGACGTTGGGCAAGTTACTTAACCTTCTATGCCTCAGTACCCTTGTGTGTATCATGGGGACAATAAGAGCATCCATATCATTGAGTTTTTGTGAGAATAAACGAGGTAATCATGCAAAGCCTTTAGTAAGGGCTTAAGAAAGATATTATTATTACTACTATTATATAGAAATGGAAAAACATATGAGCAAAGTGAGGCGGGGGGAATCAAAAACTGAAACAATAGAAACTGGAAAAATTCAAGCTCACATAAATCTTCCTTCTTTTGCAAATGACTTTTTTTTTTTTTTTGTAAATCATTATGCCAAGCACCCCATGAGAATTCAGGGTTAGAGTTTGTGAGATGCTATTAAATTGGCTGGTCGGTAGCATTGGAGTGTAAGTGACCCTTCATCTGGCTCTTCACTCAAGTCGAATCCCAAACTATCTGACTAATTAACAGGCAAGAAACAGCTTGGGAGCTGTTGCCAAAGACAAAATGAAAAGTGACTGGTTGAAACCCAACAACACGGAAATAGATGCCTGAGAGAGAGTAAAGAGGACTCAGAATCGTGATGAGGAGACGGGGGTGGTGGGGGGAGGTGCTAAAGGGAGATTTGTAAGCAAATACAAGTCCTGCTGCTCCAGGACTTAAAAAAAAACCAATGAAATAGCATACAAGAGAAGGTGCGCTGTTACGCGGTAAGTCTGAGGCGGCAGTCTCACACACTCACATACACGCGTGTGTGGGGTGTGCGCACCCGCACGCGTGATGCATATTTCTTATCGTGAGGTGTGGTCACAAACCTCTGCGCTAAAGGGCAGGCAGAAGGCCCAGCATCTGCCTGTCAGTGCGAGTCGAGTGGCTTTGTGAACTTACCCGGATCCCGCCCTTTCAGTGAACACCGGGGTGATTCGGTCAAAGTGACAAGGACATGCGAAGGCGAGAAAACTCAGACACCAGCCCCGGGTGCGGTGACTGGCTCACACAGAGCCTGGAGGCCGAGGGGGAGACTGAGCCACCGTGATATCAACACAGTGACGCGATGTGGTCACGGTGGGTTCCGTCCCCAGCGTAGCAACTGCGCCGAGGCAGCGGCAAAGGACAGCGGGCTGTGGGTCTCCCGGGCACCAAACCCTGTCTGCCCTTGATGCTCCTATCACGTTCGAATCTCACCGCAAAACTACGGGGTGGCTATTAGTCTCACTGTCAGGAGGAGAACAGACTCCTGAGGACCGAATCAATCATACGACGAGGGAGAACTGTTTTATGAGAACTGTTCGTCCGGGGCTTTAAAAGGCAGAGTGGAGTATGGCGAATGGTCCCCTCTTGAGAAGTCATACTTGAGATAACAGAACTCACCAGAATCTTGGTGGAGTGAAGCATGTGACCTTCACTCAATCTCTCCCCAGCCGAAGACTGGCGGAGTGAAGAGAAGTGATAGAATTTCATTCTTTCCCATGGGTATAGAAAGGCACCGGACTGGAAATCAACTCTTTCAGGGGGAATTTAAATTGAAAATTGCAATAGCACGCCCAGTTCCGATCAGTCAACACGCACTGCCCGTGAACACCGTGCGACCTGCTGCCAACTGCTGACTCGTCTCTCGCCGTGTGCGCACCTTCCTGCTAAGGCTTTCACGCACGCATCGTTTAGACTTGACCCTATGGAGAGGTACTGCTTTTGTGCCAGACGAGGGAATGAAGGTGTGGGAGGGTAATGACGTGCCGAAGATGAGACGGCTCATGAATGAATGGTAGGGCTGGGCTCTGAGGCCAGCTCTGTCAGCCTCAGTTTCCTTGTCTGTGATAAGGGCGTAACACCCACATCAGAGGGCTGCCGGGAAGACTAAATGCGCCCCGGTGCTTGGGAAAAGGAGGCAGCCCCTGCTTTCCCCTCTACATACCTGATTAGGGCCAACTTTCCAGTAGAGCTGGCTTGCTTCTCCCCTTAACCTTACCATTGAAGACCTCAGGAAGAGCCCTACCTGCTGAGAGAAGCCCTTCACCACACGCCTTTGCTTGAGGTTTGTCTCTCCATCCAAGTTGGCGGTCTCCAGGTGGCAGATCCCGCTCGGGTCCGAGGAAAAGAGGAGGAGGATGTCTGCTGGGATGACCTCGTTGCACCGCACTTGGATGAAGTCCCCCACACGTACATCCTTCCAGCGCCTCTGCACATAGCTCTGCTCTTTCCTTGGGTGGGAGAAAGACAGGGGTCAGAGTGAGTTCTAAGGTTCTCCAGAAAATTAGCAAGTGAACGTGGTAAGGTCCTACCTGCAACCATCTTCCAGCCGGCCTGTCATGCGACTGCTCTGCATCTTACCTGACCCCAAAGGACCACCACCATAATCTCTCTAGAAAGCTAAGCACGATCTATGGAATCCCACCAGTAAGAGATCTGCCCTTATAATTATTTAGAGTTTTGATTGATGGCCGGCTGCTGACTGGGTACTGTGCTCAGTCCTCACTTCCTACCAGGAGGAAAAATGCAAGGAGAAGGTGATTGACTTGACAGTTATATTAGCATGTGCTCTCAAAGTCTACCATTTCTAGCGATCACCGCAGAAAGTGAGGCCACGAGGGACTGCGGTAGAGGAAAGACGGTTTCTGATTATGGGGTGAGAGTGGCAGTCGGGAAGGTGGGGATATAGATCTCTGTCTGGGGACACTTGGAGAGGGGCTGAAGTAGAAAACTCTGGGCTGCCAGAGAATTAGAAAGATGGCACCAGGAACTTTGACAGGAGGGAACCCACAGTAACGACAGAATCGGAGGGCTGAAGGAATCTGAGGAAATTCTGCACTTTCTCTTCCCATCCAATTTATCAAGCTCAGACAATAACAGTGGCAACAACGTTGGCCAATTTAGCATTGCGACCATGCCAAGCACTAGTGTTAATTAATACTTCATGTCCTTGTATAATAACCCATAGGAGGAGATATTAGTATGAAGGATTGAGGGTGCAGGAAAGACTTTCTGAGGTCTTACGAAACAGAGCTGGGGCCTGAGCCTGGGTGCAACTTGACACCAAATCGCACGGTTTCCACTGCTTAGATCTCGTCCTCCCTCCTCCATTTTCCCGCTGCCAGCAAAAGGCCACACCACCACCCAAGGCAGTGTGTGGCATTTCAAGGAGCTCCTCCTGCTCAGCCAAATACTGAGCTAGCTCTGCTCTCCCAGTCAACAGGACCTATTCTAACCCTCTACCATATTCGCAATAACTTAAGGCACTCTTTGGGTGTTCTGTGAAGACTTTTGGACATGCCAAGTCAAATTTAACTTTCCAGGTGCCCTTATTTTCCTTGTGTGACACAGTTTCAAAATCTCTCCTAGAGATGTGTGGGCTCTTCTGCCTCAGGCTGAGCTTAGAAATGTCCCTCTTTAAATGTGAGATGTGGAACCAAACCAATATCCCACATGGGCTCTTTTTAATTGAGCCCAGCTGGCAGCAGGGGGCTTCTAAGTCCAGCCAGGCCTGGAGAGGTAGTTTTTACTGGCCTTCTCTGCTGATGCTGAGCTCCTCTGGACATGTCACTGCTTCTGTTTCTGCTGGAATCTGGGCTGCCCTGGGCATGACAAGCCCACTCTTCCAGAAAAAGAGGCATGGCTGGAATTTTTCCTTTCTCCTTTGACTTCACAGATTTCCCGGAGGAGGATAAGGGGGTTGGCATCTACCTCCCTTTTTTAGGACCCTCTAGAGCAAGGGTCCCCAACCCCCAAGCTGCAGACTGGTACTGGTTCATGGCCTGTTAGGAACCAGGCCACACAGCAGGAGGTGAGCAGCAGGTGAGCGAGTTAAGTTTCATCTGTATTTGCAGCCGCTCCCCAGCACTAGCATCACTGCCTTAGCTCCACCTCAGACTATCAGGCGTTAGATTCTTCTAGGAGCACTGGTCCCTGGTGCCAGAAAGGTTGGGTACTGCTGCTCTAGAGAACCTCAAGCAAGCCCTCCTCAGATCCCATTTTCTTTGCCACAAAAGATGTTTGCAGAGGACTCTCCCAGTTCCCTGAAATGAGTGTGCTTGCCTTTGGAAGGTTAAGGGGAGGTCAGATTAGAGTCTGTAAAATGATCAAGGCCCTCGGAATAAGAGAGCGGCCTTGCAATTCTAAAGACCCATCGACTCCTGCGGAAGTGCCTGCAGTCCTGGAGTGCTCCGGATAAATCGAGTCATGGGCAATATCATCCCAATGGCCACTGAGACCACTTTTGAGGACTGGGGGCAACGCATCTCTAGCCTTTTAGTAATAATTCTTCTTTTCGGGGAGAAGCATGTCACAGGCATTTAAGCACTTTTCATTCCATCAGCTCTTTTATGCTTCCTCTCTACCCAACATCACTTTTTTTTTTCTCCATGAAGAACAGTGACAGTCCCCCAAGATTTGTTCCTCAGTGTCATTTCAGAAATACATGTTCCTGTTTATTGATGTATTTAGGGTGGATCCTCCATCAGGAGTGTCAAAGTTACTATCAAATCATTCATGCTCTCTCCCTGATTCAGAGAAAAAGTAGTCTTTTTCTTTAGAGCACCTTGGGAACACCTGTTAAATGTCTGAGTATAGGCTACTTAAAGGAACTGGAATGGATCTTACTTTCTATGGAAATCTCAGGGTAAAGGAGTGACTGGCTTTCTCTATTGCTTCTTCTCTCTCCCTTTATGAAGCATGCTTAAAAAAAAAAAAAAAGAATCCCTAACTATTGCAGCAAAATTGCTCCAACGAACAAAAGATTATCACTCAACTTGTCTATCTTCTTTTCCACCTACTCCTTTGACATCTGTGTCCTATCAGATAATGCCTTTGGGGAGGGTGGGGTATCCGTATTGCCATAATCTCAGCATTCCACATGGTATTTGAGACGGGATTTAATGAGAGCATCTTCGATGATGAGCAATATCCCAACTGCCAACGAGTCCACAGCACACTGGTCAAGGTCTGCATGCTCGCACCACATGCGGGTTTGTCAAGGGCGGGGCCAAAGCGTCTCCACCTATCAACGTCAGACCTCATTCTTCCCTCTTCTACTAAAGGGCGTCACTGCTACGATGGATGTGAAGAGGAGGATGGAGAGTTATGGAGATGAGCTCATGGTATATACATCTTCATGAACGGTCACTTCCGTGAATTGGGCTGGAGTGTTGTCCTATCCATTCGCATCGTGATGACAGGTATCATGAGGCTGACGGAGCCACTTAAGAAGCTGGAAGTCAGAGTTATGTCTGTCTTCTACTTTTCCTTGGATCTCAAGGAGGTCACTGCTATGCTGGTAACAACCGCCTCTGTCTTTCCTATAGATGTAATTCTCTCTTCTTTAGGATGGCGTGTGGTGGTGAGGACACTTCTCAGTCCCTGTTGTAGGCTTACCCTCCCTAGGACAGGGTTGCCCACATCCGGGGCTGTGCTTCCCCAACAGGGCACACATGCCTCCAGACACACGTCCTGTTGTGTGTGCTGAGAATGCTGAAGCTATGGGATCAACATGATTTTGGGGTGTTCATTTAAAAAAGGTATTTTGGTAACTTAGCTGGCATATAACTTAAATAATTATATTTAGACTAACCCAAATAAAGTCATGTTATGGAATAAGAATCAACAATTCATAGGCACTTTAGGAGTAAAAAAGGTGACATCAGGGATTTCCTTCTTGCACTGGGCCATGTTGTGCTGGTTTCCTGGTCTGCTGGGTCCACTTTGTCTCCTCCATGAGCCTGAGCGGAAAAGGTAAAGACCCACAGTCCTAGGGGATTCAGCCCAAGGGAATGACGAGTGGCCAAATCCAGAATCCAGGTGACATGGAAAAGTGGCGTGCTCCTGCAGTGAGTGATGCCCAGACATGGCCGAAGCTGGCTAGGTGCCACTGAGGACATGTTCCCGTGTGAATCCAGCCTGCTTGGAATGATGGCCCCAGGTGGGTGTCCACGTGCTCTGGATCATCTCCTTGCTCAGCGAGTCCACACCTGGGAACGGACTGCTATTTTAGTTTCATGGAAGGTTCACTGATGTTCAAAAATATGACAAATCAGTGTGGCTTGGACAAAGACGCCATCTGTCAGCTTCCGCCTCCAGGAGAAATTAAGTGGTGCCGTGTTAAACAGCTGAGAGGCGATAGGGTTTATTAAGAGGTAATAAAGAGTAAGAGAGATTTGTAACCAACCAGATGCTGTGAGGAAGCAGGTAAAAGCTAGGGGGTGGAAGCGGGGAGGAGAGGATGCTTAAGGCTTCATTTCTAAGTATGTGGGTTTCAAGGAACTGGAGTAGAGGCAGTCGGTCTACCAGGAGGATTAGTCGTCTGGGACATCCTGTTCAAAGGAGGATGATGCGCTTACCTGAGCTGCCCTTCAGGAAGCCTGAAGGTTAGGCCCAGAATGGTGGAAGGGGAATGCCAGGGAGAACGGGTGCTGTGCAGGGTTAAAAGTGGGCTTGAGTCCTGGCTTCACTGCTTACTCCCTGTGTGAAACTTGAGCAAGTTACTTAGCCTCTCAGTGCCTACTTACTGTGGATGGTAATTTGTGCATTTGCCTCAGAAGGACTGGCGACATGATACAAAGGACTGAGCTCAGGACTTTGCACTTATTGCTCAATAAAGACAACATGATTTTATAATGAAGATTATGATGAGGACAATGACTGTTAGTGTTATGGTGAGACTAAGCACTACTATTCCAGCCCCGGTATGTCGTTCTTTGCGCTATGGGAAACTGTGATTATGACTGTGATTACATTTCATGGCTTAGGTCCAGGTGCACAATGCGCAAACACACAAAAAATCTCTAAAAATCCAAAGCTTTTATCCAAGTCCAGAAATGAGGCGCCCAAACTTAGTAGACTTAGGGTTCTGGATGCTCACTCCTGGGACAAATTCCCAAAAAAGTGTGCCCTTAAAATTTGGGCTGCCCAGCAAATTCTTTTGTGGATGTTGACAGACTGACTGAAGTTTATATGAAGAGGCAAAAGACTCAGAATAGTCAGCACAATTAAGGAGAAAACAAAGTGGAAGGACTGACACTCCTGACTTTAAGACTTACTCGTAAGCTACAGTAATCAAAACGGTGTGATATTGGCCAAAGAAGAGACAAATAGATCAATGGAACAGAACAGAGAGCTCATAAATAGACCTGCGTAAATACTGTTAAGTGATCTTTGACCAAAGAGCAAAGACAATACAAAGACAGTCTTTTCAAGAAAAGGTGCTGAAACAACTGGACATCCACATGCAAAAAAATGAATCTAGATACAACTTTACACCCTTCTCAAAAATCCACTCTGAATGGATTGCAGACCCACATGTAAAATGCAAACTATAAAATTCCTAGATGATATAACAGGAAAAAATCCTAGATGACCTTGGGTATGGCTGTAACTATTTAGGTACAATACAAAGGCTATCAAATGAAAGAAACAATTGGTAAGTAGAATGTCATTAAAATAAAAAAAATTCTACTCTGCAACAGACAATGCAAGACAATGAGAAGCCATAGGCCTAGAGAAAATATGTGACTTGTAGAAGGCACTGATTAAGAACTGTTATCCAAAATATACAAAGAACTGTTAAAACTTAAAAATAAGAAAACAAAGCACCCAATCAAAAAAGGCAAAAGGTCTGAACAGATACCTCACCAAAGTTGATAGGAAGATGGTAAATAAGCATATGAAAAGATGTTCTATATCATATGTTGTCAGAAAAGTACAAATTAAAATAACGATATTATACACACTTATCAGAATGGCCAAAATCCAGAAAACTGACACCACAAATGCTGGTGTGGATGTGGAGTAACAGGAGCTCTCACTCTTTGCTGGTGGGATTCAAACAGACAGCCACTGTGGAAGACAGTTTGACGGTTTCTTACGAAACTAAACATACTTTTACCGTATGACCCAGCAATTGTGGCCCTTGTTATTTCCCAAAGGAGTTGAAAACTGATGTCCACACAAAAATCTGCACGTGGATGTTTATAGGAGCTTTATTTGTAAATGCCAAAACTTGGGAGCAATTGAGATGTCCATCAGTAGGAGAATGGATAAATAAACTGTGGTACATCCAGACAATGGAATATCGTTGTTCAGCACTAAAAGAAATGAGGTATGAAGCCATGAAAAGACACAGAGGAACCTTGAAAACATATCGCCAAGGAAAAGAAGCCAATGCGAAATGCTATTATGTACTGTATGATTCCAACTAGAGGACATTCTGGAAAAGGCAAAACTATGGATACAATTCAAAGGTCAGTGGTTGCTAGGGGGTAGGGGGTGGGGAGAGGGTTTAATAAGAGAGAACACAGAGGATTTTAGGGCAGTAAAACTACGCCGTATGATACTATAATGGTGGATCCATGTCATTATATATTTGTCTAAACTCACAGAATGTACAACACCAAGAATGAGTTGTAATGCAAACTATGGACGTGAGTGATTATGATGTATCAACGCAGGTTCATCCACTGGACAAACAAACAGTGGGGATGCTGATAATAGGGGTGGCTATGCATGTGTGGCGGTCGGGGATATAGGAAATCTCTGTGCCTTCCTTCAACTTTACTGTGAACCTAAAATTGCTCTAAAAAACTAAAGCCTTAATAAAAAAAAGTCAGGGCTAGAGAAGACCTCCAACTCAATCCCCCATTATTCACATGAGGAAACTGAGGCTAGGAGTGACCTGGCCGAGGTGGACGGCATCAAAGCCTGGGCTGGGAATCGTTCTTTCCATGGCTCCCAGGAGGAGAACCAGGCCCTGTGACTGGTTCAGGAAACCTGTAATGCCCAACTGTTCTGGCAGAGGTGTGTTGAGGTAGAGGCAGTAATGCGAGTGGTTAAAATCTTTGGAGCAGGTGAGTCTGAAATTACCTTTTGCATGCAGTGTGACCTTGAACCCGACTTAACTGTCTGACTCTCAGTTCATTCATCTACCAAATGGGACAAATAAAATCCATTCTCTAGGTGATAGTGAGAGTTAAGTAAAATAATATATGAAAGTGTCTAATGACCATTCACTCCTACTATTATCATCACTGGATTTAGTATCGGCTTGGAGCAAACAGGTCACTGCTATGGAGACAGTAGATCAGAGGCTGTGTGGTCGTCTGTTTTCATGAGCTGATCTGACGGAGGTCTGGGTTTTTGGCTGGAGGAGGAGGAGGCTGGCAAGAGGAGGTGGAAATTGGAGAGGCAGAAGGGGTTGCGTGACCTCAGTCTCTGACCTGGCTCCAGGAAATGGAACAGAGAAGCTAAAGGGTTACAGTGAAGACAGTCTGGGCTGGGGGCAGAGCCCTGTTGTGCCCAGTGCACCTGTGGCTGCTGCCTCCCTCTTCCTTGTTCCCTGCACCTGCCTGTCAGGCTACAGACCACGATGAGGGGACTTCAGACTCGGAGGACTGAGGAAAGTATCGGCAGGGAACAGCGGAGGCCTGAGAAGTGGGAGGAGACCTGGACCCTGGCTTGGCTGGAGATATCTTGGGGTGGGGTGCAAGTGATATCCCCGAGACCTGATGACACCTGGGAGAGGCTTGAGGATTAGGGTGAGAGGACTGATGTCCCAAATAAGCAGTTTGGGGATGAGTGTCACTGTCCTTGGGGTGTTTGTATTTATGGGACCTCATTATCACAGAGGCTGGTCAGGCCTGACGCATTTAGGTCACATTTGTACACTGTAAAGTCCGTCTTTCTACTAGGAGGACACTGAAGCCTGACCTCTGAGCGCAGCCCACTCCCTGACCTCTTTGTGCACGTGGCCGTCACACACAGGGAAAGCAGAACTGAGTACAGATGACACCGTGCAATGATGGCCATGAAACCACCATAGTAAAGAGGCCAGGGCACTCACAGGTGCAATCCGGCAAAGCCACAGCCACAGATCATGGAGCAGCAGCCCGGGGGCATTCACGGCATGAGCTGTCCCCTACCCCTGCCCCCCAGTGCCCTTCCTCCGGCTGCTGCAGATCCAACTCCTACCCCTCTCTTTTCTGGGCGCTGAGTGTCAATGGGGCATCTCTTGTAGCCCCACGTCCTTACCTATTATGGTCCTGTGTCCTTACTGTTTCATGTGTCCTCTATTTCCAACTATGTGATAAGCTCGCTGTGAGCTGGAATGGCCCTGAGGTTTCTATTTCTGTACCTACATGGGGGACTGTTCAGGAAAATATTCAATATCGATTCCTTGTAGATACGAAACAGCAGAAAGAAAGCTTCTCTAGCCTTTAGCCACTTGACCTTCCCATCTGTCTCTTCTTGTTATGGACTCACCAGTGGAGACTTCCAATCATGGTGTTACAAGATGATATACTATGCTACGATAAATAAAATATATCCTATGTGATAAGATTTCATATATTAAGTGCCTATAATGAACTCAGCACTTAACCTACATTACCATCTAGTTATCTAACAATGAAAAACATTTGGTATTGCCATTATCTCTATTCACAGATGAGAAAGCTTCGGCCCAGAAAGGTTATCCAACCTGTGCAAGGTCACGTGGTGTGTCTACCAGGACACAGGAGTGAAAGCTGTGGGAACCTCGCGGCTCAGTGTGGTCTCTGGTTCTTTTCAGGAGTGAGGTACAAAGCAGGGGAGGCGTCAGAAGCAGTCGCCATGAACATGGAGGGGGCTGGCCTGAGGACAGAAGCCTTGCCTTTCACAACCGTGGGCTTCTTAATAGCCACACAGAGGCAATAAATCCTCATCCTCTGAAACTCAGAGCATGCCTGCCGACATGTGTGCAGGGCTTCGGTGACGCCTGATTCTTGTTGTATGACTCTTCCGCCCATTGAGTTTTGGGGAAGACCTAAAACATTTTATCCTGACATGACAAGCGGAATTGGCCCCGACAGCTTACGGCCTTCTGTGAGCACAAGGAGAGGCAGGGCAGGAGTGTGGGCACTTCCAAAATGGACTCTTCAGGGAGGAGACTGGTATTCTGGTGCCGAAGGCCTGCGGGACAGATGCGAGGGTCTGTTGGTCTGTAACTCCAGCCGGTGATGCTTTTCACCGTCATGCTTCAAATGACACTCGATGTTTCTCTGTTGTCTGCATTTTTCAGATTCTTCCCCAGGGGCATTTTGCTGTGTTATTACAGACTACGGTCCAGTTCTACGGTAAAGACTTTGTCTCCCCTCACACAGTTCCAGACTCCAGCCAGCAGTCTTTCTTACTCCCCTTGGGTCAAGCTCATGGTGACACCTGGTATCGAGGTTGTAGACTCACCTTAGCCATATTTTAACTAACATTTCCTGAGCTACTGAATGCCAGGCCCTGTGCTAAGCATTTTACATGCATCCTCTCATTTAATACCTGCGGACACCGAGATGCGGTTTTAGGGTGAAAAGGGACTAATAACCATATGTTACGATGACTTTGGCAAAGCCGAAATTCTGTCCTGTCTATCCACTCACCTCCTTCGAGTCTCCCAGAGATCTGTTATTTGGAGCAAATAATAGGAGCATGGGGACCAAATAGCTGCTTTAATACTAGCTGCACAAGTATGGCATTCTAATGCATACTCGATGTTAGAAGTTGGGTTGAAAAACGTGGAGTAGCCTCTGGGTGAGATGAGGCCGCCTACATCCCTTGCCCGAATCTAAATCTTGGTACGGGTGTGCTCAGATGTGCTGTGGGAAGGGCAGGGGGCTGGGGGAGGAGATCCAGGCTCGAGAGAGATTTTTTTTGAATTCAGATTTTCAATTCTGCTCATAGAATGGATGAGAAATGAGAGCGCAGAGCAAAGGTTTTTGCTTTTAAGACATTATAACTCCGTCAACTGGCACATATGGTTCAGTGAATGTCCTTGAGTTTTACTAGTAAAATAGGCAATTCCTCCCTTGTACAGATGAGGAACGCGGCAAGGAAGGGGAAGGCTCGGGAGAGGCCTGGCAGTGCCTGATGATTTAAAAAAAAATCCCTTAGTGCTTCTTATGGTGCAGACACTGAGTTAAACAGTTTATAAGGATTATCTCATTCAATCCACAGGACCCCAGGAAACAGGTCTTCATACTGTTCCCAATTTACAGATGTTGAATGGAGGCTCAAGTGATGAAGTAATAATATATGTCCACGCACTGAGTAAAGGGCAGTGCTGAGACAACCCCGGTTGATGCCTCAGTCCTCGGTGTCAAGCCTCCAGTAAGAGGTCACGTTTTAAACGTCGTCGTTGAGACCGCTTTACTCACTGCCCTTTCGCATCGCCTTGCACAGTTTGTGTCTATAGCTGCATCACTTTCAGGCCCTCTTGCTTGTCATCTGCCTACCTTTTCAGAAAATATGCCAAAAAAGACATTATGATCACTACTCAAAGAGAGACTATTGGGGCCCTGACTGCTTATGCAGCTTCACTGAGGCCATGTAGTTGGTGACAGACCCCGCATCAGGACCTCCCGTTTCCTCGCTCTCAGGCTCTCCAATGCGGGCGCCGGCACAAGAGGCAACAGACGCACAGATAAGAACGGGTTGCAGGCCGGTTGCAGGGGCCTCTTTCTCCTCCAGCAGAGCTTGCCCCCGGCGGGGGCCGGGCTCAGTGCTGTGCCGTCAGAGGACTCGCCGCCCTCCTCAGCATCGGCAACTATTTTTTACGTTGCAACAGCCACCTGACTTACAGAAAAGAGATTCTCCAAGTTTTGGTAAAAAAAAAAAAAAAAAAAAAAAAAATCAGAATTTAAAAACTTCTAATCTGAGTCGTTCTCCTCCTCGGTTCGACATTTCTTGATCCTGGTCGTTTTGAAGCCAGCGCAAACCACACACACGACCTTTAGTTGACACGTGAACAGGCTCTGAGCTGGAAGGTAGTCCCTCTGCCTGGCCAGATGCTGTTCGTCCTTCAGTTCCTCCTGAAACGCCACGGCTGCAGGGAAGGCTTCTCTTGGCCTTGATGTTTCTCACAGGCAGATGAGTCGCCCCATCCCCTGCGTGACTGTGGCCCTTTGTGCACAGGCTACCAATGCGCATGGGACACTGTAGCTGTTTAAGCTCCTCCTGACCCCTGGGCAACTGAGAGTCCCTTGAGGGCACACAGGGACCATGGCGGTGCGCACATCCTGGGTCCTGAATTAATTAATGTTCGCTAAACAAATGAATAAGGGCCCGGCTGCTGAAACACTGGCAGGCTTTTGCCACATTTTACAAAATACAAACTACAAAAAACTTGCCTGATTCTCCTGCTTCACACTCCTGCTTCCTTGTGGCACGTTTTCTGAATACAAATAAAAATTTCCTAAGCTGGATGAAAAAACCTCTTGCTGGGTATGGTTTCTAGACTCATTAAACTGAGCCCTGGGAGAAACGAAGCTAATAGAATTCTGAAGCTAATCTCTCCTTGAAGTCATTCCATAAATCTGATTAATGGGTCACCTTTACACCACAAGCACAGTTGCTATATTAAAAGAAAATGCTCTAACAGGATTGTAATTCTGTTAACAAGGCTTCTGCTGTTTGCAGAAAGATTCCCTCACCGTATAAACAAGTCTAGGCTGGATGATGCATGGGATTAGGGTGAGCAAAATTCTAAGGGCCCTAGTATTCAATTGCACAAACAATGAAAACGGCAACAAAAAAGGACATCTATTTCTCAAATGTGTGACTCTGAGACAAAATGGATAGAGCTAGTGTTTGAGAGCTAAGCTTTTATGTTGCTTCTCGGAGAACAAAATTGCAGTCTTTGATCTTGTATTCTTTTCCTGACATCCTGTCACGTACCACTGATATTTGGCAAAAGGACTTGAGTCCATCAGTTAAGATAATAACCAACACTCACCTAGCATGTCCTAGCTTCCTATTCTGGGGTCTTGCATAGAATCAATCCACTTTGGAGTTGGAAGAACTTTAGCGATATACCGCACAGAATGTCCCAAAGTGTGTATGTTCATGTTTATATATGAAAAGCAATCTACAAAGAGTCTAGGCTCAAAAACACTTTAGAGTGATAACGTTGAGATAACAGGGAGGTGGCCTCTCTAACATCTGTTCCCCCTTCTCTCAGGAACTATCAAACTATCTAAAATTAAAAAAAAAATTTCATTTGGTTTTACATTTTCTTTGGGTGGCTAATATGCTTTCAAGGACACTGACTTCAAACTAGACTCAGTGGCTCGTGCATAACCGAATTAGCATAATCCCATCTCCTGCTCACAGGGATGGGCATGTGACCCACTGTAGTCACCGAGGTGTGAGGAGGGCCTGGGGAGAAAGCTTCCTTGACCTTCCAAGAATGCTTCCAGAGTGCCTTTCTTTCTCCCTTTTTGAGTTATCATGTGTAGATATGAAGGCTGGAGCTGCGGCAGCTACCTGATTGCCGTGAGGCAAGTCTGCCTGAGGATACAGGTGACACAGAGGGGTGCTGAGTGCTAGATCTAGAATCCAGATTGAACTGTGTGCGCCTGTTCGCCTGCCCACCTGGTCCCAACTGACAAGTCCCTTTGTTCTTTAAACTTGTTTTAGGTGCAGCAGAAAGCATTTTAACTGACACGACCGAGTTAAACAAAGGGCTCGCCCAGAACCTTTCTTTGACCATTGTTGTACTATTTCCCAAATTTATTTGGCTATGGGTTCTGTTCTTTCATAGTGCATCTCACAGGACAAGATCTGGTCTGACTCCCAAGTTTTACGAAAGTAGAAACTGAGATCCAGAGATTTAAATAACTTAAAATTTTATTTAGATTTAAATAAGCTATTACAGTTGACTCTTCAACAACATGGGTTTAAACTGCACGGGTTCACTTACAGGTGTTTTTTGCGCAGTTCAAAACCGTGTTGTTCGAGAATCACCTGTATTAGTAGTTAGTCACAGATCTGGGTCTAGCGTATAGGCTTCCTGACTCCTAGGCCGCATTCTCGCTTTAAGGTCACAGGCCCTCTCTGCCCAAAGAGGTTAAGAGATTCTCTTATTGAAGATAAATCTCAAAAGAAAATCTTTTTTTTTTTTTTTTTTGCAGAGACTCCAAATTCTTGGCTATTATAAAGCAAAGGTTGCAAATTAAGGGGCTCACAGGTGACACAAGAACTCTAGGTCAGATAAAAGAGATCTGAAGTACCTGAAAAATTTTATTGGATAATTAAAAATCAGGTTATTTCAGATAAAAATATTAATTTCTAGTTCTCCGAACGAAACTCAGGCAGTCTAGCACCGGTAGGCCTGCATTTCCACATGGTAACCAGCTAGCGCTGAGAGGCCGGCTCTGCCTCCTGGGATGAACGCATGGGTCCCCCTGCCTGCCCCAGTCCCCACCACTCTCTATTGCACCCTATCACTGATGCTAAGTGTCAGTTGCCATTTATCAGTGCACAAAAAATATTGCTTTCCTCTTTGTATCCAGTCTATTTCATTCAATTACCTTCCTGGTCCTATATATCAATTATCTTGCTATACTGGAAAAAGTAATCAATATTAAAAATCATTTTAAAGGTTCAGCAGGTTTGGAACAACACTGAGTTATTCAATGAGGCACGAGTTTCTTTACTGTGTATCATTGCTTAGTCCTTCCTGGGCCATGGGTTAGGAGGGCAGCATACATTCTTTTGGCCATGACGTCTTTCTTTTCAGAGACCACCTCTCTGTTATTCCACGAAATACGCTTTGGGAAACACTGCCATGAAAATTCCTTAAGTCTCTCCCTGTTTGTGAGCCTGCGGACGATGCCTCTTTTTCGTGAGGGTTGCTGTTACCTCGGCTTTCTGCTCTTCCCTGGAGGTTATCCTGAGAACAGAGCAGCAGCAGCCGGGTCTCCATCAGGCCAGCATCCAGCACAGGTCAGTCTGTGGGCTGACCGACCCTGCCAGCCCCAAGAGGAGGCCCAGTATTGTGGGGTGCTTGGAGTGGAGGGTGTCTGGCAGGGCAGGGACAACAGGGCCAGGCTAATGAGGTCCACATGCATTCCTCCCCAAGGAACCAGCTTCCTGGTTCACTATCTACTCTGGAAAAAAAAAAAAAGTAACGAAGGAGAAAGGGGGAAAACAAAAAGTGATGGGGTAGATGGGTAACAGGAGAAAAGCAATCCTTTCTTAAAAAACAATCCCTTCAAAGAAAGGCATGAGACCCCCCCACCCGCCAACAATATTTTTCCCTTTTATTGTAATTTCCTTACTAGAAGGTGACTAAATCTCAACTCTGGGTCGTAGCAACAACATTCCAGACAACGTGATCTAGCTCAGAAGCAAACAACAACAACAACACCGCAAACAAAATCCTTGAGGTGGAGTGTTTTAGACACGCAGCTGAGGCACCGCACGCGCCGAGGCCGGAAGGGAGGGCACGGGGTTTCTCTTGGGGGTGCCCTGGAGACAAATGAGTCTCCTCAGAAGCCTCCCCGGCGACAACGTTCCAAGCAGAGTACGGCTTATAAACCTGCCTCGGAAGGCAACAGCCCGCAAATGGCTGCGTGTGTGTCCTGGCGCAAGCCCCTGCCATTCTGAGAATGACCGGAGCAGCCGCAGAGATTCTACCAAACCGGGGTTGACACAGTCAGAGGCGAAACGTCACAGGGATGCTACTCCTAGGGGGAGGTGGACATTTTCCGTATTTGCCAAGAAATCGAGCCCTCACGTGCTAGTGATTCGATCGTCTAAGTTGTCTAATGGCTGGACCAGACAGCACCGAGTCACCACGGTCCCTCTGTAAGTCCAGGCTGCGCGACAGGTCACAGTTGAGACCCACGCTAACTCGGTTTTCTTCCCTTACTGACAGAGAGGATGTCCTTTTCCTAACGACCCAGTCTCGCGAATTGTCCGACGGAACCCTTGCGAAAACAATGACACGTGAAAACTAACATTAAATAATGAGGCGAGGCAGGTGGTGTGCAGTTTCTGCTGCGGTTCGGACAACTTCAGAGAGGAAGCTTCCGGACAGGCTTGATGATGGAGCTAATATGAGTTTTATATTCTAAAACGAAAGCGATCTGACCTTGCATATTGAACATTTGTTATAGGTCAGGCATGGTGCTACGCACTTTCCAAGGATTATCTTGTGCAATTCTCGTGCCCACCCAGGAAGTGTTCCAATTTTACGAATGACAAAGTGAGGCTCACGGAGGTTAGGTCAGCTACCTAAGTTCAATGTAGTTCGTGAGTGATGGAGACATGGTTCAACCCAGGCAGTGTCTCCACTGCTGTTCCCCTGACAGACGGAGATGCCTCTGCCCCTTGGGGGTCTCCGGACACGCTCCCCTGTGCTTATGGCCACACTGGACTAAGAATGGATGAGAATTTACACACAGTTCTTAAATGCTGAACACATTTGAAGCAGCTCGGAAAATGCCACATAATGAAGAGCCCCTAATTTTAATAAACAACTGACTCAAGCCTCTATTTTCTTATCCTTTTGTTTTCTGGTTTTAGGCCATAATCCTCACTGCGGAGAACTGAACAGCATCGCTGAGGTGAGATAATGTCATCTCCCTACGCCATCCCTTCTATAAATAAACAGCAGCTGCAGTGGCAGCCGCCACAGGAGGGCCAGAGCTGGGCCCCCAAGCCCGCCCTGAAGAGCTCTGCTTTACCTGCTGTACACCAGGCATTCTCCGTTATTGATCACTTTATCAGACTGGTGCCTCCGGAGGTCTTCCCAAGCATCCTTGATGGCAGTGACTCCCAGGATGATACAGATCGGTATCATGTTCACCTCAGGCTGGAAAGCATTGACCACGGGAACAAAATGCAGAGCCGCGATGCTCACAAAATAGATATTGGCAAACCGGTGTAGCTGCTCGAAGGTGTTCTTGGGTAGGAAGGACAGCACGGTGTACTTGCTGGTCTTAACTTGATTCCCACAGTAATGTCTGTTGGGGTTCTCTTTGTGGGACTGTCCTTCGAAGGGCAGGTTGGAGACCACCACTCGTTTCTTGTCCTCCTTCCTTTTCCGCTTTCTCTTCCCTTCCTTTCTCATCGCTGCTCAATCCTGGCTCTTTAATTCTCATCGCATGGCAAATGAGTTCCCCATAGAAGAGGTTTTTCCCCGATCGGTCCCCTTGTTCAGCTGCCGGGGAGTCATGTCCCTGACATATTTTACTTGCCTTCTCTGCTGAAAATGTTTCTCTTCTTTTAAAAGGGGGGTGGGGGGGGGTAAGAGCCAGTATACAAACACCAGGGGAGAAATATGACAGGGAAAGAGCTTGCAAAGAACAGGAGGAGCACCCTCCACTCCAGGCCACTTCCTTCTACTTGTTGAGACTCCACCTGTTGGAATGTAGACGTCATGCACAGGTGTCTTTCTTTTCCACGCCAGGCAGCCAAGAACGGGTGTGCCAACTCTGGGTCCTAAAACCTCCCTTGTTAAGTTCTGAAAGCAAGGTCTTTTAGCCAAGAGCCTCAGATGCTTTAAAAGTGGTATCCATTTTGTTTGGGAGACACTGCCTGTCACCCTCCAAAAGAGATGCTTCTAAAGTTAGTCTCCTGCAATGCTCCCATCAATGCTTTAATTCTTGAGATTTCCACCTTATTCTTAACAATATAGCATCCTTGAGTGTTTACTCAAGTTAAATGAAGGTTTTTAAGTCTCAGCACTATTGACATTTTGGGCTGGACAATAACTCTTTGTTGTGGGGCGGGGGCGGGGGGGGACTGTCCTGTATCTTGTAAGATGTTTAGCATCATTCTTGGCCTTTAGCAACTAGATGCCAGTAGCACCCTCCTTCCCAAGATGGCAACCAAAAAAAGGCTTCAGACATTGTCAGATGTCCCCTGAAGGGCAGAATTATCCTGGCTGAGAATCACTGAATTAAGTGAATGTAAGAATGTAATGTGAGAAGACAGACTAATCTTTTGAAAGTCCTGATAAGTTTGTATAACCTATTCATAAGAGAGAAAACAAAAGAATGATCTGACCTTTCGTATATCTGGATGTTGGAGCAGTTTATCTCTCTGTCAAAGCGGTGTCTCTTGAAGTCCTCCATGCCGTCCTTGACCATGATGATGAACAGCACAACGGCCAATGGAAGCATGGTGATTTCTCTGTGGAAAACTTCCATGGCGGGCATCCAGTTCAGAATCACCAGGAACAGGAAATAGAGGTTAGCCCATCTGCAAGGGACAAGCAAGGTGTGAGTGAACATCATAGAGAAGAAAACTATACTCTCTGCGCTTTTTCTTTGCTGCTGCTGGCCCTTACCGATTAAAATGGCATTCTCTTTCATTGTCACCTCGAACACTATGGGAAGGGCTTTGAAGCCACATTTAGTTAGGTTCAAACTCGGTTCCTACTGTTTACGTGTGGTGTGAGCTTACTAAGCTCGTTTTGTCCTGCGTAGGTTGGAGATAGTACTACCCACTTTAAAGGGCTCTTGTAAGTATTACACGGATTATATTTGTTGTGTATACAGTAGAGGGTTCTGGAACCTAGGAGTTGCTCAATAAATGACAGCTTACAGTAATTACAAAATTTAGGATAATATTCTAAGTGCATGTTTTGCTTTACAATTAAAAGATTATTTGGCATATATGATCTCAAAAGAGTGGCTTCCATTTTGAAATCTTTTTGAGTGCATGCTGCTCCCTCTTGCCATCGTACCTTTGCACATGAAGGTCTGTCTGTGAGAACGTTCCCCTGGCTCTCTTCCCTGACTTCTTATGACCCCTTTCCGCCTGGTTAATGCATTCTCTTCTTTCATATGAGTTTTCAGTTATCGCTTCCTCCTGGAGTCTTCCCCTACTTTCTTAACTAGGCTGGGTTTCCCTCCTACTCTAATGGCACCAGGTAGTTCTCTTTGGAGTATCTATGTGAGTCATAATTTTACATCAATTTATACAATCCGTACAATTAATGTCTGTCTCTTTCACTAGACAATAAAGTTAGGACTGCACCTCTTTTTCTTCAAGTGTCTCTAGCACCCATCACATGGATAGCACGAAATAGAAACCGACCTTGAAAGAATGCATACATAAATGGCAAGTCTTTTCAAAGCATGTACCTTTGGATATTAAAGGAAAGGTGGCCCAGAGGGCAGCATCTCTGAGCTGTCTGGGTGGCAGGTACTTGGCTAAAGTGGGCATTGTCTGGCCAAATGCTTGTGTACCTGTGAAACTGCTCCAAGAGATTCTGGGGCAGGAAGGTGAGGAGGGTATATTTGGTCGTGCAGATCCTATTGCCAGAGTATCTCCTGGAGACCTTAGCCCAGTCTCGGTGGAACAGGCCGTTGTTGGGGAATACGACCCGCTGCTGTGTCAGGTTGCAGCTCTGTCTCCCCTTCTCTGGGGACAGCAGTGGTGTGGCTTCCGATGGAGACTGGAGGAGGCCATCTTTGAGTCGCCACTGCCACCGGTGCCAAGAGGAGTCCACTGAGAGGGCCATTTCTGGCAGCAAGCTGAGGTCTGAAAACAGACACATGAAGTCCTTACGGTCAGAAGGAACATGCGGTATAGCAGCTCACCCATTTGTCCACTCAACCTATACAAGGTAGGTTCTGGGATGCAGTGTCAAAAACAGGTTCAATCTCTATCATCCATATGTTCTAGGGTGGGAGACATTCAGCAAATAATTATATAAGTAATATACAACCAACACTGCGGTAAGTGCCAAGAAAGCACCTGGGGGAAGTAGAGGGTGCTGAACATTTGGTTGGGGCCATCAGCAAAGGTGCGGCCTGGCGCGCTCTGACCCCAGAGGTCAGGATTCTCGCTCTGGTTCGCCGCTATTGCTGAACGGCCCCTTCACCTCGCTGATCTTCAGTTTCCCCGCTGTAATGTGAGGAAAACTATTCTTATTCTACTTTTCCCACAAACTTTTTGTGAGGCACAAACCAACAGTACATGAAAGTATGCTGAGACACGTCTTAAAGGGAATGGTGTTTGTCTTTAGGTTTTCTCTAGCTCTAAAATTTTCTAATATTAATCATCTTAGAGAGACCCTCGTTTGTGGCCAGAACCTCAGGTGGGAGCGCTAGGTGGAACAGGAGAGAGAAAGTTCCTTTCCTAGGACGTTTGGGCCCGAGGTGACTGGGCTGTGCTCCGTGCGGCTTCATGAACACCAGCTGGCTTCTTCTGGTCAGGCCGAGAAGGGTCAGGGTGGGGGAGAGCTCTTCCTTCCTCTCCACTCCATTTCATGGTTTCTGATACCGAGTCAAGCAGACAGTGTCCCTAGATGGTGGATGGATGCTGCTTTATCTAGGGTATTTCAGATTCTGAGCTCTTTGCTTGGATGTTATAAGCAAGTCTTCAAGGTTTCTTTTCACCGAATCTTGCTTAAAGGCCCGGGAGGATGTTACTCAAAGATCTCCTTTGTAAAGTCAGAAGTAGTATATACTGGTGCTTCTCATCTAGTAGGCCTCACAGGATGATTTTTTTTTGAATAAATGAATGAGTGAATGTCAGGTATTATTAATCTTACAATGAGCTATTCCCACCTGTCATTGTAAATATGATTCACTTAAGGAGAAAAAAGTCCCATTTCTAGTTTAAATGGTAATATTTTTACCTTCCTGATGCCCATATGATCTGACCCTTATCATAATTCTTCTCATGACTTTAATCAATCCAAATGATTTTCAGTCCACAGACCCGAGGGCTGCAAGAAGCTCTTCAGAGTCTTAAGTGAACCTTTGTAACAAGCATTAAAAAAAAAAAATAAATGCAATTACTGATGCCCATCATGATGTGATCAAAAGCAATATCATGACATTTGACAAGCCATAAATAATATTGAATATCTTCTTTCTCATTATAAAAAATGGATTCTTTTTTATTGTGAAAGAAAAGGAAATAAAAAGATAGTTCATGAATAGAGTTGAACATGCAAATGAGAAGCACTGCCTGGGCCAATGCTGCACATATGAGACTTCTCAGAATTTTAGGTAATAAGATCTTTATAAATGAAGAGATTGGATTAATATGGGCAACGCAGGCATTTTGGGTGGGTAGTTTAAATGGCCCATTTATCATAATCATATTCTTTATCAACAACATAAAAGAAGATTTCTTAAAAATAAAGCGGTCGCAAAATAGATGCCAGATAAGCGGATGAGAGTTTCATGAAGAACTGGACATTTCCATAGTTTCGAAATATCTTCCCCCGCAAATGATTAATTACCATGCTTAGAAAAAGAATTGCTTCATAGTGAAGGAACCTGGCAGACACTACCTACCCAAGAGATCAAAGCAAACACCACACTGGAATAATCTGACCTCTGATTCCTCCTGATGCAGTGTGCTGAGGACATGATATCACTCCTGTGGAAGTCACAAGGAAACACTGAAAAACCCGAATTAGGGGCTATTCTACAAATCAACTGGCTTATGTTTGTCAAAGGTCAAAGGTCAAAGAAAGGCGGAGGACTTTTTCCAATTAAAGGAGACTAAAAAGATGACAAATAAAGGTAATGTGTGATCCTGGATTGGGTCCTGAGCTAGGGGGACATAAAATAAGTATAAAGGACATTATTAGACAATGCACAAGATTTGAATATAAGTTGCAGATTAGGTAATAGCATTTTAATAATGTTAAATTTCCTGATTTTAATAATTATATGGCGGCTATATAAGAAAATGTTTTTAGGAAATCCATCCTAAAGTAGGCATGGGTAAAGAAGCAAGCCATCTCAGTGTTTATAAAATAATGTGTATATTTGTCTGTGTGTATGTATGTATACACACAAGTACATAAAGGTGGCAGGCTCAGGAAACCTCCTTGGAAAAAGGAATACATATTTAAACCAGGTACCTGAAGAAATGTGTAAGAGTTAGATAGGTAGGGAGGTTGTGGAAGGTTGTTATAGGTAGAACTGGTTCTAGGAACACAAAGTCCACAGGAGGCTCCTACAGGGTACACGGAGGTGGGAAACGGAGAATGGTAAAAGCTGAGGCTGGAGAGACAGACAAGGGGCCAGACGGGCTGAGAGGCTGTTTGCTGTGCTGAGAGTAGGTGGGGTCCTGAAGAGTTTTCAGCAGGGCGGTGACAGGATCAGAGCTGTGGACCCGGGATTGGTTCTGGCCCAAGCACAGGAGAACAGGCTGGAGGCCCTGATGCTGGGGCCAGTGCTCCCTTTCTGCCAGTAAATTGCTTTCTTTGCAAAAGTTGAGCAGGAAACAAAGGCAGATTGTGCAATCCTTTTATGTGAGGTGCGGTTTATTACTGCTCTGAGAAAGGGAAGGGCATGTCTGAAGCAACTCTCCAAGGTCCTCCCAGTTGTAAAGTCTTTCTCCTCATTCTAACTTTCCGAAATGGCACTTCCCACTAACAATAAACTCTAGTGTTGCTAATTCACACTCATATGACTCTGGCTTGAAGTAGTTATTGTCTCCGCACCAACATAATTTTTTTCCTGAGCAGAATGTCCCCTAGATGGCGGTCTGGGGGACATTCCTATATGGTGGACCATTAGCTGATATACTGGGTTAATCACAGTTTGCTGAGCAATCCTGTTCCCATCTCCAAACTCTTTCCATCCTGCCTGATCCACAGTTCTAATTAACCCCAGTTCTTTTTTTTCATTTTAATGAATCCCAGTAAACCCCATCTTTAGCAAACTCCATTTTTCCCATTAGGGGTTAATCAACCAGTCAGTCATCCATTGAGACCACAAATAGTTACTGAAACCCTTGTTTTTCACCTGGTGAATAAAGCCTATACATCCACCCCTCTCTTCTGGAGCTTGCACTCTAGCGAGGCCAAGAAATTGTAAACACACGCCCACGGAAATAAATACATATTCACCAACCAGCATAAGTGCCACAAGGTAGAACCGGATGAAATGTGATTATATTACAGAGGGATGAGACCTTGTCCCTGAAGACGTGGGGCTTGAGTGGAGATCAGGGGATGTGTGAGAGGTAACTGGATGGACTACTGCATGTGTATATGCGTGTATCTGTGTCGTATGCATAGGTCTGTGCTGTGTGTATATGTTGTGTGTGTTGAGCATGTGTTATGTGTCTAAAAGTGAGCATCCTAGGAAGAAGGCACCTTTGCAAGCTTCCTGTGGCGACAGCAAACATGTTGACTTTAGAAAATGGAAAGAGACTCAAGCAGGGCTAGAAAGCAGGAACAAGTGGTTACTACAAAATTATTTCCCCTTCCTGTACAGTTCTCTAAGAATTGTATAAGTTGGTTCAGGGCTATGGGGGAAAACCACCCTATAAAATTCAGTCTACACTTAGATTCTTAAATACTACACTATCCTGATATTAAATTAATTGGAATCTAAGAAAGTTTGGCCTTAACAATAGGGATTTCTCAAGCACTCTATCCTGAAGACAACATGTATAAAACTCACAAAAAGAATTTCTGTTAGGTACCTAGTTAACAAACAATAAGTACCTTAGAAGAAATAGTCTGAAGTTACCATATCCTCAAATCAATCAATTGTATCAATTTCCTCAAATTGCAATCATTCTTAAGTCACCTTTCTAATTTTTGCTAGACCTAAATACTATTTGTTTTATTAAATGCAATATATTTTAAGTCAACTTAATTTTTAAAGCTAAAATACCAATTTTGGCTTTGTGTTAAAGTATTGCTATCTAAAATTAAGGAGTTTAACATACTTTTTCCTCTCACACCTACTAACAGGACCTACGTTTAATAAATGACCTGTTACCGCGACATTGTTCTAGACTTGCTGTATCTCTATTTGCTGTTCTGAGGACCAGGTTCAGAAACACATCACCAATCACTCAGAAAGCATCAGTCATTTTCATTATTTGAGGCTTACCTAATGAAGAAAAGGCTGCTAACATGTTTGCAAGTTTTTGTGTGTGTGTGTTTCCTACAGAAGTGTCAAAATCACAACAAAAGGTTTTTCGTCAACCCTGAATTAAATAAAAAACCCAGTGAACCAAATTCCTACCCATTCCCAAGCATTCTACTAGATCAATTAAAAAAAATTGCAGTAAAACAATCTTATTAATTTTGTATTCATTTTGCTTTTCACTTATTTTGATTGGATTTGCTTGAGGAAATGGCCATCACCTTTATGTACTTTTCTAACCATTTTACACATACCCATTTAACAGATGAGGAAACAAAAGGAGAATAGGATAATTTCTCTAAAATCCAAAATATAATCCTCCTGCTATCCTCATATTTTAAGGTTTTCAACCTGACATCAATAATTAATATGATAAAATTCCTTTTTTTTTTCTTTTTACCTTCACAACATATTGTTAAATTAATGGCATTTTAGATTCAAGGGAATACGTTTAGTTGTAGACAGGCACATAGACACGGCCATTTGAAAGCCTCTAGGATTTCCAGTTCTGGTGCTTGCCCAGGAAATTTCAGCAAGGCCTTTGTGGGGAAGGAGTGGTCCCAGTGGGGAACCTTGCTCTGCGGTGAAGTTCAGATAGTTCAGGGGCCGTGGGGACAGCTGAACTTGGGAGGCTTTCTTTCTGGTACTCAGCTACGGGAGTGCACGCAGAGCCGCTGAGCACAGTCAGCCCTCGTAAGCGCCAGGAAGCGCTCTGTCCTTCCCAATGGGACGAGCAAGGGCTGTGCTTCTGCCTCATTCACAGGCTAACAAAACGTGTCCTATAATTAGGATGCCAGATGCTGACTTCCTCTAGACAGGAAGAAATATTGAATAAGAAATGAGTGTAGGCCCTTGCACAGGGCCTACTGTCGCCTCTGGAGGTTGGTGAGAGTGGAGACTAGTATGAAAGGGGAACACAGTGAGAAAGGAAAAGGAATTACCTTAAATGAAATTAACCAAAGGATGCAATTCTGTAGAAGATGATGGAAACACATGACAAATGAAACCCTACAGAATGGATCTTTGTGGGAAAGGAATGACCAAAGGGTTGATCTTCACAAAACGCATGCATCATCAGCATGTCACATTTAGCATCCATCTCTAGTCTTTTAAATGTATTGTATCTGTGGTTGATTTTCTCTTAGCAGCTCAGTTCACAAGAACCTTAGTCCAACAGATTTTCAAGGACAACTATTTTTTAAAGAGACAAGAAGATATTTCTGTAGTTTGCCATGTCATACTTCATTATTCTCCAACTTCATTAGCGTTTCCAGCAACCTGATCAGAATATTTGGAGCTCAGACTTCACTTGGGACAAGAGTACCCCCTGCCTACTTGCCCTCTCTCCTTCTTTACGAGGTATCTCAACTTTAACATTTCTAAAACTCTTGGATTCTTTCCAAAACTCGCTTTGGTTTCAGTAGGCCCCATTTCAATGAATAGCATCTCCATTTACCCAAATGATCTAGGCATTTCTAAGTTTTCTAGATTTCTCCTTCATTTGCTACGGCCAATCTATTTTAAAAGTCTATCCATTTGCCTCCTAAATATTCTTCAGATCCATCTGCTTCACAACATTTCCACCGCCTCCACTTTAATAAAAAGCATTATCATTTCTTGTCTTGGACTTCTGTGATAGACTTCCAACTGGTTCCTGCATCCTCGCTTGCTCTTTTTCCAATCTAGTCTTTATCTAGCAGCCAGAGTTATTTTTCTAAAGTGGAAATCAGCTCAGGTCAGTCCTCTTCTTAATGTCCTTTATGATTGCCTTTGTATACAATCCTGACTTCTCGTGACAATCTACATTACTTCACATGCTACAGCTCCTATCAGTCTCTTCCTTCTTGCTCAATATTCTAAATACTCCAATCTCTCTCTCTCTCTGTGCATGAGTCTAGGCATTTAGTAGCTTCTCACAAAAGTTTTCTTCACTCTTTGCCTAGTACATTGGTCAGGCTAGGCTAGGCTGTGAAATAAATAAATCCCCAAATCTCAGTGGCTTAGCACAACCTATGAAGAGTTTAAGTTACTCTCCTCCATCCAGTGACTCAGGGATCCAGTCTCCCTCCCCCTCATGATCTCAACAAGCAGCTTTAAATAGCCATAACAGGGACCCGGAAGTGAACTACATCACTTTCTTCATAGTCAAGTGGCCAGAATGAGTCACATTGCTTCATCTCAACTGCAAAGGAGGCAAGGCTATGTGGGATGCACATAGAATTTTTGATGAGCATAGGCTGTGTCTGCTAGTTCCCAGATGAATGATATTTCTTCACAGAGTTGTGTGTAGAATGAATCCAATGAGGGCTACTGGAGTAGTGTGTAGCATGACAATAGGACATGGCGAGACCTGCCATTATACCACTTCGTTAGCGGAAGAGACTTTATACTTTCTTTCCAAACACTCTGACATCTTCTGTTTGGGTGTCCCACTCCAAATCGTGAGGCCAGGAGAGTGGCTCCTAGATTTTCACCTTTAAACACTGCCCTGAGGTAGGCTGCTGATGGGATTATATGCTGCACACATATGTGAGCCACTATTTTTAAGTGTAGCAGCTACTGTAGAGATGGAAATATTGCAAATTTGTTTAAAGGGATTACGATTTCATGGTAGGATTTTGCTCTTACGTATTTTCTCGATCCACAGATATTAAAGTTATAGATTCTACAGCTATTCTTAGGTGGAGGTTGTGAAGAGATCTTTGGGCTCTGAAGGGCTGAAAACACTAGTATAGTAGAGGGAGCCTAGAAATGTAGGCAGGGTATTCACCTAAGTGCAGAGAGGAAGATCTAGTGCACAGCTCTTGACCTACCAGCATGGTTGGACATGAGACATTCACAGGAGAGGTCATTGAATAGGCTATCAATGGAGAACTGAAGAATGCGGACAGCAAGCACCAGAAGCTGTCAGAGATGGAAGAAGACCTGGATGACTGGTAGGACAAGGCAAGCGTCCTGAAGAAGCAGAAGTAGCCCATCAGTGAATAAGAGGCCTTGGACATCCAGAAGCAGGCGTGAGTCCAGAAGATGCAAGAATAGGAAAGCGAGAAGCTCCATCTTTCATTCCTAATTCCCAAACCACGGAATCAGAAGCTCTGGGGATGAGGTGGGGGAGTTTGCAGTCTTTACCAGCACCCGCATCGTTCTAACATAGGGGTGGCCAAAGAACAAACCTGGAGAGACACTGACTTATGCACTCACATGTCTGGTCCCCATTGAAAACTATCTTTTCCCATTTTCTTCTCTCTAGTCCAAGCCTGATTTCCCAGGTGTCCTCCTCATGAAAAGATCGTGGGAAATAAAAAGACGATGTGGGCAATCTTTTTTTGTTTTTCTTTGTAAGAGGCAGGTAAAATGAAATGCATAATTTCTTTTTTATATCGCTCCGGGCAGAAATGTGATTTCACTTAAAAGTTTTTTTTTGATTGTTTTGGTTTGTCTTACTGACAAAATAATTAAGTTTGGTCTGATTAAATGTGAATAAATTGCTCGCAGAAGCTGAATAAATCAGTGCTGAGCTGAAGGGTAAAGAAAGTTGTTCAAAGTCTGCAGGGCTGAAAGCAATTACCAGACAATGGCACTCATTGATGGGCTCAATGCACGTGACTCAAAACTTTTTTATGTGCTTGGTTATGCGAGTTATGAGCTGACTAATAACAGCCAGGAACGACTGAGCTGGGGGCGGGAGCTGGGAAATTTGGGAAATGTTTTCTCAGGGTGGGAATATACTCCGATCAGCACTTGGGATGAAAGGCAAGGGAACAAAAATTATGGGAAGAGGCAAAGGGAGAGGGAAAGGGGGTGAAAGCAGCTGGCAAGAGCACAGGGAATGGAAATTAATAAGATAGCAAGTTGGTTCTTGTGTTATCGGAAAAGGGCAGAGAAACTTTTTGAGGCATAATTGACATACAACATCATACTAGTTTCAGGTGCGCAACATAATTTGTATGTATTTGTACGTATTGTAACATGATCATCACAAGAAGTCTTCTGGATGTTCTTCCCCACAGTTACAATTTTTTTTTTTTGCTTGTGATGGAAACTTTAAACAACTTTCGAATATGTAGTACACTATTGCTAACTACACTCACTGAGCTGTACACTACACCCCCAGGACTTAATTACTTTATAATTGGAAGTTTGCACCTTTTGACTATCTTCACCCATTTCGCCCACCCCAATCCCACCTCTGGTAACCACCAATCTGTTTTTTACATATATGAGGTTTTTTTTTTTCAGATTTCATATATAAGTGAGATAATTTGGTATGTGTCTTTCTTTGTTTGACTTCACTTAGCAAAATTCCCTCAAGATCCATCCATCTTGTCGCAAATGGCAAGATTTCCTTTTTAATGGCTGAATAATATTCCACTTTATATACAGAACTTTTATTTTTAAAAGGTCAAATATTCACTTAAAATATGTATGATATTATAATATGATGTAATGCCCTTTCATGTTACTTTAAAATTGTTAGTAACTAACTTTACAACATAGGGTGGCCTTGTATGAATGGCATCATTTGGGGATTGAGGTCTAGAGATCAAGGAGGAGGTCTCTCTATACTTGGCTCAGTGCCAAGTGAAGAGGATGAAAGAAGAGCCGCAAGGAAGAGTGGAGAATGAGAAACAAAGCAAATGCTGGATATCGAAACCCGAGACTAGAAGAAGCATAGGTCCCATAGGAATTCACAGAAGTTGGGCAAGGGGGAATGGAGACAAAAGAGTGTTCCATAGGATATGGCTAGGGGTTCCAGCTGATCTCGTCTGGATTTCAAAGGCCAGGGTAAGCCATGCCAAGCTGACATCCGTTCCACATCCCATGGACAGGCGGCGTGGCTATGGGCAACTCAGTTACTCTGTCCTGGCCTTAGTTCCTTACCCTATTAAACGAGGGAATTGGACCAGGTAATCACCAAGGCCGTATGTCTCTTGGACCTCGGGTTTAATTCTCACCCCGACTTTTCTGAAGTCAAGGGTTTGAGTGATCCTGATGGGGGACCTTGCCAGAGGGCAGATTATATCCCCCCACCCCCAGATGACAGCCTATCCAGAAGAAGTAAGTGATTTCATAGCACATAATTGCTACATGTCTGATCCTTTTTCTTTTCAGAAATATAGGATTTTTTTACCCCTCTATTTTGGTTGAATTACTGTCTCATACATGTTTCGGGTTGAACATTCTCATATTTCCAAAAAAAAATAATAATACCTGAACCCTCTAATCTTTATTCTTTCTTCTCTTTTATTAGATTAATATGCAAGTGACAAGGTTCTCGGAAGGCCTCTGTATGTTCCAAACTTCTTTTCCCAAAGTAGGGAGGAGGTTCTATAAAAATCCAGCTAGCTATTGGGCATCACCATTTGAATGTCTCTTAAGAACGTTTGTCAACCTCAGTTTGCCTCCAAACATTCTCTTTACTCCCACATCTGCTATTGTCCCCGACTTCCTAACCCATGGAATGGCCATGCCATTCTTTCAGTTGCCCAAGTTTCTAAATCCTCTCTCACCTAACGTATCCAATCTATTACCAAGCCCTGTTGATTGCAATCTCTACATCTCTCTCAGTTCTGTTCCCTCTTCTCTGAACCCGTTGCCACCATGCCAGTCCAGACCACACGCATCTCTTGCCTCAGTTACATGAAAGGCTTCACAGTTGTGCCCCTGCTTCCAGTTTTGCTCCCCTACAATACGTTTTTCCACAGTGAAATCAGAAAGATATCCGTTCATGGAAATCCATTCACGTCATCACCTTGCTCACAGCCTTTTCTGGCTTTCAATTTCCCTCAGACAGGATACTGAACAAAACTTTAACAGAATTTACAACTCGCCGTGAACTAGATACCGCCTCATCTTTTGTGAATCTCTTTCATGCTCTACACTAGTCATAGGAAATATTTCCTTTTAGGTCTCTTTCTGGTACAACTGATACCTCCAACATTCTCTACCCCCCATCTCCCCAAAGCCCAGCTAATTTCCATCTGCTTTTTAGTGCTTCGATGTTGCCTAATGCAGAAAGCTTTTCTGGGTCCTGAGAATGACTGAGGGGCTACTCATGTGTTTCATAGTACTGTCTTTATTCCATTTTAGTTCCTAGTTTTGTGTGTCGAGCCTATGTCCTTGTCTGGGTCGAGGGCTTCTCCAGGGCAGTCACCACTCTACCCAGTGCCTCCTGGGAGCGGTCACCACTACCCGTGCCTCCTAGTCCCCAGTGACTGGTGGGATCAGTCATCATTTTACCCTATTTAACCTCTTGGGAGCAGTTAGCCCTTTATACCTCACTTCCCAGTGCAATGATAGGCACCAAGAAAGCCTTTATTTCTTTGATGAATAAACAATTTGCATTTGAATGTTATTTTTAAAAATTTCAAAGAACTCCTTCCATTTTGCCCTCTGAACAATCCTTTGAGGTAGACTGGGCCTGTGTTATGGTGGTTCTCCCCAGCCGTGGTGGTGAAGTTCCCCAATACATCTCTGTAGAAAAATCCATGGTTAAGGAACTTGAGAAGTCACAGAAGTCTCCTTCTTTGTGGCCAAGTTTTGGGAGTATAATAAAACATATTCTGAACAAAACAATCTCGGTACTATATTAAATAAGATCAATATAAATAACATTTATCCTTTTGAATAACAATAGTTATGACACAAGTTCACTGAGAATCTTCTCCCTGGAACTTTCTAACACTTGCTAACACAAGAAACTGGAAATTAATTTTGTTTGTAGCTAACATCTGTTATGAAGCATAAACACAAAAATTGTTCTGATTTATGACTCAGGGCTTTTGATTTCTGGCTCCTCAGATCTCAGCCACTCTGAACGACTGCATTTTTGAGATGGGCAAATCACTGGGGAAGTGTCTGTGAAGCTCCCTTCCCAGACGCAGGACCACAAGTCCTTCAATCTGCTCAGGAGGGTTTCCGACCGAGGTTCTTGTAAGGTGATGCTCTCACACACCTCTCAGCAACGGCTCTCCCTGCAGGCCCAGGGTACAGTTCTAGCAACACGTTCACATGCTTTCAATATCGTTTCATGCAAATCTTTACTTCCAGTATACCATCTGTATTTATTCCCAACCCTTTACTTTCCTGCTTTCTTAGAAATGACTTGATATTTGCATATACTGGAACTGAAATGGGTGAGTTAGAAAATCTGCAGAATTAAATTTGCTTATACGGAACTTTCATATTTGGGGAAATTGTGGCTTGGAGGGGGATGGCTGTGGGTACTTCTGAATTTTTCTATATTTTTAAGAACAATCTGATTTCTCATTTCCTCCAGAATAATAAATAAAATGGAGAGGTTCGGTGACTTGCTTAGGGTCACAAAGAGATTCAGGAGTGGCGGTAACATCAGTTTTCCAAATTCAGAGCCTGGACAGCTTGTCTGCCTGTGTTTCTACCTCGGCGTGAACCAGTACATTGCTCCTTTCACATCTGTGATTGCTCTGTGTGATTGGTTTAAAAATAAACTTGCGAAAGCATGGTTTAAGGAAGTACAAATCAGCTGGTAGAAGGTCGCAGGACGGGGAGCACAGCATAGGGAGTGCGGTCAGCAGTAAGGTAATGGCGAGGTGGAGAGCCAGAGGGGAGACAGAGTAATCAGGGGGATCGTTTCATAAACTGTATAAATGTCCAGCCAATGTACTGTATGCTTGAAACTAAAAATGAAATGAAGTGAAAAATATTAAACTTTCGATTTAGGAATAATTTTAGGAATAATTTTACAGAAAAGTTTTCACTCAAGATTCTCCTAATCTTACACAACCAAGATGCATTTGTCAAAACAGGAAATGAACATTGGTCCAATACAATTAACTAAGCTACAGACGCTATTCGGATTTCACTCTGGCATTATTTTAATTTTTTAAATTATAGAGCAGTTCAAATGAGAGAAAAGTACCTAATCTGGCCCCCGTGCCACAATGATACTTGGTCACTGGCACCAAGAGACTCAGTCAAAGATATGTTTGTGAATCGTTCGTTTGTTTTAATATCCCTTCATTTCAGCCTGAAATAATACTAGGTGACTTTCCAACGAGACCCTTGCTGCTTCTAGGTCTCCATGTGAGCCCCTGAGCCGACATGGGCGGGCAGGGGACTAGGTTTTCAGGGCAGGGACCCTGGGCTCTTCATGACAGCCAATCCTAACCTTGCTTCATTTGAGACCCTGGAAGTGCTCCTGGTTGTTACAAGACAACGGTGAGCAAGCACTGTTTTGGACAGAGACTTGGCATTGGCACGTGACAATGTCCCACTCCATTCCCTTTATTGCAATATACACATTTTAGCTTTAGGATGGGGTGAACAGACCTACATGCGGCTTTCTGAAGAACAGCACGCCACAGCTGTTCACCTGTTTGTTTCCTACAGTGAAGTTTACCGCTATCGGATAAGTGGGGGGAGGAGGCCTGGAAGACTGTGGGAGATCCTGACCATGGTCTCCACTAACAGCACTACAAACGCAGAGACGGGAGAAGACACAGCAAAGACGACTTTACTTCTCAGGCATGGAGCTATGGAGCAGCAGCACAGTGCCAAATCAATCAGCCACCACCGGCTTGAAGGAGAATGACAAAGTGATGGCCCCTCGCTGGACTGCTTCATGGCTGCCCATGCCTCCAGGAAACCTTGCCCTTCTGAAGACTTAGTCCCCGAGGCCCCGTGTCTCCCTCGTCATTAAACCTGAATCCTTGGCAAGAGATTCCAGCTGTTCAGGAAAACCGATCGGCCTTGCTTTTGACCTCCCTGTCTGCCTGTGACGGAGGCTGCTGAGATGGAGCCCCAGACGTTTCCTGCTGCCCGGAGGCTGGTGACCACTGAAAACTTTCTTAGGGTGTTGCACGGATTCTGTTATCTGATTTACAAAGCAGAATTAGCATTCTCTCTGGGCACTTAGTTTGGCTTACTCTTCTGACACAGGAAATTGAAATAAAAGCAAATTAACACATGTAAGTAGCTACATTCACCTCCCTCCCACCCGCATCATTTCATTCTGTCTTTTCATGAGAGAGCCAAAGAGATAACACCCCATCTGGTGAGTGGATAATTTATTTCCAATTTCCTCAATCTTTTTAGAGTTGCACATGTGAGGATTTTGGGCTGTTTTACATCTCCAATTAGATAGCCTCTGTTACAAGTGCTTCATGGTTATCCAGGCTATATGTGTCACATCAAGGCGCCTTTCCTCTCCTTTGGAACAGGAGAAGGACAAATGGTTTTGCTGTCCAAGAACAAGGGGAGAGAAACTGTTGAGAACAGCATCGTGTGGAGGAGACCCCGACGGCAGCAGATTGGGTGCATGGATTTTGGAGCCTGAAACACCACAGGGTATATATTGAAAAGAAAGGTGAAAGGCGAGCTTAAATTAAATCTATTCTTCCCTTCTGCTATGCTCTTGTGGCACTGAGACTTCTACCTAGTTCTAGAAGAGCTGTGTGAACAGGGGGAAATCCATCATAACTATAATGTGATTTATCTACATGATGCCAACAAACCAAGGCTCCTGAATTATCTCATGGATTAAAGGCCTCTCAGAGACTGAGAATTAGACCGTGCAGATTGGCACCGGGGTAGCAAATAGACAAATGCTATACACCACAGGGCCAGGCAACAGAATCGTGTACATATGGGACTTGATATGTGACAGACGTGGCCTTTCAAATCAGTGTGGACAGACAGACTACTCAATCAATAGTGTTGAGATCACTGTTGACTCGTATGAAAACTACAACAATAGCAACGACTTTCTAATTCACACTCCACACACACAAGAATAAATTCCAGGTGCAGTAAAAACCCCCGCCTGGCAAGGGGAGATTTAAAATAAAATATGGGTGAATATCTTTACAATCTTGTGGTAGGGACAGAACTCTTAAGGCACGGACATTAATAATTAAAGATAGATAAGTTCAACTATATTAAAATTTCTGTGCCCTGAAAGACGTGGAATGGGAAGTCACAGATTGGGAAGAGATGTTTGCAATGTTATTCTAAACGCAAATTCAAAAACGAAAAGATAAACATAGATTTTAAACAAGGCAGAAAAATAATAAATGATAGGAACAGGCTGTTCACAGAAGAGGAAACCCAATGCTCCAAAAGACATGAAATTATTTCTAGCTTCACGAGTAATCAGGGACATGCAAATTAAAACAACAACAAAGGGATACCTTGCTATCGCACCGGATTGGCAAAAAAATAAGAAGTCTAGCGTCATTGAGATTTGGCAAAGACGAGATGCAATGGGGATTTTCTTATACACACTGTTAGGACCACTTTGGAAAGCAAGTCAGCTTTATCAAGCTGGGCTAAAGGTGCACCTGCCCATAGACTCAGCAATCCTTCCTCGAGGTAGATACCCCGGAGAGATGTGCACACAGGCACAAAGAGACATACATGTTCAGATATGTTAAAGGCACCATCATTGACTAGAAGTTAAAAAGTGGAAAGAACTTAAATATCCACTAAACATAGAATGAAAAAATAAACTAACATACTTATAAAATGAAATAATATCTGAGTTAAAATTGAACTATATCATCACAAATAGCAAAATAATAAGTTTCTATAGGCTTAATCATTATTTTGTTGTAGGTATTTTACTGTAAGGACTTTGTATGCAAACATTAACTCATTTAATTCTCTTAACAATCTTGTGATGGGGTACCATTATCATTCTCATTTTATAGATGAGTAAATCAAGGTACAGAGAAGTTAGAGTAATGACCCAAGGTCTCATAGCTGTCAGTGACAGAGTTGGGCTCTGAATGATCCAGACTACTTCTAGAGTTGGTGATTAAGACAGTACACTTGCCTCATAGAACAAAAGAAATGGTTAGTAACAAAAGTATAACGTTGAGTGGAAACTTCATTTTGGAAGATGATACAGACAGTATGATTATTATTTAGGGTTAGGTTCAGCTACAATTATAAACAAAAAAAATAAAATAACAACGAGGCTCCAAGGTCATGAGGGACCCAGGCGTTTCTGCTCCACCATCCTGAGCACTGGTTCTAACCTGAAGGAGATGTCATGCACCAAAGGGTTACTGAAATGTCACTCCTCCCCCAGCCATGTTCCAAGTAGGACGACAGAAAAGAGGAGAAAGAGGAAAACGTACACCTGCCAGCTGGGTCACTGTGAGGGGTCATCCCAAAAGCCCTGCCCAGTGCCCTTCACTTTCATTTCATTGTCTGCCCTGTAGCTGCAAAAGAAGACAGGAAACACAGTCCTTGAGGTGGGTGCACAGCTGCCCAGAATAAACTACATCCTCTGTAAAAAATGGAAAAAAATATTGAGTAGGTAGCTAAGAGTTTCTGTCATAAATACCACCTAAGTTTAAAACAATACTACACATTATTTATGGATTTATATATACTTATTATGGTACGAAAACATGCATGGGAATAATTAATATCCAATTTAGGGCAATAGTTATTCCGGAGAAGAAGGAGAGGAGGGAGAACAGGGTAGGGCTACACAGTAAACTTCAACTCTCTAAGCTTAAAAAAATCTAAGGCAAAAATGACATAATGTTAAAATCTGATGAGTTGAGTGGCGGGTAAGTATGTATTTGAGGGTGCATGTGTGTTTCCAATTCTCCTTCATTTGCATAGTTTATTCACTTTTCTCACTTCTCTTCTTGTAGAAAGAGCTGCCTTCCCTGTTGAAAACCGAAGCCTTCATTGAACTCGGGACATTTTGTCCCAAAGTGCAGTATTTTTGGAGAGTGCCTGCTCTGACAAGAGTAAATGGAGAGCTTATCAAATGTCAAGCACTAAGCTAAGGCATTTGCAAGCATTAAACTTATTTAATCTTCACAAGAGCCCTGGGAGCTAAGAGTGACCGTTATTTCCATATGGCAGACAAGGAAATAGGGCTTTGAGAGGTTGAACATCTTTTTTAAGATGCCACAGTTCACAGGGGCGGAGTCCAGATTGGAACCCACACTTGTCTGACCTCTGCACCTGGGCTTATAATCACGTGGCTGTCCTGAGACACTTACTAGCTCTTCTGATGTCCAGTCACTCGCTTTGCCCCATCTCCTACTCAAAGAGATATGCATTCAAAACAAGATGCCAAGGGGAAGGGAGGATGCTGGGCCCAGAATGGAAACACAGGTTGAGTTTATTGTAGGCTTAGTGGATTTCAGTTCGGGAGGGTCACGGAGAGCCAGGCTGAAATGAAGGAGAAGCAAGCAAGAGGCTAAGTGTTCAGAGAGGGGCCTGGTCTAAAAGCTAAAGAAGTAAGAAGAACTTCTTAAGCCTTTTATTATTCACGTTCTTGCCAGGGCACAAAGCAATGAGGCACTCCAGGTGGAATTTTGGCCAGGAAGAGTGTGCACACACTGATGGTCCCAGTGAGGCTTCTCTTTGAAACGGAGGCAGGGCACAGCACCAACCTCCACATTCTTACTGCCTGTTGACTGCGTCCCCTCCGGAGAGCTCGTTGAGGAGGGGAGACTGTGTCTAGTCCCAGAGCTGCCCTAGTCCTGGCATAAGCCTAAATGTCTGTCGTATAAACAAATGAACAAATAAATAAGTGAACTCAGTAGGACTGAGGTTTGGTGGAGTCCTCTACATTAGAATTCAGCACCTAGAACAACAAATACCAACTTAGTTTAAGTTTCTTGAGGACAAAGGCCAATGTGCATTCGTGTCCTTATATTTTGCCCCTAATGCTTGCTGAATAGCTGTTGAGTCAAAATGAGATGAATTGTCAAATGCAAACAGGGACTTAGAACAATAGCCTGGAATTATATGGGGCATTCCAGAGATCCATACGCAAAGAGCCAGGTTGTCTGAAAATGATCCCAAACCTCTAATAAAAGCATTTTCATCCTCGAAAACAAAATAATTATGGCCACCATTTATTTGGTCCATCCTGTATGTCAGGTGCTGTTGAACAGATTATCTCCAAAACTTACAATCACCTTGCAAGGTAGGGTTTTATAATGACCATTTCTTAATGAAAAGACTCTGCCCCAAAAGGTTAAGTGACTTCCTAAAGATCAAACCGATAATAAGGGGCCCACTTAGGACTTAACTGCAGGTCTCTTAGGTTCCAAAGCTAATGGGATGGCCACATTTTTTTTTTTCCTTTTCACAGACTGAGTTGCGGTCTCAAGAAACGGCGCTAAAGAAGTTGCATTTCTCCTTGAGGAAAGATTCTGCAGTGTTCTGAAACTCATCCCCAGGCACAGATGATCTTATGGCTACTCTGAATATACTTGAGCCGCAACTACTAACCTAATTGTTTTCTGCTGGCAAATCTAGTTGACTTAATGTAAGCCCTTATTTCCCACAGGCGCAATGTTATGAATTGGTATAACCCTGCAGAAACTTTATATACCATAAAAATACCAACACTGATCATGAAAATATCTGAAGGGAAAAATAACCCTCAAATATCTACTTTTGATAACATTTATTAAGAAGCAAACACAAACACTGAATGTAAAGGCTACATTGTAATTTCTTTTCTTTCTTTTATTGTTATCTTTTAAAGCAGCTCAACAAAAAGTTTGAAATGTAAATGCTGGCTTTCTTTCCTGGCAAATCTCTCTCTAACAAGCTAGTTAAGTACTCTTCTTTGCTCTGGGGTTCTTAGAACGAGTTAAACTTCAAGTCAACTCTCTTAAACTTTTAGGAGTTAATATGCCTGTAAACCTCTGCCATCAGGCTTTGACCACAAAACCCTGATTCTTGTTTTGTGATGTAAAGTGCTCTGAGAGAGTCTTCCTTTGCTTCTTTTCTGCACTGGTAGCCTTCCCCAGAGTTTATAGTCCTCTCTTCCTGAAGAGCTCAAAATATTATCCTTTACCCAGGCCACAAGCTCCTTCCGTCACGTGTCACTGCATCTGGCAGCTTTTCAAAGAGAGATGTCCCCTTGCTTGAAATCGCAGCTTTGGAGGAGAAGCATATGATTTGCCTGTCTGCTCAGAAAGCCATGCAATCAAAAATCATTCTACCTCATGACTCAGCCCATTGCTTTTTCTTATTATTGTTGATATCAATTAACTCAGCTGATAACTGGCATGAGCAACTACATCAGTTGCAGTAAGCGGGCCCGTTTTAACACAAGTTGTGGGTGTGTGCATGCACACGGGCACACGCATGTGTGTTCTGATAAAGTTGCCAGTTGGGCATACATACTGCTCTTTTTGAGTCATGGGATAGGATGCATCAGAACACCTCGAGATTTAGGGACAATGGTGCTCTCTGTCCTTATGGACTGTTAACACTTCCTGAGCAATGAATATTCATAGATAATTATGGTGACATTGACCTGATTTATAATATTGATTTTATCAAAGGGAAAATAAGGTTTCAACGTATAAAAAGGGTTCCAGATTGTTGTTGTCACAAGGCCCATGTGTTAGGTGCATCAAATATTTAATATTTAATAGATCAGAGTTTGGAATAAAGTTTTATTTATCAAAAATGGCACCATGATAAGACGGCAGATTTCTAGTTTTCTCACCTCCACCTTACCAGAGCCCCAAGTTCCAGCCCTCTATCTATCTAGGGAAGGGAGAAGGGGAGAGGCAAGAAGTGGGATCCAAGGAAGAGCAGGGAAATCCCCACTTCACGTTGTTTCTAGCTGGTCCAGAAGTTATTCAAGTCTCAGGCAGGACTCGTCCAGTCAATTAGCATATCCTTACAATTGCAGGGCAGAGTCAGGGAGAGAAGCAGGAGCAGTCCACCCTGTTACAGACCTTCAAGCTGGGCCGAAGCCCACATTTCTGCCTCTTCCATGCCCAGGTCCACTGCCGTGAGTCTCATGTCATGAAGGAAGCAGCACAGAATGGAGAGTGCAGAACAGGCGGCTGCAGCGCAAATCAAAATTTCGATGATACGCCTGGAACTTAAACTTTACTTCTTATTATTTTATTTATTGTTTAGTTTTTATTTTGGAAATTAAACTTTTAATTAAACTCTCCATTTAGCTTGGCATTATCTTTAGAGTCACAGGTGAGAGGTTAATGTGAGAGCCAGACAGAAGAGGCTAAGGAACTGGGGCTGTGCAGTGCTCAGCTATGCCGGGCCACGTCCGAGCTGATGGGTGAGTTCACAGGCCGGTCTTGCAGAGAAAACACAAAGAAGAGCGAAGAGGCCAGAGAGATGGCAGCAAAGGCTCCTGATGATCTGACATGCTCTGGTTCCAGTTCCTCACGAGGTCAGCTGCTCCCTTTGCCCTGGATTCTGTGAGATGCTCTGATCCTTTCAATACTCTCCTTAATAATACAGAACTAAAAAACAACTCCATGTCCAAGACCTTGCCTTGCCATGCCGTGACATTGTGTATATAATTAGGTGCAGATGATGTGAGTTCCGACCGCAGCTCTGTTGCTTACTAGCTGAATGTCCTATTTATCCTCTTACAATTCAATTATCTTATTTGTGTGGGGACAGTAATAATATCTACTCCCAAGGTTGTGGTGATTACATGAGATAATATTTCTAAAACATTATAATGATGATTGTCCCATAGGAAGTGCTTTCTTTATAAGTAGTTGTTAACTAAATATATTAAAAACCCCACACATTTCAGGCAGTTCATAGGTACTTATGAGTCCATTGACCTGCCTTAAAAATTCCCTGGTTTGGATTAAAATTTGTGTTTTTACTTGGAATATGTTATTATTTACTTGAAGATTATATCTCA